>CM070629.1:22373342-24773342 GCA_036346255.1 Ampelocalamus luodianensis
CATAGAATTTGTAACCAACATAAATACTTAAAATCTTGGGATTAACATGATCAAACCGCTTGCCTTCTTCGGGATTGTTCTTCTTGCGAGAGGAGGATTCTCGGGCTCAATATATTCTTGGAACCTAACGCGAAAATACGATAAAACCAATAAGAGCGAAGAACACCAAATAAAACTCAACAACAAAGAACATCAAATCCCAAGAAATTTATCTGACAAATAGAGGATGATTCTATACAATTTTAGGAATAAGAATCATGCAATTTGGATCTATGATGCAAAAGTTACAGTCAATTTACTCTTTCTCGACCTCTAAAAATCAACTAAATTAATTATAGGTCTTGTTCATGGCGAAAATTTCTAGAATGATCTAAGGTCAGAAATTTTTATAGCGGTATATTATGACATCCTAATAATAGCAAAGTTGAGTTTACTAAATTTGGAGCTATAATGATTTCCTTATGATTTTTCTAAGTTGTAAGCCTAGCACATTACATTTTCAGAATCATAAACATGCTCAAAACCTATTTCATATTAAAGTACACTAACAGAGGAATTTAACAAAATTAATTTTGCACATTTTGGAGTTATCTGAGAAAAGATATGCATTTTACAAGTTTAATTCTATTTTGGGATATTCAAAATTGCCGAAATCAAGTTATTTTGGTTACACAATTTTACATGTGTGAACATGCTCAATTACATTGTTGTATTAAACTACAGAGGCATAAAAAATCTATTACTGATTGGAAACATCTAAAAAGGAGGTAAAACGATTTAGTTATGAATTTCTAAAGTTTTAATACCATTTCTGGAGGATAAATAAATACTTACGAAACGAAATCCAACTTAAGCGAAATAAGCGACATGGGCGCTCGTGAGCCCTCGATCTAACATCCTCGGCCCCGCGCGCGAGAAACGGCGCACACGCGCGACCCACAAAGGAACCGCCGTTGGATCAAGATCCAGCGGCCCGAGAAGGGCGCAGCCGGACGATGCGGTTGCCTCGACGAACCACGACCGCGAGATCTAAAGATGAGCGGCTCGAGCACACCTCTGTCGGAAGGTCAGGTGCCCACACGATCTTAGTCGCGGCTCGTGAGATGGGCGGTCCAGTGAAGAGGAGCCGGATGGTCGAACGCATCCGAATCTGGGCGCGGATCGCAAAATGGACGGTGGTCCAAGATCGAAGTGCAATCTGGAGCGCTGACACGTGGGGCCGCATGTCAGTGACTGTGAGTCACACACGCAAGCTTTAATGCGCGTGCACAGTGCACGGGGTCCACATGGCAGCGAGACACAAGATTTATTTTAGGACAGACAATTAATTACTAATGACCAATGATTAGTGATGATTAGCAATTAATGAGTCCTAAAGATTTACACAGAGATGGACTTAGGGGCGAGGCCCACTGGCGATGTACAGTGGCGGGTTGGACACATTTATTGCTAACAATGATTAGCAATATAAAAACCCAAAATCACCCTAAAGACTTACGTTTCTTGATTTAGGCTTGCGGGCCCACATGTCAGTGAGACATTAGGACAGATTAAGACACCATTAATACTAAGCAATGATTGGGTATTAACTGCGTCCTAAATATTTGGCGACAGCGGAGCTACGGCGGCAAAAACCCGAGCGCAACCCACGGCTTGTCGCGGCGACTCTGCATCGCCAGCGCCACAAAACACCAAAATGGACTCATGATAGCGATCACGAACCTAATGGCGATGACCTCGCCGTGGTGAAGTCTAGAACGCCGTGGCCGAAAACATAGAAGGAGGCCCTTTCGGCAAAACATGAAAATAGCAAAAAGCTCTGCTGCGGTCCAGGAAAGCGAGTGCCACACTCCTAGGGACTAATAAGAAGCTACCTCAGCCAAGATGAGCTTCAAAAGATGGCCGGAGAAGCTTGAGCACGATGGAGACCACCGGGCGAGGGAGATGAAGAAGAAAATGGCAACTGAGCAAAATGAACACCAATGGGTGATCAAAATAGCTACAATAAGGTTCCATAAGCTCCACAAGTAAGTAATTGCAAAAGAACCACTTACTGAGTGGAGAAGAAAGGGGTGAAATCTGTCGAAAATCTCCAAACTTAAAATTGATCCATTCCTGAGAATGCAACCCAAAATTAAGTTAGGGGAAATATAAGGAAGTTGAGGAGCTCAAAAGGGTACAAGAAAGATTGAAGGTGAACCACTGGACACCAAGATTGCCATTGGAGCTCTCGGGTCAACAATGGTGGATTGAAGGTTTGAGATGGTTTTGAGCTCAACCACAGAGAGGAGCTAGGTGTGGTGTAAAGGAACACCAAGATGAACCAAGGGGTTATTTATAGAGGAAGGATTAGGGTTTTGAGCCAGAACAAGAGCTCACGGTGAGCTCGGTTCATGGTGCGGTCATGGACCAAGAAATGATAGGGGCAAGTGAGACTCGGGATGGAGGAGTGAAAGCACGGGTGCATTAAATGCCCGAGTGATGTTGACGAGCAAGCTTGAAAGAGGCGTGCGAAGTCGCCTCTCTCTCTCTTGCTTGCCATTGCTGCATGCGCATACGGCTAACCCAAGGAGGAAGAAGACGAGAGATAACCAACCACGGCCGTTGGATTAGAGATGGGCGAGTGCGATTTAACTGGTCGGCCGGACGATCAGGTGTTTTGAAATCGGGCGGTTGGATCGAGATCAACGGTCCCAATTGAATAGTGCAACCGCGCGGTCCGAATGCTCACGCGAGCGAGGGCCAGCGATTTAAATCAACGGCCGATATCAATCGCGCTCTAGGAAGGAAACCAGTGCGATTAGTTGGTTCGCCAAGTCCACTAGCTCGAGCCAAGTCCGACTCAAGCCAGAAGGAACGATGAACAGTGTTTAGATTTCTTTAAAAAGACGAGGCTTTTGAGGATTTATTAGAGGTAGCAATTTAACTCCAAAAATTCTGAAATTTTTAGAGAGCTTCTTGACTTAGACATTGACCTTATGTAAAATTTTGAGGTTTTTATGCATTGCATTTTCTCCAAAAATTCTACAAGTGCAGTTCAAGGTTTTACTAAGAGTCAAGCGAGTTTGACTACCCTCTAAAAGTATTCAAACAATTTCTAAAAATTGTGAAATTTTTGAGGGGCCACATACCATCCCAAGAACTTAGGAAAAATATTTCAGGAGATGATCAAAAGGTTTGACAAGATTGTTTTGAAGGATCAAGATTTGGATCAAAGACTTGTGGCTTTGTATTTCCATAGCTCTTGTACAATAATTGTTTAGTACACACGGAAATACATGATGTAAGAAAAAGTTTTAATTTCTACTCATTTTCTTACATTTGAAACACAAGTCCAAAATTGGGATGTTACAACCCCCTCCCGGCGCCATGCCTCCTCGACTCTTGAGGAGAAGCGCGCCATGCCTTGGTTCTTGAGGCGCGGCGGCGCGGCCGTGGCCGGCCGAGATAGCACCGACCAAGCATGGGCCGAGGAGTAGAGCGTGAGGAACCGGCCGAGAGGAGCCGGGGCGCAGAGCCAGGAGCAGGCCAGAGCAAGGCCGGACCGAGGGGAGGACGCAGGCGCGGGCCGACGGAACCGGCAGCACCATGGGGCCGAGCCGGAGCCAAGGAGGCAGCGCCTGGCACAAGACTCAGTCGGCCGAACCAAAGAAAGCCAGGAAATAAAATGGGGAATGGGAGAGAGAAGAAGGGAAGTGAGGATAGAAAAAGAATGAAGGAGCAAGAAGACGCAGCCCTGGGAGCTTCCGACTGGAGGCAATAGAGGAGATAGAAGATGAGATGAGGGAATAAAGAAATGAAGGGAAAGGAAATGGGTGGCCAGCAAGACTTCGGTCAAGAAGGAATTGAATGGATAGGATTGGGTGGAGAGAGAAATAGGTGATTGGGTGGGAATTAAAGAGAGGATTAAGAAAGAGATTAAGAATAACAAAAGATTAGACAAAGAATTAGAAATTAAGTAATAAGGTAAATTCTAATGGATGTTATTAGTAGTAACTTAGCAGTGAAATTAAGTACTAGTAATAATCAGTATCGACTTCGTGTAATTATTGGACCGAATAACTGTTTAAATCGCGTACGAATAACTAGTCATAGACCAGACCGGTGCTGCTTCTGTGTGAGGTGAGACGAGGGGAGGGAAGAGATGGCGACGGCGATGGGGGGAGGGAAGGTAGAGCGGTTGTCGTCGATCGACGCGCAACTGTGGATGCTGGTGCCGACCAAGGTGTCGGAGGACAACAAGCTCATCGAGTACAACGCGCTCCTCCTTGACCGCTTGCTCGACGTCCTGCAGGGACTCCACGGTGACGACCTCAGGGAGATGATAACCCACCTTGTTCCTGTTCTCTCTCCTTTCTCTATGTGTTTCTTTTGGTTTTGAGTTTGGAGTGAAGTTCCAATCTTGGATTGGATCCAAGTAATCCAATTCAGTCCTAAGATGTGACTGCTTGAGATTATGACTCTGTGGGAGTGAGATTGTGAGTTCAACTGTTCTATCTGTTCAAGTGTTCTGTGTTCAAGACTTCAAGTCGAACATTGTGTCAAACTATCAATTGTTAATTTGTTGTACTATCAATCTGTCATTGTGAGAAGAAAATGTGTTCATCGTAGTGTTCATTGTTCAACTATTCATGTTGGCAAGCCCGTCAGAGGGCTTGTCAAGTCAAGTGTCAACCAGGGCTGTCGGGCGCGGGGTGCGTAGCGAGCCGGCAAGGCAAGGCAAAGCAACCAATAGTCTTTGGTCAACGCTTGCGACTCGCCCTAGCTAAAATTTTATCATGGGTCCGCCCCTGATTGAGAGGGATTCCATATGTCCTCAAAATCCCTCATCAGGGATTTTCTTCCTTGAGATTTTGCCCCCTAACATCCAAACAAGCCCTAAATACTTCTCGCGCGGCGCCTCCGTCACTTACCACTGTCCAGCCATGGCCATCTCGCTCGCTGCGCTCCTCCTCCTACTCACCTTGGGGGTATCTCTATACCTCCTCCTCTTCTCCGGCAGGAAGCACGCTCCTCCGCAGCGCGGCAGCGATGGGCAGAACCTGCCGCCGTCGCCGCCGGGCCTCCCGCTCCTCGGCCACCTCCATCTGCTGGGCCCCCTGCCGCACCGGGCGCTGCGGTCCTTGGCTGCGGCGCACGGGCCGGTGCTGCTGCTCCGACTCGGCCGCGTGCCCACCGTGATCGTCTCCTCCGCAGCCGCCGCAGAGGACGTGATGAGGGCCCGCGACGTGGCCTTCGCGAGCCGGCCCAGGAGCGCCATGGCCGAGCGGCTCCTATACGGGCACGACGTGGCCTTCGCGCCCTACGGCGAGTACTGGCGCCAGGCGCGCCGCATCTGCGTGGTGCACCTCCTCAGCCCGCGCCGCATCCTCTCCTTCCGCCGGGTCCGGGAGGAGGAGGCCGCCGCGCTGGTTGACCACATCCGCGTCCGCGCCAGCGCCGGCGCCATCGTTGGCCTGAGCGAGCTCCTCATGGCCTACTCCAACACCGTCATCTCGCGCGCGGCGTTCGGCGACGAGAGCGCGCGCGCCTTGTACGAAGAAGCCGGCGACAGGACAATCAAGCTGAGGAAGGTGTTCGCCGACTTCGACGAGCTGCTCGGGACGACGCCCGTGGGGGAGCTCGTGCCGGGACTGGGATGGGTGGACGCCGTGCGGGGGTTGGAGAGGAGAGTGACGCGGACGGTCGAGGCTCTGGACGGGATGCTCGAGAAGGTGATCGACGACCACCGCCACCGGAGTCAAGCCGGCGGGCGGCAGCTACGAAACGACGGCGACGGCGGTGATCACCGGGACTTCGTCGACGTGCTGTTGGACGTAAACGAGATGGACAAAGACTCAGGCATTCGGCTCGGCACGGTCGAAATCAAGTCCCTTATCATGGTACGTACGTACGTGTCGATCATAATTCATACGTGCTCATCTGCTGATCCAGTCAAGTATATTGTACATGCTAGCACATTGTGTTTTAAGATTGTATCACGGACGCGAGCAGGACATGTTCGCGGCGGGCACCTCGACGACAAACACGGCGATGGAGTGGACCATGGCGGAGCTCATCACCCACCCGCGCGACATGCGAAAGCTCCAGGACGAGATCCGAGCGACCGTCGGCGGCGCCGACCGCGTCACCGAGGACCACCTCGACAAGCTGCACTACCTGAAGGCTGTGGTCAAGGAGACGCTCCGGCTGCACCCGCCGCTCCCGCTCCTCGTACCTCGGGAGCCGCCCGCGGACTCCGAGATACTCGGCTACCATGTCCCAGAGCGCACGCAGGTCGTGATCAACGCGTGGGCCATCGGTCGGGACCCGGCTACGTGGGAGCGCGCCGAGGAGTTCCAGCCGGAGAGGTTCTTGGACAGCGCCGTGGACTTCCGGGGGCAGGACTTCGAGTTGATACCATTCGGCGCCGGGAGGAGGGGGTGTCCCGGGGTCGGGTTCGCCATGCCGACCTTGGAGATCGCGCTCGCGAGCTTGCTGTATCATTTTGACTGGGCGCCGGCCGGCCGGCCGGGGACTTCGCTGGACATGAGCGAGGTGAACGGCATCGCCGTGCGACTCAAGGGCGGGCTGGCGCTTGTTGCCAAACCACGGCTTCCTTAACATGAAAGGCTGTTACGGTTGGTCTCGATCTTTCGGTGTGCTTACGCATGGATTTGATTTTTCTTGTTTACGTTTGGTTATTCGGTGAACCGGTGCCATCCGCCGGCTATCGCGGGTATGTTGGTGCCTTCAGGACATGTTTGAAATTTGTGTTGTCAACAATTTGATGTATGTTTGTTTGTTTGTGTGATGTATCTGCCACTTAAACTATTTGAATTGTGAAATCTAGTTTCGGGGAAATACGAATGAAATGCCCCCTCCAATTGGCCTCTTATTAGAAGGTACTAGTAGTGTGTCTGCATTGCAACGGAACCATAAAAGAGAGTAATACATATCAGCAGATGGGATCCTAAACCACATAACAAATATCAATTTTGTTTCACACATATAAATTAACTCCGCTTCTTGCATCACCTACTACTACTACCCGGAAATTAAAGTTTTCAACTCATGGATTATTTACATTTGGAAGTTGAAGTTGATGTCAACTTCCCTCCCCGACATTCTACCTATTTTCAGTCCTTGCCGGCTGACAAAGAAGAGGGCTACGCGTTGATGGCCACCATGTTCCACCCTGAACCCAAGCCACTACTCGGTTCTCACAGCCATTAGCTTCTGCAACCCTTGCGGCAAGGATGTGGGAGGCCGACAGAGGAGGCGGTGGCGGCGTCGCATTGGTAAGTGAGGAGACGGCGACGATGCTTGCTCGGCCGGTAGAGCATGAGGCAGTGGCGGCGTAGGGGAGGATTAGAATGAAGAGGATACGGTGCGGTGAACTCGTGACTGACGCGACAATGGAAGGACACCTTCATCTCTACCTCTTCCTCGTGCGTGTCGCTGCCTCCCCTCCTTTCCCCGGTGCGCCGCTTCTCCTCCAAGGTACCGCCTCCTCCCTTCCCTCCCAGTGCCTTCTCCCATTCCCGACGCCACCTCCCCACCCCACTACCTCCTCCTGTCACCGGCACTACCTCCCTGCGCCACCTCCTCCTACGTTATTGGATCCTCTCATCTTCGTACACGCCGCCATTGCAACCTACGGACTGGAGTGCCGGAGGGGTCGGAATCTCTGAGACACGAAGCGAATGTCAAACAGGCGCAGGTGGCGAGTCATGGCACGAGACAGGAAGGATTGGTACGACAATGAATTTCAGTATGTGCATGTGAGGAAGAAGTAGGGCGGCGACAGTTTCAGTGGTTGTGGAAGAAGTGGAGGTATAGATATGTTCATGAGTCAATGGGATGGGGAGACCTTGTCCTTGTCAGGTTAGGTCCACATGTTGGTGCGCCTCGATGAGGAATTTGGAAGAGGTGGGAGATGCCAACCACGTGCATAAGATAAAGGACATCGTCCCGTTACGCAGAGGTAAACTCTTTGTTTTATTAGTTAAGATTTGATGTGAAAGAGAATCGTTTTTGAATCATGCCTTACTAAGGGTCCGTTTGGGAGGTGGGATTTGAACTGTTCCATATGAAATTCATGTGTTCCAAATACAGCCTAAATTTGACCATAAACGTTATATTAAAAAAAAAACACTGCAACGCACGGCTCAAAGTTAATAATTGAAGAATGATTATAGGGATTTACTTTATTGAAGAGATGGATTTATTACTATCTTACGTTAATTAATATAAATAGTTACATTGAGATGTGCGGATTGCGTAGTTGGACATCCTGGTAGTAAACGGGTGAAATTGCCTCCTCCAGCTCGTGTAGACCTATCTCGTGTCTTGGCCATTTATGAGGATTGATACCGGTGCATTATCAGCTACATGGGTCCAATTGTCTGTCCTATTGTAACCTGAAGCCCTCAAATCCTCAGCACAATTTAATTCAACCAAAGTAACAACCTACCTTCCAGCACAACATGATCCATTCACTCACCCCTTTATAAGGTACCCTTTGAGAGTGTTTTCTCTTCTATCTGCCTTCTTTTCTTCTTCAAGTCCTCTTCGATGATGTGAGAGCACAAATACGTACAAAGTGTTGGTTATGCACAACATGATCCAATCACTCATCCCTTTAAATTCATTCTATCAAGATTCCTCAATTTTCATGTCTAGCGGCGCAACCTCTCCTGTTGGTAATGCACCATGCACCTAATGGTGCTTAATTACAAAGTATGCATCTACAACCGGTGCATTGAATTGGCCAGTAATGACCGAGTTCTTTCAAGGATCTCTCTCTTTTCAGACTAGATTCTTTCGGTCGATCTCTCTAACTCTGTGCATCAAGTCTTAGGGCTCAAGTGATTCGCCGAAGTGACGTGACCTTGAAAGCTTCTTTTTCAAGTGTCAGGAGCTTATTTTTTTGGTGAAAGTAGCTCCTGGCTTCTAGCTGCCGTTCTTTACTATTTGGCCCCTTTCCTATAATGGATCCGGATTCAGTGACGTAACTTTGCAGATTTGGACACTCCAGATGATATCTGACGGCTTGATCAATCTGTCCATCTTGTTTTTTTTCTCCCTCTAATCACTCAATCTAGATCCAACCGTCAGATGTCATCTGGAGGGTCCAGATCTGCAAAAATCACTGAATCCGAATCCTCCTATAATCTCCTGATCTCCTACTCTTTCTAATATATTCTAGCACGCGGATCTTGGATAGAAAATGTGCTATGGCGCATTCACCTGTTCCTCGTGATGATGCCGGGCGGCTGGTCCATGTCCCTCTGTCTCCGGCCGATGGCACCCCGTGAAGGGATGGGAGATTGGGACCGCAAACGCCGCATCTCGGACTGGATATTGGAACAGTGTCCACAGCTTTTTACTCCCTCTTTTCAAAACATAGGACATATGGTTTTTGCAGTTTTGTTTCGAAAATAAGGTGTGTACGTAAATTTATTGATGTTTTCCTTTTTATCTTATTTATCCCATCGTCTCCCCCTCTGCATTTATAAGTATTCTATCTTATCTCACAAACTATTCTCTCTCACATTCCCAATGTTTTTATAGCATGGATGCTAGGGTCATTTTCTCTGGTATTTCTACTCGGGTGTCTCTTCTTATGCATAGCCGCCTCCAGATCGGATCAGAGTTGTGAGACACGGCACAAGTGTGCACAGTATCAAAAACGAAGTAGATAGATCTCATAGAGATAACCAAATAACGGCGATGATATAATCACGACAAAAGATAAAGATTTGTCAAAGCTGACCGTAAATTCCTTAACCACAACATCAAAAGTGTGCAAGAGATTGTTACTCTCTCACAATCCTCTCGTACTTTTTAGGACTCTCGGATCCTTGCCATATACAAGAATCTAGTGCTAAAAAATAACATAGCATCTAATCCTCTCGTGCATATCTTGCTTTGGATGAGTTGGTTTGTAACTTGTGTTCTCCATGACCATCTCTCGTGATTTTATATAGTGACCCTTAGTTCTCCTCTAAAAGGAAGTAGGAATCATAATCCTATTAGGATTCATATAGGAATCCTTGTAGCACACTTCTCCAAGTCTTAGTTGATTAGGATACGAGTCACCTATATTTAATAATCTTTACCTTGATTCTTATCCATTGAAGTCACTGTACTCCTCCAAGAACTCGCTCCTAGTCGGCTCCACCTTATTTTGTTTTTTCCTCCCACCTTTGGGAGTGCCTCTACCATAGGGGCTCATGCACATCACCGCAATGTGTGTGTCGATATCCGGGCTAGCTCGCCAGGAAACTCCACATGAAAGCTCCTTTGTTTTGTAGTTTGATTAACCATACCTCCTGTTCCTACAACCCTCCATGTCTAGGTTTATAGCACCTCCAAGTTCCATCTGCTCATCAGTACTGCGTTGTTGGTCCCACCTTGTCCTCCTTTCAACAACTCGCACCTTCGCTTTTGCGTCTGCTAGATTTTGCAACCGTCTTTACAGTGCCACATATAACTATAGATGAGATTTAAGTACCTATCGTTGATGACACGGTAGGAAAATGATGTGTTGTGCTGATAAGAACATGCTGATGGACATGTTTTATTATGATGATGTAATTTCAATTGCTGAATTTTACTTGATGTTAGTGATGCTATGTGAATGAATGTGGATGGCAATATTTACATGATGTCGGTGGTAATCTGTGACAACGACAATGCATGGCAATATTTACTTGATGTCTGTTGTCCATACTGTATCTTGATTTCTTATTTTCAGAGGAGCAAGTGATGGATGTCACATGCTGAGGCAAATTTATATGCCAATGATGAGATGACATGACTGACCCTCCCGTGCATGTGGCCAAATTGTGTGTTATGACCTTTTTCAGTGGCTACTGAATGGTAATAAATTGTTACGCAAATGATGAGAGTCACAATGTTGAGACATGAAACCGTGTCAATGATGAGATGATACCAGTATGATGCTCCTTTTGGATTTCTGGCCTGTGATGACAGTGAATCCTGGATGCACCACAGAGTTTTGATTGATTATATGTATTTATTTTCCAATTCCTCATCTATTTCCTTCTTGATAAACTGATGCTTACATTAGTTTTTGGTTGCCTGGCTTGGTCATTTCTCAATCCTTTACTCCTTTCTTCTTTTTTTAGGGAAAACAGTAGGGGAGGCTCCTAGGGTGTAATTTAACATTAATAAGCGAGGTTAAAATACAAGAAAACGAGAGAAGGAATTTACAAGCTCTCGCCGAGAGCCAAATATTACCAATGACTCTAGCCAGGAGAACATTAAAGGTTTAAGAGTTTCCTTCACTCTAAACACATGCAAAGTGATATCTTGTTTAAAAAGGGGTCTCCAGCTTGCAAAGGCCGGCCGTTGATTTTTAAAAACTTTTCCATTTCGTTGTTTTCAAATGTGCTAGGCACCAATGACAAATACCTCCATAAAGAAGAGTTGTGTGAACTGCTGTTTAGCCTCCTGAAGCATCATGTAGATATCTTGGTTGTGATTCCAAATTATTCCCAAGTGCCGAGGTAATCCCAGCAAATACTATTTATTTCTTGCGGCCACTGATGATCATGTTTCTGAGGCCTCGTCTTTTCCATTTACACTGCCAGTGATGTACATCTTTCCATTGCACTGATATTTCTACCTGTCACTCACCTGTTGGGTTTATGGCCAATGATGATACATTTGTCATGCAATTTTGTTGTTATGCCCTTCTCTTGTGCCGATCTTCCTGGTGTGTGCTTCCTGGCTGGATTCAACCTTGAATCACATTGATTGCAGGGAGATTGGCACTGACAACCATTGACATCGATAAGTCCGAGGCCTTGTTTCATTTTCTTGAGGAAGGATGCCTTGGTACGTGGTATATCGAGGTCGATGGCCTGGAGTTTACTACACTCAGCCGATTTGCCATGATCAAGTTCAGGGATTCAGTAATGCGTGCCATCGGAGTTACCGGACGGAGGATGGCCAAGCTGCTTTCGATGCATACCTTGCTTCATGCTATAGAGCCGAGCGTGAGCCGTCCAAGCTTGTGGGTACAAGGTGTAAAAATCAGCAAAACCGTCCAAAATGGAAAGATGTTGTAATTGTAGCGCAATTTTTCTTCATTGTTGCTCTACTGTACAAACTGAAGTAGCCATTTGAGTGCTTCGGATGTTGCTATATATTGCAAAACTGAAACTATCTACCACTGTTAATTGCTACTGTTTCCATGCCAAATGAGACGATACTACTGGTAGATTTTATGATAGCAACAATTGAGTGAGTTGTGTTTTTCGCGGCAGGAGATAGTGGGAGGTGGCACCTCAGGCAACATCATCGCAACCTAAGGCCAACACGATGGAGGCACGCACACGGTGGTAGGCAGGGAAAAAAAAAACCCGGCTGATAATCACCCGGTAACCGCTTACTGGCGGGGTCCGGGATTTTAAATCTCAACCGATTTTTTTGGATTTTGCAAATTCAAATTCTATTTTTAAATTTTAAATGATTTTTAATCAAATTTAAGCGGTTTTCATCCGGTTTTTTTCCAAAAAATCCGATAACCGGCCGGTTACTGGCCAGTTTTTTTTTTTAGCTGACAACCGGGATTTACCCCAGAAACGAGTTTTTGATCCTTGATGGTAGGACTAGGAAGGCCCCGGCATCAGACGAGGGAGAGGCCGTGGAGTGGTAAGGCAGCAACACGCCATGGCGTAGCGGATGGTGGCGAAGAACAAAGGGGAGATGCCCACCATACCCACCATGCAGCGGAAAATAATCCTACTAGGACCAGCACACATCGAACTAGAGACGCCTAAGGCAACAATAAAAACGTCATGCCATTCATGAGGCCAATAGGCCACACATCATAGCTATCTCTATTTGCCACTCATTCAGACGCTCAAGAAGTAGATTTAGGAACGTGCCAACGCCCAAAGAACTGGTATACCTGTCCGATGCAAATCTTAACACGGCAAGAAGATGTTAGCATGCTGGAGCAAACACATGAGAAGACAGGGTTCCAAGAGTTCATGGATCGGACTGGCAGCATTTTGACAATCCTTGAGCTTTTTTTTTACAGCAGCTCAGACATCAGATTTGACTGCCACCGAAAGTTTTTTGCGTTAGACATCCAACACCACTGGCCTAGTAGCCCTGCTTCAGCCTTTCCTCGTACCTGGTCTTCTCGTCCTGAAAAACAGAAAGTTCAAAAGGTCAGTAGCAATAAAGTCCATGTAAGGATCTGTGGCATTGGTGCTTCGGTATCTTTGTACAAAAGCAAACAATTCAAAAGAAAACCTGAATGACGCCAGGCAAGCATCATATGTCAAATAGTCTAATGAAGATCTATTTGACTCCTATTAGCAACAAAAGAAATGTCTAAATCCAATTTCAAGAATTCAAACCTGACAAATATGTGGACATGCTATATGATTTATTGGTTATGTAGTTATTCGTTCTTCCCCTGGCCAAAGAAAACGTGTATAGAAAAGGAACTGCTGTGGCAGTGGGGTCAGTGCAATTGTATTTCGTCACCAGTTGCTAAACTGGCAGTTCATGTATAAGCTGTTTGTAATGTTGAAGAAGTTGATAAGTGAGACTAGAGGGATCTATTGTGTTTTCTAATATAAATATACAGTCCTCAAAAAGTATAACATCAAGTCATCAATAAGACAATAACCAAATCCATAGGTAAGGCTTTGGTGATCTCCATTTCTCCATCTCTTTTAAAAAAAATACTATTATCGCAAGGTAAAAAACTGTTTAAAATAAAAAAGGTAAAATAAAAAAATAATTCATACCAAAGGCCAAAGCACTCAAAACATACATTTTCCCACATGCAAATCCTTCATAATGACAAAGTTGTAACAAACTACACCAAATTAAGCAATTTTCCTTCATAATTAATCAATTTGAATAGGAACTCATTCTTAAACATATCTGAGCATCTCGAATGGCCCTCCTCACAAATTCTTCCTTGGTTAATACCATGATTCAGTACAAACAGCCTATATTTGCCTCTATGTACCAATACAATAGAGCAGAACAAGTGACGCAACCGGGAAAAACACAGGTGATACTGTTTATGAAAAGGAATATACGTAGAATTACTATTTATCGAGGAATAAATCAGTAACCTAAAAAGTTATACATGACAAACTAAGTGAAAAAGGCTTCAACCTTAGAAAATAAAAAGGAAAGACGTTCATAATGAAGTTGAGATTATACCAATAGAGTTAGAAGGCAGTCTATAGTCCTTTCTTAGCAAAAAAAAAAAAGGATACAATAGTACTGGCAAATAATGTATTGGCAATCGGCAATCTCTTGCTGAGCAAATGGTCAATTATTGGAAAATCCCCAGTGCATCAAGTAGTCCATAATTGGCATTTTTATTATCACAGAGCAAAGAACTAAGTACCATCGTACTCTTGTTTGTTTTATGTTTTTGAGGTTAACATGGAGCAAGATGATATGTAACCACAGTATTCAAGGAATGTGTAGACCCAAATTCTTAGTTTCATATTTAAGGTGCAAATTCCAGCCAGATTTTTTGATGCTGAGTGGCATTGTAAGTGGCAAGTAAATCAATGACCCCAAAAGTGATGCATATGAAAGTTGCATCATGCATTGTATAAGCATCTTGGCATAAAGGATCATTGTTTTCCCTTAACATGTCAGCACTACCAATTGTTGAATGAATGTTTCATGTGGGAAAGCTCTAGATAATATCCAATGTCAAAAAGAAGAAGGAAAGATCAAGAGTGACTTATGTCTGGTTAATAAGAATACCTCAGGTCCTAAACTACACTGGGTGGAATAATGGAGAAATGGCACACCATAGGCTAGCAAAAGAAACTAAAAATTGAAGCTAAGAACTAGAAACAGACCTCAAAAGCTTGCTTCAGGTTCTCAAGCTCCTTATCCAGATCATTGATCGCCTGGGTATACGCCTGCGTTGGAGAGGACTGGCTTGTAGTATGGATCTGCCCACATGACAAACAGTGAGACTAGTTGAATAACTTCTAACGTACAAAAGAAATCAGTGTTCCCTTAGGTGCTAGGCGCAGCCCTCCCGCCTAGCCCGCCTAGGCAGACACCTAGCCCCGCCTAGGCGGCGATTAGGGGCTGGTCTGCCGCCAAACTAGTACCTATCGCCTTGGGGAACACTAGAAGAAATAGGAAAAAAATTTGCATCCTACCCTAACAATGATCTTGTACTGAAGGGGGTGAGGGAGCTTATAGCCAGCAAAGAGCACATTTGGGTCCCGGTGCAGCTGCCTGCAGAATCTCACAGATAAATGAATAATTAAAAGGGGAGGAACCAGGGAACATAAGTAAGGACAAATTAGGTGTAGAACTTTTTTGGACTTACATGCGGAGGATGTTGCCGATGGTGTGGTCCTCACGCTCAATTGTGAATGATGCAGCATTCACAATCTTTGTATCCCGCTCATATGACACCCTGCATTAATAATCATCAGTACTACAACCATAATCTTTAAGTAGTAGAGCAACAGATAAAGTGTCATGTGGCGCTGCATGTATGGCGGCGCTGCAAGGAGAAGGCGCAGCCGGCCCAAGCGGCAATTTAGGAATCCTCAAATTAGGAAGTTGCAATTAGACAAGTTTACTATAGAAAAGTCTTATTAGGGAAGTTTGCATTAGGAATGATAATACCTTCCAAGTTAGTCTGTATTGCATTAGAAAGGATAATACCTTCCAAGTCCGTTTGTATCCCTTTATATACGCAGCATATGCATCAATGAAAATCAGCAAAAGATTGGGTTATTTCCCAATCTCCCTTGTGCCAAAACCCACTGCTCCCCATTGGAGCGGAGGCGAAGGAAGGATTAACTCGGGCGGATGCGGATTGCATCGGGAAGCAATGGTGGAGGCGCGGATGAACAGTAGCGATGAACAGTGCGCAAGGGTGAACAGTGCACGCGGAACAATGGGGAGCAGTGGGTTTTGGCGCAAGGGAGATTGGGAAATAACCCAATCCTTTGCTGATTTTCATTGATGCATATGCTACGTATATAAAGGGATACAAACGGACTTGGAAGGTATTATCCTTCCTAATGCAATACAGACTAACTTGGAAGGTATTATCCTTCCTAATGCAAACTTCCCTGATAAGACTTTCTTATAGTAAACTTGCCTAATTGCAACTTCCTAATTTGAGGATTCCTAAATTGCCGCTTGGGCCGGCTACGCCTTCTCCTTGCAGCGCCGGCCATACACGCAGCGCCACATGACATCTCTCCCTCCGTTGACAAACAGCTCGTCCTCGAGCTGAAAAGAGGGATAAGACGCCCGAAACGCGATAACGTCTACCCATGATGTATCAGCACTGTGAAGTCCTTCCCATTGAACCATAATTCGCCGCTTATCTCTAGACAGGCACGCACGTATCACCGTGACCGGCGTGGGGATAACCCGACCATGTAAGAGAGGCGGCAATGGCGGTGGATCTTTAGGAGGGAGGCCGCCATACTTCTTCAAGAGATTCACGTGAAAAACATCATGTAAACGTGCCGAGTTGGGCAAGTCCAAGTGGTACGCAGACCTCCTGATTCTTGGAGATGATGCGATAGGGCCAAGAGCCGTCCTTCTTCTTGACCAAATGCACAGGCGCAGGAGAGGCAAAGTTGTTGCACCGGATGATAATGCCCTGTGCCAACATGGTAGTGCGTTGACATTCCAACTTGTCCTTTTGCAATGGGTATCTGTAGGGCCGAACCACCACCGCGGTGATGCCCGGCATGAGGTGGATGTGGTGGTTGCGACCATGCGGCGGTGAGGGCCCATGTGGGTCATCGAAGACCGGCGGAGATTCCACGAGGAGCTCCTCCATGAGCTCCCGCGTTCGCGCCGGCGTGAAGGTGCGCACCGGTCGCCGGCGATGCTCACCGCCTCGCGCGCGGTGGCCGATCGGGCGGCAACTTCCCCCGCCCCGTCAAGCGGCGGTTTCTCCATCTTTGTTGCCTCTCACCGCCGGCGGGCCCTCCATACGCGACAGGCATGCTTATCAAGTCGTCGACTAGTCGACGACTAGTCAACAAGTCGCTGGAGGCCGACCGACTGGAGGCGCCGACTCGACTTGCGCCGGCAAGTCGGGCGATTGTTCGACTAGTCGCCGACGGTTTGGCCGACCACCAGAGGAAAGTCGACGACTTGCTTGCGGACCGGCCGCTGTGGTTGTGGCAAAGGGTTGTGGCAAAGGCACGCAAGAGGTGAGCGAGCGATCGGCGCAGACGGCACTCGCCACTCGGCTCAACTCACGCGACCACGCCTCCCAGATCCGGCTCGCCCGCCCAGCCCACCGCGGCGCCGCCTTCATCCTCCTTCCTCCTCCTCGCGCCGGCCGCTTCCTGAGCGAGCTCGGAGAGGCGCGATGCCGCAGAGCTCCAGATCCGGCCAGCTGTGAGTCCCACCGCGCCACGGTCTTTGTACTCGGAGCGCCCCATCATGCGCCACCCTGCCCTCCTCCTCCTCCTCCACGCCGCTCGCCGCAGCCTCCGCGCTCCGCCGCCAGCGCCCGTATTCTCCTCTCTCCTCTCGTCCTCTTCCAGCCTTCTCTCCTCTAGACCTCTTCTTCTCCTGCTCGTCACTGAGTATGGAGGAGCTCGGTGGCCCACAAGACCGGGGAAGGAGAGGAGCTCGATGGCGGAGAGGAGGGGAGGAGCCGAGGAGAGGAGATGCGCTCGTGGAGTCGTGGGCGTGGGCTGCGTCGGCGTGGGCGTGACTCCTCTGCATCGGCGTCGGCTGTGTCGCACAGATAACAGATGAACAGAGGATAGAAGTTAAAGAAAGAAGTTAAACAACAGATCAACAATTCAACAGAACAACTCTAGTTATTGACTTATTATGATTTTGTGTGATTGTGATTCTATGAACTAAAGATACTAAGTTAGTTTTCTGTTTTGTACATATGTAGGCACCATGGCAGAGCAATCTTCAACTCCAACTCCAACTTCAACTCTAAACCGGCAAATGGCAATCAAGGACAAGGTTATGATCGAGCTAATGATCCTAAGCGGAAGGCTAAGTCCAAAGACCCGGCATAGAAATACGGGTTTTGGCCGGACATGACAAACAAAGATATCGTCCAATGCATACGCTGCGGCAAGCAAATGCATGCCGGAGTACGAAGATTGAAGCAACACCTAGCGGGAGGCTATGGAGATGTGGAGAAATGTCCGAACACAACCACACCTATCATGAAAGAGATGCGTGAGTACTTATTGAAGAATGCAGAAATAAACCTTTGAGCTAGATGGTAAAGGTGAAGATGATGGTGATGGTGGTGAAGGTGATGGTGAAGGCGAAGGTGATGAAGTTCAAGAAATCCAAGCATAAGTGGCATCATCTAGAGGAGCACAAGAGGCTCCTCTGCTAAGACAGTTGCAAGCTCAGAGACCGCCACCAAAAGAAGCAATCGCGTTGGCGCTTTTGAGCAAGTCGCACTGAAGGTAACTAAATCGATGCTTCTATGATTCGAAGTCACCCAAGTGGTTATTGAGGAAAGACATAAGGGTAAGGGTCAAGTTACCATTGAGCAAAGTATGAGGACCAAGGAAGAAAAGGAGAGGGTGGCCGAACACATTTCTGATTTCTTCTATGAGTGTGGCATACCATTTAATGCCGCCAACAAAAGAAGCTATGAGATTATGGTTGAGTCCATCGGGCAGTATGGTCCTGGGTTTAGGCCGCCTACTTTCCATGACTTGAGGCTACCCTTGCTTGAGAAGGCCAAAAAGAATACTGACAAGTTGAGGATGCAGCATGAGTGTGCTTGGACACAGTTTGGTTGCTCACTTATGTCAGATGGTTGGACAGATAGGAGAGGACGACACTTGATTAATTTCCTTGTCAATAGTCCACAGGGGACTTTCTTCTTGGAGTCTTTTGATGCCTCGAAATACCACCGATGCCCACATGTTAGCAAATTTATTGGAGACGAAGATCAATGAGATTGGTCAGAACATGTTGTTCAAGTGGTCACGATAATGGTGCTAACTTCAAAGCGGCAGCGGACTTCTAATGGAGAGGATTCCTACTCTATTTTGGACCCACTTTGCATTTCATTGCTTGGACCTCATGTTGAGGACATTGGGAAGATAACAGAGTTCAAGAAGTGCATTGTACAAGCCAAGCGTGTGACCACATTTATCTACTGAGACATGGAAGGGTTCTTGACAAGATGAGAGAGATGACAGGTGGAGGGACTCTGAGACCCTGCGGCTACTCGATTTGCTCACTTTTCTCACTTTGCAGAGCTTGTGGAGGCATAGGACATCTTTGAAAGGTCTCTTTGTTCTGATGATTGAATAGATCCAAATTGTCTAGCACAGAGATAGGAAAAAGGTGTGTGAAACAGCTTCTTGCTAATAGATTCGGAATGCGGTGGAAAATTGCATTAGAGCGTCAAAACCACTTATCGTTGTCTTGAGGATCGTCGATGGCGATGAGAAGCGGCAATGCCAGAGGTTATCAGCAAGAATGGATCTTGCAAAGAAGATCAATAACTCTTTGGAAAACAAAACATCACTACTCAGAAGGTGATAACAATCATAGATCGGAGGTGGAAGACCAAATGGAGCGAGGTTATGCGGGCTGCATTGTTCTTGAATCCAAATAGATTTTTTGAGATTAGAAGGACCGAAATTGGATATGCTTCTAGGCTTCGTACCATGTTTAATGATGTGCTTGAGAAGATGATTATTGAGGACGACAAGCATGCCAAGATAAGCAACCAAGCCGATGATTATGAGAACATGCAAAGAGGCTTTTCAAGTCAATTGGCAATCAAGCAACAAAAGGATAAGTCACCTAGTAAGCATCACTACTTCAATTTAATTTTAAGCTTCCATTCTTTCCAAGACCTATCATAGCCTATGATTCTTGCCTTTCTAGTTCTTTGGTGGGGTGCATTTGGTGGTGTTGCTCTAGAGCTCCAAGCATTTGCAAGGCGTATAATTGGTCTTTGTTGTTCGCAAGGTTGTAAAAGTCGGTCCTAGGCGCTGATTAGGCGCCGACTAGTCGCTCCTCGGCCTCGCCACCGCGCGACTACGACCGGCGCGGCCAGGACCGGCGGCGCTGACGAAGGAAGTCGGTCCTTCGCGGTCCTCCGCGCCTCTCGGCGACGCCGGCGGTGCTAGGCGCGCTACTGAGGCGCGCCGAGGCTGGTATAACAACTTTGCGCCCGACTCTCGAGCCCATCGCTTTGTCGTGGCCGCTAGGGTTCGGCCTCGCGCCTCCGACACGGAATGGAGCTCGCCGCCGCAGATTCGACCTCGCCGCCTCCCGACACCGAATGGAGCTCGCCGCCGATTCGACCTCGTCCCCCGAATCGCGGCTCATCCCGCCATCTCGTCACCAAATCGAGGTACGCCGCTCGCTTCCTCTCGCTTCGTTTCTCGCCCCACCGCGCCGCCGCCCCATCTCTCGTTCCTCTGGTCCTCACTCTGCCGCGCCGACCTCCTCTCTGCTGCTCGCGTTCCTCTGCTCCACCGGCCACCTCGCCGCCAGACCTCCCCTCTACTCACTCCACTCTCTGCCACTCCTGCTCGCTCGCCGAGGAGTCTTCTCCGCGCCGACCCCCAGCACACCGCTCCTCTACTCGCTTGCTCTAAGCCTGTGTTGTCTTTGCTCGCTCTCGGCTTGTGTATCTTCGCGATATGGAATCCATAAATCGTTGTTCGTTATGTACCATCAGAAATCAATCAAAATAAAATCCAACCATGTGTATGCATACTCCTTGGCTCCTTGCTAGCCATCACTAGCAGCAGCTTGGAGCCCAATGTCGAGCATGCTTCATGTTCTTCCTTGGATTCTTGTTTACACAAATTTGGCATGCTTCATGTTCTTCTAAATTTGCAGGTGTGGAAGCAGATGGTCCGTTCAGGAAGGCATGTGACTCAAAACATATATAGATGTATTGACTGATTGATATCCTCATTTTTTTGTTGAGATGATTATTTTAAAAGTTGCAAATACCATCATGTTGTGTTGAGATGCATTATTTAAGAGATTATAAATGTTTTGTTGGTATGTTATTGTTTCAGCCAATCACCACTGGAATATGGCAAGTGGTATTGTGTATACTCTGCAGCGATTTTGGAGACATATTTGATGTGAGGCATTTCATTGACTCATTAAGAGATGAAGTGCACATTGTTAAACAGCTTCCAAAGAGTTGAACTTCCTTTATAGTTTTTTGGATAGTCAATTAGCCGCTGGCTCGAACCCTGATCGAGTCATCTTAGCAATTCATCCAAAACTATATTATTTTGCTTGCTATGTGGAGTTGGCACTGTCATGTTATGAACTATGGTATTTTGATTATTTTCAATGTCAAGTCTTTGAGATGTGTGGCTGCATATGTTTCATACTATCATTCATTCATGATTCATCAATCAATCATTCATTCATTCTTTCACACAAGTACACTACACAATAGCAAAATAACTCATCATTGATTAAATATGCAGGTTTACATCAATATTTGATTACAATACATACATGTTTACATCAAGCTCTTGGAGCCTTAGAGGGGAGATAATATACATGACTATATCAAATTGCACATGTCTTGCTTCTTCAGGTAATTTTTCTTTTTATCTTGCTCAATTTGATGCTTGCTCAATTCATCAAATTATTCTGTTGTGGGCTTATTCGCATCAGTAGCTAAGCCGACCTCCGAGCACCGCCTAGTCACCGCTTAGTCGCTAGGCGCTAGGCCCTGCCATCATCGCCTAGCGCCTAGCGCTTTCTTGAACCTTGGTTGTTCGGCCTCCGGTTGTGAGCGCAATTGGAGCACTTTTGAGTTTGTAAGTACTAAGTATTCAATTACTCAAGTAGTCAAGTGTTCATTTTGAAGGCATTAGTATGAGTGCATGACAATAGTTCAATGCTTCAATTATTTTGTTTGTTATTTGTAGATTCATACCAAGAAGAGAAACAGGTTAGAGCACAAGAGATTGAATGATTTGGTGTACATTCAATACAATCGAAAGATTACAAATCGGTTTCAAAGGATGCAAGAGGAAGGGCGCAGTTTCAACCCCTTGATCCTAGATGATTTTCAATGGGACAATGAGTGGGTTGATGTTGGTTCCGAAGAAGTTCATCATGGGAACGATGATCTTACATGGGCTCATGATGATGATGCCATTGGTGCATCAAATGCACTTCAAGGTCGCATTTTTCCTAGGACAGCTCGTGGTGAGATGATAAGTTACACTCGTCGTGTTGCTCGTACAACAAGGGTGGTTGATGATGAGTCGGAGCCCGGCAATGAAGATGATGGTGATGACGATGACTTTGTGCTTGATGATGAGGACGTTGATGATTTTGGCGAATCTCCACCTAGTCCTACTCATGAGAGTGGTGAACCGAGTGGAAATGCGGACCATTTCGATGATATTGAGTTGGATGACATTTGATTTGAGGCTTGTGTTAAGCCATGTTGATGGATTGTGATGATTATGCTTTACTTTTGCTATTTTGAGACTTGGGACCTTGTTGTCGTGTTACTTAACTATCGTGTAGAATGCTATTGTCGTTGAGAACTTGATGTTTTAGATGCTTAATCTCCCAATTGCTCATTTATTTGTTGTTACGTTGTATGATTTATTTATTGACTTGTATTGTTCTCTTTAATTCATGGTGCTATATTGCTCTCCTTTGAAGGTATTTTGTATTGTATGAGTTCATCACAGTTTATCTTCATCATATGCTCATGCTCATTCTTGTTTTTTAATTTTGTAGCATGAAGGTCTCAAATCATACTTCAACAAGTCAAATGAAAGGGGTTTGGACTCAAAACATGTAAGTCATTGATCCTCTCTTTAATTCAAGCTATATATGTACTTTTCAATCACTGCAATACAAGGTATATAATACATACATGTGTACATACACATCACTGTCATATGAACAGTACCTGTCGACTAGTCGGCGACTAGTCAACTAGTCGGCAAGTCGGTCACTACGAGAGTAGTGTCGACTTGCCGACTTAATAACCTTGGCGACAGGCGACGATCGTGCTGGTCTAGCCGGTTGATGTTGGTTTCAATCAACCTAGCGTAGCGAGCCAATTGATTGTGGATACTAGCAAGAGATTTTGCCGTATCCTTAGCGAATTGGCGCATCATCTGTTGGAACTCATCGTCACCACCGTTGCTCGACATGGTGGAAGGAGCAACGGTTGACTCTGATACCAAGATGTCAGGGGATGGCCGTTGGGAGCGGAGGCGGAAGGGAAGGATTAACTCGGGCGGATTGGGATTGCGTCGGGAAGCAATGGAGGCGTGGATGAACAGTGCACACGAAACAATGGGGAGTAGTGGGTTTTGGCGCAAGGGAGATTGGGAAATAACCCAATCATTTGCTGATTTTCATTAATGCATATGCTGCGTATATAAAGGGATACAAACGGATTTGGAAGGTATTATCCTTTCTAATGCAATACAGACTAACTTGGAAGGTATATCCTTCCTAATGCAAACTTCCCTAATAAGACTTTCCTATAGTAAACTTGCCTAATTGCAACTTCCTAATTTGAGGATTCCTAAATTGCTGCTTGGGCCGGCTGCGCCTTCTCCTTGCAGCGCCGGCCATACACGCAGCGCCACATGACACAAAGACTACTACCAGCTTAAGTAAATCATAGAAGCAAAAAGGATTAAAAGCAAGCAAACCACCAGGCCAAACATCATAGTTCCATAACTTCATGTCAAAAGATTCACATAAACAGGCGCAAATAGCTATTAACAGAAAGTAAAAGAATGAAAATATTGAAATATTCCATGAAACTTGTGCTCACTACTCTTTATTTTTCTTTTTTAAAAAAAAGGTACCCAACAAAAGATCAATTGAAACAACAGTCAAGATAAATCTTGGGCCAAGTGTGGGGATAGACTCACTTCTTGGTGCCCTCAGGCACGACAAAGCGCTCGTAGCGGTCCGGGGCATTCATCTCCAATCAACTGAATACTCCTTCCTCTCCAATTACTGCAATCATGGTTCAAGTACATTTCAGAAGATAGATTTTACTACGTAAATTTCTGCTTAGCACCCCCTATCCTTGGAGGTGAAGAAGAACCCATCAAAATTTAGAGCAGCAACCGGTTCTCCTACGGAATTGGACAAAAATTTCGAATCACTATGAACCTCTCTCTTTCTTAACAAGAAACACACAGAATAACCCAATAAAAATCCCAAAATCAAAACTAAACCTACCAGCTAAAACGGAAACAACAACTAATCGATTAAACGCGCCATTGCGCGTGCGCACTCAAAAATAATCCGAGCTCCTTCCCAAAGAAAAAACTACACGGAATCTCACAGAAAGAATCGATCAATCGTACGCATACCACAGACCAGGGAGAATAGAAACCAAGCAAGGCTAGGGTTTATTATCACCAGATGGAGCCCAAAGAGTTGGTCTCGGACGAGGTCGAGGCTGGCAGGCAGCGACCTGGGCGCCTCGGTGGAGACGACCGAAGATGAACGGCGACAAAGGGTGAGGAGAGCTTGGCCCAAGCACCTTGACTCAACTGGTTAAGCCCAACAAGGTGTTCTAGCCTTCTAGGGTCACAAGGTTGGGCTGGCTTAATCCAGCCATTATTTTAAGGCAAAATTGGGGACTATCATAATTTTGTATCATTGGCTATCAGTAGGGATGCAGTCATAGCGGATACGAGCGGATATCGCTCATGGAGCTCATCCGTATCATATTCCACATTTTTTCTCGGAATCAGTGTCGACATGGACAATGGCCGATATGAATACGAATACGAATAGTCTCGGTCACGAATACGAAGCGAATACATACCGAACCGAATACATATTGTCTCGGTCACGAATATTTAGTCGGATATTGCGCAAAAACAGAAACCATATATGTCGCACAAATAAAGATCAATCAACCTTACTACATGTGGAGGTACGTAGCTTGCGATCAAACTTTTCTCCACTTTGAAAGACAGGAGGGTAGCATATATCAACATTTTTTGCCTTCAACTTCACCTTGACCTTCAGAGGATCAAGAATAGCCTTCTCTGTTCATCCATCAATGGGTAGTGTGGGACTTTCCTCTCCTCATCAATAACCTTCTCCAACTTCGGAATCACAAAAAATTTCAATACAGATAAAAACATCCTATAAGCCAAATCGTGGAGTTCACATGCATCTCCTTGCACCAGATTTAAAAAAAAAACTCCACCCTCCCAAAACATCTACCCCTCTAAAATCCCAACAAATAAGATCGTGCTTATAGGCCCTAGGTTCAAGGCTTCGAGTATCCCCTCGAGGGCTAAGGAAAAAGGTCCCAAGTTTTCAGCCCACGTCGCGAATCCGGTCTACGATTGCTTGTACGTACAGCCTACACCGCAACTTCGGCCTACAATCACTTCTACATACGGCCTACCATCCCATCCAGCGGCTGATGCGCCCCGAGCCCCATGGTGTCGCAGGACCCCACCGGGATCTTGCGCTCGTTCAAGAACCACCACACGGATGGATCGACGGACGAATGGGTTGCGTTCCAATAGCGAACAAATCCGCGACACCAATACCCCATAAATGGAGGCATCAACAAGAATCGGATGGAACATCGCAGAATGAATCGGGTTTCATTTGGATTTGGTCCCTCACAGCAAAGAAGACAACATGACGAAATTAGGGCAAAGCGAAATCGATCCAGGAAAGCTAGGGCTTACCGACGAAATCGTCCAGCTCGGGTGGATCTCCGCTCCTCCCCACTCTCCGACAGGGGGAGGAGGACAGGAGCTCGCTGGAGGCGGCGAGCTTCGGTGGGAGGCGGGCGACGTCGTTGGCGGCGGCGGTGAGGGCGAGGAGAGGTGAGGCCGTGAGGGTTCGGGGGAGCGAGGGCTTAAAAGATGCTTGTGCCGTTGTGCGCTCGTCCGAGCCCACCAAATGTGGGGATGGACGGGTGAAGTCTACAGTGCTGCGTGCTGCCCCTCGGGGCGGACAGTGACCGGGCCGGAGAGCTCCGACTAATTTTCCCATAGCTCTAATCCGACGGATATATTTTTCCGAATCTATTTCTGTATTTCGCAAAAATTATTCGGCTCCAAATCCGAATTCTGAGAAAAAAAATCCGGATATCCGGTTTCACGCTCGAATAATATCCTAATTTATTTGGACGGTTGGAAACAATTTGCTCCATTTGCACCCTAGCTATTAGACACCCGAATTTTGTGTCTTTGTCGAAAGACATTATAGTTTTATAACTCTTTGCTGTAATACACTTATGTCATTAAAATATCATTTTTTGATCAACTGAAAAGAGAGACGGTTGGTGAATTGACGATTTTGCTCTTCAGGTCACTTGGTGGAACCATGTTGGCGCTGGGTCGTTGACTCCTTTCCCGCTCGCATCATCATTGGAACCACGCAGGCACTGGGCCGCGCTGGTGGAGGAGGCCACACCACTGGGATTGAGACCCACTACCTCCAACATCCCTATGGTCCAGATCATTCTCTCTCTGCCTATGTGATTGAAAGTGCATCAAAAGAGATGGGATTGAGACCTACATGAGTTACACAGTGGTAACCCAAACCTATGTGATCGGAGATCCCGTGAAATAGACCTTGGAAAAAACAATCTATTTGTGTAGTAGAAGAGTACATCTTTACTTTATATCACACTCCGTTGGAGATGCAATACTCTAATTACTATAAGGCAGTATGATTTTATCTTAATGTATTCCGAGGTTTAACAACGAAATACAGTCCTACAGGGCATTATTGTAAGAACACACTTATATGAGCCTGGTTGTTGGTCATAGTCCATGAGATGTGGGTGATCTCTAAGAAGCTCATGAAGAAACACAGGAGTATAACCTATATGCTCCACCCAAAGAATAGCCTATTGGCAGCCAAGTATCAGCAAAGGTCATAGGTGAAATTTGTTCGTGTAAAACTATCAATTCAAGATTTAGTCCATTATATAGTTGTGAGCAAGTGTAGCTTGAGGTTCTAGGTGGATGTTCAAGCTTAACCGGTCTTCACCGAAAAACTAGTATATCAAACAATACTTTGAAATTGTAGACAAATAAGTGGTGTTTTTGGGATCTAGTGGGGGATTGTTTGAATTTATAGGCTTGACCCAAATAATATTCTTCATAAATCTTAGAAAATCCCAAAGGCCTACTCATGCGGTGGAAAGTTTAGTACCATATTGCTAGTCTAGGCGGGAGGAGACCAATATATAAGGTGGAATTGGTCTTACCTAGTTGAAGCAAGCAAAAGAAGAACACGCATGCGCGCTCGCTCGCTTGCCTCGCCGTCGCCTACGACGTGCGCGTGAATGATCCGACGATTTCGTGTCCAGTTGGCTATGGAGCTACAGCTTCTTTTTACACCTCAAAACTATGCATACTGATTAGAAACTAAATACATTGTTTCACTTGGCTTTTATGGTACGCATTAACCGTGTTTAAAATAGTGTTACGATGGTAGTTTCTAACGACATAATGGTGGCGATTCTTCTGGTGAATCGGGCTCTATATAAAGGAGACATCTCCTCTTGGATTTCAGTTTTTTGACAGAACAGAGAGAGGCTCTCAAAATCAGAATATACATAGACTCGGTTTCGTACTATTGCCCAGTTCCTCTGTGCTGCACTACTCGGCTACTCCATCCCTTCTTCGACGTGCACCGACGTGGGGAGAGCAGTGTCTCCGAAGCTAGCTTCCCTCGCAATCCTGCACGGGTTAGGAAGAATTAGGTTTTTAGAAAGCGTTCGCGCGACTGTTCACGACTTCCTCCTTCTTCATCATCCTATGTGTGTCGTCTTCTTCGGATCATACTCTACCGCGACCTTTGTCGGAGCGATTCTCTGTAAGTCGCGATGATATCATTTCATATGGCTAGGCCTTGTTTCTATATATTTATCATGTGATGATGTTCATGCCTACTTCTGTTAGTAGCATACTTGTTCTTTGCTTTGCCTTGTTAATACATATATATGAGATAGATATATTTGAGTGGATGATCATGTTACTATTTATAGTCTCAAATATGCCTAGTATATATGTTGCTGTCGATTCAATTATTGTTTTAGGAGTTATAATAACCATAAAAGTGCGCATATTTCTAACAATCCAAAAACCTAATATGCACTTTGTGATGGTTGATTTTGCCGAGGCAATGAAACCAGAGAAATTCACTAGAGTGAATTTCAAGAGATGGCAGACAAGAGTCCAATTGTGTCTCTCGGCTATGCATGTATTTTGGGTCGTGATACCAGGTCCTGCGGGACCTCGTGCTGCTACACAACAAACAAAGTACGACATGGCTACGACAATATATTTATTGGGTGCATTCTAAACATGTTGTTTGACCAGCTTTGTGAAGTGTATATGCACATGAAGAACATTGCGGATCTGTGCATGCACTCGAACATAAGTTCGCTACCTCAGATGCTGGACATGAATTGTATGTCATAGAGCAATATCATGATTACAAAATAGTTGATAACCGTTCAATATCATGATTACAAAATGGTTGATAACCGTTTTGTAGTCGAGCAGGCTCATGAACTACAATTCGTTGTAAGGGAACTTGCCCACCTTGGTTGTCAGTGCCTGACAAATTTGTGGATTGGGCCATTATTACCAAATTGCCTCCAACTTAGAGGAATTTCACCACATCTCTGAAACACAAAAGGAAAAATATTTCCATCGAGGATCTGGTTGTTAGTCTTGATGTTGAAGAGAAGGCTCAGGCAAAAGATGTAACACCAATGGTGCAAGAGGGGCGGTCTAGAGCGAACATCAAGCAGCATATTGATAAAGGGAAATGCAAGATTGTTTCGATCACTAACTTTAAAAGGACCAACAACTGTAAAAGAAAGTGAACATGAAGGATATTACTTGTTTTTTTGTGTGAGACGGTCATTGGGCTAAGAAGTGCCGCAAACGGATGGGCAAAAAAACTCATCCAGTGCAGAAGAAGTCTGCTAATGTGATTATTGGCGAGACCGAAGCATCTGGGTATGGTAATTTACCTAGTGTCTTTTCAGCATGTCAATCTACTAATTGGTGGATTAACACAATGGCTAATATTCATGGATACGCTTATACATCTATGTTTTTTTCTTACCAGGTCGCACGAGGTTCTTCCGTCCTAATGGGGAATGGGTGACATGCTTCTGTTCTTGGTGTTGGCACGGTAGATCCGAAGTTCACTTCGGGAAAGATCACACGCTTAAAGAATGTAACTTCTCAATTTTCTGAGCTTTAAAAATCTTTTAAATAGTTAGTAGGGAGAAAATTCACCATTTGGTTTTTATTTGAATTTAATTCAAAAGCTTAATATGGACTTTTAGTACCAAAACAATTTAATGTGAATAATCCCAACATGAACAATTGTCAAAACTATTTTATTTGGGTTCTATGTGCTCAGATATATTTTCTAGATTTTTCTAGAATTTTTCTGAGTTCATTTGCTATTTTCTATTGCTTATTTGAATTTTCACTATTTTCTAAAAAGAAAAACTATTTGATATCCCCATATCCATGATCGGTAAAACATGATCATCAATCAATACATGTGCTGGTCGTAGAGTCACTAGTATTTCGACCAGTGACATCTGACCAAGGATACCATTTAGAACGACATTATATAAGTTAAAAGAGCTTCACCAACAAGTCACATACTTGTTAATCTTTATAACCAATGATTCATTCAAAGAACAGAATAACATTTATTCAATAACTCATAAACATAAACATAATACAATTATATCTATGATTGCTACTAGAGCATATCACCACCAGAGTCGCCGTCGCTCGTCGTTGTCGGGCGGTCCCAAGCCATCTTGTTGTTGATCTGACGTGGTTGACCACGTTGCTCGCCAGCTCAGTGCCACTTTAGATCCAACTCCGACGTGTTGCCCACGCGTGTGCCTTGTCAGAGCGCACATGTGCGTACAAATCAGTTAGCCAGCTCAGCATCTCTGTTGACGTGTCGTGCTATGATTGGTCCAGATCAGATCCAACATGGCAGTCCACCGAGTTCCAGATCCAAGCTTCCTTAGACCTAGTCCACCATACACCGAGCCACTGACTTGTGGGTCCCACATGTTAGATTTTATTTTAATTCTTTTATTTCTGAAATTCTGAGGGCTGATGTCAGCATGCACAATACTCCGATTTTTCTATTGAAGAATAATTCAGAAATTCCAATAAATCCTTTTAGGTCATTTTCTTTTAGATTCAAACTTTCAAAGCTCATATCTTTTGCATCCGAACTCCGATTGAACCCATTCAAATTTCTAAATTTGAGATCTATTTATCTGAGATTTTTATTTAATTTTTGGAGTTGGTTTTCTTCTCTTTTTATTTATTTTTATTTATTTATCTTGTTTGCAAGTAAAAGTCGATACTTCGGGCGATTTTGGAGAAGGAATTCACCAAGACCAAGACCAGTACCTGGATTTATTCCAAGACAAGTTATACCTTTGATCATGTTGAATCCTAGTTTTTAAAACTATATTGTTTCAAATTATTGTATTTACTTTAAGTATTTATTTAAATACTTTTGGGTTTAGTTATTAATCCAATTTGTCATATCCACTTTATCTATTGTTATGCCATGATATTTTATCACCCTAGATTGATTCATTACTAGTCGGTAATACTAGGTAATACTATATCACCAACGTGGGTTGGTTAAATGCGAGTAGATTGCTTAGCCATGCTACGAGTCATCATCTCTTGTGAGTTGCAAATATAAACTTGACTAAGTGATTATGGAACTAAGTGATAAAATTATGTGTATTGTGTGCTATTACTCGTGAATAGCATATGTTGTACTTAACCAACTGGGTGGGAAATGATTTAGACTGGAGCAAGCCGCACTGTGTTCTGTTATGGCGAGCTCTGTGTTCGTAGTTAGAAATTGGAAGTTTTGCCTTGATCAATTTTGGGATAAACTGTTTTTCTTTTCTTTCAAACCTCAAAACATTCATTTTTGGAAAATTGTCAATGTGTTCAACAAGGGGAAGATTGTGGACACCATGACAATTTGCTCATGATCCTAGGTGATGTTACAATTGGCAATTTTGTTGAAGGTTTGTTGGAATTCTTGTTTTTCAGATTGTTTCAGCAAGTGTCAGGATTTTCGGTCTTAACAAGGGGCCGCAGGGGGACTGGGGAGGAGGAGGAGTAGGGGCAGGGGCGAAGGTGCAGGCGCGGGCGCGAGAGGAGGAGGGCGACGGCGGGGCGAGAGGAGGAAGAGGGGGTCGACGTGGGAGGCGGAGGTGGGTGGCGGCGGCGGGCTGAAGAAGGGGAATCGAGGGGAGGGACTAGGGAGGGAGGAGGAGGGGGTCGGCGTGGGAATGGGACTGGATCTAGGAGGCGAGCGGGGGGCGGGGGGTTGCTTAGTGGCGACGCCACGCCTGGTGAATGGTGCAACCGAGCTAAACGAGTTAACGAGTAACTCGCGAGCCAGCTCGGCTCGACTCGTTAAGAAAACGAGCTAATTTCCTGGCTCGACTCAGCTCGTTAAGGGACCGAATCGAGTCGAGTCAAGCCGAGCCCTCAACGAGACGAGCTGGCTCGTGAGTTTCGAGCTTTTTTCACCCCTAGGTGGAGGTGTGTACCGCTGTGGTAGGGTCACATCGCGGGGTGGTTCGCCGTTTTCCTATCCAACGATGTGCGTTGTGGTAGGGTTGATACGACGATAAAACACATCGGGAGTGTCAATGCTTGAGATGAAGTTTCTGAAAGATTTTGTTGTGATCAGCTCTGATCCAGTTGATTGCATCTTGTAGATAAAATGTACAACCTCTGTAGAGTGTTAATCAATCTATTCGAATAGCCGCGTCCGCGGTCATGGACATGCTCGGGGATTTCACACGAGGGGTAGATTTTCATAAAACTTTGGGAAGGGACAACTATGTGACTTAAGTCATGTGGCTATATGAAATAATCTGTTAGCTTTGTGTCTTTGTGAAAACAAACTGTTAAATTATTATTGTCTATTTGTTTTTGAACTGCATTTCAATCTATTATTGTATTCAATTGTCAATGTGTTTATCAAGGGGGAGATTGTGAACACCATGAGAATTTGCTCATGATCCTAGGTGATGTTACAATTGGCAATTTGGTTGAAGGTTTGTTGGAATTCTTGTTTTTCAGATTGTTTCAGCAAATGTCAGGATTTTCGGTCTTACCGGCCTGTAAGTCATGGTACGACCGTTGTGCGGTTGTACCGGCTTTGAAAGGGTGGTAGTACCACAGTGCGGTAATACCGAAAGTTGCTTGGCGGTTGTAATTTTCCAGAGAGCTTGTTTTTTTGGGATTTTGGAAATTCTCCGAGAGCGGTACGACCGCAATGCTGAGAGCGGTACTATCGTGATGCGGTAGTACTGGGATTGACTTGGCGGTAGTACCGCATTTGCACTGATTGTTGATTTTATTGGTTAAGTGATTTTGGGATAGGTCATATCCATGTTTATCTTTGCGTATGTGTTGCATATTGCATGTTTTCACTAACGTGGGTCAAGTTGTGAAGAACTTGTTCCCGGAGACGATTTCTCTGTTTATTGCTGTGTAGGTGTCTTGAAGGCCAATGACGGTCAACAGCGAGAAGATCGGGACTAAGCTTGGAGAGCTAAGGTCCAAAACGATCATGGATGCTGGGTGAGTCAAGTGGCTCAAGCGTGGCACAGAATGGACGAGGATGACCGAACGGACAGTTCGGTGCGACGGGTTGATCAAGTGGCGCGGGGGTCAGTGCAAGTGCCTTGGTGGTTCCGGTGGGATCCGGACGAGAGAGACTTGCCGACATGATGAGAGCCGTTGATCAACCTACACGTGGCGGAGCAGGCGGTTGCTTCGACAGGATGGGACTCGGTTCTTGGAGAAGGATCGAGAAGGGGTATTTTGGTAATTTACCAAATACCGGCTTTGTGACTTGTTGACTAAACCACAGCGCATGGTGAAGTGGTTTAGGTCAAGTGGACATGAAGACGACGCTTTAAAATGCGTGCGTTTGTGTCCCGTTTGTTGTTGGGCCTTAACGGGAGCCCATTAGGATTAACTCTTCTAGAAGCTAGGCCTCTCTATAAATAGGAGGTGTGCTGGACAACCACCTCAAGCACTTCATTGAGAAAAACCCTAGGTTGTTTAGGGCTTAGGAGAGAAGGGAAGAGAGGTTAGGGTTTTAGGGATTGATTGATCGTGTGCTCATGTATTGAGTTGTGTCCTCCTTATTGGAGTGGCTGTAACCAGCAACAATCACGAATCAATCTATGGATGATTTCCCAAAGATGTGTCTCTTTGTGTTCTTCCTTCTTGTTTTATGATTTTGAGTTCATCTTTGATCTTTTGGTTTTTGATTGATCTCTTGCCCTCTTCTACCTTGCTGTGATGTGTGGGAATACATCTAGATCATCCATCTCCCACGAGCAAGTGTTGGATCGAGTTTTTCGTTTTTGCTCGGTTTTGAACCTTCCTTCGATAAAACTGAAAACGATCAAAACTTTGACGTAGATCTTCTTGATTGTCGCTTGTAATAGGTTATTGACATCCTTAGGAAGTTATGTTTCAAATTTGGTGGTGTTTGGATGTGTAGATCAAAAGTTACGTCGATTTTTCATTTCGTTTCCAGACTATTTACTATTCATTCACCTGATTTTACTGTTCATCGCGGTACGACCGGCACTGTTCATTCGGTATGACCGGAGTGCAGTATGACCAAGCACTATTAAATGCAATACGGCCAAGTCGCTCATTAGGCTGATTTTTGTGTTTTTTATCATTTTTTTGGATTTGAAGGGGATTCAGTTCAAGTCTTCCGCTATGCTTATATATATTGATATTTGTAGTTCCTATAGCTATTGGAGTCAATATCACGTTTAAATCCGATCTTAAAGCTAAAAATTGATTGAGCTCCTATTCATCCTCTCTAGTCGCCTTTCCGGTCCTACAGAGTCTCATCAAAGAAATCATTCTGAGTTGCCTCCAAGTGAGCTAGCTTGGTACGGGTCTCATTTTGGAACTCCATTTGGGCTGTCTTCAATGCTTCTAAATTGTTGAGGATCAACTACTAATTTTGAATAATCTGATTAAGTGTACATTCAGCAGGGTTGGCAGCAACAACAGGAGCCTCATCAACATCAGCCTCAATATCAACACGACGAGGAGGAAGACCGTCTCAAGGTCGATAAAACTTGTGAGCTGATCCCAAACCACCATGATACTCAATTTTTTTCATAATTAATGCCATGATATATGGAGCATAGTATATCCTCTTAATCCTATCATTCTTGGAAGAGACTATGCCCTGGAGAATCACATCCACAACATCAAATTTTATCCCCTTCATAATATGATCAATAATATTCCAAGCATGCCCTCTGACTGCATCAAAGTTACCACTCTTGGGGTAAAAGGTATGATTAATGATTCTGTTGACCATGCTTGGTTCGGGCTTAAGTCCAGTAATTGTACCTAGCTTACACCTGACAGATGAGTCATAGTAGTCAGCCCAAGCAGGAGTAAGCAGAGCAGGACTGTCAAAGATCTTCTCCCAAGAGTTGGACTGAATCCTCAAAACTCTCTCAAATTCCTCTTTAGTGCTCTCCACATATCTGGTAACAGATATCCATCTTATTGAGGTCAGGTCTGCAGAGACATGCACTGTGGCATAAAACTGTCTAATCAGCTCATCATCATAATTCTGCTTAAGTGCCACAAGATCATGAAGACCCACTCGATGAAAAAGCTGATAAACACCACTGTATTTATCTAAGGTGTTTATGTGTGCCCACTTGATCCACTTGTGATCTGCAAATTTCCTGTGATGTCCATATAGTTGCTCATAGACTTGTTGTTGAAAGGCTGTATGGAATATTGGATTAACTGAATCTGATCTGGAAAGGTATTGATTTACATGGCGCTTGATTGCATATTCATCAGCGTAAGCAGTCTCAAATCACTTGGAGGTTCCGGAGGTGCCCCCAAATCATCTGACTACGCATCTGCTTCTGACTCTGACTCGGACTCAGTCTCGTCTCAGACTCTATCTCAGCAAGTGATAGACTTTCTTCAGTATCATATACGGGTCTTCTTCCGCTGGTCTTTTGCCTTTGCCCTTGCCACGAATAGATTTTGAGCTTTGAGCTGCAGGTGAACGAGTCTTTGAGGTTGAGATGAAGATTTCCCTCCTCCAGGTGGTCCATGCGACTTTCGAGTCATGATTCTTGTCCTGGACATCTTCACGGAGATAGAATAGGTTACAACAAGTTCAATGGATCAAACAAGACAAAATTAAGTGAAAGAGAAATTGAATTTCTATTTTTCTGTCAGGATGATCGGTCATACCGCCGTTATATGGCTTCATGACGATCAGCTCATGGTTGAATCAGCGCTCAAGAATCGGTTGAACCGATTCTCCTAACTGAGTTCTAGGGCAAGCTAAAAAGCGAAATTTTTGACGGTTTTTCCTGGAGTGAATCCAAGGTATGGATGCGCAAGCATCATTAGACATCAAGTTTACACAATTGCCCAACTAGAACACGAGAAATCATCTTCATTTCACTTAAACCTAAAGTGTCACCCAGGGATGAAAACTTCGGTAAAACTTGAATCAAAAGAGGTTTTACCTTGGGATATGGAGGAGATGACCTCTAGAAATGTAGAGATCAACAAGAGAACGAAGAAAATGCCGAAGATTTAGTGGATTTCAAAGAGAAGTTTTGGAGGGTTCTCGGGTTGGAGAGAGAGAGGTCGACGAGAAATGAAACGGTAGTGGTACGGTTGAACCGTCGCGAGGAGGAAATACGTCCTTCTCTAAAACTGACACGGTCGAACCATGAACAAACCGCCGGTCGTACCGTAGTTATAAAGCCGATCGTACCGTAAAACGGTTGTACCGCGCATATAACGTCGGTTGTTCCGATTAACCTGAAGGATCAACAGAACTTTGATTTAGAGACAATATGCAAACGATCCTTAGTTTCGCACTCAAATAAACATTCTAAAGGATCATTGTGCATTTGAAAGGACTTATGACTAACTAAGAACATATTTTTATGAACATAGATATCTTTAATAAGATTTTGAAAAAAAACATTTATAAAACCCTCAAATAACACCAAATCAAGCAAAATGCATGAAGCAAGAGTTCAACCAACATTTGAATAGTCTATGACATTTAACTCATTCTTTAATTTGCAAAAACGGCCTTCATCCAATGGCCTAGTGAAAATATCCGCTAGTTGATCTTCGATTCTTATGTGGCTAATTTCAATATCTCCCTTGCTCACATGATCTCTCAAGAAATGGTGGCGAATATCTATATACTTGGTTCTTGAGTGTTGGACAGGATTACTTGCTATTTTCACTGCACTATCATTATCACATAAAAGAGGTATTTTATCAATTTTAATTCCATAATCCATCAAGATTTGCCTCATCCATAGCAATTGAGCACAACAACTTCCTCGCGGAAACAAATTCGCTTCGACGGTAGATAGAGCTACGGAATTTTGTTTCTTGTATGGCCACGATACTAAGGATCTTCCTAAGAATTGAAATCTACCCGATGTGTTTTTCTATCCACTTTAGAACCCGCATAATCGGAGTCTGAAATCCAATTAAATCAAATTTAGCACCTTTAGGAAACCATAGGCCAATACTAGAGAAATGCTTTAAATATCTTAGTATTCTTTTTACGGCCATTAAGTGGCACTCTTTTGGAGTTGCTTGAAAGCGTGCACACATGCAAACACTAAACATGATATCAGGCCTAGATGCGGTAAAGTAAAGCGGGCTACCAATCATAGACCTATAAAGCTTTAAATCTACCAATTTACCTCCCTCATTAAGGTCAAGATGACTGTTAGTTGCTATGGAAGTCTTGATAGATTTTGCATCCTCCATGCCAAATCTCTTGATCAAGTCCTTTGCATACTTTGTTTGGCTCACAAACGTTCCATCTTTGAGTTGCTTGATTTGTAGTCCAAGAAAATAACTAAGTTCTCCTATTATAGATATTTCAAATTCCCTAAACATCATATCACCAAATTCTTTGCAAAAATTTGGTTAGTAGATCCAAAAATGATATCATCAACATAAATTTGGCATACAAAGAATTCATTATCTAAGACTTTAGTGAACAAGGTTGAGTCAATTTTTCCAATTTTGAATCCTTTTGAAACTAGAAAATCTCTAAGGCGTTTATACCATGCTCTAGGAGCTTGTTTAAGACCATAGAGCGCATTGCAAAGTTTATAGATATGATTAGGATTCTTATAATCTTCAAAGCCGGGAGGTTGTTCAACGAAGACAAGTTCGGATATTTTACCATTTAAGAATGCACTTTTGACATCAATTTGAAATAATTTAATATCAAAACATGAAGCAAGGGCAAATAATATCCTAATAGACTCAAGCCTAGCTACGGGAGCAAAAGTTTCACCAAAATCCAAACTTTTGACTTGTGAATAACGTTGTGCGACCAATCTTGCTTTGTTTCTTACAATCATACCATTCTCATCTTGTTTGTTTTTAAAATCCATTTTGTACCAATGACATTGTGTTCTTTGGGTCGATCCACCAATGTCCAAACTTTGTTTCGGGTGAAGTTATTGAGTTCTTCATGCATGACATTCACCCAATCGGGATCATCAAGTGCTTCATCTATATGTTTTGGCTCAAGAGAAGAACAAAAGTGTAATGTTCACAAAATGAAGCGACACGAGATCGAGTTTGAACACCCTTACTTACATCACCCAATATTTGATCTATTGGATGACCTTTTGCAATTGCATTGTGGATTCTTGGTGGTAGGTTGGATGGTTGATCATCTTCCTTATTGTACTCTTTATTTAGTTGTATTTGACTTGTTGAAAAGGTAGGAGGCCCAACTTGAGTAGAAGATGATGGATTATCTTCGGGCTTGATGTCACCTATTTGCATGTATTCCATTGCTTTTCTTAAGGCTTCATGACCTACATCATCTAAATTCTCATGCTCTTCTTGAGAGCCATTAGTTTCATCAAATTGCACATCGTGTCTTTCTTCAACTAAGCCGAGTTTTTGTTAAAGACACGATAAGCCTTGCTATTTGAATAGTAACCGAGTAAGAAACCAACATCGCAACGACTATCAAATTTTAAAAGATGAACACCCTTCTTCAAAATGTAACACTTGAAACCAAAGACTCGAAAATAAGAGATGTTCGGTTTTCTTCCTACAAGAAGCTCATAGGAAGTCTTTTTCAAAAGACGATGCAAATAAAGCTGATTTATAGCATGACAAGCGGTGTTAATTGCTTCCGCCCAAAAACTATCGGAAGTATTATCCTGGCCATTTCAATTAATGTTCGATTTTTCCTTTCTACAACTCCATTTTGCTCCGGAGTATAGGTTGTGGAAAGTTCGTGCTTTATTCCAAGTTCATTACAAAAGTCTTCAACTTTAGTATTATTGAACTCGGAACCATTATCACTACGGATTTTCTTTATTTTGAAATCAAATTAATTTTGAGCCCGTTTTGTAAAACTTTTGAAAATTCTGGAGGTTTCACTTTTGTTATCTTGAAAGAATACCCATGTATATCTAGAGTAATCATCCACAATGACTAAATAATAGCTATTTCTCCCGATACTCTTTTAGGTTGTTGGCCCAAACAAATCCATATGTACGAGTTCCAATGGTCTAGAAGTTGACATGATACTTTTGGAAGGATGAGAATTAGCGACTTGCTTTCCGGCTTGACATGCACTACAAAGTCGATTTTTCTCAAACTTCACATCTTTCAAGCCAACAACTAAATCATGTTTGAAAAGTTTTTTAAGTTGAATCATTCCAACATGAGCTAGCCTTCTATGCCAAAGCCAACCTAAGGAGGTTTTTGCAATTAAACAAGTTTTTAAACAAGATTCATTTGAGCTAAAATCAACCAAATAAAGATTTCCAAATCTAAAACCTTTGAATATCAATGAGCTATCTTTTGCCTTAGATATTGCAACACCTTCACTAGAGAATGAGCAAATTAAACCGAGATCACAAATTTGAGCAATGGATAATAAATTGAAATTTAGTGACTCAACTAAAGATACATTGTTAATGGAAAGGTCATTTGAAATAGCAATTTTACCTAATCCAATTACCTTTCCTTTGATATTGTCACCGAAAGTGATCTTGTCACTTCCGTTTACATTCTCGAATGTGGTGAACATTTTTCTATCACCGGTCATATGTTGAGTGCATCCACTATCGTGCACCCGATGTTTTCCATCGGTCTTGTAGTTCACCTAAAAACAAGAATCAAGTTCTTTTAGGTACCTAAATTTGTTTGGGTCCTTGGAGGTTAGTGACCAAGGTTTTAGGCACCCAAATAGCATTCTTTTTAGCACCTAAAATTGAAGTGCCCATAAATTTAGCAAATAATTTACCATCCTTCGATTTCTTAAGCATATAGCAACAATCATAAATACCATAAGACTTATTAGAGGTAATTTTACAAGTATTTGACATATGTCCTACACTTTGACATTTGTTGCAATATATTTCATTTTTCCTTACAAACCTTGCGGGTTTGTAAGTTTGCTTCTTACCTTTCTTGGGTACATACCCAAGTCCTTCCTTGTTAAATGAGCACCTTTGCTCACTCAATAACATGTCAAGGGTTGCCTTACCTTTGAAGCATCTTTCCAAGCTCTTACTTAGCTTGATAACTTGCTCTTTCAATTCATGATTTTCAACAATTAGTAGAGGATCACAATTATTATCTAAGTTTGTAATTGAATCATCATTTGAGCAATAAGGTATGGATAGTAAATCATCACATGATGTAGAAATGATAGACATGGATATAGTATTTGAAGCAATTTCTACTCTAGGTATATCATTCATTAAATCACTAGTAATTCCAACATGTGAATGAGATTTTTCAATATCTTTTAGGAAAAGAGAATCATGAGCTTCCTTTAGCTCCTCATAAGAGTCTTTTAGAGATATATACTCTTTCTTCAAGACCTTAAATTTTGATTTCTCTTTTCCAATATATTCATTTAAATTTTTAACTATGTCCATTAATTCATCATATGAAGGAGCATTATTATCAATGGATTTTACCTTATCTCCTTTTGCCATAAGGCATGTAAGAGACGAGAAGAGTGATGGAGTTTCCTTGATGGCGATGCCGACAAGTCCTCTTTTCTTGGAGGATTCTTCATCACTTGAATCAGAGTCGAAATCCGAATAATCATCATCGGAGTCCCATTCTCCAATATGGGCTTCATTTTTGCCATCTTTGTGAAGCTTCTTGAAGAGCTTCTTCTTGCCATTGAATTCTTTCTTCTTTGATGACTTTCCCTTATCATCCTTCTTGTTCGGCAATTAGAGATAATATACCCCTTCTCATCACATCCATAGCAACGTATATTGCTATAGCGCTTGTTTTCATTTGAGGATTGTTCTTTCTTGTACTTGTTGAAGTTAAAGCTTCGATTTGGACGCATTCTCATAAATTTCTTTACTTTCCTTACAAGGAGAGCATATTCTTCATCGGTGTCTTCTTCTTCATCCTCATCATCACTTGATTCCGCTTTTGCTTTTAAGGCGATAATTTTCTTCTTTGATGAGAACGACTCCATGAGCTCTTCCTTGTCCTTCTTGTATAGCTTTTTTGTGATGAGATTGCCCAAAAGTCCGGTTGGAGTCATTCTTGGCAACTCGGGAGAGTTGAGAAATAATGTCACCAACGTCTCATATTTATCCGGGAGGGCCCTAAGCATCTTGCGCACAAAATAAATATAAAGAAGGTTAGTACCAAGACCTTTGAGTTCATTCACAATGTTGTTGAGTTTTGAATACATCTCGGTGATGTTTTCATTTAGCAACATTATGAATGTCTCATATTTAATCCGAAGCCTATGCAATTTAGCTTCTTTGACCGTAGATGTGCCCTCATGAATTTCGGAGAGAGTAGTCCAAATAGCATGAGCGGTTTCCAAATTGCTCACCCTATTGAACTCATCCGCGTTCAAAGCACCAAAGAAAGCATTCATAGCTTGAGCATCTAAATGAACATTACGTTCATCTTGAACCGTGGAGTTTGTTGGATCAAGAGGCATAACATAACCCTCATTTACGATTTTTCATATGTTCGGACTCATAGCCTTTAAGAAAATAGACATTCTAATTTTTCAATAAGAATAATTTGAGCCATCAAACAAATGAGCCTTTCCTATAGGCACTCCCTCACTAGCCATCCTTTCTCTCTTAGATGGTAAAGTATAACAAATTGAGAGACCAAGCTCTAATACCACTTGTAGGATCAAGGATAACCGACTAGAGGGGGGTGAATAGGAGGTTTATAAATTTAATCGACAAAATTAAACTTAGAGCACAAAAGTTCTAGCAATTATTTTCTAACACAATATAATGAAGGAACTATCAAGCAACTTACTACAAAACGAACTAATTGTCAATACTATAAATAATTCTAGCTAAGCAATTTAACACAAAATACACGCTAGAATTGTAAATGCGGAATAAGTAAAGACAAGAAGTAACCACGAATGAGACAATGAAGGTTTTTCCCGTGGTATCGAAGACTTGCCGGTCTTCACTAGTCCACGTTGAGGAAGCTTGACCAAATCAAGGCGGCTCCACGAATTAAGCCTTCCCTCGATCACTATTGGTTGTTCTTCCTCCGCTCCGGAGATAGTGAACACCGAACCACTCACAATCTCGGCACTAGGCCTCTTCACAATCTTCTTGAAGAGATCACTGTGCAATCACCGCCAAGCCGTCTAGGAGTTCGGCAAAATTCCAAGAGTAACAAATCAATGACCATCGTTTGACGACACTTAAGTGCAAAAGGATCAACTAGAATGAGTGAATGCACTTGAATGAGCTCAACAACCTCTCAAAGAGTGCACAAGTGAATTTGAGGAGTTGAATGAATGCTCAAGGCTCTAAGGATGTTAAATGTGGTCTAGCAGCAAGCCCTTGAGCAGTTAGCGGGGTATTTATACCACCCACCAACAAAAACGACCATTGGAGAGGTATTAAAAAAAACAGTGAAATGCGGTATGACCGCCAACTAAGATGCGGTACGACCGCACCCAAGTCTGAACACTGTAACGGTTAGAACAGTGGCATTAAATGACTCTAACATAGCCGTTGAACAACCCGTCCGGTATGACCGCCAACCAACATGCAGTACGACCGCAACTTCCGGTCATATTGTACGGAGGAGCGGTACGATCGAACGAAGGGTTTCCAGAAACGTCGAGATGACATGCTCTCTGTAAAATACGCACCGCCATATGAAAATCGGTATAACCGTAGATCGGTACGACCGTTTCTCAAATGCGGTACGACCGATTATCTCGGAGAGGTCTGAGCCAAAAATGCATCGGTTCTGGTTTTACTCAACCGCCAACTAAAGATCGGAACGACCGCAATGCGGTAGTACCGCTCAAAAAGCCGGTCGTACTGCATTAGCGCTCGGTTGGCTGAGGTGTTCAAAAATCGGTACTACCGCCAAGTAAAATGCGGTCATACCGCACCAAGCGGTACAACTACTGGTGAAACGTCGGTTCAACCGATTTTTGACACACACACTAAGAGTTTTTGAAAAAAGAAATTCAAATGCATGCAAGATCCTAAATTGATCCATATTGCACAAGACCATGTTATCAAGCTACTAGTCACGATCCCTCTTAATAGTACGGCATTTATCATATAATCCGATCTTCCAAACATTTCTCCTAAGACCGATAAAATATGAAATAATCCTAGTCTACTTATACCTGTCTTGAGCCAAGTAGATCTTCATTGAACCATTTAGCGTGTATCTTTGCGTCATCAAAAACCACCAATGGATCTTAACCTTGTAGATACTCAATAACCACGTTAATCCAACATTCACATGTAGTCATTAATTACCAAAACAATTTTTAGGGGCCTAGATGCTTTCACCCTTGTCCTTCGGACCTTCTTTGTGTCCTTTAGGACCTTCCCTAGCCTGTTTGGACCTCCCTTGCATTCTTTTGGGATCTCCTTCGCTTGATCGGAAGGTCCAGACCTCCTTAAGTCTAGACCTCCTTAGCGGTTGGATCTATCATTTGCTTTTGCGGTCGTACCGCTCAAGGTTTTGCCTTCATCACCTAAGGACCGTTCGATGCTTTTGGGACGGCCCGATCCTGAGGGCACGTTCATTGGTCCGAACGTCCCATCCCTCTAGAACCGTCCGATCTGAATCAGACGGCCCCAGCCTTCCCCGCATATCTTTAGCTGCTCAGACCTCCCCCTTGTTAGATTTGGCCGTTAGGACCTCCCTCTCGGAGTTCTTAGCCGCTGAGACCTCCCCCTTGTTAGATCTGGCCGTTAGGACCTCCCTCTCGGAGATCTTAGCCGCTCATACCTCCCCCTTGTTAGATCTGGCCGTTAGGACCTCCCTCTCGGAGATCTTAACCGCTCAGACCTCCCCTTTTGAGATCTAACCGTCAGAACCTCCTCCTTGCTTTTGATCTTGACCGTCGGACCTCCTCTTTTGGAGATCTAACCATCAAGACCTCCCCTTGCTTTTGATCTTGACCGTCGGACCTCCTCTTTTGGAGATCTAACCGTCAGGACCTCCCCTTGCTTTTGATTTTGACCGTCGGACCTCCCTTTTGGAGATCTAACGGTTAGGACCTCCTCGTGTTGTGCCTTTTGGACCTCTTGTCCATAGGACCTCCTCGTTGGGTGTCTGTTGGACCTCTTGTCCACCGGATCTCCTCGTTGTTTCGTATCTCCTCTGTGTGTTTAGACCTCTGTGGTCTAGACCTCGCTCTCTGAGTGTTTAGCCCTTGTGGGCTAGACCTCCTCTCTGTGCAGACCTCTTTGCTGCCTTAGGACCACCTGTCCTCGCAGGACCTCCTCCTTGGACCTCCTCGCAGGACCTCCTCTTTGGACCTCCTCGTAGGACCTCCTCCTTGGACCTTCTATCCCTAAGACCTCCCCGTGGTCTTTTTGCAAAGACCACCTCTGCGGGTTAAGACCTCCCTCTGGTCATGACCTCTGATCTTTTGCAAAGACCACCTTGGTGGGTTAAAACCACCACTTTTGACTAGTCTGTTCACCCTAGTTTGACTGGCCTCTTTGGTAGTCCTGACCCATCCCCCTTTACCGGTCCTCTCAGTACCTTTTCTACCTCTTATCCCATCATTTCTATTGCAAAGGTATGTGCCCTTTTAGTGTTGTCAGCCTTTCTCTTGTCCCCTCCGTTACCTATTCTAATCCTTTCTAGTATCCTCTGGCAGTGTGCCTTTGTACCAATACATTGAATTTGGTCACCCTCTTTTGTGGTGCTTCTGTTCCCATCTTCCTTTAACTAAAGCACCCAAAGCACCACTACCTCTTTGTTCTTCATTTCAACCTCTACTCCTAACTCTAGCGGTTCTGGGGAGCTTCTCAAGCTCCCCTGGTTCGGACATCTTTGGATCTGAACCTCCCCCTCTCGGGACCTCCTCTCTGTTGGCTTTAAGTACGTTCTTTTGGTTTTTCTTGGAGTTTATTTGCTTACTTGGTTTCCTTTTGCGAATGTGTAGATCTCAGTTGATGCTAAGAAACTCGTGGTTCAAGCTATCACCAGCCGAAGCCTTTCTCATCAACAGAGGCAAGTCGTGGACCTTGATCATTTTGATCCCATTTTGCAAAGTTATATTGATTTGCTAAACTTGCATGGCTATCTTTATAGAAACTGGTTTGGGCAGTAGCTATTCCCTAGTTGCCATTATGCCTTCCTTGTGTACTTGAATCCGACATGTTGTCATGATCACCTTGATCACTTTAGGATGGATAATTTAGTTGGCATCTTTTGGTTATAGCCAGCATGGGACCGTATGTTTATTGCTTAGCCTTGCTGTAGAACCGTGGGTTTTGTGAATCATGCCTCTTCAATCATTAATCTTGACTATTAAAATTATGGAATCTGTGATTGGTGCCATCGCATTAGCGACTACAAAGGTGAGAGTCGTAGCTGTGTTGATTGTGGTGCGAGGCCACCTTGTTAAAATCTTGTTGTGCCAGGACTGGGTGGTCCAGTGGTCGGGTTAAACCCAAATCTATTTTATGCTGACTTCACTTAGACATTATTTTCGGGCCCATAAAGTGGTCGTACCTACGGATATCCGCTTGGTCAAGTCCTAGGTAACAGGAGTCATCGGGACGAAGAGCGAAATGGGCGGTTGAGCTTGGGGCGTTTGACCTCCATTTGTCCTAGAACAAATTAAGTCTCGAATTCATTGCGAATGGACAAACCACGAACCCTCCCAAGAACGAGTACAAGTTTCACGACCGTGGACAATGTACTTTGATGGTTCCTTGATGCTTCAAGGCTCGAGGTGGGGTCGTTTTGATTTCCCCTCGGCGAACAACTTAAATCGCCATTCGATTAAACTTTCTGCTACAAATAATGCGTGAGTATCTGAAGGTTTGTTGGCGGACTTTGACGGCTCGTTAGCTCGGGATTCAGAAATTGCTAGTGAAAGTGATTCTCAACTAGTAGCGAATCAAGTAGGAAAGAGTATCAATGCTCTAGTACCAAGATGTCATCATATCACGGCGGAATGCGAAACTTGAAAAGCATTTCTTCGGTTTTGGATCCAACACATTCCTAGAAAGGAAAACTTTCGCACGGACGATTGGCGGATGGCTTCCACACGACATCAGTCCGCCGGAGTTTTTCGGAAACGATTCACCCTCGGTAGTTGAGCCTTCCGGGACATAGATTGAGCGGGTCGGTAAAGCCTTTAGGCAAGGATACTCTGCCGCGCCTTCATGATGCAAAAGAGCTGCGTGTGTCGTCGCGTACAATGTCGCTTTCATAGCGAACAAGTACATCACCATCTCAAGCTTTGCAAACAATCCCTCTTTCTTGGCCTTTTGCAGCACAGGGATTTGGACATTGCAGGACCTTTCCCAAAGGCACGGGGGCTTTGAGTTCTGTTAGTCATGATTGACACGTTCACTAAGTGGATCGGCCGAGGGTTGTAAAAACTACAAGCAAAGCGCCAGAGGTTCCTAACAAAAAGCGTGATTACGGTTTGGTGTACCCGATCGTATAATCGCGATAACGGTGCGGTTCTCAGCGGCAATTTTGAAGTGCAGCGAAAAACTACGTGTCAAGATACATTTCGCTTCATTTGCTCATCCACGAGTAATGGAAGCGATTGAAGCGAGCCAATGGTATCATAATGCAAGGGATCAAGCGGCGAGTGTTGACCGATTACTTCAGCGGTCGGGAGCTTGGGTTCGAGAACTTCCTCTAGTATTATGGGTTGTTCGTACCACAACTAGTTGTGCGGCCAGGAAACACCATTCTTTTTAGTTTACTGGTGAGCTATGCTTCCTCGAGAACTAAAAATTGGTTACGCTGAGGTGATTACTTTTCCAAAGTGATCGATGCGAGCGATGACTTAGCGACATCAATTTCCTTGAAGAAAGACAAAATCAAGCCTTGATCGATCAACAATCTACCAACAAGCCATGCGTCGGTATCACGATCGTAGGTACAACCTCGCGACCTAGTCAGAGGTGATGCAGTTCTCGAGAAAAATCGAGAACCAAGCAAATCGCAATAAACTTTCACCTAAATGGGAAGGTCCATACACTTGTGGTGAAGTAACAGGCAGGATCGATGCATGATTAGCTCGTCGGATGAAGGTGTTTTATCTAATTCTTGGAATATTGATCAATTGCGTAAGTTCTATGTTTAATTTCATGTATTTCATTTTTATTCATTTTTCTTCAATAAAGATGCTTTTCCTTAAAATGATAAGTATGGTTGTTTATACTTATTATTTGTTGCATCCGTCGTATGACATTCCGTTCTTGGTTGGTGGAGAAGACTCTCATTCTCTCAGATATTCCTTCTTTGGGATCTCCACTACTCATGGTTGTTGACTTAAATGTCACCAATCACATTGGTTTTAGCCGTGATCATTGCTTCAATGATACACACTCTGACGATCGACATTCTTTTCTTAAAGAGTCATACAGTATAAGGAGTACCAACTCGAACGATTTACTTGGCTTCGTTTCTTGAAATTGAAGATTGTTATTTTATTTCAACATTACATTTCTAATCAAGTTTGGCTCTTGGTCGGGACACGTAAAAGCCTCACAGTGAAAGTCTCTCTCTGCCGTGGTCACCTTGCTGGAAGGAGCTTCTAGTAGCGGTCATTTTCCTCGATCCTCGCGCGATCGGATTTGAGAATGAGCACGTTTCGCGAAATATTTTACAAATCTTGAGCTTCTTAAGATTCGATACACGACGGATCGAATATTTCCTAAACAACGGTACTTATCTCTTCATTTCATTTCTTGCATACATTCTTAATGCATATCTTCTTATAAGCAAGATCTAGTCTTTGTTATGTCTTACGACTACAAGTGGTATTCCATAGTACTTGATAATGGGCAAAATCTAGACTAGCGAAGTAAATCGATTGGTTCAGACCACATGATTTCCTAGTATTTCCTAGATCATTGTCATACACATTATCGACACTCTTACCATGGTCATCGTTATTACTCAATTACAGTCTCTGCTTTCTTTTAGTAACGTTCATCTACTAACATAAGCGATCGGGGCTAGGAGATATATGAGTATTTAACAACATTAATAAGACAAAGCGGGATCTTCTTTGATAAAGGTAAGTTTTCATTTTACATAGTCTAAAGTTACATTCATTTACATGTTGAGACCACGGTTGGTCGCTATGTGATGGAGATCGACTTCCATTTCTTACGCAACTTTCTCTCCGAGGTCTTACTTCCTCGAGAAGTTTTGTTGCTTCACTTTCGAGCGATCAAGTCCTCTTCCACGACTTTAAGACTAACGAGAGGGTCGGAAGCCTTTAATTTTGCTAAAGCAACACTAACTCGATTACAATAGCTTCCATTGTCCGGGTATGGTTTTCCTTCATAGTTTTGACGAGCCTTTGAGATCTTCCAGTTGACCAAAGTAGATCATCTTTTCGTTGGATCTCTTAATGAAGGCAAGCTTGATCTCGATCCATATCAAAGATCATTTTGTATAGTGATCTTCTCATCAAGGCCAAATACAAGGGGGTTGGGCAAGAAGGCATGGAGTGAGTAGTGGGTGCTCCAGGGCTGGTCCCAGTGGAGTCACTTTGGGTTTGTGGAAGTCTTGCCTGAGCAGCAATTAAGGACTCAACTTTATGTCTATGGATCCGGGTATTCAGTGCAACCACAAGGTCATTTTATGGGGATGGCCTAGGCCGAATAATTAGTGATGAGCTGGCTTGGTGCTGTTGTGGTTGAGCGACTTGTCTCGCAACGGCGCAAGAGGGGGCACGGGGCACCCAATAACCCGGCAGGGGGGACATGCGAAACCTTAGCGGGCAGCTCAAACCAATTCAAAGCTTTATAAAGGCTTTGTCACGCTCTCTAGACTTCTCATCTTTGGAAATGAGCAAGGTTTCGACGGGAACCATCCTGCTAGGGAGGTCGTGAATTGTGGGTAAAGTTGTACACCTCTGCAGAGTGAAAAATCTATTCAAATAGCCAAGTCCTTGGTTATGAACATCTCCCGGAGAAGTAGTGCAAAAGGGTAGACTTTTGTAAAATGTGTCCCTGGGCGCTTCTGCGAGAGACTATGGCTTTGCCTCGAAGGGACCTTGGCCGACTTTAGAGGGGTCATGGTTGGATCGAGATGAGGTCCAGGGGCTGGTTTTAGCAGCTCTGGAGTGGGTGCTCCAGTGTGGTTGTGGTTGAGGTCCTGGTCATGGGTGTGATCAGACCTCCCACAAGTGGTCTTTTGGGAGCTCTGGAGTGGGTGCTCCAGAGTGGTTTTGGGAGTGAGTGGGTGCTCACGACCTCTCTTGAAATCAAATGTATTTATGTAGTACTGTTTTAACTTGTACCTTGCAATCTATACATGTTATTTACTATCAATCTTTGCTTTTTGCAACTAACCTTACAACTCTCTTTTGTTAAGCCTTGCATGAATATTTATTGCATACACTCCCCACGGCTTGCTGAGTACATTCAAAAGTACTCATGGCTTGTGCCCTCTGTTTTAATCAGCAGTTGCAGAAATGTTCCAGGGAGCTCAATGTTCAGTGAAGAAGAGGTCTTTGGAGACCATGCGACTTAGGGGCGTCCTCCACTCGATAGCCAGTGGGCTGATCGGTTGGGCCTACTCGTGTTGGTTTTTGTCTCCGCTGTTAGTGCTCTTTGTGTAAGCCCAAGTGGCTACCTCCTGCAAGAAGCTTGACCGAAAGGTCTTTATTAATATATGTTGTTTCGTCTATTGTTTATCTTAGCATGTGTATGGATTTGATGACACCATTGTTGGTTTGTGCGAGCCGACTTGGATTCCTGGGACTGGCTCATTGCACAGCGGCCAAGACCTCCAGGTGGTCTTGAAGACCTCCTGGGAGGTCCTAGTATACTACCACTCGGGATGCACCGAGCGGTACTACCGCTCCTCTGTGCGGTAGTACCGCAGCCCAAACGGAAAGCAAAAAAATCTAGTGTATTCCGAGAGGGTTGAGACAAGAACCACAGAAGCTATTTTCTTTGGAATAAGCCTGCATCTATACATTGCATTCTATAGTATGTCTTGCGAGTACAGTTGTGTATTCATGCTTGCTGCAAATAAATCTACAGAAGAGGAGTCATCGCCTGCCTTCGAGGAGGAGTTCGTCGAAGGTGCTGATCGGTAGGTCATTGATCCTAGTCGGTTGTCTGTGGCGAATTGATGGGATTCCACTGGAGTTTGTTTTGTTCCGCTGCTGATTTCTTTATTGCTAGCCCTGTGTGGCTTAATAAGTGTAAACTCGACCATAAGGTCAAAACTATTATTTGTTATTCAAATTAATCGTTTATGTTATTAATCGCTTGTGTGGATTGATATTCATCTATGTTCACACTGTGTGCACTAGCGTGATCCTGGACTAGTGAATTATACACAGAGGGTCCATAATTGCATTTTGGGTCCCGATAAAGAACGTGCAGCATGCCCCTATAATGAATAAGAATCTCGTCAGCGCTTCCCTTCTATGTCGAGATGGGTTCAAGTTGGTCTTTGAGTCGAATAAAGTAGTTGTGTCAAAATTTGGACTCTTTATTGGAAAAGGTTATGAATACGGAGGCTTGTTCCATTTTTTCCTTTCAGATTTTTGTAATAAGGCTGTGAACTATATTTATGACTCTATGAATGGTGGTGAGGCCAATATATGACACCCACATTTATGTCATATAAATTTTGGTTGTATGTCTCGGCTTTCCAGTTTAAATTTAATTCCAAACTTTTTCATAGTCAAAAGTTCCAAATGCCAAATTTATGTACAAGCGAAGCAACCTCGAAAGCCTCACAAGGCTGTGGAGGAAAGAAATTCGGCAAAATTGAAACTCATACATTCTTATGTGACTTATTTCATGACTGAGATGGATCGTTTCAAAGTGTCGATAGTGGATCTTACGGATTTTGATTCGGAGGTCTCCACAATTGATCGGACGAATGAGACACGGGGATTTTTATACGAGTTCGGCCTTCTCGTGTATTTTCCCGTATCTTGTATTTGCTCTGGATTACAATTTGGATCCTCACTATTTATTGAATCTTATCTCTAAGAGACACCTATTTATACTAAGCGTGGGTCCAATTAGTCGCTCAATCGTGATGGATAACCTCCCATCTTTGTAACATAGCTAGTCGTAGAAAGACTTACAACGTGATGGATCAGCGTCGTGAGTCGTAACGATTATACCATAGTCGTAGGAGAGCTTACGACTAGGGGGTAGTCGTAACGATTATACCATAGTCGTAGAAGAGCTTACGACTACGGGGTAGTCGTAGGATAACCTACGACTTCGACTCGTCCTTCCTTATAATATTCAAGGGTATGCTTTGTGACGTCATATTTCCTGATTAATAAATGAGTATTATTTAGATCATCGTCATCTAGCCCCCCAGCTTCAAGTGAAAATAGCTTACTTGACTGAAGGGTCGTAGATGGCCATCTGATCATTAAGGGGTTGTGAGGAGAACATTGAAGGAAAGACTCTTCAACATTCGTTTCTCTCGACCAAGAATACGCTTGATCGAGGTAAATTGTTAAGACCACCACGATTGCAAGATGTCGTAGAATTTCTTACGACTTCGAAGCAGTCGTGGACTTACGATCGGAAGCAAAAACCTTTTCGATTGGCCTTTCCTTAGACCCGGGGGTCAAGATGGTAATTTCACTTGAGGTGTGAAAAGGTGTCTTGGGACTTTCCAACGGCGGAGTTAAAAATCCGTCCGTTGAAGCAATTCCGGCGGTGGCGGCTCGTTGGGATTTCGCGACGTTTCATCCGAATCGTGCGGTTATAAAGCGGGCCACGGGGAAGAACTTAGGGTTCTTACCTTTTACCCAACGATCGGTTGCTTTCGTCTCCTCATGCCGGTGATTCCGTACATTGTCTTGGAATTTTCCCAACCTCAAATCTTCTTACTTCCGAGAAGGAAGAAATGGCCAAGATTGTCTCGAGTGGGTGAGTCGGAGATGGACGATGCGAAGATGATCGCTGAGTCGCCGAGAAGATCCCGAGGGTCTTCTCGTGAAGTGGATTGCGCGAGCGGCAAGATTGGCCGTCGGGAGAGGCGGACCAAATCCCCATTTTCGGTGCTTCATCGTGAGTGTGGCCTTCGATTGCTGCTCACCCTTCCTCACACTCGTGCTTGAGCACCGGGGTGGAATTAGTGAACCTTGGTCCTAATTCCATCACGATGCTAAGCGTGTTTGTGTACTTGTGTGAGGCCTACAGGGATTCCGGCGGACTTAGAGCTTTTCGGTATTATTATGGAATGGCTCGTCAAGCGGATCGCCGTGTCGTGTCTGAGCTCCACGACGGTAAGTCGAGGGAGTACATTCAAATGTTTACCCGATCGTCATGGCGGGTTGGAAGAAGAGTGGTTCTCTTGGGAGGTTACCAGGAAGATAGCCTCTCGTTCGTCGGAAAGGCCGCCGAGCGGTCTTCTTCCTGGGACTCAACTCCCAGTAATCTCGACCGGATAGCCCCCTATATTCAAGCTGTTAAAGGCTTGAAGTCGGAGGGGCTCACCGGTTGGCACATGGTGAAGGACTTCATTACGCGCCGGATCAGTCCTTTGAAGACAAGGGCCCTCCCATGTGGAGGTACTCAGGAAAGGATGACCCAACCAGGGACTACAAGGACGGTGAGTAGAAAAACTTACTCTCTTGGCTTTTATCCTTGTTTAATCCTGATTTTAGTCCGCTTAATCGTGTTGTCCATACACCTAGATCTTTCGCAGGTGGAGGTTGATGCGCATGTTAGGCTCATCTGCGAGAAGCATCCGGCGAACACGGTGGCTCCTCAAATCCTCGTGGTTTTGACCACAGAGGAGAAAGAAAGGCGCCTAAAGGTAATCGAAAGATTCTGCCTTTAGGTAATTTGTTGTCGTAGAATGCTATACGACTAACTAGTTTGCCGCAGGAAAACTTGCGACTGGATACTGATCGTAGAAAACCTTGCGATCGAACGTAATCGTAGAATAACTTATGATTAGACAACGTCGTAGAAAAACTTACGACTAGACAATGTCGTAGAAAAACCTACGACTTAATGTAATCGTAGAAAAACTTACCATTAGGGAATGCCATAGAAATACTTACGACTTAACGTAATCGTAGAAAAACTTACGATTAGGGAATGTCGTAGAAATACTTACGACTTAACGTAATCGTAGAAAATCTTACGATTAGGGAATGTCGTAGAAATACTTACGACTTAACGTAATCGTAGAAAATCTTACGATTAGGGAATGTCGTAGAAATACTTACGACTTAACGTAATCGTTCTTACGATTTAATGTCGTAAAAATACTTACAACTTAACGTAATAGTAGAAAATCTTACGATTAGGGAATGTTGTAGAAAAACTTACGACTTTTGAGTTGGTCGTATAGATGACCGGTTTAGTGATCATAAAAAAGAAATCTTTACGACCACTCTTCCTCTTCCTTAATCGTAAAGTTGGCATGGAGAACCGCCAAGACGCATTAAGAAGTCGAGTTGGTGGTTGTTGGGAGAGCTGCATGCGAGTCGTGAAGTCCCCTCCATCCAAGAAGCGTCGACTGGTGAAAGTCGGCGACAAGGGGGGTTCGAGCTCGGCTCCTCCTGCTCCTTTCGCTAAGTTTGCCGCAGACCTAGCCGCGGCAGAGAAAAGAGCAGAAGAAGAGGCCCTTGCCCTTGCGTAAAGTCCCCAAGGTTAAGGTACCTTTCTATTACGACGACAAGTCCTTCGCAGTTTCAGCTTCTCGTGGCTTCATAAGACAGCTAGAAAAGGAGAACTGGAAGGAATTCATGTCTTTTGTGAAGGAAACTGCTGCTCCGGTGGGATCAAGCCGAGGAGCGAAGATTCTCAGGATGGTCAAGACTGATCTCGTCCACCCGGGAAGTCGGGAGGAGGTGACTCCTGGTGTCCCGAGTGCATCTCGACCAGCGGTGGTCGAGAAGAAGTGGAAGAAATCTTCCGTCGGGAAGGTTGCTCCCAAGTTTCGAGTTAGGTCCAGCACGCAGAGGTATGTAAAACAAAAGTCATAAGTGTAGTAACTACTTACTGTTTTGTTTTTTGACTTACTTCTGCGTTTTGTGATTTTAGCCCGGCATCTTCAATCCCTAGGGATATTCCCACGGAGAATCCCGCTGTCTCCCCCTCAACTGACAAGGGTGCAACAGTCATAGTAGCTGAAGATCTAGCTACTATCCCCGTGGCGGAGGAAGCTGCGGTTGCTGAAGTCGCTGCGGCGGCTAAGGATGTTGAAGTTGCTACGACAACCGGAGCTGTCGTAGAGACTGTAGAGGAGGCGGCAGAAGCCTCGAGGGTGATACCGGGAGTAGGTGGCAGCGTTAGTGCTGATCACCGTGCCGGTAAGGAGGTTGTCGAGGATGCTCCTTCCGGTCCTCGGTGGTGTCCCCATTCTGAGTCGGAGGAAGAGGAGTATTTTAACTTTTGCTCGATTTCTTTGGCCTTGACTCCATCGTAGGATCTTACGCCTACCGCTCCGCGATCGAGTTCCCACCCCAGAAGATTGTCAATTGCGGAGATGTGTTTGACAATGAGCGACTCGAAGGGGTTTGGTGGAAGCGAGTCGAGGAGATGGATGGTGAAGGATCCATCACGAATAGTCTCCATGTTTGCTTGGTCAAACATGAGCGTAAGTATTCATCGATACTTACTTGGGGTTTTATCTCTTTATCTTATCGTTTTCTCTTTTGAGAGCCGTGGAGCAAGTCGCTACGATTTGCGAATATAATCGACAACTTGTCGGCCGACAAGAAAAGGCAACACTCTGCGAGCAAGCAGAGAGGTGGTGAGTGACTGATTGTCATAATCGTTCTGATTACTTATTCAGTACTCGCAATCAGATTGTCATAGAAAACTTACGACTTGTACTAGTCGTAGAAAGACTTAGGACTAGGGGGTGGTCGTAGAATAATTTACGACTACCCATCGGTCATAGAAAAACTTACAACCGTTTGGTTGATTGTGTTCATGTCTGCTCTTTACTCTTTCGAGTTTAAGAGCGAAAAAGACCTTAGTGATTCACTCGACTTGAAAAAGCCGAGTCGAAGAAACTAAGAGATAACGTCACCGACCTCTGAAGAAGCTTGGAGGCTAACTCGCAACTAAGCAGTTGCGGGAAGAAATAAGCGATGCATGTAATTACGATCGCTTACGGTCTTGGTTTACGCTTCCCCTTTTTACCTCTCTTTTTTGCGAGAAAAAGAAGTGAAAATAAGGCCCTTGGGCCGATGTGGGGCTCTCGGGTCGAGGTTCATGAGAAAACCTCCGTTGTCCGTGAAATCTCCGTGTGCGAAGGAGAAAGACCGAGAAATTGAGAACTTGGGTTCTCAATTAGGTGAGTAAGTAGAACTTTTACCGCTATTTATTTATTTTATCTTCTCATAGAATCGTTTTACTTATTCAATCTTTGCTCTTTCCAGATCGATTAATTGAAATAAAACGACTCCACGAGGCTTCGACTTATTCCCAGGAGGAGACAAAATCAATGAAGATTAATCTTCAAGATAATATCTCACTTCTGAACAATGTACTCGATGGGCTTCGTGCCGGGAGGGTTGCTCCTCGCGATGACACGATGGCCGCTCATACGAGTGCCATTGGAGAACAAGTCGGTACTTTGAATGAGTTGGTATCTACTCTGAAGACCAATCAGAATGATTCGATAAGGAAAGCGGTCAAAGGAGTTGTGAGTTTTGTTTTAGCAAAACTCAAGGCCCGTGATCCTAACCTTAATCTTCATTCTGTTGAAGCCGATTTCGACTGCACCGAAGCCGAAGCAGAGAAGCTAATCGAAGAGATGCAGTCGGTTGGCGAGAAGATCGCAGAGGAGATGCAAATAGAATCTCCCTTGACAAAATAGTCTTGTAATATAATCTTTTAAAAACAAGTCTTTTTTGGTGGTGATGAATAAATATATGGCCATTTTCCTGCAAATTATCTCGTAGAGTAGTTAGTAACTCGTAAGATAAAAGGGAAGAAAATAATTTAGACCAGATATGAGCGATTCCTCCTTTCTCCTTCATTTTCCCTGCGCGTTATCTCATAAAGTAGTTAGTACTTCGTAAGATGATAACTCGAGAGGAAAAAAAATAAGACTAAGAAATGAAGTCATGTTTATAACTTTATCCTAACCCCCGACTGCTTACTTAGTTTATTAGGAATAAACTAAGGAAGTAGTAAAGAAAGGGTTCTGAAAACAGTGAGGTTTGTTCAGACTTGTAGTTGTCGAGTATCGATTTGTTTGAACTAGTCGAAAGAGCGGAAACAGATCGACGCTAGGAAGTTTTCGCTAGTGGGCAGGACCACGTGCAGAGAAAACAGGCTTCGACTAGGTGATGTGACCATCTCCCACGCAGTAATCAACTCGATAATGACAACTAGAGTGAAACAACCTTCTAGAGCACCTTAAGGATTCATTCGGCTACATTCATTGTTCACGACAAAGTTGTCCCGTAGCAAAAGTAGGAAACATAACGTCGCCAGAAGTTCCTTCTAGTGGGCAAGACCACGTGCGAGAGAGAGAGACTTTGACTATGTGTATTTCTTCCTTGGACCATAAAACCTAATCAGTCATTTGAAAAGTAGTCGGATGCATCTCAAAAGTTCACTCTTCTTAGTTTATTTTTCAAATAAGCTAAGGTGACATGAATTCGCTTAACAACTTTCGACCATTTTCCCGAGCCCAATGAGCATTATGCAGGTTGTTTAAGAACGAAGTAACATTAGAAAACTCCTTCTAGCGGGCGGGGACCACATGCGGAGGGGAGAGATTTCGACTAAATGTGTTGTCCTTGTGCTAACCATCGTACAGGAATGAGGAGCGTAAAGAAAATGGTCAAAAATAAAAGTGAGATTCAAAATTAGACAAAAAAAAGGATAGTGATAACCTGACACTTTATTGTCGTTGAAGCTTGTTACATATAAAATTTGCGCAACTGGTCAATGTTCCAAGAGTTTGAGAGAACACGACCATCTTCCATTGCAAGTCGTACTGATCTTGGACGCGTTACTTCGACCACAGTGTAAGGACCCTCCCACTTGGGGGAGAGTTTGTTTCGATTAGACTGGGATTGGATAAGCCTCAATACCAAGTCACCTTCAGCAAGGCTGCGAGGTTGGACCTTACGATCATAGTATCTGCGTAGGGCTTGTTGGTAGACTGCAGAACGGAATAAATGCTGGTTTCTCTTTTCTTGAGCGAGTTAATGTAAATGCGCTCTAAGGTTTTATTGAGTTGAGTCGTTATACTTATCGACTCTTGCCGACTGATCTTTAGCTCTGGCGGAAGCATGGCCGGCACCAAAACTAGAAAGAAAGGTGTTTCTCCGTAGCTCGGCTAGTCGTCGTGCGAATGACCCATATCTTCAAGGTAATTCTGTGCACCAAGCCCCGAGCGCTGACAAGTGATCGAAGACTCGGGTTTGATTCCCTTCATGATCGGCCATTCGCTCTCTCAATTGCCCGTTGCTTTGGGGTGGGCTCTGAGCGTAACACAAGCGACTTCCCAACTCGCCACAAAATTCACGAAATTTTGCGCTTGTAAATCGTTATCTGTTATGCGTGATAATTCGACTTGGTATTCCAAATCGAGTGATCACGCATTTCATCATGAACCGTTTTGCTGCTTCCGTTGTTATCCCAGTGAGAGGTTCGGCTTCTATCCATTTTGTGAACGTATCAATGGCCACAAAAAAGAACTCGAAACCTCCTGGAGCTCTGGGTAACGGCCCTATGATATCACGACCCTAGGTTGCAAAAGGCCACGAAAAAGGGATTGTTTGCAACGCCTAAGCTGGTTGATGTATTTGCCGGCTATGAAACTGGCACTGTACACACTTTTTAACCATCTCCTTGGCATCGTAGAGGGCTATTGGCCAATAAAAACCTTGTCAAAAAGCTTTACCGACCAGCGTTCTGTAGGAAGCATGAGTTCCACAGATTCCTCCATGTATGTCGTGAAGGAGTTTTAATCCTTCGCTCTGCGGAATACATCGCATGAGTACCCCTTTGGTTCCTCTTTTATAAAGGACACCTTCGACCAAAGTATACATTTTGGCCTTTCGGGATAATCGATCTGATTCTAGATCGTCATCAGGTAAAGAACCCGTCTGAAGATACTCGTAGATGGGCGCCATCCATGTATCTTCGTACTCTAGAGGTTTGTTTCTATAGAAGGTGTCTCGGTTAAATCGACTATGGGCGGTTTAAGTCGTTCCAAAACACCTCTTTCGGTACCAAAGATCGGAGGAAGCTAGGCAGGCGGTTGGTGCGAGAAATTAACCTTCGAGGGATAAATTGCACCTCAAAGCCCAAAAAGTGCTTTTCTAACTTTCTTACTTCCGATAGATACCGGGACATGGTTGGATTGGAGCACTGGTACTCCTTTCCGACTTGATTCACGACTAGTTGAGGGTCTCCCCTCACAAGTAGTTGTCGAATCGAGAGCGCTCTCGCAGCTCGTATACCAGCTAGCAAACCTTCATATTCTGCCACGTTGTTAGTGGCCTGAAAGTTTAATTGTATGGCATACTTTAAGGTTTCTCCGGTAGGAGATTCCAGGACCACCCCAGCCCCCGAGTCACTTATCGTGAGCGACCCATCAAAGTACATCGTCCACCGGTCGTGGGAATCGTCTTGGGGATCTGAGCAGTTCGAGATTTGTCCATTCGGCGACAAAGTCCGCCAAGATCACGGATTTAACGCCGTTCGGGACACGAAATGGATGTCGAGCGCCCCAAGTTCGATGACCATTTTGCCATGCGTCCCGCTGTTTCCCTATTCTGGAGGATCGCTCCCAAGGGAAACTCGGACGGCACAGCTAGTTTGTGCGTCTGAAAATAATACCGCAGTTTCCTCGAAGACATGAGGAGGGCATATCGAAGTTTTTGAACTTGAGGGTAACGCTCCTTAGGTCCGTGCAAAACCTCACTTACGTAGTATACTGGTCGTTGTATGTTTTCACGTTCTACGACCAGAACTGCGCTTACTGCCTGTGGCGTGGCAGCTAGGTAAACTAAGAGCGTCTCTCCTAGCCGGGAAACTAGAATAGAGAACTAGTAAGATACCTCTTGACTTCCTCAAAGGCTAGGTTTGCCTCTTACGACCACTCAAACCTTCATGTTTTCGTAGAAGTTTGAAGAAAGGCGAGTCCTTTTCTCCCGATCGTGCTATGAAACGACTTAACGCCGCCATGCATCCTGTGAGTTTCTGGACTTCTTTTTTCGTGGTCGGAGGGCGCATCTGAGTGATAGCTTTGATCTTTTCGGGATTTGCTTCAATTCCTCGTTCAGAAACCAGGAACCCAAGTAATTTTCCTGAAGAGACCCCGAACACAAACTTCTCGGGATTCAGTTTCAATTGGTGTTTTCTGAGGTTGTCGAAAGTCTCCTGCAAGTCCATGATATGGTTGAGTCGTTTGGTACTTTTTACGACTAGATCGTCAACATAGGCTTCCAAGTTTCGGCCTAGTTGAAGAGCAAAAGTCGTTTGCATCAAGCGTTGAAAAAAGCTCGGTATTTTTAGACCAAATGGCATTTTGGCGTAGAAAAATATCCCAAATGGTGTAATAAATGCGGTTTTCTTCATCTTCTTGATGCATGCTAATCGATGATAACGAGTATGCATCTAGAAAACTCAACATCTCACATCCCGATAGAGTCAACGGTGATCGATGCGAGGTAAAGGGAAATCATCCTTTGGACAAGCTTTATTGAGATCGATAAAGTCTACGCACATACGCCATTTGCCATTAGACTTTCTAACCATTCTGAGGTTGGTCAACCACTCTGGTGGTTGACTTCTCTTATAAAGCTGCTTTAAGCAACTTGTCCAATTCTAACCTAATAGCATCGTCGTCGATCGGGGCAAATCTCGTAACTTTTGTTTTACGGGAAGCTTATCGGTAGTAGAGCTAGCTTTGTGCTCGATCACATTCACAGGGACTCGGGCATGTCGGATGTTTGCCACGCGAAGACATCGGCGTTGCTTGGAGGAAGGTGATGAGTCGTCTTCCTATTTGGGGTCGGAAGAATCTCCGATGCGAGCAGATCTTGAGGGCTCCCTGCGTCGGAGGAACCTCTTTGACTTGGTCGTTCGGCTTAGGTGCGACTTTAGGCTTCGACTTGCTAGTCGGTGACTTTCATCTCGAGTTGGTAGTTGTCCAACCATCTCAAGGGAGCGACGGTCGCGAGTCGCCATCTTCTTGTCACAATGTAACGTGATCACCCCTTTGGGACCTAGCATCTTAAGACATTGGTACCCATAGTGAGTAGCTATTAAGAATTTTGCCAAAGTAGGTCGTCCGAGTATGGCGTTATATGCCGTGTTGAAATCGACCACATCAAAGGAGACCTTCTACGTCACGAAATTGCTTGGTGATCCAAGCGTTAAAGGAAGAGAAACTTGGCCAATGGGTTTGGCCGAAGACCCCGGTACGATTCCATGAAATGAATATCGTACCGGCCTTACCTTTGTCCTGGGTACCTGCATCTCGTCCAGGGTACTCGTAAACAATATGTTTAGCGAGCTTCCACCATCAACTAAAACTCGATTGACTCGACAATTGTTGATGGTGGGTTCGACCACTATCGAAAATCGACCTGGTCTAGTCGAAGGGATCGGACAATCACCTTTCTCAAAAGCAAGGGTGACTTCTGACCACTTCGGTAATTTATTGACAAGGGGGGAGTCGATTGTATTTACCTCACGCTCAAGCGCTTTGTTGTCTCGGTGATTCGTATCTGAAGATCCCCATAGATGTGATCAATGGTGTGTTGTGGGTCTGGGCGGCATCTCCTCACCATCAGACTCCTTTTGTCCACCGGTTTGACCTACTGTTCAAGAGTAGGAAGTGGCCCTTTGCGAATAATAGTCCTCGAGTTTAGTAAGAAAACTCGGCGATTCTGAATCATGCCCTTCTTTTTATGAAAGGACACCACCTTGGTTTGTCGTTTCTCCGATCTGGCATTTACCTTTACCCCGATCGGGATTTTACTTGGGGTTGCGTGGCTCCTTATCGCTACTACGGCTAGGACCTCCTTATAACCAACAAGCGGAGATTTTTGCCTTTTGCCTTGTTCTTAGATTTCTTAGCCTTTTGTCTTTTTCTTGCCACTTTACTTTGCTTCCTTAGGGATGTCGTGCGTGAGATCGATAGTATTGTTCCATTCGACCGCTTCAAAGAAGATCGCATATCTATCAGCCATCTCAAAGAGCTCAGCGACGGTGGCGGGTGGATGTAAAGCGATCTCCTCTGTTATTCTTCTACTACGGATTTCCTGCTTGAAAGCTCTGATCACAGATGAGTCAGAAACTTCCGAATATAATTTGAACTGATGGGCGCTGATGAATTGGCGTAGCATTTCATGGTTGTTTTGCCTTATCGGTGCGAGGTCATCTTCCTTTCTGGCGATTGTAAGTGCCACGAAATTCGCCAACAATAGATCACGAGGTGTTGCCTCGAGTAGATCGATCGAATGGTGGTTTAAAAGCCACGATCGCGCCAATCCTTCGAGTCTGATCGGAAGGTAATTTGCCATGACATGCTCTCCTCCTCCTGCAGCTCGGATAGCTGTAGTATAGATTTGGAGGAACTCGATGGGGTTTTGAGTTCCATCGAATTTCTCCATATTCGTTGGTCGAAATCGAGGCGACCAACGAACAGCTCGAAGGTCGGGTGAGAACGCCCGACATCCCGAGATAACCTCTTGTCTTCTTCTTTGTAAAGACGAGGGTTAATGTCGCGGGTGATCGAACTCGTCGATACCCGACCATGGGGACTAGGCCTCGATAGGTCTCGGTCTTACGAGGAAATACTCCTCGTACCCACTTGCCGCGTGTTTCTTGTCATTGAAGTGGTGAAAGATCACCTCTCCGTGGGCTTGAGGCATTTTCCTCATGTCGAAAACGACGTGAGGAGAGTCATGCCGCCTTCTATGCGGCGAGTTTTACGAGCATCGCGGAAGAAGTAGCCGTACTATTACGACTTCTTGGTTGTGGTCGATCGCGATCCGCCGAGTTTAGCCATCGTGTTACGAAGCCTTTGCGTGATCTCCTCTGCAAAGAGATCATAACATGCTCGGCGAGTTCTTGGGTCGGGTTTTCCAAAGAAATCGTTGATGTCTGGAGCTCTTGAGCTTCCTCCGATGGAAATAAGCGCTCGGGAAGGTTCTTCTGAGCTACTATTCTTTTCCGTCGGGTTGCCTCAGATTGGTCTATTCCATACCCCTGAGCTTGCTTTAATGGAGTGCGAGAACGTTGAGGATGTCTCGCACGTTCATTAAAGTGTTTGTTTCGTTCGCCAGCTGTGGTGTCCTTGCCGTTCTGACGAGGTGGTGTAGAGTATGCTCGGCGGGAAGCATATTCAATCCCTTTTACGGGAGAACGATCCTTATCGAGGGAAGGACAAAGACCTCCGTGGATGACCTCCACTTGCGCTCGAGACCTCCTCACTTGAGGAGCGATCGGCGATACCATCTGGCGACTTGGAGTAAACCCCTCCGGTGGGGAACTCGGGTTATAACCGTCTCGTCTGCGGTAGGTCTGCGTCGGGACGGTTGTATTTGGATGAACAACATGTTCGATCCTCTTCCTGCGAAGCACTCGGAGAGAGGACCATCGGATGTCGATGGAGCTCGGAATGATGGCCTCGAACTTGTCTTGCCAAGTCGATGCGCCTTGGGGACTCGAACACTTAGAGGAAAAACTCGTCGTGTTGCGAGTCCGCCCCGAGACAGCCCGTTCTTTGTCGAGTTGACCCTTGCCTCCCGAGAAAATTGATCCCTCGGTTGGGCGTACTATCGTGGGGGATAAGGATCCCTCCTCGACTCCGGTGATAATGCGATCTCGAGATCGATAGAAGATCTCGAGGCGGCAATACCGCTAGAAGATTCGATACTCGGTTCAGTATTCGAGACCGCATCCATGTCGATGTCTGCGTGTCGGCCAAGTCGAACCAATTCTTCTCGTTCCATTCTCCTTGCTATGGTAGCATAAAGAAAAAGAAAGAAGCGTGACAAGGAATTACGAGAAGATCTCCACGGACGGCGCCAACGCCGATGTTTTAGAACCGATCTTACGTAAAGATTGTTTGATTCGGGGTCTCCACAATTGATCACGCAGAGACGAAAAGAGACACAGGATTTTTATACTGAGTTCGGACCTTCTCGGTGAGAATAATAACCCTACTCCTGTGTATCTTGTATTTTCTCTCGATTACAATCGATTGGAGGTTTTCCTAAGCGCCTTCCAGAAAAGCTCTCTCGTCCTCCAAAAGGAAGCCCTCCTCACTATCTCTAAGAGACACCTATTTATACTAAGCGATGGTGGGCGTCGTCGTTCGAGCTAATTAGTCACTCATTATTGCGTAATAATGAGAGTAATTGCCGAGTAGTAACCTCCCATGTTGTCAAACGGTTTCGATCGAGAGATAGTGGGGATTTATCAACGATTATGTGTATTTTGACCGCTTGGATCCTCACTATTTATTGAATCTTACGATGGGTGGGTCCATGAATCGTGATGGATGCATGTGAGCTAGTCGTAGAAAGACTTACGACGGGCGTAGTCATAACGATTATACCATAGTCGTAGGAGAACTTACGACTAGGGGGTAGTCGTAACGATTATACCATAGTCGTAGAAGAGCTTACGACTAGGGGTAGTCATAGGATAACCTACGACTTCCTGACTCGTCCTTCCCTTATAATATTCAAGGGGTATGCTTTGTGACGTCATATTTTTATTAATAAATGAGGATTATTTAGATCCTCGTCACAAAGGATGAGGCATTAGACTACTTTAAAACTTATAAAGCTGAGGTTGAGAATCAATTAGACATAAAGATTAAAAGAATTAGGTCCGATCGTGGTGGAGAGTATTTTTCTAATGAGTTCAATCAGTTTGTGCGAAACATGGTATTATCCACGAAATGACACCTCCCTATTCACCCCAATCTAATGGGGTTGCCGAAAGAAAGAACCGTACCTTGACTAACTTGGTGAATGCCATGTTAGATACTACAAGTATGTCTAATGCATGGTGGGAAGAGGCTATGTTGACTGCGTGTCATGTCTTGAATAGAGTCCCCACTAAAAATAGTGAGATAACTCCATATGAAGGTTGGAAAGGGAGAAAACCATCACTCTCGTATTTGTGCACTTGGGGGTGCTTGACGAAAGTCAATGTTCCAATAACCAAAAAGCGCAAACTTAGACCTAAAACAGTGGATTGTGTCTGTCTAGGATATACTCATTATAGTATAGGTTATAGGTTTCTAGTAGTTCATTTTGGGATATCTGGCATGCCAATCAATATGATAATGGAATCCCGAGATGCTATTTTCTTTGAAAATATATTTCCTATGAAGAATTCACATAACTCTTCTAGTCAAGCAAATGGTGTAACTCCTAAACCTACCACTTCAATTGATTATATTGAACACACACATAAACATACTCATGAGGAGGATGACAGTGTTGTAGCTCCTCGAAGGAGCAAGAGACAAAAAATTGCAAAATCTTTTGGTGATAACTTCATTGTGTACCTTGTGGATGATGCTCCCAAATCTAGTTTAGAGGCATATGCATCTCCTGATGCAGAGTACTGGAAGGATGCAATTCATAGTGAAATGGATTCCATTATCGCTAATGAAACTTGAGAAGTCACTGATCGTCAATTTGGTTGTAAGCTAGTTGGATGCAAGTGGGTGTTCAAGAAGAAGCTTAGACCTGATGGTACAATAAAAAAGTACAAGGTTCGACTGAAAAGGTTATACACAAAAAGAATGTGAGGATTTCTTTGATACATACTTACATGTTGCCAAATCAACCACTATTCGAGTACTATTATCTTTGGCTGCCTCACATGGTCTTATTGTCCATCAAATGGACTTAAAGATAGCTTTACTCAATGGAGAGTTTGATGAGGAAATTTACATGGATCAGCCTGATGAATTTCTAGTACCTAAACAAGAGGGCAAGGTCTATAAGTTATTGAAATCTTTATACGGCCTCAAACAGGCATCTAAGCAATGGCATGAGAAGTTTGATAGAACTTTGACATCTAGGGGATTTGCGGTAAATGAAGCCAATAAATGTGTATATTATCTCTATGGTGGAGGTAAAGAAGTAATATTATATTTGTATGTTGATGATATAGTTATCTTTGGGATAAATATTAATGTGATTAACGAGGTTAAGCCATTTTTATCCCAAAGTTTTGACATGAAATATCTGAAAGAGATTGGTGTTATTTTAAACATCAAGTTGATCAAGAATGATAATGGGATTACCCTGTTACAATCTCATTATGTGGAAAAGATCTTGAGCCGTTTTGGCTATATAGAAAGCAAGCCCTCTCCAACACCCTATGATCCTAGGAGGCAACAACGATGCTAATGATAACGGCACGGAGACCTATGGTCATTAGAGTTGCGTCGGCGATGCGGCGACGACGAGAAGTTAACGGTGATAATGAGCTAAAAGGCACGGGAATCCTACTTTAATCGCACACTAGCACTCACGAAGGGTCTGGGAGCTCACCAAGGTGGTTGATGATGACAGAGCTACTCTGGGTTGGTTTGACGACAGCGAACTTCTATGGCAGAGCACAGTCCACGGTGATGATGAGCTTGAGGCAGAACTATGCCACAGAAGATGAGGCATTAGCATTTATATGATCTAGAGATGACATAAGGTCAATGAATCGAACGGTAACTCACCAGATGGCGAGATACGATGGAAAATAGCAGCGGCAACCAGAGATGGGGAAGACGACACGGGTTGGCAAAAATATGCAAGAACTCCTAGTTAGCGACGGTTTCTACCATGCAGGACCAAGGGGCAAGAGATGACGCAATAAAAACAGGATGTAGCTCACCAAAGATGGAAGGACACGACGGTTGCACTCAGTGTGCTTGCTGGAGTTGAAGACGACGACGTGGATCTCATCATGCAAGGCCTCAACTACGACTCCATCCAAGGAAAATGCATTAGAGAGGCAAGAGAAGAGTTTGGACACAGACGTTGAGGGAAGAGAAGCTCACCCATGCGGATGCGGCCGAGCGGCATGCTTGCTGGTGCTCAAAAGACACCTCGCATTCCCACTGAAATATAGAGCAAGGAGCTCGAGTTCAAGAGAAAATGGAACAATGGCGAGCTGGGGGAAGAAGATGGTGCAGTTGGATGGCTTAAGTACTAAAGAGAAATGCGCGAGATGGGCGGTGAGAAAATGGCGGTCGCGGCGAGAAAATGGGAGCACGCTCTCGTTCTCCGCCTGAACGGACATGAGGAGGTGACAAAGTAGGTGGTTAGCGCCTGCAGCGACGACGACACGGAGGCGACGAAACGATGAGTGGTGATCACAAACCGGTGGTGAGCACGCGGGAGTTGGCTCGCGCAAGTAAGCGGCGAACAGGCGAGCGCGAGGTGGAAGACGGGTCCTACTGCATGGGTCCCACATGTCAGTGACGGTGTGCGGGCCACATGTTGGGTTGAAATAGGAATGGGCCAGGCCGAGGGGAAAAATTCGGTCTGGGATGGGAAATCCGGATTTGTGATATTTTCTGATTGGAAAAACTCCAGGAACGAAGTTTCAAATTTTGAAAATAGCAAACCAACTCCAAAATTTGTGAATTTTTTGGAGAGGCTCTTGGAACCAACTAGTACTTAGGAAAATTATTTCCAGCCTTTTTCCTGCTTTTAAATTCTTGCAAAAAATTCTTTTATTTTTGTCTTAATAGAAATATATTTAATTAAATGCCAAAAATGCAGAGAAATGCTTAAAAATTCAGAAGAAGAAAACTAATTTAAGCAAGGAAACAGAGAAAACCTAATTTTGGGTTGTTACAGTTAGCCTGTCATTTTGTTGTGAAATGAAGTGGAATTATGTCACTTATGGAGCCGTTTGAACTATGTTATGGTGTTCTAGTGTTTAATGAATGAATTCAAGAATATTTTATTGATGATGTCGTTTGAATGATGTTATGTGTGATGCTGCTGTTTTGAGTGATATTGATGCTCATTTCGGTAAATGATTCGGTAATAAAAATAATAATTAAAATGATCCCTAGGGTTTTTTTATCAAAACCACTTGGGAAAGAGTTATGCTATTTTATTTTGAAAGGAAGTGGACATTAAACCTTCCTTAGGTGAATTGCAGCCTAGGGAGTAGGGAACAATAACTTTTGTTCCTAGTGCTTCAAAAAGAAACCCAAGGGATAATTACTTTACACGCTGGATGATTCATTCAGTTGGACATCGTCCCTCAATGCTAAAAGCCCACGGGATATATTATTTCCCTAGGTTTCTCCAAGAAAAACCCTGGAGAACAGTTCCTTTCCCGTGGAGTTTTTCCCTAGAGGTCGTTCCCTAGGGTTCACACGTTCCCTACCGTTTTTCACTTGTTCCCTGGGTTTTTAGAACTAGGGAAACTGTTGAATTCTATTAGTGATCTGTGTAATAATATCAGGATTATGTGGAAAGCAGTGCCTCACCCAGGAGGTTGTCGATTGTTTATATATCAAGTCGTGAGTTACAGATTACAGAGATATACTCGGTTACAACAATCAGGAGAATCGAAACTATCTAAACTTAGCCTTGTTATAGATAGACTATACAAATATATCTCAACACTCCCCTCAATCACAACTTCACCAAGTTGAGATTGAAACGAAACAGCTCAAGTTTCTGAACAGGTAACGACTTCGTGAATCCATCAACCAATTGATCCTCAGAAGAGATGAACCGAATTTGAAGCTGTTTGTTTGCCACCCGTTCACGAACAAAATGAAAATCAACCTCAATATGCTTGGTACGACCATGAAATCGAGGATTAGCAGATAGATAAGTGGCCCCCAGATTATCGCACCATAGGCAAGGAACTCGATTTTGAGGAACACCAAGTTCGCCAAGAACACTTTGAATCCAAATAATCTCCGCAGTAGCATTGGCCAACGCCTTGTACTCAGCTTCAGTACTGGATTGGGATAACGTGGGCTGTTTGCGAGCACTCCAAGAGACAAGATTCGGACCAAGAAACACAGCAAAACCTCCGGTGGAGCGGCGATCATCAGCACTGCCAGCCCAGTCTACATCAGAGAAAGCACTCAAGAACAGGGATGAACTTTTGCGATGACGAATACCAAACCCCATCGTGTCGCTTAAGTACCGTAGAATCCGTTTCACCGCGGACCAGTGCTGAGAAGTAGGACTGTGCAAAAACTGGCATACCTTATTTACCGAGAATGAAATATCCGGACGTGTCAATGTTAGGTACTGTAGGGCACCAACCACATGACGATAGGCCGTAGCACCCTCGCTACTCAAAGGAGTACCATCTGAGAGCGACAGCTTCTCATCAACAGAAAGAGGAGTAGAAACAGGTTTACACTGAAGCATCCCAACCCGGTTCAAGATATCATTGGTGTATTTCTGTTGAGTGAGTAGAAGACCATCAGAACATTGCATCACTTCAATACCCAAGAAGTAGTGGAGGGGTCCAAGATCCTTCAACGCAAAATCAGACGTAAGATCCGAAAGAAGAGCATCAACTGCATCCGAGGAGGAGCTAGCAACAATAATGTCATCCACATAGATGAGAAGAAATATGTGCACAGTACCCTTGGTGAAAATGAAGAGAGACGTGTCTGCTTGCGACGGTCTGAAACCCAGACACACCAATTTGGCACTAAGCCGTGAATACCAAGCTCGAGGAGCTTGCTTTAATCCATATATAGCTTTGTCAAGTTTGCAAACATATGATGGATGATCTGCACTGACATACCCAGGAGGCTGCTTCATATAGACATCCTCTTCTAGAACACCATGAAGAAACGCGTTCTTTACATCTAGCTGGCGAAGACACCAGTTCTTAGAGATAGCAATAGATAACACCAAGCGAATAGTAGCTGGCTTAATCACCGGACTGAATGTGTCTTCATAATCGATCCTGTATTGTTGCTTGAATCCCTTGGCCACTAGACGAGCCTTGTATCGATCAATAGAGCCATCGGCCTTCTCCTTCACTTTATACACCCATTTGCAATCAATGAGATTACGAGCCTGATCCGCAGGAACCAAGTGCCAAGTGGAATTGCGCAAGAGGGCAGAAAACTCCTCATCCATAGCTTGTTTCCAACGTGCATCACTCATAGCTTCTTTGACAGATTCAGGTTCACCAGTGGCACAAAAATTGACATAGCTAAGCATGCCCGGGAATAGCTTCTTAGGTTGCACAATACCATTCTGAAGTCTAGTCCGAGGACGCTGGGCAGGAGGTTCAGGCACCGAAACTTCCAATGTTTCAGCCTCAACATGCAATGACGGTTGATCAGAAGCCGGAGTGGAAGCAACAGAATCCGCAGAAGAGCCGACAGTGGTGGTGGGCGCGGCACGACACGCAGAAGAGGCAGGGACAGGCGTTGGTCCCGACAGACCGACAGGATCGGCCTGCGACGGGGCCAAGATGGGAGCCGGAGCTGATAAAGATGCTGGAGTAGAACTGCCAGGCGAATCAGCGCCAGGAATTGAACTCAGATCCACTGCATCGTTTCGGTTCGAAGTCATATGTGCATCATCCTGCGGCAAAAAACAAGTATTTCCCGGAAATAAGACAACACGTCCTGTTGGATCCGGCACGCCTGAGGTTTCCTGCACATCAAGGGGCTCAACCAACGAATTAGTAGACTTAGGCACTAAGTCAGGATCTACAGTACTACCCCCAGACGAAGTAGAGTCCAACAATGTGGGAGGAAGGAGGGAAATTTCGGAACGAAGACGGACACCAGCATTTGAATGTAACATGGGGAAGGGAAAGACAGACTCATCAAACACCACGTCACGCGAAATATAGACACGACCAATGGAAATATCAAGACATTTGTAACCTTTGTGATGAGAGCTATAGCCAAGAAAAGCGCATTGCTTGGAGCGAAAATATAATTTATGGGGATTGTAAGGGCGGAGGTTAGGCCAGCACGCGCACCCGAAGATCCGAAGAAAAGAATAATCCGGTTTTGACCCAAACAATTTTTCAATGGGAGATGCATGATCAATAACAGGCGTTGGCAGCCTGTTAATCAAGAATACGGCTGTTAAGAATGCCTCATCCCAATATTTCAAAGGCATGGAGGCATGAGCAAGAAGAGCAAGACCGACTTCCACAATGTGTCGATGCTTGCGTTCAGCAGATCCATTTTGCTGGTGCGTGTGAGGACAGGAGACAAGATGAGAAATACCAACACGCTCAAAAAAAGAACTCAACTTTTGATACTCGCCGCCCCAATCTGTTTGCATGGACAAAATTTTGCAATTAAGTAATCGCTCAGCATGTGCTTGGAAATCACGGAATTTCTGAAACACTTCAGACTTGTGTTTGATGAGATAAATCCAAGTAAATTTACTATAATCATCAATAAAACTGACATAATAGTCGTGTTGTCCTACAGAAGTAGGAGCAGGACCCCATACATCTGAAAACACCAACTCTAATGGCGCCTTAGAGACGCTGACAGATTTAGGAAAAGGGAGCTGACGACTCTTGGCTTGTTGACATGCATCGCAGACATGCGCAAGCGCTTTATTGGACTCAAAAGGCAAACTATTATCACGAAGGACACGATGAACCGTAGCAAACGACGGATGACCAAGGCGACCATGCCACCGATCAGTTGATGTCTTGACGACACTGAGAACATGCTTGCTAGGAGTGTGCTCCAAGGAGGGAATAGGATAGAGCCCGTTTCTACATTTGTCGTGCAGAAGTATTCGCCTCGTTTGACGATCCTTAACAAAGAAAAATTCATAATGAAGCTCAAGAAACACATCATTATCAGTGGTGAGGCGATGAACAGAGGCTAAATTTCGGGTGGCTTGAGGAACATGCAAGACATCAATAAGATGGATATTTCGAGAAGGGGTAATAACAGTAGATTGACCTATATGCTTTATCGTCATACCTGCTCCATTGGCCGTATGCACCTGATCATGACCATTGTAATCTTGTTTCATGGTCAGCTTGTCAAGATTTCCGGTGATGTGATCGGTGGCTGCACTATCAGCATACCACGCCGTGTCCATATTGTAGGAAGCCACGGCGGCTGCGGCTGTCTTCTCTGGACCATTGTAGTTCTTGTCAAACCGCTTCCAACAACGGAGAGCTGTGTGACCATACTTGCCACATACTTGACATTGATGATCCTTGTAAGGATTGTTTGGGTTACCCCGACCAGTACCGCCACGTCCAAAACCGCCACGATCTCCTTGATTTCCACGGCCGCCATCACAACGGCCACGGTTCTCCTGCTTGAAGCTACCACCACGGCCACGTGCAGCGGTATTCGCCACCATCTGGAACGACTCCTTGGTCTCCTTCTGCGACTCCAGGCGTGCTTCCGTAGAGAGGAGGCGCGCATAGAGCTCGTCAAGATTGATGGAATCAGCCATGCCCGTGACCTGTTCGACCAACGGGTTGTATTCTGCATCAAGTCCATTGAGGATATGGGACACAACGTCATCATCATCAAGCGGCTTCCCAGCAGCCGCCATCTCTTCTGCAATTCTGCGCATCTTGGAGAAGTACACCGTCACAGACATATCCCCTTTGCGCATGTTTCCAATTTGGGTCCGTAGATGGAGGATATGGGACTGAGATTGAGAGGCAAACGATCTTGTGATAGCTGTCCACAGATCCGCTGCCGTGGAGCACGAAGAAACTCCTGCTAGCACCTCACGAGAGAGCGAGGTGACCAGATAAGTCAAGACATGTTGATCTCGAACACGCCATACGACATAATCTGGGTTTGCAACCTCCATCTTTTTGGAATCTTTATCAACCGTCAAGGTCTTCGGAGGCTCACCTTCGGAGCCATCAAGAAAACCTTCGAATTGCGCTGCCCGGATCGCCGGCAGGACCTGGGCGCGCCATAGGAGATAATTCCCCTTGTCAACTTCTCAGAAACTGGGATGGAGAGAGACGCCGGTATAGCCGGGAAAGAAGAAGAACTCGCCATAGCTAGATTCGTTTAGGAAGAGAGGCTCTGATACCATGTAATAATATCAGGATTATGTGGAAAGCAGTGCCTCACCCAGGAGGTTGCCGATTGTTTATATATCAAGCCGTGAGTTACAGATTACAGAGATATACTCGGTTACAACAATCAGGAGAATCGAAACTATCTAAACTTAGCCTGGTTATAGATAGACTATACAAATATATCTCAACAATCTGGACATCCAAAGCTCGCACGATCACGTTCGGCTCCGTGCCGTCGCTCAGGACACTGGTCCTGCGAAACCGGGCTCACGGGCACAGCCATGTGAGCTTCACGTTGAGCGAGCTCCTCGCCAACACCGATCACGTCCAGGAACTTTCTCTAGGGTTTCACAACGACAAGGTAACTGAAAGTATAGTTGGTGATCACAGCATCAACAGAATTTCGTTGCTGAAATTGTATACTGTTTGCTGCCGCTGTGTTGCTGTTTGACAGATCTGGGTAAAACCGGAGAGTCCGACGCATCTGCGCGCTGCATTCAGCAAGCTGGTGGAGATCTCCATGACCAGCATATTCGCCGAGTGCGACCTGACCTCTCGTGGACGATGTTCCTCCTCGAAGCGGCACCTCTCAAGTTTTTCAACGTCCATGTACGTACGTGTCCTTGCACATTTCGAAACCCCGAGCAGTTAGTATTTTCCTGGGATAATTGTTGCAAGCTTTAAGCTTGAATGGTAATCGTTGGTCTTGCCGAATGCATTCAGGTGTTGGACCATGTGTGCTACTACCCTGGCGAGCTTGTGGGAGGCGACAGGGGCAGCACGGGCTTGGGATGGGAGGTGTCTGTCGAATTCAGGCACTTTTTTTTAGAATATATGGTTTATGTCAATAATTAACTACTGATTTGCCCACACACTTGTATTTTCTAGGCAAATCTAATGCCTACTGTACCATCTGGACATAAACCATATCCCACCTCCTCAACGCTGATGAGAGTGCCAGAGAAGAAGGGAGAGGGCTAGAGGGGCCAACCTTTTTTTTAAAAAAAAAACTGAGGCTCTCGGTTAGGCCATGCACAATATAGACGGTGTCACCTCATCACACATATGCTATATTTGTTTCTTTTTTACAGTGTTTAGCACCTCCTCTTTCTAAGATGAGACCTATAACAAAGGCCCTGTTTGGTAGAGCTCTAGATTCTCATTTTCCAGATTCTGCTCCTGATTCTCTGAGAATCCACTTCTCTGAGAATCACTTCTCGAAATCTGATGCTGTTAAAAGCGTTTTGCTCAAAAATTATATGAGGAGGATTAGACACAAATAGACCATATTACCAATACTTTAATTGTATTTGTGTCTTACTCCTATATTTGTACACATATAGAAAATTTCCTCAAATTTGTTAAGACCATAAAATATATATATCGTTGTATCAAGACTTGATCGTTTCAAACATGCGCGGCCAAACAAGAGACTGATACCAACTTTTCCCATAAAATAAACAAACAAAGGTCAAGCGAGAAACAACGGAGATCCATACATAACCCAAACCTACCTACCAGCTTTCACAACGAATCAAGGCTCATAGTTTGGCAGTGTTACAAGCAAACGTCAGGCACAACCTTTTGAAGACAATGAAAATTAGGAAGATTTTCCTGCATCTGTGTCCAACAGAAATAAAAACATCCGTTGAGTTACAATTCAAAATTCGACTGAGATAACTACAATAACAAAACTTTTGATCCATTCGCATCTTCTCTGTGGTACCGCATCAAATTCCAACCCTCAAATGCCATTAAAATGTGAATGCCACCCTACACGAAAACAAGATTATGTGATTGCAACATGAAAACAAATATGCTGCAGTAGTATTCCCAATTTTGGTGGGATCATACTAACCAAGAGAGCATTTTCGAGACGTTTTGCTGCCGTTTGATACTCCTTCAGTTTCTCTTCTTGTTGATGTTCAAATGATTGAGTTGAGACGTAAATGAGTAACATTTGAAAAGTAAAGTATGTGACTGGGAAAAGAAAAGTATCTGAAGAACTTGATACCTGTACAGTGTTATGAATGAATTAGTGCAAACTACATGGTATTTTATCGATTGCATGCCTAATGATCCCATGCTGATCAAGTATAATGTACAAAAGGCCAGATTACGGTTGGCATGCTATAAATTGTGATGTTCCTTTAAACCACTACATTAGCTTGTTTCATAAGACTTGAATGAATAAAATTATTGCAATGTCAGACTAGGCAAAAACTTTACTCATAATACGTAGCGATAAGAACTGAGGCAGCAGCAGGAAATTCAAAACTCACATGACCAGTGAAGTGTGTCATCAGAACACACATGCTAAGTAAAGGATATTTCTGGGGCCATGGATTTGCCTGCCTTGTGCTCTTTTAATTGCCTTGTGATTTATCCATGTATAATAGATAACTAGAAACTGCAAATAGTCACAACTGGAAATTTGATTCAATATTGTATCATGTGGTCAATGACCTGAACAAATGATATTGATATGTAAGCTTGCAAAAGATCTAAGCACTTCTCAGATGAGCATAGAAGTGCTTCCCAAAATATAATGCACTGCATTCTTGTGACTGTAATTTCTAAATAGCAAAATAGTACCAGAGGATTATTACCATCTGCGACTCCATCAAATTCTTAAGCAACATAGTATTCGCAACACCTTTAGATGTCAAAACTCCGGGTTGCAAGAGAGTCTCATCAAAGTTCAGGTGGGTGCCCTGAGGTAGCTGCAGAACTCCTGTAACCAACCTACAACAAATTTTAGGGGTAGTAAAGGTTAAATTTAGCTTTGAATGATGAAGATATCATCATTCAATAGAAAACACAGTACAAAATCACATTGTACAGAGGTCTAGTGTATACAACGCATTCTTATCCATTAACCAATGAATATATTCTCATCAGCGTATGAGGGCAAGAATATCACAACCGAATAAAGCAAATTAACCGAATCCTATACATGTTCCATCTACTAGCACCATTATTTGCTTAGATCTGCCAAACTACACAATCCAAACCAGAAAAAACTAGTAAAAAGGGGACTTGAGGCAAAGAGGGAGGATGGAGGCCAAGGGGGGGAGGCGGCGAGCTCTAACCTTGAACCCGCAGATGAGGTCGACGGTGGTCGTTGGATCTGGGGCTGGCAGCGGTGATGGGCTTTGGTCGGGCTGGCGACGACACGCTCTGTGGTGGTGGGGAATGGATCTGGGAAGCACGGATGGAGGGGAAGTTATCGATTGTTCGCGGTTGAGGTTGCAGATAGGGACAGAGCTGCTCCGTGGACGGCGGCGACAAGGAGGCCGGAGCAGAGGGAGGGGGGAGGCAGGGAGGAGGCCGGCGCAGAGGGAGGGGGAGGCAGGGAGGAGGCCGACGCAGAGGGAGGCAGGAGGCAAGGAGGAGGCCGGTGCACTCCGGGGCACACACGGGGGCCGACGCGAGTACGAGAGGAGATGACGACGCGAGGGGGAATGCCGCTCGGGGGGTGTCGCACGGTGGGACGAGCCAGGGGTAGTTCGATGGCATTTGTGGGTAAAAACATTCAACTTCAAGGGTATTTTCGCTTTGCAAGGTTGGATTCTCACGAGAATCTACGGAAGGTTGCTCATCATTGCTAGTTCATTTTGAGATAGCTCCTCGTGAGAAGCAGAATCTGGTGGTTTTGAGAAGTTGAGTGTTTGGTACTGCTCCACAAAATCCAAACGAGAAGCTAGGAGTAGGAGTTGTACCAAACAGGACCTAAATAAAATATCACATCTTTTTCTCACACCATACTCCCTCTCTATTTCACTTACAAGTGGGGCCAATATTCTTTCTCATAAGCTAGCACCGGAGCAAGAAGGTGCTAAAAAACTAGCACCCGCCTATGCAATGGTTAACGCCGGTGCTTGGAGGCAGTTTTGAAAGCTATCACTGGTTATTTTTGTCACATTGTATATGGCCTTAGAGACAGCCCAGGAAGCCTCTCTCGCTAGGAAAACAATCCTTACATACCGAAATAGTCGGACGCTAGATTCCACATGGGTCCAAACTTTTCCGGAAATACTGACTAGGACCAAAAGCCCGGCCCATTTAAAAGCCCATTAGTGACCCTCGCAAGGCCACACCACCAGCCAGGAAAGTCCAACCTCCAAACCCTTCTCCGCTCCCTTGCCTAAACCCCACCGCCGAAATGCTCCTCCGCTCCCTCCTCCGCCGCGGCGTCGCCGCCTCCGCCACCGCGCCCCCCTACCCGCCCGCCTCCCTGGCATCCCTCCTCCTCGCCTTCCGCTCCTACGCGAAGGCGAAGGGCGGGGGCAAGCCGGCGGCGTCCACGACGAACCGCGGCAAGGTCCGCGTTAAGGACCCCCGCGGCGTGGCGCCCGAGGACGCCGCGGCCGGGGACTTCGCCTCCTCCGCGGGTGGGGGCGACGACCTCGACGCCGAGTTCGAGCTGCCCACCGACCCGCTGCCCCCGACCTACGACCCCGCGCTCGACGTCGGTCCCGTCGGCCGCCCGCTCTTCACCTTCACCGACACCTTCGCGTCCTTCTCCCACCGCGACACCAACGCCTACGTCGATTTCACGTACACACCCCTCTTCTCTCTTGCCGTCTCGATTGGATCCAAATGCGGTGATGCGCGTGGTCATGTTCCGAAGTGTTCGTTTTGTTTATGAAGTTCGGATCTTGGATCTCATTCTAGTGAAAATACGTTCCGAAGTGTTCGTTTTGTTTATGAAGTTCGGATCTTAGATCTCATTCTACTATTCTAGTGAAAATTTTGGTGTTGATCGCGCCAAATAAAATGCTGTTTGGTAGGAAACATTGGTTAACTTGTGGTACCAAATTTTGTACTGATAAGGAAAAAATAGTAGGGGGTTTGGTAATTGTACCAATGTGACTAGTTGTGATCAGGGGTGCAAAGGGGGCGGGCTGGCCCACTGTCCTGCTGGCCCACCCCTAAAATTTTGGCTCCAATGGGGTAGTGGGCTGGCCCACAATAAATCAGGGACAACTAGGGCCAAAACACATTTGACCCTCAGGTCGACCCGCCCCTTTGTTTCCTTCTCCCATCTGACTCCCATCGACGGCAAGGCATTGGCGGCGGCATCGGGCGAGGGCGACGTGCTCGAACTCCAACTCGCAGCGCACCTCCTCAATCCTCTTGCACTCCATGGGCAGCGGCGGGATTGGAGGCGAACAGATTCGAGGCCGCGACTGGTTGATCGACGACGAGGACCGGTGGATCGACAATGGGGGTAAAAGATCCTGCTTCCCAAATGATACGCGCAGCAACGACATCGAGGCCAGCAGGGCGCATGTGGGATGTGGCTGCCCATGGCTGTTGGCGTTTTGGCTGCGAGGGCGCCCCCCGAAGGCACTTGGAGACGGTGTCGAGCCCGCTGAGGAGCATGTGGAGGTGCGCTTCGATGCAGTCAAGGCCATGGCATGTCGTATCATTGCTGGGTCTGGCGCGGAGGAGGTGGTCAAGGGTGGCATGTAAAGGCCGGCGTCGATGGCCTCATTGCTGCGCACGAAGCCGTGCAACGCCTTGCTCTCAGTGTCCTCTGGTCACTGGCACTCCTCTAGATCGGCGTCATGTCGATGGGCCACGTGTAGCTCAGCCTCCTTCTCCTACAGATGTTGTTGACTCACGCGCGGCGCACAGCGCATGTCAGTACTCGGTAGATTCAGTAATCCCAATGCTTTAGCCAACCCAAGTAGGGCATCTCCTGGGCTGACTAGTTGCAAAATATCCAAGCAGGGCATCTCCTGGGTTGCAAAGTCTATCCAAATGGGCCGATCCACATGACCTAGTGGTTTGGACCTATTCCCCCCTATGTTGTCACGGCGACAAAGCGAGGCGAGGCGCCAGGACGCCTAGGCGCCTAGACGGGCGCTTAGGCGATGATTAGACGATGGTAGGAAAATAGGAAAATATGATAGTTCATAGGAGGGGCAGAGGAGGGCTGGAGGAGGAGGCCTCGGAGTGGCGGCGGGCGGAGCCGGGTCGGAGTGGCGGCGGGGCGGCGGGCGGGCAGGGCAGCGCACGAAGCAAGCAGCCCGAGATCTGTTTTATCTCACTCCTCCTTTCCAACCCCCCTCCCTCCCCTTTTACTGCCACTTCATCTCCAGGCGCGCGCCAGGGATGACACCAGGACGCCGAATCCTTTGCCTGGACGCCTAGAATTGCTGGTCGCTCGCCTAACTGCTAACAACCTAGGCGATGACCCCTGGTGTCCACCCTGGAGTGTCAGGACGCCTAGGCGACGCCTTGATAAGTATGATTCCCACTGAATAGAGATTTGGGCCAACCCTCGATCCTGAAATTGTCTCATGGGCCATGGGTGCCAGGTAGTGGGCCGGCCTGGACCGGCCCCTTTGCATCCCTAGTTGTGATGTTGTATGCAAGTATTTCTGTATGGCTTATTATTATTTTTCTGTTTGCTTCATCGCTAATCAAATGGTGAGGTATGGGTTTTGCTGTCGTTTAGATTCTCCCTTGATTTTGTCGAGTTTGAAGATTGTTGCCGTAGTCACAAACTTAGCGAGGTCATAGTCACAAACTTAACAAGGTCATTTTGAATAATGGTCTAGGAAATTAAATTTTATGATGATTGAGTTTTCTGGTGCTACTTGAGATCATTTTGTGGTATTGATTGCTGCTTTTATGGCCTTGTTTCAGTTTGGATGAATGGAAGGCCATATTACCTGAGGGATTGCCAGCAGGGATGATGAAGGAGTTTCATGAGACGAGACGGTGCGCTGTGATGGTGAGGGAGAGCTTCCTAGACCTCCGGGATAACTTCCGGAGGATTGTTGATCCGGCCATTACAGCCAAGCGCAAAGGTGTGTTGATACTTTTGTATCTTGGATGTTGTTCCCAGTTATTAAGATTGTAGTGATGTGCTAAACTATTGTTAGAACACTCAGTTGTGTTAATGAACTGACATACCCCTAATTGACTATGTGGTTCCTCAACCTCTGCGGAAGTTGACATTGGAAATTAAGATAATTTTTATTATCATCGTCAATTCAAGTTTTTTTTCACTCATAAGCTATGCTATCAGAGAAGCAAAAAAAAAAATGATTCTGAATTAGATTACTTAATTCTAGAAGTTGGATGATTTTCACCCAGCAAGACCATTCACGAAAGGCAATTAGTGTCCTTTTATGCTTTGTTAGATCTTTCCTGAAATAAGCTCTCATTTGATATTGGTGCTGAAGGCAGATTTAGGATATGCCTTTACGGCATTTGGCCAGCTGATACCATTTGAAATGGGACCAAAGACTACTAGTAGTATAGCCTTGCACACTCTGGCAGCTAATGTCTAGAGGCATGCAGATAAAAAATGATGTGTTTGAAAGTATAGCATATTGTCTATTATTTAAATTTCATATGTTGCAAGGGTAAACTTTTGATTTGCATCGGTGTTTCTACTGAGCACATTATCATTATCAAGACATATCCAGTACTAAATAATTGTGTAGGCATATATGCGTTGTAACATTATATCTCGGGTTATTGGTTAATGAACAGCTCGCAGTCATCTTTGCTACCTTATCTGTCTTCAGAGACAAAAAGACAAATTGTCTTGGATGGCCCCCGGAGTTGTGGTAAAAGCATTGCACTTGCAATGCTTGTCCACTGGGCACGTACTGAAGGATGGCTGGTATTCTATGTTCCACAAGGGAAGGATTGGACTCATGGAGGATTCTTTTATAGAAACACCTACAATGATCTTTTTGATACCCCACTACAGGCTGCAAAGATCTTGCAGGTGCTAATCACTATATGATGTCTATATTCCACTTTTTTCCTCAATATTTACGAATGTGCGTAGAATGCATTATCATTACGTGCTGTTATGCTTTTTTTGTTTCATCTGTTCTGTATAAGCACCCCAAGATTTTTGCTAGCTTGATGTTGGTTCGCCATTCATAATGTTTTGACCATCTAATGCAAAAATAAATCCGAGAACACCTTGCGTTGGTCGATGTTCAGGGCACATTGATTAGCAATCAACCTTTTCTTGTAATTTGGAACTGGTAGAGTTGTAGTATACTCGCATTTTGATATTATTTTTAAATCTGTCTTAATCACGCTATTCTTTGTAAAAACTTAATATGAATGGCATCTATTGTCAATTCATACTACATAATGGATTTCTCAAATCTAAGTTATGCTTGTTCCATTTGGTTTTGTATATGTTTCCCTTATTACCCTCGGATCCATGAATTCTCTAATGTCTATACTTGCAATGCTGGAGAGGGGGTCACTACAGTGTAAATTTTGTATTTATGTGACAACAAAATTTATTGTTGATGATCTATAGCTAGGAAATTGCTACTATAGCTTGCTGACTGGAACAACAATTCCTCATTATCTGTTTCTATGTTTCGCTTCAGGATTTTTTGAAGTACAACGAAACCCGTTTACAGCAGTTACCATGTCAAATATTTGAGCCTATTCCCCTGGGAGAAGGTGCTGGTGTTGGAATGATGAAAGGGGCTGACACAGTGGAAATGCCTGAAGGGTCCACATTGTATGACCTCATTCAAACTGGGATAACCCACTCACATGCTTCAGTTGGTGTTGTAGTTCGTTTAAGGAAGGAGCTGTCACTTGTTAAAGATGTGCCTGTATTGTTTGCTATTGATCAGGTATGGTTGGAGTGTTGAGGGCATGCCTTCAGCGACTTTCATATTTGATGGTTATATACACCTAGTAATGATCAAACCCAATAAAATATCTCTTTTTTGCAGTACAATAGTTGGTTTACATTCAGTGAGTTCCAGGAACCTGTAACTGTTAGATCTTGTCGACCAATCCATGCGAAAGAGCTTACAACGGTTTGTTGCACCGAGCTGCTTACATCTTGTTTAAGCATTACATTCTTTACTGGCTTTAATTTTCTCCTTTTGAAAGTAGCAAACATTTGCATCTCCTTTCTGCTTATTTTATAGCTTTTTTGGTTGGGATGCCGTAAAAACTGTAAATGCTATTCCCCCTTTCTGGGTGTTCATTTTCTTATCTCTTACAGCCTTTATAGTGCTCTATTCTGCTTGCTAATATAGCCATGATGTGGTTTGTGGGAGTGGATTTTGGTGATCTGGAATACATGGTTATTGTATACTAGGAATTTATGAATGGTGTGTAAGTGTGTTCATGGTTCTAATCTTAGAAACCAAATTAAAATATTACGTTTCTCATTGTATGGCATTTATAGCGCTTTATAAGTAAGTAACTAGTTCTTTGTACATAGTTTACAACTCATCGGAGCAAATTTTATTTGAGAAATATGTTCTTTCATCAACTGTTTATAAAACCTACATGCATTATGTGAAATGTAGTCTCGTTATATTTGTAGGTCTTCTGTCTAAAATGGTGATAACTATACGATTAGCTTGGTCCAATTCATGCTGTTACACTGGTATGGATATAATCTACTTGACATTTCAATTATTACTTACCTCAACAGGTCAATGCGTATAGGTCAATGATTCATAATGATATGATGGTAGGAGCCTTTTCACATTCAACCGCAGTTGGCAAACTACGGCAGGAGCTCCCAGATGTTCCGTCTAACACCCGTGTGATGTTTCCACGGTACACCTTAGATGAAGCTGAGACTGTGTGCCACTATTATATGAGGTACTTATTTCAAAAAACTTCATAGTTTTGTCTAGTGATGGCATTGGAATTTTCTGTCATGGCTGGCATTTGCATATGCTTACACATTAAAAGCTTCCTTTGTAACTTAATTCAAGCAATGAACATTGTGATCTGTTTGTTGGCCAGGCAAAAGATTATTCGACGTGAGAGTTTTTCAGAAGAGAAGTGGAAAAAGATTTATTATTTGTCAAATGGAAATGGCTCAGAGATGAGGTGGCTTGCTGCCTTTATATGAGGTAGTGAACTCTCAAAGTTACTCAACGACTACATTCTTTTTGAGAACGATCAGTAATCATGTAGCTTCAGATGATGTATGAGTTTTTGCACAGTTTTGCCCTTCCATTTAAGATCCCTAGTTACGGGTAAATTCATGTTCTTGTTTGCATCTTTTTCATGCAGTTTCTCATACCTGGATTGCGTTCAGTTGTGATGGCTATAAAAAATGTCCCCGCTTCTGTTCCAGCATGCCATGCAGTTTTTTATAAAGTGCAGTTCTCCATTGTTGTATACTTGTAGTATGTCTTGTGGAACTCCTGGGAATAAAATTGCCACCTAATCACATTTCCAAGATTTTTAACCCCCAGCAGCTGAAGTGACAACACATTTGGCTGCAGCTCCAATTTCACCTCTAGCCCTGACGAAAACGTTCTTGTGCACTGAGTAGGATTTGACGAGCCAAAACTCAAGTTTGTGCTGCTCATTCACGTTATGAGGTTTCCTACTTAGTTATGCCGGATACAAATAATAACCAATTGCTGTATAACATTCGTTTTGGTGAAGTTTCCACATGTTTTGGTTCAAAATATTTTTCCTCTTGCTATTGGACACTACGCTGATAAATAGAAGTTGATTTGGTGCCAATCTAAATAGCTATTTCCCACTTTCTTTTACCACCCTCGTAGATCTATTCGTGCAATTGATAGTTTGGATCAAACTAATAAAATAGCGTGATAATTACTCTTTTCGTCTCGCAATATAAGTCCATATTCTTGAGAAGTGTCGTTCCACACTACAATCCATTGCAAAAATCAAATATGTAGTTATTGTAATATTTCTGTTATATATATCTTATTTAATGCTGACAAAGTAGAATAGTAGTTACAGTACACTTTTTCGTAGATGTTTGTGCGTATGTTGAGTTTTGGACTTATATTGAGGCGGCAATAGGAAAAGGCAGTAGTTAACTATCAGGGGTAAGTGGATAACACAACCACGTTTCCATCGAAATTTTATCGAAATTTTACAGATGAGTACATTGATGATACGTAGGGGAAACTTCTACGCATGCCCTAGCTAAAGGAACTGGCCAGGGTGATCCTATCCACGCGCCGAAGACGCGCCGTGCGTTGCATTGCATGAATCCATGCAGACCCAACTACGCCGCCGTCCACGCGGGGCGCCGCCACTTCTTCCACCTGCATCGGCTCGGTGCCTTCGCCGGCTTCTTAGCCACACGGACGGCGCTGCCGCGACCTCGACGGCAGCTGCCGAGGCCGCACGAGCGCGCCTCCTGGCCTTCTTGGCCCGCCGCCGCGCCTCCCGTCGCGCCTCGGCCTCCACAGCGAGCACGCGGGGGTCGATGCCCAGGTCCACGGGCCTGGTGAAAGGCGTTGCGCCTTATGCCCCCGTCGCGGACGTTGAGGCAACTCCGGCTAAGGGTTTTGAGTTCCCCAGGCCAAGCCCCCAACTATAGTGGGCGATGGCCGATGGCAATGCTGCGCGGCTGGCTGGGGCGGCGGAGACATTTGTGGAAGGTCTAACGACGGGGGAGGTAGTGGGTGGGGACAGAGAGGGATAGGGATCAGGCAACGGTGCGCAGTGGTGGTGCGATTTGGAGAAAGTGATGGGGGAGCTAGGCACAGCGAAGCAGCGGGGCATGTGATGAGAGGGGGAGGTTAGGGGTTTTCCACGCATCTTAAAAAGTAAGATCTTAAAATTGATTGGGACAACCAGCACTCAGACGTACGATTGCGCTTTCTCATTGTACGCGCTTCTCCATCGTCGGATCTAACTTGAAATATTCGATTTCAATCATCCGATCGGACGCAACAAAAATCGGTGAAACGCAACAATTATTTAGTAAGCCTGCAATAACTCCACATCCTATGCAACAAAAAAATATAACAAATTTTCAACTTAATACAACAAGCATGGATTCTTCGATGTAACAAATAGACATCCTTACCGCAACAAAAGTTCACCCATGTGCAACAAATCAAAAACACGATTGCAATAAATACCTCTTGCCGCAATATTTGAGAAGAGACATTGCGACAAAAATTTACTCTTACACAACAAATCAACAACGCAATTGCAACAAATGCAATACATTGCGACAAAGTACAATAGTTCATACAACAATCGATAAACAACTATGCAACAATTCGAGAAAATGTCTGCAACAAAAGCATACCGGAGGCGGAGGCTGTGCCCATAGATTTGATGTTTGCGATTGCCGGAGGGAAAAGACGGATAGCTCAGAGCCTCGTCGTTGATAAGCCCATATCTAGGTGGGGCCAAGGCCAACTCGATAGCTCATCGCCGGTCTTCTGTCGGATCCCTCCGATTTATACAGATTCAGTACCCCCAGCTCCTCTAGCGCATCGCCTCGACGCCCCTCACGAAAGGAGTTCGTCTCTGGTGGTGATCTCCGATAGTCGTCGGCTTGCTGGAGCTTTGACTCGCTAGAGGAGGACGATGAGGGAGGAGTTGGGTGGAGGAATGATGAGAAAGAGGGGGAGGCTTTGGGGACAACATGGAGAGAGGCGTGGGCAGAGAGATGAGCTCATCTCCGGTGGAAATCTTCTAGCCGCCGCTGCTCACTGCTCCGGCTTGAGGAGGGACACTGGAGCACCACCAAAAAGAAAACAAAACGGCTCATGCTGCCCCGAGGCTTGAGGAGGGAGGAGGAGGAAGCAAGACGACAGTCGTAGTCTCGCCGATGCGCTCATGAGGATAGGTTGAGATGCAGAGAATGGAGTTGTGGAAGTGATTGGAGAAAGGGCTGGAATATATGCCTCGTGCTCGGATATGGATGAAGCTCTTGCGGCAATTCGTCGGCAGTAGCATGCGCTTGCGGGAGGAAGCGAGGAAGAATCAGCGAAGAAGAAGAGAGAGACTCGGAGAGACGTTTTGGGACTTGGGAGGATAAGCCCAAGAGGCGTTCAAACAGAAGGGGTCCGATTTTCTCTCATATCGGACGTCCGGTACGAGCATTACCCAAATTGTTTTGTTTTTCTTAATTCGTCCGGGCTAGACAGTTTCTTTTTAGAAATCCTTTCCTACGCTCCAATTCGTCCGGGCTAGACAGTTTCTTAATTTGCAAGGTTGTACCGAATATCCACTCCAAGTCCACGTCTGCGAGTCTTCGGTACCGAAACAGAACTGCTCTATTGTACAAAAATAAACGTGGACCTCCTCTGTTCTTTCCACTTGTAACTAGAGTTCAAACGGGGTGGATAATTCTCGATCGACTAAAGTCTCGCAGAGCGGATACAATATAGAGAATGGATATCCGATATTATCTGTGTCCGACTCCGACTCCGACTCCGAGGATGAGTGATATTTGTCTGTATGTGTCCGTATGTCAGGTAGTATGTGAAAAACCTATTATGACTTCACTTAGAAACAACATAACACATAGGTGGGGTGTTGCATCTGAGTAGACAGGGGATACTGAGTGTTTTTTCTTTGATATCTCAGCGATTAGTCTCTTCGTGTTCGGTCTGATTGCACTCCTACTATCCAGTGTCATGTGTGGGGTGCAAAAAAAAAGCGGATAATTTATGTCTGACCGACCGAAGGCTCGTGGAGCGAATACGGGATGCAAAAATAGGTATCCGATAATATTCGTGTCTAACTCTAACTCCGAGAAAAAAAAAAGAATATAATACAGAAAAAACGATATCTATCTATAACCGCTCCGATTCCCTCCCTACTTGTAAGTCGCTGAAAAGCCTGTAAGCTGACCTAAAATCTACCATCTTCGGACGATTAGTAAAAAGATACGAGGTCCGGGAGCTAGTCCCCAAACACAGATATGTGTTCATTTGCTTGATACTCCAGTATTTATATGGACAAATGGTACATGATAATGACCAAATTAAACATGATTCGGGCACTATATTTGCTGGTGTTCCTTCCTTTAACAAACAACATCAGCTTCCTGCTTGCTTAGATATCAAAAAAAAAAAAGAAGAGAATTTGGACAGCATCACATTTTTCTTAACCTTACAACAGATAAAATGGAGGAACCGTGGGCTACTCGATCGATTGGTAGAGGGCATGTCTAACGCCCCGTCTGCCTTGTCTCTTAAGTGAATACCATAGCACTCGGCAAAATTCCGGGGGGAAATGTATAAAATGGAAAAGAGAGAGAGAGAGAACTTTCTATTGTGCGTTTTCTGCTTATGTGAATTCTTGATTGTGCTGATATACCTAACCTGAAATTTAAATGCAAGAGTACTGAAGGGCAGAGCATAAAAGAACTGATCTTTCTTTTGTTTCAAGAAGAGACAGAGTGCTAGGAATCAAAAGGAAAAGATCGTATCTTGTTGCATCCATAAAAAAAATTATATTATTCTCTGTCTTTATTAGATGATCAAACAACAGAGTAAATGGAACAAATGTTACAGAGTAAATGGAACAAATGTTACAGAGGAAATTATATCCTTCTTGTTTCTCTGTTCATCGATGAGAAAGAAGAACGGATTACAGCCACCCCCCTTGACTAGAAGGAAACGGCACGGTTTCTTGCACCGGTGGGGCCGCCGCCGCCCGCGCCATGACCGCCGGGAGGCTCATGATGTGCGGCAGCAGCCACGCGAGTTCTTCTTCTCCGTCGTCGTCCATGAGGTTGCCATCTTCGTCATCGTCGTCCATCAAGTCGTCGTCGCCGCTGCCGCCGTGCACTGCGCACTCGTCCTCTCCAACAAACCGCAAGAAGTCGACAAGAACGTCCCCCTCCAGCCACTTGACGCCGGGAAGCGCTGCTTCCTCGAGAAACCGCATGTACTCGGCGAGGACGTCCCCCTCAAGCCACGCCACGGGGAGCGGCGCCGTCACGCTCTGGCCATGTCCCGCGCCGGCCGCCGGCGCCAGCCCGACGAACTCCATGTACTCCGCCACGAAGAAGATGTTCGCGCGCAGCAGATGGGTGCCTCGCGCCTGGTGTTTGAGGAGAGAACGGAGAAATCATGGTGCGGATCATACAGAGATCGAGAGCGAGCGAATCCGTCTCCGGCTCGGGCTCGCCAGCTCAATGTGAGTCGATCTTTAGGGGACACGGACTGCACGCACGGGCCGAACAACTGTGGTAGATCAAATGGGAGGCGGTAGAGGGTTTGGTACGTATGTATTATATTCCTTTGTAATCTAATATTTCTCTTAATTTGGTTACCGGTAAATATATTATCAGAAATCTAAAATTTCAATGTTTGATTGATTTAAAGGAAACTACATATTAGTCTTTATCAAAATTCAAATATTTTATAACTCGAACCACCAAGTCCATAAAATTAAATTACAGGATTTGAAATTTTAAACCATGAAGGTTAACATCTATAAATTTTGAATTTTCAATTCCAACCTTGAAATTTTGAATTTTCAAATTTAAAAAAAAAATCGAAATCCAACCTTGAAATTTTGAATTTTCAAATTTAAATTATCTGAATTTAATATTCCAAAATTTAGGATTCAAATTCTGATATTTTTGTTTCGAAGTTCATATTTTGAAAAAAAAATGATTTAAAAATTCCATAATTTAGATATTCGAATATTAACATAAATCATATTTTAGATTTTGAATTCTGAAAGTTCAAAATTTAACTGTGATGAATCAAAAGCATATGATAAAAAAAAAACGTAATAACAAAGATCCATTTCCTTTGTAATCTAAGATAGAAATCCGTTTCTACTGGAAACAGATTCTTGAAATTGATGGTAATCTGTTTCCTAAGGTAATTTTATATTTTTTGTTCAGATTACTAGATACTTACCAAACAAGATAATCTCGGATGATTACTGAAGGATTCTTGGTAATCATCGGACGATTCTGTCGACCGGTTGATTCATAGACAGTTTATTTTGGGGATTCTTTCCTCGGCTCAATCACTTGCAAGGACGCATTTTAATGGAGTATCCCCTTCAAGTTTCTCGAAAATAGAAGGTATCTTTTGGGGGACGTTTGATGAGTATTCGGCACCGAAACAGAACAGCTCTGTCGTGCAAAAACAAACGTGGACTTCATCTGTTCTTGCCACTCGCAACTTGATCACTGAAAACCTGTAAACTACCTAAAATCTGCCATGTTCGGACGATTAGCAGGTAAGATACGAGGTTCGGGAGCAATGCCCCAAACAAAGATATATGTTCACTGCTTGACAGTATTTATACGGGCAACGATACGTGATAATGATTAGACATCATTCAGGCCCTATTATATATTTGCTAGTGTTCCTTCCTTCTAACAAAGTACGAGAACGATACAGCCGCGGGCAGCAGGCTATTGTGTGTTTCCTGCTTATGCAAATTGTTGATTGTGCTGATGTTACCTAGCTTGGAAATTAAATGCAAAGTGCAACTAGGAGAGTACTGAAGGGCAGAGCATGAAAGAACCGATCCTTGTTTTGTTTCAAGATGAGACAAATGTGCTTGAAACAATTTCTGGGACAATCCCAGAAATCAAAAGGAAAATTAATCTAGTTGCATCCATAGAAAATTACAGTAGTCCCTGTCTTTCGATGGTCAAACAACAGAGTAGACCATGGATGGAACATATGTTACAGAGGAAAAAAATGCATCTTCTTGTTGTTTCTTCTCTTCATCGATCAGAGAGAAGAAACAGACTACAGCCACCCCCACTGGGCTAGAAAGAAACGGCACGGCTTACTGCACCGGGGACGCCGCCGCGCGCGCCATGACCGCCGGGAGGCTCATGATATGCGGCAGCAGCCACGCGAGCTCTTCTTCTCCGTCGTCATCCATGAGGTCACCATCTTCGTCCGGCTGGAGCACCGACAATACCGGCCGTACGCAAGCACTAGCGAGCCAACTAGACTGAGGCGAGACTACAACCACTGGAGCTACGACCACTGGGGCTACGACCACCGGATGATACGACCACTGGGGCTACGATAGGTCTTCATCATCTCCTTATCCATCGACGCCTTAGTCCTCGTAGTAGTCGTAGTCTTCTTGACCCGCTAGATCTAATGGGTTGGGGAGAGAGCGAGAATGAGAACAACTTTCATGCTCGCGAGTCAACACACAGAATACAGTAATATACATGCAAGGCTTAACAAGGGAGACTTGGGTTTTTTTTTATTTGCTAAAGTAATATTTTCAAATATTATAAATAAAAATTCCTATCACTTAGTATTTTAACCAAAATTTTCTTTTATTAAAGAGAGTAATCGTGCAGTACTAATAACAGCAGAGGTTACCTCCACCTATGCTTATTCTGAAATGTGGCTACGACCATTATTATCAACACTGGGTTCAACCACCCGGGAGCGACATCGGGTACGACCACCCAGGAATGGCACAAGGTCCGGGTTACATCCGCCCGATCAGTTTTCAACTCATCCACAAAGGTTTTTGAAATAGAACTAACTCTAGTAGAGTTCACATGTTTGCCTTTGACCGTAGGCACGACTGTTCGAACAGTTTTAACTCTACAGAGGTTGTACACTTTATCCACAAGAGATAAGCATCTTGATATATCCACACGTTTCTGTAGACATGTGAATTAAGAGGAGATCACCACAAGGTCTTTACAATGCTTCCCTCAGTATTGGTTACACCCGCTAAGGTTTCACCTGGGAAGGATTTCGCTCAAAAGTCGGCGTCGGCCTTCACCCAGACCCCCTCTTGCGCCATACGACTTATGTCCTCAAAGACCCCATAAGTCATACACCCTAACCCGTAGCCATGAAGGCTCACGGCGTCGTGAGTCATCTACCTGGTGCAACCCGTACTGAAGGATACAAATTATTTAGCCAGGTCGACACGTTGCAGACTTGTGGTTGCACAAGTATTATAATGGGAGGTTATCATCGGATTAAGTCCTTAAGATTATCTGGAACGGTTCAACCACATACTGTAGGGAAACAGGTAGGCTACACTAGCGCAAATTAAAAAATTCTACCCGTAAACCAAGATCACTGCAGTTATAGATCACGGTCTTACCACTAGACGCCGGTGCGAAGTTGATGCGGCACGCGTCGGGCGGTGTAGTCGTACTCGATTGATGCGATGCGTCGAGGCGAGTAGTCGTACTACTTCCTCGTCCTCGCCGCGGCGTCCCACGTCTGCTCCTTTCTTGCGGTTCGTCCCAACGCCACGATGCGGCGCCTCAAAGGTATCCACACGTGCGGGAGGAAGCGACGCGCGCGGACTACTAGATCCGCGCGGCGACTAGGGCGTGGGAGGGTGGCGGCGGGGTTTGAGGATGTCACGAAAACTCATCCTCAACCAGCGCCCCTACCCTCCTTTATAGGCGTCCTTATAATGGGCTTCTACGAATAGAGGCCCATTAGGACTCAATGCCCGATCTAGTCGGATCCAATCCGAATTAGGCTTCACCCTTAAGTGTGTGACCTATGGTTCACATATGTTTAGACATGACGCGAGTACACATACTTGGTCAATAGTTGGTAGCGGCCTCTAGCAAGACGTGCCAACTCCTAAACATACGTAAAGATCATATCGGACGAACCATCACAACGTTATGTACATGCCAATCCCTTTGCCTCACGATATTCGGTCGAGCTCCAAGTGACCACTCTTTCTCGATCTTGTGATCCGAATCCCTTACTAGGTTAACTCTTAACCTTAAGTAGCATGGCCATGCATTTCTGGATCCGATCACTTGAGGGGCCCAGAGATATCTCTCTCAGGTAGAGAGGGGCAAATCCCATCTCGACCGACCATGCCTCGCAAACATGCTTCATGACAAACCCGAAAGCTACCTTTATAACTACCGATTCACGGAGTAGCGTTTGATAGCCCCTAAGTAGGTCGATTCACATCTCAAGTACATGCGACAATCTCGTGTCTAAGGACAAGGCGTACATTGTGTAGAGAGAACCATAAGTATAAAGCTATGTCTCATGTTGGGTCGGTCCAACCCCATGTTCTAAACATGTGTCCACATTATTGGTTTGACATCTCCATGTCTATGACTGTGAAACATGGTCATCAACCGATACATGTGCTAATCCATCATTCACGTGTGTCCTCACATGAACTCCGACTAGGGACAACTTTAGAATAACCATACAAGTAAAGAGTTTCACAAACAAGTCACATACTTGTTAATCAACACAAAGGCAATATTCAAGGAACATTTATTAAATCATGGATACAATGAAATATCATCATCAATATGATTGCCTCTAGGGCATATCTCCAACAGTCTCCCACTTGCACTAGAGTCAATCTAGAAGATATCTAATACCCATAGCTCTTGTGTGCGCCTCATGCTTAGGCTGTGGGAGAGGCTTCATCAAAGGATCTGAAATATTCAAATCCGTGTGTATTTTGCATATCTTTAAATCTCCTCGATTAAGGATCTCTCGAATGAGATGAAACCGCCGCAGTATGTGTTTGTTCTTTTGGTGATTCCTCGGCTCCTTGGCTTGCGCAATGGCCCCACTGTTATCACAGTAAAGATCCAGAGGACTGCACGCACTAGGAACCACACCTAGTTCAGTTATGAACTTCCTTATCCAAACACCTTCTTTTCTTTGCTTGAAGCCGCAATGTACTCGGCCTCCGTTGTAGAGTCGCAATGATCTCTGCTTGGAACTCTTCCAACTTACCGCACCACCGTTCAAAAGGAACACAAAACCCGATTGCGATTTGTAATCATCTTTGTCGGTTTGGAAGCTTGCATCGGTGTAACCATTTACAACGAGCTCTTCCTCACCTCCGTAGACTAGGAACACATCCTTAGTTCTTCTCAAATACTTGAGGATGTTTTTAACCGCCCAAAGATGACTCTCACCGGATCACTGGTATCTGCTCGTAACACTTAGAGCATAGGAAACATCTGGCGAGTGCACATCATAGCATACATGATAGATCCAATGGCGAAGCATATGGAATCTTACTCATGCGATCTCGCTCATCGGTTGTCGAAGGACACCGAGTCTTGCCAAGATTTATGCCATGAGACATGGGCAAGAACCCTTTCTTTGCCTCCTCCATGTTGAACCGTTTCAACACTTTGTCAATGTAAGTACTCGCTTAATCCTATTAGCCTTTTGATCTATCTCTATAGATCTTAATACCCAAAATATATGCCGCTTCCCTAAGTCCTTCATTGAGAAACTATTTTTCAAAGTGAGGTCTTAACGGACTCGAGCATAGGAATATCATTTCCAATCGGTAATATGTCATCTACATATAAGATTAGAAATACGAGTGAGCTCCCACTTGTCTTCTTGTAAACACAAGATTCTTCTTCGTTTTGATGAAGTCAAACCCTTTGACCACTTCATCAAAACGAATGTTCCAACTCCGAGATGCTTGCTTCAATCCATAAATGGATTTTTGAAGTTTGCATACTTTTCTAGCATTGTTTGGATCGACAAAACCTCGGGCTGTATCATATACACGTCCTCGGTTAAATTTCCATTAAGGAAAGCCGTTTTGACATCCATCCGCCATATCTCATAGTCGAAATATGCGAAGAATAGCTAGAATGATCCGTATTGATTTAAGCATCGCTCTGGTGAGAAAGTCTCATCGTAGTCAACTCCTTGAACTTGCCGAAAACCTTTGCGACAAGTCGAGCTTTATGGATATGAACATTTCCATCCATATCAATCTTCCTTTATAGATCCATTTGCACTCTATGGTTTTAACACCATCAAAGGTCAACCAAATTCCAAACTTGATTGTCTCCCATGGATGCTATCTCGGATCTCATGGCACTATGCCATTTCTCGAGTCCAGGTCCATCATTGCTTCCGCATAGGTCGTAGGCTCATCATTGTCTAACAATAATATATCTCGCGCATTGCGAGCCTTCCGACCTTCGTGGTGGTGGTGCTTCCTTTGCCATGGGTTCCTCAACTTGTTCGCCACATGGGCATCATTCGTCGAGTCTTCCCGATTGGTTCATCTTGAACCTCTTCAAGTTGCACCGTTCTTCCACTTGTCTCCCTATTGAGAAACTCTTTCTCTAGAAAACACCACTTGAGCGACAAACACTTTGCCCTCTAGTCGGTTGTAGAAGTAATATCAAAGGTTTCCTTGGATATCCCACTAAAATGCATTTATCCGACTTGGGTGTGAGCTTGTCCGATCAGTAGTCGCTGACAAACGCCTCACATCCCCAAATCTTTAGAAAAGACAAACCGTGACTCTTCCCACCCATATCTCATATGGTGTCTTAACTACGGATTTAGACGGTACCCTATTAAGTGTGAAAGCCGCCGTTTCTAGAGCGTAACCCCAAAAGGATAATGGTAAATCGACGGCTCATCATCGATCGAACCATGTCCAACAAGGTCCGACACGCTCGGATACCCGTTTCTTTGAGGCGTTCCGGGCGGTGTTAGTGTGGAACAATTCCACAACTCTTGGATGATTGCTAAATTCATGACTCAAATACTCGCCACCACGATCGGATCGCGAGCCTTGATTTTCTTGGCACGTTGATTTTCAACCTCATTCGGAACTCTTTGAACTTTTCAAAAGTTTGGACTTATGCTTCATTAAGTAGACATACCCATATCTACTAAAATCATCGATGAAAGTTATGAAGTAATGAAATCCACCTCTAGCGATCGTGCTCATTGGTCCACATACATCAGTATGTATGATTTCCAACAAGTCTGACGCCCTCTCAAAAGAACCTTTGAAAGGTGATTTGGTCATCTTACCAAGCAAACAAGCTTCACATGTCTCGTATGATTCAAAATCAAACGAAGTTAGAAGACCATCGACATGGAGCTTCTTCATGCGCTTTTCACTTATGTGACCCAAACGACAATGCCAAACATAGGTGGGATTCAAATCATTAGGTCGAAGTCTTTTAGCATTTATGTTAAAGATAGGCGCATCATCAAGATTTAAAATAAATAACCCATTCACAATGGGCAAAAGCCATAAACATTCCATTTTAGAGATCAAACAACCATTGTCTTTACTTGCAAATGAATAACCATCTCTCATCAAACATGAGGGGATAAAATGTTTCGACTCATACTAGGAACATAATAACAATTATTCAATTCCATAATAAATCTTGAAGGAAGTGAAGTTGCATGGTGCCGACGGTCAACGCAAAGAACCCTTGCTTTATTTCCGACGCGAAATCAACTTCACCTCTTGCGACTCCTCTACTTCTTATTAGCCCCTGCATCGAGTTGCAAATGTGAGCAACCGATCCGGTATCAAATACCCAAGAGTTAATAGGAGAATCTGCGAGAAAAATGTCTAAAACATTTATGACAAGTGTACCATGGGTGGAAGTCTTACTTCCACCTTCTTCTTGCATTCATCGGAATCCATGTACTTCTTGCGCTTCTCTTCCAGTGGCGTTTCTTTACAATAGAAGCATCTGTCTCAGCTCGAGTCGGCATTTAGGCTTAGGCGTTGGCTTGAGATCATATCTTTAACCTTGCCCTTATTCTTTGGCCATGGCTTACCCTTTTTCTTGAAGCTAGACTTGTTCTCGCATGACCATCACATGGCTAGGCCCCCGCACACTTCTTAATGTCACTCTCTGTTTGAGCATCCCACAAAGCTCATTAAGACCCTTATCCGCCCATGCATATGGTAGTTCAAATGAAATGCCCATAGCTAGGTGGAAGAGACGCTAAATGAAATCGATTGCCAACTCTTGGCCAATTGGAAAACCAAGTTTATCCAAAGTCCGATCAGAACCAACCATTTTGATCACATGTGGGCCTACGGGTGCACCTTCTGTTAACTTGCATTCGAGAAAAGCCTTAGAGACATTGAACCGCTTCGGTCCCGCCTGTGTGCGAACATGTCCTAAGCGCTATGATCATATCATACGCTTCGATCCTCAAACCGCTTTTGAAGGTCGGGTTCCATGCATGCAAGCATAAGACACTAATCTCAAGAGAGTCATCACATGCTTTCTTGTAGGCATTTTTAACAGCAGCAGACGCATTGTTAGCGTGTTCTTACGGGATTGGGGTGTCGAACGTTTTCCTTTTATCCGCCACGAGAACAATTCTCGAGTTACGGACCAAATCAAATAGTTTGTTCCATTTAATTTCTCTTTCTCAAGAATCGATCGCAAAGCAAAAGGGTGTGCGTGGTTGCTAGATGCCATTGATCTACAATAGGAAATGCAAAATACTAAGACAAATAAAACCATGATAGAGTAAACTGTATTAAACAAATTTAATAGAATGTACTCCCACTAAAATCAACATCCTCTGTTGATTCTTAGCGATTCAAGATCCGCATTAACGAGTCTACTAGTGAGCTTTTGCATCACCGCTAGAGACAAGGTAATTCGTAAGCAACACCTTGCTAATCATATCTCTATATGACTCTTGTTGTTGGGTGACATCTCTATGCCCCTACGCCCAACCTTTATGCCCCAAGGCCCATAACCTTTATGATAACCTTGTTAAGTTCACCAATCCTTATGCATGTAAGTATCCGATACAAAACCCATCTAGTCAAGGAAAGTTGATGGTGCCCTAATTTTATAGACCCACCATCAATTTACAAGACATGGGATGGTGCAAAGTTTAATTGGGAGGGCATATGTTTAACTTAACATTTTGTGAGAGATCGCTATACTTCTACCATTCAAACATGCATAGGAGTAAAACAACAGAATAGCATTCACACAATTGTGACTCAAGATGGCCCATTTTCTCATGGTGATCTCCATCGCCATAGAATCTGTCCACCATGATGATCTCCATCTCCATGGTTCATGTGTGCCATCCCTCCAAGTGATGTGTCCTCCGAGTAATAAAATACATGGATACTAGGAATCATCACAAGTCGACACGCAGCCGTTAATACAATACTTTGACAACACAATGGCTCAGTAGTGTTGCCGCACTCCACGACACGCAGTCATGCAAATATTATAAACATGCATCACATACACATTAGGCCATCTGGTCACATACATCCCGCAAAAACAAGTTTATGCATAGAATCGCAATCTCTGGGATAGGGGTCGAGGGTTTCCCCATCAGGTTCGAAGGCGGCGCCCCGCAGTATCTCCCAAGCGTCCGGACATTCGTAAAAATAGAGATCCAATCTATGCAATTTTTACATAGGATTTTGATCGGCAAATCATATTTACCACAAATCGACTCATCGTTCGATTCGACCAATTTGTATCGATCTTCGCATGTCGCAACGGTTTTATGTGTCACTTTGTCTACCCCGATGGCGAATCCGACCGGTAGGTATGTTGTTTCACGACCTTAGCAAAGATGATCACGGTACATCGATTATTAATCTAGGTTCGATTCGATCAATCATATTGATCTTCGCATTCATAATCCCGGTTTTACGTGTCACTATCTACCCCGATGGCGAATCCGACCGGTAGGGGTATGTTGTTTCACGACCTTAGCAAAGACATGATCACGAAACCGGATCAATCCATTACGTAACTATACAATCGATCACATCGATCATACCGATTACATATCGCCATATGCAAATCACCGAACCTATAACATGGCAAAGAACCGCTCGATACCATCGTAGGGAAACGGTAGGCTACACTAGCGCAAATTAAAAATTCTACCCGTAAACCAAGATCACTGCGATTATAGATCACGGTCTTACCACTAGACGCGAGTGCGGTTGATGCGACGTCGGGCGGTGTAGTCGTACTCGATTGATGCAAGATGCGTCGGGCAGTAGTCGTACTACTTCCTCGCCTCGTCGCGGCGTCCCACGTGACTCCTTTCTTGCGGTTCGTCCCAGCGCCACGGATGCGCGCCTCAAAGGTATCCACACGTGCGGGAGGAAGCGACGCCTGCAGCCGGACTACTAGATCCGCGGCGACTAGGGCGTGGGAGGGTGGCGGCGTGGTTTGAGGATGTCACGAAAAACTCATCCTCAACCAAGCGCCCCTACCCTCCTTTTATAGACGTCCTTATAATGGGCTTCTACGAATAGAGGCCCATTAGGACTCAATGCCCGATCTAATCGGATCCAATCCGAATTAGGCTTCACCTAAGTGTGTGACCTATGGTTCACATATGTTTAGACATGACGCGAGTACACATACTTGGTCAATAGTTGGTAGCGGCCTCTAGCAAGACGTGCCAACTCCTAAACATACGTAAAGATCATATCGGACGAACCATCACAACGTTATGTACATGCCAATCCCTTTGCCTCACGATATTCGGTCGAGCTCCAAGCTGACCACTCTTTCTCGATCTTGTGATCCGGAATCCCTTACTAGGTTAACTCTTAACCTTAAGTAGCATGGCCATGCATTTCTGGATCCGATCACTCGAGGCCCAGATATCTCTCTCGGTAGAGAGGCAAATCCCATCTCGACCGACCATGCCTCGCATGCATGCTTCATGACAAACCCGAAAGCTACCTTTATAACTACCCGATTCTGAGTAGCGTTTGATAGCCCCTAAGTAGGTCGATTCACATCTCAAGTACATGCGACAATCTCAGGTCTAAGGACAAGGCGTACACATTGTGTAGAGAGAACCATAAGTATAAAAGCTATGTCTCATGTTGGGTCGGTCCAACCCCATGTTCTAAACATGTGTCCACATTATTGGTTTGACATCTCCATGTCTATGACACATGAAACATGGTCATCAACCGATACATGTGCTAATCCATCATTCACGTGTGTCCTCACATGAACTCCGACTAGGGACAACTTTAGAATAACCATACAAGTAAAGAGTTTCACAAACAAGTCACATACTTGTTAATCAACACAAAGGCAATATTCAAGGAACATTTATTAAATCATGGATACAATGAAATATCATCATCAATATGATTGCCTCTAGGGCATATCTCCAACACATACCCACCATCCTCGCGCTACATCCACGCCCACCATCATACCATCCGTCCAGATGTGGTGTTAGAAGTTGGTGTTTTGAGGAGGAAAACCAATTTATCTCAAAATACTTTAGTCGTGTACCTCCCACGACTGCCCCAAAACAATTTCATTATTTTAAGGAATGATGATCAGGACACTTGGTGCCCTGGTACTTAAGCAAGACTAACATGTCGCTCAAGTACAATATATAGCTAGTAAGTTACCACATAGTTACTAGGGTGACATGGAGTAAGGGATTCAAATGTCAAAGGATGATATAATACGTAATTAATCATCAAATGGGTATTTAACTACCTTAAGAGTTAACATACATTTGCTTAAAGAATTAAAGCATGCATTTTTTGGTAATTTAAAAGAATATAATATGCGAAAAAATGTAGGCTCGGTATGATCAAAGTATTAACTCACCTTGATTAAAGGCAGGAGGATCTTGGAGGTCTTGTGCTTGGTCGAAAAGGAGATCTTTTACTTCTTCGAACTCTACTCGGACGACGTACCGAAAAATATCAAACAAGCACAGAGAACAAATAAATATACAAGAAATAAGAAATGAATTCCAAATTAAATAAGACCAGAGCTAAAAGCAAGATCTTGAATTTAAACAGCTTTAGAAAATAGTTTCACTGAATTTGGGGTTATAACGGAGGAGAACGAAGTCCTTAAAGCTTTGGTTTTGAGTACCGCTCATCCAACTTCACGAGGTCGGAGGGAGGTTCGACTACACCACGTGATCGGAAGGGGTTCGACAACATGAGTGGTCGAAAGGGTTCAACTACACGAGTGGTCGAAGGGATTCCATTACTCGATGTGGTCGAAGGAAAAAAAGATTCGACTACTCAACAGTGGTCGTAGGAAAGATTCAAGAAAGATGCGACTACTCAACGTGGTCGTATGAAAGATTCAAGAATGATACGACTACTCAACGTGGTCGTAGGAAAGATACAAGAAGGATACGACTACTCAACGTGGTCATAGGAAAGATACAAGAAGGATACGACTACTCAACGTGATCATAGAAAAGATACAAGAAGATTGCAATTACTCAACGTAGTCGTAGGAAAGATTCAAGAAGGTTACGACTACTCAACGTGGTCGTAGAAAAGATTCAAGAAGGATACGACTATTCAACGTCGACGTAGGAAAGATACAAAAAGGATACGACTACTCAAAGTGGTCGTAGGAAAGATTCAAGAAGGTTACAACTACTCAATGTGGTCGTAGGAAAGATTCAAGAATGATACGACTACTCAACGTGGTCGTAGGAAAGATTTAAGAAGAATACGACTACTCCAATGGTAGTTCAAAGAAACAAAGGTTCGACTACACAACATGGTCAAAAAGAAAGGAAAGGTTTGACTACACGATGCGGTCGAAAAAGGAAAAGAAAAAGAATAGCTCGCAAGAAAAGAACACGATAGGGAACCACGCGCGGAAAACTCACCAAGACCGAGAGTGACACTGGAGGGAGTCGGCGGACAGCTGGCGGCGAAGCTCATGGTCGAAGGCGAAGGGGGGACGATGGTGAAGGGGGTAGCCAGGACTAAAGGAGAATCAGAAAAGCGATGGCTCCTATGAAACACAGCGGAAACAGAGTGAGGGGATTGCATCAAGGAGCTATGGGTTACTAGAAGATGCGGGTAGAAGGGGGGCTGCACTGGTGCGGTGAGGACCAGGAGGAGGTACACGGCGGTTCGAACTTGGAGCTCGAAGCTTTGGGTAAACCACAACAACCAAAGGGGGAGACGAAGAGTTGGCGGAGAAAGGGGATGAAGGGGGCTGCTCGGCTCTATTATAGCCTAGAGGAAAAAGGAGAGAGTCGCTGAGGGACTTGGAGGCGCACGGTCCCGAGGCAGGTGGCGGGTGAGCGACGGGGCAGGGCAGAGGCATGCACCTGTGGTCAAAGGCAGGTGGTCGATGGAACTCCGGGCGCGGATGCGCATGGCACATGTGCGGGCACGATGACACGGCGATAGGACAGGGTAGACGCGGATGGGCGCCAGAGTCAAAAGGGAGTGACTCGGTGACGGGACGGAGTAGGCAGGGGCGCAGATAGGCGCACGAGGGTGCGGTAGAGTATGTACGCACATGCAAGGGCAGCTTAGTGCTAACCCCGAAAAAAATGAGCTGGGCCCAAGGAGGAGAGTTGAATTAAGCCCAAAGGGCTGGTCCAATCCAAGGGCTGGTCAACGATGAGGAGATGGTCGACAACGAGATGGTAGTCGATAAAAACTTTTGACCACCTGATCGAAAAGAAAAACAAGGGGCAGGGGAAGAGGATTCAAAATGAAGCTGAGATTCCAGCTGAAACTCGAAACCCTATTTTTGAAAGCTACTAAGGAAGCTTTGAGGGAAATTCTTTATGAGAAACGACTTAGCTCGCAAAATTTTTAAACTCCAAAGCAACTGAAAGCCAAAACTAAACCATCCCGAAAGTAGGGGTGTTACACGTCCAGAGTTCCAGATCGGCCTTGGCGAGACAGCCCGCTGGCCATGATCTAGACTCCAAAGTTCTAGGCCTAGCCCACTGACCATTGTGCTTAGCGCAACCCTAATCCCTAATGCCCAGCTCGAGCGCTTGGCCTTTCTTCCCTGACTCACCCCACCCCCGCAAACCACCGCACGGCCGCCTGCCCGCCCCCACTGGCTCGAGGCCCTGCTCTGGCCCTAGCCTCCCACTTCTCGCAACCCTAGTACCCCACACGGCCGCTGCACAGCCGCCCGCTCACCCCCGCTGGCTCCAAACCCTGCTCCAGCCACGACCTCCGCGCCGCGCACCCCAATACCCACGCGCCATCGCATGGCCGCCGCCGCTCCGCACCGCTTCATCCCCGGCTTCCCGCTTTCGCCACCCCAGTACCCCACGCGGCCGCCCGCCCTCCCCCGCTGGCTCTAGACCCTGCTTCGTCCCTGGCCTCCCGCTTTCACCACCCCAGTACCCCACATGGCCGTCACACGGCTGCTCGCCTGCCCTTGCGGCTCAGTGCCCTCTCCGCCCCGACCTCCCGCTCGCCTTCTACCACCTCCGCTCGTTCCGGCCTCCGCTTGACCACCTCCGCCTCGCCGTCGGGCTCGGCCTCTGTCTCCACTTCGCCTGCCTCTCGCCTCGGCTCTGGGCTTCTGCCTCTAGATCCCATGGCGATGGATCAACAACCGAGCTTGGAGTCTAAGAACCGCGAAGGGAGGAGGTCGTCTGCCTTCTACTCCATTTCACCCTTCGCCTCAACACCGGTGCCTGCTAGAAAGCCGCCTCACCCTGGCCAACCTGCAAGTTAGGCACCCCCTACTGCGGATGTCCCCTCGGTGAGTGTCATGAATTCATGTTTCATTTCGGGTTGCTCTCCTCTGATCTGGATTATCAATTGAATGAAATGTTGACTAGTATGAATTCTGAATCCATTTTGGATTGGTCTCCTACATTGACTTCCAGTATCTTTTTTTATCTCAAGGAGCTTTCTGTTAGTGGCTTCAAAATGAATGGTAGCTTTGCCTGTAATACAGAGTGGCATGCGTTTAATAAAAATCAAGCATTTTCACATGCTATAAACAGGTTAATTGCATAAGAAAGATGGTGCAAGGTAGCATGATCATTGATTAATAGAGATGGTGCATGGTAGCATAACAGAGATGCTATGAGGATTAGTGTTAGTCTTATCAGTTGAATGAAATGCTCTCCTCTGATCTGTTTTATGTCACTAGATATAAGTGCATTTTGCAATTGTTCGAACATAAGATAAGCTATTGTGCTAATATGAATCATAAATGAAAGCACATAAGGAAATATCATAGTTAAATAGTAAGTTATTTTCCATACAACCTTTATATTTGCAATATTAGTTTGGCTTGCAGTGAATTTACTCATGAAGATTGTATGCCTTTCATAGAGCAAGCTTGTAAAACATCCCAAGGAATTAAACTCTATTGATCATTTATGCATGAGAAAAAACAATGCAATGCTATTTTGCAAAGTAAAAGGTGTTTATCCTTGCAGGAACACCCAACCCAGATTCCAAGATCACAAGTTGGCAAGACCTTTTGTTTGGTGGCCAAGTTCATTCAAGAATCAAGAATGCTCAGGACCTTACTTTTCATGTTTTTAAGTGATATTATGTACTTTTTATTGATGATTTTGAACTTCTCATCTGTATGGATGTTTATTGATATGGACTACATGGATGTTTATTGTTTTGCATGCATGTTTATTGATCTGGAGTGGACTGCATGTATTTGGAATACTATGGATTGGCTTTGCATTCAAGGATCTCGACTGCATGGATGATGGATATGGTCATCTGGATCTGGAATGCTTTGCATGGATGTTTTATGTTTATTGATCTGGACTGCATGGATCTGCATGCATGTTTGTTGCTTGCTATGGATGTTTATTGATTTGGACTGCATGGTTGGATCTGGAATGCTAATGCTATATTGCTATGGATGTTTATTTATATGGACTACATGTTTGCATGGATCTGGAATGCTGTGGATGTTTATTGATGATTGTGAACTTGTGATCTGCATGGATGTTTTGTGATATGGATTGCATGGATGTTTATTGATAACGACTCTAACAAGTCGAGTTCGAGCTTTTTAACGAGCCGAGTCAAGCTCGTTTTCTTAATGAGCCTTACCCCTAGTGCCGTGCTGGGCCTAGGCCGAGCCAACAATGTCGTGCTTCGAGTCGATCTGGCAGGCACAACCCATTTGGACATGTCCACAAACTGGGGACTTATCTAAAAATTCCACAACCTCCAATTTTATACCCGCAACTTATTAGCAATGTCAAGCTGCCCGCCTACAAGCTTGTTTAGACATTGACAGCCTAATGTGGCGTTAAATTTGAAGTATCTTGCTTCAAACAAACACTGCGAAAGCATTCTCGCTCGTCTTAGCAAATAGAACTCTCTAAGCTATGACACATTACACAGTAATTTAAATTTCTGCTAATGTATGACTAATCGCGAGCTAACTTCACAATAATAAGAATTTTCAATTAATGCCAGTTAGATCAACCAACACAGAAAAAGGATCCTGAGAGTTTTGGCAATGCTAAAAGTATACAAGAAAAATGTTGTGAGTGATTTGTTTGAAAAATCTGCCCAACTTACAGGGGAGATGGGATGCTCGCAAGGTGCAAATAGCGTAGATCATGTCCGCACAATATTGCATAGATAAAAAGAATAATAGAACGCATATGATGACACCATGCACCTACAATATATGAGTTTTTTTTCCTCATTTAGCATGTTTTTAAATGAAATAGCAAAAATGGCCCCCAAAAATAAAACAGCAAAAATGACACCTCTGCCGCGGCAGCCAGCCTACCATGCAGCTAGATCACTGTAGGCCACCTGTCGCTAACCCAATCGATGGCAGGTGTCATGCGCAGCGACTGTCGCGCTCTAGGTTAGCGATAGGTGACCTACCGAGATTTGGGTGCATGGCAGACCGCCTACCTCCGAATGACACACTGACACATGTCCTACCGCTCATTGGGTACGTGGTAGGCCCCCTGTTGCGGCGTTTTCGTGTGGTAGGGGTGTCATTTTTGTTATTTCATTCATAGGAGAGAGGCGTCATTTTTACTATTTTGCTTCAAAAATGTACTAAATGAGTCAGAAACTCACAATATATAAGACTACAATTTTTCAATACTAAGACTGTAAGACTAACATGAGCAGGTAGCCTTTTACTAGCAAATTCAATGTATCATTACAAAATAGGAAAATACAGTCTTATATATAAGGGGAAAAATTATCTACCACTGTAAAGCTCCCGGATATCTAATATGCCACTGCAAAACACATTTTCCCTTACATGCCACTATATTGTTGAAACCATTCCTCTTTATGTCACCGTTGACCATTTTTCGGCAGTTAAGCTGTGACAGAGGTGTGAAAAGACCAGTTTGCCCCCACCTTATCCTCTCATCTCACACTTCTCTCTCCTCCCCAACCCCCCTCCTCCAACCTGGGCAGCCATGAAAGCATCTAGGCTCCTAAAAATAGTTTTGATAATTAATGTCAATAATATAATTAAGGGACTAACGTGTGTGTTGAGATGTTTAAAGTTAAATCCCAAAGCTTGAATGATGACATGGATCTAGCAATGCAAAGGTGATAAGGATCGACATGACCAAAGACAAAGGTATCATTTAGTCTAAGGATCTTTTTATTGTATTTTACCAGTCTCGGTGTTTGGAGGAAAAGACTGGATTTGTAGGCTAGATGTCGTACTATAAAGAGGGATCATAGCCAATAGCTTAAGGATCTATTTTTGTGCCATCTTGATCAACTAGAAGTCATGCATATTGCATTTGATTTTGCTTCTGGAAAACTGTTCAAAAATCGGTAAGACCGTAAGTAATGAGCGGTAATACCGCTAGTTAGTAATACCGAAGTCTACATGGCGGTATGTATTTTTCAGAGAGCATGTTTTGGAAGGTTTTATTGAATTCCCAAAATCGGTATGACCGCATTTGATGAGCGGTATTACCGCAAGTCGGTAATACCGAAATCTAGTTGACGGTATGTTTTTCTAGTAAATATGTTTTTGGGAGTTTTCTTAAAACATAATATTGGTATGACCGCAGATCTTGAGCGGTATTACCGCAAGTCAGTAATACCGAGTTTTACATGGCGGTATGATTTTTCCAGAGAGGGTATTTTTCTTGAGTTTTTTTATCCTCTGGAAATCTGTAATACTGATATAGCCGAGCGGTATTACCGCAATACGGTAGTACCGATTTATAGTTGGCGATAGTACCACAACTTTTTCGTAACGGTTAAAGAAGTAAAATTGCATAGGCTTCAGATCAAATATGAAACATTTACAATATTGCCTTATGAAAATATCAACGAGATGTATTCTCATCTAAACAACATTGTAAATAAGCTCAAGGGCCTAGGCACTAACCTTCTTGATGTTAATATTGTTCGCAAGATGCTTAGGGCTCTATCGGAGAAATACGAGGCATTAGTGACTCTATTTCTCAATTCACTCGAATTGCCAAGAATGATGCCAACCGGTCTCTTGGGCAATCTCATCACTAATGAGCTATACAAGAAGGACAAGGAGGAGCTTTTGGAGACTTCTTCCTCAAAGAAGAAGATTATCGCTTTCAAGGCAAAAGCGGAATCAAGTGATAAAGTAGAGGAAGAAGATGACTCCGAAGAAGAACTTAGTCTCCTTGTGAGGAGAATGAAGAGATTCATGAGAAGACGCCTATTTCGAAGCTCACATTTTGACAAGAACAAAAAGGGACAATTCTCAAACGATAACAAGCATTATAGCAACATTTGTTGCTATGAGTGGGTGTTATAGCCCAACACTCCAATCCGAGTTGAAGTCTATTTGATCCATTCGAATTGGGCTTCCATTAAAAGTTAGTAATCAAGTGGGCTTGCATGTCCAACTATTTAGGCCGAATAGTAGATGATTTCGGCTATGTATCTTAATGCTTTTCAATTCAAACACTAGAGTTAGAATCGCTTACATTTAGGAGTTTGATTTTAGTTTAGAGATAAAATTGGGCTTAGCCCATTGATTTGGCTAAGGTGTGTAGCCAGCCCTATCACGAAATTTATGAAAAACCCAAAAAGTCCATGGAGTTTTTGTGGCACCATTGTTTGTGTTGTTGCGATATTGAGAGAGATTGTTGAGAGAGGGAGATTCATATGGTGTTTAGCTTGGGTACAAGGCAAGAACACCCTATTCTTGGATTGTGTTGAGAGATACATTTACTAGCTTGCAATTCAATCAGTTAGATTGGTTTGTCAGTTTTCCTCTGTTGTTTCTACTCCTTGCGATTTAGCACGACTAGAGGTTGACGTTTTGTTGTTCTTCGTGTGTACCATGAAAAATCGGGCATATCTACGCCTCAGCTAGCCATCCTACTAGTTGAGCCATATCAGTAAGTACAACTAATAACACACATAAATATTTTACTATTAATATATAGCTTGACCGTAAGATCCTCTAGCTCTAGTATGATGTTTGATAATAAATTAGATGGCTTGTATGAAAATCAGTTGTGGATCTAGAATTGATAGTTTGTTGGTGTCAATGATGGAATTGGAAGATAAAATTTTAAGTTGATGTGGGTTAATCTTTCAAAATTTTCTAGACTTGTCTACAATTTTTTTTATTGAGAATTGGATTATCTTTATATGTACTAATTGGAGACACTCCTAGAAGCACCCACGTTAATCTTAGGAAAGTAAAAAACTAGAAATTCCCACATTAATCAGAAAAATAAAAAATAGTTAGAAATTCCCACATTAATCGGAGGAAAAGAAAACATCTCAAACATTAACCTTTTAGAGATAAGCATGATCTACGACTACAATTAAATATCGTAGTACATATGTTCATAGAGACAGAGTTTTGATTCGTTGCTTTCTGTGCATGTGCGTGTAGGAAAGAACCAAAATATTTCTCAATGTATTAGCTTTCTATGCATACACGCATACGGACTCTTTCTAACTTGAAGTCAAATGCGATTGGCACAAGTACGACTCAGGTGACAGAATTGGCACAATGCTATCTCTTCCTTCTTTTACATTGTAAACTTTGTTAGCAATTCCAAAACTGCTATAAATTTATAATATGAATAAATAAGAACTTTTAAATTTGGAATCAAGATGGTAAAGATATTTTTGAGCGAATAAAATGTAAAAATGTATTATGCATGGTATATGGTATTCAAATATATGTACATAAATTCGACTCCTCCAGAAAACCCGCGTTGACTTTACGAGAGATAAAGCCTATAAATTACAACATTGATTTGTAAAAGTAAAAATTATCTATATTAATCATATAAAAGAAACTTATAGACTAGAGGTCCCAATACACGTGCATAGAAGCCGTGTTCCATAAGGAATAGAAGAAGTCAAGAAGAAAGTAGAGATCAAATTTGGCTTGATGCACGCAGACACCAATTTGTGCACTCAAGCAAGTTCTCAAGAAAAACCGATACAGTTACATATTGGTGGTCGCACATGAAAAGATTAAGTAGTCAAAGCCATCACGTAGTATACACTGTCGTTGTAGAAATAAATGAACATCCGCTTGATTTATAGTTAATTCTATAATTAAAAATAATCACAACAATAATGCAAAAAATGATTAAACCTCGATAACTTCGTTGAGTTTGAAACAAGTCTGAACACAACCTCACAAACTTTTGTATCATCAAATAACTACAAGGAGTAAAATGAAGAAATATATTATAGAAATTGCTAACGTGTAGGCGCATGGGTTGATGACTAGTGTTTGTTGTAAAATATGTGGAGCTAGCCTTTGCATGAGTCAACAACACATTGGATCAAATAACTCGAGACCTTGGCATTTGGCACAACACAAGTAACACTAGGTGGATAGCCCACGAGTTGATGTGAGAATTTTCTTTTGGAAAAAGTTCACTTTACTCCCCTAAAGTTTCATTTTTATCTGTTTAACCCCCTAAAGTTTCATTTGGTCCATTTAACCCCTGAAGTTTCAATAGAGAATCACTTCACCCCCTGTGGATTGTTTTGAGAGTGGTTTTGCCACCATGGCAACCACATCATCCGGTTTTGCTACTTTGGCAACGACTTCATTTCTCAATTTTGCAAAGAAGCCCCTCCAGTTTTGCCACATTATCCTGTCCTCTTCCTCCTCTCACTTTGCACATAGAGAACTTAAGAAGCAAAAAAAGGCTAGAAAAAACTACGAAGGAGGGGTGGCAAGGTCCCAAAATGGGAAAAATAGAGTGCTTGAGATGATGCGGATCATATGGTTCGGGGGAGTAGGGTAGCGAGGAGGTGCCAATGACAAGTGGCGAGGGGGAAGCTCTGGTATAAGAATTGGACGAAAGCTCCTTGCAGACAATGAACGACGATGGTGAAACCCGAATAGAGGCGAGGGAGAAGAAACTTGATTGGTGACACCTGTGAGGAAAAAATCAAATTAATTTAGGGGTTTGGATGAGACGATGGAGGAATACAAAGTGACACGAGTAAACATTGAGCTAGCTCACCAGTTTGAGAGATCGAGCTCCGGTGCCTCACGGTAATGGCGGCTTGGTTTGGCCACTGTAAGATCGAGGAAGCCGACTAGAGGAGGGTGAATAGACGGTTTTAAAAACCTTTTGGCTAAAGTCGATTTCTAATGTGGAAGCTAACAACAATTCGGTTTTGCACAATTAAAGTCTAAATCAACTAGTCTTGACTAAATACACCAACAAACTAAGACTATTGATAATGATAGCAATCATACAAATATATGTAAGTAATTTTAATACAAGGAATATAAATTGCACAAGGTAAAACACAAGAGAACAAACCACAATGACACGATGATGTTTTACTATGGTGTTCGAAGACTTGTCAGTCTCTCTTAATCCACGTTGAGATAAGCCCAACCAAATTGGACCGACTCCACGAATTAAGCCAAAACCTCCGAGGTAAGTCTAATCACTTGGACCAGTTCACCACACGAACCAACACCTCGATCCATTCGGAGCTGCTCTTCCTCTACTCTGAAGATGGCGAGCACCAAACCACTCATAATCGTCTAGGTCTCACAACCTTCTTTGAGAAGATCACCGACACAACTACTTCAAATTGTCTAAGTGTCGGCAAACACCAAAAGTAACAAGTCGGAGACGCTTACTTGAATGAATCAAGTGTTTAAGCTCAATGGATACACAATCTACTACCTAATGCAACACATGCACTAGGATTTGCCTCTCAAAGCTCATTAAGTGCAACATATGCACAAAAATATTGTAGAGGGCTTGCTCTTTGCTCAAGAGAATGGGAAATGGCACCAGCAACCTCAACAACCTGTCCCACAACCAGCCACAAGAGGTATTTATACCCACACAAGAAAAACTATCTATTGGGGAAGATTCAGAAAACAGGGAATCTCGGTCTGACCGCCAACCAATGGTCGATCAGACCGCCCCTGTTTCAACGACTATAAAACTAGCCGTTGGACACACATCTTATCTGATCGCCAACCAATGACCGGTTAGACCAGACCAAACCGATCAGACCGTCAGAGGGGTGGTTAGATCGCTCCACAAAGGAGCAAGCCAAAACCAAAAAACACACTCTCTGCAAAATGCGAACCGCCAACAAAAGATCGGTACTACCGTCTTGCGGTAATACCGCTGAACAAATACGATCATACCACTCATCAGGTCCACGACCAGGTGCCAGTAAGACCGCCCAACAGCCTACGGTCAAATCGCCAGAGACTTGAAAACACAGATATAGCATTCCGCTTCAACTCAATTTGTAAAATACATTTGCCAATTGATGCGTGATGCAAGCAACGGTTAAAGGCGAGATTCTCAACAAGTTGTAAAACATATTTGCTAACTTTTAGAATCACACCACAAGGAATAGGGTACATGGTCTTAAACCATTTGCAAAATACATTCGTAAATTAAAGTCACATACTATAAGGATTATGCATGAGCCGCGATCATTTGCAAAACACATTCACAAATATTGACAACATGCGAGAGCTAGAGCAAGCACAATGAGCTATCAACATATGACTAACTCAAGCTACTAGTCAGGACCCCTTTTAATAGTACGACAATCTATACTAGTAATCCGATCTTCCAACCAAACCCCAGAGCAGTAAAAGACTAGGAACACATCCTTAGCCTTAGCTAGTCATACATTTTCCTTGCACATTCACTTGAAGCTTGATGACGCACATCTTCACTTTAAGACCGGGTCATTGACTTGATAATCATCAACACATGATGATTTCCTTTACTTCAAGTTCTTGACTTGAATATGCATCAACCCATGATTCACTCATTCACTTGGTATCCATTAACACATGATGGGTCTTCTCTTGACTTGAGAATCAACTCATGATCATCTCCTCTTCGAGAACTTGATACGCATCAACACATGATGTATCCTTTACCCCAAGCTTTTGACTTCAATATCATCAATACATGATGATTTTCTTCATCCCGAGTATTGACTTGATGACGATCAACTCATGATATCATCCAAAGTCTTCATCATCATAGAACATAACCTATTCATCCAACTTATGAAAAAAAGTTAGTTCTATATGACATTTGTCATTAATTATCAAAATACTCCATTAACTTATAATGGCGGGTCTAGATTCTTCAGCTACGACTTGGGGTTTCACATGGGTGGGTAGTGTCGGGACCCAGATCTATACATCCAAAACCCTTTATGTATTCTGAACTAGTTCCAGATCAGTAGCTAGGTCATACAGGAAACATCGATGAAATACCACCCATTTATCGATTAAACAAAAAAGATCTTAAAATAACAAATAGTAATAATAACTGGACCTTATGGTCAATGTTTACTTAACTTACCACGTAGGGCTAAAGAAACAAATAAACTCTTGTAGTGAAACGGAAAAACTTGAAAAGGCCAATCAACATGCCCACATGCAATCGAGTGGAGAACGCATCTTAATTCGCAGTCTTCATAAAACTCATGTTCGTAGAACTCTTGAGCAGTTTGATATTCTTCAACCGAGCAGCAAAATTTGAAGCCGTAAGCACATAAAGTACTCAACAAGTAGTAGAGAAACAGTATGTAATTAATATTCATGCTAAGCTTGAACAATGTATTAGTTGTATGGTTCTTTTGTAAAAAGAAGTATTGACGATAAATACGGTAAATAGATTAAAATATGTAATCGAAAATAATAGTAAATAAATAAACAATTGCTTTGAAACAACCAGTGAACTTTCCATTCACTTGCCAACCAAACCGATGAGTGAATTACCATTCACCAAACGAACATCATATTCATCAAATGAAATTCTCAATCACACTTCGACACATTTTATAAAGAAATTCTACCTTTCGTGTAAAATCCCTGAGAACGTCCATGACCGTGGATATAGCTGTTTAAACAGTTTTAACTCTACAGAGATTATACAACTTTACCCACAAGAGATAAATCAACTTATAATGTCCGTACACACACTTCCGAAGGTGTACGACTAAGTGATCATCACAAGGCTTTTACAAAGCTTCTTCTTAACCCATTTCTGCCTACTAAGCTTTCAACACTGAATGTCTAACCGACCAAACAGGGCCCTCCTTGCGTCGTTGTGAGTATACGTACCCCGCAGGGGCGGAGATGGGCCTCGGGCCGGTTGGGCAACGGCCCGAGGCCCAGAAAAAATAGTAATGGAAAATTTTCGTATATATAAACAAAAAATCAGCACAGACAACGATGCGACCGAGGTTTCTTGGCGGCCCGAGACAATGAGCCGCCCAAAGAGCGTGAGAAGCCCAGCGCAGCGCCGCGCCAGCCGCCTCCGACAAAGCGACCGCGGAAAGCCTCAGGAGGAACCGAGGCAGGAGGCCTCATTAGGCAATCAGCATTCATTCATCCGGTCGGTCTCATCCCCAATCTTCTTTCCTCCTCCCGTCCTTCGGTCCTCCACCGGTACTCGTGGCTCCCAGCGGCGCGCCCGCGATCTGGCACCTCAAGCTCCGGCCGCTCGTGCCTTGGCGCGCCGGCGGTCGGCGCCTCAACCTTTGGCTCCTCCTCCCGCGCGCATCAGGGCCGGCGCTTCGCGCCGGAGTTCGGCCGTCCTCGCTCGCCGCCGCCGCGACCGCAGCTCCAGCTCCCCTTCTAGCGCGCCGCCGCGCTCCGTCGGCTCGGGAGAGCGAATCCGCGCTCAACGCCGGCCGAGGCGAGGCGCAGCGAGCGAATCTACGCCGCTTCTGAACGCGCCGCCGCCGGCCGCTCCGCCCGGCCGCCGGTCCGGCTCCGTGCGCAGGTCCAGCTCCCTTGCCGGCGTCGGCGCGTCGCTGCTCTCTCCTGTGACTCTATGAGGTGAGGTGGTGAGCTACCGAGGCACTGATGACTGACCGAGCTGAGTTTGAATATGTGATCATGTGATGTGTTAATTTGTTAATTGTTAGTGACTTAGTGTGCAATGTATTACAGACTTAACTCAAGTACTTAATACTTTAGGTCTTTAGCAATTGGCATAACACTTTGTCTTGTATAACGGTATAAGATTGAGTGAGTTAATTAGTTATGATTTATGAAATTATGACTTATGAGTTATAAGTATGATTCAATGTATGAGTATAACATATGATTATGACAGTATGACAATGTATTAACTTTCTATTTGAATATTTGATGTACTAGAATTAGAAATACATGATGAAGAGAACCAAGACATTGGCATCTTATTTTCCATCGCAATCCAATCAAACTCCGGAAACAATAGGAACGGGAGGTAGTAACACCCCACAAAACAATCCCCGTGTTGCGCTAAATCCGGATGACATTGTTGCCGATCCCGGGCTTCGAAAACCAATTGAGGAGCTAGATGTGGACATCAGGGATGCTGCTGGAAGGGAGTATTTGCTATTGGGACCATGCCGACCTAGTGGCCATAAATTTTCACGGAAAATGATAGGTGGTAAAATAAGAAGCTTCCATGAAGAATGGTTGAAAAAGTATGATTGGTTGGAATACAGTGTTGCTAAAGATGCTGCGTTTTGTTTTTATTGTTATCTCTTCAAGCAAAGGAGACCTGACAACTTTGGTGTTGATGCATATACAAATGTGGGGTTTAGTTATTGGAAGAATGCAATTCAATCTTTTAATGAACATGTTGGTAAAGTTGATAGTGTTCACAATAAAGCTAGAAAACATTGTGAGGCTTTTAAAAATCAGAGGCAAAGTGTGGCACATGTGTGGGCTGGTGCAACCAAGAAGAAAGAGGAAGAATATTTGGGTCGTATTACTATTATTTTAGGTGTTGTAAGGTTTCTTTTATTGCAAGCTCTTGCCTTTCGTGGACACGACGAATCTTCTACATCAAATAATAAGGGGAACTTTTTAGAGATGCTGAAATGGTATAAAGAGAAGGATAAAAATGCTGAAAGATTGTTTGATAATGCTCCTGGGAACCATTTAATGACTTCACCAGAAATACAAAAGCAATTGTGCAAAGCTTGTGCAGAAGAGACCACTAAAGCTATTATGGATGATATTGGGGATAAACAATTCGCCGTCCTTGTTGATGAGTCTCGAGATGCATCTATCAAGGAGCAAATGGCTGTGATTTTAAGGTTAGTATGTGTTGTTTAGAATTTTGTATTGTTTTTTTATTAAAAAAAAGCTGACCATATTAAATATACTTCTTCTCCCATTTAGATATGTTAACAATCAAGGGCAGGTGATTGAGAGATTTATTGGGATTCAACATGTTTCTGACACGACATCATCTTCATTGAAGGTAGCCCTAGATGCTATGTTTGCTAGTCATGGTTTATCTGTCCATAGATTGCGAGGACAAGGATATGATGGAGCATCAAACATAAGAGGAGAATTCCATGGACTACAAAGACGGGTATTGGATGAAAATCCATATGCTTTTTATATACATTGCTTTGCTCATCAGCTGCAATTAGTGGTTGTTTCCGTTGCCAAGTGTTGCTCTTCTGTCTTGGATTTCTTTAACTACACCACTTTGATTGTCAACACTGTTAATGCTTCTTGCAAGAGACACGATCAATTGGCCCAAGAACACCATGACAATCTTGTGAATAAATTGGAGACCGGTGAATTTTTTACAGGAAGAGGGAAAAACCAAGAAACTAATCTAGCAAGACCTGGGGATACTCGGTGGGGCTCACATCACAAAACCTTGTGTCGTTTTATTCTCATGTGGGACGCGATCCTAGAGGTATTAGAGAATATTTGTGATGATGCCACTAATGCAACTCAAAAGACCACAGCTTCAGGTTTGTTAGAAAAAATGGAGAGTTTTGAATTTGTGCTTATATTACATCTTATGATCAGAATATTGGGCAAAACTAATGATCTATCACAATGCTTACAAAAGAAGGATCAAAATATTGTCCGTGCTATAGGATTGGTTGGGACCACATTGCAGAAAATTAATCACATAAGACAGAATGGTTGGGATGAGCTCTTTGAAGAGGTAAAGTCATTTTGTCTCCAACATCACATCATTGTGCCAAATATGTCGGACACGATAACTATTAGGGGTCGTTCGAGAGGTCGTGGCGGCCAACTGGTAACTTACTACCATCATTTCAATCATGAAATATTTAATGTGGTGCATGATCAAATTATTGTTGAGTTAAACAATCGATTTGCTGAAAGATCAACTCATTTATTGAGATGTATTGCTTGTCTTGATCCAAAGAACTCCTTTTCCAACTTTGATGAAGATAAACTAGTTGAACTAGCTAAGATTTATGCCGGCGACTTCTCCCAATATGATTGTGTACTTCTTAAGGACCAACTTGAGACATTTATTGCTGATGTGAGAGCTGATCCGGATTTCTTAAGTTGTAATGACCTTGGTAATCTTGCTGTGAAGATGGTTCAGACCGATAGACACACAGTTTTTCCATTGGTATATCGACTCATTGAATTGGCCTTGATTTTGCCTGTTGCAACTGCAACAGTAGAAAGAGCTTTCTCAGCTATGAACATTATTAAGACTGAGTTGCGGAATAAGATGAGTGATGAATGGATGAATGATTGCATGATATGCTATATTGAGCAAGATATATTCGCAAGCATCAATGATAACAAGATTTTACAACGTTTTCAAAGTATGAGGACGCGTAAGCAGAAACTACCTCGTGCTAGCGGTATGCTACATTCTTATTTCGTAATTTGCATTAACAATAACGTTGTGGTCTTGTGTCCCTGAATTACATATGCAATTTTATCTTTGCAGGTTTAGATTCTCGTACTATTATTGATGAAGATATGATAGGATCAAATGAACCAAATCTTTGTTAATTAAGCAAAAATTACCTTGTGCTAGTGGTATGTTACATTCTTATTTTTTTCTATATTTTATCTATTTTGTTGTATCGTTAAACATTGAATTCAAATTTTATTTCGATTGTGCATTTGTGTTGTACTTTTTTTATACTTCAGTATTGATAGTATTTGATGTTAGTTATATATTTATAGCCCTTTAATTTTGTGCCCGAGGCTCTCTCAAATCCTGGCTCCGCCACTGGTACCCCGTAACTCACGCTTCCATGACAGAACCGAAATTAAGACATTGCTAATTAATTAGCCAAGTCCATCCTATACTGGACATGTGGTAGTACGATAAGACCCAGTTCAATGACGCATAAGTTTAAGTCCTTGACAAGTTACTCAAGCGAGCCTACCACATCCCACAACGTACTAACCACACCCCCTTTACTTCACGATCACTCGCCTAGGCAAAAATCATTTTGTTCAACCCAGACCAATGACATACCTTGTCATGGTACACAAATTTTAACAAATGTGGCTACCCGTCACAATTCTATATCTCATTAAGTCAAATTTAATATTATTGTACATGTGATCATGAGCCCATTGGAACTAAGCATGACTAAGCATCTCTACGATACCCATACCGGTGATACAATTATGTCCAACTAATATAATTACCATTCTATAGTGACAAGTGATTCATGGTATTCAAATGTTCAACTTGTGGATATAAAACAATATAATTTTGAAATCATATGTTTAATATGATAAAAGGACTACAACTTGCATTGGCTTTGGCTTTGCCCAGTTACCACACTTGGATCTTCAAAGTTTGTTTTTGTTTCTACTCCATGAAATAGATCGCCTAACGAGAGAGAAAACAACAGGCGAAGCATAAATAAATTCAAATAAAATCCAAAAATAGTAAAATCAACTCTAAAGAAATAGCTTGATTTTAGATGAATTTAGGAATTTGAATGGACTGAATAGTATTTCAAACGAAGGAGAACAAACTCTCGGAATATTTGTCGAAAAGGAAAAAGAGAGAGAAAATACTATTCTAGATTTTAGAATTTTCTTTAAAAATTCCAGATTGCCGCATCAGCATGATGTCAGCAGGGAAGAAGGATTTTCACCCGGAATTAAATTTCTAAAGGAAAAAATTTTAATACTGACATGTGGGACCCACTCGGCAGTGACTAGGTTCATGTGAGCTAAGTCTATGGGAAAGGGTATAGGGTTTTGGCTTGGGTTCACCATGTGGACTGCCACGTGACCGACACAGAGGGAAAGAAGATGAGGTGGCTGTTGAGGTGGCAGAGAGAGAGAGACCGAGAGGAACAGGGGAGGCATGGCCAGCGGCAAGGCAAGCGGCGTCGATGGCGAACGGAGGCGAGGTAGGGGTGATCAAGGGCAAAATGGGTTGCCAACGATGAGGTGGTTCTTCGGGAGGTGACGCGCGGTGAGAGCAGCGGCGGCGGAGGAGGACTGACTCGGGCTCACGGCGGTTTTGGTGATTTGGTGTTGCTCGGAGAGAACCGAGAGGAGCACGGTGGCAACGACGTCACGGGGAACATGGAGGGCTCCTCGGGGTGACCAGAGGGTGACTGGAGCAACGGTGGGATGGAGGTGGCTGGAGATGAAGGAGAAGGATGCGGGCGGGCATCTCGGCGGCAGAGATAGAGGGGGAATGGAGGGGAATGACGAGGGGCACAAGATGCTACGCTTGGAAGGGTGAGGAGCTCACCGGAGAGGGAGATCGAAGATGGTGGCGGCGACCGACGTTGGGGTGGATGGGGTTGGTGGCGCTCGATGACGCCCGGGCGAAGATGGCGGAAGCACGATGTAGAACGTCTTGAAGCGAGTCCAACAGAGGTGATGGTGTGGGCGAAGGAGCACTAACGGCAATGCAATCGGCGACGAGAGACTTGCGGCAATGGTGGCTTCCCGAGCTTGATTCAACGAGACGAAGACAAGATCGAGGCCATCGGCTAGGGCTTTCGGAAGAGGAGGTTGATGCGAAGAAAAGGACGCAAGTGGCAAGACTTTTAAAGGGTCGGGGATGGGAGAAATTGGGTGGAAGCTGGCGGCAAGGTCGTGTCCGGCTCAGACACGAGCTGGAGTTGGAGTCGGGGTGGGAAGGAGACAAAACTGACAGGTGGGAACAACCGGACAGATAAAGAGGAAGGAAGGGAGAAGGAGGCTGGCGTGGGCTTGGCCAAGGCGCGGGAAAAGGAAAGGAGTGGGCCGGGCTGAGGGAAAAGGAAGAGAAAAGGAAGGAAAAAGAAAACGGTTCGACGGGAAAAAATAAAGGAAATGGGTCGAAAGAAGGGTTTTAGCCCGAATGAAAAATACATAAAAAGAGGATTTCCGAATTTAGGAAATTAGATTAAATAAATCCGAGCTCAAAGAAATGGCAAAAAAATCCAAAAAATCATAGAAAATTTCAAAAAAATCTCTAGAATTCAAGGAACCCAAATAAAATAACTTTTAATTTAATTAAAGTTTAAATTAATCACATTAATTTTTTTGATTTCTAAAAATTCAAATTAAGCTGGAACTTAACCAAGAAAATTCAAATGGTTATTTTTATTTTCAAAAGCTTCGAAAACATTCCAAAATTTGGGCTATTACAGGTAGGCGGGCTGCTGTCCTCATCAAGCCCAACCTGCACGCGCTCTACTCGTCGTGGCCAACCTACACGCATTGCACGAGCGCTATCCTCGCTGTACAGGCTTCGCTTGCCGTGCACACGCATTCTCTGCTCGTTGTGCTGCACAAGCACCGCCTGTAAGCGCTGACCGTGCTTTGCTCACCGCGATTGCCATACTCTGCCTTTTCCCACGCCATTTCCTTCTCTAGTCGATAAACACCGCTCTAAGACATCGCCTCTGCAAGCGTGCGTTGGGAGAGAGATGATGATGACGAAGTACGCCCATGTGTTGCCATGCGGCAAAACCGGATGATGTGGTGCCACGATGGCAAGACCAATCTCAAAACCGACCTTAGGGGGTGAAGTAATCGAGTATTGGAACTTTAGGGAAGTAAAGATTTAAGATTTATTTATGACACACACACATACATATATAAGATTAATACCTTTTACTCCCGGGTATAGTTACTCCCACCTCTGGTATACCACCTAAAAGAGCTTGACATACTCTTTTATCACTTTGGGTATACTCATATAGTAATTATAAGACACTCCAATGTGAACCACACGAAAAAATTACAAGAGAGTATAGTTTTTAGTATATTTTGTAAGTACCTTCATATTTGCACATAAAAATGAGTACATCTAAAAAATTTTACATACCACCATTGAAAAGGTGTAAATGCCACCTAGGTGGTATTATATACTCGTATACTACATATACATACTCTTGGTTGCGCAAGATACTCCCTACGTTATAAGATACGGAATAGGGAGTAACTACTCCCGGGAGTAGAAACAAGACTTCACATATATATATATATATATATATATATATATATATATATATATATATATATATATATATATAGGAAAATAGTATGGTACTCTTGGGAGTACGTACTCCCACCTCTCATATACCACTTAAATCATACGATGATACCTCTTTATCTATTTGAGCATACTCCAATAATGATTATAAGATACCCCAAAGTGAGTTCCACAAAAATTTAATTAAATTCCACTTTTTATAGCAAAATTTGTGTATATACTTCTTTTATATATGAAAAGGGTATATAGCAAAAAACAAAGGGCTCCAATGAAATTTTTTCAATCAAGTCGCGTTGGATATATAGGACACTCGTTTCGTACTCCTAGGAGTATGTATTTCCACTTTCAATATACCACTTAAACACACATATTATACTTCTTTATCATTTTTGGTATATTTAAATACCAATTATAAGATACTCCAATGCGACTTGATTGAAAATTTTTCATTGGAGCCATTTATTTTTTTGCTATATACCCTTTTTCATATATAAAAGAAGTATATACACAAATTTTGCTATAGAAAGTGGAATTTAATGAAATTTTTCGTGGAACACACTTTAGGGTATCTTATAATCATTATTGGAGTATGCTCAAATAGATAAAGAGGTATCATCGTATGATTTAAGTGGTATATGAGAGGTGGGAGTACGTACTCCCAGGAGTACCATACCATTTTCCTATATAGGACACCCGTTTCTTACTCCTAGGAGTATGTACTATCATTTTCAATATACCACTTAAACACACATATTATACTTCTTTATCATTTTTGATATACTTAAATACCAATTATAAGATACTTCAACGCGACTTGATTGAATTTTTTTCATTGGAACGTATATAGTGCTAATAGGTAATTGAGTGCTAAAGTGCTAATGCCAACTAGGAGCATTGGATCTAGATTGAACAACCCAGATTTGGGTGCTAATCCCACCTCCAATCCACTTAACATTTTTGCACTAAACACCCTGGGCTTCTTTTCTTCTTCACTTCTTCCTTTTTCCCATTCTCCATCTCTCATTTCTTTGCTCTGGCCGAAGCTCCCATGGGGCCCGAGAGCACCAGGGGCCAGGGGAGGTGAAGCGCAGTAGACGGGAGGGCGCTGGACGACGGCGCTGAACGACGGGGAGGCAATGGGTGAGAGGAAGGCAACGTGAAATGAAGGGGCAGGGGGTTTAGTGAAAAACGATTATGAAGGGGTAGGGTGTTTACTGCAAAAATGTTAAGTGGATTGGAGGTGGGATTAGCATCCAAATCTGGGCTGTTCAATCTAGATGACATTAACACTAGATACATGTCTCTCTCTCTCTCTATATATATATCTATCTATCTATCTATCTATCTATCTATCTATCTATCTATATATATTTGGTTAAACAACCTCTATCGTGCAACCCACGCAACCATCGACCTAATGCGTCTGATCAAACATTGAAGGCCAAGGAGACGAGCCAAATCGCTAGGGTTTGCTCATTACTATGCCTCCTCCCCAAATCCTTGACTAGAGTCTTCTCTTCCCCTCCTCCAATCCTGAGCCATCTCCCGGCCTCCTCCCCCTTTCCTCTGAATTAGGTCTGTTCATGGGTAGCCCGACCCCGACCATCTGGGCTGGGTTCGGAACTTTATTTTCGACCCGAAAGCCCGCTGAATGTAATAAAAATAATAGGAATGATTATTTTAAATGAATTGAATATTAATTTTTACGCCAGAAAAAAAATTAAAATAATAATTTTTTTGCTTAAAAAAAATCATTTTTGGGGCCAGGCCGGGCCGAGTTCAGGCCTCCCGTTCGGGTGGGGTTTTTCAGGCCCAGCCCGGCGTTTAAACTGCTCCGAATGTCAATCATTTGTAGAAAATTCTCCCGGCCTCCTCCCCATTTTCTCCAGACTATATAACGATCCCTCTGCCCCTTCTCCCCTAAAACCCCCACCTGAAACCTAAAGTCCTAAACCCTCCCCCATTCGCCGGCGCCGCCGCCCCCATCTCTCACAGCCGCCGCCTCGAACTCCGGAATTCTTGTTCTAATCCTACTCCCGTCACCTACCGGCGCTCGTTGCCATGGCGCCGCGCGGCGATAGGAAGAAGGGGAAGGGCCCAGGCAAGGCCGACCTGCGCCCTAACCGCAAGCAATTCAAAACGCACCGAAAGGATGAGGTGGAGGAGGGGGATGAGGGAGAGAAGCAACAGCATCCGGCGCCTGATTCCGCGGCACTCCTCGCCGCCGCCGACGTCGCCGACTTCCCGAGAGGTAAGTAACTGCTGCGAAGCCCGAGCCCCCTTCTTTTGGTGCGGCTTGGCTTGCCTTTGTGTGCCAATTTTGTTTTAATGCGGTGTTGTGTGTTGGGTGAGCAGGAGGGCGCAGCCTTCTGAGCAGGGATGAGGTGGCGGAGGCACGAGCTGAGGCCGAGGCGGACGTCGAGAAGGAGGAGAGGAGGGGGAAGGGGAAGAGAAAGGCCAACGCGTCATTTGGAACTGACGGTGATGATGATCTGGGGACCCTCTTCGGCGGGGCCACCACCGGGAAGCTCCCGCGCTTCGCCAATCGCATCACCTTGAAGGTTTTGACTCTGAAACTCTGTCACCGTGTGGGATTTACTTTGCAGTCCTTGTAAGATATGGACAGGTTACCTGCTACAGCCAGTGGTTGTCAGGTTGTTGCAAAACCTTTTATGAGCGCATGGAATCCTGATAAGTTTAATGTTGTGTTATATAATTTGCGCTCACTAGTTCAATCGCCAAACATTATTGGAGATATTTGGTCCAATTGCAAGTTTCACATATGCCTAACTGCTTTGAGCCTTTGACACCACATGCCATAGTGCGCTCAAAATATGCCATGTAAATGGTAGTTCCCAGAGGCGAATGTCTGTCTCTTTTCATAATATTTATATATGTGGCTGCCCAGGGGGGTAGCTACCCACCCGAATCTTTAAAGTTGAAATTTGACATTTGTCCGGTTGAAAGTTGAGTTGAATGTCAAATTTTTTGAGATGAAAGTGGGAAATTTTGAGTTAGAAGTATTCTAATTTGAGTTGAAAGTCACCGATTTCAAGTTGATAGTTTTCAACTACAATATTGACAGTTTTCAATTTTTTTGGGCTGAAAGTTGAATTTTTTGAGGTGGAAGTGAGAAATTTTGAGTTGAAAGTCTTCAAATTTTGAGTTGAGTCTTCGAAGTTGATAGGGAGAATAAAGAACACGAATCTTGATGCAAAATCGAACGGTGGATGCCGGGTGGGTAGCTACCCCCCGGGCAGAAAATCCTGTCTCAAGTTTTCATATTAAAATCTCAAAGTTATCTCAAAATTTTGAACTACAATAAATTGATGATGCTTGGTGTGTAACTTGGCATGGTAGAATGAGACGGCGTGTGGTCCGTGAGATGCAACATCAAGTCGATTTGAGGCCAAAGTTTCCCTCTGTTCTCATGTGACCAATCTCCTAAGCTTCCCTACGATACAATTCAATCTCCTAAGCTTCCCTATGATACAATTTATTAAGTGTAAAGAGGATCGGCAAGAAAGTGAACTGTACAATTCTTAAGATCAGAATTACTTGAAGGAATGCTGTAGGTTAGATGTGGTTAGCTTGGTATTGGATGACATTACTACAAGTCTATGATCGTTTTGAACGAGTGAACTGAGGGAAACTTCTACATAAAGAAAGCATGTGAACATGATTACAATACAAGTACTGGTTAGTTATGGGGTCTTTTGTTCTCATGGTGAACATTTAGGATGATGTACTGCTTATTTGATGACATGGCCATGACAAGCATTATTTTTATTTTGTCAGAATATTTCACCAAATATGAAGCTTTGGGGTGTTGTTATCGAAGTTAACCAAAAAGATGTTGTAGTGAGTCTACCTGGTGGAATGAGGGGGTTTATCCGGTCAGAGGAAGTGTCTGACATTGCTTTGCAGGAAAATCGTAAGGTATTGAATATTTTGAAACTCTTCTTACTTCAAGCATTGTGCAATTAATATTTTTTTGTCTGCGAGTTGCTATCTAGTAAATACAACTGACATTGATATTTATTTTATGCTATTTCACTGTGAACAAGTTGATCTTTTTGCAGGATAGTGAGAGCAGTATATGTGCTGAAGTTGTTCATGTTGGTCAGCTTGTTCCTTGTATAGTCCTACGAGTTGACGATGATAAGAAAGAAGGAAAAGTAAACAGACGAGTTTGGCTGTCACTGCGATTGAGCCTGATGTACAAGGGTCTTTCTCTGGATGCTATCCAGGACGGAATGGTATTTCTATTCACCCTAGTTCTGGATATGCATGATGTCAGCTTAACTCTTAGGAAAGAACTGTATGAATTATGGACATTTTCCTTATCCATCTTAGTTCTTGATATGTATGATATCATGATTCATAACCATATTGCTGTTTCATCGCAGATTGATGATTCTAGCATAATGATAAATTGAGCAAAACTTTGTAGTTTGCAAATGTTTATTTTTGGGGAAAAAATCCACACACATAAAACAACTAACGCCCAGCACAGGTGAGAGCATGCACCCAATCATGCAAATACATGTGAGAGCATACACCTAAGCATTTACACTTCCAGCCGGTCAAAATGAAAGGGGAATGTGAACATGCAGTGAAAACCTCTAATATCATAGAAAACCTACTGCTCCTCCCTGTTTTCATCAATTGAAGTGGTCAACAGTTTGGTCAGGAAAAGGTAACCTATTGCCACCCCTCACCCCCAGTCACCCACCCACCCACACCCATCTCCGTTTCTACCTATCTCTCTCTCTCTCTCTCTCAGAATATGTTAGACTTATCTATAAATTTTGTGTATAAATAAAGGGGCTGTTTGGCTGATAGCCAAATCGACCACCACAACTATGGCATAGTTTGGCCAAGACATGAATTTTTGACTGGTTAGCCACAGGGGTGAGAAAGTTTGGCGCACCACAACTGTGGCAATGAACCAAACAACAGGCACAAAGAGTTGAGCTTACCTAACTTGGGTGTGGTAAAATGTGGCAGTGAACTAAGCAGCCTAGCAACTGCATATAAAACAATGAGAAATTTAATGGGACTCAGGTTGGTAATTAATGTTACGTTGTTTTGCTCACCCAGTAGCTTCTACTATATCTAGAGTCTGCTCAATGGACTGTCCCTTATCTACCTACCCTTCTATTTATATAGTTCTCATATTAGATGGATTAGATTCTGAGCTAACTCTTGCATGTTTAATGGACGTGTATGCGTATTTTTCTTAGGTACTCACTGCCCAAGTGAAAAGCGTTGAGGACCATGGTTACATTCTTCATTTCGGAGTGTCCACCTTTAGTGGATTCATGCCAAAGGCTGACAAAGGTAGACATAAGCAATAACTTAATCAGATCACAATCACAATTTTTGTTTGTTCATACATTACACATACTTAGATAACTGCACTTTATGCTAGTTACTACTCTATTAGCACTTTAGCAGCTGCTCAGACCGTTTATGTGCCCTTATAAGCATCAGCTTAGCAACAGCCAACAGGTCTAGCACTCTGCTATTCCTGGAGCTGCTTAGTAGCTTATAGGCTTATAGTGGTACAGTTGCTTACAGTGTCAATAATCCAACTTGTAGCACTTGCATTTTGTGGGGAAAAAACCAAAGAATTGCACCTTTTCTCCTGCTGTTATTTGTTGTACTTATAGGTAAAATTTATATTGCTCGGAGGTTTCTTCTTATTGTTTTAAACTTTTAATGTATGTAGTGCTTACACTTTTGTGCAAGGCATAGTGTACACAAAATATAGTTAAATGTGGGGTGATATATGTGGGGACTCAAATTCAGTAAATTTCAAGCTTTGCTCATCTATTGATTTAGTATATTTGACCTACCACTATAAATATAAGTGTATTTTTTTAATATATTACTGAAAACACAAGCCACATACCACATAAACACTGAACGATTGGGGTTTACTGCTTACCAAATTTAGAAACAATGGCACTGTTGTACTTGTTTACTGTATACTTGAAACAATTCTCTTTGGTCTTTCTCCATCATTGTCAAATGCTGATTATGATGTTCCTTTTGGGGAGGTACTCAAGAGTTGATCAACTGATGTTCTTTTACAGAAAATGTGAAGATTGAGAGCAGACAACTCATACAATGTGTTGTGAAGGCAATTGATAAAACTCGAGCTATTATTCACTTGAGTTCTGATGAAGATTTGCTTTCTAAATCCATTGTATGGCGATAAAACTCGAGCTATTATTAGTCAGAAGCTCTTGAATTTCTTCTGTATTTTGTTTGTGATACTGTTATCGCTAATTTATAATGGTGTTTTTATCTAGATTAAGGATCTGAAAGGCCTTTCTATTGACCATTTAATTCCTGGCATGATGATCAATGCACGTGTTCATTCAGTCCTTGAAAATGGAGTTATGCTATCATTTCTTATGTATTTCACTGGAACCGTAAGTTTTTCTCAACACTCTTAGTATTTTCTCTTTAAACTTCGCCATGGTTTTGGTTTTACTGGACCGCTTGTTTACCATTTCACATTGTCATCTTTCCTTGTCAGGCTGATATTTTTAATTTGTCAAACTGCTTTCCCTCTGGTAGTTGGAAAGATGATTACAGTAAGAATAAAAAGGTATTTATTAGTTTCTTCTTTGTAATATTGATAATTGTTGGGACTATGGAGTCTACAATCTTGACATGGCTCATAATTTTTTTCTGGGTGAATGAGAACAATATTTGTACCCATTTTGCTGTTATTAACTTAACAATGACTAATTTTTTTACCACTCATCTTATCCAAGGTTTTGGAGACCCGAACCGGACCCAAAACCATAGGGGCCCGTTTCTGATTCCTTGCCGAAAACGGAGGCTTTTTTTGGGCAATTTTAAATTTCAGAAGTTTGTTTTTCCCAGATTTGACGTTTGGTATATATTATTTGTTAACTTTTTAGTTCTTTATTTATTTTTTCCGTTTCTTTTTGTTCAGAAACTCTGTTTGTTGCTTACTCCTTACTGCTTAAGGTGCTCATCTGTTTGCATGGTTCTTCTTATAGTCAAGAAAGCTATGTTTACTTGGAAATTAGTAACAAAATGATGTCTGTCATGTTTGTGTGTTAAAAATTACACTTTTGTATCGTTATTGAGCTATTTCCCCCTAAAAGGGGGATATCACCTTTCCTCACAAAGGGCAAAACCCTACTTTCCTGGACATAAGTACATTTGGTCATGTCACAAGTGGTCAGAGTTCAGAGGTACAACAATTGAACTTTAATGACTGCAACAATACTATTAATGAATTTGACTCGCGACTGTATGTTTGAACGTGTGAAGTAGCTGGAGGATGTCTTGCAAGTTATGATGCATTGGTCCACGCCCTTTAGGGGCTATTTGTTCATTTCCACAGTTTACCAACAATCAACTATGGGGTGCCACATCTCCTTGCCGAAAAAGTTTTGCTTGTTGTCTCACTTATCGGCCTCATAACTTGGGGCTAACAATTGAAAAGAGCATGGCAACTATAGTGATTGTTTTGTTTGCTACATTTGTCTTATGGATTCTGGCTGCAAACCAACCACAACCAGGCACTTGGTCCCTACTCCCCACATACCAAAAGTACACGCTTGCTGGTAGTTTGATTGTCCAAGTCTGCATGATGACCCTCCTCTTTCTTTTGTTTGGATTTGTCCAGCTTTCAATCAATGGTCCTGTTATTGAAACATATTTTCCAGATAATTCATCAGGTTGTCAACTGCTTGGTTATGTTCTTGAACATTTTGATTGATTTTTTCCTTCACCTTTGTGGAAAAATTTACAGGTAAACGCCCGGATCTTATTTGTTGATCCGTCAACAAGAGCAGTTGGGCTTACATTGAACCAACATTTACTTCATCTTAAAGCACCCCCTATTGTAAGTTTTCTGATTTTGCATGACCAGTTTGATTTTTATATTCTTGGATGTTTCCATTTATGCCTAGTTAGCTTTAGTCAAATATCATTAAAGTGAGGCTTTGCTATCCTAGTCTTATTCTTTTGTTATTGGTGATTTTTTTGCCCATTTGCAGAATATTAAAGTTGGAGAAATCCACGACAAATCACGAGTGCTGAGGATGGATAAAAGGGCCGGTCTTTTTCTTGAAATACCTTCTCCAACTCCATCACCTGGATTTGTTAGTGTATGTTAAACTTTTGTGATTATTCTGTTGTTTGTTTTCATTGAAGGGCCCATTCTAGTTTTAAAAAAGATCCATTTTAACAGTTAACTTTGGTGAATGTTCTGTCGTTTGTCATCATTGAAGGGTTTATTCTAGTTTTCATAAAGGTCCATCTTAATATTTCGATATTACAATTTGATCTTCAGATACATGATGTATCAGACAAGGATGTGAAGAACGTCGATAAGAAGTTTAAGGAAGGCAGCATCTCACGTGTCCGAGTACTTGGAGTGCGACATCTTGAAGGAGTTGCAATTTGCACCCTAAAAGTAATTACATCTGGTCACTTAATTTTCTTGGTGGTGGTTTTCCTGAAAACGAAAACTGGAGGCATGATAACATCATTTATTATTATGTCTACTTTTGAATATTCAAATATTTCACTTTTTGATGCTCAGCATTCCTCAACGGTAGTATCATCTTATGTCTCTAGCAATTATATTCCATACAAGTCGATTAAGATGTGAATGCGAGTTCATATGCTTATAAAAGATGAATACATTGATGTTTTGTTTAATTGGACGTGGTATATACTTGATCCCCGTGGAACTAGATGGTACCATAGCTGGATTATATTTCTTTGAAGTGAACTTTGTTTCAAAACTGAGGTGTTGAATGAATCATGGGTGGTGATTTGATTGAAATAGTTCTATTTGTTTATGTAGTGCTTTTTAGTGTTCCTGTTACGTAATTATATGTTGCTCCTTTTCTTAATTATTTTTCTACTCTGACTCAATTTGTCACAAATTGTTTGTGGTAGTAGTAAATTTATATGACTGGAAATTATCTTCATTCTCATTCTTTGAGCATGTGGCTAATTCTATTCATGTTCCTTTTTTATAAATGCATTAAATTGGTGTCATCTTATGTATTTTTTTGTCGCACCTTGAGAATCATTTCCCTGCCAGCTGATGCATATGCTTATTATCAAAGGATGCCAGCTAACATGTCATGCACTCTAGTTAACAGGCTTGTAGTCAAGGATCGAAATCCCGCACAGTCGGAAAAGCGGTCGGCGTCGTAATAAGAATCGCCGATTACTGGAAAAACTCGGGCGGTTCGCAAAATGAATTTTGAATTACGGATTTTGAAAACTGGTTACCGCCGAAAATAGGAAAAGCTGGTAAAAAAACCCAGAAAAACTAGAACCAAAACCGGTTACCTTGCTAACTTCAATCTCTAGGGAAGCCCTCTCCTCCAGGTGTTCTAAAGCATCTAAAATAATAAAAACATAAGTTAATGGCATTGAATGATAACTTGTGGCCGAGAATGATGTTGTTGGCGATCCTTAGCCCTCGTGTAGGTCTTATGTATTGTTTTTGAAGTACGACAATCATGGTCTTCATCCTGGGTAGCATACGTGAAATTCAAGCCTATGTGCAACAGGGGGGAGGGACTGGGAAAGCATCCAAATGTGCTTTCCAAGTCCAACCGCCTGGGACTTGCTCATACAATAATTCAAGTATATTTAGCTCATACAATACATAATCTAGCACAAAAAGACCTTAAACCAACCTGGGAATTGCATTATGCAGTCAAAAATTCAAATTCAAATTTAAAATTTTTCAGCCCTTTTTTTAATCGGGATCGGCCAGTAGAATCGGTTACCGCCGGTAACCGGCCGGTTTTTTCCATGCTTCTAGTTCACTAAAGATAATTTTTTTATCAGCTTTTCTTGAACTAGTAAAAGAGATTGTATCTGATGATCTCAATATTTCTATCTGTTTGCAGGACAGTGCTTTTGAAGGGTCTGTTTTCACTCATGCCGATGTCATACCAGGAATGGTAGTGAGAGCTAAGGTTGTTACTGTTGAGCCTTTCGGTGCAATTGTGCAGTTGTCCAGTGGTGTGAAAGCACTTTGCCCGCTTCCACATATGTCTGAGTTAGAACATGTTGTAAAGCCACCGAAGAAATTTAAGGTGCTATTGTGTTCTTTTGTTGCCCTCTTTTAATTTCCATTGCTTATATCATGAAACCGCTATATGATTAAGTGCATAATATGTTTGTGACTGACACTTCAATTTGTTTGTTTCTTTTATGTAGGTTGGAGCTGAACTACTTTTCCGTGTATTGGGTTGCAAATCCAAGAGAATAACAGTGACATACAAGAAGTCTCTGGTACCTTTACTGCACTCTTGGCCTCTTGCCCTGAAAATTTCTATTTATCCAATGAGTTATTGTATATTGTAGAGTATCATGAGATATTATTCTTCACATTGTTCCTAATTACTGTATAAACAAGAAGATTCCTAGATAGAAATCATATTCTTTTTTTTTGTAGCAATGCTTTGGTTGCCTGAGTGAGTACCCAATAATAACATTATGGATTTCTTTCAGGTCAAATCAAAAATTGATGTGTTGGCCTCATATGCTGATGCCAAGATTGGTTTAGTGACACATGGATGGATTACTAAAATTGAAAAGCATGGTTGCTTTGTGAAATTTTACAATGGAGTTCAGGGTTTTGTTAGCAGGTTGATCTCTCAATTTCCTACTTTCGAAATTCATCAGCTAGATATTTTAACTGCACAAGATTTTCTCCATACTCCTTACATCTTAATAGTGAAAGCATGCTCTTTTCACTTTGAAATGTGTGTTTATTTAGTGAATTCAAATTTAGTTCCATAGTAAGTGTGAGGGTGATTTGTCTGGTACTTGCCTTGATAGCTACTATAGGGTGATTTGTCTTGTACTTGCCTTGATAGCTACTATTGTCTTGCTGAATATGGTTCTGAAATATTTCCTTTCTCACTTCCTGGTGAATTTGTACTAGATCTGAGCTTGGACTAGAGCCAGGTACTGAAGCTGAAAGTGTTTATCATGTTGGACAAGTGGTCAAATGTAGAATTGTCAGTGTGGTCCCTGCTTCAAGGAAAATAAATATTAGTTTTGTCATATCTCCTAATAGGTAAGTGCCCTCTCTTGTTCTTTTATTATTGTTTTGCCGCTCTCTAAGGACATATGGTGGTGTGCAGTTTATGACATACGGGTTTTTGAAATATTAGTCCCTGCCGAACAAAGTAGTGTGATTGGATTTTTAGTTTCCGTCCCATCTGTCAAAACTAGAACATGTTGGAGTGGAGGAAAAATAAATAACCTGTAGAATCTGAAATATGTTTCTTTCTTTTGTGGACCACTGGCTACAAGCAGTTAGGGAGGAATCATTGTTAGTCCACTTTTTGTGGGGTAATGTTTGATTCACTCAAAATTTTCCCTAGGCTTTAAGTACATGGCACCATATCACATCTTCTTTTAAGTCTCATGCCACACCTCTTTATTTCATCCATTGCACAAAACAAAGACATCTAGCATCCTTCTCTCCCAAAACCAAGAAAATGACATACTGTTCTTGAACGTCCATCATTGGACTACACTGCAAACAGTAGTAGAACGATCAGATGCTATTAAATATTTTATTGTAATCATTTGTCTATTTGAAACCTGTGAGATTCCATTTAGTGTGATAGCTCATTGCTGAAGCCTTTAGCATATATGCGCTTTGTTTACGTTGTATTGAAGGCATACTCTTAAATGCTCTACAACTGTACACCTCTACCACATGAGGCAAAAAAATTTCCTTGTTTCATTTCATTTTTACTACAGCTGTATTTTTCTTTCTTTGTCTTTAGCTTAGGTTGTTTCCAATACTTTCAATCCCCTTTTGGCTAACACTCCCACCTGGGAACCATCAAATTTCTAGCTTTTAACCAGAAAAAGGTCCTTGCCAGTTCCCTGCCGGGTTTGTGAACTTGTACCTGGGTTTCTGCCTGGGCAATTTTGAAATTTCCTATTGTATAACAACAACAACAATAATAATAAACCATTCTGTGCATTCATTTTTTCCTTATTTAGGGTTATTCAAGCTGACGCTGCAAAGCTGGGTAGTATTGTCTCTGGTGTTGTGGAGCGACTTACTCCTGCAGCTGTTGTTGTCAGTGTAAATGGCTTCTCCAAGGGAACGATACTTGATGAACATTTGGCAGATCATCATGGTATATCCTCATCTTTTGTATTCTGTGATTTGTGAGTATTTAGTTTGTTGCATCAGGAAACCCCCCCCCTCTCACACACACAAAAATACACATTTTTTTTCCTGGTTTATCTGTACACTCTTGCTGTTCTGTTAGTCGTTGCCATTTACCCTTTTCTTAATTAGGTCAAGCTGCTCAGTTGAAGAATTTGTTGAAGCCTGGCCATGAGTTCAACCAGCTTTTAGTTCTTGGTAAAGTCATGAATGTTCTAGTTCTTTTTTACTGAATTCGTATCAACTAAGGGATAAACTTCCACCTGCTGTTCTAGTGTTCAGTTTCTCGGTATTAGTTCATATGACTAATTATTGCATTTCCCTTTTCAAATTTCATGCTCTGCAGATATTGAAGGCCAAAATTTAATTCTTTCAGCTAAGCACTCACTTATCCACAGCGCAAATGACATTCCATCAGAGATATCGCAAATGCATGCGGGAGCTGTAGTTCATGTATAGTTCTTAATTTAATTTCACTTGGACTATTGATGAGCAAGTCAGTTGACATTTCTTTTGACTTAGGGTTATATTTGCAACATCATAGAAGCTGGTTGTTTTGTTCGCTTTCTTGGACATCTGACTGGTTTCTCTCCCAAGGATAAAGTAAGCATTTCTCAGCTTTGTCTTTTTCATGTTTATTGAAAAGAAAGCTAACCTTTCTTGTTTCCTGAAGGCAGTTGATAGGCCGATAGAAAAACCTTCTGATGCATTCTATGTTGGCCAATCAGTTCGGAGTCATATCCTCAACGTATGTATAACACTTTCTTGTTGGTACTTCCATGTTTGTATCCTTTGTTGTTTGCATGCATCTGAATGGTTGAACTTTTTTTATAGGTAAATACGGAATCTGCTAGAGTGAAGCTTTCGCTTCAACAGTCCATGTGCTCTTCATCAGATTGTTCATTTATTCAAGGATATTTTCTTTTGGATCAGAAGGTCATAATCCACTACTATTTAAGTCTTACTCCTAGTTGAGGAAAATTTTTAGCTGAATGTTTTCTGGTAGCTAGCAATATGATATTTTGGAGGGAAGGAATTAATGAACGCTGTAGATGAGAGCAATGATGGGTGGGGCATATGATGTGTAGGTCAAACCTGCAAGTGCAATCACTATTTCCTTGTGGAAACCTGTTTAGTGAAAGTTAAATAGCTAAACTGTTAACTTTATTTGTGTATTAACATGTTTTATTGTAAATACTCATATCAAATGTTTTGCCTATATGTTTTATATATTGTATGACTGGGTATCTATGGACTTACGTACAAATCTAAGAGAAAGTTGGCATATGTTGAAATGCTGTGAGGGCATATTTGAGAAAGAAATTCTAGTATCTCATAGTAATAAATGTTACATGTTTTTTTTAACTATTTATGTGCTAGAAACAATATGGAAGAACAGACTAAATGTTGGTCCGCAGATTTTGGTTCAGGTACTCGGTAGTCAGTAGGATCATAACAATATCGTGATCCTTAAGATCTGGATGGCGATCCTGCATCATGTTCGGGATCCTACAGTACATATCAGGATCCTAACAACCGTGTGTAACACATCATCTCCTATGTTACTCTTGTTGAGTCCCTGTATCATTGCACAGGGATTGGCAATGTATCATGTGCAAACTCAGCGATGTTTGAACAGATCATGGGATGCTTATAGGCTTATAGCTTCCCTGGGGACACTAAAATGCTAACTTCGCATGATTGAATGGATCATAATCTTCCCTTGTCGGTTCATGGTGGTGTTTGCGTGTTTACATAGAGAAGGGGTTTTGGGCCTTATAAATCTCATCATTTGATCTCCCACCTATTTTGTACAATTCTTTGAAGCTGCCGAACCATTTATCTTGCTTCTATACATGTTATAAGCCAGACATGCCAAACTGTTGTCCGCCTTTTCTCTGGTTCTGCATGCTGTGTGCCTATGTGCTTTTGCAAATGCCAGGACTTTGGAGTGCCTTTTATTATGCGTGTACAGTTGTACACGTGTCAAGTTGCTCATGCGTCGTGCGTACGTGTTAGCTGTAGCCTGTAGGTCTCCAAGTCATACAAGATAGTTTATGACACAAGGGTGTTTTTGTTGTGGCTCTTCATGTCACCCAACGCCAGTATAAGTTGGACTGATGCAGCCCCCTGTTGATCATGCCGGAAAACGTCCAATCTGATTCTCTAAATTTAGGCTTGGTTTGATCAAAATAGCACCACCATCATCTAGCTAACATCGAATGAAGGTTGAAGATATCACATTATTTGAGAGTTTTGGACTTGTTAACTAATTTACTAGTTGTCTTTCAGCATTATGTTTCTGATACATATTAACCTCATTCTATAAGGGTGTTTTAGTATGTACACTTACAATTGTTGGTTACCTTGTCCATCTAGATTGCGGCATTGAAGTATTCAGGTCCTAGTAGTTCTTTTCATGATTGGCTGATGGCTTTTGGCGTTGGTTGCTTGGTTGAGGGGGAGGTGGGAGCAATAGAAGAATACGGTGTTATCCTTAACTTCAAAGACCATCCGGATGTTGTTGGTCTAATTGAACATCATCAACGTAAGTGACTCATTTTCTCTTTTGATGGCATATTAACTGTAACTGATTATGATAATTCCAAAATTTCTCTTTTCCTTTTTTGCAGTTGGTGGCAGTACTGTAAAAGTCGGTTCTTCTGTGGAGGGTCTTGTTGTGGATTTATCTGATGGAGTTGTCAATTTATCCCTTAAACCAGAACTAGTTAGCAGTGTCAGCAATGATGGAATAAAGAAGGTAATGATAGCATATGCCTTCTGATGTGAAATTCTCGGTATTATACCAGTCTGTCTGGTTAAGAATTGGCTCTACCAACCTTTTGGTCAAGTTAGTTGTTCGTATCTGCAGTGCTGGTTAGAAACTTCACACATTTCTCTAAACTTTCAGCACTATAGCTTAACTCTGAAACATGTCATCACCGTTCTTTATCATATCTCAATTTGCATGGTCTTTTGCTTTTAATTCACCAAATAAAACATCTGCATGGTTACTCAATTTGATAGTCTTCTATTTGTACCAATTTCAATTGCTTTGACGCCAACTTTTGATATCTAAGACTGGTTTGCATATTATACAAACTGTAAGTTAGATTTCTTGGTTGCACTTCAGAAACGTCACAGAGCTGCAGTTGAGGACTTGGAGCTACATGAGGAAGTGAATGCAGTTGTGGAGATAGTCAAAGAGAGCTATGTGGTGTGCAAATCTCTCGTCCTCTAACCAATTTTTTTAGTTGATTAAAAGATTGATTGCAGTTTATTATTTCATTGTTTTCTTCAATCCAGGTTCTTTCCATCCCTGAGTATAATTATGCAATAGGTTTTGCACCGCTGATGGATTACAACTCACAACTGCTGCTTCACCACCCCTATGATAATGGAAAATGGTAATCTTGTGAATTTACTTTAGTATGTTCCACCCCTATGATAATGGAAAATGGTAATCTTGTGAATTTACTTTAGTATGTTACTTTGATTTTTTACTACTTGTTACATTGGTTAGAACTTGAGTCTGTAAATCATTCTTGCTTGTATTTCTTGGTTTATGGCATTTTTAGATAGCTAATGATATCTAAAGTGTTACATATGTATATAGTGTAGAGTGTTATTTGCTATTGTCCAACCTTGGACATGTTATATATTGGCCTTGGACCCATTGGAATATATAAGATGCATTATTCCAATATGGTATCAGAGCCATGGAAACCCTACCTCCTTGACCAACAGCCGCCGCCGCCGTTGTAGCTGTTGCTGACCCTGCTCCAAGCCTCTTCTTCCCGCTGCTCTTATCTCCCTCGGATCCGGTCGAAGCCATGCGACGCCTCCACCCGAGCGCCGCCTCCACCTCGGTGTCGGCTCATCCTCAGACTCCTCGGGTTCTGCCCGTCTGGCTCTTGCTTCTTAGCAGTCTTCCTCGCCTCCGCCTCCTCTCTCGTCAGGTATCTTCTCAGTGGATTTTGGAGTTTGGACTCTGGTGCTTCTTTTCACATAACACTAGATTCTACTCACTTTACTTCCGTGCGTTCCACAGATTTTCCTTCCACTGTTCAGACTGCAGATGGTACATCTCTTCCTGTTGCAGGTCGAGGCACCCTTTCCACTTATTCTTTTCATGTTCCTCCAGTCTCTCATGTTCTTTAGTTTACTATGCAGCTTATGTCGGCTGGTTAGATCACTGATCACGATCGTCGTGTTGTTCTTGAGTCCGACTCTTGTTGTGTTCAGGATCGCCGCACGGGGACCATGGTTATTAAGACGGTAAGGCGAGGCGAGGCGACCCACCCCCCTCACACCTTTTAAGCGCTAAGGCGCGAGGCCTAAGGCAGCAAACAGGCATGGGTATGTTCTATCTCCACCCGTGCCGCTTTGCCTGTTCACCGGAAGCTTGACATGCTTTGGCCCAAAAGAGAATTCGTGCAATAGCTTGTTGGGCCAGCTAAACCAGCCCAACGTCAAGTCTTCAACACACTGGAGGTGGATCCTTTACTTCAAGCACTAGCCACTAGGGTTTTCCCCCCTGGCCCCCATTGTTTGTCCCTGCCACCACAACAATGAGAGTGTACAACTCATGAGTCAAAGAAAGGGGGGAGAGCGGAAGTGCGATCCGCTGTTGCCCGTCTGCCGTTGGCGCAACACGCCGCCCACCATGGGAAAAATTCGGCCGTAGCTCGCGGCACGGCCACGCCCCTGCAGGAAAAGCAAAACCGAACTAAAACATCCGGTTTAGCAATTTCAAAATTCAAATTTCGAATTTTGGACGAATTTAAGCGAATTTGATCGAATTTCAGCCAAAAAACAGGATTTCGTGTAGGCGATTCTGTTCTCGCCATCCAACGGAAACATCCGTGCAGGTTTTGGAACCTGCGCCCAACCGCCCACTCTCCGATCTCCATCCATGGCTCATCACCCACCTCCATCCAGTCGCTAGCCTCCATCCAGTCGCTAGCCTCCATCCGCAACAAGCAGGCATCCACTTCCTCTGGCCTCCATCCATTCGCACAAAGCCGACCCCCATCAACTTGACGGCGGGGATGGCAGATCCGGCGGCGGCGAAGGCCGATTTGACCGGTGGCGAGCCGGAATCGGCGGGGGTGAGGTAAGTTCTCCACTCTTATCCTCTCTTCTTTGCCCTCTCCCTCTCTCGTCTTCTCCGCCGCCTTGGATGGCCGCCCAGGGGCACATACGGGTGACGGCAAGACGGGGGCGACGCCTTACCGCTTAGGCAATGCCTTAATAATCATGATGGGGACTCTGCTTAGTACTAGCCCTCGGCGCTGTGATTTGCATCGTCTTTGAGAGCTCGACTGGCTTCATCTTTTTTCCGTTGTCTCCACTAGTCAATCAGCCACTACCACTACATCTGGTCTTTCTGCGTCCTCCACTACCTCCTTCTCTCAGTGGCACCATTGTCTTGGTCATCTCTGTGGCTCGTGTCTATCGTCTTTAGTCGGTTGTGGTGTTCTTGGGTCTGTTTTTAGGGACACCTCTTTGTTACACGCTGGACTCTTGCTCTTGGTGATAGCAAGATCCTTACTCTCATGGAGAGGATGACACTTGGAGATGGGGCAAATTTTTCTTGGTTTATTTCTCACACAATGCCATGCCAACCTAAGGGGTTGGGTATACATATTATAAGGTCGCTACTCACCAAGCATATGCCAAGATGCTAGTCTAAGATGCTAACAACTTTGTCCTAGATGTTGTCCTCTAAGATGCTAACAACTTTGTCTAGATCTTTGGTCAAGATCTTTGTCCTAGAGATGCTAACAACCGATCAAGGATCCGTCCTTGAGATGCTAACAACTATCAAGGATCTTGTCCTTTACAAAAGCAAAAAGCCGACACAAAAGCGACCACGAGACTTGTCCAACATTCTCCCTAAGTCTTGTGTGTCTCCTTGTGAGAATCTGAGCCATCCGATCCTAAGCGAGCGTCGTCCCTGATTTCCACGCCGGCGTCCCCAAACAGCGAGCCTCGAATGCGAGTCACGCTCGGAGAAGAACTCCGCCGCCGGTCATGTGGTGGGTGTCGCGGTGTCGAGCACCGCCCGCCGGTCTTCTTTGTTCGGAACTTTCGCCAAGAGGCGTGTGCTTTTAGCTCGTCAAGGTGGAGAGAGCGCTGCGGCGGTGCGTGGAAAGGTGGTTCGATGCTCGCTGAGCAATGAACGAGCGGATGCTCCTCCTCGCTGCGGCGTGGGCTGGCGCGTCGTGGTATCGACAATCCTTGGCCCGGTGACCGGGCTTGCGCGATTGTAGCAAGAGTCGTCCGTCGGCTCTTGCTTGCCCAGCAGCGCCATGCCTGGCGCCTCCACGGTCATCACCTCGGCGCGTCCTCGCGCCCATGCTGGCGTCTTTGCGCGGCTTGCGCGCTTACCACGCTTGTGGCGCTGTCGTGGAAGAAGGCTCCCCTTCTTCCTGTCACCTGGCCGGCGACCAGCTGCTCTGAGGAGGAGCTTCCGCCAATGGTGACGGGTCCCGAGGAGGCGTGGCTCATCATCGTCGACGACCTTGAGGCGACCTATCGTCTCCTCGATCGACATCGTGGAGAGGTCCAGCGAGACGGATCGGCGAGCCATGCGCTTGTACTTCTCTGGGACGCGGCGAAAGAGCTTCTCCACGGCTCTCTCCTCGCCGTAGGTGTCATCGCCGAACTGCACGGCCGCGCAGCGGTATTGAGGCGGAGAGCAAAGTCATCGGCGTCCTCGCCGCTTGAAGGCGAGTTCTCCCTTCCGTCGCGAAGTGCTGCGGTGTGGACTTGCGGCGCGATCGGCTGCCGTCGCGTGAGGCGGCGATGGCGTCCCAAGCCTCCTGGCGATCCGCTTGTTGGAGGCGAGCGCATCTCGGCGGGGCTGCGGCGATGAGAGCATCCAGCGCCGTCGATCTGGTTGTAGTCGGCGTCGCCGTGCGCAGCGCATCCCATGTGCCGCACTGGGCCTCGCCTTCATCGCCGCGCCCGCTCGGCGTGGTTGGCCTTGGTGAGGTAGACCACCCACCGCCGGCGGCGTCCCGACAACGATGCGGAACCCGTGGTAACCACGATGCCGGTCCGGAGAGAAAGCCACGCCGCTGTGAAGGCGCGCGCTCTATCGACCGTCTGCCGCCGTTGTCGTGCGCGCCTCCTCCGGAGCGCCACCGCCCAGCGCACCTCCTCCGAGGCGCCACCGGTAGCGACCGCGCTGTCTGGACCGCCGCTAAGCTCGTGGGCGTCTTGCGCCGCCATCGTGCGCCATTTCGGCTGTGGCTCCCGCCCGGCGGTCGAGTCTGCATCGATGCTATCGTCGGCGAAATGGAGCTCTTGGCGCCGCCGCGCGAGCCTCGACCTCTGCCGTTGCCGCCGCGCCGCATCTGCCGCGCCGTTTCACTTCCGCCTCGCCGCGGCTGCTTTGCCGGCTCGCGCTGCCGGCCTCGGCGCCCCTTCGCGCCACGCGGCGTCTGCCGCCGCTGCTTCATGGCTGCCGCCGCGGCGAGCTCGACCATCGGCCCGACGCCGCGTGCTCGAGGCGGCCGAAGGCCGAGCGCCTGCGGACATGGCGCGCTGCTGAGGTGTTGCGTGGAGAGGGCGCCGACGAGCAGCCGCTGCCGTCTCGGAGAGAGTGGCGTGGGCGGCCGGGCTGCTGCTTGCACTGGGTGAAATTTGCGAGGCGAGAAGGAGATGAGCGGGAGATGCTCGAGCTACAGGATAGTATAGCTCGATACCACTTGTTACATGGACTCTTGCTCTTGGTGATAGCAAGATCCTTACTCTCATGGAGAGGATGACACTTGGAGATGGGGCAAATTTTTCTTGGTTTATTTCTCACACAATGCCATGCCAACCTAAGGGGTTGGGTATACATATTTATAGGTCGCTACTCACCAAGCATATGCCAAGATGCTAGTCTAAGATGCTAACAACTTTGTCCTAGATCTTTGTCCTCTAAGATGCTAACAACTTTGTCCTAGATCTTTGGTCAAGATCTTGTCCTAGAGATGCTAACAACCGATCCAAGGATCTTGTCCTTGAGATGCTAACAACCAGTCAAGGATGCTGTCCTTTACAAAAGCAAAAAGCCAACACAAAAGCCGACACAGAAAGCCGACACAGAGACTTATCCAACACTCTTTACATTGTATGAGTTGCAAGCTTGGCAAGCAGCTGCAGGTCCCCTATCCCTCTAGTGATTCTATTTCTATTTGTCCTTTTGATCTTGTTCACTCTGATGTTTGGGGTCTGGCTCCCTTCGTTTGGAAAGGGGGTCATCACTATTATGTGATCTTTATTGATGATTATTCTCATCATACTTGGATCTACTTCATGTCCTCTCGTAGTCAGGTTCTCTCTATTTACCAGATGTTTGCCACCATGGTTCGCATTCAGTTTGATTCGGCCATTCATGTGTTTTATACCGACTCTGCTGGTGAGTATCTATCTGCTGATTTGCGTCGCTTTCTCGCTGAGCAGAGCACTCTTCCACAGCACTCTTGTCCTGGTGCTCACGCTTAGAACGGTGTCTCTGAGCGTAAGCATCGTCACTTGCTTGAGACTGCTTGTGCTCTCATGCTTGCCTATTCTGTTCCCTCACTTCTGGGCTAAAGCTGTTTCTACTTCTGCTTTTCTCATCAACCTGCAGCCTTCCACTGCTCTTCAGGGTTCTACTCCTGTCGAGCGTCTCTTTGCTCGGGTTTTAGAGTACAATCACTTTTCCGGTTTCGGCTGTATTTATTTTGTCCTTCTTCCACCTCGTGAGTGCACTAAGCTGACTGCTCAGTCAGTTGAGTGTGTTTTCCTTGGCTACAGTCTTGAGCATAAGGGTTATCGTTGCTTATGACCCTGTTGCTCGCAGGATGAGGATTTCTCGGAATGTCACTTTTAATGAGTCCCGATCTTACTACCCTCGTTCCCCCACTGTCAACTTAGATTCTCTTGTTGAGTCGATCTCCTTTTGATTTTTCCTAACTCGCAGCTTTCCACCTCTCTTTCGCCTCATCCTCCATCTACTCTGCCTCCATCTCCTCCAGCTCCACCTGTTTCGCCTTCGTCGGATTTCCCTTCCCGCTCTTTTGTTGATGTTCCACCTTTTCCCTTGCACCACTCTCGCCGTCCTCGGCCTACTACTTCCCCTCTCGAGCCTTCGTCTCTTGTGGGCTCCCGTCGCTCACATGACCATTGTTCGCACTCTCCTTGTTGTGGCTTCTGTTCGACAGTGGTCCATCTCTCAGTTGGAGGTTAAGAATGCCTTTCTCAATGACGAGCTGCGTGAGGAGATTTACATGCAGCTGCCCCTGGGTATTTTGTCCCTGATGGTATTGTTTTTCGCCTTCGTCGTTCTCTCTACGGGCTCAAACAAGCCCCTCGTGCTTGTTTTGACTGCTTTTCCTCTGTTGTCACTGCTGCCGGCTTTTCCGCCAGTGATCACGACCTTGCTCTCTTTGTTCACACCTCTCCTTAGGGTTGGACGCTCCTCCTATATGTGGATGACATGATCATTACTGGAGATGACTCTCAGTACATTGCCTTTGTGAAGGAGCGTCTCAGTGAGCAGTTCTTGGTATTTGATTTGGGTCCTCTTTGTTACTTCCTTAGGATTGAGATCACTTCTGCGCTCGAGGGCTACTATCTCTCCCAGGAGAAGTATATTCAGAATACCTTTACTCGCGCTTGTCTCACTGATCAGCGCGTGGTGGATACTCCTATGGAGCTTGGTGTTCACCTTCGGCCTACTGATGGTGAGCCTCTTGAGGATCCCACTCGCTACTGCCATATTGTCAGGAGCCTCGTCTACCTTGGAATTACTCGACCTGATATTTCTCACCCAGTTCACATCCTGAGTTAGTTTGTGTCTGTTCCCACTCAGCTCCACTACATTCATCTTTTTCGTGTTCTTCGATATCTTTGTGGAACTATCACTCGGCGTCTTTTCTTTCCTCGCTCTAGTTCTTTACAGCTTCAGGCGTACTCTGATGCGACCTGGGCCAGCGATTATTCTCATCGCCGGTCTCTTTCTGCCTATTGTGTTTTCCTTGGTTCCTCCTTGATTGCCTGGAAGACTAAGAAGCGGCATCGCGATTTCTGCTCGAATGCCGAGGTGAGTTGAGAGCCATGTCATTTGTGGATACCGAGATCACCAGCTTCGGTGGCTTCTTGCGGATTTTGGTGTTTCTGTTTCTGCACCGACCCTGCTCTTATCAGATAGTATTGGTGCGATCAGCATTGCTCGAGATCCCGTGAAGCATGAGTTTACCAAGCACATTGGAGTGGATGCTTCGTACATGCGATCGCAGGTGCAAGATCAAGTTATCGCTTTTCAGTATGTGCCTTCAGAGCTTCAGTTAGCATATTTCTTCACCAAGGCACAGACTCGAGCTCAACATAACTTCTACATCTCTGAACTCAGTGTTGTTGATCCACCATGAGTTTGAGGGGGGTGTTAGATATGCATATAGTGTAGGGTGTTATTTGCTATTGTCCAACCTTGTGCATGTTATATATTGGCCTTTGGCCCATTGGAATAGATAAGATGCATTATTCCAACATAAAGTACCCTTACTGTGGATTTCAAGCTTTTATATACAACCGAGGAAACTTTTTGAGCCTTTTTGTTTGTACCATTTGAAAGAACATGCTATAATTTGTCTCTTCCTGTCGATTCATTGATACATGTTACCATTTCGAACATACTATGTGACATCTGATGCATCCCAGCTCACATCATGTCGTCCTGTTGCACAAGGTATCAAGTTGATGGAACATCATGTATAGTCACTCATTAGGGGACTCTTTCCACCTCACTTCGTAGTTTCAGATGTCTCACTTGTCCCTATGCTCTCCATGAATTTCATCTCTGCCAGGCAGCTGGCAGATATAAACTGCTTTGTAGGGTTTGATGATAGCTCCTGTTTTGTGCAAGATCGTCGAATAAGAGTTGTCATTGTTAGAGAGGTTCTGTTGGGCTCTATTCTCTTTATCGTCTGAGTTTCCCTTTATCCTCCATTTCTAGTATTGCTCCTGCTCCTATTCTTTTGTCCTGTGTTGTTGGTCCATCTACTCCTTATCCTTCTGCATCTACTTCTGTTTGCAAGTCTTTTCCTCAATGGTATTATCGCTTGGGGCACTTGTGTGGCTCACGCCTCTCTATCTTGATTCATCAAGGTGTTCTTGGTCTTGTTTCTATTGACACAAAATTTCAGTACAAGGGTTGTATACTTGACAAGCAAGTACATCTCCCATATCCTTCCAGCTTTTCTCGATTTGATCATCCTTTTGATTTGGTCCATTCAGATGTTTGGGGTCCTTCTCCTTTTGCTTCGAAGGGTGGTCACAGATGTTTGGGTTCATTCCTAGTCTCATGCTCCTGCAATCGTAGCCTTAGATTGTAGTGGACATACACGAGCTTATGCAGTTTCTTGTACCCAAGGCGGTTCCTCAATTGTGTATGCACCAATGCAAATGTGCTCCAATTACGTTCACATCCTTTGGAGAAACACATTGTGAGACAATCAAGTAAGGCATATTTTTGTAATGTTGGTGTGTCCGCTCCAAATGTCATCCACCATGTAGCTACAAGTAACATGAAAATTACATTAAACTCATAGTGACGGTTCATTTTCTATGTATATATAAGTTGATAACAACATACCTGTAGTATGACGACTAGCACTAATGAAAGCCTCATTTGAAGCAAATAGGCCTCGTCGATTCTGATATAATTCTACCTCGCCTAGAGCACCTTGCCTCATTGGGTGTATCGGCTATTCTTTGAATTGCTTTTGTCGGAGTAGCGGCGAGTGGATTCTTTCCCAAACCATATAGGTTGTGGCTCGTGGGTTTAGCAATGATCTTGTCCAAAATAACACACTTAGAATGTTAGAAAAATACAACAAATATATTTTATGTGTTTGAATTTAGAAAACTATCTACTTGCACGAATCATATAGGTGCGATTCTTCATCGTATGAATTCTTCGATTAATCACTCTATAACACGATTATAGGTAGCGTCATCGTCCACAAATACTTCTTGAAGTTCATGTTGGAGATCATATGTTTTCCAATCATTCACGCCATCATTGCGGGTTTCTGGTCTACAAATCTTAATAGTCGATAAATCGGTTCTACCAATTTAATGACCCAATCCATCTTGGACCACCATTGTCTACTTGTGAGACAGAATACATGTATTCTTCTTCTTCGGTCATGCTCAAATGGTTGGAGCTCCACACATCGATACCATCCACTTCATGAACTTGTCTTTTCTATCCCAAAACTTTTCAAGAAAATAAATGTCGTTCCAAACCTTGTGGCGTTTGGACGAATTATCTCTCCTCCAATTTGTTGTCGCATTTCATTATGGAGGCGATCGTGGTATATAAGAACCGACAAATCCTCTTGGCGCCTTCACAACTCCATCAACCTCCTCAAATCGCCAATATCCTTCAACATGAGGTTGTGGTATCGCGCCGCACACGGCCGCCGGACTAAAGTTGGATACTCTTCAATTACGAGTTCACGCTTTCTTGTAGTTTGCACCATTGTCAGTCACAATCTGCATAACATGTCGAACTCCAACTTCTTCAACAACTTTACGTATCTCACGATACAAAAAGTCAGCATTTTGTATCTCACCAGTTGCATTCACTGACTTATGAAAAAACATTCTTCCATTCTGAGACAACATGAAGTTAACAATACTCATCTGTGTAGGTCCCATCCATGAATCACACATAATGGAGACTCCATCTGCACCCGATGCGTCTTTGAACTATGCTACATATTGCTTGATATCTTGTTCGTTAGCATCAAGATATTGTCCATCGATTTCATAGCCTCTTGGTGACTCCACGCCTCGACCAAGATTTTGTGTCTCTTTGATGGCGACACGAAAATAAGGATGATCGGCTTTTTCCCAGAACGTCATTACTATGGAACCACTTAGACCAAATTTTCCCCAGTTTTGACTTTGAGCCTCCACGAAGTACTGTATCAATCTGGGGTTGGAGGGGTGCCTGACTTGCCAAAATATCAGAATCAACTCTCACGGACTGTGACCTGCCAAGCATCCTAGGAATGGAACCACTTCTCGCCACTTTCACTTCCCTACCACTTCCTCTGCCACTACCACTTCCCCTACCACTTCCACTGCCACCTCCATGTTCAAATGTTGCACCCCTGGCTTTTGCCCTTTGTTGGAGCTGGTGTACCTCCAACGACTCTCGGCGAGCCCATTCCATCTGCATTTCCTCGTCATCATCGAAGACATCTTCAGACGATGGCCCACGAGCTACAGGCTCTCTTGCAGCTTGCTCCATTCGAAATCGTTCATCTTTAATAGCTTTCTTTCTTGTCTTCACTTCTTCAAGACTTGCCAGCATACGCTTTCGGACTTCCGCCGGAACCCCACTACAAGCGACAACATCTCCGTGTCTCCCAGCAAGATGTTCTTTTAGGCGGGTGACACCTCCACCTGATTTCGTTATATTACAATATCTGCACTTCCAACCAGCACCTCCTAGTCTCTCTCCATGCTCCCAAACATTGAAAGATTCAGGAGCCATCACCTACAATAATCCATACCCTTATCAAACAAATGTCTGTAATCTCTGTCCATACAAACTAATGTTTGAAATTAATTGTTCATAGAGTTGTAGTAAGTTCTCATGCTCCAGTAACAATTTGAATAATACAAAAAGTAAGTCACAAATTTGGCAGCAATACTGTATTATATGCATGGGAGACATGTCATGGAAAATTCACTCTCATGGTTGCTTAAGAAGTTGTTGATTTATTCCTGAAGAGGGAAAAGATAAGACTAGTGTTGTTTCAGTGTGTTGAGCACACATACCATAATTGTTCTGGCCCTTGCTTGTTACCTGCTTTTGTCCTCCTCCTCCTCTTGTTGCAGCATTGCTTCTTTGCTCCTCTTGCTTCTGCCGCATTCCGCTTCTTCTCTCTCCTCTGCTTTCCGTTTATTCTTCTTCTTGCTCCTATTCTGCTTCTTCTCTTTTCCTCTATTTCTTCTTCTCTTCTTCTTCTTTGCTCCTCCGCTTGCTCTCTCTGCTGCTGCTCCTATTTCTTCTTTGCTAATTTGCTAAATCTTTTGCCAGATCAATAAGCAAAAGGGGGGAGAAGAGAGTGTTGCTTGTTGCCACTAGCTGCTAGCTATTGTCCTCCTGTCCAGCAACGAAACAAGCAAAAGGGAGAGTGGGAGACACGAGAGGACTGCTGCAGCAGCAAAAGTAACACACAAACAAGGAGCATCCAATGCAAACAATCAACTCATGTCTTTGTCAACTACAATCTAAGGTCTGCTCCCACCCATGTGATCCTCCAACTATGCAAGAATCAACTCATGTCTTTGTCAAACTAAGCAATGCAATTGCAAGTATTCAAATTCAATTGATTCAAACTTTCATAACATAAAAAAACAACCAACTAAAAGATAACATGTGAAAAGAACATATTTCAATATGTAATCTAGCACAAAAATGCCTAAACCAACCAAGGGATGACATTACAAAGTCAAAAATTCAAATTCAACTTTTGAACTTTTGGACGGTTTTGAAATCCCTGTTCACTCCAGAAATCCGGTTCTGCGATTACCGCCGATAACAGGACGATTTTTTTTCCATGGTCACAGTTACTATGTCATACTTGATACACTTGGATCTACTTCATGAAACACCATTCGCAGTTGATTTCTATCTATTAGTCTCTTGCTCAAATGGTTCATACTCAACTGCCATCTGTGTTTTTCGTTGACTCTGGAGGAGACTTTCATCAGCTTTTTGTCAGTTCCTTTCTTCTGAGGGTACTGTTCTTTAGCTCTTGTGTTCTGGTGTTCATGCTCAGAATGGTTTTGCTGAGCTCAAGCACCGTCACATCATTAAGACTACTCGTACTCTTCTCATTTCCTCTTTTGTTCCCTCTCACTTCTGGGGGAAGCGGTCTCTACGGCAGTTTATCTCATCAATCGCCAGCCCTCTTCTAAGCTTTAGGGCAAGTGTAGGGCAAGTGTCTAGGTGAGGTCACCTGCTCGCTATGATCATCTTTATATCTTTGGTTGTTTATGCTATGTCCTTCTAGCATCTTGTGAGCGCACAAAGATGAGTCCTCAATCGGTTGAGTGTCTTCCTGGGTTGTAGTCTTGAGCATAAGGGCTATCGTTGTTAGGATCCCTCAGACGTCGCATTCACATCTCTCGTGATGTGTCTTTCGATGAGGGTTGACCCTTCTTTTATCATCCTTCTACATATCCCACTCCTTCCACAGATTTCACCTCCTTTTTGTGTCTACCTCTCATTCCTTCACTAGACTTGCTTTCTCTAGATTACACTTTCTCCATTAGTTTCACCTTCTAAGGTGTCTCCTCCACCAGCTCCACCAATTTTTGACACTTCCACTTTTCCCTTTCACTATAGTCGTCGACAGAGAGTTCCTTCTGATCCTCAGACTTCCATTCCTCTTGAACCTTCTGATCCTCAGTCCTCCTGTCCTCCACTTGACCCTCCAGCCAGTACCATAGACTCTGACGATCATTCTACTATATCACGGTATGCCCTATGTGATCGTTCCTCTATCAGGCACTAGAGAGATGAGGGTTTTCTCGTACATGTGCAGTATCTGAGCCGAGTACCTATCAGGGGGCAACCAATATACCTGAGAGGCAATTGGCTATAATTGAGGAGCTTATATCATTAGTGTACATGCACTTGGGATCTTGTTCCGCTACTATATGGAGCTGTACCTATAACTTGCAAGTAGTTGTGCAAAGTAAAAACAAGTCAGATAGTTCAGTGGAGCGATACAAGGTTTGTCTTGTTGCAAGAGGTTTTCAGCAGGCTTATAGTCGAGATTATAATGAGACTTTTGCTCATATGACTACAATCTAGGCTCTCATTGCTGTTGCAGCAGTACACTTATAAACTATATCTCTGATGAATGTCAATAATGCTTTTCTTCATGGTGATCTTCATGCGGAGGTCTATATGTAGGCACCCCTAGGTGTTGAGGCTTCTACATGCCATGTTTGACGTGCTCTATATGGTCTCAAGTAGGCTACTCATGCTTGGTTCGAGCTGCTGGTTTCACTCTAAGTGACCATGACCCTAGCTTGTTTATTCACACTTCTCGGGGTCGTACTTTGCATCTACTATATGTAGATGATATGCTGATCACAGGAGATGACATGGATTATGTGGTTTTTGTCAAGAAGAAATTGAGTGAACAGTTTATGATGTCAGATTGGGGACTATTGAGCTATTTATGGGGATTGAGGTTCATTCTGATGGTAATGGGTTGATGGTTACTACCTCTCTCAGCATCCCTACGTTCAGGATCTGCTCGCTCGCTCTAGTATGACTGATACTCGCAATGTTGTCACACCCATGGAGCTCCACCTGCAGCTTCGACCTACAGACAGTGTACCACTGACAGATCCTTCCCGCTATAATCAGCTCGTTGGGAGCCTTGTTTATCTCACTATTTCCAGGCCAGACATTGCTCATGTTGTTCATGTGCTTAGCCAGTTTGTCAGTGCTCCCACCTTAGTTCACTATGGTCATATTCTTCGTGTGTTGAGATACTTGAGGGGGACAGTGTCCAGACGTCTGTTCTATGCCAGTTCGAGCCAGCTCCAGCTTCACGCTTACTTTGACTTCACTTGGGTGAGTGATCCTACAGATCGCTGATCTATCGTTGGTTAGTGCATCTCTCTTGGTACTTCACTCATTGCCTAGAAATCCAATAAGCAGACCGCGGTGTCACACTCTAGTGCAGAGGCTGAGCTTCGTGCCCTTGCCGCTACCACCTCAGAGATCGTCTGTCTTCGATGGCTCTTGGCTGATCTTGGTGTTCATTGTGATAATTCTACACCTCTGTTTTGTGACAACACAAGTTCCATTTAGATTGCTAGTGATCTAGTCAAGCATGAGTTTACAAAGCACATTGGTGTTGATGCATCCTTCACACTGTCTTATCGTCAGCAGTCGACCATCGACCTCCAGTATATACCCACAGAGCTTCTAGTTGCACATTTCTTCACTAAAGCTCAAATTCGAGAACAACATCGACTTCATCTACTCAAACTCATGCATCAGATCCTCATGATCCACCTTGAGTTTGAAGGGGGGGGGTAAGAGTCTTGTACATTGTCTCTCTCTCTCTCTCTCTCGCCCATGTAGCCCATGAGGCCCATGTAACTCGATGTCTATATATACCCTCTCAATAATGAACAAGATGTACAGTTGTGAATAGCAAAATCAACTTCCAAATCTAACAAACAATACAACAAAAAATTGATTATTTGTGCTCAAGACAAGTTTGAACCTGGTTTGAATTAAGCTCGGTGGCACTGTACATACTAAATGGTAAAATATGTAATTCAAGCCTAATTGAATTAAGCTCAAGCTTGGCTCGATAAGGTCTTCGAGCTCAAATCATAGTTACCGGATTCGCGACAACCACCATTGAACCCCGATCCTGATCGTGCGAACCAGTTCGGGGTTTGGCAGCGATCTGATTCACAATGATTCGTAGTCCGATTCGCTATAGGGAGGTGAACCCAACACAAATAATCAACAAAAGAAACAAAGGGAGATGGAGATGAGCATGGCAGGAGGGAATGATTCCCACACCTCTGTCGCCACCGCTGCTTATCATGCTATCGCCGTCACTGCCAGAGCTGTCGCTGTCACCATCGCGGTCGTTTTTGAGGAGTAGCAAGGAGGCGGCGGAGGGGTGAGAGCCTGGGAGGTGTTGGGAGGAGGCGGGGTTGGTGCCTGGGAGGAGTTGTGAGGTGAGCAAGGAGGCGGCGGAGGGGTGAGTCTGGGAGGTGTTGGGAGGCGGTAGCAGGGCTGGTGCCTGGGAGGAGTTGTGAGGTGATGGGATGGGACTATGGGAGTCTTAGGGCAGAGGGTTAGGGAGTCATGGGCTGGTTGGGCCAGCTTGTAACCTCATCTTGTCTTTTTTTGTTTCTTTTATGCTATTGGACTATAGGATCTTCTGTGGCTATGTGCATGTGTTTGCAAGACCATATGTTGCCTAAGAGGCATACGCATCCCCGATTAACGAACCTCATCCCCGATTCGCGAACCCCATCTCCGATTCGCAAACCGAAGAGGTATACCCCTTAATGAACCCTATTTTACGAAGTGGCGTATCGCGAACCCAAATCCGAACCTGACGAATCACGAATCAGGCAACTATGGCTCAAATATTGGATTGATCTTTGCTCGAGTCAAAACTCAAGCAACTTGTTGACCCCAAGCTTCTTTTCACAACCCTAGACACGTTCCTGGTAGAAATATTGGTGCAACCTAGCATGCCCATCTTTTCCTGGATGTATAATGTTCTGGACATTGTAACTTCGTTATTGTCATAATTGTCATCTTTTATATGTTGATCCTTTTTAAAAAAGAAACTCAATCGATGGAATGGAGGGTAATTAGCCCTATAGATGCTTGTGTAGTCTGAAGTTCTGGGTGTGGTTTGACAGCCTCACGCTGTGGAGCTCCATGTTTTGTGTTGTGATGTGTTGAGTTAATTCAGGGAGATGAATCGAAGTTATGGTCTCTCTGAATTTCATATAATATAGGAGCTTCTGCAGTGTTTACCAGGCTTATTAAGGCGTTGCTTAGGCGACGCTTAAGCGGTAAGGCACAGCCTGGTGGTCAAGGCGTCGTCCTGCCTTGCCGCCTCCGCCTTGCCGCAAAGCCGCCTCCTCCCCGCGGTTCCTCGTCGCGCGGCTCCTCCACCCGGCTCCCCATCACAGTCGCGCAGCTCCTCCCCGTCGTCGTCACTGTTGCGCAGCTCCTCCCTGGCCCGAGATCGTGAGCTCTGTGCGTCGCCTGTGCCCTGCCTGCACCTCCTCTGCTTGGAGCCTTGGTGGAGAGGGAGGTAGAAGGAGAGAAGAGAGGAGCCGTGAGCTCACCTGGATCTTGGAGTTCGTCGGCCCCCCGAGATCGCAAGCTCCGTGTGTCGCGCCGTGCCGCCGGCCTGAAGCCTGCCCACCCCCTGCACTGCCGGCTTCGTGCTTTCCACCCGTGTGCATGCGCCGCCGGATGGTGGAGAATAGGGGGGAGGGAATACCTAATTCCTCCCCCGTGCTTTGGAAAGCTTCCCTTAATCGAGAAACCATCTTTGGTGGTGAGATTAGTTACAGCCTAGTTGTGCGCAAAGGATGTGGCCTGCATCTTCATGGATGCAGCAGAATCAAGAGGCCCAGATACTTTTCTTGGAGCACCAGACGAATTCAGTGGTCCAGAGGAGATAGGCCCAGATGTGATAAGCCTAGTTGTAGGAAGCATAGGAGGGAGAGGGCCAGAATTCTGGCGAGCCATTGGGGTCACTCCAGACTGGGGACCAGATGACCTCTTCGCTGGTTCTCCATGCTTATTGAGTGGTCCGGAGTTAGAGTTTGCCCTTGCTGATCCACCAGCACCAGGAACTGAAGATGAAAGAGAACCAGAGTAGTTGGAGTGACCACCAGCGTTAGCGCCTTATGATGTGTGTAAGGCATGGCCTTGCCTCGCGCCTTAGCGCTTAAAAGGTGTGAGGGGGGTGGGTCGCCTCGTCTCGCCTTACCGCCTTAATAACCATGATGTTTATGGCTGAATAAGGCAAACTCTTAGTATATTACCACGGCAGGTTTACAGTTAAGTGCAACACAAAATTGTATATTGCACCAAGCACGGGCAGAAGATTAGGAGATGAACCTTTCGTGATTTTAGAGATTGACAGACTGCCAAATCTATATCATTTGCTTAAGTAATATTGATTCTCAGTAGTTTTCTTGCAGTTGCTTGTTTTCGGTGTTAGAAGTTGATAATTGTTCCCGTTTTGTTTTTGGTACGCATGCAGTTACAGTTCTGAGTAGTATTTTTATTTTATTTTCTTATTTTGTCTTTGTTTTTGTTGAAGCGTTACTGTTGTTGTTGGAAGTATCCCAAGTTCTGATCCTTCTGGAAGACTTATCCTACTCCCAAAATCATCAGCCCAGGATTCTGGTGTCTCTAGTTCTAAAAGGGCTAAGAAGAAATCAGACTACATAGTTGGTTCACTTGTTGAAGCAGAGGTGCAACTATTTTTTAGCAGCTGATATGATTGGTCATTCTTTACTCTATATCTGCAAACTTAACTTGTAAATCCTATTTGGTCTCAGATTATCGATATCAAGCAACTTGAAGTTATTTTAAAATTTGGTGTCAATCTTCATGGAAGGATTCATATTACTGAGGTAAATGCTGGACTTTATTTGAAGTGATTTTCTTATGTAATATTGGCTAAGTCACTGATTGGTGACACATTTCTGATTTGTTTCAGGTTCTTGAAGACGATTCCACTGAGCATCCTTTTAGTAAACTCAGAATTGGGCAAAAGGTCCATGCAATAATTGTTGCAGAAGCTGAACATTCAGGAAAGAGTGGCAAAATTTTCAAATGGGAACTATCTATTAGACCGTCTTTGCTTAAAGGTATGCTGTACTTGGAGTCTCTTCTATTTGTCTGTTTCACAATATATAACCATCTCATATATACGTTACCGCTTGGTCTGCTTACCTTAATTTTATTTATAGATAATTTTTGTATCTGCACGCTTGTATTCTCTGTTGTATAGCGCTTATATCTTTTTGGTGTTTCTTATTCTTTGCTTGACATAGTTTCCTGATTGTTGGATTTTTTTACTTGAACCATTGAACAGGAGAGTTAGAAGAATTAACTGCTCCTAAAGCAGAATTAAATCATTCAATTAATGACATCGTTCGGGCTTATGTTGTCAAGGTGGATAGAGAATGGGCCTGGTTAACTGTATCAAGAAATGTCATGGCTCATTTATTTATTCTTGATAGTTCAGTTGAGCCCAGTGAACTAAAAGAGTTCCAACAGCGTTTTAGTGTCGGCCAAGCAGTGAAAGGACGCATTATTGGGGTGAACAGGGAGAAAAGGTTGTTGAGGCTGAAAGCACTTGATAGCCAAGGCACGCCCGAGAATACAGATGAAACGCAAAAATCAATCTCACCTATTGCTGAACATACAAAGCAAGGAGATATCATTGGTGGACGAATTCAAAAGATTCTACCCGGTGTTGGTGGGCTTGTCATTCAGATTGGACCTCATCTTCATGGAAGGGTTCATTATACGGAAATTGTTGATTCGTGGTTGCCAGAACCCCTGTCTGGATTCCATGAAGGTCAGTTTGTGAAATGCAAGGTCCTGGCTGTAAGTCGCTCACCTGAAGGATCTGTCCGAGTTGACCTATCACTTCGTACATCAATCCTATGCACAAATTCTAACCACTCAAGAAGACTATTTGATGATTCGTAAGTGCTATATTTGTTCTGATTTATAAGAAATTAAGGAACAATCATCTTTTATTTGTGTTAAAGATGTTTTTTTTTTGTTCAAAAATTCATATGGCTATAAATATAAAATATTAACTGTGGCCAGTGACAACTGCATTTTTGGATGTGGGGGATTGGGCCAAGATTGTCTTTCTGAAAACCAAATCCCAAGTCCCAAGTCCCAACCCAATCTTTCACAGATATATAGTCCTGTACTCCTGTTAGAATGTTAAATGTTTTAGGCAAAATCTTATGGTTGCAAATGTCCTAAAAATATTATGTCTACGACTTTATGTGTGACATCTTTGCTTTGTAGGGCAACTTGTACCCCCCGATTTGAGAAGATCAATGATCTGTGCCCCGGCACAGAGGTTAAGGTATTTTCTTTTCATCTTTTAATAATTTGGTTTTGTTTGAAGAATTTGAATTTTGAAATATGAACTCGAAGTAGTGTGTGAATAAGACATACAGCTTATCATTTGGGCACTGTCTAAAAGATACTGGATGTCTGGATTATCATTCCTGCAAATCCAATCTCAAAATCGACCGCCCTCCAAGATCCAACGGTCCAAAATCAAGGAGACGATCGGAACTTCCGCTTTCATCCGCAGATCTTAGCCGCTCAATCTTGATCGAACGGCGGGAGCGAGCGGCTCGGAAGGAAAGAGAGAGAGATCGACACGCGGACCCGCATGTCGGGAGAGGCGCGCTGCGCGGCTACTGGCCGAGATGGTCATGCGAAGCGAGATAGGAGCGGTCGAGAGGAATGGGCCGAGTTTTTATGAAATCGCCCGATTGATTTTCCGAGATTTAAATAGGTTTTTCAATTATAAATTACCGTAAATTCAAATAAGCAATAAAAATAGCAAATGAACTCGAAAAAATTCTAGAAAATCTAGAAAATATATCCGAGCACATAGAACCCAAATAAAATAGTTTTGGCTAATGTTCATGTTGGGATTATTCACATTAAATGTTTTTGATTGCAAAGTCCAATATTAAGCTTTTGAATTAAATTCAAATAAATCCAAATGGTGAATTTTTCCCGCTAACTATTCAAAGGATTTTTAAGGCTCAAAATTGGGATGTTACAAACCTCCTCTTAAAGGAATCTCGACCCCGAGATTCAAAGCTAGCTAGAGAAAAGGCTAGGAACTCGGCTTCGGCTCTTCTTCACGCTCCCACGTTGCTTCTCCTTCTCGAGTGGTTGCTCCATCGACCTTGCAAAACGCAATGCCTTGCTTTCGCGTGAGGCGCTCATGCGACATCCAAAATCTCGATCGGCCGCTTCCTTGTAGGTAAGATCCTCCTTCGATCAATTGATTCAAGCGGGCTTGCTCTTCCGCACACGAAGACACTTCTTCAATCGCGAGACATGAAAGACGCCATGCACTCGCTAACGCATCGCGTAGCTCCAATCGTAAGCAACTTCTCCACTCGCTGCCCAAAATCTTGAACGGACCAACATACCTAGGGGCAAGCTTCCTCGGCATGGAACCTTTTGACACCTCGAAGCGGAGTCACCAAGATAAACGAAATCTTCGGGTTCAAAATCGAGATCACGACGACGATTATCGCCGTAGCTCTTCTCGCCTGGATCGAGCTATCTTTAATCTTTCTCTTATCATGGCCACTTGCTCTTCGCTTCTGAATAATTTTCGACCAAAACCGACTGCTCAACTGCTTCACCAATTCAACGGGGTTCTACAGCACGCCGCATAAAGCTTCAAATGGTGACATTTGTAGATCGCTTGATAATCGTTGTTGTATGAAAACTCGTGATACGACAAACTTTTATCCATCGAAAGCATTTGCTAGAGCACAAGCTCTCAAAGATATCCTCCAATATTCGATTGACTCTTTCATGCGCCCATCTGTCTGGGATGATACGCTGTATCAAATTCGATGGGTACCCAATGCCTCATGCAAGCTTTGCCAAAACGAGAGTGAACCGAGATCCTCGACCGATACTATCTTCTTGGGCACACCATGCAAACCGACAATTCTAGCCATGTACAATTCCGCAAGGCGATCATGTGCTTTTATCCATCAAAAGATTGGCTACAAATCCTTCAGACACAACTTCTAGCTTTAGCTTCAAATTCTTCATACGCCTGGCAACTTTCCTTTACTTCCAAAGCATTGCAAGAATCTTACGACTCAAGGCATCCGCCACTACATTGGCTTTTCCAGATGGTAGTGGATCCCAAGATTATAATCCTTGATCAATTCTAACCATCTTCTCTGCCTCATGTTCAAATCGACTGGGTGAAAATGTACTTGACTCTTATGATCTGTAGACTTCACAATGACACCGATGAGGTAATGACGCCAAATCTTTAGAGCATGCACTACGGCTAATTCCTGGATCATGAGTAGGATAATTCTCTTCGTGAGGTCTCATTGCCTTGATGCATGTTTACGGCTCTTCCTTCTGCATCGGACGCATCCTAATCCTTGACGCGAAGCATCACAATAGATATCGAAATCCTTGCGAATATCCGCAAAATCGCATCGGGTGAAGTCAAACGCTTCTTCGCTTCTTGAAAACTTTCTTCACAAAGCAGAGTCCAAGTGAACTTTTTCTCCTTCTTCAACAATTGCGTATGGGCTTAGCAATTGATGAGAATCCTTCGATGAAACGGCGGTAGTAACTCGCCATTCCCAAGAAATCGCGAACTGAGTCACGGCCTTGGGTCGCTCCCAATGTAACATCGCTTTCACTTTACCGGTCAATCACTACTTCTACTGTCATAACATGACCAAGGAAATCCACTTCCTTCTTCCAAAAATCACACTTATCGAACTTGGCATACAACCGATGCTCTCGAGTTTCCCAATATTGTTCTTAAATGTTCTGTGTTCTTCCTCCGACTTGGAGTACACTGTAATATCATCAATGAACACAACTACGAACTTGTCCAAATATTCCATGAATACTTTATTCATCATGTTCATGAAATAGGCAGGACATTAGTCGCACTAAAAGACATGACTAAGAACTCATAATGTCCCGAATCGGGCGAGGTGTACGATCGAAGCGTTGTTTCTCCTTCGTGGGCGGGTAGCGTCGGGCAAGTCCACACCGCTTCGAGGATGGTAACGAAGACGGTGTCTTGAAGCTCCGTGCGCGTAGATGTTGCGAATACGTAGCATGGCCAAGCGCGACGACTCTCGGATACCTTCCACCAAGTGATCTTCCTCACGAGACGCGCGAAGGTTGGCTCGCCTTGTCGCTCCTCCCGCGAGATCGTCAGCGACAAATCACCCACCTTTCGACCATTCACCGTCCGGTTGTTGCCGACGCGTCACGGACGATCAAAACCTCCAAGAACCTGGAGCAACTTCCAAAGTTCGCGGCGTAACCTCCACAACGCTCACCATAGCTCAAGATTTGAGGCATCCACAAGACAGACGAACAGGTAAGAGCAACTTTAAAACAATGGGAGAGAAGAGATTATAGCAAAAGTTGAGGCGAGAGAGATATGAGAAAGTTAAGCAATCAATTAACCTTGCAAGTTAATTTTTCCTTTTAGAAAATAGTTTGGACACTCTAATGTGCTTTTATCCATCGAAAAGCTGTAAATAGTGTTGGTGGCAATCTTCATACAACATTTTGTAATAAAACTTGGGGTGAATTCTCTAGATGATGTTATACCAGAGCACAAAAGGACTTTGTTTATGTCTTGTCCAAAGCATACCTGGCACCCACTGTAAATAATCATGCATAAGTGATTATAAGATTTACATTTTGGTTTTGCACCTTAAAATTTCAGTATTGAAAAATGACATTGCATGCTGTTGGCCTTTATTTTTTGGGTGATGAGCATCTAACTGAGTAGAAATTGTTGTCAATGTAGTGTGCTGAAGAAATGAAGTTAGTTTTCCGACTCTCCTGGCTTTGATATTTGTTTGTACCTACCAGTATAAAGTGTATTTTATCTACAGTGATGTAACGTGATGTGCTGCTAACATTGTAGGGCTATGTGAAGAATGTGAATTCCAAAGGATGTTTCATTATACTGTCTCGAATGATCGAGGGAAGGATTATTTTATCAAATTTATCAGATGAGTACGTTGAAAATCCTCAGAAGGATTTCCTGGTTGGAATGCTTGTACATGGAAGGTGAGATCTTGCCATCTACGAATGCATGTAAAAACTGCTAAGATTTTCTCTCATGAATCTAATGGGATAATTATGCAGGGTCTTGTCTGCCGAATCACTATCAGGGAAAGTTGAGGTATCACTTAAGAAGAGCTCTGCTAGCAAATCACAAAAGTCGGATGACATTAGTTACAGTGATCTGCATGTGGGGGACATCATTGATGGTCAAGTTAAGCGGGTTGAATCCTATGGATTATTTGTGATAATTCAGAGCAGCGAATTGGTATGTGTTGTCTTCTCTAGACTCCGCAAGTGTTTGAACTCAGTAACTAATTTGTTTTGTAAATCTTCTTTTTGTAGGTGGGCTTGTGTCATGTATCAGAACTTTCTGATGAACCAGTCCTTGATATTAACTCTTGCTACAAAGCTGGTGAAATGGTTAAAGCCAAAATTTTGAAGGCATGTTTTATCTGTTGTCAGAGCAGTCTTTTGCCATTGTATGCATGTTAAAAATCCACTTCTTTTTTTTTACGTCCAGATTGATGAGAAACGACATCGAGTATCCCTTGGAATGAAGAGATCTTACTTTGACTCTGATCTGACTGATGGTATAGATGATGATGATGATAATGATAATGAAAGGGTTCCTATGGACATCAGTCATACCCCTGAGATTGCCAGAGATCTGAACAGGGCCTTAGTTCTTCCTGAACCAGAATCCAGGGCTTCTGTGCTGCCACTTCAGGTCTCATTAGCTGAATCTGAATGTTCTGACCAAGAGGATGATGATAAAGGACGTGAAATTGCTAATGGAAGTGAAGCAAATGTTAAAAAGAGCGAGAAACGGTCAAAGGAGAAGGCGAGGAAACAAAGGTTTACAGACATTTCATTCATCTTTTATTTCCTTGTACCGTCAACATAGGCATCACAAACTTTTACATCCTGACATCCTGTTTTTTTTTTCTTCAGGGAACTAGAAATCGGTGCCTTGGAGGAAAGGGCTTTACGGAATGATATACCACAGACTCCAGATGAATTTGAGAAGTTGGTCAGGAGCTCTCCAAATAGTAGCTTCGTCTGGATAAAGTATATGGCATTTTTGTTAGACCTTGCAGATGTTGAGAAAGCACGTGCTGTAGCTGAAAGGTACATCTGCAGTCCAAGAATCATTGTTTTAGTTATTGTTCCAAATAATCTGTGGTGATACGAAATCTTCCCAGTGGTTATATGATTTAGGATCACCTTGGTGATGCCGCTTTGATTTTTAATCCATGAAAATATCCATTCATGTTAATCTCTTTTGCAAAGAAATGGTTTTTCCTTGCTGAAGCATGTTTTGTTCAAACTTTCCGCCCTGTGTTGCATGGATTTTCATCCTTTTCAATTGTCTCTCATGTTCGTTAGGGCTTTGAGGACAATAAACATCAGAGAAGAGGAGGAGAAGCTCAATGTTTGGGTAGCATATTTTAATCTGGAAAATGAATATGGGAGTTCACGGGAGGTAAATCGAAAATGACACTACTTTTAAGTTTCTTTCTGCTGTTCCACTTGATACTGATTCACTGTTGGTATATACCAGGATGCTGTCAAGAAGATATTCCAAAGAGCCTTGCAGTATTGTGATCCCAAAAAGGTGCACTTGGCTCTTCTTGCAATGTATGAGAGGACTAAACAGCACAAACTGGCAGATGAACTTCTTGATAGAATGACCAAAAGATTCAAAACTTCCTGCAAGGTTAGTTCGTCACTCTCCTGTTTGCATCTGGAGCAAATATTTTACTTTTGTGATGTTATTGTAGATCTGGTTACACCACATTCAATCTTCTCTCACGCAACACAAGGACGTTGAATACATCAAATACACCGTAAACCGTGCACTTCTAAGTCTGCCACAGAGCAAGCGAATAAAGTTCCTCTCGCAGACTGCTATCCTGGAGTTCAAGTGTGAGGTGCCTGAGGAAGGGAGATCCAGATTTGAGCTGATCTTACGGGAGTACCCAAAAAGAACAGATCTTTGGAGTGTTTACCTAGACCAAGTAATATTGCATTTATAAACTGTCATCTGTAATTATTATTCTGTCAAATAATGCAGTTTTATTGATAATCATGATCTTTTGTAGGAAATTCGCCTTGGTGACAAAGAAGTTATACGGGCATTATTTGATAGGGTGACATGCCTTAGTCTTCCTCCAAAAGATGAAGGTTTGGCTCATTCTCAATGTATCTTTAATTTTTTATTGCTATTAAATAGTATAACAACAAATACAAGCATAAAATCCAATCATTTGTTCTTGTCATGCATCTTCAGTTTCTGAGTTGACCCATTTTTTCTCGTTATTTCTGAGTATAAATTATAGCTGAGATGGCAGGGTTGGTACCTAGTACCAGGGACTAAAATCCTGGCTGGTTACCGGCTTCACCGGTGGGGACCGGGTGAACAGTAACTGGCCGAAAAATTTTAAATTTGAATTTGATTGCATAATGCCCTTCCTAGGTTGGTTTAGGTCTTTTTGTGTTAGATTACGTATTATATGAGCTAAATATGTTTGAATTATTGTATTAGCAAGTCTCGGGTGGTTTTTTTGGACTTGAAAAGCATGTTGAATTATAGTATTCTCACATGAAGGATATCTATTGTGTCAATTGTTGATGTATAAGCAATTAGCATTTGGCAGGATTCATTTTAATGTTCATTTTAATGATTGTTTGATCAAGGGTTTGTTGGTTCAACAAAAAAAATTCATGTACCAACGCTGATCCGAGGGCATACTAAATGGAGTTTGATATTAGGAATAGCCTATTGATCTGCCTTTTTTTGACCGGTTTTCAACATTTGAAATTCAAAATTTGGTTCGTGAAATTCATCTAGTATTTCCCCGGGTTTTCCGGCCGCCGACCGGTTACCATTATCGGCCGCCGACAGGGATTTATGCCGGTACCGGGATTTCGATCTTTGCCTAGTACCAAGGATTTAAAAACAGTTACGGGGAAAATATTGGACCCTGGCCGGTACCTATTACCGGTTGGTTACTGGTTTTCCATCGGACAGTTTCAATTATCAAATTTAAACTCAAAATTTGAATTTGACAACCGCCCAGTTTGACCGGTTCCGGCAGGTTACTGCCCAAAATTACTATTCATCCATTCAAATTCAAAATTTAAAACTTTTCGGACCGATATTTTTTGTATCAACCCTGCCAACAAAAGCTTTACTAGCATTCCTTATATTAATCTTAGTTAACAAAAGCTTTACTAGCATTCCTTATATTAATCTTAGTTTCTTGGTACTATGCTCAACTTTTGCAGTTCTTATTCAAGAAATACCTGGAATATGAGAAGTCTCAGGGCGATGAGGAAAGAATTGAGCATGTGAAGCAGAAGGCACTTGAGTACGTTCAGAGTTCACTAGCCTGATGTCTAAACCCCCCCTGAACTTTCTACTCCTGCAATGCGCAAGAGTGGCTGCTTCTGCGAGCGCGAACGTTGATCCGCAACCGGGAGTGTTCGCCCTTGATATGCCGCTGAGAGGGTTGGTATTATAACCCACTGATGGCGCAAGTCCACATTTTAGCTCATGATGGGATCGAGGCAGAAACTGTGGAGAATGCCAGTCGTAGAATAGATTAGATGTATCTGATGTGCTGCAGCTTGTACGCAGTTGGCATGCCTCCGCCGATTTTGTGTGTCATTACACTAGGTTAGATATGTATTTATTGAGCAGATGTGAACACGAACGTTGTTAATGGAAGATGCTGGTCATTCAATTTTGTTGGAAAAGACTGTTCGTGACTTTTCCAAGCATTAGAATCTTCACCCACAATATCCCGTCCAAACCTGTCCCTGGTATGGCAATTACTAATTGCATCCTATCTCTAGTCTGCAACAGCTATACATCCGGACTCGTATTTTTTTGGAGAAAGAGATAGATAGAATCATGCTTTACAACCGAATCACTGGGAGTGACTAGCTGCAGTGCTGGCCAATTGGGCCGTCTGGCCTGGCACGGGTCCGTCTAGGCACAACCTGTTTTGACTCGGCTACTATTTGTACCGAGCCAAGTCGGTCTATGTGTCAGAGTGGCGGTTCAGGCATGACCCGTTGGGCAATCGTGCCGTGTTGAGCCGGCACAGTCTGTTTAGCTTATCGGGCCAATGTGGCCCGTTTAGCCCGCTGCGTCTTTGCTCGCCCGCCTCCCCGCCACTGTCCTGCCCGCTTGCTCTCGCAGCCCAGCCTACCCCACCCACCCTTCTTCTTCCCAATCGCCCCCGCTGCGCGTGCGTATGCCGCACGGCGCATGCCTGCACCCGCACACCTCCTCGCCTCCTTGTACTCGCAGCTCCGTGCGCCGCCTCCTCTTACCTCTGGCCAGCCGCGCTGCCTCCTCTCCTCCGCTCCTCGTCCGCGCCGCCTTGTCTCCTCGCCACCATCGTTGCCGCCGCATCCGCGTCACGGTGTCAGCGACAGCCACCGCGTCGGCGAACGGAATGGAGGCGGCGGCCGCGAGCCCGCTGCGCACGCGCGTGTGCTTCATCGGGCTCTTCACCTCCCGCAACGGCCTTCTTTCCCTCCCGGTCCCACGCTCTGCTCCGGCCTCCTCCCACGCCGCCAGGCGTCGCCCGTTCTTCCCCTCCCGGTCCCGCGCTGCCCTTGCGGCCTCGCCCTTCTTCCTCCACACCGGCGTGGCGCGCGGTGCCGCTGGCTCTCCGGGCCGCTCATGCCGTGCCATGCACCGCACGGTCGTGTCGTGCACGGCATGGCCCGACATCGCCGTCGTCTGCGTCGGGCGACCCACCATCTTGAGATGGCGACCGAGCACGGCCGAGTTTCGTCTTTGGGCCGACACGACCCATGAACAGTGCGGGCTGTGTCGTGCTTAGGCCGGGCCTACAGTGTCGTGCTTCATGCCAGCCCGGTAGGCCCAGCCCATTTGGCCAGCTCTAACTAGCTGAGTGTTCGTGTGTCACACTCACACACACACATATATTACAAATGGTATAGCACTCCTAGGAGTACGTACTTTTACTTTTATACACCACTTAAATCGTATGATAACATATCTTTATCTATTTGAGCATACTCTAATAATAATTATAAGATATCCCAAAGTAATTTTCATGAAAAATTTAATTAAAGTCTACTTTTTATAGCAAAATTTGTGTATATACTTCTTTTATACATGAAAAACGGTATATGGCAAAAATAAAAGATCCTAATGAATATTTTTCAATCAAGTCGTATTAGAGTATCTTATAATTGGTATTTAAGTATACTAAAAATGATAAAAAAATATAATATATTTTATTTAAGTGGGAGTATGTGTGTATACATCTATACACGTATCTAGCCATAAAAGGAAAAGCTTTTTATTTGGGAACGCCCCACATGTCATCAACTCATCCCATTCGTACCCCACCACCACCTCGTATCTTTCTTCTTCCTCCACTCGTGCCACTCGTCTCGTCCTCGATTGCGGAAGGCACCAGCGCTCGCCCTCCTTAGCATAGGGGTGAAAACGGATCGGATAGTTTCCGATCGATTCGGACGGAAATAGATTCGGATTGTCTCGGATCGAAAACGAATATGGCTTTTTTTTTTGTCGGAAACAAATACGAATATGGTAGCCCTGGTATCTGTCGAATAAGGATTATCCGGATAGTACGAAGGTCGGATATCCGGAATACCAGCCCAACAGGAAACCTTCTGGGCGTTCATTCTGTCCCTCATACGAAATCCGATTCCGTCGATTCTTGTTTCTAAATTCATCTAAATTCAATACCTTTCTTTTGGTTCTAGTTTTATAATTTTTGGATTTTATTTGGAATTATTGTATTTATTTGGCCCTTTTTGCGTGTATAGATTCCAGCGTTTCCGAAGAATTCATGGACCCATCCACCGAAACAACTTAAACCTTTAATGAAGACAAGTTGTAGACCTTTGATCATGCCGTACCTATTTTATAAAAAAATATATTATTTTATATCAACATGCATTGCTAATTCTATAATAACTGCTTTCAGGAATAGTTAAAGTCCCATTCGACATTATGCCACCTTGAATAATTGCTATTGACATGTATCCTTGAACACCATAGGTTGGTTAATTTTAGTTGGACATATTTTATTTCCAACATGGGTATCGTACTATGCCATTGATGAATGTTTGCATCAAATAAACTAATTAGATATTTTTGTTAATTTCTGGCATACAATTTAAGGGGTTTTTATGTTCCGAAAAATATCCGTGACCGTATTCGTTTTGATATTATTCGTATCCGTATCTAAAAAAAACAAAAAAATATGACAGACCATTATCCGCCCGTATCCGATCCGTTTTCATACCTACCCTACCTCCTTGCAGGCTTCCTTCTGCGCCTTTGCGGCATGCCTTTCCATGAGGATGTAATTTCGACGGATTTGACGAGGGATTCTACGGCAAGGGTAAGGATTAATTGGGTGCTCTGGTATTGTTATTTATTGGACCAGTAGCTAGCTAGGTTTAAGCTTCCGCGGTGCGGTGCATCCTCAATCTCCCTGACGTCGCTTGAGTTCCTTTCCTAGTCAAACCCCAATTCAGATTGTTTTATGGCCGTATGGGACGTTCATCCAAGTATCCGGCTGTAAGTCAGAATCGATGGGCGCCAACTGAACCAACTCTCTTGTCGATCCCCATGTTAGACTTAATCATGGTGCACCTTAGTGGAAATGTGCAAGTACACGTTGAGACCATAGTGGCGTAGTTAGTGGTTACATGTAACGGCATAGTTAGTGGATCATCACTGCATTGTAACGGCATTGCATGTAACTATATCATTAGTAGGTCTCTTGACCAGAATAAAAGGAGAAGAAAAACCAAAAAAGCAGGAGGTTGTGTAGCTGCACAAATATCTGTCTCTCACGTTTGCAATCTCGTTTCTTGCATTCCAGAGTGCTCGTGTGTGTTTGTGTCCAGGCGTTCGAGTGTGTAGATCAGTCCTTGTGCCATCAATTGGTATCAGAGCTTCATTCTCTCCTGCCTATAAAGATGTCGCACGACGGCTCAGAGTCTCCATCGGGTCCTAGGATCCACGCTAAGGACAGCGTGAGCGGCAACGGTGCTGCCTGCGCACTAGTGGTACCGCGGGTGGTGAAGGAAGCTGGAGGGATGATGATCTATCCAACACTGACGCGGACGTACTACACCGATTGGACCCTCATGATGAGGGTGAACCTGTAGGCACAAGGCCTGTGGGAGACGATCGAACCTGACAACATCGATTACCGCGACGACAGACTGGTGCTGTCCGCTATCCTTCATGCGGTATCGCCGGACATGCTGTCCACGCTGGCGGTGAAGGACACGGCCAAGCAGGCATAGGACATCGTGAAAACAATGCGGATAGGCGTCGAGCGCGTCCGCGAGGCCAATGCACAGAAGCTTCGCAAGGAGTTTGAGGATATCGAATTCAATGATGGTGAGTCGGTGGACGACTTGTCCATGAGAATCACGGGACTCGTCAACAATCTCCGGATCCTAGGCGACACATTGGAAGATAAAAAGATGGTCAAGAAAATCCTTCATGTTGTGCCACCCAGGTATACACAGGTGGCAATCTCGATTGAGGCATTGCTTGACTTGAGCACGTTGTCGATCGAAGAGCTCACCGGTTGATGAACCCGAAGGTCCGATTGTTGGCCCGATCTTTCAATGAGAACGATACGTTTGGTAGGCGTCGCTCAACTCTCACGATCCTGGCTACGAACACGCAAGGCCCGAAACCACGCAATCGCTGAACTGCTCGACAAGTCGTTATCAACCGTGCACGAGTACCCGGTTGACCTGACCACGAAGGTCGATTCCTGCATACACTGAAGAAGCACGCAAGAACAAGATAAATAAGCGATCTGAAATTGCGAATATGAACGAAATATTTGATAAATTGGGATTCCGAAGCGGTATTATGGTTGGTCTAGTCGACACAAGCCAATACATGAAGTTGCATGAAAGCTAACTTTTAACTAAACAAAATCCAAGGAAAACTAAAGGGGTGCAGCCTCCTTATACACAGGAGGGGGAGCCGCAAATGTCTAAGAGCTAGCAATGTGGTACTATTCACGAGGTAATGTTCATGTGAACAGTAACTATGAATAGTGCGTTCGGCCCGGGTGGAGGCGGCCTAGGAAGTGGCTAGCCCAAATAGGCCAAGGAGGTGGCCGGTCCAGATAACCTAGAGTGGTGGCTGCCCTTTGGGCCAAATAATTGATACAAATACAAGGCCCTCGGTCCAATGTGAGGTGTCGCAGCACCAGGTATAAGTGAAGTAAATTCGTCGGCGTGTTGGAGTAGTGCTTGACGCAGCCGAATCGATGGCAGTCGAATCGCCCGGTTGGAGGTGGAGTTGTGATCGTATCTGAAGGGTTGATGTCCTCATCACCGGTCGGCTTCGATCAGTGGAGCAACGCTACACGCGCAACGACTCGAGCGGTGGGCGTCTACTCCTCACTGAAAGAGTGGCTCGCATGCGCCAAGAAGAGGGAGCAAGGCGATAGCTCCTCTGGCGGTGACAAGGGCAGCAGCAGCGGTGGTGACAATCGTTAATGCAGCAAGCTGTGTGGTCATAGGCGTGGCAAAGGTGGGCACGACGGCAAGGACGGTGGCTTGTCTAGTGTGCGTCGTGACATGTCGCAGGTTCAGTGCTACAACTGCGACAAGTATGGGCATTACTCCAGGGACTGCCGTAAGCCTAAGCGTGCCGAACAAGTTAACCTGACGCAGGTTGACGACGATGAGCTTGCGCTTCTCATGGTGTAGGTGTGTGCGCTCATCGAGTCTTCCGTGGGTGCGGGCACTGATGTGGTGCTCAACGAGGTGCACGCACAAGTGCATCTAGGGCCAAAGCCTACCGTGTCTACGACCCCAAGTCCAAGAAGTTGCATGTCACCCGTGATGTAGCATTTGAGGAGGACAAGGGGTGGAACTAAGAGGTGACTTCGGGTGTTCCTACTGCTGTCGACACCGAGACTTTCACTACCGAGTACACTACTAACCTTGTGACAGGTGGTGCACTAGTGGACGATAATACATCGGCAACAACGAGCCCCGTGGCACCACTGGTGGTGGAGCCACGCACACCCTCAACCCCAGTAGTAGCTGCACTGAACAACACGGAGTTCGTGACACTGCTTACTGACGAGTCGCGTGGCTCGGACGGTGCACCGCTTCGGTACCGGACCGTGATGAACGTCCTCGACACAATGAGCATTCATGGCATCGACTACAGTGGTCTTTGTCTACTAGCTGTCGAGGAGCCTGCGAGTGTCAAGTAGTCACTAGGAGAGGCCTGCTGGAAGTGCGCCATGGACAATGAGCTGCGCTCCATCCTCGACAATGACACCTGGGAATTCTCCAAGCTCCCAGCCGGACACAAGGCAAGCAGGATCAAGTGGGTGTTCAAGGTAAAAAAGGACCCTACAGGTAACATCGTGAAGCACAAAGCTCACTTGGTAGCAAAGGGATACGCCCAACGATAGGGGGTAGACTTCGACAAGGTGTTCACACTGGTGGCATGGATGGAGACTGTGTGACTGCTGATCGCCCTAGCTGCGCACGGTGGCTGGGAGGTTCACCACATGGACGTGAAGTCCGCATTCCTGAATGAAGAGCTCGTCGAGGAGGTGTACGTGTAGCAACCTCCCGATTTCATCAACGGCAAGCACGAACACGAGGTACTCATGCTGCGCAAGGCTCTGTATGGCCTGAGGCAGGCACCGCGTGCTTGGTATGCCAAGCTGGACAAGTTGGTCGCGTCCCTTGGCTTCGGGCGGAATCCCATGGAGCACGCGATGTACAGGAGGACGAAGGGTCGCACATTCCTGCTCGTCGGAGTGTACGTTAATTACTTGATCATTATTGGGTCCTGCATTGACAACATCACCGAGTTCAAGGCTCAAATGCAGAAGTTGTTTAGCATGGGCGACCTCGGCCTCCTGAACTACTACCTAGGAATTGAGGTAAAGCAAGCCGCTAGTGCCATCACCATGTGTCAAAGTAGCTATGCGTGCAAGATCTTGGAGGTGACAGGCATGGTTGGGTGCAATCCTTGCCAAATTCCGATGGAGAACTGTCTAAAGTTGAGCAAGAAGGATGGTGGTGATGCTATTGATGCCACCGACTACTGGAGCATCGTAGGGAGCCTGCGCTACCTGGTGAACACCAGGGCGGACATTGCCTATGCAGTGGCCATTATCAGCCAATATATGGAGGCTCCTACGACACAACACATGGCCGTTGTGAAGCATGTCCTCCATTACGTGAGCGACACGGTGGGTTTCAGCTACTGCTACGTGAAGCACGACCTGTTGGAGTCCGAGTTGATGGGTTTCACTGATAGTGATCTCGCTGGCAACGTGGATGGCCGCAAGAGCACCACGAGCACGACATTCTTCCTTGGAGGAAGTCTGATTTCGTGGGCATCGTAGAAGTATAAGATCGTCGCACTCTCATCTTGTGAAGTGGAGTACATCGCAGCAGCGACGGCAATGTTCCAGGGGGGTGTGGCTTAGTCGGCTACTTGGAGACCTGATGGGCACTAAGCCAAAGAAGATCAAGCTGCTCATCGACAATAAGTCTACCATCGCACTCTGTAAGAATCTGATCAACCATGATCGTAGTAAGCATATCGACATCCATTTTCATTTTATACGTGAATGTGTGGACGATGGGAAGGTGGACATAGAGCATGTCAGTACCAACGACTAGCTCGCCGATATATTGACAAAGGTGCTCGGGCGTGTGAAGTTCATTGAGATACGAGAGAAGCTGGGCATCAAGGAGGTAAAATCAGGGCAACGTGATTGGTAGGTGATTTGTTAGACTTAATCACGTTGCTCCTTAGTGGGAACATGCAAGTACACATTGAGGCCGTAGTGGCGTAGTTAGTGGCTACTCCTCCCTCCCACAGAAGACAAACTTCACAGGGCAAAGTGGTAGAACAAGGAGTGTTCGATATGTTCCTCCCTCCCATAGAATACACAGGTATCATTCGCTTGGATATGCCTCTGTTTCAGCTGGAAACCACACGGGAGGCAATCATGTGCGAAACGCCACAATAGAATTTTTATCTTGTTCGGTGCCTTTAAAGCCTAGAGTGAGGAGAGGCCATGCATAGAGCTGCTTCAAGAGGAATAAAAGCTCTTTGATGAGCCAAAAAATATATACAGAACATATCGTGTAAGACCCATGTCTTGTATGAAGCCATGAAGCAAAATCCTCACCGCCTTACATACTGATGGGCACTTGGATAATCTGATCGACAAACTCCTCAGGGAAGATAGAACGAACCAGGTCAATATCCCAAGAACCATGCTCTTCCTGTATAAGGAAATCAATTATTTGATCCACCGATAGGGGCACCAACTGCTGAACTAGATTGAGTGCAATGTTGGGTATCCAATTATCAGATAACATTTTAATACATTTGCCATTCCCAACTCCCCATCGCACACCCTTCCGTAGCAATTCCTTTCCAAAGCAGATACTCCTCCAAGTATACAAAGATAATCTTGGACAAGGGGCATCCAAAAAATCACAGCTAGAAAAGTAACGATCCTTCAACACCTTAGCGCAAAGCGACCTTGGCTCCATCATTAGCCACCAGCCCTGACGACCTAGCATTGCTTGATTGAAGAGCATATGATCATGAAAACTCATACCGGCTAAAGCTTTAGGTGTAGACAGCCAATCCCATGAGTGCTAATGCATTTTCTTCTTGCCGTTCTCAACACCTCACCAATAATTAGTGATGGAGGTTTTTATTTTCTCACATGTCGAGATCGGCAGCTGGAAGCAGCTCATAACATAAGTTGGAATAGCCTAGATCACTGATTTTAACATGACTTCTTTCCCCGCCCGTGACAACGGCTGGTCAGCCCATCCATTGATCCGCTTCCACACTCTATCAGGCAAGAAATGAAAAGTACTCGTCGGTGATCGACTCACCTCAGTCGGCATCCCAAGGTAGGAATCCTGGAGGGCTTCATTAAGAACATCCAATCGAGCCATGACTCCTTGCTTGACACCATCGTTGCAATACAAACCAAAGAAAATAGAGGACTTCTCTAAATTAATTTTCTACCCAGAACCTTCATAATACAAATGAAGCGTGGCTTTTAATGCATCAACACTTTCTGCATCACTTTGAGCAAAGAAAATATTATCGTCTGCAAATAAAATATGTGATATGGGGACCTGAGCCGATCGTTCCGAATACCGTGTAGCTCACCACGACCCTTCTTGTGTTGCAGGAGATATGACAAACCTTCAATGCACAGTAGAAACAATAAGGACTAATAGGGTCCCCTTGCTTAATACCCTTGGATGGGACAATAGGCATAGTCAACTCACCATTAACTCGGTCAGTGTAGCGAACAGGTGTAACACACCGCATGACAGAGCTGGTCCAAGCATGAGCAAAACCCAACTTATTTAGACAGCTGTGTAGATAATTCCACTCTACATGATCATACGCCTTCATCATATCAATCTTCAAAGCAAAATATGGCCTCTTCGATTGTTGTCTTCGTATGGTGTGTAGACACTCATAGGTATAAGAGCATTATCAGTTATAAGCCTTCCACGGACAAATGCACTCTGATACTCGGACACAATCGCAGGAAGAAAAACTTTCAATCTATTAGCCAAAACCTTCGAAACAATATTATAGAGCACGTTGCACAAACTGATGGGGCGGAAAAAATTTAGATGTTCAGGCTTCGAAACCTTAGGGATAAGCACAATAATTGAATCGCAGAGACCCTCTGGAATATCTACGCCCTCCAAAAAGCTTTTGACAATATAAATTTCCTTATGAATGAAATCCCAATGGGTCTGATAGAAAAGTGTTAGGAATCCGTCCAGACCAGGCGCTTTGGTAGACCCCATCTAGAACAGTATTGCTGTACAAGTCATTTGTTGCTTCAAGTTTTATAGAGAATATAACAGGAAAAAATTCTATAGGGGAGGAGGTCCTCACCAACATCCGTTGGATCTCCCCTCCCACATATATACTAAAATGATATCTCACATCATCCAATAACTGTGAGAGAGGCCCTCCTCCATAGAATTTTTTTTCTAATATAACGCCACTACTGTAGCCGTAGGCAGGCTGCCTACCCTCCCCTGGCGCCGGACCCCTCGGCGGCCCCAATCAACCCCGAAGTGCAGAAGGAGAAGTCAGCGTTCCTACGTGGACCTTTGCCGAAGCCAAGCCTACTCGGCCCACCTGCTCACATAGATCCCACATCCTCACGTCCCCCACCACTGCAGCTCATGTTCCCCAATCGAAAATTCCCTCAGGTAAAGAGTTCCAGAATTCAAGATAAAGGGATCCCCATGGCGAAGAAGGCTTCAAATCTGAAATCTATTCATAACTTGGAATCCCAAGGTAAATTTGTCACCTCTTGTAATGTACTTAATCATGCTTCTATTGATTACTTAGAGAATGTTGCTACTTCCTGTGGCATTGTTTTGGGTAAATCTCAGAATAGTGACAAAGTGATCTCAGCGATAGCTAAAGCTGAGAAAGAAAAGTTATACAAGAAGGAACAGGAAAATAAAGCTGTTGGGGTGAATGTCTCTGAGGGGGGTGAAATTTTATGCAACAATGATGTTGATACAAGGGGTGTTGTAGTTACTACTGAGAAGAAGAAGTTGAGTGATAATCTGAAAAGAAGTGGTACCAGTTCAAAAGGATCAATAATATGAAATTTTTATTTTGGAATATCAGAGGTTTAGGGAAGTTGGCTAGAAAAAGGCAGCTTAAAGAATTGGTCCTTCAAGAAAATCTGGATGTTGTTGGGGTGCAAGAAACTTTGAAGCAGAATTTTTCTGTTACAGAGCTTCTGAATCTGGTGGGCAATCTTTCTTTTAAATGGCATTGGATCCCTTCAGCAGGACATTCTGGAGGCATCTTGTTGAGGGTTAAAGAAGAATTCCTGGAAGCAGAAAGCTGTGATGCTGGGCAGTTTTTTGTTAGTATGGTGATTAGATGCAGGTTGAGTAATTTTAGATGGGAGCTGGTGGTAGTTTATGGGCCTGCTCATCATGATTTGTCTCAAAAGTTTTTAGATGAACTGAATAACAAATGCAAAAGGACTATTTTACCTATGGTTTTGGGGGGGTGACTTCAATTTGATTAGAGAGGTTGGAGACAAGAACTCCACCAATTTTAATTTCCACCTTATGAGATTGTTTAATGATTTCATTTTTGATAATCAGTTACTTGAGATAAAAAAAAGGGGGTGCAAAATATACTTGGACAAATAAGCAAAGTTGTCCCATCATGGTTAATTTAGACAGGATTTTGGTTTCCACTGACTGGGAAGCTCATTTTCCTTTATGCCATGTTCAGAATCTTGTTAGGGTTGGTTCTGATCACAATCCCATTCTTCTCAGCACTGGAGAGGATGTGATGATTAAGACTAGCAGATTTTATTTTGAAAGAAAATGGATGGGACATGAAGTGTTCAGGGATCTTTTACATCAAAAGTGGCTGGAGTTTGTCAGAAAAGCTAATGATAAGGTATATTCCCTTGACAAATGGAATAGTTGTATTGCCATGTTGAGGAGTTTTCTGAGGGGTTGGGGTGCTAATCTGAATGGGGATTACAAGAGAAAAAAAATAATTCTTCTTGATCAACTTAGGGAGTTAGATTCTTTGGCAGATTTACATGGGTTGAAACCTGAGGAATGGTCACATAGATATTCTATTGAGGCTGATCTGGAACAGGTTTATGGTATGGAAGAAAACTATTGGCTTCAAAGAAGTGGTATAGAATGGATTACTAAAGGAGATGCTAATACTGGTTACTTTCACAGTTGTGCTAATGGGAGGAAAAGGAAGAACTATATTTTTAGTCTTGACCATGAAGGGGTGTTGATTCATAATAAAGATGACATCAGAAATCACATTTATGATTTCTATAGAAATCTTTTTGGTTCTGGACCTGTTCAGGAAGTGGGTTTGGATAGTGGGTTTTGGAGCAGTAGGATGAGAGTTTCTGAAGAGGATAATCTTATGTTGGTTAATGACTTTACTGATAGTGAGATTTTACAAGTGATTGAGGATCTTCCAGTCAATTCTGCTCCTGGTCCTGATGGCTTTCCAACCTTTTTCTTTAAAGAGTTTTGGACTTTGATTAAACATCAGTTTTCAGATCTGGTTAGAGATTTTGCTAGAGGTACTTTGGATATTAAGAGACTCAATTATGGGGTGATTTCTTTGATTCCTAAAATTAAAGAGGCAAATAGTATTAAACATTTTAGGCCAATATGCCTTTTAAATGTCAGTTTTAAGATTCTGACTAAACTGCTTGCTACTAGATTGGGTCAGATTGCTGATAAGTTGATTAATGACTGTCAGTCGGCATTCATAAAAGGCAGACACATTCTAGATGGGGTGGTTGCTCTGCATGAGATAATTCATGAGACCAGAAGAGAGAGGAGGAAAGGAGTGATTTTGAAATTGGACTTTGAAAAAGCTTATGACAAAATTCAATGGAGTTTTTTGGAGGAAGTTATGAGGAGGAAAGGCTTTTCCAACACTTGGATTGATCAGTCATGGGAGCTGTAGAGATGGCAAAGTCGATATCAATATTAATGGAGAAATTGGTCCTTATTTCAAGACTTATAGAGGTTTGAGACAAGGAGATCCATTATCTCCCCTCTGTTTAATCTGGTCACGATGCATTAGCGAGAAATTATTAAAACACTCAAGACAATAATCATTAAATGGTGATATCTCATTTGGTGCACAGTGGAGTTCCTATTTTGCAATATGCGGATGATACAGATGCTTATGCTAGAGTTTGATGAGACAACCTTTACGAACTTGAAATTCCTTCTTCTTGTTTTGAATGGATGTCGTTTGAAAATAAACTATCATAAGAGTGAGATTTTTGTAATGGGAGGGTGCAAGAGGACTCTGCTAGAGCGTGAGATATTTTTGATTGCAAGTGGGTTCTTTACCTATGACCTATCTTGGAATTCGATTGGAGATCGGCAGTTGGGGTGAGGGCGCAGATTTGGTGATTAACAAGTTGACTAAAAAACTGGACAACTGGAAAAACAAGCTTTTATCGTCTGGAGGCAGGCTAATTTTGGTGAATAGCAGTTTGAGTAGTTTGCCTACTTATACAATGGGGTTTTATAGGTTTGGGGAGGAGGTTCATAAGCAAATGGACACTATTAGATCCAGATTTTTCTGGAGGGGGTCGAATAATTGTTTTAAATATCATATGGTGAAATGGGAGGCTGTGTGTAGACCTAAAGACTTTGGAGGATTAGGGATAATCAATACAAGAGTTATGAACGATTGTTTGCTTGCTAAATGGATCTGGCGTATGAACTATCTTTGATGTCTTTGAGCTCGTTTAGGATTCTCAAAGCTAAATATTTCCTAGAAGCGCTTTGAAATAGTTTTAATACTCACAGAGGTTCTCGATTGAAGCATTGTCTAAAGCAAAAATCTGTTTGTGAGAGGTGTTAAATACAAACTTGGGAGTGGAGTTAACATTTCTTTTTGGGGTGATGTCTGGAATGGTGATTGTCCTTTCAAGATCACTTTTAATAACCTTTACAATATTAGTTGTTCCTCTGAAATGAGTGTGGCAGACGGTCTGATCAATAATCATTGGACTATTCCTTTCAAAAGATGTCTGGGAGCTGAGGACATTACTCAATGAGAAAGTTTGAAGGCTATCTTGGATGACTTAGATCTTTCTGATGCTTCAGACAAAGCTGTCTGGTGTTTGGAGAAATCTGGGATGTTTTCTGTTAAATCCTTATATAGACAAATCCTTTTTGGGGGGTGTTGTTTCTAGGAAACTGCAAAAACTTTGGAAATGCAAAATTCCTTTGAAGGTTAAAATTTTTGTGTGGAAATGTTATCTTAATAAAGTTCAGACTTTGGAGCAAATTGGTAAACGGGGGTGGAAAGGGGATTTGCGCTGTAAGCTGTGTGATGTTGTTGAGAGTATTGATCATATCTTGTTCAATTGTGTCATTGCTAAATTTTTTTGGATTGGCATCAAAGAAGCTCTTAATTGGAAGTATATTCCAGTTTCTGTTGATAATTTTCAATTACATTGGTTAGATAGGAGGGGGCTAATGATTACAATGTAATTTTGTTTAGTTTTGCGACTTCGCTTGGACTCTCTGGAATGTTAGAAACAGGTGGCTTTTGAGGGGTTTATCTTGGCAACCTTTGGATGTGATATACAAATTTCTATCTTGTTTGCAGCGATGGCGAATCCTTCTTACCGGGTTGATCGTTCTAAGTGGACAGCTTCATAAGGAATATTGAGGAGTGGGCTAAAGTTTTTGGGAATTCAGGCAGTAGCGAATCTAGGAACTTGTAACTGACTTTGTTCTAGTCAGTAACTGTTGTTTGCTCTGTATGTTACTTTCCGGCTGTGTGTCGGTTATTTTGGAAGTAGGCTGTGGTAGGTTTCTTTGTAAGGTTTCAGTTTGAATTGCTGCGAAAATCTGGCTTACCCAGATGTTAATCTCTTTTGTAAACTGGTATATGCTTTATAAAAGCTGGGATTTTCTCCCTTTTCAAAAAAAAAAAATTCCCTCAGGTGCGAGACGCCGCCGAGGCCAGAGGAGCGAGCAGCCTAGCAGGCGAGGAGGAGCTGGCCAGGGGAGCTTCCGCCGCCCACGGCCCACCGGTGGCTAGATATCGTAGGAGGCAAGGCGAAGCAGCTGAGGCGAGGACCGAGGAGCTGCAGCCTGTGGAGGAGCCGTCGGCCAGGGGAGCCGATTGGGGGAGCCCGGAGGAGCTGGGGAGAGGAGGCCGGCGAGGGCGCGAGGCTGGAGGGGGGCTGTGTGCTGTGGTGAACTGGGGCAGTAGGGAGGGAGTGCTAGAGCAGGGAGTGGGGACTGGCCGCTGGCGCTGAGGAGTGGTCAGTGCCTGATGCCTCAGTGGTGGAAGTTGAGGAGTGAGGAGTTGACGCTTGAGGACTTTTGAGTGGGCGACTGGAAATTTGGAATTGGGATTTGGGAGCTGAGCTGCTAAGGACTGGCCGGGCGACTGGAATCGGGAGCTGAGGAGAGGACTGAGGAGTGAACGAGGCTGTTGCCTGCTGAACAGGAACAGCTGAAGCCTCGAGTGCTGAAGTTGAATGCTGATCTGTTGACTGTTGTGTGACTTGTGTCTTTGCTGAACTGTTGATCTGATGTGTACTTGTGTCTTTGCTGAACTGCTGGTACGTGTCAACTCATTACTCAATTAGTAATTTATTTGTGTGTTAGAATATAGTATGGTATACATTCAATTAGTAATTTATGCATAGGTTTGCAATAGTGGCATGGCTCTTTTATTTCAAATATTCATGATCATTTAAGTACGATACGAAATTGTATCACTAATTTTTTTAATTTTAATATTTTCACCTACTGGAACTATATTTACATGTTTTAGGGATACACTTTCCATTAGTGAGGTACTTTTATTGTATTTTTTTTTGCTTTGCTTTGCTCTGCTTTTATTTCTTGTATGAATTTAATTGCAAATTAGTTTAGTCATTTGAGACTTTGAGTCCACTTTCATTTTTATTTTGGATTCACCACTGGCTGCAGTTACTTCCAGCTGATGGCATATTCAATTTTGACACTTCTCAATAGGGCATCCCATTTCATCTATGACTAACAGTTATATCAGTTTTGCATGGCATATGCACAGATTGGATGCATTTTTCATGTCAAGTTTTATTTCCTATTAGAAATTGCAGTATGGTATCCAGGAAATTATTTCTGCATCAGCAGTACACTGGTTAATTAATAATGACGATTACATCAGATATGAAAAGAATCAACAAGACGCATGGTAGGAAAAAATAGAGCCGAGGAGAGAATGTGTGCCAACTTTATGGTGGTGCCAGGAAAAAAAATAGAGCGAAAGAGAGAATGTGTGCCAACTTTATGGTGGTGCCAGGAAAATCTTACTCGTGTGTGAACTCGTGTCATCGAACAAATCAAGCAACCACACAGAATTCAGCGATGAACTCATCATCTAATCCCACGAACGGCGCCTGCCGTATCTGTGCATCGTCTTGCAGCTGCTGCAGCCGCGGAGGGATCTGAGCGTCACCGTGCATGGCGATCTGAGCTTGGGTTCTGGCCAGCTCGACCTGCACGGCACGGATCTCCTCCTGGAGGCGGTTGATGACTCCGGCGCAACGTACACCGGGTCCTGCGCTCGCCGGTGCGCCTCCGCCGCCATCCCGTCGGCCGCTTGCCCGCGCTCCTGGACGGGGAGTTGCTGGTTGCACGCCACAGAATTGGCATATGTTGGTGTTGGTGATCCCACAATGTTTGATTGTACGCCCTGATGATGTGTCATGCATGTGCTAACCCTCTTCTCGGTGCTAATATGCCAACAGTTACAGAAACTTGCTATTCTCTCTGTTCTTTTTTAATATCGTTTTAGAATATGTACAGCCACGAAAAAAAAACTGCGGTTATTGGACTATAGAAACTTGCTATTCTCTCTGTTATCTTTTAGATATCGTTTTAGAATACGCGCAGTAAAGAGAAAAAAACCGGTGGTTATCGTCCGGTAACCGCCGGTTACTGAAAAAACCAGTGGAAACCGGGAGAAAAACCATCTGGATTTTTTAAAAATTTAAATTTAAATTTATGACTGCATAATGCACTTTCTATATTGGTTTAGGCTTTTTTTTTGTGCTAGATTACCTATTGTATGAGCTAAATATGCTTGGATTATTGTACTCCAAGTCCCAACATTTTTTTAGACATTTTTCCGGTTTTGGCAGTAGTTTTTCCGGTTTTGAGCGGTAACCGGTCCGGTTACCGGTTTTAAAACTTCGCCAATTCAAATTTTAGTTTTTGAATTTTGACCTTTTTTTCCGGTTACCACTGTTACCGGCCACCGGGCGATTAATTTTCCCTCCGGTTTCGAGATTTTGATCCTTGTGTGCAGCTAACCTTTTAAAATATTGATAGCTAATATACACAAACGTATGTATTTGGATTTATCACGTAAAAATGGTACTATTAGATTTGACAGAGAAAAAAAAATACTCACATGTAATTATATTTTTAATAATTTCTTCTAACGTATAATTAGCCAGGTTTCGCTTGCTCCGTCTAGCGTTTTGCCCCTTGCACCTTCTTCCGTGAGTGAGCTCCTTCGCCTTCTCCAAAACCGAAGAAGTGGCGGTGCGGGTCCAGCGAGCGGAGGTAGGACCATGGCCGCCGCCTCCTCGGAGCCCGATGGGGGTGGAAGGACAGGGAATGGGTAAGGAAAACGCCACTACGGGTTGGGAGAAAATTTCGGAGCCTAGTGATAAGTCCGGTTACCAATGTTTACCGGAATTTTTTGTTTTTTAGCCAAAATTTTTGAATCGAAATTTGAAATTCCAATTTGTGCCGGTCGTAACCAGCCGAAAAAGCGCCAAGAATTGGTCGAAATTTCGGCGAAAATGTTAAGAAATATGGTTATAGCAAAACACCCAACCATGGATTCAAAATATAAATATTTTACTGCACCATTTAGAAAACTATATATATTAGAAAGGGAGGAGACATGTTTCATAGAGTATAGGCCCAAATCCTATTTGCTAGTGTCACAAACCAATGGTATCTTCATTCTTCAAGTGCCGCATACTACAGTCTACAGATGGAATTTGCGATGGCTTAGTCAGGGATGGCATATTTTTTCCCCTCGAGTCATGACTCATGCGCACACAACTACACATCACAATTGGACAAGCATGAATCCATTCAGAAACATAGTACATACTGCACTTTTTCCGGTAAACGAAAAAGGCTGATCGCCAGATCACATTACCAAATATCTTACATCAACATGATTATGGCCCTACCAAGTTCGAACACACACTTCAGAGTTCAGGCCAACACACATACAGTTTTCTTTAGATGCTATTAGAAATAATGCACAGATCAATAGAGACAAGAGACACGAATTTTATGTAAAAAACTCTTGCGGGAAAAAACCACGGGCGTCAATCAGCGATGATCACTATATGAGGAGCGATTACAAAACGCCGGGGATTACAATGAGGTGTTAAGCGTCAACTCTTCCCGTGTGGCTTACAAGAGGTATATAAAGGGGGTAAAAGGACTTAGAGTCCAAGTAAGAAACTAATCTGCTAATATGGCAACTAATCCGGATACTTCTGTATTAGAAATTCGGATCACAATATATCCCATATTCAACAATCTCCAACTTGAGACGAATTTCCTCTTGTAGCATAATGAAAAATCACCAATCATAAAAATATCTCCACAATAAGATAAAAATCACCGTACGCCAACTAGTCTCTAGGATTAGACTGTAACACCAACTAAGTTTGAGCAAAACTCAAACTTAGTAGCAGGAACTGGCTTTGTCATCATGTCAGCTGGATTATCATGAGTACTTATCTTGCACACCTTGACATCACCTAGAGCAATAACACCTCGAATAAAGTGATATCTCATATCAATGTGCTTTGTTCTCTCATGAAACATCTGATTCTTTGTAAGGCATATAACACTCTGACTATCACAAAATATAGTAGTGCAAGAATTATCTCCACAAAGCTCAGTGTACAAACCTCTCAACCAAATAGCTTCTTTACAAGCTTCAGAAATAGCCATATATTCTGCTTCAGTGGTAGATAAGGCAGCAGTAGATTGCAAACTTGCTTTCCAACTAACAACACAACCACCAATGGTGAAAACATAACCTGTGAGAGACCTCCTCTTGTCCAAATTACCAGCATAATCAGAGTTAATATAACCAACAAGTCCATCTCTAGAATTCCCAAACTGCAAACAAATATTAGAAGTGCCACGCAAATATCTGAAAATCCACTGAACTGCTTTCCAATGCTCTTTTCCAGGATTAGCCATGTATCTACTAACAATACTCAGTGCATTAGATAAATCATGACGAGAACAGACCATGTCATACATCAGAGAACCAACTGTACTAGAATATGGAACTCTAGATATGTACTCAATATCATAATCTGACATAGGACATAAAGCTGAAGATAATCTGAAATACGTAGCTAATGTAGTACTCACTGGTTTTGCATCATGCATATTAAAACGACGAAGGACCTTCTCAATATAACCTTTTTGAGTAAGGTATAACTTGCCAGATTGTCTCTCTCTAATAATCTCCATGCCAAGAATTTTCTTTGCTGCACCTAGGTCCTTCATCTCAAATTCATTACTCAATTGTGCTTTCAGTTTTACTATTTCTGACTTATCTTTTGCAGCAATCAACGTATCATCAACATAGAGAAGCAAATAAATAGCTGAACCATTAACAGTCTTTAAATAAACACAGCTGTCATAATCAGACCGTTTAAGATTATGAGAGAGCATAAAGGAGTCAAATCTCTTGTACCATTGCCTAGGAGATTGCTTCAAACCATAAAAATATTTCTTTAATCTACAAATAAGGTGTTCTTTTCTAGGAATAACAAAACCCTCAGGTTGGTCCATATAAATGTATTCTTCCAACTCTCCATGTAAGAATGCAGTTTTAGCATCTAATTGCTCAAGTTCATAATCATGCATAGCAACAATACTGAGTAAAGTGCGAATAGAACTATGCTTCACAACTGGGAAAAAGATATCATTAAAATCAATACTTGGAATTTGACTATAGCCTTTAGCAACCAACCTTGCTTTATACCTTACTAGTTCAGTAGAAGAAATACCTTTCTTTCTTTTGAAAATCCACTTGCAATGAACAGGCTTCTTCTCCTTTGGCACTTTTACTAATTCCCAAGTGTCATTATTTTCAAGTGACTTCATCTCATCATTCATAGTAGTTATCTACTTATTGCAATCAGTGGAGCTAATAGCCTCAGAGTATGATGAAGGTTCTGTATTATCTTCAATTTCTTCTGCCACACTCAAAGCATAAGCAACAATACTAGCTTCTTCAATCAACCTCTTAGGTGGATTGATCTCTCTCCTAGGCCTGTTAATTGCAATAGACTCTTGTAGTGGCTGTTCAACAATAGGAGTATCATCAACAATAGGTGCATCATGAACAACGGTGTTTTCCTTATCTGATGTATTACCTGAACCAACAGAGTGCTCCACCTGAACACTTGAATTCTGCTCACTCTCAACAGGAACGTTAGTAGGCAGCTTATCAGGAAGCATAGCAGATTCATTAAAGACAATGTTTCTGCTAATCACAACCTTCCTTGTTTCAGGATTCCATAACTTATATCCTTTAACACCAGATTTATAACCAAGAAAGATGCACTTAATAGCTCTAGGCTCTAATTTTTCATTATCAACATGAGCATAAGCAGTACAACCAAAAACTCTTAATTCTGAATAATTTGCTGGAGAACCAGACCATACCTCAATTGGAGTCTTCTTTTCAATTGCAATATTGGGTGACCGATTAATAAGATAGCAAGAAGTGAAAGCGGCTTCAGCCCAAAAATGCCTATGCAAACTTGCATAAGACAACATGCAATGGGCCTTGGAAATGATGGTTCTGTTCATACGCTCAGCTACACCGTTTTGTTGAGGAGTATCAGGAACAGTGTAATGCCTAACAATGCCTTCAACCTTACAATATGATTCAAATTCATCATAACAGAATTTCATCCCATTATCAATGCGAAGTTTCTTTACCTTCTTTTCAGTTTGCCTTTCAATCATAGTCTTCCACTCTTTAAATGCTGAAAATGCTTCTGACTTATGCTTCAAGAAATAAGGCCACACTCTTCTAGAATAATCATCAATAATTGTTAACATATAACGAGCACCTCCTAGAGATGTCTTGCGAGATGGCCCCCCCATAAATCAGAATGCACATAATCCAAAATACCTTCTGTAGTATGAATTGAGGTATTAAATCTCACCCTCTTGTGTTTGCCAAACATACAATGCTCACAAAATTTCAGTTTGTCGATGCTATGTCCATCAAGAAGTCCTCTCTTACTTAATTCTGCCAAACCAAGTTCACTCATATGCCCAAGACGTATATGCCAAAGATTAGTAGCATCAGAATCAGATAATGAATTTAAAATTACAGCAACATTACCTGATATTGTAGTACCTCGCAGATGGTACAAATTGGCAATTTTAATATCAGTTTTCATCACAATAAAAGAGCCTTTTGATACCTTTAAAACTCCACCTTCACCAGAATACTTGTACCCTTTAGCATCAAGAGTACTCAAAGAGATGAGGTTCCTTTTCAAATCTGGAATGTGCTTCACATCCGTCAAAGTTCTGACAATGCCATCAAACATCTTGATCTGAATTGAACCAATTCCTGCAACCTTACAAGATGAGTTATCACCCATCAACCCAGTACCACCTTCAACAGGTTCATAGGTGGCAAACCAATCCCTATTCGGGCACATATGAAAGGTACAGGCAGAATCAAGAATCCATTCATTATTGGTCTTAGCACATCCAGCAAAGGCAACAAGGATTTCTCCATTAGAACTATCATCAGCAACAAGAGAGGCTTTACCTTCATCATCTGGTTTACTCTTTGGCTTATAATGGCTGGTTCTCTTTTCTTTATTTTGGAGCTTCCAACATTTAGAGATGTCGTGCCCACTTTTCTTACAATATTTGCACGATTTGTACTTGCCTCTAGATTTCGACCGGTTCTTATAGCCGTTCGAAGTTTTGTCTTGAGGTCTATTATTTGAGGTCCTCTCCTTTTGTCTGCCACGAATAAACAAGCCTTCTCCTTTCGAGCTTGAATTTTCAGAAGGTACCATCTGTTTCATCTTCTTCTTAGCATGCAAAGATTCATAAACTTCATTAAGAGTGAGAGTGTCTCTACTATATAATATGGTATCTTTGAAATTTGAAAAAGAACTAGGCAGGGAACATAAAAGAATAAGACCCAAATCCTCATCCTCATATTTTACCTCCATTGACTCTAGGTCGGCAACGATCTCCTTAAACGTCGAAAGATGATCAAGCATGGATTCTCCTTCTTGCAATTTATGAGAGTACAACTTCTGCTTGAGATGCATCTTGCTGGTAAGATCTTTTGTCATGCAAATTTTTTTCAGCTTCAGCCATAATGCAGCAGCTGTCTTTTTCAAAACATCCTGCAAAATATTATTTGATAGCTGAAGGTGAATCTGAGATAAAGCCTTACGGTCTTTACGCTTGTCATCTGCGGTCCATGTGGTAGGTTGTTTTGCAAATCCTTCCAATGCATTATCCAAATCCATCTGTGCCAACACAGCCATCGTCTTGACTTGTCACAGCGCAAATCTTGTGTCACGATCCAGGAGTGGAAGATCATACTTCAAAGTCGCCATAAGGAATAAAACCTGAAAATTGCTGGTACTGATTTGTGTAAACCTAACAATAATGACGACCTTTTTGGTACACTTTTTGTGTACATGAATCAAAGAGTTTTCAAACTCCTGGTAACTTCTAGGGTGGACGTAGCAAAGAAGGCCAAAAAAAATCTTGCTTGCTGGCTTTGTGCTCCCACGTGAATCAAAGATGGCACAGTGATTCAACAGAACATGTTTCAGTGGTTTCTTCACGTGAACTGTGCTACCAAAAAGAATAGCTTGGTGATAGATTAAAGAAGTAATTTTTCTTGGAACCTGTGCCTTGGAGGCTTTTTCGTTTAGGCGCTGTCCTCGGTTGCTTCTGTTGTGATCTGACCGCACACACGCGCTGGTGTGCTGTCCTTGGTCACACGCACGTGGCCGTTGCTCACCTGTTGGATGGCGACGCTTGGACAGAGCGACGAACAGACGAAGCGATGCTGGCGCCGAAGGGACCGAAGGTGGATGCTGGCGCCGCTTGGACCGAGGCCGACGCAGGCCGATGCGCTGCGTGACGGCGACGCACGAACAGATCTGATATTTTTTTGTCTCTCGCGAAACCCTAATCTCCTGTGCTCTGATACCACTTATTATAAATAATGCACGGATCAATAGGGACAAGAGACACAAATTTTACGTGAAAAACCCTTGCGGGAAAAAACCACAGGCGTCAATCGGCGATGATCACTATATGAGGAGCGATTACAAAACGTCGGGATTACAATGAGGTGTTAAGCGTCAACTCTCCCCGTGCGGCTTACAAGAGGTATATAAAGGGGTAAAAGAACTTAAGAGTCCAAGTAAGAAACTAATCCGCTAATATGACAACTAATCCGGATACTTCCATATTAGAAATTCGGATCACAATATATCCCATATTCCACAAATGCTATTCAGTGATTGATATGCTACAGGACAGTCTGAATGCATCAGAAAACCTGAAGGTTGTACAAAGCTATGAGGAGCTTGAAGCGATGGGAATGATGGACGCCCCTGTTTGAGCGCAAGGAACTCCATCTTCTTCAGCTTCATCAGGCCGACGGGAACATGGGCCCGACGGAAAGCTGACCTGAACTCCTCCCACGAGACCACGTGTCCCGCGGGGTGCATGGCGAGGAAGTTCTCCCACCATGAGAGTGCCGCACCCTCCAACTGATGGGATGCGAAAAGTGACCGCTCCTGCTCCTGGCACTGAGCAACGTTGAGCTTCCGCTCAACCAGACGCAGCCAGTCGTCTGCGTCCAAGGGGTTCTCGGACCTGGAGAAGGTAGGAGGCTGAGTACGGATAAACTCCGCAAGCCCCCCACGCGCCTGATGTCCACCACCTCCAGATCCGGAGGCACTAGAGGGAGCGGAGGTGTTCCTCGCGATGACCTCCAACACCCTGCGGTCCTCCGAACGGTTGCGTTCGATCTGCATGAGGACTTCAGCCATGGTCGGAGGAGGCGGAAGCTCCTCATCGGGACTACCCGGCTGATTCCGACCACTACGGGTTCCTCCTGCTATCCTGTTTCACTAAGATAAGTTAGCTACAAGCCCGAGATCAAAAGGCAAGGAAATCCATACTCAATTAAAATAACCAAAGAACAACCATAAGAAGGCATAAGACCATAAGTCACCAAATCAACTTCCGAAACGACTAACCTGTATGGAAAGAACGAGTAATCGTTTAGGAAGGTAAAATTTCAGAACTTAACCCTACTCTAAACAGCCCAAAAATCAAGGTATAACCACCTACTAGAGTATTAGGCATTTAGCTAACTCATATCACTTCTTACCCTTTTATTCCCACAAGTCTTAGTTGAATTAACCTCTCATTTCCTACCTTATTCACTAACCACTAGCTAGCTGTCCAAATTTCTTTCTCCAAGCTCTCATGGTTCACCCAAAACCAATTTAATCGATAGTGGCTAATTTTTGAAAGGAAGAGAGGAACAATTTTTTCAAAACTTAAGTGAGAGTAAGGTGAGATGAGCAAGTTAAGATAGATAAGGAGTAAAATCTGAGAACTTACTTAAGTTTTTATAAACCTTTTTGACACTTGAACATAGGTTTTCAAAATATCCTAAAGGCGACCAAGCTTGGGGTTTCTATGGTCAGTATGGCTCTGATACCACCTTTGTGAGGACCCGGAATATTTAACTAGTAACACTTAACCTCCAAATGGTTCTAGCATTACTAATTAAACATTCTAAGTCTCGATGGGTATATGCTTCCCAGAATTGCAGCACATGCACATCATCACAAAATTACACATCATTTCCATACAACATACATTAACAAGTCTAGTAAAGGACATAGATAAAGTAAGTTATTACAAAAGAGCCGACCGGCCAAATGACACAATATACAAGAATGACAGGGGAAGCAAAAGGTGCCATAAGATGACTAGAACAAAAGTCGACCGGTTAGCCACACAACCCACAAGGCAACCGATCGGACCGCCAAGCTAGACGCCTCTAAGGCTACCACAACACAACTCACAGAAGTGAGGCCCCTCCAGCTCACCTTCTTCCTCTGCAACAAATACATTTAAGCAAGATAACTGAGTACACAAAGGTACTCGCAAGACTGACGTGTGGAATAGCAGACCTATTCATAACTACATGCAAGCTTATTTAGGTGGAGGTTGTATGTCTCATTTTGCACAAAGCCAACTTTATTTGCAATAATGTAATACATTTAAGAGCAAGTTTGTAAATCTGTTTTGTTGTCAAAATAACAGCGAAATAAAGATACATACAAGTAACCACCTGGAAGTGACTATCCCAATAGTCACCACAACATAGCACGAATCCCCGATTCGTACCACCCGTCAAGTTTTAATTAAAAGGTTGTAGTCTAACTCTTGAAAGACCTTGCCAAGCGTGTCCATAACCTAGGACGAGGCTATTCGAATAGTTTTAACCTCGCAGGTGTACCAATGTACCCACACTTGGACCGCCTTTAAGCCACAAAGCACACTTCCGAAGGTATGCCGGCACGGCTAAGTCCTACGAGGCGTTTTCCAATATTGTGTATTAACTACGAGCCGCTCGTATGGATAGAACCCCATACGCTTACATTGCAAGCCGAAAGACAATCAGCCATCACGGGGGAAGCCTTTCGGACACTGCAATGCTCCCAACACCATCCCTCCTGCGACTCCTTACGACCCGAAGCCAATACACGCCAAAGTACTAAGTCAAGAGAGGTCCCATACCCTCTAGTGTGGTTAGCACGCTAAAATGCTTGGCTTAGTGTAACAAGATGTTCGGTCCTTGTTGACCCGGGCACCATTCTAGTCACACCCAAATCACACCATCTGACCATTGTGCCCAAGTCTAAATTGTTTTATTTTCAGTTTTAATTTTCATAAGTAGACATGGCACAAAGCTGAAATCATAGATCATAATAAGTTTTATGTGATCAAGGTTATCGACAAGTCGATAACCGCCCATTTCTACCGGAAACTAAGCATGGCTAAGCAATTAATTCGCAACTACTAAGTGACAAGAGCTCATCTATGAGCTCTAATCACAGCAATAACCTAGGCTTACGGTAGTAGAGAATAATCATTTGCCTAAGTAAATGCATCTACTAGGTCAACTAACGACAATAGTTTAACACAAAGTAGCAATGCATACATAGATGTTGTAATCAACATAAATACTTAAAATACTGGGATTAACATGATCAAACTGCTTGCCTTGCTGGGATTGGTCTTGCTGCAGAGGGGATTGCTCAGGTTCAAAGTTTTCTTCGGAACCTAACGCGAAAAGACGATAAAAACCGATAAGAACGAAGAACACCAAAAGGAACTCAACAGCAAAGTACATCCAAAACCCATGAAATTTCTACAGAAACTAGAGGTTGATTTTAGACAATTTTAGAAACAAGAATCACTTCATTTGGACTTAGTATGAAAAAGTTATGTCCTAAACAATTCCTCTCAGCCTGAAAAATTCTAATTAAATTAATTTCGGTTACTGTTCATGGCAAAAATTTCAAGAATGATCTGGAATCTGAAATTTTTATGGTAGGTAGCTAAGGTCATCCTAAGAACAGCAAAGTTGAGTTTACTTCATTTGGAGTTATAATGAATTAGTTATGAATTTCCTAAGTTCTAAAACTAGCATATATCACTTTTCAGGAACATGAATAAAAACAAGGCCTAGTCCATATTAAAGTATATCTACAGATAAATTTTACCAAGTTGAGTTTGCTCAGTTTGGATTTACAGAGAAAAAGTTATGCATTTTACAAATTTGACATAATTTCTAAGCAACCATTTCATATTAAACAAGTTCATGCAGGTTATATCATTTTCTGCTACACAACAGTGCCTAAATTCATTCTCAGATTAAAGTTCATACTATAACAGAGCTACAACAACTGGAATCATTCAAAAAGGAGTTAAAATGACAAAGTTATGCACTTTTGAAATTTGAAACATTAAAAGACTTAGAAAATTTGAGCTCTCGGGAGGTCCAAATGAACTGGAGGAAAAATGAGAGGTCGTGGGCTGTTGATCTTGCATCGCAGGGCCACAAACCTCGAAACTCAGCGCTCAAAAGACCTCCTCCCGCACTGGGGAGGTCTGGACCGTTGAGATTGGATCCAACGGCCACGACCAGTGCATGCACAGCGCACGCAAAGGAGGTCCACGCGCCTAACGGAGGCCGTGACCGTCAGATCGAGATCTGGCGGTCCCGAGCACTAGGGGAGGTCCTAAGGCTAAACCTACAGAGGGAGGTCTAGACGGCTAAGATCTCACGGAGAAGGTCTTCAACGGTCTAGATCATGTGAGGGAGGTCCAGCCCGTTAGATCTAAATCTAATGGTTGAGACCTGAGGAGGAGGTCCTAAAGCTACAGATCTAAAGGAGGAGGTCCTAGATGGTCAAGATCTCCAGGGGGAGGTCTTGATCGGCTGGGATTGTTGGACCGAAAAGGCGACTAGAGGGGGGGGGGTGAATAGGAGCACATCTCTTTTTCTCCCAAAATCAATTCAATACGAATCTCACTCCAATAGCTATGAAAGCTATAAAGATCAATCAATCATGCACAACGGAAGACTTGTATTGAACCAACTCAAAACCCCAAAGTAAAATCAACACAAAACTAAAACACAGAGGCTCGGGCGGTCTGACCTCTCACGGGGGCGGTCAGACCGATCCAAGCGATCGATCACTACCTCGGGCGGTCGACCGATTTCACGGAGGTCGACCTCTCGTTTGATGAACAGTAAAATCAGCCCGACAAACCGAAACGCAAATTGATCAAACTTTTGATTCGTGCGTCCAAACTTCGTGAAACTTGACACACAACTTCCTAAGGATGTCAGAAACCTATTCCAAGCAACAATTGTGATAATTCTTGCTCAGGTTCAGACCTTTTACCGTTTGAGCGAAGTTAGGTCAAAAACCGAGTCAAACGAAAATATGATCTTAAGACTTGCACGTGGGTGATTGATGATCTTGATGATCCTAGATGTATTCTCACACGTCACAGCAAGCTAAATCACGTCAAGAAACTAAGCAATAACTCGCGGATCAAACAAAGACTCAATTCATCAAAAGAGAGAAAGAAAGCACATGAACTCACTTTTGAAGAAACTTTCTTTGGATTGATTTGATCAGTTTACACCACTCCATCAATGGATGACAAAGACTCAATACATGAGCACGAAATCAAATCCAACTCTCAAGAACCCTAACCTCCTCTCCTCCTCTCCCTAAGCAAATTAGGGTTTCTCAACAATGAAACGTCGAAAGGTCCGGGGGACGGGGAAGGTGCAGCCACCTCCTCCTCTATTTATAGTGGAGGCTTAGGGTTTCTAATAGAGTCTCCTAATGGGCTCCGTTAAGGCCCAAAACAAGCGGGTGACACACGCACGCCTTTTAAAGCGCCGTGTCCAGTTGTGCGGCACTCGCCATAACGCCACGTGTAGGTTGATCCAATGGCTCTCATCATGTCGGCAAGTCTCTCCCATCCAGCTCCCACCGAAACCACCATGGCACTTGCACCGACCCGCGCCGCTGATTCAACGATCGCACCGAATCGCCTGTTCGGTCACCTTTGTCCATCTTGAACCATGCTTGAGTCCAATGACTTCACCCGCATCATCGATCGTTTTGAACCTCAGCTCTCCAAGCCTAGTCCCGATCATCCTCGCCGTTGACCGTCGTTGACCACCAAGCAACCTGCACAACAATAGACAAGCAAATCGAATTCGGGAACAAGTTCTTCACAACTTGACCCACGTTAGTCAAAACATGCATCATGCAACACATATGCCATGAAATCCACGAACTTGACCTAACAAGCAACCATCGCCGCCACACGGGCGACGACTTAAGTGAAAACCGGTCGATCGCCCTTTGGCCTTGGCGATCGGCCCACACCGATCGATCCCAATGTAAGGCGGTCGACCGCCACAAAAGGACTTAGCCGAAATTTCAACGCTGAAATCCGCAACCTCTCTAGAAATTTAAAACGAATAGAACTTTTGACTGGAAGCTCCAAAAAATATGGGACCAAGTGCAGTAGAATCTCCTCACTTGCCTACACCCTTTATTTTTGGCCCAGCCTCAAATTCCAATGCCACTCAACTTGTCGGTCCGACCGCTCACCAGCGCCGGTCGGACGCTAATCAAATCGATCGATCGCCAACGGCGGTCGATCGCCATCACGTAACACCGAGGCATGGGCGGTCTGACCGCCACCAGGGCCGGTCTGACCGCCTGAGACCTGACAGAAACTGAACTTTGCCGAAAACTCGTGTTTCCGCAAACCTTCAACGTCATTGCCAATTGACACATCATCCTAAGATCATGAGCATATCCCCATGATATCCACAGGGATTTACACGAGGAGGTCTTGGATGGCCAAGATCTACTCGGGGAGTTCCTAAGCGACAGGGTTTTAACGGGAGGAGATCTGGACGACTCAGATTAGGCCTAGGGTGGTCCTGAACGGTCCAGATCGACGCGGAGGGAGGTCCTGAGACTAAGGATTTTACAAAGGAGATCTAACGCTCAGATCTAAATCCGGGGAGGTCGTGAACAGCTAGGATAGAGCCTAAGAGGTCTTGAGCGGGGTTTTCTTTGTAAAAGACCAGGGGTGGCTTTTTACCAAGAGGACCCCGAGGGTGGTCTAGGGTGGTCTTTGCAAAATGGCCAAGGGGAGGTCTTTTTGCAAAGAGGACCTCGGTGGAGGTCCAGGGGTGGTCTTTAACAAAGAGGACCTCAAGGAGGTCTTTTGCAAAGAGGACCCCAAGGCGGAGGGTGATCCTAACGGCTGGGATTTAACCTACGGTGGTCTTTAACGGCCAGGATTTCAGCGGGGAGGTCCTGGCACTTAGAAAATACACGGAAAACCCTCTACGGTACAGATCTACTTGGAGGTGATCCTAAACGGCTGAGATTACATCTAGGAGGAGGTACAGAGTCTTAAGCTTTTCGGAAGGGAGCCAAAGGCTCGGATCTAAATTAGGGTGGTCGTGGACGGCCACGATGAACCCGAGGAGGTCTTGGGACTTGTCGGAAACCCGACAAAAGACAGGCTACCGCAGTTCACTCGCCGGCACGTCGCTGACGACCAAGGCCACGACGGCGCTAACTAAAGGTACCAACACGAGCGCAATACTATTGCGAACCTAACGGAGGTATCCTCGACGGCGGGGCAGGCCTAGAACGCCGGCGAGCCGGAGAAGGGCGGAGGACAAGTTTTCGGCAAAAACCGAAAACATGAAAAGGGCTCGACACGACCTAATCTGACAAGTGCTCGAGCTCTACGAGGCTAGAACGAACTTACCAGGGCCAAGATGAGGTTCAGAGGAGCTCGGAGGAGGTCCAGCGGCGGAGACCGCAGCCGGAGCTTGAGAAGATGATGGCGACAAAGTGCTCTGAGCAACGCAAGGTACAAAGAATGGTCAGAGGAACGATGCGATGGCCTGAAGGTGGTCGAGGGCCAAAGAATTGAACGGAGAAGGTCTTACCGGAGATGGGAACGAAGGGGAGCACTTTCGGCCGCAAAGATCCAAAATCTTCAAATTAGGCGGTTCCTGAGAATGCAACCCAAATTGAGTTAGGGAGAGGACTTGCGACAACAAGAGGTCCACAAATGAAGTGAGACAAGGGCTAAAGAACCACTGGAGGACCCAAGTCGCCGCTGGAGCTCACGCGGCCAGAAATGGCAGAAATGAGCTCAAGGTGAGGTTTGGCGCTCAACCTTGTAGAGAACGGTTTGGGAGGGCGACTAGAGGTGGAAGAGACTTAGAGGAAAGCCTCGGAGGTGCTCATGTAGCTCAGAGCTGACTGAGCTCGAGGACAGTGGTTTAATGGCGATGGGACAAAAGGTTTCTGCAGTGCGAGAAAACGAGGAGGGGAGCAGGTGCGGTCAGCTCTGCACTTGACATGGGCAAAAGCGAGGCTCAGGGCCGTTAATGGGGCCCGCGAGATGACCCAACGCCGCACAACTCACCTGCCACAGCGCACGCGCAGGTACGGGGAGCCGGGGGAAGAAGAAGAACAGAAGGGGAGCTCGAGGTGGTTTGTGAGCGTTGGATTTCAAATCCAACGGCTCACACACGGTGGACCAGGATCAAGCTCGGGTGCGGCCTGGTGACTTGACTCGAGCGAGTCAATTGGCTGGGTCGGACTCGGGTCTGACTCGGGCCCGAGTCTGACTCAGCCCTAACTTTGGTTTCCAAACTGATCTGGAGTTTGAGGAATTTATTTGAGGTAGCAAACTCACTCAAAAAATTATGAAATTTTTACAGGAGCTTGCTAGCTGAGTTATTGACCTTGTGTAAATTTTGCAGAGGTTTTTGTACTGTAAATTTTCCTCTAAAAATTCAACAAGGTGCTGGTCCCCAGTTTGACCAGAATTTGATTGGGTTTGACTGACCTCCAAAAATATTCAAACAATTTCAAAAAAATATGAAATTTTTCAGAGAGGTCACATACCAACCCAAGAATTTAGGAAAAATATTTCCAGGAGATTATCACAAGATGGAACAAGAATGTTTTTGAAGGATCAAGATTTGGATCAAAGACTTGTGACAATGTATTTCCATAACTCTTGTACAATAATTGTTTAGTACATATAGGAAATACATGATGTAAGAAAAAGTTTTAATTTCTACTCATTTTCTTACATTTGAAACACAAGCCCAAAATTGGGATGTTACACCAGATCTGGGCAAATCCAGATCTGGGTAGGGGAGAAGGCGGTGGTGGCTGGGGGGACGACGGGGGAGCACGGCGGGAGAGCAGGAGGGGGAGGGGGAGGGGGAGGGCGGCGTGGGAGGAGGAGGAGGCGCATGACAGGAGGAGGCGCTCACACGGGAGGAATACCCCCGAAGTTTAGGGGTAAATTCGGAAGTGAGGTGGTGGGAAGCCGTGGGAAGCTGCCGAAGGGCAGCTTCCGGTTTTCGGCTTTCTCCTGTTGTGGTGGAAAGCGGTTTTGACGTAATCGGCTTCCAAAAGCTAGTCATTTGGAACGGCTTCCGGCTTTTCTGGGTGAAAGCCAGAAGCCTGGTGCACGATGGTAGTTGGACGTGAGGAGCTGCCGCGTGCGAACCACAGGCCAGGGCCTCCTCCGTCTCCGCCTCCAATCCCTCGCCGCCGGTCGTCGGCCGATCGCCCATCCCGGGGGATCTGATCACGACTAAGACATCAAGAAACCAGTACTGCTACCCCGGAGGCGCGTGGTGGATTCTGCTACCCCAGCGGCTGGTGGTGCCGCCTCCGGCCGTGACCAGGCTCATGCGCGGTGCGCACTGGTGGTGTTCAACATAATGCCCCGCTGATCGAGAGAGTTCTCAGTGAATCAAGAGGGGAATTCGTGATCCTGCCCAGGGGTCTTAAAGATGAGAAGGCGACTGCCGCCGGGGAGCCTTCGAAGGGAGTTCAACGCGGTGTTGAGGTGCCAGCGTGAGCCACCTCCCTTACCATGATCATGTTCATGCCCCCAGATAAGAATCTGCCTTCCTCAGTTCTTGCTCCTCTAGCTAGTTGTCTGGTTAGCGTTCAGGTTGCTGGCTTGCCCACTTTGGTGGTTTTTCTTCCTGGTTTTTGGTTTTTGGGACTACGGCTCTTTGGTTTTCTTTGTTCTTTGGTTGGCCATGTCTTCCTCGAGCTCACTTCAGATTGCCTGGGCTCGCGGGAGTGCTTTCGAATCGTTGATGTCATCCAAATACTTTTATGCAACTTGTGATCCTATTGTTGGGTTGATCTCGGCTAACGGTATCCCGAGATTCTAGGAGGCCACGCTTCCACTCGCGCCCTGATCGGGAGCGCAACCAACGCTCATTTTGGTTATGGTCCCGGACATCTAGCGCTATATGAATTTAGGGGACTCGGCAGGCTGAACTACTATGTTTGTTCAAGGCTACGAAATCCCGCACACACCCGATCTCTCACGGGCGCTACGGTGGACGAAGACCGGACATCGTCGCCACCATCACCACACCTCCTCTGTGACATTTGGCAACTCTACACTGACGCCTCTACAAGCACCGATGGCATCTTCAAATTCGGATAAGGATTCACGCTTCCGCCTCTAAGGTTTAGCCTACGTGTTCATGTTTAAGCTAAGGGTTAATGTCTTTAGTTCGTGATTTACCTTCATTTGGTATCAGAGCCAGCCCTAGCTCATCTTGAACCTTAATTAGTCAAAATGAAACTTGTTCTTGCCTGGATCTAATGATTAAAGGTTCAGATCTAAGGATTAGAGGCTCAGATCTATTGATTAATGGCTCAGTTTAGCATTTAGAAGGAGGGGACTTAAGAAATTTTTGCAAAATCCTAACGAAATCCCCAAATTGGCACCACCCGAGCCCTTAAACCCGAATCAAAACCCAAATCGGCCGCGGATACTTACGTTTTTTTGGGGATCTTTCCGCCTCAAGCCGCCGTCGACACGAGCGTGCCGCGCGCCGCCTTCTGCTGCGCGCAAGGCGCCGCCATCTCAAGCATGCGCTCCGTGCTCCCGCGCGCGCGGCCGCTGTTGCTCACCGCGCGCTCGGGTCGCCGTCGCTCAGTGCGCTCAGGCGCATCCTCCAGTGGCCGGGCGCCCGTGTTTTTCACGATGGAGAAGGGGCAAATGAGTTAGGGTTAGGGTTTGAGGATTTTTATTCCTCTCGGGATTCAGCTCTGGCCGTCCATCAGATCCAACGGCCATCAGTGCACCCGAGCCAATGGAGTGGAAATGGGTCGGCTGTTCTGAGCCGCCCGATCAGATCCGATGGCTATAATGCCTTTCGGGCCGGTGGAATGTTTTGGGCTGCACTAATGGGCCGTCGCATGGGAGCTGCAGGCCGAACTGATCTAAACAGTGGGTTTTATTCTTTTTTCAATGCATTTCTTTTATGTTTAAGACTATTCTTTATGCACTGTTTTAATTATTGTTTTGTTGCCCAATTGCAATATATCACAAACAATGTATTATTGCCCAATATTATGCTTGATCTCTGATTAAAATTGAACCAACGAGATATTTTAATTAGAGATTTTATATTTTATTTTGACATTATGTATGCATACGATTACATTCTGACCAACGTTGATTGTAGTCGTGTGTCGCTATATTGTTAAGTTCTTTTTCATTTTCTGCCCAACGGTGATATGAATTAGAACTATAGTTTTTGCATGTTATTAATCAGACCAACGTAGGGTTAATTGCATGCAACATATTCTTATGTTATTTCTAATTTTGTCCTGTATTTTGGTATTCAGCAATAAATGCTTCAAATATTGCCGTCACCATCGATAATATTGAGCAGCTTACAGGGAGCAATTTTTCCACTTGGAAAGAAAGAATCCAAGTTGTCCTTGGAGTTTTGGACCTTGATTATGCTTTAAGGGTGACCGCTCCCGTTCCCCCCACCGAAGGTGAGGAAAATTATGATGAGAAAAAGAAAATTTATGAAGCTAATACTGAGAAATGGGAGCGGTCCAACCGTCTATCACTTATGATTATAAAGACCTCTATCTCAGTTGGGATCAGGGGAGCAATCCCTGATTCCGAAAATGCTAAAGAGTATTTGGCTTCAGTTGAGAAGAAATTTAAAGGCTCCACTAAAGTTTATGCCAGTACTCTAATCCAGAGGCTCTTAATAACTAAGTATGATGGATCCGGCAGCATAAAAGAACATATCATGATGATGACCGATATGGCTGGAAAGCTCAAGGGCATGGACATGGAGATATCTGATGGCTTCCTAGTCCATTTTATTATAACTTCTCTTCCTTCTGAGTACATGACATTTAAGATCAATTACAATACTTAGGCCCTGTTTGGTAGAGCTCTGAATTCTTATTTTTCAGATTCTGTTCCTGATTCTCTGAGAATCCACTTCACTGAGAATCTGGAGCTGTCTGTTAAAAGCGTTTGGCTGGTAGGTTGGTTCCCAAAACCATATGAGGGGGATTAGTGGCAAATAGACTATGTTACCCCTGGTTGTAATAATTCAATTGTATTTGTGTCTTTCTCTTATGTATTTGTACATAAATTATAGAATTTTTTTCCCTTAAATTTGTTTAGACCATGTGAATGTATATACGTTGTATCTTTACACAATGCCAGGTTATATTGCATTTACACTTCATATCGCATTTACACTTCATAGCGAATTAGAGTTGTCGCTGCGATAGATGAAGCTAGAGATATCGCATTCATATCGTCAAAGTGTTGAAATGATTATTAAATGATATTATGTTCAAGTATTAAAATGATAAATGAGTCATAACAAAAGAAGGCAAAAATTCGCTAGTAATGTGTCCATCATCCTGAATGAGCAATTGCACTTGCAAGGTCATCACAGAAACTATCCATGGATGTAGCACTCGTTTGCGACGTTGACGCATCCGATGCATCCTGAGAAATGACATATTTGGCATATCTTGATGGTATTGTGGGCACATAATTAGGATCCCGATCGAACCTACGAAAATGAATGTCCAGCGAAGCATGTTCACGTATGAAGTTGTGGATTCCCATGGTTGCTGCAACAATCATCTTTTGCTTAGACATAGGAAAACTTGGCATCTTAAGAAGAATTCTCCATTTCATCTTCCATACACCAAATGACCTCTGAATTACGTTGCGAACACTCGAGTGCAAATGGTTGAATTTCTCTTTCTCACCACTAGGGGCAACACCTCTCCGAAATTCTGGAACATGATACCTTTGGCCCTTGTATGGCGCTAAGTACCTAGGCCTGTTCGGATAACCAGCATCGACAAGATAATATTTACCTGCAACATAAGATGGAAAATTCATGTATATCAACATCAAATGCATGAACATTACAATTAAATATTTTTGTAAATGATAGGAAGCAAAGAAAATTACCCTGTGGATGATGTGGAAAGACTTCCCGGTCTACATCCAATGCATGATAAAGCACACTAGTATCGTGCATAGCTCCTGGTTGTCCAATAGATGCGTATGTGAAGCGCATGTCAAAATCACATACCGCCATGATATTCTGTGTTGCAATTCCTGATCTACCAATATATCTAATTAGATCTTTTGGAGCAACAGTTGCAAGAATGTGTGTACCATCGATAGCTCCAATACAGTCTTTGAAATGTGGCCACATCCTTCGATCATTTCTAATTCTACTGTGAACCGTAGAGAAGTTTGGATCCTTTGGCCTCACAAAATCTTTAGACATTCTGACGACACATTGCAAAACCTCATCAAACTTCCTGCTAATTGTCTCACCAGAATGCTTGAACCGATTATGCGCTCTTCGGTTAGATTCACAGCCACCACATATGTACAGGAAAAGAGCTAATGCTTCAATTGAACTTGTATGTGTAGTTGATTTCAAATCATATGTACTCACCAAAAGATCATGTAGACTGTGAAAGATCGTAGCATTCATACGAAACATGTGGTAGCTTTCTCCCGGAGTGGTCAAAGTTTCTTTCACCCAACCCATTCCACTAAGTCAAGAAGTCCTAGGCTCATTCTTGTCCAAGTAAGTTGAGTGATAATTCTCCATGATAATTGCAGTAGCAGCGAGGTGACTTGACATGTCTTGCCACAGACGCATCATCTGTACGTCACACTCATGTTCCTCATCTGATAAATTACTCCCTTCACCATCGCTTTCAGAAGACGACATCTGTACATGAACATACAAAAACACAACAACATAAATGGTAATTTTAAAATACATGAGCACACATTGGGTCCAAATAACAGTTTATAACTATTGAAAAATGTCTTATAATCCAAAAAAGATCTTACAACTAATAGAGAAATAAAGAATAATAAAGGCGAATACAAGATAAACTACTTGTAGTAATGTCTCCAGAATCACCCTAACGTTACAATAAATTTTCTATTTGCCATACTTGGCATCATACTTCCTTTTGAGCCATGCAAATCGTTCTTCACTATTGCACAAGGTCATAAACATTTCCCTTTGCTCATTCTTTACGAAAATTTCAGATGCAATGAAGTGCTCATTACTCCCATTAATAGCACCACACTCTTTAACCGATTCCATTACATCCTTGATGCTACACACCGAGTTTTCCTCTCTCTTTTTTGCAAATGTTTCAAAAGATGCATGCGACTTCTCATTCAACTCAAGAATTCTTCTCAGTTGATCTTGCATGACCACAGAACCACTCTTTGGTTTCTTCCCCTTATCATTGCTTGGGCCGCAAGCTCTCTTTCCTTTCCTACCAATTGGTGATTCATCTTCACAATCACTGTTATATTTGTCATCACACTCATCTTCAAGCTCTTCAATATCAATAGCTGTCGGTACACACACAGGGCTTTGAGGCAATGTTCCCATTGCAGGAGACCAATGGTCTTCACCGGTGTTGCGAATGCCGTCAAACATCTTGGACAATAACTCCTCATTTTGAAGTCCAGCCTTCTCAAACTTGGAACATCCTTTATATTCCTGTCAATACCAAGTGTTACACGTTAAACCTTCACTAATAATAGAGCTAGGTGTGTACATTAGTGCATTTAAAAATAGGTAATGAGTAATAACATACTTTTTTTAATTTCTTCCACCGTTCGGCGGTGGCCTTTATTGTATTCTTTTCATGGTCCCAACCTAAGCCTGTCTCCTTTGTCCTCAATTTTCTCCAAATGTTGTAATCGTTCTTTAATTTATCCCATTTGTTCTTTAATTGTAACTTTTTGTATTGCAGCCCAGTCTTCTCTGCAAATTTCTGAATCACAAGAGTATACCCTGGATTGTTCAAATGAGTACTCGGGCGATTGCCTGCCTCTACTTGTTCAACGAACAATTCACACACTATCCTAGTGTTCTCGTCGTTCCACTCAGCGTTATCAGCCATCTGCATATTTGGCATACAAGTAGACCGAGATGTGAGCGAGAAGCTAATCCGAATGGCATACGTTAGGCCTTGAGCTCAATATTACAACTTGCTATTCAAATCAAACAGATTCAAGCAAAACTTAATCAACAAAACCTATGATGGACCACAGGAGTAGAGAACAACAATATTCTTCAATGCAAAAGATAATCCAGAGGCTTACAGACTTCATAGATGACAGAAAGAATGCACTGAAGTTATAGGAATTTAGCAAGACAATCCACAACTGAAGGCTGCAGATCAAGTTATAGAAAGAATGCACTGTATATCAATTCACATTCAATTTCATTTTCTTTGTCAATTCATCACCGAGCAGATCAATAACCCACCAATATCTCTTTTACAATATCCCTCAGAGCTAGTCACAATGATTAACAATAATCACAGATCAGAGGGAACCCAACCGAATCAAACAAGTCTCACTGAAATCAACCAGGATCTATCTGAGTCCAAAGACAACACAGCAAAACCCCAAAATTCCTCACGGCACAATCTGGGAGGGACAGTGCAAGGGAGAAATAGGAGTATGCAATGTTGAAAAGGAATCAAACCTCACTGCCTGCAGATCCTCTGTTTTTGTTGGATCCATGTTGTAACTAGCAATGACATAACAATGCATCTTCAATTGTATAGAGGCACCATTGCAGTTCATAGCATGTATCAATGACAACACTAGAATAGATGAAATAGGAAAAGCATGCATGATGCACTTCAATTTTCAGAATGAAAAGGCAACAAGCACCAGGGGAGCATCAGAGGGGTCCATATCATTTTTTAGCACAAACTGCACACAGCATAAATCGCACAAACATGGAATGCTATAGACTCCCACTATAAATCAGAGTATCAGCAGATCAAGTAGCTCATGATCTAACATTACCTCAACATCAACAGATGAAGAACATTGGTAATTCTGAAACTTTAGACCATGCACATCATTTTTCAGAATATTGCACACCTGACAACTCTCTATTACATAAAAACTAATCCAAACTTTGCATCATCCATGACACACACTCATACCCCGAAAGCATACAAGCAGATTAGCTGCAAATATTAATCCTAAAACAAGGTCATTCCAGTGCTTTGTATCAGAATCAATTTTTTCTAGAGAAAACTCAGTAGAAAATTTGTCAGATGTAGTTGAAAAATTGTCAAATTGTCATTCCAGTGCTTTGACAACAATAACATGTATTGGCATACTGTCAGGTGGATGTTATGGCACTAGAACAGCTCATGCAATGATCTCAACAAACTGAAAAAATCATCCCTTGAAACATTTTGCATCAATTAATCTCTATCTTTGACAGTGAAGAACACACAATTTGCATACCAACAACTCCCAGATCAAGCACCCGAAATAAAAATTAACAACAATCAATGTTTAGGACAGATATACACATTCACAGATTCATATATATACACAAATAAGAGTTGGATTCAACACAGATTCACAGATATTATTTCGAACACATCCACAAATACACAAATACACATTATGTGTACTACATTCACAGATTCAAAGAAAAATACAAGCTATCAAACAGAAAAAACAAATCGACCCACCCTAGGGTGGCCGACGAAGACGAAGGAGACAAAGGGAGTAGGGAGGACAAGGGGGACGACCGGATGAAGACCTTACCTTCCCAGGAGCCGACCGGTGGTGCTCGGGAAACGGCGACGACGAAGAAGAGGGGAACGTCAACCTAGGGTTTTCGGGGTGGGAGGCTCTCGTGTGCTCGCGGCGGCGCTCTGTGTACTGCGGCAATGCAGACGATGACCGAGGCGCGCAGCATGTGATTGAAGGCGGCGAAGAAGAGGACCGGGGGCGGCGATGTCCAGGACCGGAGGCGATTTTTCGCCTGTCGCGGGAGCTGCGGATGAGACGAGGGGAAGAGAAGGGAAAGGCGAAGCGCCGAAGCGGTACGGGCCGATCCGGGACGCGCGGTGGGAGATTCCAGGGAGTAGTTGGATGGCATTTTGCGGGTAAAATCATCAAACTTCAAGGGGTATTTTTGTTTTGTAGGGTTGGATTCTCACGAGAAGCTGCGGGAAGGCTGCTCCTCGTTGCTAGTTCATTTTTGAAACAACTCCTCGTGAGAATCAGGATCTGGTTGTTTTGAGAAGTTGGGTGTTTGGCACAGCTCCACGAGATTTCATTGAGAAGCTGGGAGTAGGAGCTCTACCAAACAGGGCCTTAGAAAGAAAAATGTAGCATGAGCGATTTAATCGCCATGTGTGTCCAAGAGGAAAAAAGAATAAGGACGGAAAAGAGGGATCTTGCGCTTCAAGTTGGTGGCTTTAACAAAAGGAAGTTCCAAGGGGACTTCAAATCTAAGAAAAAGCTACAGTTTTCCCCTAATTCAGATAAGTCAGGGTCTAATGTGCACAATACACCTAAGCGCCATGTTGCTCCTATTGGAGCACCTAAAGGGGGTGAATGTCATACATAGCGACGAGTCATTTCGGAAGGACCGTGCCAGTTCTTAAAGTGGCTTGCAAAAAAGGGTAATGATACAATAACGTTCATTGATGAAACTCTTTATGCTAATTTCTCCCTTAATTCTTGGTGGATTGACTCAGGTGCAACTTTGTACGTTACCAACTCTTTACAGGAATTCCTTACCGCGAGAACACTAAGAAAGGGGGAGCGAAGCCTTAGAGTCGCGGATGAAAAAGAAACTGAAGTAGAATCAGTTGGATCTATTTCATTAGTTTTAGACAGCGGCTTTTTGCTTCGTCTCAATAATTTAGTATATGTTCCTTCTATCAGGAGGACTTTGATTTCAGTTTCTTTATTGGACGATGAAGGTTTTAAGTGTATTTTTGGTGACAATAAATGCATTATTACGTTTAATTCAAATCAAGAAGCACAACTCCTCCTCCCGGTCATAACTTTTGACTCCGATGTCGGAATTGAGTGATCTTGGGCTCTATGGAAAGCTTATTCAGATGGCTACACAACCTATCTGTTTGATTGATCTCAAGCACATTTGATCAAATCAAGAAGCACAACTCCAAAAAGCCAACACATGGCCTAAGTCCAAAAAAAAAGCAATGAGCAATCTTAGACTATGTCAAGGGAAAATGCATGAGTTCCAACTACGGCGTGGACTACCCCGACTGTAGGTTTGACACGCAGAGCCACAGGCAGCCGGTAATGAAATGGCATATCGGTGCACACTACTATTTTTCTTCCTATTACGCCGTAACCAAGTCTCTCTTCCCACCACAGTCTCCGTCGCGCCTATGCGACTTCAGCTAGTGGATCGATGACAAGATCTATCACTACGACATGTGGTGATTGCTGACACGACAGAGCTAGGTCAGGGAGGACATCATGACCCATGAAAGGCGCATCGAAGAGTTGCAGACTGAGGAGGACGAGCAGGGCAGGCGGGACAGGCTGTGCGAGGAGCGGGAGTGCGAGTATGCCAGGCGACAGGAGGCCGAGAGAGAGCAGAAGAGGGCCATCGTGGCGAGAGCTAAGACGCAAGGCGATGAGTACAACGTCGAGCTGGGCCGCAAGAGCAAATGGCCACGTTCCACGCAGTAGTTCCACCCTCTTCGTCCACATGTCTCATGTATTCCTATTTCTCTAAAGGCATGCGTGTACCATCCTCGGTTCATTAGCCTGCGTGCCATGTAACCCCCTTGTCCGATCAATTGTCGTGTTGTTATCGTTGCGTTATTTCCCCAAAGTTCTCTAAGGGAGTTACATTGCCGCTATTTCTTCTAGCTCATTCGTACATTACAGTCCTACACGTCAAAATCACTATTAGCCATCTCATCGGCCAAACATCGTGCATGAATTCCCCGACGCATCGTAATATCACTTACCTTCGTACTTACAAATCATTCATACCTCAATCATCCTCAAAAAATTCTTAAAAAATTCACCGCACTAGAACAACATACGAACATCACAAAATCTTAATGTCAGTTTAACACATTTCGTACCGTTGAAAATCTACAAAAATCACAAACAAAGTAACATGTTTAGGGTTTCATCTTCCTGTCGTTAGTTGGACTAGCGGCAGGAACCTATCGCCCTTTGAACTGGTGACAAGAAGCTATCGTTAGTTCAATTGACGACAAGGAGCTGAACCGGCGATAGGATAGTAGCAGGGTCCTTGTCACCAGTTTAACTGGTGATAGGTTACTATCGCCAGTTTAACTGACACCAAAGACCTATTTTTGTAATTTTTTGAAACAACTATTTATTTTTGTAATTATCTTTTAAAATAATAACTTTTTTTAAAAAAATCCCGCTGTGACCTGATCGCCTCAAGGATCCGCAGCCCTCGCTGCCGTGAACCATTACCGCTATGGTAGTTATCTCAACCATGGGGCCACTGAAAATGTCAACCAAAGAGCTTATATTGTCTCAAGAGAAACAAAAAAAAAATCTTTTTTGGGACAAATAAACCTTGTATTCAGGTGTTCCATATAATGGTCCATCAAAGCAGAGGATGTATACATGTTTCGCAAAATATTCGTTATTTACAAGGCTTTCACTAGAGCGATGACCAATCTGCTGCGAGAAGGGCCTTTACAATATACTCATAGTGAGACACAAGTCATTGCAGATGAGATTTGGTTCAAATTAGGTACATGCTGCAGCTGCATCTTCATTTGCACATTTGAATACTACCTCAGTGCCGAATTTGCCATTATCATCGGGATATCAACAGATTGGAGAATATCCATCTCAGTCAGCCCGGTTGATTGGAAACCTCAATTGAGTGCATAATGGACCCGCTCTAATGTTCTCATAACGTCGAAAAATGAGATAGAACGGTGATGCAAATTTCCTGGAGAAGATTGATCAAGAACAGCTTGCTGTTGTTTGCTGGTGAGTTCCAAGAATTGCACAAGCATGTCGCCATCCAGAATGGGAGGTACTCCAGACTGTCACATCAGTAGAGCATGTTATTCAAAACTCAGAAAAAATCAACTTTATTAGGTACAGTTGATTAAATTATGTATAATTGTTCAATAAGTAATATACCGGGATACCACGACGACGAAACTCTGCATGATCATTTCCCAAGAGTGGAGCAGTCAATGGGTGAACTGAGAGTCTTTCTTGGACAACTTGCAACAGTTGATGCTCCTCACTGCAGTATCAATCCATACGCTTCAGAAACTGGATCCGAACACTTAACAGATGTATATGAAATAACTGTAGTTCCTTCTTTACAAATGGTAGTTGTGTGGTTCTATGTTAAACCAAATCATATTAAAAAGAACTCTAGCATAGAGTGGAGGGGGAGTTACCGAATTAGTTTACCAACTATTGTTAACGGTCTGTGTTTTGGTTGTTCCCTTTCTTAAGGGAATTTTCAATTTTTTATTCATGTGAAGAACATAAAAAAATCATGTGCCAAAGAAAACTGAGAAACTTGTCCAGAATTATTAAGGTTGTGCTGAAGAGGAATAGATAGAATTATGACGGCGCAGATCGAAGCCCAAGACAGTGACGACGCAGTGCACAAGAAGCGCAACAAAGGCGCAGTACGGAAGAAGCACCGTGGCCTTAGAAGCTTGGGACGGCGGCTCAAAGAGAAAGGGCAGCATTATAACGACTTTTACGATCTGCAGTGGCTCGGAAAGAAGAGCAGCGGCTGCTATCATGCAAAAGGGAAAAAGAGTGTCACTCTCGATCCAAGAGGACAGATTGTGGCTAGCAAAACAATCAGCTGACTGACAATGAATTTGTAGATTCGCATGACTTAGACGAACTCAAAGATAGAGTGGTACAAACTTAGATGAACGCAAGAAAAGTAATGACTCAAAGCTACAACAAGTACTAGCAACACCAGCCTTTTTTTTAAGTCGAAACTCTGTTACTATAAGAAACAGATACAGTTTCTAAACGAAATCGTATCTATGGAGGAGGCTTGCGACTAGGTGGCAGCAGCCGACAATAGAGGCTTGCGACCAAGCGGCGGCCGCCGCCGCCGACGAAGGCTTGCGACCAGGCGGGGACCAACGACGAGAAGCGGCAGCATCATAACAACTTCTACGATCTGTAATGGCTTGAAGAGAAGAGCGGCGGCTGCTACCATGCAAAAGGGAAAAAAGAGTGTCACTCTCGATCCAAGAGGACAGACTGTGGCTAGCTAAGCAATCAACTAACCAACAATGAATTTGTGGATTCGCATAGCTTAAACGAACTCAAAGATAGAGTAGTACGAACTTAGATAGGCGCAACAGAAGCAAAGACTCAAAGGTGCACAAATACTAGCAACACCACCTTTTTTTTTTGAAAAGCCGAAACTCTATTTCTATAAGAAACAGATACGGTTTCTAAACGAAATCGTATCTATGGAGGAGGCTTGCGACCAGGTGGCGACCAACGACAACAGAGGCTTGCGACCAGGCGGTAGCCGATGAAGCAGTGGATGCCGACAGCGCAACAACTGGTGGTGGAGGGGCCCGAGGGGGCGTATGCGGTGCGGCAGCGGCCGAGCATCCTCCGAATCCGGGCGTCTTCCTCCCCCCAGCTGCTGGATTCGTCTTCCTCCTCTACTCTGGCGGACGGACTCGAGAAGCCGGTGGCGGTGGCCGCGGGGCCTAGAGCCAGTGCGAAGGCCCGTGGCGGAGGTCTGGAACCGATGCGGAGGCCTGGGCGGGCACGAGGCAACGTCAGGGAGGATGGGGCCCGAGCTCGACGCGGATCCAGAGGTGGTGTAGCTCAAGGCGACAGCGAGATCTGGCGCCGCTCGGGTGGAGGCACCGCATGGCCTCGAGCTTCCTTCTCGTGGTCAATGGCGACGCCGCACGACCTCGAGCTTCCTTCTTGTGGTTGATGGCAACGTCGCTTGGGTGGATGAAGATGATGCTGCTGCTGCTAAAAAAACAACTAATGTGGCCACCCCCAGGAACGAATATTGCTCCTCCCGGGCCAGCGGGCAGCGAAAGCGATTGGAGGCTAGGGTTTTAACCTTTGCTCTGATACAATGTTATGAATATTATGTGTGTATTCAAGAGCAACGTATGAAGATGATTTAAAAACAACTAATGTGCCACCCCAGAACGAATATTGCTCCTCCTGGCGTATAAAGCGATTGGAGGCTAGGGTTTTAACCTTTGCTCTGATACAATGTTATGAATATTATGTGTGTATTCAAGAGACCTAATAGGTTATATATATATATATATATATATATATATATATATATATATATATATATATGTACAAAGGGATATATGTAATACATATATAAGGAAATATAAAAGAATTCCTATTCTAACAGCGCTTCTTCCTCACTGCGCCTCCGTTGCGCTTCTTGTGCACTACGTCGCCACCGTCTTGGACTTCGATCTACGCCGCCATGCTTTTATCTATTCCTCTTCAGCTTGATTTAACAGCTTTCTCTATTCCTATCGGTTTCATCTTCTTTGTCGTGTTGCCGCGGTTCGCTTTGCTCCCACTTGTCTCTACTTTCTCAGCTCCTGCACCTTGTGTTTTATGGGCTGTCACACGACCCCGGATGGGAGGAGATCTTTTGATACTCGACATATTTTTCAAAAGTTGCACGCTACGACAACATTATCAAGACTCGGACTTTGGATTTTCCCTATTTTATTGCCAACTCTTTCCAAATGCAATGCTATATACGCCTTGTATTTGAGGGGGGGTGTTAGAATAGAAATTCTTTTGTATTTCCTTATATATAGTATATATCCCCTCGTACTTCATATATATATTGTCCATTGGACTTCTTGAATACACACACAATATTCATAACAGTCCATACCCAGGTTAAGTTATAATATAAATCCAAATTCCCAAATTGGCCTGCCCAGTTATGTAACACTGGTCCTGACAAACACCGGCTTTCAGGGATACTGGATACTAATAGTGCAAATATCAGCTTTTTGGGTTTGCATGGGAATGTTTCGAATCTTCAGAAACTACCTTGTGAGCGGAATCATAACGAAGACACTCCCCAGCAAAGTACTTGCCACAACACAGTTATAAGCCGACTCCAACACTGGGTCTGTTTCATCATCAATTGGAAGCCTGTACTTAAATGCAGCCTACAGTCAATTACAAGAACGAGTTAAAACATTTCATTAGTTCTAAATAGGAAAGAAAACAAAGCTGTAAAACATGAAACATGGAATCAGTTGTTGCCCTGTTGGCGAGGTTTTTCCAAGGGACTCATGACAAAAAAAGGACAAGTCATAATGAATGGGAAAACAAATTCAGGAAAACAAATTCAGACAAGTAATAAGTCCATTTTACCTCTTGAACTTTCCAAAAAGTCCACTTAACCCTCTCAACTACAAAACCGGTTTTTTACCCCCCTGATCTTTCAAAACCGGGTCAAATAACACTCTGAGATGGTTTTGCATACGTGGTAGGAATAAGTTCATTTTACCTCCTCAAACTTTCCAAAAAGTCCACTTAATCTCCTAAACTACAACACCGGTTTTTACCCCATAGTATTTCAAAATCGGATCAAATATCACCCTAAGGTGGTTTGGCTAATGTGGTTCCTAGGACCCACCTGTGTGTGTATATATAGAGAGAGAGAATGGGCTCACTTAGATGAATGTGCTCACCTCCTTTTTGTCCCTCTCCACCGCCATCACAGGCGCCCCTCTTCTTCCTTAACACCGACCGCCGCTCGGCCTTGCACCCCCGCCGCCATGGGCCATATATAGGAGCACCGCTAGCACCCCTTAACTCCCCACAATCCCAGAGACCCATTTTGGCCGCCGCTGTCACCTCCCAGGCCGCCGCTCGCCATCGCCACCTTTGTTTCCTCTGCTCTGCTCTCTCTCTCTGTTCTCCCTCTGTATGTTGCTCTCTCTATATCTCTCTCTATGACAAGTGGGCCGTAGGAACCACATCAGCCAAACCACCTCAGGGTGTTATTTGACCTAGTTTTGAGATACTAGAGGGTAAAAAACTGGTTTTGTAGTTCATAGGGTTAAGTGGACTTTTTGGAAAATTTGAGGGGGTAAAATGGATTTATTCGTGCCATATATGCAAAACCGCCCATCCAAACCACCTCAAGGTATTATTTGGCTCGGTTTTGAAAGATTAGGGGGGTAAAACACCGGTTTTGTAGTTGAAGGGATTAAGTGAACTTTTTGGGTTGCTTTTTTTTTACTTCGAGTGATGACGTGATGACGTCTCCTGCTCTCTCCCCCGCCCCCCACTTCACGGCGCCCAACCTCCATCGCCTCACGGCCTCCGCCCCGGCCGCGCCACTCCTAAGCTCTTGTTTCTCCCGGCTGTCACCCGATCCTTCTGGCGCGGACTTCCCTCGCTTCCCACGCCTCGGGCGCTCCAAGGTGCAGCGTTGGAGGGATGCGGGCGACATGGAAAGTCCCAGGGCTTCTGCTCCGGCTAGTTATCGTGACATGTTAGTTACCACCGGCGAGCAAAGTACGGTGGAAGGTCTTCGAGTCGCGGAATCGCCGGAGGCGTCTACGCTTCTCGCCGCCTCGCCGCTGTCCTCGAGGTTTTGCGTGGCAAGTGCTTCAACTAATTGTCGACGTCTCACCGGCGGTGTTGCCGCCATCGTACTCCGCCTGCTGTTGCACAGCCAGGCACCGTTCAGCCTCATGTCCACGTCGGGTGTCCGCTCCGCAGGGTGCTGTCTCCCGCCTGGCGGTGAGGAAGGTGTGGCGCCGGATTGGCCCTCCGCTGGCCTGTGTGCCGCCTTCTCAAGCATCGGTGGCGGCTGACTATGTGGGATCGGCAATGGAGGCTAGCGATGGCGCTAGCGAGGGTGGTGGCCGTAGGAAGCGACGTCGGTTTCGGCGGAGGCGTTCAGGTGGGCAGAGCGAGCGCCAGTCTTCTCCCGCGCGTTCTGCTAGTGATCGGGATAATGCTGTGTCTCCCCCTCGCGGCCGGGTGATCATGCGCGCGCGATGGTCCGGTGACGCCTCGCCGTGTCATTGCTCGCTTCGATAGTTTTGAAGGCGGGGAAGATGATCTCGTCATGCCCTCGCTGCGATCGTCGTGGGAGAGTGCTCGTGCGTCTGCTGAGCTCCTCACCAGCAGTTGCTAGAGGTTTGGCTCGCGGAGGAGTTGCCGTTGTCGCGCGTGATTCCCTGCTTCCTTCCTCGTCATTCTTCCCGATGATGCCTGCTACTCGCGTCTTCAATGGTGGGCAGCCGTTCGTCTCATCTTCTCTCAGGCTGCACTTTCGGCGTTGGTCTCGACTCTATCGTTCCAACGGCCTAGTTTGCGCAAGGGAGGTGGATATTACGATCAGTGGCATTCGGCGCATGCCCGAGCCGCAACGCGCGGCGGCTCCTTGACGAGTTACGTTGGATTCAGCGCTTTATCCGATACTTTTGTTCAAAGGAGTTCTTCCGCGTGAGGGCACAGTGTTCAAGGCGGAGCTCTTCCTCGACCATGACTCTTCTCATTGTGGAGCCTTGCTGGCGGTTAAATGCGGCGTCGGGCTTTGTCGTACCCACAGCGACGGGGTGACGATTTTACCTCGAGCTTGCCGGCGCCTCACCTCCCTCCGTCGCCTCGGCGGCGCGCCCGATCATCGGCGCGTTCGCATGGTCCTCCGACGGCCCTCCGCGCGAGCTCCTCGAGGACGGTTCGGTGCCTCTCCCGGCGGTCCTCGTGTTCGGTCCACTCCGATTGGGCCCGCCGAGTTGGCGCTTCTGCGCGTGGCCCCCGGTGCGCCGTCGTCCCTCGCGAGCAGTCCGGTTGGCATGCGCGGCGACAATATCAACGTTTCCCAGAACCATCGCTCGTGGACCTCGGCCGCTCGCCGCTCCCGAAGAAGACGCGCCCTCGCTCCTGCGCGAGATCTTTTCCCTGCTTTCATGTCATGCGCGCCGAGAGTCCCCGCCGTCGCTTGTCTTCTCAGGCGGTTGGCGGTGCGCTCTGCATTTTGAACCGTCGCTGGACCTTCGCTGGGCCATGGCTCGCCCGCGAGTTCGAGACGTCTCTTCTGGGCTTTGGGCCCCCTAGGCAGCCCTCGGAGGTCGAGGTCGAGGTCGAGCCGATGACGCTTGCTCCCTTGGACAGTCTGGCAGGTCTCGGGTCGCCTTGCCAGCCTCCTGAGGTTGAGCAGCTATGTTTGTCTCCCTCCCGATGCTCCTCGGCCTGCTTCTGTGGTGTCGAAGGTACCTGCTGTCTCGTCGTCTTCTCCTCCTTCCCCCGAAGTCCCCGCCGCCCCGTCGCCTCTGGTGTACTCGCGGGGCGCCAAGCGCTTGTGCCGCCTCCATTTGCCGATGGCGCTAGGAGCCCTGGATCCCCTTGGGAGACCGCTGTGGAGCGGCTTCTCAGCTGCCGCCGCTCGCCAACTCCGCTCCCTCGGCCGGCCGCCCCTCGGAGGCGGTCTCGGTCTCGCGGTGCTGCGTCCCTTCCCAGGAGGAGTCGGCGTATTGCGGTCAGTCCTCGCTCTGGACTGCTTGCAATGATGCTCGAAGAAGGTGATCAAGTGTCTTGGGCTCCTGCAGATGTGGAGAAGGTCGACCAAGAGGCTCTAGACAATTATTGTAAGTCGTTCTTGAATCCTCTTCGATGCCCATCTCTCGCCTTGGCGCGCTTTTGGATGGAAGGTAGAGGATGCTTTTCGAGCTAGAGCGGCGAACTCCTTGGCCGTCTCGTCTTGATTCGCTCGGGTCGATTCTTTTTGGTTCCCAATGAATCCTTCCTCATTCTTTTTTGGAACGTGCGGGGTCTGAATCAGCAGGACCGGCGCAATGCTGTTAGGGATGTGATTTTTTCTGCTAATGCTGATGTGGTGTGCCTCCAAGAAACGAAGGTTGCTGACATGTCCCAGAGGCTGTTTCTTTCTACTTTTGGTTCCAGATATGATAAATTTGTTGCTTTGTCCGCCAATGGCACTAGAGGGGGAGTGTTGATGGCTTGGGAAAGTTCAGTCTGTCAGGTTTTAGCTTCTCGGGTGGACAACTTCTCTCTCTCGTCTGCTTTACCGGCGTGAAGGAAGGAATTGGTGGTTTATCAGGGTCTATGGTCCCTGTGTTGATGAGAGAAGGTGGCGTTCCTCCGTGAGTTGAGGGATATCCGTGCTTTGTGCTCGGGCCCATGGCTTGTTGTCGTGATTTTAACCCGATTTATCAAGCTATTGACAAGAACAACTCTAATCTCGACGGGCCATGATGGGAGATTTCACGCTTTTGGATTACTCGGAGGTTTTGGAAATTCCGTTGATTGGGCGTAAATTCACTTGGTCTAATGAGCGAGCTTCCCAACTTTGGTTAGACCGGATAGAGCCTTCATTGTATGGAGTGGGAGGTATTTTTCTGACGCCGTTCTTGAGTGTTTGCTTCTTCGGTCTCGACCACGCCTCTTATTTTGGGCTTGAAAGTCGCCACCGGGCAAGCGCGCCCATTTTGAAAGTTTCGCCCAAAGCTTCTGGTTTTTCCGAGGCGGTCGGCGATTTGGTCGACCTCGTGCAATCTCTGCGCCGTTGAGCGGGTTTCTCTTAAGTTACAGCGGCTGTCCAAGAGGTTGCAGAGGTGGAGCCATAGAAAGGTCGGCAATGTGAAGTTTCAGTTAGAAATGGCTAAGGAGGTTTTCCATCGTCTTGAGATTGCAAGAGATTTTAGGGCTCTTGGTCCTGTGGAGGATTGGCTGAGGATTAAGCTCAAGCTGCATTGCCTTGGCCTTGCATCTTTGGAGCGCACAATCGCCAGGCTCCGTTCCAGGATCCTCTACCTTCGGGAGGGAGACGCTAACACTTCTTTTTTTCACCAGCAGGCCCGCTATCGAAAGAAAAAAAATTTCATTGCTAAATTCCTGGTTGGCAATTCTTTGGTTGTTTCTCAGGAGGACAAGCTCTCGGCTGCTACTGAGTTCTTTGTGCAGCTGCTCGGTTCGGCGGAAGAAAGGGCCTACGGCCTAAACCTTCCTGTTTTCCACAATCCTCAGCAGCTGCAGGAGCTATCAACTCTGGATGATCCGTTCTCAGCTGATGAGGTTTGGGCAACCATCAAATCCTTGCCCTTGGACAAGGCCCCTGGCCCGGATGGTTTTACCGGCAACTTTTACAAGTCCTGTTGGGGTATTATTAAGGCTGACATCTTGCTGGCTCTGGAGGCTATTCAGAAAGGTCATGTATCCAAGTTCAGATTGCTAAATTCTCGCTTTCATCATACTCCTCCCTAAAAAGGCGGATCCAACTCAAGTCAAGGATTATCGGCCCATCAGTCTCATTCATAGTTTCGCCAAGTTGGTTGCTAAGATCATGGCCAATAGGCTGGCTCCGTTGCTGCCTAAGTTGGTTTCCAAAAAACAAAGTGCTTTTGTCAAGGGAAGGAGTATTCAGGATAATTACTTGCTTGTCCAGCAGCTAGCCAGAAGTCTGCACAGGAAGAAGGAGTCCCATATTCTTCTCAAGTTGGACATCTCAAAGGCCTTCGATTCAGTCTCCTGGTCCTTCCTGTTGGATGTGTTGCAGCACCTTGGCTTTGGACGTCGTTGGTGTAATCTGCTGTGCCTGTTACTTTCCACTTCCTCAACTCAGGTGTTGGTTAATGGAGAGCAAGGGGGTTTGATCTTTCACCAGCGGGGCCTTAGGCAAGGAGATCCCCTTTCCCCTATGTTGTTTATCCTGGCTATGGACGTTCTTAACTCTTTGATCACCATGCTTCCGCGAAGGTTTGCTGCACCTTTGGCGATCCTCAAGTTCAACACAGGATCTCTTTTTATGCCGATGATGTCATTCTGTTCCTCAGACCCGCAAGAAATGATATTTGCCTGGTTAAAAAGCTGCTGGAAGTTTTTGGTCACGCCTCTGGCCTCAAAGCGAATTTGGAGAAAAGCTCGGTGACGCCCATTCAGTGCTCTGTTGATGATCTGAATCTAATCTCAGATCTTGTGCCTTGTGAGATTAAGAAGTTTCCCATCAGTTATCTTGGCATCCCTCTCATCATCCGCAAGCCATCTAAAGTGGAATTGCAACCACTTGTGGATAAGGTGGCTAATATGCTCCCTTCTTGGAAAGCCTCGCAAATGAATAAAGCCGGAAGACTAGTTACTGTGAAAGTCGTTCTTTCAGCCATCCCTATTTTTCTTATGATTGCGTTGGACATGCCTAAATGGGTTATCAAGGCCATAGATAAGAGCGCGTGGGTTTCTTTGGAAGGGTCATGAGCAAGCTAAAGGGGGCAGTTGCTTGGTTGCTTGGAGTAAGTGCCAGTAGCCGTTGCAATATGGGGACTTGGCATTCTAAATTTGGAAATTATGGGTTGGGCCGCGCATCCGTTGGTTGTGGCGTGAGAAACCGACCCTCCAAACCGTGGGTAGGGCTCCTATCCGTGTTTCACGTAATTCCCAAGCCTTATTTGATATTGTTTGTTGTGTCTCGAGTTGGCAATGTGAAGACACCAAATTCAGACGGATCGTTGGTCGCAGGTAAAACAGTCTCAGAGTGGGCTCCTAATCTTTTCAAGTTGATCCTAATAGAGTCGCCAAGCGAAGGACCATTATGAGGCATTAACCGCGAAGATGGGTTCAAGATATCAAAGGGCTTTATCGTGCAGTGATCCTTGATTTCTTAACCATTTGGGAGTTGGTGAAAGATTTGGCTCTGACCCACGCCTCGACCAAGATTTTTGGCGTCTCTCCAAGAATGGTCTATATAGCGATAAGTCGACTTATGAGGCCTTCTTTGGTGCAATAAAATTTTCACCACGAGACGAGTCCGGAAGAGTTGGGCCCCTAAAGTGCAAATTCTTCATTTGGTGGTGTCAAGAATCATTTGTTGGATCAGAGACCGCCTCAAAGCGAGGTTTACCTCACCCATTGTCTGCCTCTTTGCGACCAGTGAGGAGACCGTCAAACATATTCTCGTAGCGTGTGTTTTTGCCAGCGGATCTGGGCGGTCATTCTTCACAAGTGGATCTTGCTTCTTTGGTGCCCCAACCATCGATGATAGTTTCTCCGATTGGTGGTGCAAGGCCATTAAAGGGTTGCCTAAAGACTTAAAGAAGGGGCTAAACACTTGATCATTTTGTGTGCCCGGGAGCTTTGGAAGCATAGAAATTTTTGTGTCTTTGAGGTGGTAGGCCCGACCTTGATTAGTGCTCCAAAGTGTGAGGAGGATTGTAGTCTTTGGTGCTCTCTGAGCCCGAGACCTTAGCTTTTGTTGTCCTCTTCCTCACTTGTGTGGAGTTGAGTTAGAAAGTGTTTAGCAGAGGTGTTGTCTAGGTGTTCTTTTGTAGCCCCTTTCTTCTTAATATAATGACGCGCAGCTCTCCTGCGTCGTTCGAGAAAAAAAAAAGTGAACTTTTTGGAAAATTCAAAGGGGTAAAATGGACTTCTTCTTTCAAACAATTAATGGGTGAGATTTATAACTAGATGAGATTTCTCCTAGATCACTTAAGTAAAAAAGACAGTATTCATCCTTTAGGGCCTGTTTGGATAGTGGGGATTTGGATTCAAATCCTTAGGACTAATTACAAAAATTATCAAACAAATCAGCCTCATCAAAACACCCCCTTAGCATGTTTCCTTGTGAGAAATATCAAACTGATTAGCCCTAAAGCCCCAACAACAAAAGCTTACCTTGTGAGAAATATCGAACTGATTAGCCCTAAAGCCCCAACAACAAAAGCTTACCTTATGGATGCTCATAGCTGTTTCACCCATATAAAATGAACAATGTACAGCCAAGTTCTTTTCTGGACTTTCAGAAACTGCAAGATATGTTAAAAAAAAAAACGTCAAAGTAGACCTCAAAGCAATGTAAGATTACAATAACTCAAGCAGCAACTTAGAAGCATTTTATTTTATGTTTGATGAAAAGTACACAAACAAGTAAAGATGGAAGAACAAACATATAACATACAAAGGTAGGGCCTCTACCCCAAGTTTCTTAAAGCTTCTATTGGAGTACAATATACAGCGACATGTCCTTAACCAAATTTACATCAATAAATTTTCTGTGTTCTGTGTTAGGATGTTTATTTACATCTTTAGCATGTACATAAGACAAAGGGAATTGGACCAACATATTGACAAAGAACTGAACACAAAGGCTATAAATAAGCCGGACAAGAATATAGGTAAAAAACCTCCATAGAAAAAAGAAAGGGGTGTCATGGACATATATACCAAGTGCGTACCTTCCAATCTTGGGCAAGATAATACAGATATGCTCCCACGTCGATCTGACACCACAGCAGTTTCACAGTTTAAAAGAGCAACATCACCCACCAATCGTTGAGCAGGATCAGAATAAATCAGTTCCAACTTCCTAAGATTCTGGTATAACTCAACAAAACGAGGAACCAGGATTAGAAGTAATAATAAAAAGAGCATTATTCCATAACAATAAACATCATTACCAAAGATATATCATTTTAATCAGAACCCAGTGTTACCTCGTGATAAGAATAGAAGAGAACACCATCACGACAATCACCCACTGCAATCCGTGATGCATATGTCTTCAAACAAGTTATTGTAAATCGCGTTCTACCCATGGCATACTTTTTCATCCGATGGGGATTTTCATTCACAAAACCAAATACACAAAGCTGTCAAGACAGAAAGAAAAGGGAACAAATGTTAGAGCATGATTTTCCACACTTAATAGTAGTCAAATCAAACCGAGTCTGGGGATAATTTAACTTAGTAACATCACAAAGTAAGTAATGAAATTAGAGAAATAGCAACACTAAGGAGCTTGACTGCCAAATGACATCACTCCTTATTATGGGAAATAACACTCTTGTGGAATATTCCTTTGGAAATTTATAAAGTAACACAAACGCCCCTTCCTATCTCTTCCACCCCAACTCCGGTTGCCACTTCTCTGCCTGTCCAGCTGCTACTGCTACAAAGTTCTCCACCACTGATAAGTGATGAGGCTCCTCTGCCGCAGCATCCTTTGGCATAGGTTATCCGACAAACTCTGAAAGGCAAGGAGGGCAAGAAGCCAAGAACATCATATTACCCATGGGAGTGTTCTTTTCCAGAATAAATATTGATTGTGATGTCACGGCAGTCGCCAGTCAAGCTCCTTTGCAATGTTATTTATTTAGTTTCGCTTCTTTGCTATGTTACTGAGCTAAGCTCCCTTTAAGTGATTTATAACAAAACAGAGCCAAGGAAATAACTGATATCATACCATATTACCAGCTGCTGCCAACACATATCGATCTAGATATGGATAGACAGCAAGAACTGCACCAGCGAATGTAACATGAGTCAGTGATCTCAGATGTCCTGCCATTTGTTCAAGTTGAATCTGGTTGTAGCAAACGTCATCAGGACTGCTGCACATGCTGTTACTAGACAATTCTTCAGTTGCATATCCAACAATTTCAGGGAAGGGGGAGCCGGTATGAGAAGAGGAATTCAGATTAGAGGCTGGAATAAACGAACTGCTCTCACTAGGACTTTCAATTGCCTCCAAGCTTAAAACAATTAGGCGTCCCTTGACACTGCTTCATCAAGAGAGAATGGTTACAAATTTTTTTTAATAAAAAATGGCTTTAAAATGTTCGCACAATCAAAGTAACAAGTCATGGAAATGAAAAGAGTAGATTAAATGCAGCAGCGACAACAATAAAATAAGCAAAACTTGAATAGTAAAAAAAATTAGCTTCAATCAACTAAAATCACAAAGGATCAACGATAACAGAGTGATGGATAAGTCTCTGTGTTGGCTTTTGCCGCCCTTCAAGGACAGCATCCTTGACTGGCGGTTAGCATCTCTTTTGGACAGAGCATCTTGGACTAGCTTTAGGACTAGTTTTAGAGGACAGAGCATCTAGGACAGAGCATCTTGGACACAGCATCTAGGACAGAGCATCTTAGACTAGCATATGCTTGGCATATGCTTGGCTGGTTAGCCCTATAAATATGTATCCCCAACCCCTCAGGTTGGCATGGCATTGTGAAGAGAAATATACAAGAAAAATTGCCCCATCTCCAAGTGTCATCCTCTCCATGAGAGTAAGGATCTTGCTATCACCTCAAGCAAGAGTCCAAATGACTAACAAGTGGTATCGAGCTATACTATCCTCGTAGCCCGAGCATCTCCTCGCTCATCTCCTTCTCCGCCTCGCAGCTAGCGACCCACCGTGCAGCGCAGCAGCCCGGCCGCCCACGCCACTCCTCTCCGAGACGGCAGCAGCTGCGTCGGCGCGCCCTCTCTCCACGCAACACCCCGCAGCGCGCTATGTCCGCAGAGCGCGATCTCGCGCTGGTCGCCTCGAGCACGCGGCGTCGTGACGGCCGCCGAGCTTCGCCAGCGGCAAGCGAAGGCGAGGCAGCGACGACAGACAGCGCGCGCGCAAAGCGCCGAGGTCGGTACGCGCGCGAGCGGCAGCAGCGGCGGCGAGGCGGAAGCGGCGGCGGCAGATGCAGCGCGTGGCGCCGCAGCAGAGGTCAAGGTCTGCATGGCGGCGGCAGCAGCTCCATCTCTGCGATGAGCGCCGACGCGACCTTGAGCGGCCGGAGGGAGGCGGCGCGAGGCGAAGCGCGCGATGGCGGCCGCGCACGCCCACGAGCTTAGCGGCAATCCGACAGCGCGGTCGCGCTGATGGCGCTCTCGAGGAGGCGCGCCGGCGGTGGCGCTCTGGAGGAGGCGCGCGGCGGTGGCGCTCTGAGGAGGCGCGACTCGGCGGTGGCGCTCTGAGGAGGCGCGCGGCGGTGGCGCCCGAAGAGGCGCGCGACGACAACGGCGGCAGACGGGTCGATAGAGAGCGCGGCCTTCACGAGCGCGTGGCTTCTCCCCGGCGGCACCGTGGTTACCACGGGTTCCGTGTTATCGGGGGCGCCGCCCGGCGGTGGGTAGCCTACCTCACCAAGGCCAACTACGCCGAGTGGGCGCGGTGATGAAGGCGAGGCTCTGTGCGGCACATGTGGGAGGCGATCCGTGACGGCGACGCCGACTCGACGAGGATCGACGGCGCTGGATGCCCTCGTCGCCGCAGATCCGCCCGAGATGCGCTTCGCTCTCCAACAAGCGATCGCCAAGGAGGCTTGGGACGCCATCGCCTGCGCACGCGCGACGGCAGCCGCGCGCCCGCAAGTCCACACCGCGAGCGCCGCGCGGAGCGGAGACCACGGCCTTCAAGCCGGTGAGGACGTTGATGACTTTGCTCTCCGTCTCAACACTCTGCTGCGTGTTGGTAAAGTTCGGCGACGACACCTCTGGCGAGAGAGAGCGCCGAGAAGCTCTTTCGCAAGGCCCCCCGAAGTACAAGCGGATGGCTCGGTCGATCCGGTCTCTGCGACCTCTCCACGATGTCGATCGAGGAGGCGATAGGTCGCCTCAAGGTCGTCAACGATGATGAGCCACGCCTCTCGGGACCGTCACCATTGGCGGAAGCTCCTCCTCACTCGGGAGGAGTGGCTGCCGGCCAAGGTGACGGAAGAAGGGAGCCTTCTTCCACGACGAGCGACGCGATGCGTGATAAGCGCGGCAAGCGCGCAAAGACGCCGAGCATGGGCGCGAGGACGCGCTTAGGTGATGACCGTGGGCGCCCGGGCGCGCGGCTGGCAAACAAGAGCCGGCGCGACGACTCTTGCTACAATCGCGGCAAGCTCGGTCATCGGGCCAAGGATTGTCGATACCACGACGCTGCGTGCCCACGCCGCGCGAGCGGAGGAGGAGGAGCATCCGCTCGTTCATTGCTCAAAGAGCATCGAACCACCTCGGCACCGACCGCAGCGGCTCTCCTCCACCTTGACGAGCCAAAAGCACACGCCTCTTGGCGAAAGTTCCGAATAAAGAAGACCGGACGGGTGGTGCCTCGACACCGCGACACCCACCACATGACCGGCGCGGAGTTCTTCTCCGAGCGTGACTCAGCGCTCGAGGCTCTGTCAAGTTTGGGGACGCCTCCGGCGTTGAAATCAAGGACGACGCTCTGCTCTAGGATCGGGATGGCTCAGATTCCTCCAAGGAGACACACAAGACTTAGGGGGAGATTGATGGATAAGTCTCTGTGTTGGCTTTTGCCGCCCTTCAAGGCCAAAGATCCTTGGTCAAGCGGTTAGCATCTCTTTTGGACAGAGCATCTTGGACTAGCTTTAGGACTAGCTTTAGAGGACAGAGCATCTAGGACAGAGCATCTTGGACACAGCATCTAGGACAGAGCATCTTAGACTAGCATATGCTTGACATATGCTTGGCATATGCTTGGCTGGTTAGCCCTATAAATATGTATCCCCAACCCCTCAGGTTGGCATGGCATTGTGAAGAGAAATATACAAGAAAAATTGCCCCATCTCCAAGTGTCATCCTCTCCATGAGAGTAAGGTTCTTGCTATCACCTCAAGCAAGAGTCCAGCGACTAACACAGAGCATCAAGTATAATACCAATCAATGAGAAGACAGGTACTTAGAGACCAATTTGGAAAACACAGACACATGGCAGCTATAAATCACGGCAGGCAATGAACAGGCAAGAACCAACCTGAAATTACAGGCAAAAAAAGTAATTTTACAAAACAATTTACATGTTCACCACGCTTACATTCAAGATGCTTCAAACAAATTAAAAGTGGTTAGAATTGTTAGCTTGTAGTGACTGGGTGTGGGAAAAAAATCATCCTCCATAAATATACTGTAGAACTAGTATATCAGTCTTGCACAGGATTTCCAGTTACAGGTGGTAATTAACCGATTGCCACCAGGAGTGGGATCCCTGTTCACAACCAGTCAAATGGATAATTGTTGTTAGTGGACTGTCCTAAACCCACAGTTATGTATTTGTTCCAGAATGAATATCATCCGTAAAATCAAATCACTGGCACATGCCCTAGTATCCACATATAGACTATGTTTACCTTCCCTGGCAGCTACTTCAACTTTCCCTGGCAGCTACTTCAACTTATCTAGATTCTAGCGTACGTTTTCACATGTAGCCTGATGAAGCACGAGAGTTGCCTGGCATTTTGGAGACAATTTTGTACTCCTATAACAACATATATGTAGAAATAAATCCCAGCCATTCCAGTTATATTCTTACATAGTGTAAGAATGCAGGACTGTCACGTCCGGTACCCGAACGTAATGCGTAGGTGTGGTGTACTGGTGGTTTTGGCCCTGGACCTCACAGGCCGGGAGTCGTGGTGATGCGCAGAGAAGAAGATGCGCAGGAGGTAGAAGAGAAGCACGAGGGAGGACATAATAGATCGGTTAACCTTCTGCTTGATTACAAGGAGATAGCTAGTCTCCTTTATATATAGATCCTATTACAATAGCTAGAGGTATCCTTTCCTAAAACAACTCATCTACTAACTTGATCCTGAAGCAAACTAACATCATCTAATTTAATCCGAACTAGAAACTGCTGGTGCTTGTCCTGTACAAGGTTGATGGGTATAATGTCTACCCCATATGACAAGGACAAGAGCTCAATGTTTAAAACATGGTACACAGCATTGTAATCAGATTCCAGTGAAAATGCAAGGTTTTTTTTTTCGTAACTCATATGTGCACTGTACATGAAATATAAAGCCGGCATGGTTTATGGTTTCATAAGCAACATGGACATTCGAGTCTCAACAACTCGTATCTTTGTATTACACATGGCATTATGCACATCACATCAGAGTAAAATTATCCAAATTTAGAATCTGTTTCTAGTTGCATGAGCATTTGAGGCTAGATTTAGAATCCTAACATTCGAGGATGCAAGAGTAACATGGTTTGAAGTTTGTGAACAACAAAAATAAAGCTTAAATGTCAAGAAACTTTCTGTCTCATGGTTGCAAGCTTTGCCAATTCATACCCATGTCATTTTTTTGGACAAAAAGGACTGCCAGTAAGCAAACAAATGGAGGGTAAAACAGATCATCAATAACTACACTCCAGCCAAGCAAAAAAGAACAGAGAATGCGACTTAAAAAACAAATATTGCTAATGGATTGTGGACATCTGACAACACATAATGTTTTATTAGCAATAACAATAGATGAGGTGCAAACCTTTCTGCTTCACCATTTGACATCATTGGCCTGCCAGTAGATTTACTTGTTCCAACAATTAATACTTGATCACTTCCTATTTTTGCAATTTGCATGCATTTTGCTGTTTCGCCAGGTTCACACTTGAATCTGGAAAGCAATATCCCATTATGTGGATCTACTTGGACAATATCTGAAGAACATGGTGCACCAGTTAGTCCGGTTCTCAGAACTAACAGTGTTCTACTATCACTGTGGTATAGCACTTTCCTTGGAGTCCCTCCAATTGAAAACTTTTGTGCATTTAATCTTTTGCCACGGACCATTTCAACCTGAAAAAAATGAAATTGCTTTAAACTGACAAAAAATGTAATGAACATACCAGCGCACACACTTATGTGCACATACACGCTAGGGAACACACACATACACATAGTGGGAAAATATCAAAATAATAGAAACATCACTGGCAACAATAGCTCCAAGCCTCCAACAACACTTCTGAAACCAAAGTCGCATGATTTTGATATTGTGCCAGCAATTGCCTCATACTGTATAGCAGATCTACAACTGATGGACTGGAACTTAAGAAGTCCACTAGAAATGCGAGCACAGTAACCTAACAGGGCAGGGTTTCAAAAGAACTAGCACAACTAAGAGGTCCACCTTATTCAAGATTTTCTGTTTCAATGTTTTGAATCAGCTAGTGTTTATCATCACCATGGAAAATAGCGCTGGTCGCAAAAAAATATAAGCGTGTGCTAACTTCTAACAATTGCTAGTTTGCTACCTACCAGTTTCCCTCCAAGTATCCAACTAGTACATGATACAACACAGTCATTATAGTAGAATAATAAAGTGGAAAATATTTCTAAGGATTGTTATGGTGCAAAGGGCACATTGGATGAAAAAAAGAACTCTGAACCATGATCTACCCTCGATAGTGCGTCACCAGTTGACATAATTGGCCAGCAAGGCTAACTGGTTCCCCAACATTTGATGCGGCACAAGGCTGATATTCATCGCCAATTGTTGTTTCTCCACAAAACAGTAAGTTGGATGCACAAGTTGCTGTTGGCCCGTATCAACATTTTTGGTTACACATGGGATTTAGCCACTACTGGATTTGTTTTGGCCTTTTGGGACACGAGCAAACCAGAAACCACTGTTTTTGTTGCCAGGAAAGATCCCATGGAGGAAGACATGGAATGGGCCTAAGACACAAAAATAGGAGTAAGAGAAGGAAGAAGAATAGTTCACTTTTTTCCATTTCGGCCTTTGGCCCAGTTCATGGTTGCTTTAAGGCGGTAAGGCGGTCAGGGAGGCATCGCCACAACCCCACCTTGCCAAGCCTGGCTATGGCGTCCGCCTCACGGCCGAGGCGTCCCCATGGCGTCACTTAGGCGGCATTTGGCATCGGGGACGGCTGAGACGAACGCCAGAAGAAGGCTCGAGCGCAATACCAGAGAGGGGCCAGTGCCCAGCGGGGAAAAAACGAAGAGCACCTAGAGCCTGGACGCGTAAACCCTAGTGCCACCACCGTCCCCATCACGCCTCCATCCCCCTCGCGCCGGCCATCTACCGCTGCACCACCGTCCCCGTCGCGACGACAGGAGCTGCAAGGCGAGGGCGGCAACCGGCAGCGGGCGGCAGCTGCTCGGGAGCTCAGGATCTGAGGACGAAGGGCGGCGGCGGCTAGGAGCTGAGGACGAGGGCAACGACAAGCGACAGGCGGCGGCTGTAACCTTCAGCTCCTGTTGAGGGCGACAAAGGCGGCGGCGCGCTGGGAGCTGCGACCGAGAGCGACAAAGGGCGGCGACGACGAGCTAGATCTGGGACTTGAATGAGCCCTGAGCCCTCCCTCACTCACTCCCTCACTCCCTCTCTCTGTCACTCAGAGTCTGACAAGCAGACCCCACGTTTGTCCCACCAAGTCGGCCAACTTGCCGCCGCCTAGTCGACAAGTCACCCGACTTGCCTTGTCAAGTCGAGTCACCAGGCCCAGTCGGTTCTTCTCCACCAACCTATCAACTAGTCGTCGACTTAATAACCATGTGTGCTACTAAAATTGCTGATTTAATTTGCTGCCATACTAGGTTGGGATGTGTGTATGGCGTCGCCTCGTCGCGTGCCTTGAGCGCTTTGGCGGTAAAAAGGTGGTGAGTCGCCGCGCCTCGCCTTATCGCTTTAATAACCTTGGTCCAGTTAGGTTCTGCCCATTTCACCGAAGTTACTATCACATCTGTTCTCTTTTACTAGTTGTTTTGGACATCAACACGATCTCCAATATACACCTTTGACCACAACCTTTTCTAATTACATATCAGCAAAAACTATTAAAAATATAATGATGAGAAAGCACTTTTGATGACAAATCTACTAATATCATTTCCATGCGACAAATCTAAATATTTATATTTATATTTATATTAATGGTCAATTTTAAAAAAAAGGTTGACTGCACACATTCTAGGACGACATTTATTCGAGAAGAGAGGTAGTATATATGTTACAAGACATCAATCAACAGCAGTGATTTCTAATCTGATAGTTCAACTTAGTTTGCGCTCAATGCGCCCTTCGCACTAGACATCAACCCAGGTTCTAATTACCTATTTGGAGAATTCATTAGCATAGGATTTGATCCCAGAGACCCAGATCATTTTAGCAGTTCTATGGTTATCAGTCCTAGTGACTCAGGGTACGTACTAGAAGCAATAATACAATTACCCCTGACCATTCAGAAAAAAAAAAAAACATGTGCATACGTGTTTTGCTTTTGTGGATTTCACCAGTTCGAGTAACTTACCAAATGCAAACAGTTCTCTGCAACAAACAGCAGACCATTGGGGCAATCCGTGGAAGATACTGGCGTCACATGGGAAGCAGGCAGAAATGAGATGGATGAATATGCCAAGCTGTGTCTAGCGGCATGTAATAGCCATGGCCTATCATTGAGAACAATAATGTCAGCATTAGCTGAATCATGCAATGGTACCAAGACTACAGGAGTGATTCCAATACGCCGTATAGCAATCAACTGAAGTTGTGTACTATTAACACAGGGGGTAGAAGACTCCTTGTAAAAGGAACCAGGGAAATAATGCTCTTTGCTTGTTTCTGACTCAAACCTGAGCAGCATTCCATTTCTTAGGCCTGCAAGAATGTAGAACCTCTCAGATGCTATAAGCCTAACATTTTCAGGTATACAACCACTAACAGGAGCACCAAGCGCATTGTTTACTGATATAGACCCAATAGAGAGTAGCCTAAATGCTTCTCCAGGTTCCAACGAGATGATTTCCACAGAGGGTTTATGATTTCCAATGACAGCAAACTTGCGGATATTAACTTTAGCTGGGGGATTATTACAAAAATCACCACCCATTGCACAATTGGAAGATACAGTACTAGGTCTTAAGTCCACTTGCGGAATCGATATGCAAGATACTTCATAACGCAATTGGACATGCTGTGTCTCATACAATTCATACTGAAAAGAAGATAATGATCTGACCCCAAGAATATGTAGGCAACAAGGATTTGATGTAGCAACAATAACAATATTATGTCCAACAGCACCAACACTAACAGTGACATGAGGATACCAGTCAGCACAAACTGGAGATGTTAAGGGGGCACCCTCAGGGTGAGCATGTGCTGTCGGCAAACAGAGCTTTACACCTTTGCTGTGAACTTGCACAAGCAAACCATCAGCCACCAAACCACATGCCAAAGTGCAAACATCAGGCTGAAATCCCACAGCATCACTGATGTCATTAAAACTTAGTCCTACCGATAGTATTCTGGTTTCCTCGACAAATGATAATACAAGAAAAGAGTGATAAGTATCAGTTCCCTTCATTCTCAAAGTCCACAAACCAGTAACACCCTGATAAGTAGGTTCAGTTCTCAGAAGTTTCTCCACATTGACACCATTCCGTATAACTCGCAGTGATCCCTCAGGGCACATTCCAGAACATGCAAACATCTGGTCCTGTGTCTCACCATGGTAGTCAGCAATTGCTAGATCTAATATTGGTGCTACATTCTGAATTGTACTTTTATGAACCAATCTACCGTGGTCAAGTTGAAGGATCATCCCATCTCCCATCTCTACAAAACCTGCTATCATTCCTTTGTTCATCCATAAAAGAGGTTTACAAGGCAAACCCCTATGGACACACTCAGGCAATACCTTCACTCCTTCAACATCCAAACTAAATTCCAGAATATGAAATTCTCCATCGTCCAAGCAAAAGATCAGCCTTGCCCTTCCTCGCCTGGCATTCGGCTCCCAGCTCCAGGAGCAAACCACCCTTGATTTTACACTACCTTTGTTATCAACACCATCAACACCATCAATATCCATGCAACTGTCATCCTTCATTATATTATTTCCGGAATCTCTCAGTTCTAGCAAAGCACAAGCAGCAACATCGTCATCAACGTCTAATCCTCGACAGGAATCATCAACGGTGATCTGCTCTCCAATCAGACTAGTTGTCAAGCTTATTCTATGGATACAACAGATGTCCTTTGGGTTCCTAAGATCCATCAGTAGAACATCACCAGCGCGAAACAGAAGTGCAAAGCCATAAAGCGGACGAATTTCTGAGATCTCAAGTGCCAAAGGTCCAGTTTCTGAATAACTAGATATGTGCTTGATAGTACATTCATGGGAGTCCAGCCCAAACACTGACAAATCATTCACATCAGAGCCCTTCCTGGAACAAAGAAATTACAACATTTAAAAAAATACTAGGGAATTAGCTGATTAGCTCACACACAAATAGCAGCTGTGTGGAATATGAGTTAAGGGCAAATGGCAAACCTGTTAATTATCATTGCCACAACTGGATAATATTCTTCATCCAGGCAAGTCGATATGAAGCACATGCTCCAAACTGTACCACGGATACTGCTGGTCTTATATGCACCACTTATGATTTTTGCATCCTCTTCGATTTCTGGTGGATAAAAATATTTCTGAAATTATGACATGGAAGATCTTCAAAATCTGGAATAATGTACTGTAAATATTAGATTGAGCATAAGCAACACGAGCCAGCAAAAGGCACTATTTACATTCAATAGGCACCTTCTCAGAAATTTTACCTCCATTAGGACCATAAAGTTTTTGACCCACTGAAACACGTACAAAAGCAAACTCATCCTCGTATGCACTGACAGCAACAAAACTAGATCTGACAAGAGAAGACAGAACTAAGGTCAAGAATCTTCATAATACATCAAGCAGTAATAAAGTAAAAATTTCGTATTAAAGCATGAGATGGGAGAATAATGATTGCAGTTCACAATATCATATGCACCTGAAAGATTCCACAACAAACAAATCTTTGTAGTTAAATCAATGTTTAGTAGTAGGCCCGGTTCACCAGGTTATACCACTATTCGGCCCAATCATTTGATAATCAAGATCATAATAACTCATGCCATAGAAATGCCTCCCAGGGCATTCAAACAAATCTTATGTTGTTCAAATATCTCCTTGGATTAGATTGGACAGCATTCTAACGCAAAGCGCCCACGTAAACTGATAACAAGAACGTTGCATGCAAGAGTACAGAAATAGTGAAAACTTTCTTTTGTTCAGCGTTAATATAAGTCAACTGTTAACCATAAGACATGAACAAAAAGTACAGTGCCTGACAGGAAGGACTGAACTTTCCCCATGCCACATTATCAAAATACTCCTACCTAGTACAGGTATAGCTGCAAAATAAAGCATGTACGAAGTGAAGACAATTGGAATTAGTAGATTGATTAGGAGGCCAATAGGCAGGTTACATATATAGGCAAGGAGAGGACCGGGTTGGTTTATAGAATCATGACCACCGTGGGATCTCCTTGCCTAATATAATATCAATCAATCTATAATAACCATAAAGGCCCAAATAGGCCATGCACTATATACGGCTGTCTAACAACCCCGCGCGGCGTCGCCACGAGCGTTGACCGACCGAAATCTGGAAGACCGTGGAAGGCAATCCCTTGGTGAAAATGTCGGCATATTGGGATGACGTCGGTACATGAAGGACGCGGACAGCACCAATGGCAACACGCTCCCGAACAAAATGGAGATCAATCTCGATGTGTTTGGTGCGTTGGTGCTGAACCGGGTTGGAGGACATGTAGACGGCGCTGATGTTGTCGCAGTACACCAAGGTAGCCTTGCTGGGTGGGGAGTGGAGCTCGCATAGAAGTTGGCGCAGCCATGAAGCCTCAGCCACTGCATTAGCGACACCTCGATACTCGGCTTCGGCGCTAGACCTGGAGACAGTATTCTGGCGTTTGGAGTGTTAGAATAGGACTCTTGTCTATTGGTTTATAGTTTCCTTATCTGTATATGGCAACCCCTTTGTACTCCTATATATATTGCCTATTGGGCCTCTTGAATAGATGAACACATTATTCATATCATGGTATCGAGCTTTAGTTCTAACCTAGGGCTTCTTAAAGCTTCATTCATAATCGCCGCCGCGCGTGTTCCGGTCGGTCGACACGGCCGAGGCCTTCCGCGTCGCCTCGTCGTCTTCTTGACCCCACTCAGAGCTCGCCGGATCTGCCGCCGAGCCCGCCCGCCGCGCCGTCTACGAGGCGCCTCGCCTCATCTTCTTCGTTCTCCGACGCCGGCCCGATGCCGCGCCCGTGCGAGGAGGAGGAGAAGGGAGAGAGGAGAAACGGAGAAGGAGGAGAGCACCTCTTCTTCCTCCGCGAATCCGCACTCGAGATCCGCCGGGCCCTCAAGCGTCTCCTCGCGCCGCGTCGCGGGCGCCGCTTCGGCCCGTCTGCCGTCGCGCGAAGGCCGCCCGATCTCCGCGATCATCGCCGTCGCCAGACGTCTCCTCGCCACCGCGTCGCGGCCGCCGCCGCTCGGCCCGTCTGCTGCCGCCGCGAAACCGCCCGATCTCGCGATCGTCGCCGTCGCCGGCGTCTCCTCGCCGCTGCGTCGCGAACGCGCGCTTCGGCCGTCTGCGCCGCGCCGAAGACTCGCCGGCCGCCGCCGTCGCCGCCGCCAATGGGAACCTAGTTCCCCTCGCGTTGCTCTGTGGCCTTAACAGCCAGCCGGTTTTAAGCGGCCGTGGCGGTCCGCCAAAAAAAAAAAAAAAAAAAAAAAAAAAATTCTAGCGCGCGCTTAGCGCGCTGTTAGACTTGTTGCCTTAGTCGCCGTGTCGCGTCGGCGCCTTCTGGATGGCTTCAGTTCCATCACCGCGATCCCATTCTCGGGAACCAAGCTTAATGGGGCGAACTACGAGTTGTGGTCTTCGCTCATGGAGATCACCTCGATGGTCTCGCCTGCGGGGACATGTCAGCGGTGCTCGAGCTTGTCGCCGTCGCGGTTCGACCTCTCTCGAACGGACCTTACGCACCTTCTACGAAGAAGAGGCCGCCAAGACGCGGGCGAGAGCGTCGCCGCCGCGGCCGATCTTCTGCGATGAGGCTTTTCGGTATGCCATAAACGCTTTTGGCGCTGGTGTCGCGGCGAGGCGTGTTCGAGCCATCCTAGTGGTCGGCGTCGACATTCCATCGGCCGGATATTGTTGGTGCGTGCCACTCGTCGGGATCTGGAGTACTTGCGCGGCGATACCGTGAGCGGCGATGCTCGGTTCTTTTCGCTCGGCGTGAGTTGGAGGCGCCGCGGGGCGATTCCTCGTCGGCGACTTCTTAGAGCCACGGCGATCTGGCGCCCGGTGGACGAGCTCGCTTCTCGCTCTGTCGAGTGTCATAAAGTCTGCGAAGGCGGATCGTGATCGCCTTCGCCTTTATGACAAATCTGCCGTTGCGCCCGAGTTTGAGCTGTCGGGGCCAATTTCTTGCCGCTCACCACGGCCAATCGTTTCCGAGGCTCTTTCGACGCCGTGCGAGAGGAGCTTCGCGCGGGCTAGCGACCCGATCTATTCGTGCTCGCTACCCTTCTTCTTCGACTACGAGATCTTCTCGTTATGCATTTACGCTCCTCGCTTTTGCACCAAGCGGGTTCGGTGCAATTATTGTAAGAACAGACACGACTACGGCGTTGTGCGGTCGCAGCGAACAAAGCGCGTGGGCGACGAGAGGCGAGTGAGGCCTTTCCTCGGCGGGAGGAGCACAGAACCGGCCGCGTCGGGACCTTCTCGGCGAGGTGACTCTGTTCAACGATTACGCGGCGCTACGCCAGGCTCTCTCACACTCGGCGAGTTACGCGGTCTAGCTCGAGCGTCTCCTCCAGTACTTCTTGGGTTACGGATTACGGTGCCTCTTTCCACATGACACCGGACTCACATCTCTCGCGTCGATCGGACCTCTGTTTTCCTATCTCTGTTCATACGGTGGCGGTACTCCTTTGTCCGTCATTTGTCGAGAGCACTCTTTTGTCCACCGACTTTTCTGCATTCCGGTGTTTCTCATGTTCCTCGACTTACCATGCAACTTCTCTCGGTGGGTCATTTCGATCTCATTTATGTAGGGTTGGTTTTGACTCAGCTCTGTTTTGTTCAGACCGATCGAGGGACGGTGACCAGGGACCGGCGCGTAGCCGTGGGGATCGTCGAGTCTCTACATCCTTGATCGCCTCCGCCTTCCGTCCACTTCAATTGCTCCTGTCACCTCTCGACCACTTCCGCCGCCACCGCCACCACCTGCAGGTTTTTGCGCGATGGCATCACCGTTAGGTCACTTGTGTGGGTCCGTCTTTCTTCATTAGTTCGCAAGGGTGTTCTTGGGCGTATTCTGTTGACACGACCATGTTTTGTCGAGGTTGTGGTGGGCAGCGGCTCTGACTTCATTATCATTCTAGTGAGTCCTTGTCTTCGTCCTTTTGACTTAGTTCATTGGATGTATGGGGACTGCGCCTATTATCTCTAAAGCGGGCATAAATTTTATGTGATCTTCATTGATGATTATTCCGTTTTACATGGCTTTTCCTATGTCTAATCGTGGTCGGTTTCTTGCGATCTATCGTAGCTTTACAACGATGGTTCGTACTCGATTTGATTCTCCCGTCCTTACTTTTATTTGTGATTACTCGCCACGATCATCGATCTGGCGCTTTTAGACATTTTCTTTACGGCGAGGCACTCTTTACGATCTTCTTGTCACGGTGCCCATGCTCGAGAATGGGGTTCTTGGCGCAAGCATCGTCATCCGATTGGCGCGCGCTCTTCTCCTTGCCTCTCACGTTCCACCACGAGTTACGGTGAAATTGCTTTCTCTGTGCATATCTCATCAATATCGACCTTCCATCTACTCTTAAGGCGTCGATCCTATAGCGCCTCTACTCGAGCCCCAAAGTACACTCACCTTCGTGTTTTTGGTTGTACTTGTTTTGTTGCATTGCGACCTCGTGAGCGCGCTAAACCGTCATCCCGATCGATTGAGTGTGTGTTTCTTGGTTATAGTTACGAGCATAAGGGTTATCGCTGTTGGGATCATACGCTCGGCGGATCGAGTTTCACGAGGCGTTGTCTTTGACGAATCTCGACCTTTCTTCTCGAGATTCGACTCCTCTGTTTCCACCGTTAGTCGATTTCGTGGTTGTCTCTTTACGACTCTTCACCCATTTCTCCACTATCACGCTCTTCCTGGTCTATCCCGGTGGTTCCTTCTGCACCTCGCCTCGGTCTTTGCCTCTGCAAAGACCGCCTCTTTTCTGCACCACCACGAGTCTCGTTTCTCTGGTATTCACTACTCTAGGCGTCCTTGTCCTTTACAGTCTCCTCTCACGGTATCTTGCAGACACCCACATCCGATCCTCCTAATGATGCTCCTCGTTATGTCGCCGTGGCCGGACATCGCCGACCTCTGATCGTCTTGGATTTGCTCAGATAGCTCATGCTCTCTCTCTGTCATCGAGCCTAGTTCTTATCGTGAGGTCGCTCCTCATTCAGTGGCGGCTCGCTATGGCGAAGGAGCTTGATGCTCTTCGGCGTCACGGAGACTTGGGATATTATGCCGACACTGTGCATGCTCGTCCGATCACGTGCAAGTGGGTGTACAAGATTAAGACCGATCGATGGTACTATTGAGCGCTACAAGGCTCGTCTTGTGGCTCGTGGCTTCAGCAGAGTATGGTCATGACTCTGACGAGACTTTTGCCTGTTGCCCATATGACCACCGTTCGCGCTCTTGTTGCGGTTGCTTACGCTCGCGGTGGTCTATCTCTCAAACGATGTTAAGAATGCCTTTCTTAATGGTGTTTTGCATGAGGAGGTCTACATGCGACCACCACCGGGTATTATGTTCCCGATGGGCATGTGCGCGTCTTCGTGCGTGCTCTTTATGGCCTCAAGCAGGGCTCCTCGTACCAGGTTTGAGCGTTTCACCTCGATGATTCTGCTTTGTCGGTTTCACCGTCGGTTCCACGATCCTGCTTTTTGTCCATACCTCATCTCGGGGTAGGACATCGCTTCTTCTGTATGTTGATGACATGCTCATCATCGGTGATGATTCCTCCTTCATCACATATGTGAAGAAACACCTCGATGAAAATTTTTGATGGCCCGATCTTGGTTCTCTTACATATTTCCTTGGGATTGAGGTCTCTTCCATGCACGAGGGCTACTACCTCTCCCAGCAGTAAGTATGTCCAGGATCTTCTTGACCGATCCGTCCGATCGACACTCGCGCGTGAGACTCCCATGGAGCTATCCTCGGCCATTATCACCGATGGCGATCCTCTTGAGGATCCTACCGATATCGACATCTTGTTGGGAGTTTGGTGTACCTTGTGAGCACTCGTCCCGATATTGCTTATCTTTGTTCATATCTTGAGTCGGTTTATGGCTCGTCCTACCCATCTTCGCTCTGATCACCTTCTTACGTGTTCTTAGCTACTTGCGGGACCATCTCTAAATCGTTTGTTTTTCCTAGCTCCACCTCACTACGACTTGAGCGTACTCCGTCGACACAGGCTGGTGATCCTTCGATCGTCGTTCTCTTTACGCTTCGTGTTTTCTTGGCTCTTCCACGATTGCAGGAAGACTAAAGCGGTGCGATTCCGTTAGTCAGAGGTGAGTTGAGAGCTATGGCGATGTGATGCAGAGGTTACTTGGTTGAGGTGGTTACTTGCAGATTTTGGAGTACTGTGATAGGACCTCGACTCTTTTGTCAGCGATCAAGACAGTCACGTCGGCATTGCCGGACCCGTGAAGCATGAGCTCACCAAGCACATTGGTGTGGATGCTTCATACACTCGCTCACACAGTGCGGGAGGAGTACTTGCTTCTGATTTGTGCCATCGAGTTACAGGGTTCTTGACTTCTTCACGAAGCCACGACTAGGGCACAACATTTGTATTTTCTCTCCAAACTCGGTGTGTGTGATCCACCATGAGTTTGAGGGGGTGTTAGAATAGGACTCTTGTCTATTGGTTTATAGTTTCCTTATCTCAGATATGGCAACCCCTTTGTACTCCTATATATATTGCCTATTGGGCCTCTTGAATAGATGAACACATTATTCATATCATGGAGGACCAGGAGACGAGGCTATCTCTGAGGAACACGGCATAGCCCGAGGTGGACTTGCGTGTGTAGGGACAACGGCCCGATCGGCGTCGGGTAGACAACGAGATCCAGCGTCTTTGAATGTCGTAGGAGCAGCCCGAGGTGAAGAGTGCCACGAATATACGCGCAGATGCGCTTGAGCGGCGAGTGAGGCTCCCGGGATCATGCATGTGGAGACGGACTGGCGAGCAGCGTATGAGATGTCCGGACGAGTGAAGGTGAGGTCTTGGAGAGCACCACCAAACTCCGGAAATCGAGGCATTAGTAGACAGGCACACCATCCAATCTTGAAGCCTTGGAGCAGTATCCACCGAGTGGAATGGGCTTGCACTCGGCCATGCTCGCGATCGAGGATCTCTTGCATGTCTTGGCGTTGTGACAGAAGAGACGATGGATAAGTCTCTGTGTTGGCTTTGCCGCCCTTCAAGGACAAAGATCCTTGGTGGCGGTTAGCATCTCTTTGGATGAGCATCTTGGACTAGCTTTAGGACTAGCTTTAGAGGACAGAGCATCTAGGACAGAGCATCTAGGACCAAAGATTTAGGAGCATCTAGGGCATCATTTAGACTAGCATATGCTTGGCATATGCTTGGCTAGTTAGCCCTATAAATATGTATCCCCAACCCTCGAGTTGGCATGGCATTGTGAAGAGAAATAAAAAGAAAAATTGCCCCATCTCCAAGTGTCATCCTCTCCATGAGAGTAAGGATCTTGCTATCACCAATAGTAAGAGTCCAATGACTAACAAGTGGTATCGAGCTATACTATCACAGTAGCTTTGAGCATCTCTGCTCATCTCCTTCTCCGGCCTCGCGGCCATTGACCCATTGTGCGTGCGGCTCCGGTATCCCACGCTCTCTCTCGAGAGGCGGCGGCTCGTCGAAGCGACCTCTCTCCACGCAACACCCGATAGCGCGCATGTCGCAGGCGATCTCGCGTTCGGCCGCCTCGAGCACGCGGCGTCGTGACGGCCGCTTCGCCGCGGCAAAAGCAATGCGAAGCGGCGGCAGAGACCGCGCAGCGGCGCAAAGCGTCGGTAGCGGCGCGTAGGCGAGCGGCAAAGCGGCATGAGTGAAGCAGCGGCGGCGGCAGATGCGGCGCGTCGCGGCGCAGCGGTCGAGGTTACGCGGCGAATAAAGCAGCTCCATTCTGCGATAGCAGCGCCGACGCGGACCTTGAGGCACTGGAGAGGGCGCACGAGCGCGGCGCGATGGCGGCCGCGCGCCCACGAGCGGCGGCGCCCGACGGCGCGAACGCGCGGCGGCGCTCTGGAGGAGGCACGCCGCGCGGTGGCGTGCGGTCGACGGAGCGCGGCCTTCACAGTAACGCGCTCTCTCCCGGTTCGCATCGTGGTCACCACGAGTACCGGTATCGTCGAGGGCGTCGGCTCGGCGGCGGTGGCCTACCTCACCAAGTCCTACTCGTCGAGTGGGTCTGCGGTGATGAGGTAAAGCTCGGTGCGGCATATGTGGGATGCGATCCAGATGCGGCGGCGTCGACTACAACCCGGGATCGACGGCGCTGGATGCTCTCATCGCCGCAGCCCCGCCGAGATGCGATTCGCTTACCAACAAGCGGGCGCCAAGAGGCTTGGGGCGCCATCGCCGCGCGACGCGCGGCGGCGGCGCGCGCGCAAGTCCACTGCTGCGAGCGCCGCGCGGAGTGGAGACCACGGCCTTCAAGCGGTGAGGCGTTGATGACTTTGCTCTCGTCTCAACACACCGCTGCGAGGTTGGTACGGTTCGGCGGCGACACCTCGGCGAGAGAGAAGCGTCGAGAAGCTCTTTCGCCGCGTCTCAGAAGTACAAGCGGATGGCTCGGTCGATCCATCTCTGCTGGACCTCCACGATGTCGATCGAGGAGGCGATAGGTCGCCTCAAGGTCGCCAACGATGATGAGCCACGTCTCTCGGGACCGTCGCCATTGGCGGAAGCTCCTCCTCGCTCGGGAGGTGGGGCCGGCCAAGGTGACGAGGAAGAAACCTTCTTCCACGACAGCGGCGCGATATGGCAAGCGCGCAAGCGCGCAAAGACGCCAGCATGGGCACGAGGACGTCTTAGGTGATGGCCGTGGGCGCCGAGCGCGCGCGCCAGGCAAGCAAGCCGACGCGCAGGCGACTCTTGCTACAGCTGCGGCAAGCTTGGTCATTGGGCGAGGATTGTCGGCGGCCACGACGCGCCGAGCCCACGCGTCGCGCGAGGAGGAGGAGCAAACGGCTCGTTCATTGCTCGTGCAAGCATCGAACTACCTCGGCAGCACCGGCGCAGCAACGCTCTCCTCCACCTTGACGAGCCAAAAGCACACGCCTCCTCGGGCGAAAGTTCCGCAACAAAGAAGACCGATGGGTGGTGCCTCGACACGGCGACACCGCGCACATGACCGGGCGGCGGAGTTCTTCTCGGCGTGACTCAAGCGTTCGAGGCTCATCAAGTTTGGGGACACCTCGGCGTTGAAATCAAGGGCGGCGCTCTGCTCTAGGATCGGGATGGCTCGATTCCTCCAGGAGACACACAAGACTTAGGGAGATTGATGGATAAGTCTCGTGTTGGCTTTGCCGCCTTCAAGGACAAACATCCTTGGTCAAGCGGTTAGCATCTCTTTTGGACAGAGCATCTTGGACTAGCTTTAGGACTAGCTTTAGAGAGCATCTAGAGAGCATCTAGGACACAAAGATCTAGGACACAGCATCTTAGACTAGCATATGCTTGGCATATGCTTGGCTAGTTAGCCCTATAAATATGTATCCCCAACCCCTCAGGTTGGCATGGCATTGTGTGAGAAATAAACTCAGAAAATTTGCCTCATCTCCAAGTGTCATCCTCTCCATGAGAGTAAGAATCTTGCTATCACCAAGAGCAAGAGTCCAGCGACTAACAGAGACCATCAGGGCGCCTCTGAACCTGCATCCCAAGAAAGTGATGGAGATCACCCAAGTCTTTCATCGAAAACTCCTGCTGCAGGGCAGTGATGGTGCGATGGAGGAGTGCAGTAGACGAGGCAGTGAGGACGATGTCATCAACGTAGAGCAGCAAGTAGATGAGGTCAGCACCACGGCGAAACACAAAGAGCGAGGTGTCAGACTTGGCTTCCACGAATCCGAGAGAGATCAAGTAGGTCGCTGGCGATCGTACGAGCCGAGGCGCTGCTGAGACCGTAGAGCGGCGGTTGAGACGGCAGACATAATCCGGATGGGTGGAATCCTCGAAACCAGAAGGCTGAACACAGTAGACTATCTCATCAAGGGTGCCATGGAGGAAGGCATTCTTCACATCAAGCTGCCGAACCGGCCAGTTGCGGGAGAGAGCGAGAGAAACACGATCCGCACGGTGGCGGGTTTGACGCAGCGGTGAAGGTTTCTGCAAAATCCACACCTGGGCTTTGTGTGAAGCCGCGGAGGACCCAGCGAGCTTTATAGCGCTCCAGTGAACCGTCAGCCTGAAACTTGTGCTTGAAGATCCACTTGCCAGTTACCACATTCGCGCCAGGGGGTCGCGGAACAAGATTCCACGTGTTGTTCTGGAGAAGGGCAGCATGTTCATTGAGCATGGCCGCTCGCCAATTTGGGTCGGCAAGGGCGGCCCGGTATGTCTTCGGGACCGGAGACAGTGGCGCAGTATGAAGGGTAGCAGGAAGCCGAAAGCCACTCTTTGCCCGAGTGGTCATGGGGTGTTGATTGACCACAGGGGGGATGGCGACAGCGCCTGTGGGAAGAGGCGCAGGGGCAATCGGTGGAGCGGCTAGAGGCACCAAAACCATCGGCGAGGCGCCGGCCAGACACTTGGGTAATGGCGAGCCGATGGCGGGCACCGCGCAGGTATGCGAGGAGGCACCGCGACGTGGTCGTGGTCGCGCGCGTCGAGCGAAGAACCGCCCGGGCGTCGAGAGAGCACCGGTGGACACTGCCGCACGTGGCGATCGCGGCGGCGGCTTTGCTGAGACCCAAACGCGCGTGGCGATCGCGAGCGTGGCGTCAAGATGTCCGCGGGAGGGTAGAAGCGCTACCGATGATCCTGCGGTAGCAAAAAAACGTGTCGGGCCTATGGGCACCGAAACGGGATTAGTGAAAGTATCCAAGAACTCGAAGTCCGCTGGGGTGGGTGTAGTGCTCTGCACGGAAAAAGGAAAAGAGAACTCGTCGAAGATCACATGACGAGAGATGATGACCTTGTTGGAGGCTGTGTCTAGGCAACGGTATCCTTTATGATGAGCAGAATAGCCGAGAAACACACACGAAGCGGAGCGGGGAGCGAGTTTGTGGGCAGCGGTGGCGGACAAGTTGGGGTAACATCGACAACCGAAAACACGCAGATGATCATACGCTGGTGGAGAACCAAGCAAGGCTTCATGAGGCGTACGGGAGCGTAGTGTTTTGGTTGGCAGGATGTTGAGTAGAATGGTGGCGGTGTTTAGAGCCTCGACCCAATAGCGAGGTGGAAGACAGCTGGAAGAGGAGGACCAGAACAACATTGTTGAGAGAAGCGGATAGCTCGCTCGACCTTCCCATTTTGAGCGGAGGTATAAGGACACGACATCCGGAGGTGAGTGCGCCAGGGTGAGGAAGAAGGTGCGGTATTGGAGTTGTCAAACTCGCGCCCGTTGTCTGACCGGATGGATTTGATGGTGAAGCCAAACTGTGTGAACACAAAAGCAAAGAAATTAGACAGAGTGGGAAAGGTGTCAAGACTTAAGGCGTAAAGGAAACGTCCACATGTAGTGTGAGCAATCATCGAGAATGACCAAATAGTATTTGTACCCTGAGACACTAGGAACTGGGGAGGTCCATAAATCACAATGTATGAGGTCAAAAACATGTAATGTACGTGATGCTGACACAGGAAAAGGAAGGCGAACATGACGCCCGAGCTGACAAGCATGACATGTAGAGTGTCGAATGTCTTTATTACAAGCCATAAGTTTGGACAGAGTCTCAAATCCAGGATGACCGAGCCGACGGTGCCATAGGGTGGATGCGGCAGTGGCGAGGTGTGCAAACAGCGAGGAAGGATGGCGCGCGGAGGTGAAGAGGTACAACGGCCGGAGCTATTGCACTGTGATCACTTTCTGGGACTGCAGATCCTTCACAGAGCAACCAGCGGGGTCAAATTCAACAGAGCAATTATTGTCGGAAGTGGACTGGCGTACGGAAATTAAATTCTTAATAAGACCAGGAGAAACAAGGACATTATTAAGAGACAGGGAGCCGGGAAGATGGGCTGTGCCAGTGGAGGTAACGGGAAGTAAAGCACCATTACCGACAACAATGGAAGATGGAATAGGATATCGCTGGGAAGAAGTGTGGGAGAGAGTACCGGCGTCAGAGGTCATGTGTGAGGTGGCGCCGGTGTCGAAGATCCAGTCATGCTGCTGAGGCGGTGTCAATGACATGGTGTTGAAGGAGGAGGCGAGCCCCTGCGCGTCCCGATGCGGCATGCCGCCGTGGGGTAGTGGTAGCGGGAGGAGCGATCCACGTCCTGGGCGCCGCCACGAAGGCACGTGGGCGAGGCGAGGCGCGAGAGGCCGAGCAGCCGGCAGTGGAGCCAGGGGAGGGCGATTGCCGAGCCACATGCTGATGGAGCCGGACCATGGCTTGTAGAAGGCGGGCCATGGTCCGGTGATGGAGCTCGCGCGGTGTTTCGATGATGGCGCCGAAGAAGTCGACAGAGGCGGGTGCACCATACCGCCGCCCTTGCCCTTGCGTCTGCGCGCTGTCGCCTCTTGCCGAGTTCCCGGAGTTGCCGTGTAAGGTTCTTTGTGAAGTGCGGTGGCTTCTTTGGATTGCCGATGGAAGGAACCGAGACGGGTGTACCGAGGCGACGAGGCGGTCGGAAGTCGCCGAACGATGAGCCATGTTGAGCTCTTCGCGCGGTCGTTGCGTACCTCCGTGAAGGTGAGAACCGATGCGCCCACGCGAGGTGCATGCCGATGGAGGCGGCGCTCGTTGAGGCCGCGGAGAGGTTGAGGACGAGCGTCGATCGATAACAACCTCGCCCGAGTCACCCAAAGCATCGGCCATGGATTTGAGCTTGCGGCGAGGTCGGTGATGGAGAGATCGCCACGGGCGAAGTTGCGAAGGCGCGCCGAGGTAGCGCGCGCGTTGCTCGCGATTGCCGAGGAACCGTGCTCGAGGCGAGCCGACGGGCGAGCGATGGCGATGGCGATGGCGTGGTCGCCCCAACAATTTCCTCGAGTCGGGAGAGATGTTGCCGGGAGCCACGTCATGGCGACGCATCCATCTGGCTCAAGTCGGGGTAGGTGTGGGCGGCGGTGGTGGCGAGACATGGCGCCGAGGAGAATTTCCCAGGACCGAGGAGCATCGGTGGCGCCAAACAGTGTAGTTGTTGCTCTCCATGTCGAGGACGGCGGGGGCGAGCGCGGATGTTCCGGGATGGCGGCGGCTGGCGTGGAGGTTGATGATGGCGCGGCCTCGTGCGCGTGAGAGTCCGGGCGGGCCGGGCGAGCCACCGTCGGCGAGCGCCATCATCCTCTTTCGTGGCGGCCTCGGCGCTTCCACTTCAGCGGCGCGCGGCGAGCGTCACGCGCGCGGCGGCGGCGGCGTCGCGGCTCTGAGTGGCGGCGCGGCCTCGCTTCGGCCTCTGGCGCGCGGCGCGTCGGGTAGCCGTCATGGCGCGCGGCTCTCGGCCGTGCGCTCAACCTCGCATGCGATCGCGGCGACTGCTTGCGGCGAATCAGCAGCGAGAGAGGCGGAAGGAGGAGCGAGCATGGCGGCGAGGAGGAAGCGCACCGGCGCAAGGCGAGCAAGGCGGCCGGCGAAGCGACCACGAGAGCGCGCGGCGTGCGCGACCCACGAAGCGCGCGATGAGCGAAGGTAGCGGAAAAACCTAGGCGTCTGATACCATGAAGACAATTGGAATTAGTAGATTGATTAGGAGGCCAATAGGCAGGTTACATATATAGGCAAGGAGAGGACCGGGTTGGTTTATAGAATCATGACCACCGTGGGATCTCCTTGCCTAATATAATATCAATCAATCTATAATAACCATAAAGGCCCAAATAGCCCATGCACTATATACGGCTATCTAACACGAAGGACAGAAATAGAACAGGCTTAAAATCCTGCACTCAGCACAAGATGCACTATAACAAATGCCAACCTTTGTGTCAATGCATAACACAGAATGTAAACGAAACTATTGTTCTCGGGAAAATAGTGTGGTGCAAGGTGTTTGATAGAGAGGAAAAGTGCAAGTGTGAATGATTAGTTGTATTACAATAGCCCAATGGGCAATATATAGTACAAGGACACACAAGAGTGAACCCTAGAATAGAGTGGAATACCACAAATACCCTTAACACCCCCTCCCCCCCTCAAATGCAAGACATATGCAATAGCATTGCATTTGAAAGGGTTGACACTACAATAGGGAAAATCCGTCTTAATAGTGTCGTCGTAGCGTGTAGCTCTTGGAAAACATGTCGAGTATCAAAAGATCTCCCATCTAGGGTCGTGCGACAGCCCATAAAGCACATGGTGCAAGGGCTGAGAAAATAGATGCAAACGGGAGCAAAGTTGACCACGGCAAGACGACGATGAAGATGATGAAACCGGCATGAATAAAGAGAGCTGGCAAATCAAGCCGAAGAAGAATGGGTAGAAGCATGGTGGGGCAGATTGAAGCCCAAGATGATGGCGACACAGTGCACAAGAAGCGCAGCAGAGGCGAGGTGCAGAAGAAGTGCGGCGGCCTTAGAAGCTCAGGGCGGCGGCTCATAAAGAAGCGGCGGCATCGTAACGACTTCTACGATCTGCAGCGGTTCAGAGAGAAGAGCGGCGGCTACTGCCATGCGAAAGGGAAGGAAAGGGCCTGGAAGCAATCAGCTGACTGACAAGGACTTTATGGACTCGCTCGACTTAGACGAACTTAAAAATAGAGTGTTACGGACTTAGATGAACACAATGAAAAAATGACTCAAAAGAGCAGCATACTAACAGCAACACTCTTTAACAACGGAAGAAGCTACGAGAAGCCGGAGCCGGAGAAGCCAAAGCAGAAACTGAAGCCAACAAGGTTATCCTAGGCGCTAGGCGGAAGGTAGGCGACGGTGGCCGCCGAGCGCCTAGCTCGCTTAGCGCGCCGCTAGGCGCCGACTTCGAGCGAGCGGCGGGTAGCAAAGGCGAGCGCGCGAGGAGCGAGCGAGGCGGAGTAGAGGAGCGCGCGCAGGCGGTGGCGAGGAAGAAGCGACGGGAGGAACCGGGCGAGGCGGGGAGGAGGAACTGAAGGAGGCGAGAGGGAGAAGGAGGCGAGGGGGAGAAGGCGCGCGAGGAAGAAGGAGGCGAAGGGGAGAAGGCGGCGCGGGGAAGAAGAAGATCTGGCCGTTCGATGTGGTCGTCCGATCTAAAGCAATATCGGCCTTCTGATCTAAAGTAATATCGGAGCAATATCGGCCATCCGATCTAAAGCAATATCGGTCGTCCGATCTAAACAAAATATCTCTCTCGGTCCTCGACCTCACGGCCATCGCCTGATCGCGCTCTCTCTCACTTGCAACTCTCTCGCGGCTCTCCTCTCGCTCTCGCTCCATCGCGCGCTCGCTTCTCCTCTCGCTCGCCAGACAGATTCTGCGCCTCGGCAGCCTCCCACTGATGCGCGCGCCGTGGAGCGGGGGAGGAGGCGGCACGGAGAGATTCGCGAAGGAGGAGCGCCTGACGGAACCACGGGAGGACTGGCGAAGCAAGGCGCCACGACGGGAACGAGAGGAGGCGGCAGCGCTGAGGGAGCGAGCAAGAGTAGGGTTTGTGATCGCAAGGCACAAGGTAAGAGCTCACTTACCTTGTTGCCGCTTTCTCCCGTCGCGCCCACTCCGCCGGACCGCCTAGCCGCCGCGCCTTGCCTCGCGCCGCTGGGATCGCCGAGACCAACTAGGCGATCGGCCCGCCTAGGTGCCGACAGCACCGAGGCGCGACGCCCTAGGCGCCCGCTAGGGAACACCGAAGCGAGCCGATAGAGAATGAGGCGATGGCCGAGCGCCTCGCAGTGATCCTCAGCGCCGCCGCCGCCTAAGCGCCTAGGCGCGCAGGCAACCGCCGCGCTTTAGCCTCACCGCCCCTAGCGCTCGCCCGCCTAGGCGATCAACGCCGGCCAAAGCGGACCAGCGGCCGGGCGGGCAAGGCGGCGGCGCAAGACGCGCGCGGCGGATGAGCGGCCCAAGGCGGCGAGCGTAAGAGAGAGGTGCGGTCCGACTTCACCGGCTGCCGACCGACCTCCGCCGACGCTGAATCGACCTTCCCGCCGCTCGATTTGGCTTCTCGTCGCTTGATTCAAGCTCGCCGCCGGTGGTAGGCGAGCTCGGAGGAGCGAGGCGCGAGGCGAGCGGGGCGTGCGAGGAGACGAGGGAGGTCGACTCAGCGAGGCGGGGAGCGAGGCGCGAGAGGCGAGGTGGTCGAGGAGGGAGGCGGCGGCGAGGAAGAAGCGATGTGTGGGAATGGTTGGGACTCAGGAGGACTGGAGGAGATTGTTTTGTAGGGTTTTGGGCGTCTTGATCGAACGGCTCAAATTACGCGAGTAATTTCGATCGGACGGCCGAGATCTCAAGATGACGCAACCACCTCCTTCCTCCTCGCCTCTTTCTCCCCCTCGCAGCCGCCTCCTCTTTCCCCACGCCTCCTTCTTCCCCGTCGCTCCCCCCTCGCCTCCACCTGAGTCGGCTTGCCCCTTGCCTCCATGCCTCGCTCCTCCCTCGCCTCGCTCCCCCCTCGCCTCCGCGCTCACCTCCGCGCCACGCTCCCAACACACCTCGCTCCCTCCTCGCCTCCTGCTCTGCTTCCCTGAGAGCTCGCCTGAGTCGGCCGCCTAGGCGGCGTCGAGATTGCGCCAGCGCCTAGGCGCTAAGCGCGCCGTCCACCGCTCGACTAGCGCCTAGCGCTAGGGAACTTGCTCGGCGAGATCCGGTTATAAACCGACCGCTTCTTCTCTCTCTCTCTTCCTTCCACCTATCTTCTCCCTCTAGCCAAGCCTCCTTCCTGCCCTCCTCCTCGTGCTCTTCCGGCATAGCACGCGGCGCGGAGCTTCGGCGCGAGCAGGCACTCAGGCCGAGGGACGAACGCAGCGGCGAGCGGCGCGGTGGAGGACGAGAATGAGGAGGCGGCCGTGGCGGCGTGTCGTGCACGTGCAACGATCAAGCCGTGAAGCACAAAGGGGCCCGAGGCGACGCTTGGCGGTGGTGGCGCATGCGGCACGGCGGCGGCCAAGCGTCCTCCGAATCCGGGCATCTTCCTCCCCCCAGCTGTCATATCTGTTTTCCTCCTCTACTCCGGCGGACGGATTCAGTGGAAGAGAATGCGGCGTCGGGCGATGAAGACGAGGCGGAAGCGACAAGCTCGACCTCCAAGCGACATTGGGCAGAGCAGGCGTGGATCCAGCTGGTGGGCGGCTCACCGACGCCAGATCTGGCCGAGGGATGTCCTGGTGACGACGGAGAGACCCAGATCCGACCAGGACCGAGCTTGGAACACAGCGGCAGCTCGGGATCTCGCCGGATCTAGCTTGGGACGAGGCTGATCTAGCGATGACCTCTGAAGTACCGACACGTCTTTGAACTGTCGTATCCGTGTCAGACGTCGTCTCCGACACGGATACGGCACGGACACGTCTCCGATACGTGTTGGCGGCGTATCGGCGACGTTAAAAATAAATTTTAATCTTTAAAATTCACGATACGTGTCCGACACAACCCGGCCCAGGACACAGCCAGCCAGCCCACAAACAACTAGGTTTTCTCTCCCGCACGCCCGAAGCCGGCTGCCTCCCGCACGCGAAGCCGCCTGCCTCATGCACACCTGAGGCCCGCGCGATCGCGCCCGTCGGCTCGTCGCGCCGATGGATCTAGCTCTTCCTTCCTCACTCACTGCGCCTCCCCGCTCCGCCGGATCCATCTCCAGCTCCTTCTCCCTCGCTCGAGCTCCAGGCCTCCAGTTCCTCCCTCACAGTCGCCGAATCCAGCTCCTACTCCCTTGCGCCGCCGGCTCCCGGTCCTCCCTCGTGCCGGCGGATCCAGCCCTTCTTCCCTCACTCCAGCGGATCTAGCTCCAGCTCCTCCCTCGCTCGAGCTTCAGGCCTCCAGTTCCTCCTCCCTCGGTGCCGCGGGATCCAACTCCTACTCCCTCGTGCCGCCGGCTCCAAGTCGTCCTTTGGTCCTCCCTCGCGCCGCCGGCTCCAGGTCCTCCTCCGGTCCTCCCTCGTGCCACTGGCTCCAGGTCCTTCCTCACGCCACCGGCTCCAGGTGATGCTTTGCTTGTGTACTCATGGTCTCATGCAGTCATGCTTTGCTAGTTTGCTTGTGTACCGAACTACCTATGGGGCGATGGGAGGAAATGTGAGGCTGATGCTTGTGTAGTTGTGTAGTGATTAGCACTGGCATTCCATAAAGATTGCCATCATAGCTCGTAGTCAATTCCTTCTTCCCTTGCTTCAACAGCGGCCTCTGAGGCTGAATCCTTTGCAAATCCCTGTCATATCCTAGCTCCTCGAATCCCTGTCATATTCTATGTTCCTGCGAAGCTTCCCTCTATGCATCACTCCCAAATCATACGGATGCTTTGCTTGTGATACTTAGTATGTATGTTAGTCCAGAACTCATGTACTGGTAGTACTAGTATGTGGGATGTGGGAGGAGATAGCTTTGAATCTCTAACTGGTGTTAGCATTCTAGAAGTTGCTCAACTCTCTATTAAAGAACCAGAGTTGGAGATTGTATTGTTTGAAGATGAGTCTTCTACTGTGATGATCCAAAAAGAAAATAAGGATAAAGTGGAGGAAGACTGAGAGTCCTATGCTGTCTTTTATTTAGCCTTGCCACTGGAATTTGATTTTGTTATGTAACTTAAGTTGAACCACTCCTATGTTGGGTTGTTGGCTAGTGGCACCTTGCTTTTGGTTGAACCCTGCATTTAAGTTTCTATGTTTGAACTTCGCTACTTGTTAATTTTTATCGCTTATCAATTATCAATTGTTGTTGCTCTATTGTTTTGATTGTTCAAGAATCAAGTATTCAAGTATATATGTTATGTTTATAGTCTTGCAACTCTTGTTGATCATGTCACTTTTATATATGTTATGTTTATAGTCTTGCAACTCTTGTTGATCATGTCACTTTTTTCCCAGGTTAATGGAATTCTGATTTCTGAAAATGGTATTCATATGAACAATTGAACATATCATGATTCATGAATTGACTGCAAGAAGAATGATGAATGAAGATGCGAGGATCATCTTTGAGAGGTACATATTCCGAGTTTACTTTACACTTTACAGTATTTCAGTTTGACAAGCATGAAGAAACATAAAAAATAATACATATGTGTAATTTATTCTTATTATTTAAATATATATAGCCATGTCGCCGTATCGGTATTTTTGGGAAAATGGCGAATTCCCGTGTCGGTGTCGTGTCATGTCGACCTATCCGTTTTCGTGCATCATAGGCGATGACTATGACTAGGAGTTGGCCTGCTGCTGCTTCTATTAAGAAAAAGACTAAACTACAACTAGGAGGTCGCCCCAGAAGTAGAGATTGCTCCTCCCGTGGGCAGCGGCAGCGGAGGACGAGTAGGGGTGTTGGCTATGAACCTTACTCTGATACCATGTTTGATAGAGAGGGAGAGTGCAAGTGTGAATGATTAGTTGTACGGCAATAGCCCAATGGGCAATATATAGTACAAGGACACACATAAGAGTAAACCCAAGACTAAAGTGGAATACCACAAATATCCTTAACACAAGGATCAATATATCACTGACTGATAGTATAATATTTGAGGGCTTTGTTGTAACAGATGAAGCGTTATGTAAACGAAAGGCTTCAGCACAAGAACTTTCACTCACTCTCGGTCTATAGCCAAAATTCTTCCCAGATGATGCTTCAGATTTCCTGGTTTGGATAACTCAATATTTGCAATTGCAAAGAACCTACAACAAATTGATACCTATCAATAATAGTTATTTGAATTATGGACAAAATATCTAAGCAACTCTGCTCAATCTCAAACAAAACAGGATAAGAAGTGCAGAATGAAATTGCCATGCACTAAATAAAACTAACTAAATTCTCGTCAGGCTTAATTAAGAACCAGCAGATAACATGCTTCTATAAATAATGAACCTGGCAGTTAACTTTCGTTAGAGAAAACCATCTCACTTTATTTATTTTGTCTGCAAAGTGCAAACCCACAAGTATGGAACCATTATCCTGACCTTTGTTCCCACTCTGGAAGCACATGGAGGAACACGTGAAACAAAAGTGAAATGTCTAAAAGTGAGCCCACAATCCAAGGTACTTATTAGCATTAAGGAATAGCGTAATTCGATTCAATTCAAAGTATTTTTTTTTTTTACAATTTAATGTACATGTGCTTCCAGATTCTGAAATTCTGGCTGCAATTTCCAAACATGAGTTGGATGCTGAAGCCTCAAAGTGATATGCATCCTATCTAAAAAGAAGTGATATGCATTCTTTTTTTCCTATATTGCAATATCAATTCTCATTAGTGCCTCTGGTTGCATATGATCGTTAGCCTACTAGAGTACAACCCATTAGTTTGCAACATATTGTTTGGTGTATAACAAGCATCTCGAATCTACAGAGAAGAGAAGAAGGTCATAAACAAAGAAGGAGCAGCACTGACCTATGCATCTCAGAACAAAAGTAAAGAAGAGAAAGCTTTCCAGAATCTGAAAGCACAACCAGAATTTCTTTCCCTTCTATCTGAAAAACATAGCAATTAATTAGCATTCAATCTGTCAACACTTCAGAAGACAATTACAGACAGAGACGTGTACAAGGAAAAATTGCAAAGTGTTATGCTTAGTTATGAGAAAGAACAGCACCTTTGGCATTCAATTAGAGACAAGGACGTGTACAAGGAAAAATTGCAAAGTGTTATGCTTAGTTATGAGAAAGAACAGCACCTTCGGCATTAAACCAAAGTGTGTATAGCGCCAGTCCAAGACACCAATATCTTTTATAATTCCAAATGTAGTTTGTTCACAGATTGACTGTAAAACACCATCGTCACTAACCACAACCAATTCTAGTGAAGTTTCCTGCAGCAATAACCAACTTTTTCAGCAAAACAATAAACAAGAACCAACAACAGCATTATGCTATGCACAATTAATCCAGCAGCCTTGCAACCAGAGATTGATAGGGTTCCTCTCATACTATAGACGAGCTCCCGTTGTAGTTTTTTCTTATATACACTTCTTTGTTAGTTCATCCAACATTTATAGTACTAAAAGTAGTATTTCTCAAACCGTACCCAATATCCCTCGTTCCGATTCAAGCTACACAAGGACAACATAAAAATAGATTGGAAGATGGTAAAAGAAAGGAACATATATGCTGCTGAAACTGAGACATTGCTAGCGTAAACAACCCAATCGTTTGCATAATCCCCCCCCCCCCCCACCAAATCGGCGACGGATTTCACGGCCGTTTCCTTATACTACCACAAGCAGAGCAATCAAACCCTCCCCAATCCAAACCTCAAACCCCAACCCTATGATCTGCGGCATATAGAACATCCCTTCCAGCTCCACTCCCCCGGACTAGTAGTAATACACAAGGCAAACACTTGGGGGTCTCGAGTCGAACCTCTGTCTCTACACGGCAATCGCAATTCTACGTGATTCGGCAAGCGGGAATGGGGAGGGGGGAGGAGGAGCCAGCCAACCTTGCAGAGGACGACGTCGACGCAGTCGCTCGAGCGGAAACAGCCCTCGGTGACGTGGAGCACGGCGCTGCCGCGGAGCACGCGCTTCGCGAGGTAGTGGGTGGCGCCGCTCGCGCCCGCGCCCCCGGCGGCGAAGGGCGCAGCGCCGGAGGCGGAGGTGGAGGGGGCCGACGAGGACGACACCGCCGCGGAGGCATCGTCGCCGGCGGTGGGGGACCCCATGCGTGCACCGCTTCTCGAAGCTTCGCGGCGGAGAGGGCGAGGTGTTAGGGTTTGGTAGGTGGATGCGGCTGGTTGGTCGGTACGGCCACGTGCTCGACCGTCTCGGGGAGGACATGAGGTGGCCGAGTTAAAACCACAGCTGCCAATTCCGGTTTGCCTCTTGAATCGGAAACGATCGGATACATGTCCATTCTGATATCTAAACACAGGTACGTAGTTAAATAATATAGTATAAATTTATAATTTTATATATTTATCATAATCTAATATACTAGTTTGGTATAATTTTACTTATCGAAGAAGTAGTATTAGGCTAGACCTTTAGGTATGATTCAAAGGAAGTGTCATTTTAATTATTCCCGGTACTAAAATTGTCAGAATAACTAGAATATGCCATAATGATCGATATTGAGGCTGGTACAAAGTTGAACCGTTGTGTGCCGTTTTGGGTGCTTGTATAGCATGTTCTGCTCATTCCGACCGATACTAGAATAGAATTGATAAGGTTAGTTAAAACTGGTCGAGCTTTGGCGAAGCAAGTGAACTATGAAGAGAGAGAGAAACTCTAGGGGCAGGACGACACACGGCGGGGCCCATTGGGTAGTGAGGCGAGTTGGTCGGGTTTGCGTGGTTACGTAATCAAAACAAAGTTGGCGTATCGTGTGGTTGCCCGTTTTCGAGGGGAGTTCTTCTCGTCTCATCTCTCTTTTTCCTTGGAGAGCCAGAGTAGAGTGTTAGACCAAAGGCAAAGGTTTTGTTACAACATTGGTAGGGCTTAGGAATTCAGAATGTGGTCTTATTTTACGAACAGTTGGTAAGGTTCCTATTCACATGCCATGGTCGCCTTCAATTGAGAGGCTGGTGGCTAGAGGCGAATCCAACGGGGGGCCTTCATCGGGCTTCAGTCTACCCTCCGACGCTGGAAGCCCCCCCCCCCTCCGGGCGCCTGGTGGCCATGGCTGCCTCAACTAGATTACCAGAAGAAGAAGGAGCCAAGGAGGGAACAAAAAGCATTTGTGGGCCTTGCCGAAGCGGTGAAGTCCACAAGGCCTAACTCACATCCACCCCCACATCCCACCTCAAGTTCCCTATTCCCCATTTCAAAATTCTCAAATCCATTGAGTGATTGAGGAGAGGTCGAGAGGAGACACACCCGAGGGCCGGCTGGCAACTAGTGGCTACGAGGAGGGGAAGAGAGGAGGGCATGAGGCATAGGGGAGCCACCAAGGAGGGAGCTGGGGAGGGGGAGCTACTGCGGCGCCGCTGGTAGCCGGGGCTCGGAGGAGGTCGAGGAGCGCTACCGAGGATGGTGAGGAGGAAGCTGGGGCGCAGGAGCCATCGTGGCACCGCTGGTAGCCGGAGGAGGCCGAGGCAGGCAGCCGGGCGTCGGGGTAGTCGCCAAGCCGGAGGAGGCGAGGAGGCGAGGAGCGCCACTGGGGGCCGGATTTGGTCATCTGGGCGGGGGAGTCGGAGGAGACGAGGAGGAGGAGAGATCTGCGGTGGGGGAGTCGGAGGAATCGTCGAGGCGAGGAGGAGATGGAGATCTGGCCTATGGGCTGGGCTATGTGAGAAGGAAGCGAGGAGGTAGTCTGCTGAAAGCTGAAGTCTATCGGTTGAGTTGAGGAGGCGAGGAGGCCATTTCCTGAAGGCTGAACTGAAGATTGAAGGAGAGCTTCTGATGACTACCGGTAATGTGGTATATTAGTATATATTATTAGAATATACTCAATTAGTTGATTAGCAATTTGTTATAATATAGTGTGGTAATGTGGTACATAGTGTTAGAATATACTCAATTATTCCATTAGCAATTTGCAATAATGGAGAAACGGATTTTACGTAATTATTTCACAAGCAATTTAAGTAGTGCTCCGCCAACCGATGAGAGCATAACTCAACCAAAGAAGATGCTTCCACGGCATGAAATATCGTACAATGAATTTGCCTAGCGAAAGTTGTGATTCAAGCTAGCGTCTTAGTGGTACGGAATGTTTATTTTGAATGTTCATGATCATTTAAGTACAATTTGCTATTGTATCACTAATTTTGCTAATTTTGATGTATAGATCGTTATCCATTGGAACCATATTTATATGTTTTGGAGATATACTTTCTATTGGCGAGGTACATTTATTGTATTTATCTTTTTTTCTTTGCTTTTATTCATGTATGAATTTGATTGTAAAAAAAAATACAAGACTATATTTATCTCAAATTAGCTTAGTCATTTGAGGCTTTGAGCTCACCCTCTATTTTCATCATAGCTTCGCCACTACTAGTGGCCGCTTTAGCTTGAGCTTGTGGCCAAGTCCACACTCCACATTAGTCGAAGAAGAACTGGCCAATCTAACCACACTACGACCGGCCTGATCGCCTGGTCTTGCAATCTGACCACCGGGTGCCAGAGCAGTAGCCCGCGACGATCACAAAACAACATAACTTTTAATTCGCTGATCCAAATCCTTTGAGATTTCAACCATAGCTTATCAAAAAGGTTATGAACATATTCCAATCGACGATCTCGAAGATCGAAGTTAAGGTTCCACGAATTTCTTCACTGAGGTCAATGAGGCACAAGAATTGAGGAAATTCAAACTTTGATCCAAAAATTTACTCGTGGGTGGAAGATGGTCAAGATGACTCTAGATCAATTTCCACATGTTCTAGCAAGCTAGATCACAGCAAAAGATTTAAGAAAAACTAAAAGAACACACAAAATCACAAAGGCATCAAAGAGAGCAAAAACAAGATGAACTCATCTTGGGGCAAACCTTGCTTGAATGATTCAAGAAATTGTTTGCTTAAAGCCACTCCACCATGGAGGACAAATGCTCAACACTTAGCACTCAAACAATTCATCTCCCTCAAACCCTAGACTCCTCTATTTTCACTTTTATCAAATAACAAATTAGGGTTTTGGACTTAGAAGGGCTTAAGGTGCAAATCTTGCACCTTTCCCTTTTATAGTGGAGCCTAGATCTAGAGACAAAACCTTATCGGGCGACCATTAAGTCAACACATAAATAGGTCTACACTCACGCACGCTTCTCAAAGCGAATGATGAACTAGGTCTCCCGAATTCATCACTTCGTGATCTTCATATTGTATTGACCTAAACCATCTCTCCTTTTGCTATCTTGCGTCGCGATTTCTCTAAAGGTCACTAACTCAGTATTTTGGCGAAGATACCAAAGTACCCCTTCTCGATCCTTCTCAAAAAATTGAGTCCAATCGTCGTGAAGGGATGTGAGAACCCAAAAAAATTAAACTAAATTAAACAACGCTAATCAGTAATTAGCAGTAATTAAAATTTCCTAATCAAGAATAAATCATAATCTTAAATTAATATACAACACATCGCCGGGCAATCTCATATAGAATCGGATAGAAGTTCAGTATGATAGTTCAAACAGAGAGCATCAGGTACTTGTTTTTTACCGATATGGCCACCGAACTGTTGGTACGTGGGTTGTAGTGTGGTACTTCTGATATTCCATATTGTTCTCTTGTGAAGTGGGTGTGTGATATTTCTTGACACAAGTTTATCATCTAATTGTTCAGTACAAGATGATGCACAGGCAACATGGTATTAACATAGTTAACAGCCGGTGAGATTGGCCCCCTCCCGGCCTGGCCACGTCGCCCGAAAAAATCGACCGTCCGATCGCCTCCGCGGTCGCGCGCGTCCGCCCGATCCCGCGCCCGCACTTCGTGCATTTCGCGCGCGCGACCGCTGGTGGGCCTAGGAGTCACTTCTCGCCGACACGCCCACCCTGCGTTGCGCTGTGGATGTGCATCTGCCCTGACGTGTCGCGTCAGACCCAGTCGTTTCTGTCAGCTATTTTCCTCTTGCGCTTTCCGGCCGGACGTTCATAGATACCTCAGTGTTTCACTGCTGGTGGGCCAGTCGTCCTATGGGTCTCGTTGTTACGTGAGTACCTGCGGTGGCATTTGTTGAATTCTGGACTCAATTGGCCCCATAACGCATATTAATTCCTAAAGTAGCCCCCTTTGCATCAAAATTCCCAAAGTAGCCCCTTGTAGCACGTCTTCTTGTGGGAAGTCGCAACAACTAAAATCGTGCGGCGTGGAACCGCGAAGACGTAGGTGCCGCCACCAGCGTCTGGCGACATCTCACATCTTTGCGGTCGGGCTCGGCAGCACCTAGTAGCTGCTGTCGGGCTCGGCAGCACGTCGCGCCTTCTGCCACGCGGCGCGACTTCCTCCGCCGCGCGCGCCGTCGGGTCCCACGCCACACGCCGCACGCGGCTCCTTCCATGCGCGCTTCTCCGGTCCTCCCACGCGCAGCCGCGCCACGCGCGCTGGGCGGCCCGACCGAACACGCGCGCGGCTCCCACTCGCTTGCTCGCGTGCCTTGCGGCCGTTCTTGCACCGCCACGCAGCCGTCCAGTCCCGTTGACGTAAAGTTGCTTGGTTTGGCTCCCATGCGTCTTGGTGCTCCATAAATCGAGTAGAACACAGCACTCAACGAGACTATTCTGATTGTAAACTAGGAAGTAAGGCGAGAGGAAGAGGAAGAGTCTTTGAGAGAAAGAGAGCTCGCTGAAGTTTGTTCGATTCGAGTGGTGCATCGTGTTGTTAGCACCTAGAAAAGAAAAGGTAAGCCTCGTTAGCATCCCGCTATAGTTTTAGCGATATCATTAGGATATAATTAGATGATTTGTTGTTTTTATTCTAGCAACTAAGTAATAATAGTTGTGCGTTGGTGTATTTTGACTTAGTGTTCTGACATGAAATTAAAAATTTAGTGTGACTTAGCGATTAGCAAAGATTTAGTGTGACTTAGCAAACTTATTATTATTCTTGTTGTAAATTAAATATAGTTAGCATGTACCTTCCAAAGGAGAAGACCTAGTGTGACTTAGCAGTTAGGAATGGGAAGGAAAGAACGATGGTGTATTCGGTGCTGAGGAGATAAGGGAGAGATGGAGAGATAAATGCAAGTAGTGTGATTAGCACGTAATTAGAAGATTTAGTGTCGGTGACGGTTGGGTCCCACCGAACACGTGCACTGCATGCGTGGTCCATGGACCCTTGACCAGGCATGCTGACCCTCGGTCCATGCAGTATGCCATGGAGCAAGTTAATGACAAACGGGCCTCACCTGTCAGTAGGCTTTTAATCCGAAAATTAAAAGAAAAAGAACACTGTACAGTAGACCGCGCATATCAGTGGTAGAGGCTAGGTTTAGCCCGAGTATAAAAAGTTTTAAATGCATTAGGAATTTGTAAAGTGATTTAGTTTTGCACTGTAAATTCATACAATTTAAAACATTCATAACTATTTGATAGTAACTTCAAATTTAGTGAAACCAATTTTGTTGGTTTCCATTTTTATTGTACTTTAACTTAGAATAGGTTTGAAACTTGTTAAGTGCCACTGATAATTTGCAATTTGGAATTAAATTCGGTTAAGAATTATTTTCTGATCTAATTGCATTAAGTTCAACATTTCATAGAAAATTCATATGAATCAATTTTTGTTGGTCATGAAATGTTATTCGTAGCTAACCATGAGTAAAATTGTGCAAGCATTACATATAACTTAGTGGTTTTATATGCACTGTGTTAGGTACCTCATGGCGGAGATTCAAGATCTATTCGTATTCCACGAACGCACTGCGTGCGCGACGGACCGTGCGGGCGGACTGTCAATGCGGCCGGACGATGATCCGGCGCCGGTCCGAGGGCATGAGCCTCTGGAGCTAAGCGGTGCGTCGCGATCGCATTCGATCGCGCCATCGCAGGGATGAAGCCGCGCATTGAGGCGTTGTATGTCCGGTGGTGGGTGACGGAGGAGAGCGTTTGGCAACTCATGAAGGTGACAAGTGGCGCTTCATGGGCCAATTACATGGAGGTTGTTTGCAACCCCGCCGCCGCGATCTTTGCGCGGCCGATGGTGTATGTTCGGTTCATGGAAGGGCGTGGACATCCGGCGTGGGTGGTTCCGGTGAGGTCTCAGAGGAGGAGCTGCGTTGGTCTCGGTGTTGGGAGAGCGCGGCGAGGAAGTGGGCGATGGAGACTGAGGAGGCGGTCGACAACTTCAAGCCCAACGAAGGAGGGCGGATGGTGGGCGGCCGTATTGATTGCCACGAGTACCGCCGACCGTGGAAGAGGTGAAGCGAGGAAGAGGAGGATGTGGAAACAGCAGGCGATTCAGAAGAGGAGGAAGACGGAGAAGTTGCTACACGAGGTGTTGGTGGTGGTGTTGTGACCACCGACACCGACACGTCCCTCTAGATTGGGCGACGCCGCAATCGCATCGGCCAGGTCCCGCCACACCGGAGGGGCCGATCGGGTTTAATGAAGACACCACTGCTCCTAGGCGGCGCTTCCTAACAAGAGCGCCGCCCGACATGCTATTGCGGATATGCCATCAACATTGGCCGGACGTGTCGGTGCAGAGGTCAAACCCCGACACCTACATCGTTAGGTGTGTTGAAGAATCTGTCTTTGGCAAGGTCCGTGGCGCAGCGGTTCACGCCTCGAGCACGGGATTTCGGATCACGGTCTTTGAAGGACCACACGTGAGCTAAGCGGGCGCTTCATAGGCACCGCAACGTGGCGTCCTCGTATGTTGCCCGACCTAATAAGCCACCTCGTGGTGAAGATGTTTGCATTTCGCCAAAGCTTCTAATGGCGGAGGTTGCCAACATGGTGGGGTTCCAGGTGAGCTACAAGACGGCATGGCGGGCGAAACGGAAGGTCGTGGAGAGAATGTTTGGCACATTCGAAGAGGCTTATAACCTAGTTCCAAGAATGCTTTGCATCAAATCGCAGAATCAAATCCGGGACTTACATAAACAAGATTGACCGGGTGCATCAGGGAGGGCCCAATTGTTTTGTTCGGACACGGTCTTTTGGGCCTTCCTCGTGCAATCGAAGGGTTCAAGCATTGCCGCCCGTCTTGGCGATGGGCGGCACCTTTCTATCCGGAAGTACAAGGGTACCATCCTCACCGCGGATTTGCGGCCGTCGAACGACCGATTACTCCGTGGCCTTCGCGGTTGTTGAGAGCGAGCACCAAGGCGGCTATGGTTCTGTCCCAACGTGAAGCGGCGGTGGTCCAAGGTCGGATGTGTGTGTCATCTCGGACCGCAATCTTTGGGTTGTTGTCCACGTTGAGCACGATGCAAAATGGGGCGCACCGTTGTTCGGTGGAATGATGTCGAGAGCGCGGTGCATGAGGCATCTCGCGCGAACTTCCACACAAGGTTTTGAGTAAGGACACGATGAAGATGTTCAAGAAGCTCGCATGCGAGAACCAAAGCGGAAGTTCGATGCCGTGTGAGAGCAAATCGGCGAGGAGACCGGAAGCATGTAAGGAACTTCGGTGGGCGCGAGGAAGGTGCAGCGGCAAGAGGGTCCGTGAGAGTTGGGGAGTTCACACAGTGGGTTAACTCACACGCACCCGACCTGGAGAAATGGTCCCTGCTGCACGACACCGATGGTGCAAGGTACGGGATCATGACGACCAACATGTCGGAGGTGTACAACGGTGTCCTCAAGGGTGTCCGATCCCTGCCGATCACTGCGATCGTGGAGGAGAGCTGGAACCGTACTGTCGGCTACTTCGTTAACAGAGCCATGATGGCCAAGAAGCATCTGGAGGATGGCAAGCAATTCTCGGAAGTAATGCATGCCCACATGGAGAAGAAGATTAGCAAGGCTCGTTCGCACGCTGCTCGTACCATGGATGGCGTCAGGCTGAAGTTCGAGATCCGGCTTAGGGAGAAGTGCGTCATGGGCCACGCTAGAGGATCGGCAGTGCGCACGATTGGTGATGAGGCGTCGTGCACCTGCAACAAGCCACAGCTTCTCCACAAACCATGTTCCCATGTGTACGCAGCGTGCGCGGTGTGGCGCCAGACCTCGGAGCGTTACATCTCCGAGTACTACGACATCCACCACTTGTATGGCACTTGGAGTGCCGAGTTCCATTCTTACGGGATGGACATGCACTACGAGGACCTCGGCGAGGCGGTGAAGTGGGTGCCTAATGAAGCATCAAGCACCCCGCCGTGGAAGACGCCGATCCGACGCATCCGAACGACATGGGCGATAGCCGCCGCGACCAGCGGGTTCGCCGCCCTAGATGCGAGCTATGCAAGGCGGTTAGCCACTCCATGAGTCATCGCCCAAGCAGACCTAGCACAAGTAGCGCCGTGGCGCCCAAGATACAATTACCAAGTCGTGATGTTGCATGCTTATTTTAATGCCTAGTATGAGTTGTATCGTTATCAATCCACGCCTTCTACATCGAAGCGTAATGTAATGTTCGTGGGTCATTATGGTAATATCTATTGTTATGTTATGCGGGTTTGTACATGGAGTCATTCACTTTGTCTTACATTACATTATCATATGTTTGATTTTTTTGTATGTCACACATTATGTTATATATGTGGACTTACATGTTGTTTATCTCGGACAGAGATGGCGCGACCTCGCTTGACGGCCCTGCACGCTCGCCGACGCACGCCAGGATGGGCGACACCGATGCTGGCGTGGTCGTCCGCGTCGGCCCTCCGAGCCTAGTCTGGCGCGCCTAGAGAGGTGGGCTCTTGGCGAGCGGTATGTCCCAAGATCTGCGGACACCGGCTCCGCCCTTGGCCCACATGTTGGATGTACCGCACGCGCGTTCGGCTTGACGCGCACTCCTATCTGCGCTCGTGGATCGTTGGAGACCGGAGACTCACACCTTCCACTTCCGGTGGGGAGATGACCATAACTCGGAGGACGTAGCTATGCTTACAGTGCGCCACTACATGGTCTTGCGGTAGTGCCACCTCAGGCGAGTGGACCGGAAGGTGCGTATGGTGGCGATTTGGTCACCCGATTCGACAACGTGTCGGGTGTGCCACATTCATGGTCTGCGAGTACATGACTGCGCCTCAAAGATGCATGCGTGGAGACAGTTAGGACACACCGTTGCATACCTTTTGTTCTGTTCGGATGGATCTTGTTTCCTACTACTCAGGGTGATTGCGTGTACCCTAGCTACATCCATCTGGCTAAGTCTTTGGTGGACGCCGGCCCCGACGAGGTGCCAGAGTATAGTTGGGCCTCCGCAGTGCTTTGTGCCACTTACCGAGGGTTGTGCGATGCCACTCGGCGCGATGATGAGGCGAGAGCGGTCCGCCAGATATGCTACACACTGCTGCAGCTATGGTCATGGGAGCACTTTCCTGTTGGCCGACCATATTTTCGGAGCACGGTGCACCCTTTTCAGTTGACCGCCCAGCTGTACGGTACTGCTACAGGTGATGACCCCGTCGATGGGCCTACAATGGGAACGCGTTGGACACATGGTACCCTAGGTTGGGCCAGAGAGAGACCGAGGCGTGCGTACCCTGAATTCCATAACCTATTTGAGACTCTGCATGAGGACGAGGTCATCTGGTGGCCATGGACTGCACAGTTCCTTGCAGACACGTCCCCTACGGGTTATCCTCGCAGTGCACTCAGGACGAGACGCTCTGGTTGACCACCTGCCACCTGATCTTCTCGCACATGGTCGAGCCGTACAATCCACAGCGGGTCATGAGACAGTTTGGCCTTTACGAGGAGGTGCCACCGTTGCCGGGACGACCTCTCACGGAGAAGGCCCACCGGTATGTCATTTTTCGGTATCATAGTAGGCGCGTGTCTGACTTACATTTATTGATATCCGAATTCAATTGCGAGCAAGCGAAGAGGTCGGAGGAGCGACGATCGGAAGCGCATACGGCCGTGGGCGGCGATGTGGGCCGAGAGGCGGCGGCACGTGGTGCACGAGTTACGAGGCTCGCCATCGGCACGCACGGTGCGTATTTGCGATGGTACGTTCGCGCACTAGGTGTAGGCTTATCGGGCCGCCACCGCGACGATGGAGGTCATGCGAGATGCCGTTGTACTAGCGAGTCCCGATCATCACCCGCGCACGCCACGGCGAGATGGTAAAACATTCTTGCTAAAAATTTCATCCGACTACGCGTGCGTAACTTACTATCTGTTTCCTTGCGGTACTCGCGCCTTGATCGTATCTCGCGTCGGGTGATGAAACTCTACGCCGTGGTCGCAATAGCACATTTGATCGCATCCTACACGCGGTGCGCGTGATGACCGAGGACGCGAAGAATGCAATGAGGACCATAACTTGTGGTCGCCACAGTGACGTTCACGTACAGCATCGTGGACACCGAGGGCACCCTCCACCCCCTCCACCCTCGGCACCTCCCTCCGCACGTCCGTCGCACTCTGCGAGTCGTCAGAGCTATGGTCGGTCAGCCTCGACGCGCCTCGGACCACAGGTATGTCATATGTCTGTCGGTTGTTCTCGTCAATACTTGTCCAAGCACTCCTTTTGAACATATTTGACATCACCGTTGATTCTTGCAGCACTCGCGAGGGGACAACACTCTACTGCAGTCATCATCGTCACGGAGGGAGGCGCAGCACTTGCGAGGGGACCACACTTTGCTGCAGTCGTCATCGTCACAGAGGGAGGCGCAACAAATGCGACGTTGTTCCACTCCAGACATTGACCCTGACTCGCCGCAGCGCGAAGACGACGGTTTGCGATCATTGCGCGCAGAGGCATTGATCGCCGCGTCGAGAGCGCGACCAGTGGTTTGCTGAGACTTACGAAGGGTACACCGCGAAGATTCACGGCCGCATCGCCGGAGGATCCTCGTCCAGACAACAACCTACTCAGGTACACTTTAACGTAGTTGTAGCAATTTTAGCAATGCATAAAACCAATGACTAACTCACCAAGTACCCTTCCCTCAGGATGAGCACATGTGGATCGATAATATGCTCAGCTTTGACCCGGACACCTACACTGAGATCACGCGGTGACGCCTCCCACGCAACGCCCTACTACGGCTTGCGAGGCGTCGCGCTCCCGACGAGTTTACCTTTCCCGAGGATCGCCACGCCGTCGGGCACTCGGCGGGCGATGTACCATAAGTAATGCCATGGTCGATAATGCATGTTATGTAACATCGGTGTGTATTGTGTGCGACATGTCATGTTATGTGATTTACGTAGTGTGAGTGTGCGACATGTCATGTTATGTGAATTACGTAGTGTCGCAGTGCGACTTGCCCTTGTGATTTATGGACACAACATGTTGTAAGCTCGGGTTGGTATCTCAAACATCCGTGTATTGTGTGCGACATGTCATGTTATGTGATTTACGTGAGTGTCGGTGTGCGACATGTCATGTTATGTGATTTACGTAGTGTCGGTTTGCGAAGATGACCTTGTGATTTGTGGACACAACATGTTCTAAGCTCGGGTTTGTATCTCAAACATCCATGATTTTTGAATACCTCATTTGGTCCGTGGTTGATTTGCTAGGATCGACACTACCTCGCGGACGCGAATTTCCTTCAACGCCGCCACACGATTCCTCCTCGGGCCGATGCCTCACGGACGCGATTTTCCTTCAACCCAATTGCAATTGAGCCGCTTGCTATATATGGATGCTTTGGTCGCCATACACCTCACTCTTCATTTCGTCTTCTCCTTTCTTCCGGTCTTAGACGGGATGTCTACGACCTCATCTAACTTTCGGTGAGCGGACAATTAGAATCATCTGCGGCGAATCGGTTTGCCCTCGTTGCGGGGCTCCTGAATGTGTTCACCTCGCATACGCCAACGAATCCATCCCGAGTGTTCATGAAGTGTTCAAATCTTACGGTAACTTTTGCCTATTCACCTCGAATGAACTGCATTCGAAACAACATGTTGTTTTTTTCACTTCAAGCTGTATTTCTTTTTTAGAGCACAACATGCCGGTTTTGGCAGTGGGCTGACGAAGCTGTCCCAGTGGTTCAAGATATTGCGATGCAAATTGCTGCCTTACAAGATGACTCTCGTGGTGTTCCTCCATTTAGTGTAGTGGCTCGACCCTCCGATCCACCAACGCAAAATGAAGAGAATAGACTTACAAGACTGGATGAAAGGATGGAAAGAGTAGAGAAAATGCTTCAGAAATTAGTTAAGCTAGTTAGTTTTGTGGTATTTCTTCTATTATTTCTTGTTGTTGCCAAGTAGAAGTTCAGTTGTAATGATATCGTAATCTCCACTCTTTATCTATGCATCGCAGTCCGTCATGAATGAGAATAAAGCAGTAACATTATCTACGAATGGATGAACTGCGTGTATCCTGCATTACTTTGTGTGCGAATTCATGAAATCATAATTTCGAAACCTCAAATCCAAATTCGAACACTTAGTTTTCACTACGACAAGACCACACAACTTCTCTCGCAGCGTAGCGTGACCATCTTACGGAAAGTTACGGTGACAACACTCGCCTCCTCCGGGTTTCGGCCAAAAGATGACACTCGCAAAGAAAGACATGACAACACTCTGTCTCGCCAGCTTTTCAGACCGAAAAGGCCAGACTCTGCAATGAAAGACGTGACAACACTATGCCTCGCCAGCTTTTCAGACCGATAAGACAGCACTTTGCAAAGCACGACATGACTTCTCCGTGCAAAGTAAGATGTGACAACACTATGCCTCGCCAACTTTTGGGCCGATAAGACAAAGACTCGCAAAGCACGACATGACTTCTCCATGCAAAGTAAGATGTGACAACACTATGCCTCGCCAGCTTTTCAGACCGATAAGACAGCACTCTGCAAAGCACGACATGACTTCTCCGTGCAAAGTAAGATGTGACAACACTATGCCTCGCCAGCTTTTCAGATGGACATGACAACAGTCTACCTCCTCAGCTTTCCAAAACTAAAAGACGGGACTCTTCACGAAATTAACCACACCATGCCAACCATGGAGCTTACAAAAGGGGTTGAACCAAACCAAACCCAACACTACACAATACTACACAATAGATACCCAACTATGGACTCTTGGCAAACTTCTACTCGAGGATGTTGCGAAGCAAAAGTAACTTAAGCGAAGAGGAAGCACTTACAATACCCAGATTTTTCAATGAAAGATGCTCCAAGTACCACCACGTTCACCGATCCCCGGTGTGTGTGGCGAACGGCGAGATCATTCACCCACGCACCCGACCATCGCCGCCGGGCGTACTACACGTCGGGGCACCATCTCGTAAGCGTTTCTTTCGCGCGCATCGATTTCGTCAACGTTGAATTCCTTAAATTTTTAACTTCATCCCCACTTAATGGCGGCCGAGATGCGCCGCCACTTCTTCCATGGATCGATGGCCCGTAGATGTACGATAGGGCATTCATCCGCGAGTACATCTTTGAACTACTCGGTGCGGGCTGAGAACTTCGTGCGGTGGAAACCTTACGTACCGGACCGTGCTGAGGAGGCACCGAAGGAGCCCAATAGTCGCCCGGGCGTAATCCATATCGACGACGTAATCCATATCCATATTACGTTTTTTACTGTACGATGCACTTACATCATACAATCGCAGGACATGGACGACTTCGACATACCAACCCGACGTGGACAGTCCTACGACAAGGGAAAGGGAAAGGCTCATGCGGCTCAGCCCGGCCGCCACAGCGTATCCGGACGCCCAGCTGTAATCCGTAACCACGACGTGAGTTATGAAGAATTTACATCATTCTTACGATTTTCACTGTATGTTGCACTTACATCATGAAATCGCAGGACATGGATGACTTCGACGTACACCGCGACGTGGGCGATCCGCGGCAAGGGCAAGAGAAAGGCTCATGCGGTGAGCGGCGCCGCCACAACGTATCCGTCGCCCGTGTAATCCGTATTGACGACGTCGATTATAAAGAATTTACATCCTTCTTACAATTTTCACTATACGGTGCATTTACATCAATGAATCGCGGGACATGGGCGACTTCGATATACCGGCCGACGTGGACACTCCGCGACAAGGGAAGGAAAGGCGGTGAGGAGTTCAACACCGAGCTAGTAAGGAAGGGAAATGGCCACGGTCCACGCAGAGGTCGTCGTTACGTAGTAGTCCGCCCCCTACCGCCCATTACTATCCCCTAAAGGCATGCATACTTATATGGTCCGGATGCTTGTGTCACGATGTACCGTAGTAGTAGCAAGGATGACTAAAGCAATTAGTCGAACCATCATGCCATGTCACTCGTGTAACGTGCTTATGTCCGCGACTCTAATGTATACAGTTCCGTGTCTCCGCTAAGCCATTAAAGCATATATTGCAAGTATGCCTCTTCTAGTGGAATCTCATAAACAACCATTCGCACCGACATCGAATCGTCCATGTTTTAGGGTATCTTCATAATGACAACGGGCGTTCACATCCCCTTCAATCATATTCTGTATAAGCTTCACAAAGTACTTCATCGACTGCCTGCCTACATACGTGTATACGTTGGCATTTATGAAACCTAATTTACAAACCTCGGTGCCCATATTACTTAATGAATGTTTTTTTACAAATATCGATTGCTGTTGAAACCCTAATTGAAATGATCAAGAAAAATTGATTCCTATCGCTAACCCAAGCGAAACCCTACTTTTTCATTTAAAACCCTAATTGATATGATGAAAAAATTATGCGAAGCATATAGAGTATGGAACTACAACATTTCTGGCCCCCAACATTTCAATCTACTTTTTTAGGCTATCTTCATAATCACAACGAGCATTCTCGTCACCTTTAATTGCATTTTGTAGAAGCTCCATAAAGTAATATGCTTTAACTCCGTCATTTTCAACAGACGCATCGTAATTTCATTTACCTTCGTACATACAACTCATTACTATCTTAATCGTCCTCGTAAAATTTCTCAGAAATTTAGTACACTACAACAATATCTGATTTATCACAAAATGTTATTGCCACCGACAATTCTTGTGCCCTTCATATTCTACTGAAAATAACAAATGACCAACCAACGTTGTCGCTACACTTTTATTTTCAAAAGAAATAACATCATACAATAGATTAATTGAAAATTAACAAAATTTTAAAAAAATCAATCATAAAATAAACTTATATTAAATTCAATCTTTTTGACAATTTTTATTTTTTCTGTTTTTTCTCTATTTTTCCCTTCATTTTTCCCCAATCTTCTTCTTTCTCTCTCCCTATTTCCTCTCTCTTGGGCGCACGTGGCAGGGGGGTAAGGTGCTGCCAAACCCCACGGCAGCACCTCGCTTCATCTTTGTCGGGCTCGGCGACTGCTTCTCTTTGTCGGGCTCGGCGGCGGTGCACACGCTTCTTCTTTGCGGTCCACGGCGATGAGTCACGTCTTTGCCGTCCCGACGGCGACGTACTAGGATGGGGCTAAAAATGGAATTTTAGAGCTAATGATGCTACTTTTGGAATTATGAAACGCTATGGAGCCAATTGAGTCCAGAATTCGCATTTGTTTCCCTTTATGCTTTTGCATTGCGCCTATGGGTTGTGGCTAGCTTATTTGCCCAACGTGACTCACGCTCCATTAATGAAGTTGGACCATTTGCTACTTTCTTTGTCTTGTGATATTCAGTTTTGGTTTTAGGCCCACTGCTCATTGAGTGCTGAGGATCCTTCGGTTCACTTGCTCGCACATACTCTCTGCCTAGGCGTCTGTGTCTAGCCTGTTTGCCCAGTGTGACTCACGCTATCTATTAACGAGCTTTGCTATCCATTAATGAGTCTTGACCGGTGGAAGCGCCGGACGCTTTGTCGTCGTCGCGTCCGTTCCTGTTGTTGCTCATGTCTATTTTTGCTCACTCTTCTTTGCAACAGTTCTTTACTCGATTTCCCCGCTCGCGCCAGCCCCAAAGCATGACTCACGGTGCTCATTAAAGAGACTCACTCTCCTCGTTAAAAAGGTTAGACCAGGTTGCTTCACCACCTCTTGCTCACTGTTTGTCGTTTTCTAGCTCCATCATGTCGATTTCTGCCTCCGTTGTTGCGTACACGCTATTGTGCTACCCGTTCGTCGTCTCAGATTGAGTAGCGTTCGCCGTTTCGTTGCTACATTGTGTTCTTCCTGGTAACAACGCCTCATCTTGCTGTCGTCGAATTTTTGTTTAAGCCTTGCTTGCGTCTGCGGTTTCGTGCTTATCTGTGATCCTTTTTCGCGCAGGTTTCAGATCAACTTTGCTCCATGAATTTTGGTTGAAAGTTCGTTTTCTTCGTATCGTGCTCACCAACATAATTTGTCTGGAATCAGTTTGCCTAGGATCCATACTAGGTCATTTATTCCTTTTTCATACTCGCATTTCATCCGCTACTTTTTCGTCGCTCTTCTAAAATTGAGCTCTTGCTTTTAGATTTAATCCGCTCTGATCGTGCTGATCTTTTTTTTGCGTAGGTCTCAGATCAACTTTGTGCCATGGATTTTGGTTGAGAATTCGTTTCCTTCGTAGAGCGTGCACCAACACAGTCTGTCTGGAATCCATACGAGGTCATTTACTCGCATTTCGTCCGCTATTTTTTCATCGCTCTTTTAAAATCATGCCCTTAATTTAGAATTTGATCCATTTTGATCGTGCTATTCAAATTCCTCTTTGGTTCATTGTTGCTAACGACGCCTTGCTTTTACAGTTTTTATTGCCGTCCTCATTTAGTGTCGTTGTCCGTCTTTTTCCAAGTGCCTCTTTTACCCATATTCAATTGTCCGTCGACCTGCCGTTTTAAGCATGTTTTTTTTGCTCGCCATTGTTTTTCCATTTTTGGATGTCCCTTTTGCTCGCCGGTTCTTTCGTGTCGTTTTCTTTCAATGCTTCTCTTCGTTTTGTCTTGGTTAGTTGCCATTCAATGTGCATGTTATCCTGGATTCTTTCGCTTGTGTTGTGTTTTCTTCAGGTCGCTTTCCTAGCGCTTTTATGTCGTTACCTCGCAGATTGCTCTTTCCTGTCTGATACCTAGATTTCTCCTTTTTGACCTTTTGACTTTCTACTCTATATGATAGTTATCGGTTTAAGAAAATTTAAAGATGCACTTTTTTTGGAACTTACACACTTTGTTGTTTACTACTTTTAAATAGATTTAGATATTCCTTACTTGCTTAGCTGTTGCGCTTGCTACCAATAGCTATATATCTGTCTTTGTGTTCATCGTGCTGTTTAGAGTAATTCATTGTGCTCATCATTTGCAAGTTTTTCCCCTCCCGACGTTACTAACCTCGTGTCTATTGTTGTGTTGCGCTTGCCAGTCAATCATCCAAGCTTCTGGGCCACGATTCCTACTCTTTTGTTGCTCTTTATCAGTGTACGTTTATTAAATGTAGTTCATTGTTAGCATCGTCTGCAGATTTTTCATCTCCTCACATTATTCGACTCGAGTCTGTTGCTGTGTTGTGTTTACCAGTTAGTCATCCAAGCTCCTACCCTGCGATTTCTAGGTTTGTTTCTGTACTACTTTTTTGTTTGTTTTTAACTATATACGTTCATCGTGAATTACTTACGGTTGTTCTATTTCACCGTTCTCATTTATATATTAGCTAGCACTGTATGTTACCAAGTAAAAGATATTGATCTACCTTTGCAGTTTTTCACTCCTACATTATGTTAAGTGTTTCTGGCTCTCGCGCTTTGAAATTTTATCTTTTCTGATACGTTTGAAATTTTGCGCTTTTACGTTTTTACAAAGGGATTCTTCATATATTTTGTTTTCCTCTTTACTATCTATATTACCCATTAGCAAGTAAAATAAAATCCATCTTATCTTTTCTATCGCATTTGCTATTCTACACTTTTACGTTTTTCAAAATATTAATATCTTAAATTTACTCTTTCCTTTCTTCTATTTGAGACATGCTACGCCCGCACAATAGCCAAAGGAAAAAAAATTATCTTAGCTTTCCTAACCTATGTTAGTTTGTGCTCTATTAGTTCACTTTGTATTCCACCACCAGTTCCTAATTAAGCTAGCTTGTTGCATCTTATATTCTTATTAACCAACGTATTCGCTACGATTAAAAGCTTTACAACAAACGTCCAGCCTATTGCACTTTCCAAATTTTCAGTTATCCACACTCTTTATGTGCCTATGCTCTATCTATTTACTTCTTTACAAACTATAGATTTCTTCTAGAGTGACTGCATGGAGAGAGAATCCAACATGATGCTACGCAAGAGAAAAAGTACCATTCTAATACACTGATCTATTACGTCTTACATTACGTGTCTTCGTAAAGTAATACGCATTACGTTCCTGCATTCTTCGTTATTAGGAGGCGCTTACTTCCCTATTGTAACAGCTGCTACTGCAACAAGAAACCGTGCGAAGCGTAGGTTTATACTTGACAGGCGACGACATCCGCGCCTAGGTAAATATGTACTGTTCTTTTCTATGTATCCTTATGCTCATCGCTTAGTTATTCCACTTAATCCGTTCCTATATTTCATAGGCTCAGTTTCTTTTCCGTTATTAGCCTTTTTATCTCAATTTTTTTCCTATCGATTCCTACTTGTTGTAGCTTCAGCTCATGCTACTGGTCCTATTTCGCCTCCTCATTTCTCTCACTTTACTGCGGAATATATCGACTCACTTAAAGGTGTGTCTGCACGCTGTTCTGCCACTCTTCTTGCCACACCTATACATCCTTTTAAGGCCCTTATACTAATACAATTTTTAAATTTTTTATAGCTTCATACTCGGGACGCTCTTACTACGGTTCACCCGAATATGAATGTGCAAATTGTCACGCTATCTTTTGGTTCGAAGAAAGAGTCCACGGTCGATCATCTGCTAGACAAAGACGCGTAGTTTATAACCTTTGTTGCTAGGGTGGTAAAGTTAAGATACCACCTTTTAGAAAACCCCAAGATTTTTTGACTGAACTTATGCGCTTTGATGGTGCTCATCGATCAAAATCGTTTATACGTAAGATTCGCCAATATAGATCGTTCATACATTACGGGTCGTGGCCCTCCAGTCTTTAGGATTAATGGCCAAATACACCATCGTATAGGATCTTTATTGCCAAATCAAGATGAGCCTCCAAAGTTTGCTCAGTTGTATGTCTATGACACCGATAATGAAGTCGCTAATAGAATAGGTGCCTTAAATCCCGATGAGCGCTCGGAAGGTGATCTCGATCCTGATATAGTAGCTGGACTTATAGATATGCTTGATGAGCACAATCCTTTAGTCAAACAATTTAGGATTGCCAGAGATCGCTTGACTGGCTACGAAAATGAACAGATAGCAATTCGAATAATCACTCCTAATGATGGTGACGCCCCTCAATACAGTTTGCCATCGATTGATCAACTTGCTGCCTTAGTGGTCACTGACTTCTCATTAGAGACCGCTTCACGAGATATCGTTGTCCATGATAGATCAGTGGGCCTTCAGCAGATTTCGTCCTTACATCCTGCTTTTATGGACCAAACACTCGAAACAAAATGACAATGCAAGACTATTACTGTTATTTCTATCACTACAGAAGAAACACATATAATCCATACTTATGTTGTGGGTTACTTTCAGCCCAAATTAAGATCGATGCTCGTGTGTGCATTAACGAGTGCCGTTTATCCTTCATTATGCGGTCTCAGGACCAATTTAGATCAGAACATTTCTAAGGTATCGCGGATGCTGTTGGTTCAGGATGCATAGATGGAAATACTATAGGCAAAAAACGGTGTTACCTTCAAGCTTTACTGGTGGACACCGTTACATGCAAGAAAATTACCAAGATGCGATAGCAATTTGTCGTATACACGACCCACCTGATCTATTTACAACCTTTACGTGCAACCCTAAATGGCCTGAAATAACTGAAGCCCTATTATTGGAACCTGGCCAAAGTGCTCTCGATAGACCTGATATCGTTGTTAGACTTTACAACATGAAGCTAAACGAATACCTCAGTGATATAACAGAAGGACGCGCCTTCGGTCTGTTAAAGCATGTTAGCGTATCATCTCCCGCTATCCTTTTTACTTCATTCCTTTGTCACTACATCCCTTCATTTTTTTTCTATTAGGCTCTACACATTTACCATGCTATTTTTCCTGCAGTTAATATACCATCTCCTGCTATCCTTTTTATTACCTTCATTTGACACTACATTCCTTCCTTTTTTTTCCTACTGGACTCTACATAGTTATCATATTGTTTCTTCTGCAGTTCTACACACTATAGAGTTTCGAAAACGAGGTCTGCCACATTCCCATATTCTTGTGTGGCTAGCAGGTAACAACAGGGAAGTTAGCCCGTCACTTATTGACTCTTTTATAAGCGCTGAAATTCCTGATCCAGTTTCAGATCCCTTAGGCTATGCTTTAGTTAGTGAATTCATGATGCATGGTCCATGTGGAATTCTTGATGCAAAATGTGCTTGTATGAAAAAGGGTGTATGCTCTAAACATTATCCAAAGAATTTCCAAAATGAAACCACTATCGACGTTGATGGCTTTCCTATCTATAAACGTTCTGACAACAATCGATATATTACTAAGAATGGATGCCAACTTGACAATAGATGGGTTGTACCTTACAACATGCTCCTCCTCAAAAAATACCAAGCTCATATAAATGTTGAATGGTGCAACAAAACAAAAGTTTTGAAATACTTATTTAAATATGTTACTAAAGGACCTGATCGATAAAAAATGTGCTTCAAGAAAATACGTTCTGACGCTAACACAGATACTAGTGCTCCTTTCGTTGATGAGATTAAAGAATATTTAGAATGTCGCTACATATGTGAGCAAGATGCTCTTTGGAGGATATATGGTTATAACATACATACCAAGATACCTGCGGTACAACGTCTCCCTGTTCATATGTCGAACATGAACTTCGTACAATTTCGTTCGAACTCAAATCTAGCAAGTGTTGTCTCTAATGATTTTTTTTTAAAAAAAAAACTATGCTCACTGAATGGTTTACATCTAATCGAATACATTTCCATGCTCAATCACTTACTTATTGTGAGTTTCCAACTGAGTGGTCCTGGGACATAGGTTCTAGATCATGGTCACGACGAAAAAAAGGGCGTAAAATAGGAAGAATTTACTACGTCCATCCTTCGGCTGGTGAGCTATACTATCTAAGAATGCTACTTATGGTTGTTCGAGGTGCTACATGCTACGCCGATATTAAGACATATAACGACAATATTTTTGACACCTTTAAACAAGCATGTACTGCACGAGGCTTGCTAGGCGACGACAATGAATGGTACTATGCATTTGATGAGGCTTTGTGCTCAGCCAATAGCCAACAACTTAGACAACTCTTTGTCACTATTCTTATCTTCTGCGATGTTAAAGATGAAAAAAAAAGTTCTTTGATAGATACTGGCTTGAACTTGCAGATGATTTCCAATACCGTACTAGAATTGCATTACAGAATCCAAGCTATATAATGCCTCTGACAATCCTTCAAAATATGCTTATCGAAGAACTTGAAATCACTTTGACTAAACATGGAAAAAATATAAGTAGCTATAATTTACCAGCTAGAACATCTACTGCAGAAACAATTCCTCAAAACAGACTAATTTATGAAGAGCAATCATACAATACACTTAGTCTTGCACATGAAGCGGCTTCTTTAATTGCTCAACTTAATAGCGATCAGGCAACAGCTTATGCATCCATTGTAGATTATGTCCATAGTGCTTTACCAGCTTTTTTTCGTATCTGGTTATGGTGGAACAGGTAAAACTTTCCTTTGGAACACCATTATATCATCTTTAAGAGGAGAAAACAAAATTGTTCTCGCAGTTGCATCTTCAGGTGTTGCATCACTCCTCTTACCCGGAGGAAGAACTGCTCATTCACGATTCAAGATACCTTTAGAAGTCAATGAAAACACTCTTTGCGATATAAAACGAGGTTCACTACTTGCTGATCTTATTGCACAGTCTTCTTTAATTATTTGGGACAAAGCTTTGATGACACATAGAAAATGTTTCGAAACTTTAGATAGAACCTTTTGTGATCTTTTATCGATCAACGACCCTTGTATCGCATCTATAACTTTTGGTGGTAAAGTAGTTGTACTAGGAGGTGATCTTAGACAAATATTACCTGTTATTGAAGCAGGGACTCGGACACAAATTACAGATGCTGCAATAATAAATTCGCCACTTTGGCACTATGTCAAAATCTTAAATCTAACCATAAATATGCGCCTTGCTAATCATTCAGCACAGATAGACCATCAGCATGCTGTGTCGTTATTTAGTAAATGGCTTTTAGACCTTGGAGATGGCAGGTTGCCAGCTAGCACTCGTGAAGGTGAATATGATAGTACTTGGATCGAAATTCCAGAAGACCTCCTAATTCGAACCCAAGAAAACAAAATAGACGCTATTATTTATGCTATCTACAAGGATTTTAGAGAAAACTATCGAGATCCTTCTTATCTACGAAACCGAGCTATTCTAACACCTACAAATGAAGTGGCTGATGAAATTAATTCTCATGTTCTTTCTATGGCTCCTGGTATTGCTAATGAATATTTGAGCTGTGATTCAATAGCTACCTCCACTGATACAGCTAGCGACGCTCACATGTTATATCCCGTTGAATTCCTCAATACAATATGTGTTAACAACTTTCCACATCATAAATTGATTCTTAAGATTGGTTCTCCTATTATGCTTCTTAGAAACCTTAGTCAATCTACCGGCCTATGTAACGGTACCCGATTGATCATACGTCGTCTTTCACAACATGTTATTGAAGCTTCTATTATCACCAGTTCACATGCTAAAGACATCGTATATATTCCTAGAATAATTCTTATGAATCGAGATCCAAAATGGCCCTTCGTGCTTTAACGCCGTCAATTCCCAATTCGACTTTGCTATGCAATGACCATCAACAAAAGCCAGGGTCAAACTTTATCTTCTGTTGGTGTATACCTAAGAAAACCTGTCTTCACGCATGGTCAACTATATGTTGCTGCCTCACGTGTCACATCTAGGGATTCATTAAAGATTTTAATCGAAAATGAAGACGACACTTGTGGTTCACACACTAGAAATATCGTTTTTACTAAAAAAATTCCTCCCTGCTATAGGTATGATGTAATCCCTTTAATTATATATAGTATTACAGTAAGATATACACATCTCTATGTAGCATCAGCCGTGCAAAACACCATTACACATCTTACTCAACCCATCTCTTTTATCACCATGTTTCTATATCATGATGCAGCCTACTACATTTATACGCTAGCAAAAACAATGCATATAGTTTATAAAACAAGAAAATAAACTCTCTTCGAAATAAAATCATCCCTACATACAAACATTGTCTGTCTCATCTCTTTTATGTTTCTCTCTCTCTCTCTGCTATTTTTTTTTGGTTCCACCATTTTCGTTTCATACTGTAGCCATTGCCTTCAATTAAATTTTCTACTTACTTTTAAATAACTCATCCGCTATTCACTATAACCTACATACCTACATTATTATCTAGCGCTAAGCCTTTTTCTGTTACTATGATATAACAATACCTTCATTGTGAGCTAATCTTGACATATCCTCTTCAGATTTACAGATGGCATATACTCTACTTTCTGAAATTAATCCGAAAAACCGTCAATGGATTATCTGTGTTAGAATTTCGCGCCGCTGGCACTACCGCAAAGGGACTGATACTGGTCCAATTGAGCATACTGACTTAGTCTTTCTTGATGAGCAGGTAACCTTCGACTTAACTAAGTACATTCATCTCACTACATTCATACATATCTTTTACATTCCTTACTAAGCTACTTACAACATGCTCTTCCTGCTGATCTATTTGACATTCTAATGATATAGCGAAATCATATGTACGGCGAAATAAGTATCGACAATGTCAGCCGATTTGAGTCTCTACTACAAGAAGGCAAAGTCTATGAACTTAAAAAATTTATTGTTGTTGCTGCTAAGTCCTCATTCAAGCCTGTCAGAGCTTCTTTCATGATCTGGTTCACAAGGCACACAATCGTTGAAGAAAAAAAAGATGTATCTAGCAATTTCCCGATGTGGACGTATGATCTTACTCCATTTACACAGATTCCTGCCCCTACTAGCGCACCTGAGTACTTTGTTGGTCAGTGCTACCACTCTTATGCCAACATTTCAGTATTGTTTCCTTTGTGCACCGAAACATAACCTCCTATTTAATATTACATCTTCTTATATCTATCTTCTATACAATAGATTTTATAGGTGTTATCACTTCAATCTCTAACGTGGAACATATCCAAACTGCATCACGACCAACACCTTCACTAAAAATAACAATATTTATTCGTGCTGCAAGGTGAATGCAAATCTATTTATATACTTAGTTTACTTCTGTGTCAAACCATATTTATTTTTGTAGCTAACAAATTCTCCTTCTCATTTTAAATTCAGCAATCGTCAAATCAGACTAGATATGTGGGGTGAATGCGCCACACGATTTGATGGTGAAACCATACAGAAGATCGGTAAAAAAGAATCTATTGTTGCAATTTTTGTCGGCACTTTACCAAAAACGTTCAAAGGTAAGACTGTCATCCCATGCCTAATATTAGTGCAGATCTCCATACTCAACTCCTTGCTGCTTTATTCACATTCCTATACTTAATATTCCATTCGTCATATACATAGGCCAACCAAGCCTAAGTGGAAGTTCGGCATGCAGATGGTATATAAACGACGACATACCCGAAATAAACTCATTGCGTACAAGGTACATTTATTAATCTAACCCTTAATGCTGCACTTACTCCATATTCTTACTAGCTCTGTTATTATCGTATACTTACAGTCATCTTCCATAATTCTACTTATAGCATGCAGACGAAATTCATTCTCTAAGAGTTGACATGCCTTCTGCGCAAGACATTTCACTGTCAACAAAACAGACAATTCTAGAAGAAAAAACTATTAGAGAACTCCTTGACCTTGACCTGTTTGATAATGAGGTTAACTGTGCTTAGTTTCTATTACTAATGACCACTATCGACTTTCATACAACACATCTATAGAATCGCTGACATCTTCCTACTATCTGATAGGGTGTACACTTTACATGTACTGTTGTAACACCCCAGACTGACAAAGGCCTGGGATGCTACCCAACTATCACTAAAGCCATTTAATAATGAAACAATTCTCTAAAATTCGACGGAACCTCCTTTGTTTAGTTACTAAACCGGAGGTCCCAACAGTTAAATAAAACATAGATAAATAATCCAACCTCCAGCATAAACAAGAGGTAACCAAAACTATGCTAATCATCACTACCTCATCCATAGCATGCTAAACAACTAAAGCATAAACAGAATGACATCCATAATCCTCTATTCAACTCTATTACAAGTTGTCTCAATCATAGAGAGTAATCATAAGAAATTCTTTATACAATTACTCAACTTCTAAATTATCAATCTATCAGTCCAAATGTGAGTAGTTCGTGCTATTGTGCAAACACTTTTATTCCCTCCCATGCATGCCGTTCTTGTAAAGGGTACCTAAAAACACAACAACAAAGAAGAGTGAGTCCAAAGACCAGCAAGTACATTAAATGGCAACAATAGCATAGACAATCGTAATCATCAACACCCATCTACCATCTCAATCATAAACATGTCATATGCTCATGCTATGCAAGATGCTCACGTGCACTTTCTCTTTATCTTTATCTTTTGCATTTCTACCGGTAATGCAAAGTATGCAACCGTCATTGCATACCCATGCACGTGCTCGCAAGCGCAGGACCAATTGCCCAATACTCCGCAAGTAAAGGGACCTCAAGCCCATCGTTTACGATGGGGACCTCTTTCAATACCCACATTCCACGAATGTAGGACCTCAACCCGTCATCTACATGACGGGACCTCAAATATGCATTCACGCCACCACGTGACTGTGTCTTATGAATGCTCTCATGGTGGACATGTACAATTACTATTTTATGATAAACATGAACAACATCAATACCATAGATGATTAACAATCCACGTATCATAAACATTCCTCATCTTTAACCAAAGATAACATGCTATCAATAAAACACGGCTAATATATCAATACTAGCAGGTACCATAGACTTCAAAACTTTCAAACATCCTTGAATAACACGGAACTCATATTACTAGAAACCATGAACCTTACCAAACGTACCACCATAGCAATCGTGGATAACACAAATACTCCTAGTATTTATCAAACAATGGCATGCAATGTTTTCTATCATATCCATCCCTATTCTCGCAACTCAAATCATTCATCATAATCATTTTAACAAACAAGTACTTGCAAGTATTGGTTACTTCAAAGTTGTGCATACTTGGTCCTCACATGACCGGGTCTCAATATGATATCAATATGCACATGCACCAGCATTATCCATCATCAAAGTACCAAAAGCAATAACAACATTCATGAATAAGGCATAGCTGATGAACCCGAAGGTCCGATTGTTGGCCCGATCTTTCGATGAGAACGATAAGTTCGGTAGGCGTCGCTCAACTCTCACGATCCTGGCTACGAACACGCAAGGCTCGAAACCATGCAATCGCTGAATCGCCGACAAGTCGTTATCAACGTGCACGAATACCGGTTGACTCGACCACGAAGGTCGATTCTCGCATACACCAAGAAGCACGCAAGAACAAGATAAATAAGCAATCTGAAATTGCAAATATGAATTGAAATATTTGAATTGAGTTGAGATTCTGAATAAGGATCTTAATTGGGTGGTCTAGTCGACACACGCAAAAGATACAAGTTGCAACAAAGGCAAACTAAACATAAACAAAATCCAAGAAAAACTAGAGGGGTACGACCTCCTTATATAGGGGAGGGGGAGCCGCACATCTAATAGAACCAGCGGGGCGGGACTAAATTCGCGGGTTACTGTTCACGTGAACAGTAACCACGCCCCCAAGTGGACCGCCTGCAGATGGGCCAAGTTCAGTATGATTACAAAGCCTAAATTGGCCCAAACAAGTGATATGACGTCTTCTTTTGATGATTGCGATCAGCCCAGAAGGAATTTTGAGGTGAGGCCGGATCCGTTGGAAAGAGGACGAAATAAGCTTTCAATCAAGTACTCGTGGACCTCCAACGGACTCCGTATGTGAAAGTTATGCATGTTTTAAGTTGGTGTTGTCAGGCTGATTCTGGAGGCCAAACTGGATTCCAAAACGGGTCCAACTCGAACTGCTTGCTTGTCTTGGACCAAAAGTGACATGGCGCTGCACATATATATATTTCATCATTAGGTAGCATCATATAATTCATATAATATAAAGACACTCCTAAAAACAAGCTCACCTGATAATTTAAGTGAAGCGTACGAGCTCTTATACTTGGAACAGTAAACATAGCAAATATGGTTGTATCCATAGGTGTCATGTCCTCATCATCCTCCCTTTCTTGAAAACAAAGCCGTCCTCGGCTTTTGATAAGCTGGTAATAGGGTAACAAAGAAGCCAAAGTGTATGCATGGTATATGTATATGTCATCTGTTTTAACGGTTCTTCGTTGTTGCACAATTAATGTTAGACGACAGCAGTGATCATAAAAGATCATTGTATTATTACCCCAAGAATAATCATATATGTTAATTGTAACATCCCAATTTTTAGAGCTTAAAAATCTTTTAATAGTTAGTAGGAAGAAAATTCACCATTTGGATTTTATTTGAATTTATTTTCAAAAGCTTAATATTGGACTTTACAATCAAAAACATTTAATGTGAATAATTCCAACATGAACAATAGCCAAAACTATTTTATTTGGGTTCTATGTGCTCGATATATTTTCTAGATTTTTCTAGAATTTTTACGAGTTCATTTGCTATTTTCTATTGCTTATTTGAATTTACGGTATTTTCTAAATTAGAAAAACTATTAAAATCTCGAAACCTCTCTCGGCCGAATCTCTCCGCCCATCTCCTTTCCCAGCGCAAGACGCCCGCTAGCGCCCAGCCTCACTTGGCTCGCCGCCCCCTCGCCCGCTGCCCTCTTCCTCTGCCTGCGTGTGGGCCCGCACGTCGGTCGCCGTCTTCCTCGCGTCGTCGTCTTCCTCGCGGCGCCCGAGTCGTCGCCATTGCCGAGCTCAAAGCTCCATCCGACAACGCCTCCTTTCCAACTAAAGCCCTTCTAAGCGTGCCAAATTCTATCCCTAACCTCCCGCACTGCTTTACTGTTAAAATCATATCTCGAATCAAATCTTATCCGGATTTCAAATCGTTTCGTGTTCTTCTCGGACTCGATTTAGGGATTCCTTATCCCGCACCCGGCCCTATAAATGGCCCCGAGGATCGCCAAAGACCTCGCAACCCGGCCGCCACCTCATCCTCCCGAGCCTAAGCGTCGCTGCGATTGGAGTTCTAGGGTTTCGCGCCGCTCTGTTCTTCGTCGTTTCCCGCCGCCGTCGGTGCGATCTGAGCTCGCCGATCGCACCACCAAAGATCGCGCGAGCATAAGTAATCTCCTGGTGCCATCCACTTCGCCGGAGCTTTGCCGGAGCCCACGTTCGACCAGTACCAAGCACTCCGCCGCCTAAACCTCGCCGCCGGCTGTCACTGACGTCCCCGACCACCCGTGAGTGCACCCACATGTGCGCAATAACACGGCTACGTCCCAACCACTCACCTCCGGCGAGACGCCGCCGTTCACCGTTGTCGGACGGTCCAGAGCACCGCCAGTCCCCGACCAGCCACGTGGCTCGCCACCTCAGCGGCCGCGCCTGCGTGTCGTCCCGTGTCAGCAGCCGTCAGCTCACGTGTTCGCCGAGTCGGCACGGATCAGATGCCGTCGGCGACGTGTCGCGGCGTGATTGGTCCAACTTCGAGCCCACGTGGCGATCCACCGATCCCGGCCGAGGCTCGGTGGACCAGTCTCGGAGTGGTGTCAGCGGCAGTGGGACCCACCGCCGTGCCGTCTGTCACCCGTCCGAACGTCTCGATGACGTCGGCATTGCGCAATAATCCGATTTTCAATAGAAAAGTAATTCGAAATTCCAAAATCGAATTAGGGTTTCTTTTAGATTTCCAATCTTCCAAAGCTCATAACTTTTGCATCCTAACTCCGATTGAGCCCATTCAAATTTCTAAATTTGTCTAAATTCAAGCTCTATTTATCTGAGATTTTTATTTAATTTTTGGAGTTAGTTTTGCCTCTGTTATTTATTTGTTTTGTTTGTTTTTGTTTAGTTTTGCAGTAGACGTCGATTAAATCAGAGGAATTTTGTGGAAGAAGGAGCACCCCAAGATCAAGACCAGTACATAGACCTTTTCCAAGGCAAGTCATACCTTTGATCATCTTGGACCCAGTTTTCAAATTACTTTGTGTTAAATTATTGCATTCTACTTTAATTATTTATTTAAATGCTTTGGGCATAGTTATTATCCAAATTGTTATCACACCTTGGCCTTGTATGTCATACTTCCTTGTCACCCTAGATTGGTTATGAGTTGGTAATATTATAGCACCAACGTGGGTTGGTTAGATGCGAGTACAATTGCTTAGCCATGCTGCGAGTCTCACATCACATGTAAGTTGCAAATATTAAATATGACTAAGTGACTATGGAACTTTGTGTAAAACAGTGTGCTATGTGTTATTACTTCGTGATGGCATGTGTTGCATTGAAACCAACTGGGTGGTAAAGGATTTGGACTGAGGCAAGTGGTGGAGACTGTGTGACATGGTGGTCTATGTGATGGGAATGATGGTCTTTGTGACTTAGTTAGAAATTGGAAGTCTTGCCTTGGTTAATTAAGGACTTAACTTTGTGCGCCATTGAACTGAGCCTTACTGTACGACCACATGCTTGGTATGGGACGGGCCTAACTTAGTAAGTTATGGATTCTCGGCATTGATGTTCAGGTGGATAGGTTAGACTGTGTGACAGGGTGGAGGTGTGACTACTTGGTGGTTGCATTGTGGGACGATTCGTCTTCCCTGTCCAGCGGTGTGTGTTATACCAATTCTATGTGAGCTGGTATAGCGGTTTGTAAGCACACTGGGAATGTCAATGTTTGAGATGAAGTTTTCGAACTGTTTTGTTACGATTGGTGCTTGCTACACTAGTTGTATCTTGTGGGTAAAGTGTACAACCTCTGCAGAGTGTTAATCGATCTATTCGAATAGCCGTGTCCGCGGTCATGGACATGCTCGGGGATTTCACACGAGGGGTAGTTTTCATAAAATGTGGGAATGGGAGCTGTGTGACCTCAATCATATGGCTATGTGAAATAATCTGTTTAGTTGTGTGTCTTTGTGGAAACAAATGTTAAAATTTTTATTGTCTATTTGTTTTGAATTATGCTTTCAATCTATTACTTGTATTCAATTGCAAATGTTGCTTTTATGCAAAAGAACCACAGAAGCCTTTTTCTTTGGAATAAGCCTGCATCTATACATTGCATTCGTGGTATGATTTGCGAGTGCGGTTGTGTACTCACGCTTGTTGTAAAACTTGCGCCCAAACCTCTGAAGAGGAGGAGTCTACGCTTTGCTGAGGAGGAGATCGTGAAGGCCGATCGTGCGTTAAGGTCTGGATCCCGCTTGGTTGCTGTGGTGAATTGGTGGGATCTACGCCGGAGTTTTTCCGTTCATTCTGCTTTAATTCCTGTTAGCCCTGCGTGGCTTAATAAGTGTAAACTCGACCATAAGGTCAAAACCCTTATTTGTTATTCAAACTAATCGTTTACTTTATTTATCGCTTGTGTGGATCGATATTTACCTGTGTTAACCCTGTGTGCACTAGCGTGATCCTGGACTAGTGCAGTATACACAGAGGGTTCCAGAATCGTAATTCTGGGTCCTGACATTAATGAGCAAAACAAAATTTCTCACATAGCAATTATTGCAACTAGTTTTGCAAATATAAGTGAAGTATTTATGCAATTCAACTATCTGAAGTTGTAAACTTGCAGTGGTAGCACATATAGGCAAATCTACAACTTTTGGAATCAAACAAAGTTCATCCATATTATTAGATTTCAATGGAGCAAAATAGCAAATTCATCTAGCAAGGGTGAAAGGATGTGTAAATTCTTCCATACTTCAACATCTTGATGTAGATTGTCCACACTAGATGGTGCAACAAGAGATAAACACATGGGCATTGAATGAATACTAAATTTTAATTTTCTCTTATAATGAACAAGATTCTGCACATAATAATTGTTGTTCAAAACAGCAAGCTTCAATTCATCTATGTAATCACAAGTTATGCATATTCGATAAACAAGAAATTGATTGTCTACACCATAATCTCCAATCAAATTAAACTTATACCCAGGGGTGTAGGCACTAGACAAGTATTTTGAACATGCGATTTCAGAAACTTTCTCCATAGCATGTGACAATTTCACGTGGATCCAACATAATATAACATAAAGAGTCGAGAGGAGAAATTCTAGTCAAAACATCTTTATGTCTAACCAATTCCACATGATCATTGTATGTGATTAAATCATCACATGACTCATTCAAAACAACATGCAATTCAATTATTTCAAAGACATGGTGCACTCAACTCTGTTGGCAAATCAATCAAATTATCACAGATTCATGCAAATTCTTAATAATATCAGATTTTGTAGCTAGAAAATTAATTTCTACCTTCTCAAAGACTAGATTCATCCATCTCATGTGATGCGATGGTTTCTACTACAATCGATTTTCCTTTGCTCAATGATAATAGGCATGAAATCATGGTTATTGTTCTTAGGTTGAGTGTTCAAATCGGTACCTTTGGTATTACCTTGTAGGATCGCCTCGGATGATGTTGATACTGAAATTGGTGAGTAGTTAAAAGCTTTTCCTTCCTCTTCTTGCTCCACTCAATTAACAATGAGCAAGCCACGGGTGCAAGACAATGAGATGAGTAATGCCCACAGCAGAGGGGCGGCCATCATGGTAGATGCAGCAGCGGGAGAAGCAACCAAGATGATCTTGATGCAGAGGTTTGTACCGTGCGCTTATTTGTTTCATGTACACGTGAAGGTGTAGTGGAAGCGCACAAAAGAGCACGAACGGTCTTTTATTGTCGTCCTCAGACTTCTTTTTCAACTTGGCAAGCAAGACGAAACAAACGAGTGGCGATGGGAGGTTTATAAACAAGTTTATTCCGAATTTGATGGTTTAATCCTCCTAGAAATCTAGTTATCTTCACATCTTCAGTTTCTTCTAAACCACAATGAGGCAAAGTAGTTTGTAAATCTTGATAATAAACCTCTACAGAACTACTACCTTGTCTTAAGCGTTGCAATTTATTAAGCAATTCACGAGAATAATATGAAGGTACAAATCTATGTCTCATTGCTCTCTTCAAATCATTCCATGTTCTAGGTATATTCTGATTAGTACGACAATATTCACTCCACCAAATAGATGCAAAATCATAAAACTCACGGGTAACAGCCCTAACTTTCAAATGATCAGGAAATTCATGGCATGCAAATAATTGTTGTACATCTAATTCCCATGTGAGATAAGCATCAGGATCATAATTCCCAGCAAACGAGGGTATCGTGAAGTTAATTTTATGAGACATACTATCACTATCATATACCTCCCGTGGTGAAAAAATTTGTCTCAAGTGTGCATCTTCCTCGTTCACTATCTTGCACTCCCGTGTAACAGTTCGAAGAAGAGGTGGATATATCTTGCAAACTTTTCCGTGAACCTGCCATAGTTAGTAGAAAACAAGAAAACAAGTCACAAGTATATGTCCCTATCAACTACTAGGTTCTGGAGGCTCAACCAAGTCACTCACACTCAAGCTTATGCACAGTTCTTACAAGTTCTTACCAATGCTGCAAGGAAGTGGTACAACCGGTGGCTGGTTCGTGATACTCTCACTTGCGATCAGCCCAACGATTGCGAGGAACGACACCTGCTGAGTTAGTAGGAAGTGGAGCTTGGAAGGCTTCAATATGGTAGCAAGAATCAACAATAATCAAAACAGTTAATGCAAGTTGAAAGATTGTTCAAAGTACTAGCCAATGTTGCTGATCCTAGCCTAATCAAAGCTAGCTAATCAAAGCCCTATGCAAAGAAGTGTATGTACGCACACGCAATGATCAATGTGACTTGATGCAAGCAAGGGAAAGCCTCACAACAAGTGCTAGGAGAGACGCTAGCCAACTACTCAAACTTCTTTCTAAGGGCACAAGATTGTTTGCGTGATGTAGAGCACAAAAACAACAATATCGATGTACGCAAATAGTCCTCTGGATTGAGCAGAAACAATAGCTAGTCTCAAACGATGAAAACAAACAAAGTTTTATATGGCTTGTATATGCTTTTCTGAAAGGTTTCGACGAGATCTACAACTTTTCAGTTGAGGAGAACTCCAAATTTCGAAAGGAAGATTGAAGGAAACGGCAAAAACACAAACCGAAAACTTGCGACGCAAAATCGGGGCCGAAGATGGCCGATTTTGGGGCTCCTGGATGGCAACTAGTGGCTTAGGTGGAAACGATGCACCTCATCATTAGCTTCGAAACGAGCACAAGAACGTCAAAAACAGACACAGTATGCAAAAGTTATTCCCGTTTTACTGAAGGTGTCTCGGATACGGAATTCTACTCGGACTCGAATCCGTCTCGGGTTTAAATTTGAAATTGCTATATCTTTCAAACCCTTGAGCCAAACTTGCTGAAATTTTTTATGGAAACTTTTGGTTATATGTAGAAGGTCTCCACCAATTTTCATGCACTTTTCTTTTCTCTTTTTTTTTCTCTTTTTTTTTTACCGCGACTTTTGTTCTATGCGGCTGCCTCTTTTTTCCTTCTAATATTTGGTCGGCCCTAAGGTTTGTCGTAAGTCGTAAATAACATCAATTTTCCTAAAAGATTACAGCAACCCTCTTTTTTTTTAGATGAACAACAGTAAGGATTTTCTAGTTTTTGGTGCGGATTAGAGGAGTTCTAACCCACGAATTTTCTGTTTTAGATGCAAAAACTAAGACCCTAAACGAACGATCAAGCAACGCAAAGGAAAACACAAGAAGCAATCTATACCATGACCAAGTAGACAATAACTAGAGCTAAAGATAAGCAAGTAGACACGACGATGCAACCAATGATTCAACAATCAAAATACCGAAAAGAAAAATTGCAATGGCTCAAAAGGGTTCGGACAGGGATGATAGATGCAATAATTTTTTGGGCAATTTTCTGGACTCTAGGTATGAAAAACGAATCTACTACTAGAAAACTGGAAATTCTCACCGATCAACTGAAGCTCTGATACCACCTGATGAACCCGAAGGTCCGATTGTTGGTCCGATCTTTCGATGAGAACGATAAGTTCGGTAGGCGTCGTTCAACTCTCACGATCCTGGCTACGAACACGCAAGGCTCGAAACCATGCAATCGCTGAACTGCTCGACAAGTCGTTATCAACCGTGCCGAATACCGGTTGACGACCACGAAGTCGATTCTGCATACACCAAGAAGCACGCAAGAACAAGATAAATAAGCAATCTGAAATTGCAAATATGAATTGAAATATTTGAATTGAGTTGGGATTCTGAATAAGGATCTTAATTGGGTGGTCTAGTCGACACACGCAAAAGATACAAGTTGCAACAAAGGCAAACTAAACATAAACAAAATCCAAGAAAAACTAGAGGGGTACGGCCTCCTTATATAGGGGAGGGGGAGCTGCACATCTAATAGAACCAGCGGGGCGGGACTAAATTCGTGGGTTACTGTTCACGTGAACAGTAACCACACCCCCAAGTGGGCCGCCTGCAGATGGGCCAAGTTCAGTATGATTACAAAGCCCAAATTGGCCCAAACAAGTGATATGACGTCTTCTTTTGATGATTGCGATCAGCCCAAAAGGAATTTTGAGGTGAGGCTGGATCCCTTGGAAAGAGGACGAAATAAGCTTTCAATCAAGTACTCGTGGACCTCCAACGGACTCCGTATGTGAAAGTTATGCATGTTTTAAGTTGGTGTTGTCAGACTGATTCTAGAGGCCGAACTGGATTCCAAAACGGGTCAAACTCGAACTGCTTGCTTGTCTTGGACCAAAAGTGACATGGCGCTGCACATATATATATTTCATCATTAGGTAGCATCATATAATTCATATAATATAAAGACACTCCTAAAAACAAGCTCACCTGATAATTTAAGTGAAGCGTACGAGCTCTTATACTTGGAACAGTAAACATAGCAAATATGGTTGTATCCATAGGTGTCATGTCCTCATCAATAGCCATACTTTGAACACCCACCATTCTTATTATGCACACTTGTTCACAGCCATACAACACTAACATGCATCAACACGCATTCATGTCCAAGCAAATCACAACCAAAGTACAAACGATGCACTTGCCTTAACCGTGCGGGAACGAAGGACGCGAAGAGAGTGCCGCCTCCGGAACCAGTCCCCCACCTAAAATTCATTTAGGAGAATGCTAAGACAACAGTAATGGACCACTCAAACCAAAAGAGTAAACCCGAACTCGTAAAAGCTTGCAACGCGATCCCAACTCCAATTTCCCATAAGCTAATCTGTCCCCTCTGGAGATAGTCGCGTTCTAAAATTCGTATCTTTTAGCACAGGAGTCCAAATGAGGTGTTCTTGGACTTCATTGAAAGCTTATCAAATTATCCAACTAAACCTAGTTGGGGGGCCTTCCCGATTCGGCCATCTACTACCCCTATCAAACCACTCAACAGAACATCATTTTTACGTCAGGTTCTCTGGACAGTACACTAAAACTATCATAACTTTTAGCTCGTTTGTATAAACTTCGCGTTCTAGACCTTCCCTGAAAGCTACGACAATTATCTACAACTTTTGTTATACTGAGATCCTCAAATTTTCCCTTTAACAGATCGTACAATGCAGATTACTAGAACCCATCAGATTACTGACAGATTCGTAGAACAGTCCCACCAATTAATTCATAACTTCTGCTACAGATGTCCAAATAACGCGATCTAGCACTTCATCGAAAGCTATTGACGTCCTCTACAACTCTCTAGGAGATGCCTAGGACTGAATCCGCACCTATCTACAACAAATCGTCCCTTTAACCCGATCTGCCCTGAGGCGACAGAACTGCCGGCAAGAATAGATAAGTGCTAAAACATCTGAACGAGGGGAAAACGAGATTACCCTTGACGAACCAATTGCTGGGCACGGAGAGCACCCACCAGCGAACTCTCCCTGCGAAGATGGTCTTCTCCCCCTCATCGATCTCTTCCTCCAACAGCCGGCCACCACTCCTGCTCCTTCTCGTCTCCTTCCTTGGACGACCAGCGGGAGGGGCCACGAGCTTCGCCGACAGTGGGGGAGACGCAGGGGGACAGGGAGGAGGCGCACAAGGGGGAGGAGGGGTGGCGGCCTAGGGGTTGGAGGGGGCGCAAGGATTGGGGGGAGGGGCGGCTAGGGTTTGGGGGGAAGAAAAGGGGTGCCTCCCCCCTTGGCCGGCCACCAAAGGCCCTCATGGGCCAAGGCCTGAGCCAGTTCTTTGAGAAACAACGAAAAACCCCCTCCTTTTCTTTGTTTTGATGCTTTGCTGAAAGAAACTTTCTCCCGATTTAATTATTCCTTCCCGATTAATTAATCTCTCCCGACTAATTCCTTTTGAATACTTTTGGGGCATTACAACTGTCACAATCACACGTTTAGCACCAGCACAGTAATGGTGGTTTTCTTCGTGTCAACTGTGCCACAAAACAGCAATACCAGATGGAACAATTTATAAGTGCTCAGATGCAAACTGCATTTCTCAAGATGCAGAACCCAAGTAAGCTTCAACTTTTTCCAGTACACATTTAATATATCTAATTAGTTATCATTACAACAGACTTCTTACTGACACATAAACATGGTACGACATGTACCGCATCTCTTTAATAGGCTCCGATGGAACTGGTGAAGCAGAATTTGTTCTGTTTGGAAGAATCGGTCAACAAATCACACACAAGCCAATTCTTAACTTACTCCGTGCAGAGAGACCTATGCATGAACCTTTACATGCATTGATTGCTGCCGCTCGTGCAAGAAACGACATACCAAATGAAATTGCTGCAATCGTCTCTCAAAAATATTGCTTTGTCGTATCTGTTACTGAACAAAGCTTCTTATGTCGCCAGCCTTCATTTCAAGTTCATAGAATTGCCACTTCCTTTGGCAAACAGCTGCATGCTTCTCTTTTCCATGCTAGCTCCACATCCTCACAAACAAAGTACACAAGAGATAAATCTTTGACTTATCAAGAAACCACAATAATCTATCCCGAAGCACAAACATCATCTCAGAGCTATAAAGACACACAGACTCCTACATTACTAATGCATTATCCACAACACGCATCAGGCTTAAAGGTAATGCACATTCTACTCAACTTATAATCTGCTCTTAGATTGCTCCTTATTTTAAAAAACGATGTCTTAATTCATATTTATTAAGCAAGCTATGTTTTCACCTTTGAATTACCCCTATATACTTGTTTCATATGTTATCCACATCAATCTTTAGATTTTGCTCTATTAGATTCATATTCAAACTCTATCATATAGTGCATATCTAAATATTTCAATTTACTGTTAGTTTCTATCGAAGACGCTCCTACAACTATAAGAAACACCTATGTCTTTGTCTCCACCATAAATCTGTCAGCAGTTACACAATAATAGATTTACTCTTACTATTAACACTTACTTAACAAACTATGTCTGTAAGCATCTCTTTACATGATTACGCTCTATTATCACCGTTTCAACTGCGATATCTACAATCACTACTACCATTTAGATATACGCTTTTCTACTGGTTACTTATCACAAGTCACAACCATCCATCACCTCTCCATCATTCAATACTACTTAGCTACTTTACCAACTCTTTCTTATCTTTTATTTTCTCTATATTACTAACACCTAATATGTTTCTATCAGTTTCTATACTTTTTGTACCATAAGTAACTTACTCTACAACAACATCACAGATCCGCGATGATCACTCCCAAGCTACGCCAGTCTCCACTGAAAAAGTTAAGGCTTCATCATCCAGTTCCTCAAGGTATTTACTATCTGATCTACCAACTTATATCAAACGTTGTAGACAGAAATTTTTTACTAACACTCTTTTGCTGTCCATACCACTGTTACTACAAATTACGCAATGCAGCCCAGAGAACATTCCTCCACTACATTCTATTCGCAGAACCTTATTCACTAATAACACAACTGCAAAGCAAGCCATAGACACAAAGGTATACATACAACTTTTACGTTAAGTCCACAAGTAAAAAAGCAATATACCCATATATTAAAAAAAACTGTAGAACTACCCAAAACTAATCATTATTTCTATGATTCCTACTGTTCTTACTTACAAATAACATCTATTTACAGAGATACATTAATAGACTCCTTACTTCATTTTCGTAATTCTTTAGAACAGTTCTTATTTTCCTTATACTATTCCTCATCCTGCATCCATGTTCTCCCCCCTGTACTTACTTAAAAATGTCATCTATTTACATACATACATTAAGATATTCCTTTACTTTGCTTTCGTAGTTCCTAAAAACATATTTTTTTTATCTCTTAGACTGTTACTCATCCTACATGCAAATTCTTTCCCCTGTACGATACCTCACCGTCATCTAATTTCCCTTTATCTCTTCCAGCACAAAAGAAAAAACATCTATCTTACATTTATACCTCCTTAAATTTCGTGACTGTCATCATCTTTTATATACCGCCTTTCATACATCAATTTATTTAAATTTCCTCCTCTCTTAACACCTACTCTCACAGATCTCCTATCCAGAACAAGAAATGCAGGAGTTAGACCCTAAAAGTCCTACCGAGTCACCTAAGGACCTTTTACAGGAACTTCAAGCTAAAAGGTATGATGTCATAATGCATTGTGTCACAACCATTATCACATATTCAAGCAATTATTTCGTTTCCTTTCCCGCAACATAACACTTCACCTACACTTATTAATCAGATCTGGGTCACCACCTCACTACTATACGCTTGATCCACCCGCTAAAAAAACAAAGCCATCCACATCAGCTACAGAATAGCACTTACTCTGTAAGTAACAACAATACCTTAAATCTACCGTCCTTACTCCACATAAAAAAAACATTACCTATCTCTTTTACAATCTCTTTTTAACTTTGTGCCTATTCTGTTCCATTCAGACATACGCCTTCAGCGATAACTGAAGCAGTCGCTGCATCAACAGATAAAGAAGCAGAATTTTGTATTAATGACTTATTATTCCTGTTTCCCGCTACTATGCAATACTTCCACCCTTTTAGTGCTACTGTTTGTTCTTCAAAAACTTATTATGTATATATATATATCCCTCTCTCAAATGCGATAAACATCTTAGTCCTTTCACTTTCTATCATAACCTGAACAAATCAAATATGTTAATTACTTAAGATATCCCTTCCAATTGTATATCTTCTCCGATATGTGTGTATCATTCAACATTTCACAGCATATTTTCCGTCACATACCACTACTCTAATTACGTCTCTATTAGCCAGCCTCCCAAAATCCACATGTCGTTTGCATATCATCGATGCTAAACAACTTTGAATTCATATCATCTCTAACACATACTATGCATTATGTCGCCATGCTATAAAAACGTACAAAAAATATCACAAAATAATTTCCTTTAACAACTCTAACAAAAAAAAAAGAATCCAGCATAAACACAAACTCACTACATCTATTCACTTTACCAGAAAGAGAAACAGACCACTACACGCGCATAAAAAAAAACCCTTGCGAGCTTCTGCGCCGATCGGCGCGGGTTAGCTCCTAGTATAGCTAAATTACCGTGAAATTAACACAACCAAAAACTGAAAGATTTAACATGTCCATAGATCTTAGGAAATACTGGTTGTTAATAATTGAATAGATTGATTTGTTAGACTTAGTATATTGTATACATATTAGTGGAAGTAATTTTGCATAATGAAGATAATCTCTCGATCCTACAGTGCAACAATGCTGGCCTTTCTTTTGTAACTACTCTAAATCCTTGTTAAAATGAGTTCCTCTCAGTGCTGCAAGTTCCTGAAGAATTAAAGCTTAACTCATTTTGTGAAGATACACATGGCAATCCATATCATCTTTTTTGGTCTTGCAGTGTTGTCCATTTGTACTTTTAAATGACACTTGAGGAAGTGGGGCTATTTACTTAACATGTCATCTCTCATCTCATTTTTCATCTATTAGGAAGCACTGAAGGCCCTTTGGTGTGCTTCTTTTCCTGGAACTGAGCTTCAGGGACTACTATCAGAACAATGGAAAGAGATGGGATGGCAAGGGAAAGACCCATCTACAGATTTTAGGTACGGAATTTTCTCCTTCATTCCCAATGCTACCCTTTTGTGTTAGTATTCTGTAGCTAAACTAGAGATTGAGATCAGATATATGGTCCCTTGCTGTGTTGGCATTACAGAGGTGGAGGCTTCATCTCCTTGGAGAATTTTTTGTATGAAGATTCTATAGCATTCTAGGATTGACATTTGTTTGTAAAGACAAAACGATTGACAATTTAGCAATACTTGTGAATTGTGATTAACCAAAGATGGATTACTGTTCGATCTAACATAAGTAGCAATTGAAATTTCTTATTGTACGCGGTTTGCTACTTTCTTAATGTTTGCGGGTGTTACTTTGCTATGTTCTTCCTATTGTAGCTCATCTTGTATAATTCTGCCATTTAAATCGAGCCTCATCATTTCGGAAGCAAACGTGACACTTTTGTGTTGTCCTTGCATGTTTGTGAACTTTGTTTTTAGATAATCGATCGTCAAGTCAAACACTAAATGCACCACTACACGCGCATAAAAACCCTTATAGCTTCGCGCGATCGTGCATGTTAGCTCTAGTATAGCTAAATTACAGTGAAATTAACACAACCAAAAGCCGAAAGATTTAACATGTCCATAGATCTTAGGAAATCTGGTTGTTAATAATTGAATAGATTGATTTGTTAGACTTAGTATATTGTATACATATTAGTGGAAGTAATTTTGCATAATGAAGATAATCTCTCGATCCTACAATTGCAACAATGTTGGCCTTTCTTTTGTAACTACTCTAAATCCTTGTTAAAATGAGTTCCTCTCGGTCTTTGCAAGTTCTGAAGAATTAAAGCTTAACTCATTTTGTGAAGATACACATGGCAATCCATATCATCTTTTTTGGTCTTGCAGTGTTGTCCATTTGTACTTTTAAATGACACTTGAGGAAGTGGGGCTATTTACTTAACATGTCATCTCTCATCTCATTTTTCATCTATTAGGAAGCATGAAGGCCCTTTGGTGTGCTTCTTTTCTGAACCGAGCTTCAGGACTACTATCGAAACAATGGAAAGAGATGGGATGGCAAGGAAAGACCCATCTACGATTTTAGGTACGAATTTTCTCCTTCATTCCCAATGCTACCCTTTTGTGTTAGTATTCTGTAGCTAAACTAGAGATTGAGATCAGATATATGGTCCCTTGCTGTGTTGGCATTACAGAGGTGGAGGCTTCATCTCCTTGGAGAATTTTTTGTATGAAGATTCTATAGCATTCTAGGATTGACATTTGTTTGTAAAGACAAAACGATTGACAATTTAGCAATACTTGTGAATTGTGATTAACCAAAGATGGATTACTGTTCGATCTAACATAAGTAGCAATTGAAATTTCTTATTGTACGCGGTTTGCTACTTTCTTAATGTTTGCGGGTGTTACTTTGCTATGTTCTTCCTATTGTAGCTCATCTTGTATAATTCCTGCCATTTAAATCTGAGCCTCATCATTTCTGGAAGCAAAACGTGACACTTTTGTGTTGTCCTTGCATGTTTGTGAACTTTGTTTTTTAGATAATCGACTGTCAAGTCAAACACTAATGAATCTAAGATTTTGCACATTTCGATGACTATTTTTTTCATCAACTTTGGCATACTCATATAATTACTATCTATAATCTAAGTTTTATGTTTTTGTACCGATCTAAGTTATATTGGAGCCAGTGCTCTAATTATCTTTGCTTTGTGGAATTTCAGGTACCTCCTCTTCAGAGAGCATGACATATTGGATACCCTTGTGAACTGATTTGGATTATCAGAAAGTCAACAGTTGCTCTAATGCAAGACATGTTTAGTTGGATTATCAGGAAGTCATCATTGCTCTGAACATCATAAACTTGATATAATTGTTGCTTTCTTTCTGTGTTGATGCGATTCAGCAACTCATTAAACATATACCAATGACATGCTAACTCCAAGCCTAATATCATATGTTTTTGCAATAGCATCACTTGTTATCCAATTTTCTAGAGGTTGTATTCAAAATTTTAATATTTTTTGACATTTATAATCTGTTTTTTTTTCAAAAAATAAAATTTCTAAACCTTTTATTTTGAATTTTTATGATTATTTTTTGAATTTTCTGCACTTTTTTTTCGAATTTTCTGGACTGTTTGTGAAAATTTTCTGATATTTTCAAATTTTCCTAAATTGTTCTAAATTTTTAATGTTGCTTTTGGAATTTTCTATATTGTTTTTTCTTTTAGATTTTTAAATATATACAATCCCTACCAATCTAGCCATTTGCCCAAACAGATCAAGGGACTAGATCTAAAGTGAGAGGAAGTTAGGTAGAGGGAGGAGGATTCACCTAATTCCCTTTTTGGATTGTATGGATATATTTCCCAACAAACCAAACTAAGGCATGAGGTGGAAGCCCAGACCCGGCTACCACCCCATATCCGTGGCCTAGTGGCCACTGCCAAACCAAGCGCCGGCGGGCCGAGCCACAAGGAGCCGCGGACGGGCCGCCAGGGGGTGCGGGCAAGGCTGTGTAGAAGCGCAGGCGCGCAGCCGCGGGCACGCATGGTCGAGCCGCCATAGACGCGGGCGCAGCCGCGGGCACGGGCTGGAGGCGCAGGGAGAGGGCGAGCCCAAGAGGCCGGAGGCACTAGGAGGGGGGGAGCAGCCGGAGCCCGGGTCGAACCGACGGGCGGCGCTTAGGCCATGAGGAGGCGCTGGCGGCCGGAGGCTAGGCCAGCAAGGGGCAGCGCGCCGACAGGGAAGCGAGCTTGAGCCAGGAGGGGCCGGGGTGGTGCCATGAGCCATCCTTTCGGCCAGGAGCAAGAGGTCCATAGGAGGAAATGGGGATTGAGGTGAAGGAAGAAAGCAAGAAGAATGGGTGGGCTGGGTGTGTTGGCTGTGAGTGGAAATGAGAGGAGAGAGAAAAGTGAGAGAAGATTAGGGAGAGGATTTGATGGGAGAGATTAGGAAAATAGGGGTATAAATTAATAATTAGGGAAAGGATAAATAAATAAAATCTAAGTGAGGATTAGTGGTAGCAAATTTATCGGTAGAAGTGACGCTAGTAATAAATTGGGTCAGCAATGTTGGATCAAATGGATTTTAAAAACCTGTGAGAAGATTTAGTACTAGACTGATTGGTAGAAAAACTAAAAGCAGAAAAATGAGGTAAAACAAATCTAATAAAATCGTCATTGCGTTAGATAAATAATTTGACGTGTTGCCTGCGAGTTTTAGATGAATCACCAGAAATATGAATTTTTAAACCTTGTACAGATAAATAACAGTAGACTGACTAATAGAAAATAAAAATAAAAAAATGTGTAAAATTAATATGAGGATGTTTATCGAAATTAATCGCCGGTAGCACTTACTAAGTTAGAAAAATAATCTGCTGCATTAGAAAATAAATTGAGTAAAATAATTAAATTAAGTAGCACCGGCGTAAAACCAATTAGGTATTTATTTGAGCACGTAAAAATTAAATAAACCTATATGCATGCGAACAAGTGTAGTAGTTCACTTTCGTGCGATAAAACGCGAGAGTAGTCAAACCGCGATCCTAGAGCTAGTAGACCATAGAATAATCGCAGCTGGGGAGTGCTAACTTAACGGGGGAACCGAAAAATCTTATCAAATTAAAATATGCTAACAACGTATAATAGCACCAAAAGCAACTATATATGTATTTAATATTAGTCGCGTCATCGTATAATTGCAGCAGATGAATCAACGCACGCAGGAGTAGCTGATACCGATTTTGACGACGATCTTTTCTACAATTCCAAAGGCAAGCTTATTTCTTGAATATAAATCTAGTTATATTAAATGTAAAAGTTACATTTTTGTGTAATTATACATACTGCATGAAAACTATGTCTCAAAATTAAATTGAATAAATGAAAGAAGAAGAAGATGAAAGAGATAAGAGATGAGAAAAGAGATAAGAAAAGAGTTAATATTATGGTTGGTAAAAGGGGCCTAGGGCAGGGGAAGGAGATGAGAAAAAGATGATGATGAGGCAAGAGGTGGGACCCCTTTACATATGGTTAATATATAAATACCTACAACACTCTTACTCGGATCAGAGACTGTATTTAAGTGTCAACTATTTTCCTGTTTTGGCGGGCAGAAAATGCTACCTTATTACGTGATTTACCCTTTCCACATCGGGGAAGTAATATTGCATGGGTTGGGTAGGGATAATGAACTTAGGGGCCGGTAGGAAAAGTTCGGAACTAGGGGAATCCGAGGCGTTATAATAGCGCACACGGTGGAGTGTTGGAGCGCAAAAGAGATGGACGCCCCAACCAACATTATTGAAACTCGGTGGAGGACAGGGTGCGCCCGGACACTGATGGAAAGTAATGGGTGGAGACTTAATCACGTAACTTGAAAAACGTTCTGTATTCTGATCTCGAACCCGCATCAAATGAAATATATGGGAATTCAGTTCAAAGAGAGCTCAGGGTAGCCATGAGTAAAGTGGTACAAAGCCTGCGCTATGCTAAATAAAAGTATGAATTCATGCTAGTCTCCTGGATTGGAGTTTACGGGAACCATTGGAGGTCTATCTTCTCTCCGAGTGATAAGTAGTCTTTTCAGTATTAAAATCTGTCACCTAAAGTTTCGATGAGTTATTTATTTTCAGAAAAAGAGATGATCTAGAAAATGTAATAAAGAACAGAGATGAGTCATCCAGTGCATTCTTGCTATTATTCTCCTTTGTTAGATCCTATTTCGACCGGGAACTATCCCGAGTGGGATGAAAGACACGCAGGTACCAATATGACCGCAGGAGGCGAGGGCGCTCACCACAAGGAGCAGGGCAAGAGGGGCACCATATTCGACGTAGGGGATGAATAGAAGACCAGTGGAGCATGGCAAGCAAGCGAGGGGACTTAGTCCCATTTGTAGTTGTAAATTACTACCTGTAATAAAGAACTATAGCCTTGCGTGACTAACTGTAATAAAGAGTGCAATTTCTATCTTATTATTCTGCTATGTTGACTCTGGTAAGACTTACTATTCATCGAAGCGGTGTCTTACCAGGTAGGTAAATAGTAATCCGTATGCTTAAGTGTGATTACCTTCCGGGGTAATGACACGGGGCGCCACAAGCAATCTCATGCTCATGCTTCGCCATATGTAGGTTGATTAATAGCTCTCTTTATGTCGGCAAGTCTCTCCTATCTAGCTTTCAACGGAACCACCATGGCACTTGCACTGACCCTCAAGCCACTTGATGCAACCTATTGCATCGAACTTCTCGTTCGGTTGTCTTGTCCATCTTACGCCATGCTTGAGTCCAATCACTTTACCCATTCTCGATCGTTCTGGACCTTAGCTCTCCTAGTATAGTCTCGATCATCCTTATCGTTGACCGTCGTTGACTCTAAGCCACCTGCACAACGACGGACCAAGAAATCGATTACGAACATAAGTTCTTCACACATTGACCCACGTTAGCCAAAATATGTATCATGCAACACCTATGCACTGAAACTCATGACTTTAGCCAATTCCATGAAGTTCACTGCTTTCCGATGCATGAACACACTCTGACCAATCAGGTCGCTGTCCACGGCCGGTCTGACCGCCAAGCCATCGGTTTGACTGCCCCCTAGCCGGTCAGACCACCAGCCAATGGCCGGTCAGACTCACGGGAACTGGAAAATTTCCTAAGTCTCCATACTGCACTCTCTTTGGAAATGTCAAACTCTATCTAATTTTTACTCGAAACTCCATTTTCAATGAGGCCAAGTGCAAACACATGCTCTCACCTTTTCACACACGTGATTTTTTTTCCGATTCCAAAAATACCACTTTTCAAATTCAGCCGGTCAGACTGCTGTATGTGGCCGGTTTGACCACTAGCTCAAGGCCGGTCCAATCGCCCACAGGGCCGATCAAACCGTCTTTGACTTGACAATCAGCTGAATTTTCTAAAAATGAGGGTAGATTATGATCATCTACCCATGATCTCCACAATAATTTAGCTGAAACTCTTGACTTGTACAGGAGAGGACACAAGTGACAAGCAAAGGCACGAGATGAACACACATGGCATAGCTACACTTTTAGGATGTATTCTATGTTACGAATGACTAGAGTTTTTTTTTGTTCCCTTTCGAGTAACATGACAAGATATGGTAAGCCGGCCCTAGCCTCTAATTGGGTAAGAGATAAGCTGCATTTTGGAGGCTAGAAGCTGAAGTAGACGGGTTAGAGAAGCTGAAGAAGAAGAATCTTGGCCGAACAGGAGTGTCATTTTAGAGCAGCATCTGGGAGAAATTAAGCCTTGCAGGGGTCTTTCCCTTAATTAGTGAGGTGTAACGCATAACTTGCCACTTGGTGCAAGGGCAGAGTTACTAATTGGGAAATAAAGGTGAGCATTGACCAGAAGAGGGAGAGAGAGAGAGAGAGTTGGAAATCTGAGGAGAGTTCACCTAACCCATGAGTCCAAGACCATGTGTCTGTCTTAGGAAATGTAATGCGGTATTCAACAAGCCTCCTTTACTTTCTTGTTAATACAAAGGAAACATCATGAATCTATGTGTGGAAGTAAAGATTAAGATTAAGAACAGATGGAAGTCCTTTAATCTAAGCATGTCAAGGAGACTACGAGAGCAGTAGCAAACAGTCTCGTAAGAAAGTAGCGAGGCTGCAAGATGGTCTGCACGACAGCAGGTAGGCGCTTCAGTAATTCAAAACCGTCCTATCCGCTTACTAGAACAAATCCCGCATGTTTCTCAATATATTAATAATTTCGCCAATCGTGAGTCGTGAGATGACTTTCATTTAAGAACACGGAGATACTGTGTGTTTGATTTGTGACAGAAAGTAAGCGCTGATTTTGGGTTACAAAGTGTTGTTTCTTTCTTAATTTTCAGAGATGAAGTGTCGAGTGTGTGTTCCTGATGTTTTCTTCCCTTCTTTTTTGAGCTCGTCTCTTCATTTTCTTTTCTTTTCTTTTTGTTTGGCGATGATGGACTCCACTAACTTTGACCTCTGCATTTCTCAACGTTGCCTAACTAGGCATGTAATGTTCAACATGTACACATTTTATTTCCTTTTCTTTTTCTACAGTTTGTACAGCTGACAGGGTGAAGGATCTATGCCTCCGCAGGCACCAGCAACCTGCCACCACATCTACAAGACTACAACTGACATCTCTGGTCATGGAACACAAGAGTGCAGTTATAAGTTTACTTTCTGCCGCTCCACCAATCTAAAAATAGCACATGAACATTCAACTGATATTTCAATCTCATGATATCACTGCCCAAATTTAAGCAGAATCACAAAAATTCTGCGATCTTACAGTATCACAAACAATGCAGTAAATAGCAAAAATTACTTGAAATTTCATCCTCAATTGAGTACCACTTCACAGCAACGTATACCAAGCTGAACTCCCTTTTTAAAGAAAGCAGCATATATAAAACAATTTTCGCAGAATCTTCAACAGTTTAACCAAGCAACACACTACAACAACATTAGGACAACCTGAGTCAAACATCACAAAAATATTTCAGGTGTATGAAGCACAAGCTGAAAAATAAAACATCCTGCCCCGGCCATGGTAGTAGATTATGGCTAACCACATTGCCCATTCTTTAATAACTTCTCCTCAAAATGCCATCATCTTCTCTAATTCTTACAAGCATCCATGTTGTTGTCACCTAACATGAAGCCATGAACTCCAGGGGCGCTGCCAGGTGGCGAAAAATCGTGCAGTCACGACCTGCTTCGATTTACTTTGAAAATATTAATTTAAGTCTATTTTCTCTGAGAAAATGGAGTAACTAGTAACCTGCGCAAGTTTTTGGCTCACAATTGCTTCTGCTAAAATTTCAGCAACCATCTGATCTCATACAAAATTCATAGCCCAACAAGTATCAGACGCCTGCAAAAGAAATTATTATAAACCACATAATCTCTTACAATCATTAGATGAATCTAATTCATTTCTTAATATGAAGAACTCCACATCATTTTGAACCTAAATCCAGAGCATTTTGAGCCTCATAAGATGGGACCTAGGATGGGACTTGAAACTGAAGAACACAACAACAAAAAGATCTTTTGATTATATGCAAGATAAACTTCTATACTTAATTAACCATGAGGGAGCTCAAGGCTTCAAGCCCACAGTTCAGTAACTATGAGGGAGTAAAGCCCACAGTTGGTAGTTAAACTACAATACTATGAGGTGGTTCACGCCCATGGTTAGTAAATCATAGCAATGAAGCATCAAACATGTTGCTCTCATCACACAGCCTCAAACAAAGGTGGATTTTGTCAACTAGGGTAAAGAACAAACATGTCAGCCACTAAGACCATATCAAACATTGAGATAAGCTACAGAATATAGCATTATGCTCCTATGCCTCTTAGAAAACTCAGCCACCCTCTAACCCATTACAAAGATTTCAGCATGACAAGGTTCCCACTAACCCCAACATCTGAACATCGAACTTCCCCTTAAATTCAGACACCAGCTCCTCCCCCAAAGTTCAGACCAGAGCTCACAAGACAAACAAAGGTTGCAGTACTCTGTTCTCTTCTCAATGGAGCTCCAGTTCCAGCAGCCACAAAGCCATCCCCAGCAGCAATGCCACTACCAAGTGCCAACCACAAAGGCAACCAACAAGCCCAAAGTGAGAGGCAAGTGCAGCAGTAAGTTTGTGGGCGTCAGGCAAAGGCCCTCAGGGAGGTGGGTGGCAGAGATCAAGGACACCACCCAGAAGATACGGATGTGGCTCGGCACGTTTGAGACCGCCGATGAGGCTGCGCGGGCCTACGACGAGGCCGCCTGCCTCCTCAGGGGCTCAAACACGCGCACAAACTTCGCCACGCACGCCTCGCCGGACTCGCCGCTCGCGTCGAGGATCCGCACTCTCGTCAACCACAAGAAGCTCAAGAAGAACGCGCCTCAGCCTACCATCGCCTTCAGCCCTGCAGCATACCGCCATGCTGGCACTGTCACCACAACCGCTGCAACCAGCACAAGTACCAGCACCATCACCACAACCACCAGTAATGTCAGTCCTAGTAGCAGTACCAGCTCAAGCATTAACATTGCTATGAGCAGGTGTGGCATTCACGTTCCCAACCTATCAAATCAGCGCATAGCTGATGAAGTCTATAGGCCATACCTGATCAGTGGAAGCGAAGAATTCCACCTGGCCTCACAACAGTTTGATCAATCATGGGCACTCAACACCAGCTTGCCGCTCACAGGTGGATGCGACATGGCTAGGAGCAATGCTTGCTCAGTGATTGCAGAGCTGGACAAGATGAAGATGGAGAAGCAAGACTCTGCATCACCCCGTGGCATGAATGGAGTCCAGGATAAGGACAGCATTGACATGGGAAATGATCCCTATGACTCCTTGTGGGATCTGCCCCCTATTTGTCAGTTGTCCTGCAGGTCTTTGATGTACTAGATAAAGCTTTTGCACCTCCAATATCAAGATCCCTCCTTTTTTGGTCCATTTTCTGCTCCCAGGAGCCAATTCCATACAAAAAGAGTGTATGAGGAATGATGGCGGCCAGCAAGCAGGGTAATGTGACGGATATATCAGAAGTGTCTAGATAACAGGCTTTTTGAAGTGTTACTTTTCTTTTTCATCTCTTGGTTTTGTTCTATCAGGTCATAGATTAGCTTCTTATAAATTCTCTCTGGCCGGTGTAGAGGAGCCATAGAGGTATATCATACTTGTGTACAACAATAATGTAAAATTTTGTGGTGGGTTTTTTCGGAGATTTCGAAATAGTGATGAATTTTTTTTACAGTACAACCTTATTGTTGGAGGAGGGTCCCCGCGCTACCTCGAGCCGACGGTAACCCGCGAAGGCATGACACCCAGACGGGGTCCGGGGCCAATCTTGCCGAGGTACGATACATCGGCGAACCCACTCCGGGCGAAGTCCGGAGACCAACCCTAGATGGGGCCAACCTCGCCGAGATACGACATATCGGTGAACCCACTCCGGGCTAGGTCTAGAGACCAACTCTAGATGGGGTCCGGGGGCCAACCTCGCCGAGGTATGACACATCGGCGAACCTATTCTGGACGAGATCTGGGGGCTAACCTCGCCGAGGTATGATACATCGGTGGACCCACCTGAAGGTGACAGGGCCTGCTTGGCGAAACAGACGAAAGTACCCCTGGGATGAACTAGGTATAGAGGGCAACAATGTAACTTCGCATGTTTACCCCTCCCACTCTATAAATAGACTTTATGTAAATGGAAGAGGGAGGTCATTTTCTGTAACTACTACTACACATAGGCATTACATGAGGATGAATTGTGGTGTTTCATTCTCGTGGAGGTTTCCTCTGCACCAGTGGCGGTCGACGTATCCGATCGGGGGTGTCTACAAGTTCGTTATCCGGTCTTGTATCGACGACAGTTGGTGCCGTCCGTGGGAACCTATTCGAGAAGCATGCCGCCCCAGAAGACGAAGTCCCGAAGACCGAAATAGAAGGCACGAGCCCTCCCCAGAGACTGAAGTCAGACCAGACCGCAGCGCGTGCCACCCGGTCCCCGAAGTCCCGCAAAACCCTTGTACCATGGCTCAAGTCACCGACGAGACTGCGGCTTCAAGGGACATCGCCGATCGAGAGGGAGTTGGATGATCTACGAAGGCAACCGATGAAGTCACGTGCTGAGGCCCTCAGGTCCGCGGCTGAGGCTCGCCAAGCGGGGGAACTTCGAGCATAGCTTGAGAGAGCGAGGGCCGAGACAATACCACCTCCACCGCCGAAGGCACGAGAAGCCGAGGCGATGAGGAGTCAACTAGAGGAAACACGAGTGCTAGTTCAAGGGCCGCTTCGCACTGAGATGTCTGAGGTTGAAGCTCCCCGAGCCGAGTTGGCTGAAGCCCGCGCGCGGATGGCGTTGCCAATGTCAGTCGAGGCTCAACCTCAGACTCGGTTGGGGCTCAGACTTGCGCCTCCTCTGTTCTTACCCATACACCTCCTCGCCACCACAACACGGCACCACTAACCAATCTCCTCTCCCCCCAAGCAACCGAGGCCCACAACCCATTTGGCTGGAATGTGGCTTTATCAAAGGGAAAAATGATAGCATTCGGGTGTCTGACACGAAGCTTCCATCCGCGCGTTATCCTATCCACATATCCTCAAGCAACTCAGCCCACTCAGTCCTTATCTATTCCTACTACCCATCCCCCGCTACTACTACACTGCTTCTTTCTCATCTACTTCTTCTCTTAACACCATTCTCTTAACCCCGACCTCTCGCCGTGCTCTAAAACCCTCCCCTTCCTCCTCCTACCGCCTCTACACCTCCTTCCTACTTGTGCTGCTCTTAGGCCTTAGCGCCATTCGATGATTGGTTTGGTTGAGATGTTCGTTGCTGTTTGAGTACCCTGTGTTGGGCTGCGGTTGGCGGGATCTGTGCGTGCTTCGTTTGACAAGTTTCGGGATGGGTTGTTTCGATTCAGATTTTCTCGAGTGCTTGGATTGGGCTTGTGCGACGGGTTATGTCGTTGTTTTGTTCGATTCTTTTGTGCGAGCAAATGATCCCGCGAGCCTAGATTTTGACTGCTGTTGTTCTTGTTGGGAGGGAGGATGTTCATCCATCAGTGTCGGCTCCTACGCCGTGCCCAGCCGGCTCGGCCTTTGAACACCGGCCGCCTCGGCTCGCCCCTACATCCCTGCTTATCGGCCTGCCCGTAGCTCGCGCCCGTGCCTGGCCTTCGGCCCAGGGCTTGGCCCTCTCACGACGCCGGCGAGCTCCTCGTGTCCAGAGAAAGCTGACGTTCTTCATTTTTGATGTTCATTTATTGTTTTTCTGGTTCTAATGTTGATGTTGCGGCTTGTTGAAAATAATGTTATATCCTGTTGAAAATAATGTTATATATTGTTTTTTGAGATGTTGTATATGTAGAGAAAAAATATTGCATCTATAGAAAAAATGTTGCATCTGTAGAAAAAAAGTGTTGCATACTATTTACGGTGATGTTGCAATTTTTTTCAATGCAATTTTTTTCAAATGATTTGTTTTTTGTTCTGATGTTCTTTGAGATGATGTTTTACGATGATGTTGATGGTGTTAACGTGTTAGATGCTTTGTTTTGATTTGTGATGTTGCAACCGTTGTCCGGAGATGTTGCAACCGTTGTCTCAGGATATTGCAACCGTTGTGTGGGGATGTTGCATGCAACGGCGTCCGGAGCTAGCGCTCGGACTGTACGTCCGAGCACTAGTCGTGCCTAAATCAAGTCATCACCGATCACCAAGGGCCGACAATTTGTACCCATGCATCATGTGGACAGACATGGCAACTAGTATAGCTGTATGGAACAACCAAAACCATGCATGCCATCATGGCCCGCAAGTCAACAGTACCAAGTTCTAATTTCTAAACACCTTACCTCAACTGATGCCATCCATTAGAATCCACGACCAACTATAGGCCTTGTTTGGGACGACTTCGGTTTTGGATTTTCGCAAAAAATCTGAAAGCCATCAACGAGAGACTTTTCGCAGCCGCTTTTCTCTGAAGTGGCTTTGTGTTACAACATGCGGAAGCCGGAAGCCGCCGCGGAGAGCTTCCACGGCTTCCTACAGCCTCCATTTCAAAATTACCCCCCAAATGCCACTCCATACAACCCCCACCAGCCGCGCCCCTCGGCTCCCTCCTCCCACGCCCACCCGCCTACTCCTCCCCCGCCCACCTCCTCCTCCTCGGCTCCCTCCTCCCCGGCGCACACCTCCTCCCCGGCGGCCACCACCTCCTCCCTAGCGCCCTCCTCTTCGCTGGCCTCCTCCCCGGTGCTCGCGTGGCCCAGATCCAGATCTGGATCTAAATCTCGCAGTGCCCTCCTCCTCTGCCCAAGTCCTCTCCCGACGTCGCCCTCCTCCTCCCGCGCCAGCCCCTCCTCCTTCCTAGCCACGCGACCCCCCTCCTCCCGTGCCGGCCCCCTCCTCCTTATGATCCTTCGATAGCGGCGTTGCCGCCTCTACGCATGCACCCCAGGCTCCGCGTGTGCTGAGCCCGCACCGTGCCACTAGAGGCCCTCTGGCTCCACACCCCAACCTAATCCGTGCGCAGACCCCGAGCGGGTTCACGCTCGCCCCAGACCGTGTCTGTCCATGTCTACATGTTGCCATGGACCGCGTTCGTGTGAGACCCCCCGATGTGGTCCGCATTTGGGCCTAGACCGTGTCCGCGTGTCCCTGACTGGCTCCACGTGAGACCCCAACCTGGTTCGCATGTGAAATTTTTGGCCTAAATGGCACTATTTAGAGCGGCATTAGCAAAAATAGCGTCCTCACAGTCACAAGTGCAAAAATGGCACTCTCATCGGCACCACCATTGGACGGATGACTCTTGTGCTGACACGTGGTGCAAACGAGGCATCACATGTCGTCCCGCGGCTTGTTTGTCCCACGGTGGTGCGGATGAAAACGTCATTTTTGCAACTGCGGCTACGATGACGTCATTTTTACTAATACCACTCCAAATAGCACCATTGAGACCAAAAATTCATCCGCGTGTTGCCCTGACCGTGCATCCCCGACCTGGTCCGCACTTGGCCGTAGACCCTATCCGCGCTCGCGCCCGACCCCCTCCGCGCTGCGCCTCAGACCGTCTCCGCACTGTGCCCGAGACCCCCTCCGCGCTCCCCTAACCACCGAATCGAAAATTGACACCATACATAAACACATGGATAATGTCCTACCAGAACATAAGTGTTCTCAAGACTAGCAAACCTCGAGTTCTCCGTCTGAATTTGTATATCTGTGATAACAGGTGGTTATCACAGATGGTTCACAAACCGTCTTTGATAAGTCACAACACAAACAATTTTTAGTTAGTAAATGAAATCGTCTGTGATATCCTATGTATCACAGATGATTTCAACCAAAAACCGTCTGTGATAGTTCTTTATATGTACCTAAGTTTTTTTTTTTTGTCAGCCTCAGGAATTGCTAGCCATGCCCTCTGAAAACAAGCAGATAGAAAATACATAAATCACAGATGAATCAGTTGTTGACAACTCAAAGCGATCATTTACAACTCAAAATTAATTACAAAAGTATTGTCGCTAGAGTTACAATTGAACTACAACTACTCAAAGTGAATTACAATTGAATCAATTGTTTGAAGGTCGTTCAGCGGTGTCGACAGAGTGAAACTCTCCGTTGGCGTTAACGATCTTCGTCTTGATAAAGCTGCAAAGCACCCCTCGAACCTCCTAGATCTCGTTCATAATGAGTGCATCTAAATCTATGTTCAGACTCTGTCGCTAGCAGGAGTAGAGTAGTAAGCATATATATTTAAATTTATAATTAGAAAATAATTATTACGGGATTGACAAACATCGGGATCCTTCATCTTAGCACTCATGATTTGCTGCATACGATTGCAAATGTAGAATGCACATAGGTGATCTTGTTTTTGTTGACGACACTGCAAAAATAGAATTACATATATAGGTGTAGTCAGTTCGAGACGCATTATTATGAAGTATGATATAGGATTATTGTGTTGTAGCGCATACCGGAAATCGCGTCCTGTGTTGTAGTGTGGCACTCAATTCCTTGTGTGTCCCTCCCTTGGCAACATAGTCGCTGAATGACCTATATGATTCAAAAAAGTTATCCTCGGCCATTTCAAACGAAGGAAGACTACAATAGAGTTATATATGGAGGAATGAGCATACCTGTCGAGTATTCCTTGCACAAGGATGAAACCGTGCTTTTTGTTGAGTTGGTAATCAAGGTATATTACCCTGTTCCTCTTTGGTACAATGACTAAAATGTTCCAGTAGTACCTACTCATGTATGTCTCTATGGTCATTAAACCTAAGTTCGTGCTACATATAAAGTACAAATAAATTTTGTATAGCAAGTTGTGAAGCACTTACTTCTAGTTGAAGGACAGCAGTATGTAGTCCTTGTCGGCCTGAGCAAGCAATCCCGTCGTTATGTATTTCACGACGTAGGATGCGTCTTGGTTGATGCATTGCTCAGAGACCAAGTGTGGGTTGAGGAAACCCACCGGTTCATGCCATTCTCGGGCATTTTTCATCATGCATCTATACATAAGCAATTATTTGTGACATTTATCGGTATTACGTGAATGTAGAACTGGATTATACACTTACAGTGTGCAACATCGTAGAAGTGAGACGTCGATGGCAGTGAGGTTGAATAGGTCGAATAAGTCATCGAAGCCCGCGATGAAGTGGCCTGGCTCGTGGTGGAAATGCTCCTTCGTGTATCTGGCGGTGATTCCACTAATGCACCCTTTCTCTTTGGTCTGCCGCATGTACCAGATATGAAAAGACTGGCAACCTAATCCAACGTGGGCTAATACTGTGTCAGGGGCCAATGGACTTCCGAGGAGTATTCCCTGGGATTGGGAGGCGCCTGAATGTTCTTCGATTTCGATTTGGACTTAACGACTTACCCACTACACGTCTTCTGTGAGACGACTCGAGAACCGATACAACGACACGTTTTTCTTGTTCCTTCGGTGTCTTCTCCACGGGAATCGATAAGGCGGCCTTCTGAAGCGAAGGTTGAGGTGGAGTCATTGAGGGTCCTATTGGAGAGGCATAGTCGTGTCGAGATAGCGGCATTGCAGGGTCCAGGGCGATCTCCTTCTTGGGCCACTAAATAAAAGTGTACCTGACATCCCCTAGTGTTATGATGTCTTCGTTCAGGTGAATCTTTAGCGGGACTGCCATAAAATTATCATGTACCATATCCACCTGGACCCTGGTGTAACCCTATGCCAGCTGGGCACCGTGCTGCACTATCCCTTCCTGGCATGGATACGCCATCCCCCACCCAACCTCAATAGAATGGACCTAACCATCCTCACTTGGAGCTTACAGGGTGTCAGCTCCTACAAAACAATATACAATTAGCTAAGGCGGCCTATAGGTCTATCTTTGGAGCATTCCAAAGATGTACATTACCTTGATGTCGTCGATAGGTAATTGTATGTCATCATGTTCAGAATTTTGCGTGGACATGACGCTACTCCGATGTTGAGTTGGACTGGCTCCCAAAATAACAGGGTGTCTTGCAACTGGTTGAGGGGTTGATTCATTTGATCCTGCAATCTTGTTATTTGTCCTTGAAATCTTGCAGTAAGCACCTATTCCAATCGATCATCATGCTCGGCCTTGGATCTCTTCCTACTCCTATACATGAAGTATTCGTATGCGAATCCATCCCTCTAAGGTACGTAAACCCTAATGCCTCGCATGTGACCCAGGTGCTCCTTGTTTCCCAGGACCATAGATAGTATATCCTTCTCCTTGTCTGCTTTGAATGAGCCTTAGGAAGATGCGGAAGTCAATGCTTGCTGCAAGAGGTCATCATGTTATTATAGACAATATAAAGTTATGGACTTATTAATAACTAGGTAGTTCGACATACTTACCAGACGTTGGTACACTTCCTTGTCTGCCGGGTTTGTGAAAGAGATGTCGCTCAAGATGTGACTGATGCTCTCACTCTTAACTAGCTTCGAGCGCGCTCGTTTGTGATCTCAGGAAATGGCGGGTTGCGTTCTCATCCTCTGCCGTCCATTGCGTTGTTTTACCCGCGTACCCAGCGGTGCCGAGTTTGTGGGGGTTAGTGTTTTGTGCCTGGAGAGTCTTCTGCGCCGCACTTTGCTCGTGAAATTCGGCCATCGTCTTCATCTGCATAAAGGCGTTCCATGTATCCCGTGATAAGAATTTATACTTCGTGAAGGGCGTTCGACCCGTGTTCATGTACTTTGTGACAAGCGTGCTTTTGAAGGTCCTCCATGCGTGTCCCATCACGAGCAATGCCTGTCGTTCCACGCATGCTTGGTCTGCTATTGGGATAGTGAACGAGCTTGAAATTTCTGTCCACAGCTCGCCTCTTCGTACGTCCATCAGAGACTTCTAGCTTGGTGTGGTGATGGGGACCTGTTCCCTTCCAAGTATCTTGTAGATGGTCCAGAATCTCGCCGCTGCTTTCGGAGGACTCAGAGGGACCCCAACGTCACTGACCTCTGTGATGGTCATTCGGTCCGCAGGCAATTTCGATATTCCTCCGCCATCTCGCTTACATACCACTTTCCTCGGAGATCCAGACGTATTCGGCGACATCGATGATGGCGGCGAAGACGGTGCGAACGCCATCTCGTTTACTTGCTATCTATATAAGTTACATAAGCAATGAACTAAAATTTCAGAATTCAAAACGCCAGAGTTTAAAGAAAATGGATTGCAAGTTGATATCCACTAGGTATTTTCGAAGATAATTTCCCTTGAAACATATTTTATATAGAAAAATAGAAGTTACCCAGCCAATTAACTATTGTCGGTGTTTTAGAACCGATCTTACGTAAAGATTGTTTGATTCACGGGGTCTCCACAATTGATCACGCAGACAGAAAAGATACGGGGATTTTTATACAGGTTCGGGCCTTCTCTAGAGAGAATAACAACCCTACTCCTGTGTATTGTATTAGGTATCCTAGTTACAATCAATGGAAAGACCTGCGCTAATATTGCTACTGATTGCCTCTCCAAAAGTCATTCAATTCCTCTCTGAAAGAAGTCTATTTATAGTATGTGGAGAGGGAGGTTGTCGTTCCAGGTCAGGAGGTGCTCATTATTCCGTAATAATGAGAGTAATAACCGGAGTAGTAACATTCCCACGTTGCCTGACGGTTATCAATAAGAGATAATGGTGAGTTATCTGTAGTTATTCCAAAGAATAACTACGTATCTTAACTACTCAGATCTCACAGTTAATAGGGCCTACTGGCGAGTGGACTGAGTTATCTATGGAGAAGTATTTTTCAAAATTAATAAATAAACTAAGGTGATATGAGTTTGCTTAAAAACGTTTCGACCATGTTTCTGAGCTCCAAAAAACTTTGTATTAGCAGCAAAAGTTAGGAACAAGGCGATACTAGGAAGCTCCTTCTAGCGGACACGACCACATGCGGAGAGGAGAGACTTTGACTAGTTGTTGTGTCCTTTCTCTGACCAGTGTAAAGAAAAATTAAGCATACAAAATATGGTCAAAAAATTATAAAAGCAAAACTAAAAAAAGACAAAAAAGATAGAAAGAACCTGATACTTTATTGTCGTGGAGGTTTGTTACACGTAAAATTTGCGTAACTGGTCGATGTTCCAAGAGTTTGAGAGAACGCGGCCATCCTCCATTGCTAGTCATACCGAATCTGGACGCGTAACTTCGACCACAGTGTAAGGACCTTCCAACTTGGAGGAAAGTTTATTCCGATTAGACTGGGATTGGATAAGCCTCAATACAAAATCACCTACAGCGAGGCTGCGAGGTTGGACCTTACGATCGTAGTATCTGCGCAGGGTTTGTTGGTAGACTGCTGAACGGATTAGAGCCTAGTTCCTCTTCTCTTCGAGCAAGTTGATGTCGTCCGCTCGAAGTTGTTCTTGGGTAGAGTCGTTAAATTTTTAACTCGTACTGACCTGATCTTTAGTCCTGGCGGAAGCATGGCTTCGGCACCAAAGACTAGAAAGAAAGGTGTTTCACCTGTAGCCCGACTAACAGTCGTACGAATTGCCCATAATACTGAGGGTAATTCTTGTACCCAAGCCCCCGAGCATTTGACAAGCTGATCGAATACCCAAGTTTTGATTCCCTGTATTATTTGGCCATTCGCTCTTTGGACTGCCCCGTTGCTTTGGGGGTGGGCGACAAAAGCGTAACACAACTTGGTTCTCAACTCGTCACAAAATTCTTGAAATTTTGTGCTAAAAATTGCTTACCATTATCTGTGATTATTCGACTAGATATCCCGAATCGAGTTATCACGCATCTCATCATGAACATCTTTGCTGCTTCTGTTGTTATCCCAGTCACAAGTTCAGCTTCTATCCATTTTGTGAACGTATCGATAGCCACAAAAGGAATTTAAATCCACCTAGAGCTATGGGTAACGGTCCTAGGAGATCGAGACCCCAGGTCGCAAAAGGCCAAGACAGAGGGATTGTTTGTAATACCTAAGCTGGTTGGTGTATTTGCCTACTATGAAACTGGCATTGTACATATTTTTTGACCAACTCCTTGGCGTCGTAAAGGGCTATTGGCCAATAGAAACCTTATTGAAAAGCCTTACCGACTAGCGTTCTGTAGAAATCATGAGTCCCACAGATGCCTCCGTGTATGTCGTGAAGGAGTTTTAATCCTTCGCTCTACGGAACGCATCGCATGAGCACCCCTTGAGTTCCTCTTTTATAGAGGACACCTTCGACCAAAGTATACATTTTGGCCTTTCGGGATAATCGATCTGCCTCAAGATCATTATCGGGTACAGAACCTGTCTGGAGATACTCGTAGATGGGGGTCATCCAGGTATCCTTGTACTCCAAAGAGGCTGTTTCAATAGGAGGTGTCTCTAGTTCTTCGATTAGGGACGGTACTATGGATCGGGAAGAAGCTATACGAGCAAGTTGGTCCGCGAGGAAATTATCCTTTCGAAGGATAAATTGTACCTCAAAGCCCAAAAAATGCTTTTCTAGCTTTCGGACTTCCGATAAGTACTGAGACATAGTCGGATTAGAGCACTGGTACTCTTTTCCGACTTGATTCATGACAAGTTGAGAGTCTCCTCTCACGAGTAGTCGGCGAATCAAGAGCGCTTTCGCGGCTCGTATGCCAGCTAGCAAACCTTCGTACTCTGCCATGTTGTTAGAGGCCTAAAAGTTTAATTGTATGGCATACTTTAAGGTCTCTCCGGTAGGAGATTCCAGGACCACCCCAGCCCCCGAGCCACTTATAGTAAGTGACCCGTCAAAGTACATCGTCCACTGATCGTGGGAATCGTACTGGGGATCCTGAACAGGTTCATGATTTGTTTATTTGGCGACAAAGTCTACCAAGATCTGAGATTTAATGGCCGTTCGGGACACGAAATGGATGTCGAACTCCCCAAGTTCGACTGACCATTTTGCCTTACGTCCCTGCTGTTTCCCTATTCTGGAGGATCACTCCCAAGGGAAACTCAACAGCACAACTAGTTTGTGTAACAGTCCAATTTTCAAATTTCAGTAGAAATTAAAATTTATTTATTTTTGTGGAATTTTCTGGAATTTAAAAAACCTTTTTATAATTATTTTAAAGCCAAAACAAATTTATTTGCAAAATTGAAAGCCAACTTTAAGTTGAAAATAATTTTATTAAGTCCAAAATAAATAAGAAAATTTCTGTGAATTTTTTTCATTATTTTTGTAATTATTTTGCTATTTTCTAAAGCTTATTTGAATTACCAGAATTAAAACAAATAGAAAATCAAAAGAAAAATCTAAATCTAGCTTTGGGCTGAAACCCAAAGGCCTCGGCCCAAACCCTCCCGCGCGCAGCCCAAGCCGGCCCACCCCCGCACCCATTTCTCCCCCTCTCTCTCCACCGTTGGATAAAAAACCAACCGTCGCCCGCACCGTCTCTCCCTCTGTCTTCACCATACGCAACCTCGACCATTGGATCAAGAATCAACTGCCAGATCTTGATACACCTTCGGAGGTCCGAGCACCCTCTTGTTGTGAACCATCCGATCGAAATGCAACGGTCAGGATTTCGCCCACGTCACTGCGCACGATCATGGCCGTTGGATCGAAATCCAACGCCGTACCCTTCGTCCTCCCCGTCGTCTTCTCCGCGTGAAATTCTCGCACTGCCGCCATGAATGCCCACACCTGAGCTCCACAACGGCCCTCCCCAACCGCCCGCAACCTCCACATGTGTGTGCGCGAGACCCGCGCCTACCCCGCACGACCCCCACCTCCCTCTCCCTCCTTCTCCGCGTGCGTGCGCACGAGTCCCGCAACCGCCGCCGCCATGTCCCCCACGTTGCCGCCGCTCCCGGCGTCCCATCACCCTATAAAAGGGAGCCTCGCGAGCCCCTCCTTCTCCTCAAGCTATTCCCCCAACCCACTCCCCCTCACTCGCCTCAGCGCCGTCAATTTCGTCGTTGAAGCTCGCCACCCAAAGAAGCTTTCGCCACCTATTGCGTTGCCTCCATCGACGCCGCGCCCTTGCCACCGCCACCATCGTCATCACCATGACTCCGCGAAGCCGGTGCGCTCACTCTCTTCGCCGGAGGATCACCGGAGCGCTGCTTCGCCGCCAAGCCGTACCGCACCGCCGCTTCTTCCTCGTCACCGGCCGCCTCCGTCCCCTTCTCACCGAGTGGGTGAGCGCATCATGATCGCCGTCCCCTCCTCTTTCTATTGTGTACATCGCTGCCCGCTGTCGGGCGCTGTAGCGCCGGCGACCATCGGTCCCCGCGCCAGCATCATCCTTGCCGACGTGGCCTTGCCACATATGCGCCACCATGGGCGCCACCTTAGCGTCGGATCCGACGTGGCACCAAATCAGCGCCACCTCCCCTGAGCCAAAAGCCCGTGGGCTTAGTCCACGTAAGCCGTGTCTATGACACATAGGGTCCACACGCCAGAATTTTAGTTAAAATCCTTTAATTCCAAAAATCTCAGGGCTGATGTCACCCTTGCGCAATAAAAGGATTTTCCTTTAGAAAAATAAATCAAGAAAATCTAATAAATTCAGAATTTAGAGTTTTAAATAGATTTAAACTTCAAAAATTCATATCTTTTGCATTTGAACTCCAAATTGGGTGTTTCAAGTTGCAAAATTTGTATAAAATTATAATATAGCTAAATAAACCAAAATATTTCAATTTGTAGTTAATTTGAGCTGTCGTTTTAATTTATTTGAATTTGATTTAAATTTATCGTATTTTCGCGTATAGACTTCAACGATTTGGAGAGTTTGACCATCCCGAGGACTTCGAATTTCCGGACGTCAACGAAGGCAAGCTATACCATTGATCATATTGATCCTATTACTTTAAAGTTATTTTCAGTTTTTAAATTACTTAATGCATGCATATGTTTATACAATTATTTCAATTCCCTGTTTTTAATTACCTAGTTATACCAATTTTCCTTGTATGGCCAATTTGAATGTTGCACATGAATACCTTGTCACCATTAGATAAAATGATACTAAAATTAGACATATGCTTAGTCATGTCTAGACCACATTTATGAATTTGGAAAGGTTTAGCCAAATCTTTTACAAACTTGATTTAAATTTGACACTGTGGTATTGTTTTATTCGAATAGTCGCGTCCGTGGTCATGGACATGCTAGCAAGGTCACTTGAAGTTAGACTTTGTTTTTGGTTTCTAAAATGTTTTATCAAGTGGTTTGAGGATGGTTAATCCTTGTGGAAAATTGGGCGGTCAGCCATGTGATAGGAGGGTATCCTTCACCTGTTCATTTGGAGGTTATCCATACTATAACAGTGTCATTTTAAAACCTGATTTTAGATAAAATATAAAATGGCCTTGGAAGTTACTATGGGTATTTAACCTGAAAATGCTGTTTATGCAAAATAACCCCTGCCTTATTCACTTGATTACCTTATGCATGCATTTTTCATTCCATATTGGGTGTAGCTTGCGAGCACGGTAGTAGTGCTCACTCTTGCTGAATAATTTTTATTCAGGAGAAGACTTCTATCCGGATGGTGAGGACCAGGACGCTTAGGCCTTTGACTCCAGACGATTGCCTGTAGCGAATCGTGTGGCTCACATTTATTACTATGCTTCCGTAATGTTATTTACTATTTGCTTATCAGACTCAGTTGTATTAAACACTTGATTATTTAATGTTATTCAATTCTCGTGATATGATTGTGATGCCAATTTTGTACTGTGTACGCTGGAAATCCTGGACTGGTGTAGATTACAGAGAATTCGGGACCCTTCGTTTCTGGGTTCGACAGTTTGTGCGCCTGAAAATAATGCCGCAGTTTCCTCGAAGACATGAGGAGGGCATATAGAAGTTTTTGAACATGAGGGTAACGCTCCTTAGGCCCGTGTAAAACTTCGCTAACGTAGTAAACTGGTCGTTGTATGTTTTCATGTTCTACGATCAGTATTGTGCTCACTGCCTGTGGCATGGCAGCTAGATAAATTAAGAGCGTCTCTTTTGATTTCGGAGAAACCAGAACATGAGCACTCGTAATATACCTCTTGACATCCTCAAAGCCTACGTTAGCCTCTTCTGACCACTCGAAACCCCCGTGCTTCCTTAGAAGTTTGAAAAAAGGCAGTCCTTTCTCTCCCAGGTGTGCGATGAAATGACTTAATGCCGCCATGCACACCGTGAGTTTCTGAACTTCTTTTTTCGTGGTTGGGGGGGCGCATATGCATGATTGCCTTTATCTTTTCAGGATTTGCTTCGGTTCCTCGTGCAGAGACCAAGAATCCAATCAATTTTCCTAAAGAGACTCTAAACACACACTTCTCGGGGTTGAGTTTCAGGTAGTGTTTTATGAGGTTGTCGAATGTTTCTTGCAAGTCTGCGATATGATTAAGCCGCTTGCTGCTTTTTACGACTAGATCATCAACATAGGCTTCCAAATTTTGGCCTAGTTGAGGTGCAAAAGTCATTTGCATCAAACGCTGAAAAGAAGCTCTAGCATTCTTTAAACCAAATGGCATTTTGACGTAGCAAAATATTCCAAATGGTGTAATGAATGCGGTCTTTTCTTCATCTTCTCGACACATATTGATCTGGTGGTAACCAAAGTATGCATCTAGAAAGCTTAACATTTCACATCCAGTAGTAGAGTCAATCAACTGATCGATACGAGGTAAAGGGAAATCATTTTTTCGACAAGCTTTTTTAAGATCAGTGAAGTCTACGCACATACGCCATTTGCCGTTTGACTTCCTAACCATTATAGGGTTGGCCAACCACTCTGGGTGGTTGACTTCTCTTATGAAGCCTACTTTGAGCAACTTGTCTAATTCTGACCTAATAGCATCTCGTCGATCAGGGGCAAATCTCCGTAACGTCTGTTTTACGGGTACTTTGTCAGGCCGTAAGGCTAGCCTATGCTCGATCACTTCCCTAGGGACTATGGGCATGTCGGATGCTTGCCACATGAAGACATATGCGTTTGCTTGGAGGAAAGTGATGAGGGCGTCTTCCTATTTGGGGTCGAAAGAATCCCCAATGCGAACAGTCTTCGAGGGCTCCTCCACGTCCAGAGGAACCTCCTTGACTTGGTCGTTTGGCTTTGGTGCAGCTTTAGGCTTCGACTTGCTAGTCGAAGGCTGACTTTCGTCTCGAGTTGGTATCTGTCCAACCATCTCGAGGGACCGATGGTCGCAGAAATGCGCCATCTTCTTGTCACAATAAATTGTGATTACTCCTTTGAGACCTAGCATCTTAAGACATTGATACCCATAGTGAGTAGCTATTACGAATTTTGCCAAAGTTAGTCGTCCGAGTATGGCGTTATATGCTGTATCGAAATCGACCACATCAAAGGAGATCTTCTCTGTCCTAAAATTATTTGGTGAACCAAATGTTAAAGGAAGAGAAACTTGGCCAATTGGTTTGGCCGAAGACCCCGGTACGATTCCATGGAAAGAATATTGTACTGGCCTTACCTTTGTCCTAAGAACTTGCATCTTATCCAGGGTACTCATAAATAGTATGTTTAACGAGCTCCCACCATCCACCAAAACTCGATTTACTCGACAATTATTGATGGTGGGTTTGACCACAATCGGAAATCGACCTGGTCTAGTCGAAGGGATTGGGCAGTCACTTTTCTTCGAAAGTGATGGTGACTTCCGACCAATTCGGTACTTTATTGACAAGAGGAGAGTCAATTGTGTTTACCTCACGCTCGACAGCCTTAAGCTGTCATCTTAACTCATATGCCGATGATCCTCCATATATGTGATCGATGGTGTGTTATGGATCCTGAAACGACATCTCTTCCTCGTCATCTGACTCCTTCCGTCCACTTGTTTGACCTACCTGTTCAAGAGTAGGAAGTGGCCCTTTGCCAGAGTAATAGTCTTTGAGTTTTCGTAGAAAAACTCGGTAGTTGTGAAGGTCATGCCCTTCTTTTTTGTGAAAAGGACACCACCTGGGTTTGTCATTCTTCCGATCGAGACGTTTACCTTTGCCTCGGTCGGAATTTTGCTTGGAGTTTCATGGCTCTTTGTCGCTTACGGCTAGAACCTCCTTAGAACCAGCAGCTGGAGACTTCTGTCTCTTCGCCTTGTTCTTGGACTTTTTAGCATTTTTGTCCTTCTTCTTACCACTTTCGCCTGTCTCTTTAGGAATGTTATCTTCACGGTCGATAGTGTTGTTCCACTCGATTGCTTCAGCGGCAGTCGCATATCTATCGGCCATCTCAAAGAGTTCGGTGACAGTGGCAGGAGAATTCAAAGCTATATCCTCCGTTATCCTTCTGCTACGGACTCCCTGCTTAAAATCCCTGATCACAGACGAGTCAGAAACTTCCGAATAGAATTACGAACCTGACTAAAGCGCCTGATGAATTGACGCAGAGTCTCATGATCGTTCTGTCTTATCTGGTGCAAGTCGTCCTCCTTTCTAGGGCAGTTGTAGGTACCCTGGAAGTTCGCCAGCAGAAGGTCGCAGAGGTGCTGCCACGAGTAGATTGACTAGTCTAATAGCCATGATCGAGTAGATCCTTCAAGCACAGTCGGAAGGTAATTCACCATTACGTGCTCTCCTCCTCTTGCTGCTCGGATAGCGGTTGTGTAGATCTGGAGGAATTCATTGGGATTTTGGGTTCCATCGAATTTCTCCATGTTCGCTGGTTGGAAACGAGGTGGCCAGCGAACTGCTCGGAGATTGGGTGAAAACGCCCGACATCCAGAGATAACCTCTTGGTGCCTTCTTTGCAGGAAAGAAGGGTTAATGTCACCAGGTGATCGTACTCGATGATACTCAGTCACAGGTGGACTTGACCTATGGTAGGCCTCAGTTTTATGAGGGAAATACTCCTCGTATTCCGTCTGCTGCCGCTGATTTCGTACCTGAAGTGGTAAAAAGATCACCTCTCCTGGGGGCTTGTCGATCCCCAGATGTTCAACGAGCCTTCCTCAAGTTAAGAGAGTGACATGATCGATGATCATGTCGACCTCCATGTGACTAGTTGTTCGAACGGCTGGCAGAAGATGGAGTCGTACTACTACGACTTCCGGGTTGATGTCGACGAGGACACTCGAGTCTTGCCATCGTGTTCCGAAGCCTTCGTACGATCTCTTTAGCAAAGAGATCGTAGCTTGGTGCTCCAGCGAGCTCTTGGGTTGGATTCTCAAGCAAGTCGTTGTTGTGCTGGAGCTCCTGAGCCTCTTCTGACTGAAAATAAGCACGCCCAAGGAGATTTTTCTAAGCCGCTATTTTTCTCTGTCGAGTTGTCTTAGAATCACCTATATTAGACCCTTGAGTTGGTTTCAATGGAGTACGAGAATATTGAGGATGTCTCGCACGTTCATCAAAGTGTTCATCTTGTTCGCCAGCGGCGGTGCCCTTGCCATTGCCACGAGGGGAAAAGATTGTTTGATTTGGGGGGTCTCCACAATTGATCACGTAGATAGAAAAGACACGGGGATTTTTATACAGGTTCGGGCCTTCTCTAGAGAGAATAACAACCCTACTCCTGTGTGTATTGTATTAGGTATCCTGGTTACAATCAATGGAAAGACTTGTGTTATTATTGCTACTGATTGCCTCTCTAAAAGTACTTCAATTCCTCTCTGAAAGAAGTCTATTTATAGTATTCGAAGAGGGAGGTTGTCGTTCCAGGTCAGGAGGCGCTCATTATTCCGTAATAATTAGAGTAATAACCGGAGTAGTAACCTCCCCACGTTGCCTAATGGTTATCAATCAGAGATAATGGTGAGTTATCTGTAGTTATTCCAGAGAATAACTACGTATCTTAACTACTCAGATCTCACAGTTAATAGGACCTACTGGCGAGTGGACTGAGTTATCTGTGGAGAAATCGTGGCAGGACTGGTCGTAGAATGACTTACGACCAAGGGGTAGTCGTAGAAAAGCTTACGACTGGGTACTGGTTGTAGAAAGACTTACAACCAGAGGTAATCGTAGGAGGACTTACGATTATGGGGGTAGTCGTAGAAAAACTTACGACCACCTGATTGACTTCTCCCTTACTACTGTAAGGGGTATACTCAATAGCTGTGTGATATCATATTCACCCATAATATTAAATTACAGATAAATAGTAAAATGAGGATTATTAGGTCCTCGTCAAGTATATAAACAAATAGTATCTATTACTCAAATAGTCTCCAATATATCCAACACATATGTATCAAGTATGTACTACACAAGAATGCTAGACATTGCGGAATTGTTTGTACAGCAGCGTATCAAATGGTATCAAGCATATCACACGTTTCACGTTATTCCTAACAACACTACAATCTAATATTGTTGCCTCCCTAACTAGGACCTCTCCAAATGTGATTTGGCAAATCATTTTTGAATAATTGTTCGTGTGTCAGCTACATTGTTAGAAAGATGGCAATATTTTACCATACTACTAAGATAGCATGTGCATTGAACTTCGAAAACAAAATACAATAACCATCATAATCATTCTATAGCTCATCGAATTGTCAAACTACATTTTGTGTAGAATAATCTTATCAGTAAGGGCTATGCCATGACAACTTGTTTCCCAAAAATATACGTAAGGAGTATGAACAAAATACAATACCATCATAATCATTCTATACCTCCTGCAACTTTTGATTAAATGTCCAAATGACATATCAACAAACTCAAATAGACAACGAAGTATGAACTTCTTCCAAATATACATAATAGGCCAGTATACAAACAACTATGTCCATGACTCCATCCTTCAGTAAATAACCAAATGGTTGTTAATTTGTGATGCCCAACCACAAACATCCCCATCATTCCCCTTAATTTATAATGCTGATAGTAATACTTTAACCAATTTGGTCACTCACCATTCACAAAATTCAGAATGATAGGAACGGACGAAGGGGGCATAGGAGGATACATACTTGTCAATTCCATTCCAAGAAGGATATAAGAGAAGAGAAGAGCATTAGCTGGGGGAAGGGTCGACACCAAGCCCTCAGTTTGGTTTAGGGTTTGGAGATGTAAACACACACGCACACGCACACGCACAAGCACAGGAGCGGAGACGTACCTTGGGAGGTGGCTTTGGATGGCGGTGGGGGAGGAGGAGGCCGAGTGGCGTGGAGGAGGAGGCATCGGGGAGGGGGATTCGGGTGGCGCCGACGCGAGTTAGGGGCAGCCATTGGGGAGGAGGCTTCTGGCGGCGGTAGCATCATCGATGTTGGTGGCGGCGTTGATGTCGGGGGCGCTCGGGTGGGGAGGCGAACGAGCGAGAGCAAGGGGCTAAGGGCGCTGGGGAGGTGGACGGGCGAGAGTAAGGGCGAGTGACAAGTAAGGGCGCAAACCCTAGCAGTCCCCTCGTGATAAAGGCATATCACAGACGGTTCTATTATGGAACCGTTCGTGATAAATAGAACCATCTGTGATATACCACTACATGATAGTTCATATAGAGATATGTGCAACAAGTATTAGGCATACAAGAGAAGGGAGACATTAAGTTATACAAGAGCACATTTAGAGAAATTCATAATTTGGCATATTAGGACATGAGACAAATAGGTTGTACAAGTGCATAATATTAACATTTCACATTACAATGAGGTCCACATTGACAGCAAAATCAAAGATAACAAGTCCATATATAACATATTAACACATGATAATTCCACATTGACATCAAAATAAGAGATTACAAGTCCATAACACATGGCAAGTCCACATTGACAACATAATAACCAAGAGTAGAAAATACAGATCATGTATCATGTTATGGAATAAATTACAATGAATAAATTCTTAATTAAAATATAGCCCTTAATGATGATCTACGCGCATATAGCTAGCTTCCTCACTGGGTTCTTTCTCAAGCCTGATGCCGTCTCCAAAAGGAGGCAACTTGTCAAATTGATTGTACTCTTCCTCATCCACAACATTCTCAACTTCGATAATTCTTCTTTTTCCATAAAGAACTATGTGGCGATTCTTATTTGCCGCGTCCGTTACATAAAAAAACTTGAACAACTTGCTTAGCGAGTACAAATGGTTCGTCCTTGTATCTGATACGTTTGAGGTCCACAGTAGTGACACCGTACTTGTCGACCTTCACACCCTATCGAAGTTTAACCCAATGGTATCAAAACAGGGGGATCTTGAAAAGTACGTAGTCGAGCTCCCAAATCTCCTTTACGAACCCATAGTAGGAGTTCAACCCACGTGGCTCGGCGGTATTGAACTGCTCGTGAAACACATCTATGCAGACACCGTTGTTCTGGACTGTGCTCTTCATATCCTGAGCTATCGAATAAAATGTGTACCTATTTATGTCGTATCCTTGCCATGTCACAATTGTAAATTTTGGCCCTTTTGCCAACCATAGCAGTGTATCATCACTTGATGACCTCCTAGTGAATTGTACATTTAACCATTCATTGAACCGACGGTTGTACTCTCTCGTGACCCAAACCTCCAATTGGTCTGAATTCTGTTGGCGTACCATGTCTTTGTGCTTGTCGATGTACGGGGACACTTGGGTCATGTGTTGTAAGACCATGAAATGGGCTTGCACGTACATATCTAGATCGGGAGTGACTGATTTCCTTCTGATGGTGCTGATACCCTCCAGTCTCCCCTCATGACGAGATAGAGGCACACCTATTGGTTCCACCTGAGCCATGTAGTCGACGTAAAACTCAATAACCCCTTCGGTTGCATAACCTTCAATGATGCTGCCCTCCGGTCGAGATCGATTCTGATACGGGGGAGGCCCGATTTTCTTAGTGAGGAATCGTGGATAGTTGATGCGAAGTAGACGATGTCGCTAGCCGAACACTCGCGCCAATGCACGAACCCTCAACTCTTTGGATAACGCCCAAACGCACCGGGTAAATTGTTCGTCACGAGACCACGAACGACGAACGCCATGTCCCCGATTCCCAGTGGAACGACGGCTTAACCTTGAATTACAGAATGAACCAATGGATCGCCTAGTCCTCTCTCAAAATCCTCGCATGAACTCTTGTTTTAGAAAGAACAAGCAATAACTATGTTTCAATTCTTATGCACAAACTGGTCTAATGGATACAAGGGAGGGGCAAGGTACTTAAGGCGCCCTCCATGACTCACACACGGCCTAGGGCCGGCTACACATGCCGAATCAAACTCCAATTCGGCAAATACCCAAAAACACACAAAAAGGAAAACCTAACTTAAATCCGTCACATTGTTTCAGCCATAGCAGCATGACTGTATGTCTTTTGAAGCTGGTACCAAAACCATTGTGTGGGCCTTGGAATAAGCTTTCAAACAAGTCCAAGAACACCCCAATCAGACTCCGTATGCAAAAGTTATGACCTTTTTATTACAGCCCTGTTGGGCTGTCCCGAACGGAATCCGAATTGAATTCTGAGTTGATTCCGAGATGAATTTCGGTTGGACTTGTGGAAGATCCGAATTGGGCTTGAATTCTTGGGCTTTTCTCTCCTTGGTTGACCCACGTGCGCTTCTCCTCCATTGCTTTGGCTCCGGCCTCTCTCTCCTCCCTCTCGGTTCAAAGGCTTCACAATGTTCAAACCTGAGAATGCACAAAACATTTGCATGAGGTAGTACCCAATTCTCATTAGTGACAATAGAAGATTCATTAAGAAACAAAAGCACCTGTTGATTTAGAAGTTTAGCTCTCGCTCTAGTCAGTGGACCAACATGCACTTCTGCACTTGTATTACTTGTAGCTTTACTTACGGCGTCCATCTCAGTATGTGCATCACCACCAATAGGAGAAGATGTATAAGTGTTAGGGATGCCCTCATCAGATTCCGTACGTAGGACTTGAGAATTCCCATGTACCTCTCGAACGAGTACATGTGACGTAGGAACATAGGACCACATATCTTTATCTCTTTCACAAGGTGAACAATTAGATGAGCCATGATATCAAAAAATGATGGAGCAAAATACATCTTAAGATGACATAGAGTCGTCACCACCTCGGCCTGCAGAGCATCTAGTCTTTCGGGATCGATGACCTTCTGAGCAATTGAGTTAAAGAAATAACATAGCCTCATGATTACCACTCGGATCTTGTTTGGCAAGATACTCTTAATTGCAACATGAAGCATTTGTGTCAACAGCACATGACAATCATGAGACTTCATACAAATTAATTTCAAATCTTCCATAGAAACAAGTTTCTTAATACTGGCGGAGTAACCGGACAGAACTTTCACACCATGCAAGCTCTGGCATAGTTCATTTCTCTCGACCTTGGATAGAGTGTAGCAAGCTAGGGGAAGGTATGTTCGTCCTCTATTGGTCTCTTTTGGTGCTAACTCGGTCCTTATGTTCATATCAACCAAGTCACACCGTGCGTTAACACCTCCTTTGTTTTGCCACTAATGTTCAGTAAGAGACCAATCAAGCTATCACATACATTCTTCTCTACGCGCATGACGTCGATGCAGCGTCGAACTTATAAGTACTCCCAATAAGGTAAGTCCCAAAAAATTGATTGCTTCTTCCAGATGTTCTTCTGACAGGTCCTTAATTTATGTCACTTTCCAAGCACAACATCAATATTCTTAACCATATCATAGACCTCTTTCCATCTAAAAGCTCTTGGAGCTGAACCGTCCTCTTTATTTCCGTTGAATTATTTCTTTATCTTGTGGTATGGGTGAATCCTGGGAAGGAACATACAGTGACGCATATACACAATTTTGTGCGAGTTGTTCAGCCATACACTCTCCGTACCATCTAAGTAGTGCGGACAGACTTTGGCTCCTTTTGTACTGAACCTCGATAGGTTACCAAGGGCTGAAAAATCATTAATGGTGTAGAACAACATGGCGTGTAAAGTGAAGTTGTCTCATTTGTACGCTTTCCATACTTGTACCCCTTCGTTCCACAGTATCATAAGATCTTCTAGCAATGGTGTTAGGTACACATCAATATCGTTCTTAGGTTGTTTCGGCCCTTGGATAAGTAGTGACATCAAAATGTACTTCTGCTTTATACACAACCTCGGAGGAAGGTTGTACATACATAGATTCACGGGCCAGATGCTATATCGGCTGCTCATGTTACTGAAAGGATTCATTCCATCTGTACTCTACCCTAACCTTATGTTCCTCGGTTCTGCACTAAACTCTTCGAAGCTCTAATCAAAGTTTCTCCACTGGGTAGAATTAGCAGGGTGTCTTAGCTTTCCATCTTTCTTACGCTACTTCGAGTGCCAACACAGCAATCCTACCTCCTTTTGGTTTGCAAATAAACACTTCAAACGTGGGATCACAGAAAATACCACAACATCTTAGCAGTATTCTTACGCTTGTATCGGGATGCTTTGCACATGGGACATACATGCATGTCTGCATACTCTTTACAGTAGAGGATACAATCGTTCAGACATGTATATATTCTTTCTACTTCCATTCCCCATGGACAAAGAGCCTTCTTGGCATGGTAGGTGGTGCTGGGCAACACGTTTCCCTCCAGAAGGATATCTGCTAGGAGACCTAACAACGCCGTGAAACTCTTGTCAGACCAACCATTGCTTGCCTTCAATTTCAGCAGTTCAAGCACGGTTGACAACCTTGTGTATTCCAGCTTGCAGCCAGGGAACAAAGGTTTTCCCGAGTCCTCCATTAAGCCATCGAATTTACAAAACTCTCTCTCACTGTAGTTCCCTTCTGCATCGCGCAGCCTCTGATCTAGATTGTCATTGTGCGACCTATCCTCATCAAAATCACAGTCCACATCTGGCATATCGTTGACTTCCTCAGCGATGTCATCATTATTAACTTCCTGTATAATCTGCTCTTCACCGTGACTGGTCCAACATATATACCCTTTTTTGAAACCCCTTCGAATTAAGTGCACTTTGATCTGCGCCGGATAGTTAAACATCTTCAGATTACCGCAATCAATGCATAGACAATACATAAATTTTATCCTCTTCTTCAATATATCCTGCTCGGCGGCTCTTCTAAAAGCAAACACGCCATTAATGTACTCTTCACTCACATGGTTCACACTGTACATCCAATTTCGGTCCATCTACGCTACACAAGTAACAAATTAGTGTTAAATTATATTAATAAACCGCAAGTACTCTTCCTATTGACCAAACATACTAAAATTGATTAGCGATTAACCTAGAACAAATATAAAGGGTTACAGATTGTTACCCTCAGAGCTCATGACAAAATCCCAAATATTCCGCGAGATCCTCCTCCCTTTGTTCCTCCTCTCCTTCTCCTCCCTTCCTCCTCTCTTTAGCTTCCTCCTTTCTTTCTCCTCCCTCCCTCCTTCCCTTCCTTCTCTCTAAGGTGGCGCAATGGGGGAGGAGGTAGCAGGGGTTGTGGCTCAAAACATGAATGGACAGGGGGTTTGTTGGGATCAGGTATTTATAATACCTGCATATCACAGACAGTTCTTATTACGAACCGTCTGTTATATGGAACTATCACAGATGGTTTTTCAATAGAACTGGATGAGATTATCATAGACGGTTCTTGTTCAGAATCATCTGTGAATTATCATAGATGGTTCTATTAAAAAACCGTCAGTGATAGTTCTACATCGCAGGAACCGTCTGTGATGAGGCGTCTAGTATAGCCTGTTTTGTAGTAGTGCGTACTGAATATCGGCCGAGTTGACCGGTATGGTTCAGTGGTTATGTGCACAACCCTAGTATTTACCAACACATATCGAAATAAATTGGGATTTACTGATACCGAACCATATTTTAAAAGTACCATATTTACCGAACTAACGATACCATATTTACCGTATGTACCAAACCGTATTTACCAAAACAACCGAATGAACATCCCTACTCGCAGTCGCAGGTGTTCTCTTCTTCGCAAATTAGTTGGGCTGGGCTGGGAAGACGGGTGGTATCTAGTGGGCCGGGTTGGCACCACATTTATGGGAAGGAGAGAGTGTGTGCGCGCTCTAGATTGCACCGCCGCTTCGTCCTCGCCGCCATCGTCGTCCTCCTCCTCGATGGCGGCATCACCTCTCTCTCACAACCAACCCCCACACACGCTGCGGCGACCTTGGTGAACTCTTCTCCTAAATGCAATCCTTGTTTCTCTGTAGATGCTATTTGTTACTCTAGCCCAAGAATCATTCAGTCTTCTCTTCTCGTATATATTGCTGTGTATGTGTTTTGGCCATTTAAGTGTTAGACACTTTCTCACGTCTGCATGTGGCTCTATCTTCGGCAGCCACCAGTCATGCACAATGGGCTCGGTCCTCAACTACCGATCCTATAATCTAGCTTGTAAGTTGTAACGTTGCTTATCTCTTGATGTATTTGTTATGAATAGCGCTTGTATTCATCATGAGGTCAATGGGCCAATATATATACAAGTACAGATGTGACATATATGCAGGAAACCCCTTATACAATGGGGAAAATACACAGTCAAGAATATACATCTAACACCCTCCTCAACCATATGGTGGATCAACAACATGAAGTTTGGAGAGATAGAAGCTGTGTTGGGCTTTGGTCTGCGCCTTTGTAAAGAAGTCCGCCAACTGAAGTTCTGAGGGTACATACAAAAGAGCAACAATCTGATCCTGCACCTGTGTCTACATGTAGGAAGCATCAACACCAATATGCTTAGTAAGCTCATGCTTCACCGGATTGGTAGCAATGCTAATAGCCCCTGTACTGTCAGACAAAAGAGGAGTGGTTGCTGAAACTGAAACACTAAAATCCTCAAGTAACCACCGTAGCCAAGTCACCTCCGCTGTCAACAAAGCCATAGCTCTCAACTCAGCCTCAGCACTCGAATGAGAAACTGCTATCTGCTTCTTAGTCTTCCAAGCAATGAGAGAATCACCAAGAAAGACACAATAAGCAGAGAGAGACTTGCGGCCAGAGTAATCACTAGACCAGGTAGCATTAGAATATGCCTGGAGCTGTAAAGAGCTAGAACAAGGGAAAAATAGACGATGAGCGATGGTTCCACAAAGATATCGTAGAACACGAAGAAAATGACTATAGTAGAGCTGAGTGGGAGTAGAAACAAACTGACTCAGGATATAAACTGGATGTGAAATGTCAGGACGAGTGACACCTAGATAAACAAGACTCCCAACAAGGTGACGATAGCTAGTAGAATCAACAAGAGGCTCACCATCAGTGGGCCGAAGATGAACATTAAGCTCCATAGGAGTCTCAGCGGTGTGCTGATCAGTAAGAGAAGCACGATCAAGAAGACCTTGAATATACTTTTCTTGGGACAGATAGAAGTCCTCATGTGTAGAAACAACCTCAACCACAAGAAAGTAGCGAAGAGGACCCAGATCAGACATGAGAAACTACTCATTAAGAAGCTCCTTCACAAAGGTGATGTACTGAGAATCATTTCCAGTAATGATCATATCATCAACATATAAAAGGAGAAGCGTCCGACCACGAGGCGAAGTGTGAATAAAAAGAGCAGGATTATAGGCACTAGTAGAGAAACCAGCTGCAGTGACAACAGAAGAGAAATGATCAAACCAGGCACGAAAAGCTTGCTTGAGGCCGTAAAGAGATCGGCGAAGGCGACAAACCATACCCTCAGGAACAGAATACCTTGGTGGTGGCTGCATATAAACCTCTTCACAGAGCTCACCATTGAGAAAGACATTCTTGACATCAAGTTGAGAGATGGACTATACCCGAACAGACGCCACAACAAGAAGAGTACGAACGGTGGTCATGTGAGCCACATGAGTAAATGTCTCATCATAATCACGACCATGCTCCTGCTAAAAACCACGTGCCACAAGACGAGCCTTGTAGCGCTCAAGAGAACCATCAGAGCGGGTCTTAACCTTGTAGACCCACTTGCACGTGATAGGAGTAACACGTGAGGGAAGAGAGACAAGATCCCACGTGCTAGTACGCTCAAGGGCAGCAAATCTTCTCTGCCATCGCATGCTTCCACTCCGAATGAACAGCAGTATCACAATAAGAAGTCGGTTCAGCAAGATCCGCTAAACAAAAGCTGTAGGAGGCCGAATAGACTGGCAATCATGAAGAGCATATCGAGGAGAGGCTGAAGAAGATGAACCATCAGAAGAAGATGGCGCATCAGAAGAATCCTCAACTCGTGGACGACGAGTGTAGTAGAGAGGATAAGAAGGACGAAGGTCGGGATGATCCTCTGGAGAGGGTGGCAGTGGCGAAGGAGATGGTGAAGGAGGAACCGAGGAGGCCAAAGGCTTGGATGGAGGTGTGGTGACTATGGGGGTGGCAGAAAAAGTCAGGAAAGAAAGTGGTTCGACAAGAGATGCTAGAGTTGTGGAAGGAGAAGGACGAGGGTAGAAAGGACGAGACTCATCAAAAGTGACGTCCCGAGAAACCCGCATCCATCGGCCAATAGGATTCCAACAACGATAGCCCTTATGCTCAGCACTATAGCCCAGAAAAACGCACTCCACGGACTGAGCGATCAGCTTGGTGCGCTCACGAGGTGCAAGAAGAACATAACACACACCCAAAGAGGTGAATACTAGAATAATCAGGAGTCTTGCCACAGAGACACTTAACTGGGATCCCACCCTGAAGAGCAGAAGAAGACTGAATATTAATATGAAAAGTGGCAGCAGAAACAGCCTTAGCCTAGAAGTGTGGGGGGATAGCATAAGCAAGCATAAGAGAACGGGTTGTCTCAAGAAGATGAAGATGCTTTCGTTCAGCCACACCGTTCTGAGCATGAGCACCAGGGCAAGAAAATTGAGAGAGAGTGCCTTGCTCAACAAGAAAACCACAAAGGATTCCTGACAAGTATTCTCCAGCAGAGTCAGCACGAAAAACACGAATAGGAGAGTCAAACTAAGTACGGATCATGGTGGAAAAGGTCTTATAGATGGATAGAACCTCATTACGAGATGACATAAAATATATCTATGTGTGTCGAGAAAAATCATCAATAAAAATTATATAATATAGATGACCTTCTTTCGAAACGAAAGGAGCTGGACTCCATACATCAGAATGAACAAGATCAAAAAGACGTTGTGACACTGACTTACTAGAAGGATATAGAAGTTGAAGCTGTTTACCAAGCTTATAACCCTGACAATTGAGAGAAGCATCACCAGACACAGACCTTAAAAGACCACGAAGAAGTAAAGAAGATAGACGCGACCCGCAAAGATGTCCCAAACGATGATGCCACTGAGTAAAAGATGCAGTGGATGATGCAGCAGAAACAACGGCGACGGTGGAGGCGACAAGACTGGTAGGGGCAGCGGAAGGAAGATGAAGTTAGTCAAACTCCCAGAGACGCTGTGAGTCATGGTGGCGAGGGCCAGTACCAACCAGAGTCCCCGTGCGTCGATCCTAAACACAACAAGAATCAGAATCGAGAATAACATGACAACCATGATCAGTGAGCTGACCGGCAGATATGAGCTGCATGGTTAGTTTGGGAACATGAGAAACAGCAGGAACATGAAAAGATAAATTCGAAAGAGTGCCTTGTCCTGCGACAGAAAGAGAGGCACCAAGGCAACGAAGTCTAACAGGCAGCGTTGGATGGCATGACGGTTAGAACGACAATTTTTTTACTACTTACGGGCCAGCTCAATTAAAGAGAAGCACTCGGTCCCGCACGAGCCAAAGGCCCGCAGAGAGCACCGCACACAGGGGGAACTAGGGTTCCCCTGGCAGCGGCGGCGGTAGCCCCGGCGATGGTGGCACAAGCGGAAGTGGCGGCGGCGACGATCTCATGGTCGAGGAAGGCGGCGTGTGAAGCACCGGTGCGAGGGTGGCCGGACCCGATCCCCGAGCGGCCATGGGTGAGGAAAGGCGGCGGCCTGGGCTCGGCGGTGACTCGGTGGTCCAAGGCTCCCTGAGCGGCTCCCCAGTGATGACTCAGGATGTAGCGTCCCCAAGCGACGACGGGCGAGGCGTCGGTGAAGAGGCAACAGCGGTGGCGGCCGAGGCAGGGGCACGACGTCGGCATTGGACGTAGCGGCTTCTGACGACCGCGAGTGACCGACGGCGCGTCAGCTTCAGGCCACGGCTTCAAGTGGCGTCTAGAGGAGATCACCAGCGGCGACCAGCGATAAAAAGCGACGGGTGGTAGAGGACACGGAAGGGCGGCGGTGGCAACCGGCAGAAAGACCGGTGGCGGCAACTGTAAGACCCTGACCCTAACCTCGCTCTGATACTATGTTATGAATAGCGCTTGTATTCATCATGAGGCCAATGGGTCAATATACATACAAGTACATGTGTGATATATATACAGGAAACTCCTTATACAATAGAAAAAATACACAACCAAGAATATACATGTAACATTATTCAACACCATGTAACTATATATATTGATCAATGCCATGAATACAAGAGCATGCTGCCATTTGTTTCTAGCATGGCATCAGAGCAGGTTTAGACCAAGCCCATCACCATCATGAGCTCAGAAGGCTCGCCGACTGCACCTGCCACCTCCAACAGCAGCAATTCTTCAACCTCGTCTTCAGAATCCATTTTTGCCCCTTCCACCTTAGCCCTCCAAGTAGGCAACATCAAGGCCTTTATTCCTCTGGTTCTCGATCTCCAGGTTCCTAATTATTCCCACTGGCGTCATCTCTTCCTCGTGCATCTCGGGCGCTATTCACTTCGTGGGTCCAGAGGACTTCATTGTCCTTCAATGGCTCTACACCACCATTAGTGCCGAGCTTTTTGCCATGGTCATGCGCCCCGAAGCCACGCCACGAGTGCAGCGCGCGCACCTTGAAGGCTGTTCATGCATCGGGTCGGTGCCGTCGACATGGCGACGAAGTGAATAGTGTCAGTCAGAATAATTAGGAACCTGAAGATCGAGAACGAGAAGAATAAAGGCCTTGATGTTGCCTACTTGGAGGGCTAAGGTGGAAGGGGCAAAAATGGATTCTGAAGAATAGGAGGTTGAAGAACTGCTGCTGCCGGAGGTGGCAGTTGCAGTCGGCGAGCCTTCCGAGCTCATGATGGTGACGGGCTTGGTCTAAATCTGCTCTGATGCCATGCTAGAAACAAATGGCAGCACGCTCTTGTCATGGGCGTGTCGCTCACACGCGTGTGAGCGATGCGGTGTGTCTTAGCGCCGCCTCGTTCACGTGGGCCCGTGGGTGCGTTAGTAGTTGGAAATAGAGGTAAGAATTGTTAGTTCCCTTGTTAGTTAAGTTTACTTCCTTAGATATATATTCCATTTATTAGAGATATGTTTCCTTAGACATAGAGATTGTTTTTTAAGAGTCAAGTCGGGTCATCTATAAAAGGGATAGCATATATCCATTATCAAGAAACTAAGAAAGATGAATTAATCTAGTCTCCCTTCCAAAGTTCTATCATCCCAGTCTATAGTCTAATCCCTTATCCCACCAAGCCGACGCCGTCCGGCCTTATTCCTGACGGTGTTTACCCCGTTATGAACTAAGGTTCGTGACAACTTGGTATCAAAGCAGTCGATCCCTTCGCACGACTTCTGCTACCATGATTATGGCGACAGATCAGACCATCAGACCTGTCGTTGAGTCGTTGGCTATGATAAAGGCTAACGCCAACAAGATGACCATGAGTACCAACGACACTGACAAGAAGATGGCGGTCATCTTCCTCGACATGCATGCTACTTTAGAGAAGATGATCGCGGATTAGAAGGAGAAGAAGGCGCAACAAGAAGCAGCGTTGTTTCCAGCAGCCACAGCGATGCTGTCGGAACCTGTTGTGGCATTGTCGCATCCTGCCATGGTGTCGCCAAAGCCTGTCGTGGCCCTGCCGAAGTACGTCGTGGCCACTGCGACGCCGTCAGGGATGCTGTCATGCCTGCCGCAGCAACCGGTGAGTTTGCCGCAACCGCGCATGGAGGCAATGATCTTCAAAGACTCATGTCGTCATCGTCGCAGCCTCTCATCAACATGGGGTCTTCTAGGGCTTCAGCCATGGCCACCACCACAGCTCGAGGACGAGCTGTCGGAAAGGAAAGGAGTAATGTCATGGGCTAGGTACTGTTCACACATGTGAACAGTACAGGTGGTACTGTAGCGCTGCCCTGTTCACGTGGGCCCACGGGTGCGTTAGTAGTTGGAAATAGAGGTAAGAATTGTTAGTTCCCTTGTTAGTTAAGTTTACTTCCTTAGATATATATATTCCATCTATTAGAGATAAAACCCTTAGACATAGAGATTGTTTCTTAAGAGTCAAGTCGGGTCGTCTCTAAAAAAGGGATAGTATGTATCCATTATCAAGAAACCAAGAAGCATGAATTAATCTAGTCTCCCTTCCAAGGTTCTATCATCCCAGTCTATAGTCTAATCTCTTATCTCACCAAGCCGACGTCGTCCGGCCTTCTTCCTGACGGTGTTTACCCCGTTACAAACTAAGGTTCGTGAACCTCGTCTTCAGAATCCATTTTTGCCCCTTCCACCTTAGCCCTCCAAGTAGGCAACATCAAGGCCTTTATTCCTCTGGTTCTCGATCTCCAGGTTCTTAATTATTCCCACTGGCGTCTTCTCTTCCTCGTGCATCTCGGGCGCTATTCACTTCGTGGGTCCAGGAGGACTTCATTGTCCTTCAATGGCTCTACACCACCATCAGTGCCGAGCTTTTTGCCATGGTCATGCGCCCCGAAGCCACTGCCTACGGGGTCTGGCGCAGCCTTGAAGGGATGTTCATGCATCGGGTCGGTGCCGTCGACATGGCGATGAAGTGAATAGCGCCAGTTGGAACAATTAGGAACCTAGAGATCGAGAACGAGAAGAATAAAGGCCTTGATGTTGCCTACTTGGAGGGCTAAGGTGGAAGGGGCAAAAATGTATTCTGAAGAATAGGAGGTTGAAGAACTGCTGCTGCCGGAGGTGGCAGTTGCAGTCGACGAGCCTTCCGAGCTCATGATGGTGACGGGCTTGGTCTAAATCTGCTCTGATGCCATGCTAGAAACAAATGGCAGCACGCTCTTGTATTCATTGCATTGATCAATATATATAGTTACATGGTGTTGAATACATCAAGAGATAAGGAACGTTACAAGCTAGATAATAGGATCGGTAGTTGAGGACCGAGCCCATCGTGCGTGACTGGTAGCTGCCGAAGATAGGGGCGCATGCATTGCAGACGTGAGAAAGTGTCTGCCATTCGTTTCTAGCATCAAGTACTCAAATCACATAGAGAAAACACCTCGGCCTCAGGCATGTAAAATCTTGAGGAACCAATCTTTTTTTTTTCTTTCTTTTTTTAGGGTGACCCATCTTGTTGTATGTTGGCAATATTTGGCTTCCCAATTCAAGGGCAGTGTGTACAGAGGTCTATATTGCGGGCAATTTACTGCTCTTGTCTACAATTTTATACTGCTGTGCAACTACTTTTACTTACAGCTGACGCAGTTCATGCCAGTTATTTCTATGTGGAGCAGTAGTTGTCATGTGATGAATTTGTTCTTCCGTTATCATACCGTCGAAGATTTTCCTTGTGTGTAAAATAAAAACAATGTTGAAGTTGAAAACTTTTTTCTTAAATTGGAGTGTGCTGAATTGTAGCTCTAACTCTGATGATAAGTTTGAGACCCCAATTCAAACCGTCGAGTTTATCAGTTTATGATTTCGCTCCTCCATGACTACCCATCACAATCTTGGGTTACATCTCAATTTTTTAGGTAATTTTCTACAGAAGCTTCTGATCTTGCCTCTCAATATCAGCCCTTCTTGCCCTGGTACGTACTCTGGTGTGTACTTGTTCCTTTGCTTCCCAAATTTCATATGTTTTATTTCCTTTTGAGAACTCCTTCGCTGATGATCCGCAGCGTCGTAACGTTGAACATGTCTATCGTTTAACCAGTAAACTTCACCTTGTTTTCTATCAATTTGACCCGTATTAATCTTCTTCTTCTTTTTTTTTTTATAAAAAAAAACAGCATCTAGTTGGGATTAACATTTCGAGAATGTTCTTAAATTCTCTGTTACTTAATTGAAAAGGATAGACATGGAAGCTTTCTGAGAGAGGTGACACGCTAAACGAACAGTACAATTCTTCTGAGCTATTCACCGGATGAATCTCAGAAAATAATTTTGATGCAAGATTAGATGCTTAGCAAGTGATACTATATATGTGGGCTAAACAACTTTTGTTTGAGAATAAATAAACAATTAATACTGCAAAGACAACTTGAGTGCAACTCTTTTCAAAGTTGATCTATCACCAAATTGCAGCTTGAGTGGCCAACAAGCCTTAGATATTCTCCATTATTATCATACCTTACATGGTTTGCTTTTCCTCTTATAGATTGCTCTGAATAATGCACAACAGCTTGCTAGAACGTTGCAGAATTTTGCCAAGAGTTGAGTGGGAAGGAAGAAGTCCCCAGTGGTAGGCCCCAAGGACCATTGTCACCCTTGTCACCTAGCAGGAAGGATAAGCCCACACACAAGCTCCTTTGCCTTCTCCCTTGGTGCAAGGAGTTCCAAGACGTGTGATGCTGACATGTGCCACCCATATATTGCTTTCTCCCACTAGCTCCTTGCTCCCCTGCAATAAGGAAAAGAGGAAAGTGAGGAAAAAAAATATCCCTTGAACACCAGCAACCAAATTGATGCTTGGAAAACAACTTTCCATAGCCATACTCTTTGCTAACTGACTATTATATAACTTCTAGATCCTGTAGCTTTTGATTCAATTTGCTATGGACAAAGGAGGTGTTTCCATGGGTGCAAGCAAAGACGTGTGGGACTGGGAGGTCCTGCCTGATGACCACAAGAGTTTCTCCATGGAGAGCAGGACTGCCCATGGCCATGGCGGCAAGATTCTTGGTGGTAAAGATCTGATCTTGCTTGGCATCAATTTTGGTTATGATCAACATAAACTATGTAACTCCACATCTCACTCTCTAATGCTGTGATGGATTGCATACTAGATCAAGAAACCAAGGAACCAAATCTGCCTCCATCAGAACATGCAGATGTGCGCAAGCCTGTCGACGAGTGTAAGGACATCGGCATCGTGCCATCTGAGACCAAATCAAGCCAGGAGGAGTTCATGCCTAAGGTGACCGAGCTGTTGGTCTCTGACGGAGAAGATGAGCATGAGAAGCTTCAGAGTTCCAATGATAAGGAAGTTGATGATGACATGGTGGTGGTGCCAGAAGCAGCTCCTCATCATTTTGTTGAGGAGGAAGAGATCAAGAAAAACAGGACACGGCCGGAGCGCGTTGTTTTCAGCGTGGGGAATCTGAAGGTGAACGGAATTGGGGCACTGTGCTCGTTTGGTGTTGCAGCTGCCACTGTCTGCATCTTTCTGATTGGAGGCAGGCTGCAGCACCAGCAGAAGCAGCAGCAGCAGAAGATCCAGCTACAGTTCTATGGAGATGATAAGGTTTGGTGACTCATTCATTGTTGTCTTTCTACCAAATTCATCATTTTCTTCTTCTTTTATGAAAGGAGTGTTTTTAACCTAATTCGTCTTATAATATGATCACTCATTCTGGAATATGTTCGAAGGAGCTAGCTTACTTGTGCATTTGTATACTTCAATTAATTAATTCAGGCCCACCTTGGGCCTTTGTATTAGAAACACAAGAGGAAATCTTGGCCTGATGCAAAAACAGAATCTTGAATTAGCCCAGGGTTAGATTACAAAAACAGCTTAGGGTTACCCACACTATGTTTCTTTAATCAACTTCAGAGCTTCCAAAAGTAGCTAACTTGTCTTATCCATGAGAATTTTTTTTTTCTGAAGAAGATGCTTTGATCTATTCATCTGCAGAGAATGCAGCAGGTTGTGCAGCCGACATCAAGGCTGAACCAGGCCATGTCATCTGTGATGGGAGGAGGTTCTTCAACAAGGGCAAACATATCATTTGGTGGCTTCTATGACGGGCTTTGATGAATTAGAATGTGTGTGATCAAGTGCAAGTTGCCATTGTAGAAAGCAGCAACTTTGATATCACAGCCTAGTGGTCTTCACGTATACCATCACGTACATGTACATAATAATACACGATATACTGGATGTAAATAATTGGGTCATTAGACCATGCTATCTAAACAGATGAGGATGGATTATAGATTATTAGGATTATAAATAAGGAACAGCAACTATTTGACTTGCGCCGAAATAGGTTGAATGCTAAATGGAGAAGCTACTTACTGAAGATGGATTGTTTTTTGCTGTCCTACTTGGCTAAACATGATACTCTGTGTGAATGACACTTCCCAGCGAGCAAACATCTGAACTTACTAAAACTAATCCTCTATAGTAAGTAAACAAACTTAATCACTTCACTTTGTGACAAGCCAACATTTGATAGGGCCTAATCATGTGTGATGTGGTGTATTCTCCTGTTTAAAAGGTGAGAGTAATGTCTCCCAAAGAATGTTTCAACCAGGCATGTGAATCCCAGCAAAAAATCCTGAATCAACCCAAATGGCCAAATCGACGGTAGACAACACTTCCAAGAGTTTAACTGCGTGCATTCTAAAACAACACTTGTTCGGGGACCGCAGGGAGTATTGCTTCCACGTGCACTCTGTGCGGCAATACAACTATGCAGGTGGCCGGGTAACAAACTATTCATGCTAGAAAACGTTTCCGTTTTGGGCTCACATGTTTTGGGTTGTAACTAGCACAAGACCAAATAGTGCTATTACCATCACGAGTTCGCCACTAAACAGACACTGATTTTCTTACTGCAGTAATCCAGTCTCAAACAAAGAAGATGAAAAAAAAACATCTGAATAGAGATGTAGTTAGCATGGGTAAAAAGCTACTGTCTAGAGGTGCCCAAATGGGCGGTCCGATCTGGCACGGCATGACCGGTCCAGCTAACTAAACCGGTCATGTCGTGTCGGCCTGTAGGCCAGGGTGCTAATCCAAGCACGACACACCGGCCTCTCAGGCAAGTCCGAGCATGTTAAGCCCGACGGGCCGGGTTGGCCCATGTAGCCTATCTCGGTCCAAAAAATTTAAAAATTCCACAAAATCCAGAAAAATGTATAGAATTCAAAAATATAGATTAAATGGATGAAAATGAGTTCTATACCCGTAAAAAGAGACAAAATATATTAAAAATGTAATTAAGATCTTTACTAATGTGTACATTGCTGCCTCACTCAACATGAGAAAACCTTAGCAAAGGAAAAAAAGAGTACAACCTATAGCTTTGCATACATCTATGTTCTAAGTGTCGTTGTCTAGATACCAATTTTCGAACACGTCCGCCAACTCTAGATTATCCACAGAGTGTTGTTCTCACGCATCAGCTTGTTCCCAGTTTTTTTGTCAATTAGAAGTATCTTCACCATTTCACTCATGAGACTTGTTCTCCTCTCCTCTAATATTCTTTTAGAAAGATAGAAAGTAGACTCGGGAGAAACAGTGGAGACAGGAACAGTTAACACATCACGTGCTAATATGGATAGCACTGGATATGTTACCTTATGGTCATACTATCATTGCAAAATTTCGAAGCCATCTGCATGGTAATCCATCGTATCGCTGTCCAGATAGGTGGATAGTTCCCCATCCTTTGGTGGGTGATTTGTCTTGCTTCAGAAGGCGGCGTTGTAGAATTTGAACCCCTGGACCTGTAGGAAGAACCCGCACCCCAGATTTTGCCCCACACATTTGTCTTCTTACCTGTGGTGGGTGGTAATAGAGGTCGTTGCAAGCAAACTCCCTAAAACTTATGTTCTTACTTTTGATAAACCTCAAAAATTTAGTACAAACATTTGCAAAAATAGTTAGAATAGTTTAGGCCTGTAGCATCACTGAAAAATTGGAGAACATTAGCAAATGCTTGAATTTTAGCTCTATGATCTAAAAAAATGCAAATGCATATAGCAATGAGATTTCTTTCCAATATTTCAAGTATTTAGTTTTCATAGCAACGATAGCCTCTCGTAAGACTATTTTATTTTTGTAAGCCTTCATGTGACTAGCAATTTCTTGAATATTATGCAAAATTTTCGAAGATTTTGGATAATACACAGCGTGATGCGACAATGGGTGTCCTGATTTTTCGATGAGAACGATTAAGTCGATTTGAGGAGACGACTCTCACAATTCGGCTACCAATCTTACAATAACAATATGCCTGCAATCGCTGAACCAACTCCGAGATTGTTATCGACCTTGCTAGAAGCACTATCGACCTGACTACGAAGGTCTATTCCTGCATGCAATCGAAGAACAAACAAGAACAAGATAATAAGCAATCTGAAATTGCAAATAGGATTAAAAGTACTCGATAAAGTGGGATTCCGAAGAGGTATTATTGTTGGTCTAATCGACATAAGCCAATACACGAAGTTGCAATATAGCTAACTTTTAACTAAACAAAATCCAAACCCTAAAGTGTCACACACATGCGTTTATATGAGGGAGACAACTAGGGGGTGGTGGCCAGGGAAGTGTACGCAGACCAGGGGGTGGTGGGCAGGGAGGTGGGTGCACACCCCTAGGGTTACAAGGCCCATGGGCACAAGTGGAGGTGGCGCAACACCCTTTTGACTTGGATTCAGAATTAGCACGGGATTATTTTGGTGATTACAGCATGTATAGAAGGAATGTGAAGGTGGAGCCAATCCGTTTGAAAGAGGACGAGATAAGCTTTCAATCAAGTACTCGTGCACCTCAAACGGAGTCTGTATGTGAAAGTTATGCTCATTTGAAGTCGGAGCTATCTCCGGAGGTCGAATTGGATTCCAGAACATGTCCAACTTGAAATCTTACTTGGCTTGTATAAAAAGTGACTTGGAAACCTTACTTGTACCATGACGTGGAGTAGCGGTCCTATCCGGAGAGTTGATATCCTCATCACAGCGGATAAAGCAACATTGGAATAATAAAAAAGTTGCAAAACTAAAGTAACTTTTCAGCAACATACCAATGTTGTCTAGTCAATAGTGTACTTCTGTCAGTGTTGCCATGGTGCGTTTGAATAAAAAACAGAAAGTATGTTGTTATATGGTAAAAGTCTCTTAAGCATCAAGTAAATAGAGTTCCATCTTACCGGCACGTCCAAACCAAATTTTCTTGGACGTACATCCATTGCCATGCATAAGTTCTTATATGCTGCTATTCGTTGGTTAGAGTGATTTAAGAAAGATAACACATCGTGGAAAACTTTAATATACAACTCCAACCTCTTCAAACAACTTTTAACTATAAGATTTATAATACGGTAGGCGCATCGCTGATGTATCAAGAAGGATTCAACGTATGTACTAAATAACATAGTGAGAATATCCATTACCTTAGAGTTTGCAGCGACGTTGTCTAAAATTATTGAAAAATGTTATTTGTAAGATCAAAGTCTTCTACGACTTCAATAATATAGTCCAAAATATTCTCACCCTTGTGTGCTACATGAATTAGTTTGAACCCTATAATTCTTTTTCCATTTCTCTGTTGTCATTAACATAAGGAGCAACCACACTAAGATAATCCTCCTTAGCCCGACTACTCCATATGTCCAAGGTCAAACCACCGAAAATATACATGTACTAAATAGTTCTTTTAATTTATCACAACATTTATTATAGTATTTAACTCGAACCCTAGTTGTTCTCTCTCTAGAAATAGTAGAAAAATCTAGGATTATATGCAGTCCTAATGTAATTTTCAAAAGATTTAGACCCCCAAAGTTTAAAGGTAATTACTCCGAAGCAATTAAACAACAAATAGATTGACGAGCTACCTTAGGACTGTAGTCCCAACTACATACAGTACCGTTGGGGTTGTACTACAGCTGCGTCTGCCTCATGACCAATCCTTGCCATGCTTTACATCTTGCAGCATGTCTAAGCAAGTGCCCCGTTCCATCTAAAACTTTGTAGACAATTCATATTTAGAAATTTTACAAATAACATATTTTACCTGAACTCCTTGTGCGGCTGGCTTGGTTGTCTTATCGAAATTATCCCAGACTCTCAATGTACTCGACTTGGATCTCTTTGCTCTGGTGCTTATAGACACAGATGTTATCGTAAAGCTTGATGATGGTATTGTTGCTTGCTCTTGCGGTTGGTTTGAAGCCTCGAGATTCTCAAAGGATGCAAGATCCTCTAGTGAAATTCCATAATCACCAATAGTAAAACTACTGTAATTTTCTATCATGAAAATTGTAAATGTAAAATTACACTATTACTTATTTCTTCTTAGTATAACAAATAAGAATAATAAAAATATACAAAAATTGCATTATACCTCTTTTCCTGATGATGGAGGCGGGGTACCCGATCTTTCGATGAGATTGATAACTATCGATTTTGGTGGAGGTGACTCTCGCGATCCGACTACAACCGTACGACGACGCTTGCTCCTTAGTAATCGTTGAACCAACTCCGAGATGTTATTGACCGTGCTAGAAGCGCGATCAACTTGAACACGAGGTTCGATTCCTGCGAGCAATCGAAGAACTAGCAAGAATAAAATATAGGCAATCTGATATTGCGAATAAGAATGTAGCGTAGATGGTATTGAAAATCAAAGGTGGGATCCCAAGGTGTCTTGACAGTGGTCGTCCACACAATCAAGAACGTAGTTTGCACAATGGCTAAACCTAAACTCAACGAAATCAGAGTTCGCCAAGGGAACGGCGGCTCCTATATGGGAATACGACCAGAGTGGTGGCCGGGAAGTGGACGACGCCCTAGGGTTACAAGGCCCATGGGCCCAAGAGGAGGTGGCGCAAAGACCCTTTTTGGCTTGGATAAAAAATAGACGTGAATTGTTTTATTTATTGTGGCCGGCTCGATTGGAATTTGAAGCTAAGGTTGGATCCATTAAAAAGTAGACTTGATAAGATTTCAATGAAGTCTAAGAACGTCCCAAACGCAGTCCGTATGAAGAAGTTACGTCCGTTTGAACTTAGTCTTTGTTGCGTGATCCGAACTCGAATCGAACGAGCCCAACTCGAATTCTTGCTTGGCTCGGACCCAAAGTGATGTGATGACCTCCATTATGCCTCCTATGTTTGTCCATGACTCCACATACCTCTCCTTGGTCCTTTCCCATATTCCTAAGCACAATTAAATCACTTGCATGAGGTAGCGATCTATTCTCAGTAATATATAAACCTATGAACGAATTCACCTGGTGATTAAGTTGGCGAGCACGAGCTCGAGTAATTGGTCCTTGTAACATTGTTGTGGATCAGCTGTGTGTGTAGATGCGGTTGTATCCAAGTTAGGGATGTCCTCATCATCCTCCTCTTCTTACATTTGAGTCGTCCTCGACTCAAGCTCATCCTCTGCTCCCAAGTATGGCTTCAAATCTACAATGTTAAATGTGGAACTAACCCCAAAATCTGAGCGAGTCAAGTTTGTATGCATTATCATTAACCTTTTCTAACACTTTAAAAGGACCATCACTCGAGGCATCAATTTTGACTTTCTCAATTCAGGGAACCTATCTTTTCTCAAGTGCAACCAAACAAGATCTCTGGTTCAAAAGTTAAATGTTTTCTCCCGACTACCAAAGAAGTTTATATTTAGCATTCATGCGCTCTATATTCTCCTTAGTTGTCTCATGCATTTTTAAAATCAATTTAGCACGTTGTTTAGCATCAAAGTTCAATTTATCTGAAGATGGAATAGGCATTAAATCAATAGGAGCACGAGGAACAAAACCATAAATAACTACAAAAGGGCACATCTTTGTAGTAGAATGCAATGAACGATTATAAGCAAACTCAATATGAGGCAAGCATTCTTCCCACATTTTTAAATTCTTTTTTAACACAGCCCTAAGCATTGTAGATAAAGTTCTATTCACAACTTCAGTTTGTCCATCAGTTTGGGGATGACAAGTAGTAGAAAATAGCAGCTTAGTCCCCAATTTAGCCCATAAAGTTCTCCAAAAATAGCTAAGGAATTTAGCATCACGATCTGAAACTATAGTATTAGGCACACCATGCAATCGAACAACTTCACGAAAAAATAAATCAGCAATATAGACAGCATCATTGCTCTTATGACATGGTATAAAGTGAGCCATCTTAGAAAATCTATCAACAACCACGAATATACTATCGCTCCCCTTCTTTGTTCTAGGCAATCCTAAAACAAAATCCATCGAAATATCTTCCCACGGAACACTAGGAACTGGTAGAGGCATGTATAAACCATGAGGATTAAGTCGTGACTTAGCTCTTTGACATGTAGTGTAGCGAGCAACGTAGCGCCGACGTCCGCCTCATCTTTGGCCAAAAGAAATGATCGCAAGTATATCCTCCGTTTTCTTCACACCAAAGTGTCCCATCGACCCGCCTCCATGCGCTTCCTGTAACAACAACAAACGAACGGAGCTAGCTGGAATGCATAGCTTGTTAGCTCTAAACACAAACCCATCATTAATAACAAATTTGTTCCACGTTTTCCCTTCTTTACAATTTAACAATATATCTGTAAAATCAGCATCATGCACATATTGCTCTTTAATAGTCTCCAATCCAAAAATTTTGAAGTCAAGTTGTGAAAGCATGGTATATCTCCTAGACAAAGCATCAGCTATAATGTTCTCCTTTCCCTTCTTGTGTTTTATGATATAAGGAAAAGACTCAATAAATTCAACCCACTTTGCATGTCTACGGTTCAATTTACTTTGACTTCGAATATGCTTTAAAGATTCGTGATCAGAATGTATAACAAATTCTTTGGGCCATAAATAATGTTGCCAAGTTTCCAAAGTTCAAAATAGTGCATATAATTCCTTATCATAAGTAGAATAGTTCAAACTAGGCCCACTCAATTTCTCATTGAAGTATGCTATAGGTTTACCTTCTTGTAACAATACACCACCTAAACCAATTCCACTCGCATCACATTCTAGTTCAAAAGTCTTATTAAAGTCAGGGAGTTGGAGTAGTGGTGCATGTGTTAACTTATCTTTCAATGTGGTGAAGGCGTTCTCCTGTGCGGCGCTCCAAACAAATAGCACGTCCTTCTTGGTGAGCTCATTCAATGGTGCAGCGATGGTGCTAAAATCCTTCACGAAGCGGCGGTAGAATCCAACAAGTCCTAAAAAGCTTCGTACCTGTGTGACCGTGTTAGGAGTCGGCCAACTCTGTATTGCTTCAATCTTGACTTGATCAACTTCAATTCCCTGTGGAGTAACAACATAGCCAAGAAACGCAACTCGATCGGTGCAAAAGGTGCACTTCTCAAGGTTACCAAATAAACGTGTATCACGTAAGGCATTAAAAACAGCACGCAAATGGTCAAGATGTTCCTCTAAGGATTTGCTGTATATCAATATGTCATCAAAATAAACAACCACAAATCTACCAATAAAAGCACGCAAAACCTCGTTCATTAGTTTCATGAAGGTGCTAGGTGCATTAGTTAATCCAAAAGGCATTACTAACCACTCATATAACCCGAACTTAGTTTTAAATGCTGTTTTCCATTCATCGCCTAATTTCATGCGAATTTGGTGATATCCACTACGCAAATCAACCTTAGAGAAAACAATAGAGCCACTCAATTCATCAAGCATATCATCTAACCTAGGAATAGGATGGTGATACCTAATGGTGATATTATTAATTGCTCTACAATCTACACTAAAATGACCGGAACAACACAAGGACTAAGAGATTCACGTATATACCCTTTAGCAAGCAATTCTTGAACTTGGAGCTGAATTTCTTTAGTTTCTTCTGGATTGGTCCTATATGGTGCGCGGTTGGGCAGTGATGCGCCGGGAATTAAATCAATTTGATGCTCAATCCTCGAAGCGGTGGAAACCCCATGGTATGTCCTTCTGAAGACATCATTGTACTCTGCAAAATGTTAGTGATAGCGAGGCAAAGAAGAAGATGTATCCTCAAGCAAAACAAAGCTTCTTTGCAAACTAATGCATAGCAAACAAATTACTAGCATCCAATTCAGTCATATCAGTTTGGTAGCAAGAAAACTAGCACCTTTCAATTTAATTTCTTTATTCTTCACATGAGTAGATTTAGGTTCTTTCTTTTATGTTACTCAAGTTCTTTTGCTACAATCTTATTTTCGCTCCTAGCATTCTTCCGATTCTCTCTACTAGCTCTAGCAAGTTCATCCTTAACAATTTGTTCAGGAGTCATAGGATGCATCACAATTTTCTTTCCCTTGAACATGAGAGAGTATTGATTATTTCTACCATGATGCACACAATCAGTATCGTATTGCCAAGGTCGTCCTAATAACAATGAACAAGCTTGCATAGGAACAACATCGCAATCAACATAATCATGGTATGAACCCATAGAAAAGTTTACTCTCACCATTTGTGTTACCTTCAACTTACCACTGTTGTTGAACCATTGAATATGGTATGGGTGAGGATGAGGGTTGGTCGGCAAAGCAAGCTTCTCCACCATATCCATACTCGCCAAATTGTTGTAACTCCCACCATCAATAATTATGCAAATCGAGCGTTCCTTGACAACGCCCTTGATTTGAAACAAATTATGGCGCTGATTTTGCTCGGCACGAGAAACTTGTGCACTTAGTACGCGTTGCACTATAATGCTTAAATACTTGTCGGCATCTTCGGCGCCAACATGTTCCTCCTCATGATCAGATTCATCATCAAGTCCTGCAGGGTCAGTTACAAGCATAGCATATGTTTCATCATCAAAATCACTAGCAGAGGAATACCCGCCATCATCGCGTATGATCAGTACGCACTTGTTTGGACAATCCCGCATCATGTGTCCATAGCCTTTGCACCGATGGCATTGAATATCCTTAGTTCGTCCCGTCGAAAAAGCAAGAGGAGGTTTTTGCGGGCGCTTGTGGTGCTGATTTGGTTGCTTCGAAACTCGTGGTCTTTGGATTTGAAGTAGCAGTGCGCGCTTGTTGAAGGGTGGCGGTGGGGTGCACCGATGGCGGGGCGAGAGGTTTGTGGTGTCCATGAGTTTGTGCGACTGCGAAGAGTTAGATCGTGTCCTCGTCGGCGTCCTCGCACTTCACGTTCACTTTGCAAGCAAGATGAAATAATCTAGTAATGGAGTTGTATTCTTTATAATCAAGGATGTCTTGAATTTCTCGATTCAACCCTCCCAAAAACCTAGCCATTGATGCCTCCTCATTCTCATCTAAACCACAACGCAACATACCAATTTGTAATTCTTGATAGTAGTCTTCCACAGACTTTGTACCTTGTCTTGATAGTAGCCATGGATTTCAAATTTTTGAATACTTGACACAAATTTTTCCAAATTATCACAGAAGGAATCTAAATTTGCGTAACAGAATTTGGAGAAGAGACTGAGGAATGGATGAGTTCTGAATGAGGGGGGTATGGTGGCTATTTATAGATTTTTTTTTATTTTTTCTGTATTTTTTAAACTCACAAGCAGCTAGAAAACAATAATTGTTTTTTAAAATTTTTGACTATTTCCTGTGCCTAAATGGGCTAACTGTGCCATGCCTAACCGGTCCCAACGACCATAATCGGGCCACACGTGCTGATTCACCCAAATAAAAAAACAAAAAAGTTAAAAAATGCTATAGCGTTTCCTAGCAAACTGACATGATAGGCATTGTCCTTTGGATTTGTTTGTTGTAGCACGTATCCTAAAGTGGTCAACTCAGCCAGGCACGACGAGCGACTACTGCGTTTTTTCCAACATGAGAGCCAGTGTGCAGAGTCCGCAAGCAGTGTAAGTACGAGTCGAGCAGCAAGTATGCATGGCTCGGCCTCTACATCCATTCGACCTTGCTGACGAGCCCAAGTTCCACCTCCTTTTGATCTCATTTTCTACCTTCCACCCCCCTAAGTTCAATTGAAGGTTTCTTCCTCAAATTGTATTGGTTTGGGTGGTTGTTTTTATTGTGCACATGTTTCTAGCGATACTCTCCACTTATTAGATGAAATGCCAAGCTTGCAACAAAACTACGTTTTAAAGTTTCATCCCGCGTGTTAGCAAGACAACAACGATGCAATGGCGGGGTGAGCTACTGCAGTTCTTGCATGGTGGCCGTGAGCTCACCCGAGCGTGGCCGCCACGGGCTCACGCAGGGCGAGCGGTGGGTGGTGGGCCGGTCCTCGAGCAACGCGCGGTGAGCGATGGTGGGCTGGTCCTTTGCGCCTCGTGTGGCCGCAAGCATGTTGGAGACCATGGTCTGGAAGCATGTGGGCTTTACCGGAGCGAGGCGAGTGGAAGCGGCTACCGAGGTGCACGTAGTGACGCGTGGGGAGGTGAGCGACCACAACAGCCTGATGAGCTCGAAGCCACAAGAGAGCTCGATGGTAGGCGGGAAGGCCAACGGTCGTGCCATCCCGGTGAGCGCGGAGCGGTCGTGCGACCGTAGGTGAGCACGTCGGGATTTTTTTGCTCTTGTTTGATTTTTTTTATTAAACTTGTTGAAACATGTTGAAATTTATTAAAACTTTTGTCTGAAACTTGTTTAAACTTGAGTTCCAAAATCTAAAACTTATAGAAACTTGGGCTTGAAACTTTCTTGGAATCTTCTAAAATCTTCTAGAAATACGTAAAACTCACTTAAACTTGGAACTTTTAAAATATTTTCACAAGACTTCTTGAAACTTCATGAAACTTGTAGAAACTCTTTTGTTTGAAACTTGGTCTTGAAACTTTCTTGGAATCTTCTATAAACTTCTAGAAATCTGAAATGTGTTGAAACCTAGTCGAAACTTTAAACTTGAAATATAGAACTTTTAAGCAACTGAAGCTGCACGAAACTGCTATACCGTTGGAAATGCATTCCAACGGTATAGCATGGACTAGCAATTCCCATAAAAAAATTGTCTATTATTATGTGCAAATAGTTTTTATTTGGCAAAAGCACGATTCATGGTGGCAACACAACAGGCCTCTGGAATTCATTAAGACCCTGACTAGCATTCTTGGACGGTGAGAGGTGAGGTCAGTGGCGGAACCAGGAATTAGAAAGACCCGGGCAAACCAGCAGTGTAAAAATACCGAGGCACAATGTGATTCAATAGTCAATATAACTAATGATGTCAAATGCATTCAAATTATCAAGATCTAATCGATACAACTAGACAAACATAGATCTAACTGATACAACCAAGCAAGTATAGAATACAATACTAAGAGCTCATATAAATATTAAGATCATAGATATTCTGAAGTTAACTATCTAATACACCACATGCAAGTATGAGACTAAAGATTTTAGCAGACAAACAATGGAGGGCTTAAAATCTCACTAGAAGAGTAGATACGTAATTGATTAACAGGAAATAAATTTCATCTCAGTTGGTGATGATTTGCTGATTAGGAATATAATTGGTTTGATCATGATTAGACATAGTTAAGGATGAAATATAATCTATACATTTTAAAGAACTGCAGAACCGTCTCTGATCAATGACAACTAAATGACATGTGCAATGGGATGAACAAAATGTGAACAAATCTTAGTAAGTTAAAAGTCCATTCAGAAGAGAGAAAAATTTGTGAAGTAAATAACAAAAGGATAACAACACATGTGTGATAAAAACTAAAAAGTACCTTGATGTAGTTGTCTCTGTCCAATGTGAAGCGGTGATACATCCCTGCATGCAGAACAATCATGCCCACTTTCTTCACTGCTACACGGATCCATTGATCATTTTGGTCTCTCACATCAAAGTATCCTTGATAACATAAAAAATATATAATTATACAGAGTAGGGTGCCCTTTTCATTTTTGTTGTCTGTGTAAATACATACCACTTATCACAAGATAGTAGCGTATTTCTTCATTGGTATGCAGGTGTTCTTCAAAGAAATTCGTTATCTTACCCTCATAATTTGGCAGCTTCTCCGGACACACATCACAAATGTCCTGTCACAGGCAAAGCAATGAATGTCTGTTAAACTTCTTGTATTTTATTTTACTATCACCAAACAATACTAGGCTAGAACATAAGACAATAAATCACCACTGCAAGTCTAAGGAAATACCATGTAAGAGTAACCTTTGCCTTCACGGATTTTCTTGAGGTTTTCATCATTCTCCCAGACCTGGACGGTTGTTTTCTCTGTCTGAGACGGCGGATGATGGTGCCCCATAGCCCTAGTCCAATGCCTTGCTGCGCACGCGTGAGAAAATTGATTGACGAGATCACTTGCTAACAGGAAGTTTAGCAGACTACCATCAACTATCTGTGCTCAAATCCACTCAACGGAAGGCACCAATGTACTTTAGCAAACAAAACTAGGAACAAGGTCAACTGCTATCAGCACAAAGAACATAGTCAAACTAACACATTCTGGCAAGGGAAAATGGCTTTCGGGCGCACATAGATGCAGGGCAAACTGGGCAAAGATAAAATGTTAAATATGATTGATCATTTGGAAAAACTATAAAGATGACATTTCTACTCAAGTCATTAGTCCAAAAAGAGGTTAATCATTCAAACTGCTACTGCTAATGCTTGTAAGTAGACATTAGTGAAGATGCACATGCTAATCACATGGGGGCGCGACAATGCTGAAATTTTTAGCCATGCAAACGATTGAACAGGTAATAATAAGATGCATTCAGTGCCTTGTAATCAACTTTAGCAAATAGCAACCAGGGTATAAACTATCTAACTGGGGGAAAGAGTCGAACACTTGGGGCGCGCACCTGAAGTCGATCCCACCAGTCTAGGGGCTAGGAGCCTGGGGCTCGTGGGCGACGAAGCGTGCGAGGAAGAAGATGGATATAGCGCGTGCAAGTAGGTTGTCAGCACCTGCAACGAGGGCACACATGGGGTGATGTAGGTCCACTATGGCGCTGTGGTAGCACACTGTGTGAGGCAAGAGAGAGACAGATCTAGTCATGGCGATGGGCAATGGTGGCTTCGCCTGGGGCGTCGGCAGGCTAGCGAGGGGGTTCTTCCGCCCAGGGGACCCGGGGCAGTCACCCCGGCTTGCCCCCAGTAGTGTTGGGCTAGAGTCCATCCACATGGAGAAGAAGCCCAAAAATCAGCCCATAAACTTAGAAGCTTGTGAACCGTTGATTGCTCTATTGACCAATGATTGAGATGCCTCCTCCTTGGTGAGGGGAAGAAAAACCCTAGCCATTTCCTTGAGCTGTTGCTGGAAGGAGAGGCTTAGGTAGAGAGAAGCATATGCACACAACAAACAAGAGACAAGAAGGAAAAGAAGAAGAGGAGCTCTATTCCATCCCGGGTGATCCTACACAGTCTTCATCAAGACATCAATCGGAGCATCAAACATCATCTGATTTGGCTCAAATTTGGTCAGTGTGTTCTTTACTTGATGCTCTTAGATGTATATGGTTGGATTAAGGATTGGTTGAGAGTAGCACTTGATTTGAGAGGGGTTTTGTCAATTCGGGTAGCAGCATATTTAGTACTCAACATATTTGGTAGAAGTTCCGTTCACCTTGTCCGATTTGGCTGAAATTTGGATAGTCTGTTAGGGACTCGTGGATCTACATTCTTACCAAGTTTTATGCGGTTTGGATATATGGTTTGTGAGATATGAGCTGATACCGAAGGGGACAGAAAATGTGTCTTCTCTGCTTGGCTGTTAGTGTACCTCTTATTAGTTATGTATGGTTGTTGATGATGATACCAAGATTATATCTTAATGATGTTGTTGTGTCTGTGATGTGCCTCTAGATGTTCTAGAGAAGACTCCTTGTACCCATTGTTGATTATAGTAAAAGATTTGGGAGTGGGCTGTGCAAGCCCTGTAGTTTTTACTCCTCACATCGAGGAGGTTTTTCATGTAAATCGATGTGTCACTTTTGTGCATGTTCTTGTTATTAATTCCGCTGCTTATTTGTTGGTTGAAGCTATCCTTATTGGTTCACTACAAGTAGAGGTGCTGAACTTTTGTTAATTGCAATGTTTAACCCCGATAAGTGGTATCAGAGCTCGTGTTTGCTTTAGTGATTGTCTTGCAGTGAAAGATGGAGGTGAATACCAGCAGGATGATATCTCTAAATGGTACAAATTACCAAGCTTGGAAGGGTAAGATGGAGGATTTTCTCTATGTGAAAGAGCACTACAAGTCGGTATTTGCCACCGAGAAGTCGGATGATGAAACTGATGATGAGTGAAAGGTACTTCATCGTCAAGCTTGTGGGTTCATTCGACAGTGGATCAATGACAATGTGTTGAACCATATCAGTACTAATGAGACAAGCACACACCTTATGACCGAAATTGGAAGAATTGTATGCCAGGAAGGAAGGCACCAATAAGATGTTTTTGATCAAGCAATTGATGCATTTGAGGTATCGAGATGACACTTCTGTGGCTGATCATGTGAATGCATTTCAAGGCATTATAAATCAGCTATCTTCCATGGGCATCTCATTTTATGATGAGGTTATGTAACAACCCCAAATTAGGGTTTGTATTTTAAATGTATAAAAGTATGAAAATTTAAAAACTTTTGGTTGTATCTCTTGATCATGCTCATTGTTTCCCAAAATCTTGTGCACAATTTTAAAATTTTGGAGATTGTATTAAGGTTTGTGTTGAAATTTCAAACTTTTAAACTTAAATTCCATTTCTATTTGAATTCCAGAAAAGTGTGTGAAGGAAATTTTCCAAAAATAATTTATTCAAATACTAGATTATTTATATTGAATTTTAATTATTTTTACCAAATTTTTAGTAGTGTTTTTGACTTCACAAAAATTCAAATCAAATCATTAATGCAGTTTTGAAAACAAATTAATTCTAACAAATTTTAATATATAAAATGTTTAAAATTATTTTTCCTAAGTTCCTTGTGAACCTCAGAATGTCCACAAAAAGTTTCAAGATTTTTAGGATTTTATTTCTAATTCAATCGGCTAAGTCAAACTTGCTTGTTTTCGGTCAAATACTAAAACCTTAAATCCAAATCCTAAATCCCGTCTTGTTCCTCAGGCCGAACGACCGGACACCCGACCGCACTTCTTCGCCATGCTGGTGCGGCGCACCAGCTCGCCGAACCACTTCATTCCTCTCTTCCATGTACCGCCGGGCCACGGTCGAGCTTTTCTTTGTTCCACCGACCGGACCGCCGCGCGGCTCTCGGTCAAGCTCGGCTCAGCCTTGTTGTTCTTCCTCCCGCACGCCCGCGCGCGCGCTCTCTCGGCGTCAACGCCACGGGCTCGATGCCACGTCGCAAGCATGCATCACCGCTGCATCAATCGCCACCGCTCAAGGAGCTCGCCATTTGTCTGCGCCAAAACTCGTCAAGTCGTTGCCCATGATCCGCTCGATCTTCCGTTCCGCACCCGAGCTTGCCGCCTTGCCCGCGGGCTCTCCTAGCATCGCTCGCCTCCTCCCTATTTAAGCCAAGCACCGAATGCCTCACATCCCCTTCTCCATTTCTCCACCACCCATCTCTAGTTTCATTCCTTCCTGAACTCCACATCGAACGAAGCTCCGAGTGCCGCTCTCAGACCCGTCGAGCTACTCGTCGCCGTTCTGACCGCGCCGGTGGTCCTCGTGCGCCCCCCAACCGCGTCACGCCGTGACCCTTCGCTCCAATAGACGAACCCCTCAAGCAATTCGGAGTTTCATATACGGAGGAGCCGCGCACACTTCTTCTTCCTTGGCTCCGGCCAAATCCGCCTCCACCGCCACCGCATCTTCTTCAGCGAGCCCCAGCTCGATTATTCTCTGTGTGAGCATCTTATGGTCACCCTTTACCTCCTCTTGGCACACACTTGCTCTCTCGTTTTCCCCAGGGCTCCCGCCACGTTGAACCGCCACGCGCACTAGTCACCGTCGCCGCTCACCTCGGCATCCCTCCGTCCTCGGCAATCACTCTGGTGAGACCCACTAACCCCCGTAGTGCTCATGCACTCATCATTTTGGTCGCTACTCCTCTCCGGTGCTCCCGCCCCTTTTCACCTCCCCGGCCGCTCGCCGCTCGCCATTGCCGCGCCACCACAGCGCCGCCCGTGCCACCAAGTCGCCACCCCTAGCTCCTGTAGCCTCTAGGCGACCCATTTTGACCCTTGCCACCGCCTCACCGCAGCTCCACCGCCGGCGACCACCACAGCCACATTTCAGCCCGAGTCTCCCCTGTTCCTCCCTTGCACTCTCTATGACAGTGGGGCCCACTCTCTTAAGCCAAGCATTTTGCTGCTAATCATCTATGCGAATGTAATTAAGTCACTCTGAATGGTTTAACAATTTTGGAGTTTGATAATTGAAGATAATTTAGCTGGTAGCACCTCAGTTCTGAAATGAATTGGATGTTCTGTTGTCAGCTGGTTGAACAGAGAAGGGTTGGGTTGGATTAAAAGACATTAGAAGTTGGCGATAGTTAGAAAAGTGCGTTGTCAATGAAACCCTCTAGGAAACCTTCTATCTGTTGCTAACTGCTATTTTTGAATGTCGATTAAGTCATTCCCTTGAGTTAGTAAGTCATAAGGTAAGTTTTTTTAGCACTTTAGTTCAAAGAATCTTGCTGTTATAGGTCACATGAATAGTCTGAAAAATATCGGTTTGCTTGGAGGCTACTAACATGACTTATCCTTGTAGACGAAGTTTCCCTTGATCCAATTAGTCATCCGTAATCCTCCATCTAACAAAGATCCTAATTTGAAAAGAGCACATATAGATGTGAATTTTCAAAGCTATGAGGTCAACCAAATCCTTTGGTGAGTTTTGATCGAGAAGGCTTTAGGCGTTTTGGAACCACAACCTCAATACATACAAATCTTCACTTGTTGGTAGTGTTGGATTAAGTGACCTCTAGAGTTTGTCTTAATCGATCGGTTGGTAGTGTTAGCAGATAGAAAAATCAAAACATATATGAACAAGTGATTTAATGAGGAAAGTAGTTGTCAAAGCAGTGAAGTCCATAGCTTAAATTTGGTTTAAAATTCTTAGTGGTCCTATGACATTGTGAGCTTAAAGCGAGAATTGTTAACCTCATCAAGACCAATAGTAAACCTTTAGCTATTAATTCCAAGAGAGTAAGAACTAAAAGGGTGGCAAGTTTGGAAGGTAGGATCTTAACAACATTTAGACAGAGCTAATTCAAATGCCAATACAAATGGATTATAAAATATAATTGCTAGCCTTTCGCATGTAACATAAAAGAGTAAAATTTGTCTTGAGTCAATAATCTATTTAGTGGTTAGTAAACGAAAATGGACCTAATGTCATAGTCTTAAACTTCAAAAATTCATAACTAATTTAAATCAACTCCAAATCCATTAGTATATGTCTCCAAATTAACCTGAAATCATTATCTTTCTTTTGTTTTAATTTCTTAATTGTTGGAGATTCTTTTGGCATTCTGGTGTTTATTCGTTGTTTTTCGCTTTGGCAGTTTTTATCGTTAGATGACGTTGATTACGAGAGTGATCCTCTGCAGCAAGTCGAATATCTCTAGCAAGGCAAAGGCAAGCAGTTTGATCATGTTAATCCCAGTATTTTAAAGTCTAATATTTTGTTTCAACTGTATGTATGCATCGCTTAATTTGTTTTAAATTGGTTAGTTAATCCTTTAGATGCATAATCTGTAGGTAAATGATTATCCTCTACTACCTGAGCCTAGGTTATTTGCTGTGATTAGAGATCGTTGGATGATCTCTTGTCACTTAGTAGACTACGGGTCCAAATGCTTAGACATGCTTAGTATCGGTAGAAATGGGCGGTTATCGACTTAGTCGGTAACCTTGATCACACAAAATTACTATAACTTTATGTTTCAGCATTTTTGCTATGTTTAATTGTGAAAACTAAAAATGAAAATAAAATGATTTAGACTTGGGCACAATGGTAAGATGGTGTGCTTTTGGGTGTGACTGGAATGGTGCCCGAGTCAATTAAGGACCGAACATCTTGTGAGTGAATTTTTATCCTGGCATTTTGCGTGCTAACCACACTAGAGGGTATGAGACCTCTCTTGACTCGGTACTTTGGCGTGTATTGGCTCCGGGTCGCAGGGGGTCGCAGGAGGGATGGAGGTGGGAGCATGGTAGTTGTCCGAAGAGCTTTATCCTGAGTGGGTAGTTGTCTTTTCGGCTTTACCATGTAAGCGTATGGATTTCTATCCATACGAGCGGCTCGTAGTTAATACACAATATTGGAAAGCGTCTCGTAGGACTTAGCCGTGCCAGCATACCTTCGGAAGTGTGCTTTGGCTTAAAGGCGATGCGAGTGTGGTGCAGTGGTACACCCCTGCAGGGTTAAAACTATTCGAATAGCCTCGTCCTAGGTTATGGACACGCTTGGGTAAGCTTTTCAAGAGTTAGACTACAACCTTTTAAATTAAAACTTGACGGGTGGTACGAATCAGGGATTCGTGCTATGTTGTGGTGGCTATTGGGATAGTCACTTCCAGGTGGTTACTTGTATCTATCTTTATATCGCAGTTATTTCAACAGTAAAAATGAATTGCAAACTTGCCTTTAAACTGTATTACATTATTGCAAATAAAGTTGGCTTTGTGCAAATGAAACATATGGCCTCCACCAGATAAGCCTGCATGTAGCATATGTACAGTGCCGCTAGTCCACACGTCGATCTTGCGAGTACAAAAACAATTTTGTACTCGGATGCTTTGCTTAATGTTTTTGTTGCAGAGGAAGAAGGTGAGCCCCAAGGGCTTTCCTTTTGTGGTATCTTTGAGGTTTGACGACTAGCTTGGCGGCCGGTTGGTTGCCTTGTGGGTAAAGGCACACTAATTGGCTCTTTTATTTATCGCCATCTTATGGCTTTTGCTTCATTGTGTAGTTTGTTATTTATCTTGTAAGTTCAATCATTTGTATATTATAAGTTTTGATATTGTAATATCTCGTGTATGGAATTGATGCTTGATTTTGTAGGGGTGTATATCTGCATTTGGAAGTATACATATCTCGAGGCTTAGTTTATTTGAATTGTGATGCTAGGGTCAATGGAAGGCTAAGCATTACAAGTCAAATAAACCGGGGTCCTCACAGGTTATGGCTTTGCTACTACTTGGTTCTTTGTCGGATACTTGGGAAACTCTCAAAGTCACTTTGTGTAATTCAACTCCAAATGGTATTGTCTCTTGGAACCTTGTGAAGACCAAAGTGATAAATGAAGAGTCAAGAAGACTTGCTGAAAGGGAGAGTTCCTCCTCACAATCACGGGTGAGAAGCAAGAGCCGAGGTCCGAAGAATTCAGTTGAAAGTAGAAGCAAGTGAAGAGGAAAATTTTCAGATGTTGAGTGCTATCACTGCCATGAGAAGGGACACATTAAAAAGTTCTGCCAGAAGCTCAAGCAGGAGAACAAGAAGAAAAAGAAGAAGGCACAGAAACAAGATAGTGATGTCGGTCGTATTACTTCAGTGGTTGAGGACATAATGGTGGTCATTGCTGAAAATGATGATGGTAAGATTGGTTCCACTGTTGAAAAAATGATCACTGTTGTTTCTGATGATGCAATCATCAACCTTGTGGGTGATGATGACATGACTTGGATACCTGATAATGGTGCTACCATACATGCTACATCTCATAGAAGGCTCTTCACAAATTATGTTGCTGGTGATTTTGGCATTGTGAAGATGGAAAACAATGATCGTGCTCAAATCATTGGAAGGGAGATGTGCATTTGGAGACAGCTAATGGTACACTACTATTTCTCAAGTCTGTGAGATATGTTGAAAAATTGCGGCTCAATATAATTTTAGTGGGATTACTTGATAATGAGAAGTATTCCAGCAAATTTGAAAATGGACAGTACAAGCTCACCACAGGTAGCATGGTATTTGCAAGAGGTAAAATGGTTTCACTCCTGTATTATGTTCATGCTAAACTCTCTTGTGTTTCTGTCAATACATTAGGATTTAGGACATAATGATCCTTGTGTTCTATGGCACAAGAGACTTGGGCACATAGGTGAGAAGGGCATGGCTGTGCTAGTAAAGAAGAATCTCTTGTCAGGGATTTCAAGTGTGCAATTGAAGAGTTATACAGACTGCCTAGTGGGAAAGAAGCACCGGGTTGCTTTCAAAAGTCAGCCTCCTCACAAGAAGCCAGAGTTGCTGGATTTGGTGCATTCCGATGTGTTCAAGATGTCGGTAATGCCAATTGGTGGTGCTAAGTACTTTATCACTTTCATTGATGATTCTTCGAGGAAAGTTTGGATTTATCCCTTGAAGTCCAAAAATCAAGTGTTGAGTACATTCAAATAATTCTAGGCCTAAGTTGAGAGAGAAACTGAGAAGAAGATAAAGTGCATTCGTACTGATAATGGAGGAGAATACATTGGACCATTTGATGCATATTGCAAGGAGCAAGGAATTAGGCATCAGTTTACTCCTCCTAAAACACCACAACTAAACGGCGTTGCTGATAGGATGAACATGACATTGGTGGAGAGAGTTCGATGCTTGTTGTCACATACAAGGCTGCCGAAGTCTTATTGGGGTGAGGCTTTGATGACTAAAGTTTATTTTGTTAATCTCTCACCATGTTATCCTTTGCAGGGAGATGTTCTTAACAGGGTGTGGTACAACAAGGATGTCTCCTATGATCACCTGAAAGTGTTTGGGTGCAAGGCATTTGTTCATATTCCTCAATATGAAAGGTCCAAACTTGATGCAAAGGCATGTCAGTGTATACTCCTTGGCTATAGTTTGAATGGGTTCGATTACAATGTTTGATCCTATAGCAAAGAAAGTTGTCAGAAGTCATGATGTTGTATTTGTTGAAGATCAGACAATTGAGGATATTGTAAAGGCAAAGGTGCAAGTTCCTCAATAGCAAGACATGGTTGATTTAGACTCAATTCCTGCAGCTCCAGCTCCACAACAAGCTGAAGGTGATGTTGCAGATGATGCACAAGACGCTGTGCATGGTACAGGTGGTGAGAATGCTCCCCAGCAGCACGAGTTTGATGTTGAATTTGATGATCATGATCAACAACCACCAATACCAGAAGTTCCACTCAGACGATCCACTAGAGATTGCAGACCTTCTAGCAGGTATTCCTCGATGATTATGTGGTATTATTGTCTGATGATTTAGAACATGAGTACTTTGCAGAAGTAATTGAAGATGAGCACAAGGAGTGGATGAAAGCTATGCAAGAGTAGATGGATTCCTTGCAAAAGAATCATACATATGAGCTGCTGAAGTTGCCAAAGGGCAAGAAGGCATTGAAGAATAAGTGGGTCTATAGAATCAAGCAAGAAGAGCACACGTCACATCCAAGATACAAGGCGAGGCTAGTTGTGAAAGGGTTTGGCTAGAGGAAAAGAATTGACTTTGATGATATCTTCTCTCCGGTGGTGAAGATGACATACATTCGGGTGATTCTTGGCATTGCAGCTAGTCACAACTTAGAGATTGAGCAAATGGATGTGAAGACAACCTTTCTTCATGGAGACTTGGAGGAAGAGATATACATGGAGCAGCCTGAAGGGTTTGTTAAGAAGGGCAAAGAAGACTATGTGTGCAAACTAAAGAAAAGTCTTTATGGCTTGAAACAAGCACCAAGACAATGGTATATAAAGTTTGAATCTGTTATAGGGGAGCAAGGCTACAATAGGTGTAGCACGGATCATTGTGTGTTCTTTCAGAGATTCTCAGGTGATAATTTTATCATTTTGTTGCTATACGTAGATGATATCTTGATTGTTGGCAAGAATGTCTCTAGGATTGCTAAGCTGAAGAAAGAGTTGAGCAAATTCTTTGCTATGAAGGACTTAGGGCCAACAAAATAAATTCTTGGTATGAGAATTAAAAGGGATAGAAACTCCAACAAGTTATACTTGTCACAAGAGAAGTATATTGAGAAGGTACTTCAAAAGTTTTGGTTGGACAATGCAAAAGCCTTGAGCTGTCCACTTGCAGCTCATTTCAAGTTAAGTACCAAGCAATGTCCTTCTACTGATGAGATGAAGAAGGAAATGCAGAAGGTTCCATATGCCTCAGCAGTTGGAAGCTTGATGTATGCTATGGTGTGTACAAGGTCGGACATTGCTCATGCAGTTAGTACAGTGAGCAGATTTATATCAAATCTGGAAAGCCACATTGGGAAGCCGTGAAGTGGATCACGAGTATCTCCGGGGCCGCACAAAGATGAAACTTTGCTTTGGAAAAAGAGAGCATATGTTAGTTGCATATACGGATGCAGATATGGCTGGTGATGTTGATAGCAGAAAATCTACTTCAGGGTACTTGATTACATATTCAGGAGAGCTGTGTCATGGAAAAGTAAGTTGCAGAAATATGTGGTATTGTCTACAACTGAAGCTGAATTCATTGCAGCGACAGAGGCGAGCAAGGAGCTATTATGGTTGAAAAAGTTTGTTGGTGAGCTTGGTTTTGATCAAGATAAGTATGTGTTATTTTGTTATAACCAAAGTGCCATCCACTTGAGTAAGAATTCAAGTTTTCACTCAAGGTCGAAGCATATTGATGTTTGTTACCATTGGATTTGAGATGTGTTGAATTCTAAGCAAATGCAGCTTGAGGAAGTCCACATTGATGACAATGGTGCTGATATGTTGACCAAAGTAGTGACGAGGGAGAAGCTCAAGGTATGCCATCAGTTTGCTGACATGGTTGCTCCTCCTTGGTGAGAGGAAGAAAAACTCTAGCTATTTCCTTGAGCTGCTGCTGGAAGGAGAGGCTTAGGTAGAGAGAAGCATATGCACACAACAAACAAGAAACAAGAGGGAAAAGAAGAAGAGGAGCTCTGTTCCATCTTGGGTGATCCTGCGTAGTCTTCATCAAAACAACGATCGGAGCATCAAACGTCATCCGATTTGGCTCAAATTTGGTCAGTGTGTTCTTGACTTGATTCTCTTCGATTTGTATGGTTGGATTGAGGATTGATTGAAGGAGCACTTGATTTGAGAGGGGTTTTGTCAGTTCGGGTAGCAGCAGATTCAATACTCAGCAGATTTGGTAGAAGTTCTGTTTGAGTAGTGAAACCTTGTCCGATTTGGCTGAAATTTAGAAAGTTTGTTAGGGACTCGTGGATCTACATTCCTGCCAAGTTTTATGCGGTTTGGGATTGTGATTTGTGAGATATGAGCTGATAACCGAAAAGGATAGAAACTGTGTCTTCTCTGTTTGGCTGTTAGTGTACCTCTTATTAGTTGTGTATGGTTGTTGATAATGATACCAAGATTATATCTTGATGATGTTGTTGTTTCTGTGATGTACCTCTAGATGTTCTAGAGAAGACTCCTTGTACCCATTGTTGATTATAATGAAAAATTTAGGAGTGGGTTGTGCAAGCCTTATGGTTTTTACTCCTCACATCAAGGAGGTTTTTCACGTAAATCGCTGTGTCACTTTGTGCATGTTCTTGTTGTTAATTCCGCTGCTTATTTATTGGTTGAAGCTATTCTTATTGGTTTAATACAAGTAGGTGTGTTGAACTTTTGTTAATTATAATATTTAGCCTCAACAAGTAGTTTCGCCACTGGGTGAGGTGGTGAGGGCGCAATTGGCTGCGAGATCACCGACAAGCGGCGGGCGGACGCGCAGATCTCTGGTGTCAAGTTAGGCTTTGCCGTTTTGGATGGCAATCGTGGGTAGGAAAGAGGTGGACGTCATGCGAGTGAGAGAGGAATGCTTGCCACGGCAGAAGCATATAGGCCACACCAACTGCAACGTCCTCCACGTGCCCCTGTCAAAATTTTCCAACAATTCCAATTGAGTTGACCTCTTCACAAGGGAAAGGGGAAAGAATGCTCCATCTGACAAAATTATTTAGCACTTTCAACCAAGAATAATGTTATAAGTTAGTTTGTGAGTTTTGGCCGTACTAGCACTATTTGACACCGTATTAGCAAAAATAACATCCATCACACGGGATTTACGGAAAATAGCACCTCTACCACACGATCACCGATTAATTGCAACTAATTAATTAACTAATTAAAATATGTACAATTAACCGTGATATCCAAACATCGCGATGTGACGGAGAATCTCCCCTTTATTATCTTTCCTTTCTATCCCCTCACTGTCTTTCAATCACATCCGTGCATCTGCGCAAAATTTCCCTCTCGTAGTTAGTCGGTCGTAATTAATTTAGTTGCTTTATGAAGTTGTAACTTTTTTTTACTTCATTGTTGTAATTAATTAGTCTGAAATGTTAGAAATACTTGTATTAATTTAGTCACAACTAATTTAATCCTACTAACTAGTCATACTTAATTAGTCCAAATTAATTTCTGCGCATCGTTGTTGTTAGAAATAATGCACGGATCAAGGGAGACAAGAGACACGAATTTACGTGGAAAACCCTTACGGGAAAAAATCACGGCGCCAACCGGCGATGATCACTATATGTGGAGCGATTACAAAACGCCGGGATTACAATGAGGTGTGAGGTGTCAACTCTCCCCGTGCGGCTTACAAGAGGTATATAAAGGGACAAAAGGACTTAGAGTCCAAGTAAGAAAACTAATCCGCTAATATGGGTAACTAATCCGGATACTTCCATATTAGAAATTCGGATCACAATATATCTCATATTTAACAATCTCCACCTTGAGACGAATTTCCTCTTGTAGCATAATGAAGAATCTTCAATCATCAAATATCTCCATAATAAGATAAAAATCACCGTGCGCCAACTAGTCTCTAGGACTAGACTGTAATACCAACTAAGCTTGAGCAAAGCTCAAACTTAGCAGCAGGGACTGGCTTTGTCATCATGTCAGGTGGATTATCATGGGTACTTATCTTGCACACTTTAACATCACCTTGAGCAATAACACCTCGAATAAAGTGATATCTCACATCAATGTGCTTTGTTCTCTCATGGAACATATGATCCTTTGTAAGACATATAGCACTCTGACTATCATAAAATATAGTAGTGCAAGAATTATCTCCACAAAGCTCAGTGTACAAACCTCTCAACCAAATAGCTTCTTTACAAGCTTCAGAAATAGTCATATATTCTGCTTCAGTGGTAGATAAAGCAACAGTAGGTTGCAAACTTGTCTTCCAACTAACAGCACAACCACCAATGGTGAAAACATAACCTGTGAGAGACCACCTCTTGTCCAAATCACCAGCATAATCAGAATCAACATAACCAACAAGTCCATCTCTAGAATTCCCAAACTGCAAACAAGCATTAGAAGTGCCATGCAAATATATGAAAATCCACTGAACTGCTTTCCAATGCTCTTTTCCAGGATTAGCCATGTATCTACTAACAACACTCAGTGCATGAGATAAATCAGGACGAGAACAAACCATGGCATACATAAGAGAACCAACTGCACTGGAATATGGAACTCTAGACATGTACTCAATATCATAATCTGACTTAGCACATAAAGCTGAAGATAATCTGAAATGCGAAGCTAATGGAGTACTCACTGGTTTTGCATCATGCATATTAAAGCGACGAAGAACTTTCTCCATATAACCTTTTTGACTAAGGTATAACTTGCCAGATTTCCTCTCTCTGATAATCTCCATGCCAAGAATTTTCTTTGCTGCACCTAGGTCCTTCATCTCAAATTCACTACTCAATTGTGCTTTCAGTTTTGCTATTTCTGACTTATCTTTTGCAGCAATCAACATATCATCAACATAGAGAAGCAAATAAATGGCTGAACCATTAACAGTCTTTAAATAGACACAACTGTCGTAATCAGACCGCTTAAAATTATTAGAGAGCATAAAGGAGTCAAATCTCTTGTACCATTGCCTAGGAGATTGCTTTAAACCATAAAGAGATTTTTTAATCTACAAACAAGGTGTTCTTTTCCAGGAATAACAAAACCCTCAGGTTGGTCCATATAAATGTCTTCTTCCAACTCGCCATGTAAAAATGCAGTTTTAACATCTAATTGCTCAAGTTCATAATCATGCATAGCAACAATACTGAGTAAAGTGCGAATAGAACTATGCTTCATAACTGGGGAAAAGACATCATTAAAATCAATACCTGGAATTTGACTATAGCCTTAGCAACCAACCTTGCTTTATACCTTGCTGGTTCAGTAGAAGAAATATCTTCCTTCCTTTTGAAAATCCACTTGCAACGAACAGGCTTCTTCTCCTTTGGCAATTTCACTAATTCCCAAGTGTCATTCTTTTCAAGTGACTCCATCTCATCATTCATAGCAGTTATCCACTTATTGCAATCAGTGGAGCTAATAGCCTCAGAGTATGATGAAGGTTCTGTATTACCTTCAATTTCTTCTGCTACACTCAAAGCATAAGCAACAATATTAGCTTCTTCAATCAACCTCTTAGGTGGATTAATATCTCTCTAGGCCTCATTAATCGCAATAGATCGTTGTGGTTGCCGCTCAACAATAGGTGCATCATGAACAATGGTATTTTCTTTATCCGATGTGTTACTCAACCAACAGAGTGCTCCACCAACACTCACTGCGCTTACTCTCAACAGAACGTTAGTAGGCAGTTTATCAGGAAGCATAGCAGATTCATTAAAAACAACGTTTCTACTAATCACAACTTTCCTTGTTTCAGGATTCCACAACTTATATCCTTTAACACCAGATTTATAACCAAGAAAGATGCATTTAATAGCTCTAGGCTCTAATTTTCCATTATCAACATGAGCATAAGCAGTACAACCAAAAACTCTCAATTCTGAATAATTTGCTGGGGAATCAGACCATACCTCAATTAGAGTCTTCTTTTCAATTGCAATATTGGGTGATCAATTAATAAGATAACAAGCAGTGGAAGCGGCTTCAGCCCAAAAACGCCTATGCAAACCTGCATTAGACAACATGCAATGGGCCTTGGAAATGATGGTTCTGTTCATACGTTCAGCTACACCGTTTTGTTGAGGAGTACCAGGAACAGTGTAATGCCTAACAATGCCTTCAGCCTTGCAATATGATTCAAATTCATCAGAACAGAATTCCATCCCATTATCAGTGCGAAGTTTCTTTACCTTCTTTTCAATTTGCCTTTCAATCATAGTCTTCCACTCTTTAAATGCTGAAAATGCTTTTGACTTATGCTTCAAGAAATAAGGTCACACTCTTCTAGAATAATCATCAATAATTGTTAACATATAACGAGCACCTCCTAGAGATGTCTTACGAGATGGCCCCTATAAATCAGAATGCACATAATCCAAAATACCTTATGTAGTATGAACTGAGGTATTAAATCTCACCCTCTTGTGTTTGCCAAACACGCAATGCTCACAAAATTTAAGCTTGTTGATGTTATGTCCATCAAGAAGTCCTCTCTTCGAAGTTCTGCTAAACCAAGTTCACTCATATGCCCAAGACGCATATGCCAAAGATTAGTAGCATCGTAATCGATAATGAACTTGAAATTATGGCAATATTACGATATTGTAGTACCTGCAAATGGTACAGATTGCGATTTAATATCGACTTTCATCACAATAAGAGAGTCTTTTGATACCTTTAAAACTCCACCTTCACCAGAATATTTGTACCCTTTAGTACCAAGAGTACTAAAAAAGATGAGGTTTCTTTTCAAATCTAGAATGTGTCTCACATCTGTCAAAGTTCTGACAATACCATCAAACATCTTGATCTGAATTGAACCAATTCCTGCAACCTTACAAGATGAGTTATCACCCATCAACACAGTACCACCTTCAACAGGTTCATAGGTGGCAAACCAATCCTTATTATGACACATATGAAAGGTACAGGCAGAATCAAGAATCCATTCATCATTGGTCTTAGCACATCCAGCAAAGGCAACAAGAACTTCTCCATTAGGACTATCATCAGCAGCAAGAGAGGCTTTACCTTCATCATCTGGTTTACCTTTTGACTTATAATGGCCGGTTCTTTTTTCTTTATTTTGGAGCTTCCAGCATTCAGAGATGTCGTGCCCACTTTTCTTGCAATATTTGCACGACTTGTACTTGCCTCTAGATTTCGACCGTTTCTTGTAGCTGTTTGAACTTTTGTCTTGAGGTCCATTATTTGAGTTCTTCTCCTTTTGCCTGCCACGAATAAACAAACCTTCTCCTTTCGAGCTTGAATTTTCAAAAGGTATCATCTATTTCATCTTCTCCTTAGCATGCAAAGCTTCATAAACTTCATTAAGAGTGAGAGTATCTCTACTATATAATATGGTATCTCTGAAATTTGAAAAAGAACTAGGCAGGGAACACAAAAGAATAAGACTCAAATCCTCATCCTCATATTTTACCTCCATCGACTCTAGGTCGGCAACGATCTCCTTAAATGCCGAAAGATGATCAAGCACTGATTCTCCTTCTTGCAATTTGTGGGAGTACAACTTCTGCTTGAGATGCATCTTGCTGGTAAGATCTTTTGTCATGCAAATTTTTCTAGTTTCAAACCATAATGCAAGAAATTGCCTTCTCCTTCAAAACATCCTGCAAAATATTATTTGATAGATGAAGGTGAATCTGAGATAAAGCCTTACGGTCTTTACACTTGTCATCTAGGGTCCATGCGATAGGTTCTTTCGCAAAACCTTCCAATGCATCATCCAAATTCATCTGTGCCAACACAGCCCTCATCTTCACTTGCCACAGCGAAAATCTTGTGTCACGATCCAGGAGTGAAAGATCATACTTCAAAGTCGCCATGAGGAATAAAACCTGAAAATTGCTAGTACTGATATGTGTAAATCTAGCAAAAATCACGACCTGTTTGGTATACCTTTTTGTGTACGCGAATCAAATCTTCGATACTCCTGGTACACTTCTTGTGAGCTCGTAGCAAAAAACACCAAAAACTACCAAATCGGCAGGAGCTTTTCACGAGTCAATAGGACCTTGATTGGTGATAGATTAAATAAAGGAAGAAAGGAAACTTGGACCTGTGCCTTTTGCTTTTGGATTTGGTGCGCTGCGATGGATCCTCGCGCGCTGGCTTCGGATGCTGTTCGGTTTTCGGTCGCTTGCGCCGATCTCAACTGGGCGACGCACGGATCGAGGCAAGGCGACGAAACGCGATGGACGATGGCCCGAAGAAGTGCACGCGAAGAACGGGAGTCCTCGGGAGCGATGCGCGACGGGAGCGACGCGCAATGGGCAGACGACGACTGCTGCGAGAGACGGCGGCGCCGAATCGATCTATTATTTTTTCGGTGTCTCTCCTCAAATCCTAAAATCCTGTGCTCCGATACCACTTGTTAGAAATAATGCACGGATCAAGGGAGACAAGAGACACGAATTTTACGTGGAAAACCCTTACGGGAAAAAACCACGGACGCCAACCGGCGATGATCACTATGTGTGGATCGATTACAAAACGCAGGGGATTACAATGAGGTGTGAGGCGTCAACTCTCTCCGTGCGGCTTACAAGAGGTATATAAAGGGACAAAAGGACTTAGAGTCCAAATAAGAAAACTAATCCGCTAATATGGATAACTAATCCGGATACTTATATATTAGAAATTTGGATCATAATATATCTCATATTTAACAGTTGTTACCTAGTAATGTAACACGTAAATTAATATGTGCAATACTATTGTATGTTTGCGTGCTGCAACAAGTGATAACTGCGAACAGGGAAAGTATCGAGTGAATTATTCTCCCTCTTAAAAAATCACCCGAGAGCACCTGTTCTGTTAATTGTTTCTCTGTGTTTTTTTTCGAATATCTTTTCCTCTCTCTTTTTGTGCCCTCGGTGCCTAATAGAACCACACGGGTAAATTCACTAAGCAGATATGCAGCGGCTTCCATTTGGCTCGCAGCAAAATTAGCATGCACGGGCAACCGAACATACAGCGATTAAAGAAAATTTCTGTAGGATACAAAACATCTTGGAACCTGTGCCTGAAGCCCAGCTCTCTCTCTCTTGTCTGCGTTGAACCCGGGGCTCTGCCGCACGGTGCGGCTGCCGTCAACGTCTCTACCGCACAGTAGTCGTATGGTAGAGGGTAGGTGTCGGCTCGTTAGTTATCCTGTACAGTGACCGTGCGGTGGAGATACCATTTCTGTAAATCCGGCAGCGCCTCCATCGCACAGTTGTTATTTTTGCTAATACAATGTCAAATAGTTCCAATACGGCAAAAAAACTCGCCTGTTCCATTGCGGTGAGCGGTGACCACTCCAGTTTGACCGTTGGAACGGAATGTTTGGGTACCGGTCTATTTCGGTGTACTATATCGAGGTATTAAAAATAAAATAAAAATTATATATCTCTATGTATATATACCATAAATTATACCAACCTACTACTATGTTATACACAAAATTCATATGCCAAGATATCATTCATGATAAGGTATAGCGTATTATAATGGCTGGCTATAGAAAAGAATATAAGGATTAAAGAGTCAAAGCCTCTACGACAGTCGGACCTGAATGAAAAAAATGGGCTATACTGGCCGGTACCCGAACGGAAATGATAAGAACACATATAGCTACTGCTAGGTAAATCCTAACATTAACCACGTTACGTACGATATGGATATTGGAGTTGCTATGTACACAAAATGGAACATTTGGTCCTACGCAATGCTCCAAGCCTAAGCCTAATCGAATGTTATGGTTTTTATAAAATTATGCTCCAAGCCTAGTTAGCACTCGTATGACTCCTATGATAATTCTTACTTCCTAGCGCAAAACACCAAGGTTATCAGGATCGTGATCCTAGCTATGTTTTCGTGTTGACAGGATCGAGATCAAATGATCGGATCTTTGAATCATGGTAGGATTGTACTGAACAATCGTGATCGGAAATATTATAAGTTTTGGGCTGCTTTTCGGTGAGTGGTAATACCTGATTAAGTAGGATCAGAATCTGAATAGACGACTAGTCCAACATGTTACATGTACCACGGCAAATTAGTACGACAGCTAATACAACTTTTGAAAGAAAAAAAATCCTTTTTTTTCTCTCTCTCTCTTGGTGCTGAGAAAGAATGACATGCTACTATGTACCTCTGCCATCGCGATTCCAATTCCGAATCCTAGGAAGGAACATGCATGCAAGTGACAAAAAACAAAAGACGTGCAACATCTGGCGAAAGAAACAGATCTACCACCTGAATATTACTCTGATGAGTCATTGCAAAAGGCGAGAGCAGAGGAAGGAGCAGGGTAAAGAGGAGACCAGAAAGCTCTCCAAGAGAGGGTTTTTTTGTTGTAATTTTGCTCTGGCCCCTGCATGCATCACCATCAGGACGCTGTAGCTTTTTGCCGCTTTATATTGATCGATACAAGCCATTGCATGCATGCTCCATGCTTGGTTAGCAATTATGCACACACTAATGCAAAGTACTTAGGCATCGATTAGTGCATGTTAAGTATGGTGCAATGCAAAGTAGTTGGGCATCATCTATGCAGAGTTGCAAACAAGATGGAGGTGGGGGCAAACATTTTGTGATTTTGTTGGACGGAGACAGCGACTAGAGGAGGTGAATAGGAGCACTACTTCTTTTTCACATCGACCTATGTATCATCTCGACCGGATTCAACACCATTCTAATTCCAGTAGCTATAGAAGCTATGAAGATTGAAAGTACAAGCACAGTGAAAGTCTTGTGTTGAACCAGATCATAACCCCGAGACACAACGACCAAAATCACCAAAAACTCAAAGAAAGAATAGTTGGGTGGTCAGACCTCTGATGATGGGCGGTCTGATCGATGGCCGACCACGTTGACCTCTCACATGGACGGTCTGATCTCTCACATGGGTGATTTGATCTCTTGCATGGATGAACAGTAAAATCAGTATGATTTCAAGATCACAAATCGACTCAACTTTTGATCCGGTGATCCAAATCTCCTTAAATTTCAACCATAGCTCATTAAGAAGGTTAGCAACCAATTCCAATTGACAATTGGAAAGATTGAGGCCAAGGTTCCATCAATTTCTTAGATGAGGACAAAAGGGCACAAGAACCGAGGAGATTCAAACTTTGATCCAAAAACTTGCTCGTAGGTAAATGAAGATCAAGATGATTCTAGATGTATTCTCACATGTCACAGCAAGTAAGATCACAACAAGAAACCCAAAGGAATATCAAAATTTCAGAAGTCACCAAAGATATAGCAAAATTAAGAAGATACTCATCTTGAGGAAACTTTTTTGGATTGATTTGAGAAGGATGTTGGTTTACAGCCACTCCATCATGAAGGGCAAAAACTCAATACGTGAGCACTCAATCAATCCATCTCTCATAAACCCTAGCCTCAACTACTCCAAAGACCCCAAAATATAAATTAGGGTTTTTTTCTCTCTTGATAGCACTTTAGAACTCCAAATCTGGACATTCCCTTTTATAGTGGAGGATAGGTTTATAGAGAAGACCCTAATGGGCACCCATTAAGCTCACACAAAATCGGGTCTACACTTAAGCAAGCTTTTCATAGCAGATGACGAACCGGACTTACCGAATCTGTTTCTTCGTGATCTATATTTTCACTTGGACTAAATCGTCTCCCCTTACACCGTCTTACGCCGCGGTTTAGCTAAAGATCACCAAAGCGGTATTTTGTGAAGTTACCAAAATACCCCTTCTCGATCCTTCTCCAAAAATCGAGTCTAATCTTCATGAAGCAATCCCATGCTTCGCCACGTATAGCTAGATTAATGACTCTCTTCATATCGGCAAGTCTCTCTCATCAAGTTTCCACCGAAACCACTATAGCACTTGCCCCCCACCCCCGCATCGCTTGACGCAACCCGTCATACCGAACTTCCCGTTCGACCAATGACTTCACCTAACATCCTCGATCGTTCTAAACCTCAGCTTTCCAATTCCAAGCCTAGTCTCGATCATCCACATCGTTGATCTCCAAACCTCCTGCACAACAATAGACCAAGAAATCGATTTCGGACACAAGTTCTTCGTAACTTGTAGTCAAAACACGCATCATGCAATACATATGCACTGAAACCCATGAAATTGACCTAACCTATGATCATCGTTGCCTTGCCGGCCAGCGAACAGGGCAAAATCGGTCAGACAACCACCCATAGTCGGTTTAACCGCCCCTGGCCGGTCTGACCGTAGCACATGGACTTAGCCAGATTTTCTCCCTGAAAAGCCGCACCTTCTCTGAAAATTTAAAATGAATAGAACTTTTGACTCAAACTCCAAAAAATATGAGGCCAAGTGCAGAAGAACCCTCTCACTTGCCTACACCCTCTATTTTTTTTGGCCCGGCCCCAAATTCAAAAATCATCTTCAGACCGCCGCTCACGGCTGGTCTGACCGCTAGCCACTTGGCCTGCCCATAGGCCGGTTTGATCGTCTGAGGAGGTTGGTCAAACCGCTAGCAAGACCGGTTTGACCGCCGGCCTGGCCGGTCTGACCGCCCCAAACCCGCATTCAAAATTTTGCCCAAAACGCGTGTTTCTACAAACGATCGTCACCATTGTCGATTGTATCATCATTCTAAGATCAGGAACATATCCCCAGATTTGGTGCTTGATTTGGTGGGAGATCTTCAGCCTAGAAAAACCGTTCTTCCAGGATGCAGAGACTAAATAATCTCTAACCGTTTTCGTGTACATATTAGTGCGACGATATCAAGATCACAACCATTAACTTAAGCTCTCCCAGACTCTGGCCGGTTCATCCCTGAATCATCCTTTCTTGATCCCATCTTTAGCTGAGATGTACATATTATTGCATCTAGCATCTATTCCAAACTTTATTTAAATCTCGAAAACAAAACAATTTCAAAATGCAACCGAAGAAATTGTGTTTCCCCCTGTCAACCGGCCATGTAACATATTATTGCATCTGGCATCATCCCTGGTTCCGGTTTACCAATCCCCGCTCAGCCTTATGTTTATGCTTCTTACACTGAACATGCTCATGCATCTACCGAGAATACATAATCAAGTCTTCAAAAAGAGTACATAATCATGATCACAACGTCACACTAGATTATATTCCAAGCACTTTTTGTTCCTGTCAAGTTGGCTTTTATTTGTGAAGACATTTGCTTTTCCCCTTTCCCGTGATGCTTATAAGAGCATATACAATAGTGTAACGTTAGCTGTCTGTAAGACTTATCACGTAGGACATTAGATGACGTGAATGAGAGAGATGGAGCATAGAGAATTGGGTTATCTCTCATGTAGTAGTCGACTGCAACATAAGAAACAATACATATTATACATGAAGGAGTTGTCTTTAGTGATGTCTATAGATGACATGGAGATGTACTACAGACAACAGATGTCTATACCATTGTACATGCCCTAACCATGATCCAAAAATGCGGTGTCCATGTTATCGGAAAGAGTAGCACTTTTATGCTCTCCTAACATTAATTAAACAAATAACAGTGTGTAATTTTTAGTACTATTGTAGTGTTTAGGTGAAGATCAGATCGTCAACGTGCTGAGGACCGAGCGAAGGCTCGGTTGGCTAGCTGTGCCTGGTGAGCGAGTAGCCCATCAGGAGTTCGATCCCTCGGCCTCGGGGCCTCATTTTCCGGTTGGGCTTAGGACTAGTACACACACATGTGGGTGCGTTCAATGATTAATTCTGGTTAAAACGTGTGTTTAGGACGCACTTATGTGTATGTGGGTGTGCGTGTGGTGTGAATTAGTTTGTGCGTCCGACGTGTACTCCCAAAAAAAAAATTGTCAACGCGCTTTAAAATTTGTGCCTTAACATGAGTTTGTTCCTTCTCTTCCCTTCCCTTCATGAAAAACAACAGCATAGTTCCATATGGTCATCATGATCAATCATACTCTTCTTTGTTTCAAGGACTGACAAACTGTGTAAGACAATATCAAAATTCCTTTTTTTTTTATTGTAGAATGAGATTCATTTAAGACTTTGATATATCTGGATCAATTCGAGAACCCACGTATAAACCATCTTAACATATATCCGCTCAACTTGGACACCGTAACATACTCCTAGAATTCTAGAGATTCTAGACGCTACTAGCATACAATTTGCCAATGTATCAAGCATCGCAGCATATGCATATATACGCCAAAGCTTGCCAGCCAATCAGAAAGCCAAGTGCCAACCATACAATTGGTTCTTCTGAAGCTCTGTGAGTTCTTTAATGCCCATGTATCAACTGCAAATCAGCACAGGCCCTACCACAGATGGGCAAGAACCTCCTTGGTTCTATTTTCTATAAACAAACAAAGGCAAGTACCACTATGATAACTATGGTCTAAAGAACATTTTTCAGACAACATTCCCGGGTCATGGTAGAGCTACATAACACCTGTCGATCGTTAGGGACGATTTCTTGAGAAACCGTTGCGAACAGTCACTGACATGCTGATCTAACTGTGGGCGGCCGAGCTCTAGCTTATATTTGGATGACTGCTTATATCTATTTCACATACAAGATGTATTGCTCGGCAATTCATATTGAGAGTCTGTTTGGAATATATGGAGTTGACATGAAATCATTCATTGGGAGTGTAAAAAAATTCGCTCGTTCCAAGCGGGCTGAAGTTAGCCGTGGCAAACTGGCAAATGGCAATGGCATCACTGACAAAAGAAAAGAAAAAAACACACAAAGTACAAGCGGCAAATTCCTCTCTCTCCTCGCTCACTCTACTGTCCACTGCTACTCTGTTGCTTTGCTTCTCGGCTTTGGCTCTTGCTGATCATCTGTCTGGCTTTGTCACGGGCTTTGTCCAGTACCACTGCCGCGCTGCTCTCCCTCTCCGCTCCCATGGCCATGTCGCTCCCTTTCTTCTCCCCCTCGTGATGGTTTCTTGGCCTAGTTGTTTCTACTGCGTTCTTGGCGCCGTTTTCGCTGCAAAGCTCGCATCTTGCAGCCTCAAGTATCGGTGAAAGGTTGCTTCTTTCCCGCGTTTTGGCGGCGAAGGTGGGATCTTGGCTGCCCCTGCGCACTGCATTGGAATATTGCGTAGTTGATGGTGGCATTGCTGGATCAAGAAATCTTTGAGGAAAGAGTTTAATGGGTGCGGTGGAGCTGTGCACCGCGTCCTGAACGCGCCGCACGCAAGGTGTTTGTGGAAAAGTGCGCGGGGGGGAGATGAGGGACTTGTCCTGCTTCGGGGAGAGCAGCGTCCAGATTGCGGACGCGGCGTCGTCGTCGTCGTCGAGCGCCGCCGGAGGCGGCGGGAAGGGCGCGGCGCAGAACTTGGTGAGCTGCCTCTACCAGGCGCAGCTCTCCGGCCGGCCGTGCGTGATCTCGGTGACGTGGAGCAAGGGCCTCGTGGGGCAGGGCCTCAGCGTCGCCGTCGACGACGTGTCCGGGCAGTGCCTGTGCAAGGTGGACGTCAAGCCGTGGCTCTTCTCCAAAAAGAAGGGGTCCAGGAGCCTCGACGCCGCCGGTGACGGCAAGGTCGAGATCTTTTGGGACCTGTCGGGCGCTAAGTTCGGCCCCGGGCCGGAGCCACTGGAAGGGTTCTACGTCGCGGTGGTGTTCGACCTTGAGATGGTGCTCTTGCTCGGTGACATGAAGAAGGACGCGTACCGGAAGACGCGCGCCGTCCGGCCTGTGCTCAATACATTGTTCATGGCGAGGAAGGAGCACATTCATGGCAAGAAGGTTTATTCTGCCAAGGCTCAGTTTTGTGATAATGGCCAGTGCCATGACATTGTCATAGAGTGTGACACCATTGGGCTCAGGGACCCTTGCCTTGAGATCCGCATCGATAAGAGGCCGGTCATGCAGGTCAAGCGGCTGGCATGGAAGTTCAGGGGGAACCAGACGATTCTGGTAGACGGGTTGCCAGTGGAGGTGTTTTGGGATGTCCATGGTTGGCTCTTCAGCTCGACAACGAGCAATGCAGTGTTCATGTTCCAGACATGCCAAGCGCCTGAGAAGTCCATGCCCTGGACATACTCGCAGATTTTTAGGGAGTCTCAGTTGCAAGGTCTTGGTTTCTCCTTGATCCTATATGCGTGGAAGGTTGAGTAGGCGCGTGCAGGATCGAATTGACTGTCACACTTCCCTCCTTCTGAGTGTTAGCAAGATGATTTACTGAGTGATTTGTTCTGTGAAAGTTGAGTGAGGCTCTATGTATGTTTTATTTTCCAGCTCTCTTGCTTTGCCAAATATTTTCTCAAGATCATGTTGTTTTTTACTTAATTTTGTCGACCTCTTTTCCTCCCTTGTTCCAAAGGGGGTTAGTGTGAATGCTCCAAATAGTTTAACATGTTAGAACTTCCAGATCAAGTGCTGTAATGATGTAAAGTAAAAAAAGAGCCTCAATGCATAGTTTTTGTTAGTTAATGATAGCATTGTTCAGATGAAGTTTGGAGTTGCTAGCTATTCTTTTCCTGTACTTTTTTTTTAAAAAATGGGCAGTGTTTGTGATTGGTCTCATCCGCTAAATTGAGCTAGACTTTTGGTATGCGTCAATGATAATTTTCATCTCCGTGGAAAGCTGGAGCCATGAAGGCTATGAAGAATCAAGACACTCCAAATACTTGATCATCAAGGTTTGCCACAATGCAATTCCACTAATTATCTCTTCATGCTTATTCATAGACATCGATCTGAATATGGCAATTATTTGAAGGAGATAGATCTAGTGAAAACGTTATCGCCGAAATTTCGGCGGTTATCGGCGATTTTCGGAGTTATCGGGGTGGGGCCTGGTAATACACAGTATCGGCAAAAAAAATTCGGGCCCATTTGAATGCCTAGCATAGCCGAAGAGCCCACTTCTCCCCTCTTCCTCTCCCGTCGAATCCGTTCACCCTAACTCCAATTCTTCCGCGCATGGGAGTGATTTCGGTGGCAGCGGCGCGCACTGAGCGGGGAGGCGTCCACTTCGGTGCTGCCGCGCGCCGCACCGGCGGTGGCGCCCGCAACGAGGAAAGCGGTCATGCGGACATGGTGCAAGGCTGGAACGCGCAGCAGTCGCGCTGGAGTGTGGGCGTGGGGTGGGGCAATCAAGATTAAGTCGTTCGGTGATCCTCCGTCGATCCTCCGAGTCGATGCTCAAGATAAGTACAAATTGGCAGTGTCAGAGCTGATGCGTTGGCTCTCCAACTAAGATGAATGCTCATGCATAAACTACAAACTATCCGAGTTGAGCTGCTCTATCGTCGAGGATCCGTAGCGATGGAGACGGGGTGCCCGATCTTTCGATGAGATTGATAAATATTGATTTTGGTGGAGGTGACTCTCGCGATCCGGCTACAACCATACGACGACGCTTGCGTCTTAGCAATCGTTGAACCAACTCCGAGATGTTATTGACCTTGCTGGAAGCGCGATCAACCTGAACACGAGGTTCAATTCCTGCGAGCAATCGAAGAACTAGCAAGAATAAAATATTGGCAATCTGATATTGCGAATAAGAATATAGTGTAGATGGTATTGAAAAACAAAGGTGGGATCCCGAAGACTGTCTTGACAGGTGGTCGTCCGACACAACTGAAGAACAGAAGTTTGCACTATAGCTAAACCTAAACTCAACGAAATCCCAGTTCTAGCAAAGGGAGGCGGCGGCTCCTATATGGGGACATGACCAGGGGTGGCGGCCAGAGAAGTGGACGCACGCCCCTAGGGTTACAAGGCCCATGGGTCCAAGAGGAGGTGGTGCAACACCCTTTTGACTCGGGCTCAAAAACAAACATAGATTGTTTTGTTGATTGTAGCCGGCTCGGATGGAATTTGAAGATGAGGTTAGATTCGTTGAAAAGTAGACTTGATAAGCTTTCAATGAAGTCCAAGAACATCCCAAAAAGAGTCCGTATGAAGAAGTTACTACTGTTTGAACTTAGTGCTATTGCAGTAGTCCGAATTCGAATCTAGAACGAGCCCAACTCGAACTCTCGCTTGGCTTGGACCCAAAGTGATTTGGTGACCTCCATTATGCTTTCCATGCATGTCCATAACTCCACATGCATCTCCTTGATCCTTTTCCATGTTCCTAAGCACAATTAAATAACTTGCATTAGGTAACAGTCTATTCTCATTAATATATAAAGCTATGAACGAATTCACCTGATAATTAAGTTAGCGAGCGTGAGCTCGAGTAAGTGGTCCTTGTAACACTGGTTGTGGATGAGTTGTGTGTGTATACGCGGTTGTATCCAAGTTAGGGGTGTCCTCATCACGTAGTCGCGGCTGTTGAAATGAGGAACTAGTCTTTGCTTCAAATTTAGTCGTTGAACTATTTCTGTTTTTAATAATTCAGTTAAAATTGGTGAACATACAAAGTACTAATTGAGTTGGAACTTGTTGTGCTTGATTGATGAATGGAGTTGTAGACATGTTGCTCGAATAATATGCAGTAATTGTTTCTTCTTTACATGTTTTAATCGTAATTCTAAGCTAATCCAAAATGAAGCTCTATTTTTTTGGGGTAAATTCTAAACATTTTGATGGACCAAAGGTTAATTTCTTCTACAAAAAGTGCAAAAACGCAGCCACAAGCAAACTAGCCTTCTACTTGATACTCCAAGGGATGCCATAGCTTCCCTTTCCCACAGACCTAGCAAAATGGGTGGCCTGACCCCGCACGGCATGGGCCCGATGAGGCACGGCCCGTTCTGGCTCGGCTATTAGATGGGTCGTGCCGTGCCGGCCCACGTGCCGAGGAGGCGGCCCAAGCATGGCCCGCCGGCCGTTCTTGTCGTGCCAGGCTCAGGCTGGCACGAGCCCATTTGGCTTGCTGGGCCAAGGCTAGCCCATTTATCCCACGCTGCCCGACGGCTTGCCCACGCCCCTGTCTATGCTGCACAGCCTCCTACCCACGCCCCTGCCCCTTTTCTTCCTCCCCCTGCTACCCTTTGACCTTCCTTGCCCTCACTCACTGCCGCCTCCTCTCGACCTCTCCCTCTCGGCCTCTCCTCCTCAGCGCCGGCCTCCGCCCCTCCCTTCTAATACGGGGTCGCTCGATCTTCTCGACGTAGGATCAAGATACTCACGTGTGGCCTCTCGAATCGTAGTGATCCTCCGTTGCCAATGCAAGAATGAGCACTCTTTAATTCGCAAGAACACACACGCTGGACTTCACGACCGCCAAGCGAAGCCCTATCGTGCTCCCAATTCCCAGCGAAAAGGTTGAACGATCTCAATTAGCAAGAACTCTCAATTTCCCTCAAGAACATGGCTCGGCCATGCGTGGAGAAATAAGAACTGAAATCAATCTATTATCTCAAAATATCTGGTCTCCATACAAAGAAAAGGTGGCGGCTACTTAAGGTCCCCCAACCTCTACGCACGCACTCGCCTGCATACGTAAACCAATTCGGCGCGGCCGCCATCCAACCGACTAAACAAAAAAAATAAACAAGACCTTCGGTCAAACCTTGGCTCGCAGGCCATACCGATCGGACTCAACCAATAAAGAAAACATAACCATGCTGCGCTCGACCAGGACCTTGGCGCGCAGGACATGTGAACCAATAGAAGGTCACTTGACCATGACTAGATAACGTGACTAGTACATGACCGTGACTAATTATGTGTGATGCTTCTTCCTTTCTTTCCTTAGCCACACCTTAATTGTTGATCAAAAGTAGTAGCTCCATCTAGTGCTCTTCCATGGCTTTGGCCTCGGCTTTCTCCTCATACCTAACTATACATAAAATACTAGAATTAGGTAGTAGCAAATTCTCATCAAAGACAAGCTCTTTAAAGAACAAGTTCACCTGTTGTTGTAGTTTCTTTGCTCGTGCTCTTGTAATCGGCCCTGTTGGTTCAATGAGAGGAGATGAAGGGGCATGTTCAGTAGGGATGTCCTCATCATCTCAATCAACCTCCTCCTCTCCCTCTCCTCCCTTAGCCTCTTCTCCCTCTCCCTCCCGCGCCCCCAAGTCCCAACTCCTCTTTTCCCCCGCCTAGCCCAGTACGGGTGTGCGACACAGCACAGCCGTCAGCCGCACAACCACTACCGCACTGTGTGAGAGAGAGGGGGAGGCCGCTGGTGGCTGGAGATCGAGCCCTCGAGCCCTGGAGTTCTGGAGGTTTGGAGAAATTGTGATGATTTTTGGATCGGGATGGGTTGGCCAGAGATCAGCAACTTGCATCCGTGTAGTTCTAGGAGTAATCTCTTCTGTGAAGTGTGATTCTGTGTATTTTTCGATTGAAGGGTGCCTCTCCCTCCTCCTTTCTGCTGATGCGGAATTGCTGAAGGATGTTCTGATGACTGGCACCGAGACGAGGGGAGTCCCAACTGAAGCCGGCTATGCTCGCGTTTGCAGAACAGACTCAAGAGTCCCGGAGGTAGACGACAAAGCTCTCGTGGCATGCGGGCCCACGGGCAGTGAAACAAAATAAAAAGGAAAACAACCGGTGCGGTTTGGGCTGCACGCACAAAAGGAACGGGCCCGCTCGGGCTGGGCTGAGGGAATAGAAGCGGGTTGAACGGAAGATTCGGCCCGAGGATTTCTGAGATTAATAGTAGCTTTTTCTTTTTAGAAAAAAAAAACAGAAAAGGCAAATAACACTTAGAAAATAGCAAATGCACTCGAAAAAATTCTAGAAAATATATCCAAGCACATAGAACCCAAATAAAATAATTTTTAATATTGTTATGTTGACATTAATCATATTAAATTGTTTTTTTGAACTTTGAAAATTTATATTAAGCTTTTAACTTTAGTAGAAAAATCCAAATGGTTCCTTTTCTTTTAAAACTTCAAAACAGACCAAATTTTTGGGATGTTACAAACCTACCCCCCTTAAAAGGGAATCTCGTCCCCGAGATTCTGGCTGACTATAGAATAGGTTCTGACGTAGGTCTAACCTGAAGACTTACCCGAGGCGACATTCTGAACTGCTTGTGCTTCTTCTGCAGTGACATGGTTCAGTCTTCCTCTTGAGGCAGTTGATGGAGTCCTGGTAGCTTGATTTGGGGTCTGAGGCACTCCTCTTCCTGCTCCTGGCAAAGAAGTCCTGGTTGGTGTTGGTCCCAAATTGAAAGGAATTGGTGTCAGCCCTTGCTTCTGCGGGCACTTATTAGCATAATGACCTGTCTGGTGGCAATTGAAACAAGTAACTCCTGTGCCATGGTTGGGGTTCCCTTGAGGTTGATTATTGTTGCTGTTGTTGACATTGGGAATCCCTGTATTTCCTGCATGAGACACTGGTACTGGGGTCCTGAATCCGACCGATGAATTATTGGGACGAAAAGGCTGCTGAGCATTGGTTCTGGCTCTCTGGAGCTGATTCTGATGAGCTCCGTGTTGTATCATCTTCCTTTTGCGGGATTCATCCAACTCACGACGAGAATCTTCTATGAGTATGGCTTTATCCACCATATGCTGAAAATCCACATAATCATTTCCAACCACTTGCACTTTCAAAGTGGGGTTGAGTCCACGCTTGAATCGCTTCTGACGTGCATTATCCGTAGCAACATCTTCTGGAGCATAGCGAGAAAGTTGAGTGAACTTGTTGAGATATTCACCCAAAGACATGTTTCCTTGCTGTAGTTCGCGAAATTCATTCTTCTTCATTTCCACTATACCTTCAGGGACATGAGCTTGACGAAAAGATGTTGAAAATTCCTCCCAAGTGATAGCGTGAGAATTCCCATGAGCTGCGGTGTAGTTCTCCCACCATTCTGCGGCTGTACCTTCCAACTGATGTGAAGCAAAAAGAACTTTCTCACGATCATTGCATTGAGCGATGGCGAGCTTTTTCTCCACTGAACGAAGCCAATCTTCTGCGTCCAAAGGTTCTGATGAATGAGAAAACGTGGGTGGACGAGTCCTCATAAACTCCGATAGCTTGGAATAATGATGAACTGGCGGCGGAACAGTTGCTGCTTGATTATTCTGACTATTCTGACTATTTTGGTTCAACAAGTTGTCTATTGCAGCGGCGGTCTGACTTTGCTGCATCATCATGGCGTTCATGTTCTGCATCATTGCACTCATGAATTGCATCTGGGCTGCTAGAAGTTGTGCCATGTTTGGCTCTGCGGCTTCAGGGGCTGGTGACTGGTCACTTGCATTAACATTGGCATTGGCATTGGCATCCTCTGACTGAGTACGGCTCGAAATATTGCGAGTGTCAACCATCTGCGATAATCCTCCATAGGTTTAATAGGTAAGATAGAAAAGCAATGTAGATGAGAGGGAATAGCACAGTAGATGAGATAGACAAGATAGAGTAGATGGGAACAGCCTAATTAGGGGAACAGATTATACCCAAAGGCAAAAACAAGAAGACATAGCTGAAATGCTATGAAAGCACAATAAAACTTTTCAAATTAAAGCCTTAGTGTGACTGCAACATAATGCTTGACAGCAAAACTGCAGCTCCCACTTACACACAACCCAAATAAAGACCTATGCAACAGAGATCTAACACGTTACTAAACTCTAATAGGACGGCTTCAAATCTAAACTAGAGAACGAAGATCCTTCAAAACATCAGGAATGAAGTGACGAAGATACTCTTGACAATTGCTGGTGACTTGACTTCCTTCTTCCGAACTAGAGAAATTAATGAGGCGAGAAAGTCAAATTAAGATTATAAAACAAGGTTCAGCCAAGACAAGAGACAAGATCTCTGGCACAAGATGAGTAGAATAGAATAGGATAAGAATAGAATAGACTGAGATGAGAAGAGAATAGAATAGGTGAGAAAAGAACAACTACTCAAGTCAAATTAAGTTGGTTTGATTTAGAAAATAAAATTTGAAGCTTTTAGCTAAAACGACAATGCTAACTAAGGTTGTGTTCTACAGTCGATATGGCTTTGATACCACCTCTGTCGGGACCCGAAAATGCATCTCAGGAACCCTCTGTGTATTCTAAACTAGTCCTAGATCAGTAGCAAGCTCACACAAGAAAACAGTGATGAAATACCATCCATTTATTCAATTTAACTAAAAAGATCTTAAAGTAACAAATAATAATAATAACTGGACCTTATGGTCAACATTTATTTAACTTGCCACGCAGGGCTAAAGAAACAAATAAACTCTTGCAGCGGAACGAAACTCTTCAATTGGCCAATCAACATGCCCACAGGCAATCGAGTGGAGAAACGCATCCTAATCCGCAAAACCTTCATGGTCTTCTTGGTAGAACTCGGAGTTCCCTGGTTCTTCTGTGGAGATTAAACAACACAGGGCGCAAAGCCATGAGTACTTTGAATGTACTCAGCATGCCGTGGGGAAATGTATGCAAATAGTATTCATGCAGGGCTTGAACAAAAGTTAGTTGTATGGCTCTTTTGCGGAAAACAGCATTTACGATAAATACAATAAATAGATTGAAATGTGTAATTGAAAACAATAATAAGTAAGTAAACAATTGTTTTGAAACCACCAGTGGACTTCCCATTCACTTCCCAACCAAACCAACGATAAGTGAATTCCCCATTCACTAATCGACACAACCCACCAAGTGAATGACCTATTCACCAAACGAACATTATATTCATCAAGTGAACTTCCCATCCACACTGACATATTTTTGAAGAAACTCTATCTCCGTGTGAAATCCCGAGCATGTCCATAACCGCGGACACGGCTATTCGAATAGTTTTACACTGCAGAGGTTGTATGCGGCTTGACCCACAAGAGATAGATCAACTTATAATGTCGCATTTCACGCTCCGTAGGTGTGCGACTAAGTGATCATCACAAGGCTTTTACAAAGCTCCTTCTTAACCCGCCGCGCTAAGGTTTCAACATCAATGTCTTTCCGACTGCATTGTGGCCCCCTCTTGCGCCACCGTGAGAATACGTTTCCCACGACTCACACTTCACATGACGAACCGAAATTAAGACATTGCTAATTAGTCACCAGTCACCCCATACCGGACATGTGGTTGTACGGTTAAGGCCCAGTTCAATGGCGCACAAGATTAAGTCCTTGATAAGTTACTCAGGCGAGACTATCACAAACCCACAACATGTTCAATCCACATCCCCACTATCCACCAACCACTCGCTCAAGCGAAAATCATCTTGTTTAACCAAAACCAATGACATACCCTGTCATGGCTCCCAAATTTTAACAAGAGTGGCTCACCACCACGGTTCCATAAATCATTAAGTCAAAATTAATTATTAAGACACATGTGATGACAACCCGTCGTAACTAAGCTGAACTAAGCATATGTACGATACCCATGTTGGCAATATAAATATGTCCAACTAAAATTACCCATACTAAGGTGACAAAGGATTCATGGCATTCAAATAATCAATGGGGGCATAATGACAACAGGTAATATCTAATCCCAAAACCATTGATATAAATATAGCATGCAATTGTATAAAGCAATATATACTTTTGAAATCATGGGTTCGATATGATAAAAGGACCACGACTTGCCTTGGAATAAATCCTGGGATTGATCTTGATCTTGGTATGCTACTCCTTGCTCGAAGCTTCCCGAAGTATCAACGTCTACTCGCAAAAACAAGCAAATAATCAAATAAATAAATAAATAAATAACAGAGAGAAAATAGACTCTAAAAATTAAATAAAAATCTCAGATAAATAGATCTCGAATTTAGATAAATTTAGGAATTTGAATGGACTCAATCGGAGTTCAGATGCAAAAGATATGGGCTTTGAAAGATTGAAATCACATAAAATACTGAAAATCAGAATTTATGGATTTACTGGAATTACTTTTCTAAAGGAAAAGGTAATTAATGCGTCAGGTGACGTCAGCAAGGAAATTCAGCCGAAAAAGAAATAAAAGGAATTGAATTTGACAGGTGGGGCCCACTGGTCATTGACTTGGTGTACGATGGACTGAGTTCACCGAGAATCGGATCTGGTTAGGGTGTGAACCGGCCACCCACGCGCTGACAGGGACGACACGTGTGCGACACGTGGGCAGAGGGGATGAGGTGGCGGCTTAGCTGGCGGCTGACTCGACACAGAGCAACGAGCATAGGAGGCGGCAGCCATGGCCGACGGGGAGGCTTCGGGGTCGACGGCCAACCACAGGAGTGGATCTCCGGGAAGATAGCAAAACGGGCTGCCGAGGATATGGCGAAGCTTCAGGTGCAGATGACTTGGCAACTCCAGCGACGAGACGACGGCGACGGGGTGCTCACGGGTGATGGCGGCTTGGGCAATGGTGTGGCGCCCGACAAAGATCAAGAGGAGCACGGGTGCGGCGGCACCACCAGGAACATAGGGGAAGGCTCGGGACAACCAAGATGAGCCGAACGGCAAATGAGTAAGATGACCGAGAGCAAGGAGATGACCGTGACAACAATTCGGTGGTGAAGAAGATAAAACAAAGGTGCAGATTAGATGTCGGAGCCTGAATTACGATTCGGAACCTCTCGTGTATACGCACTAGTCCAGGATCACGCTAGTGCACACAGGGTTAACATAGGTAAATATCGATCCACACAAGCGATAAATAAAGTAAACGATTAGTTTGAATAACAAATAAGGGTTTTGACTTTATAGTCGAGTTTACACTTATTAAGCCACGCAGGGCTAACAGAGAATAAAACAAAGAATGAACGGAAATAACTCCAACAGATCCCACCAATTCACCACAGGCAACCGATCGATCCGCACCTTAACGATCAACAACCTTCGCGAACTCCTCCTCGAAAGCAAAGTGAGACTCTTCCTCTTCAGAGGTTTGGGCGCAAGTTTTACAACAAGCGTGAGTACACAACCGCACTCGCAAATCATACCACAGAATGCAATGTATAGATGCAGGCTTATTCCAAAGAAAAGGCTTCTGTGGTTCTTTTGCATAAAAGCAACATTTCCAATTGAATACCAATAATAGATTGAAAGCATAATTCAAAACAAATAGACAATAATAATTTAACAATTATTTTCACAAAGACACACAGCTAACCAGATTTTTTCACATAGCCACATGATTGAGGTCACACAGCTCCCATCCCAGCATTTTATGAAAACTACCCCTCGCGTGAAATCCCCGAGCATGTCCATGACCGTGGACGCGGCTATTCGAATAGATTGATTTAACACTCTGCAGAGGTTGTACACCTTACCCACAAGATACAACTAGTGTAGCAAGCACTAATCATAACAAAACAGTTCGAAAACTTCATCTCAAACATTGACATTCCCGATGTGCTTTCCCGCTATACCGGCTCACATAGAATTGGTATAACACACATCGCTGGACAGGGAAGCGACGAATCGTCCCGCGATGTAACCATCAAGTAGTCACACCTCCACCCTGTCACACAGCCTAACCTATCCACCTAAACATCAATGCCGAGAATCCATAACTTACTAAGTTAGGCCCGTCCCATACCAGGCATGTGGTCGTGCAGCAAGGCTCAGTTCAATGGCGCACAAAGTTGAGTCCTTAATTGACCAAGGCAACACTTCCATATTCTAACTAAGCCACACAGAATATCATTCCCAAGCACACAGCTTCCACCATATCACACAGCTTCCACCACTTACCTCAGTCTAAATCCTTTACCACCCAGTTGGTTTGAGTGCAACACATGCCATCACGAAGTAATAACACATAGCACACAGTTTTACACAAAGTTCCATAGTCACTTAGTCACATTTGATAAATTGCAACTTACATGAGATGTGAGACTCGTGGCATGGCTAAGCAATTGTACTCGCATCTAACCAACCCACGTTGGTGCTACAATATTACCAACTAATAAACCAATCTAGGGTGACAAGGAATTATGACATACAAGGCCAAGGTGTGATAACAATTTGGATACTAACTATGCCCAAAGCATTTAAATAAATAATTAAAATAGAATGTAGTACTTTGAAGCAAAGTAATTTGAAAACTGGGTTCAAGATGATCAAAGGTATGACTTACCTTGGAAAAGGTCTAGGTACTGGTCTTGATCTTGGGGTGCTCCTTCTTCAACGAAATTCCCCGACGAATCGACGTCTACTCGCAAACGAGACAAAAACAAACACATCAAATAACTAACAGAGGCAAAACAAGCTCCAAAAATTAAATAAAAATCTCAGATAAATAGAGCTTGAATTTAGATAAATTTATAAATTTGAATGGGCTCAATCGGAGTTAGGATGCAAAAGTTATGAGCCGTGGAAGTTTTAAATCTAAAAGAAACCCTAATTTGGATTTTCTGGAATTTCCGAATTATTTCTCTAAAGAAAAATCGGATTATTGCGCAATGCTGACGTTAGCAAAGGAATTTCAGGAATTAAAAGAAATAACAGAAAATACTGACATGTGGGACCCACATGTCAGAGACACGGCTCACGGTAGACTAGATCTACCGAGCCGATTAGATCTGAGGCCGGTGGACTGCCCACACACGCGTGCACGTGGACGCTGACTGGACGCCACGCACACGACACGTCGGCGAGGGTGCTGACATGGCGCCGAGGTGGCGCTGACGCGGCGGTTAAACAGTGGCGGAGGCTCGGGAACCCATGACAACGGCGAACAGCGGCGATTCGCCGGCGGTGAGTGGTACCGGCGTGTAGCTGAGGTTATTGCGAACCTGTTGAACCAACTCCGGGTGGTCAAGGTCGACGGAGATGGCCGGCGGTGAGGTTTATGCGGCGGAGTGGCTCGGGTTTTGTCGGACGGGGGTTCCGGTGAGGTTCCGGCAACGGCGAGGGCTCCCGAGGTAGCTTGGACGACGGCGAACCGCGCGCGCGATCACGAGGGGCGGCGGCGACGCGACGACGACGCAAAGCGAAGAAAACGCCGCGGTGACAAAACCTAAAACTCCGATTGCGGCGCGCTAGGGCTCAAGTTGCGTAATAGGTTGAGGGGTTCTGGTGCGGACGTCGATGCGATCCCAGGGGACCTATTTATAGGGTCCGGGAGGCTAGGGAGGCGTGCGGCGGCGGAAACCCTAAAAAGAGTCCGAGATGAACTCGCGAGGAAAACAGAGATAGAAACGGAATTGGGATATGATTTTTATCCCAAAAGATGCGGAGAAGATAGAGATTGAGTTCGGTACAAAAATCTAGAAGGTTTTGGCTAGGAAGTCCCGTTGTCGAACGAGGCTTCTAGAAGGCGACAATGGCGGACGGAGGCGGGCGCATCGCGGGGACGAAGCTGACTCGGAGACGAAGACGGCGGGCCCACCTGGCAGTGAAAGCCCACGCACGTGCATGATCGGGATAAGAGAGTCACATCCGATCCGACGGACGGCTGTTCGTAGTTGCAAATATGTCTAGTATATATGTTTCTTTTATACGATCATTGTTTTAGGAATTAAAATAATCACAATAGTGTGCATATATCTAATAGTTTTTGGGTGCCAGAAAAGTTAAAAAGATTTAAACATTGTAGGATGTCTAAACAGATTATAGGTGATTGGTTTTGTTCATTGACCTCATATGTTACTTCACGGCCAAACCAAGAATTGAGTTCTATTGCTTGACTGAAAGGAGTTCAACTTGGATTTACTTGATTAATGGTTGAAGTTGTATTCTAAAGCTTCTTTGTTAGAGTATATGCATGCTATATACCTTTGTGAATCAGGCTTAACTCATACATGCTATAATCGTTGTTACAAAACATTATCTAGTTAGCAATAGTATCATTGCCTGCATAAAGTTTCAGTGACATAGTCAGCTGGCTGAAGATTGGTTTGTTGTATTGCCGCCTGTTCATTCATGTTATATCAACCAAAAATTCAGTTACCTGTCTGAAATCGAAAACTTATGACCTAGTTCACATGTCCAGTCAATGAAGAACTCTGACTTTCTTGGATACTGACAGTTGAAAATGTAACATCCCAATTTTCCTATGTTTTTGAAAATTTTCAAAATAAAAATAACCAGTTGATTTTATTATTTCAAAAGCTTAAATTGAAATTTAGAAATCAAAAACCATTTAAATTGAGTTATTCCAACTTCAATTAAACCAAAAAGTTAGTTTATTGGAGTTTTTTTGGATTTTATCTGGATTTTAAGTCTTTTATTGCATTTTCTGGTTTTCAATTTGGTTTTTCCTTTTTGTTTGAAGCCAAAACCTATTTTGTTTGCAAAATTTTAAACTAAAGTATAGCTTAAAGTATTTTTATTAAGTTCTAAATAATTCTTGGGATTTCTGTGAATTTTTCTAGAATTTTTAGACCTTAGTAGCTATTTTCTAAAAAGTGTTTTTGTTTTCTTGTATTTTTTAAAATAAAAAATCCTTTTTCCCCGAATCTCTTCGGGCCAATTCTCCTCCTCTGCCGCGCCCATGGCCCCCCGATCGGGCCGCTCGATCGGATCGGACAACTGCCGACCGCGCCTCCCCGCTCCCACTCCTCTCTCGCTGCCGCGCGGGCCCGCCCTGTTAGGGCCTTCTCCTTCCTCCCCTTCTTCATGCCGCGAATCCCGCCGACTCCTTCTTCTGGCCCTAGCGCCTGCCGTGTGCCGTCCGTCCCCGCCTCCGCCGCACCCGTGCGCCCCGCTTTTCCCCCTTTTCTCGCTCTTTTCGCCGACGCCGCCGTCCGCCATTAATGGCCAAAGCGACCACCTCCCCCTCCTCCTCCTCCGGGCCTTCCCGAGCCCTTTAAAAGTGAGCACCGGGTGCACCGCACCCTCCTCTCCCGTTTCCCCCATCTCTCTTCCCCTCTCTCCTTCCGAGCTCGCCGTATTTCGAGCTTGAAGCCGCCGGCCACCGAAGGTCGCCGCCGCCTCCGAGCACCCCCAGCCGCCGCCGCCTCCACCGTCAGCATCGCTGCATCGAGGGGCACCTCGTGCTTGCCTCCCCGACCCCGAAAGCCCTTCAGAGAGTCGCCGCCACGTTCACCCGCCGCCACCGCCTTCTCACCTCGCCGCTGGCCTCCCTGTTGCTCCCCGCCGACGAGACCATGAGCACCGTGTTCATCGTGAGCTTCTCTTCACGTCCGTGCCCTTGCCGCCCGAGTCCTGTTCGCGGCCGCTCGGCGTGTCGCGCCGCCGCGGCGCGCGTGGCGATGTCGTGTGGCACTCGCGCGCCACGTCAGCCCATTTCCTTGTGTGGCGCCCCGTCAAGCCCACGTGGCTTTTCTCCCCTTTTTCCATTGAAAAATTATTCAGCCAAAATTAAATCCCCTCAGGGCTGACGTCGGCTGACGTCATAAACATATTTTCCTTTACAAAAATAATTCTAGTAATTGCATAAATTCTGTTTTTCAGCATTTTATATGAATTCAAACTTCCAGAGGCCGTATCTTCTCCGTTCGAACTCCGATTCGAGCGATTCAAATTTCTAAATTTATCTAAATTCCTTATATTTCTGGTAATATTTATTTGGTAATTATTTGGAGTTTATTTGGGATTGTTTTATTTATTTTTCTCTTTTCGCACGTGTAGAAACCGGCTTTTCGGAAGATTTCTCGGACCCAACGACCGAAGCACCTCAACTCTTCAACGAAGGCAAGTCGCAGACTTTTGACCATGTCGTACCCACTTTATAAAACTATATTTTTTGATATAAACATGCATTGCTATTTTTTTATATTAAATGGTTTCGGGAATAGTTAATTGCCTAATTGTTGTATGCCTCCTTGAATAATTTCTATCGACATGTATCCTTGAATGACATAATTCCTTGGACACCATACGATGGGTTATTTTAGTTGGACATTGATAAACTACCAACATGGGTATCGTATATGCTTAGCCATGCTTTAGTTAACCGATGGGATTCATGATCACATATCCATAATAAATAATTTTGACTTAATGATATATGGAATGATGGTGCGATACCACGGTTGTGCAAATGTGGTGCGATGTCACAGTTACGTCAATTTGTGGTGCGATGCCGCCTTTATAAAATTTGGTGCCATGGCGGGGGTCGCCATTGGCTTGGGCGTATAAAATGATTTATGCTTGGACGAGTGGTCGGTGGCAAAGGTGGGATGCGCGAGGCAAGATGCAGGAGGCATGTTTTTGGGTGCGAGAGGCACTTGGGTGTGTGAGGCACATGGGATGAGGTAGTCTTGCCTGAGCAACCACTAAGGACTTAACCTTGTAAGCCATTGATCTGGGCCATACCATGCAACCACATGTCTAGGATGGGGTGGACCTGGCTGAATAATTAGCAATGTGTTGATTCGGTTCTGTTTTGGTTGTTGAATTGGCGCAAGAGGGGGCCAGGGTGGCGAATCCTGAGCGAGCAGAACCGGGTCAGGACAGAGCTTTGTAAAAGCCTTGTAATAATCACTTAGTCACACGCCTTCGGAAGCGTGAAATGCCTGACAGTATAAGATGATTATCTCTTGTGTGTAAAGCTGTACGACCTCTGCAGAGTGTAAAACTATTCGAATAGTCGTGTCCCCGGTTATGGACAATGCCTGGTGATTTCACACGAGGGGTAGTTTTTCATAAAAACTGTTGGAATGGTGGTTTGGTTGGGAAGTGAACGGGGTGTTCACCAGTTGTTGCAAAAGAAACTGATTACTTATGTATTAATCTTTTAAACTATGCTTTCCAATCTACTTATTGTATTTATTGTCAATACTGCTTTCTGCAAAATAACCATAAGACCAACCTTGTCAAACCCTGCATAATAATTGCATACATTTCTCTATGACTTGCTGAGTACATTCAAAGTACTCACGGCTTGCGCCCTATGTGATTAATCCCCACAGAAGAACCTGGATGCACTGCACTCTTTGAAGAGGAGTACCTTGAAGACTATGCAAAATAGGTCGCGTCCTCCACTCGATTGCCTGTGGGCATGTCGAATGGCCTTCACGAGATATTTTGGTTCCGCTGCAAGTTATCTTTTGCTGTTAAGCCCTGTGTGGCAACTGTTGTAAGACTTTGACCATAAGGTCCTTTTGCTACCTACTAATATTAATTTGTCCGCTTCATCGTGATCTGGTTGTATGGATATGATTTCATCTATGTTGTAACTGTGCGAGCTAGCTACTGATCTGGGACTAGTTCGGAATGCACAGAGGGTCCTGGGGTCGTATACCAGAGGTCCTGACAGAAAAGGACATGTCAACTAATTGCAGTGATCGCCCAATACAAGATGCCATTTATACTTTTTAGCCGTAAATACCAAGGACAGAAATTCTGCATAGATAGTCTTGTTGTTGAGACATTGATTTCCAGATAAAACTAAGGGTAACATACTAGAATGATTATGTAAATGCAATTGGGACGTCAGGTTCTTGTCACTTCAACATAGCTTTAGCTAATATATTCCCCCCAAAATAACTAGGATGAGGTGACCATGTAAATTTTTACGATTTCATACACACAAAGGACTTGATTTTGCTGTAAACAATGTTTGGTTTCGGTAGTAGTGTATTGTTAGAAGCAAGCAGCAGTTAATAGAAATGACACCTTTTCATCAAGTTGAATTGTGTATTGTTATTTGTTCGTACAAAAGTTACATTGCTTCTCAAGAGAAGACATTACATTTATTAGTCTCGGACATCAATGTAAGCCAAACCTGTTTTTAAGGGAATTGTAAGTAAAACCTTCTTCATGTCTCTTATTCTGATTCTGCATATTTAGGATCAACATCAAGCTTGAGTTTCATGAGATACCTGTGTAAGAAAAATGCACCGTAGGTGCTTGAACTTGCGAGGTTGTGCCATTTAGCTCCTTGAACTTGCATTTTACTTTTTCAGTCCCTTGAACTTACGAGGTTATGCCACTTAGCTCCCTGAACTTGTATTTTACTTTTTTAGTCCCCTGAACTTGCGAGGTTGTGTCACTTAGATCTTTGAACTTGAGTTGAAGCAAAGTTCGTCGGATGCGATGCCAACAACTTCATTCCCTCCAAGTCCGATGGACTTATCGTCACCCCGTTCCGGCCGTGTTCATCATCCCTGTCACCTCACACCGACAACATCGGAATATTCGGGCCTGGGAATGCATCGTGCTCGTGTCTTCGCCGGAGCTTTACCGTCGTAACTTGCTGCCGCCCTTGCCTCCTCTGAGTCGGTCATGAGAGAGGGAAAAGTACATTCTCAGTGCCAGAACAGGGGTACAATACTTCTTTCTCCCACACGGTGATTCATCAACTCAGTCTTTTCTGTTAGTAAACGGCCAAATGGACTTCATGCAGGGTGAGTAGCTTCTACTTTGCCACTAGGAATGTACTTCTCTCTCTCTCTCTCTCTCTCTCTCTCTCTCTCTCTCTCTCTCTCGCAGTCAACTCATAGGAGGCAAGGGCGAGGGTGACAACAAGCTACGACGACGGAGCTCTGGTGAAGACACGAACACGGTGCGTTCCCGGGCCTGAAGAATCCATTTTTATCGGCATGAGGTGACAAGGATGATGAGCACGGCCAAAATGGGGCACCGGCGAGTCCACTGGACTCAGAGGAGATGAAGTCACCGGCATCGCATCCGACGAACTTTGCTTCAACGCAAGTTCAAGGAGCTAAGTGACAAAACATTGCAAGTTCAGGGGGGCTGAGAAAGTAAAATGTAAGTTCAGTGAGCTAAGTGGGATAACTTCACAAGTTCAGGGACTTACGGTGCAATTTTCTCTTGCTTAATCATTTAACTTATTCTATTCTATGTAACACCAGTTTGGTCCAAAAGACAGTATGATAACCAACGAAGTACTGTATTATGGACATCTTATGTTCTATGTGTTTGCTTCATCCTATCGTAAACTGTATTGTCAACTGTTGTAGTTTTGGTTCTAACACAGGGCCTTTCCGCGCCCACCTGTACGGCCCCGCTTGGGCCTCCGAAGCCCAGGGTGCCGGGGCCAGGGCTCCGACAGGGAGAGGCGGTCAGGAGCCCTGCTAACCCGTGCTCCCAAGGCCTCGGGGGTCGACTCTACCTGTGCCTGCGTGCTGACTGGGGGACCGCTGAGCTGCGACCCGAAAAGAACCTCGATGGGTGCGGGCTGAACTGCTCCCCCCAACTCCTCGGGGTCATCCGCGAAGAAGGTGTCCACGTTCCGCTGGGCATCCTCGTGCGGGGAAAACTCGACTCCTGATTGGAGCACGAAACCTGTCGGACAAATATTATTTATTCCTACAATATATGCATCATAAACAGAGAGAAATTGTACCTTTGCGTGGCCTGCGTGCGGTGCATCCACCGAAGTCCCATGATTCGGAGAATGGGATGCCCATTCTTGCCCGTGGGTCCGATTGTCCTTGTTGAGCCATCGCGCTACGTTATCTTCCGCCTTCCGCTTGTCCTCTAAAACAAAGGCTTCATTGACCAGTCTTGGAAATCGGCAAAAGTATGGCCGTCAGCTTGACTTGCGCCGTGTTTACTCCCTTTACGACTCGCAGCCTTATTTGTGGCTACATCTTGCCTTAGCGTATGCACGAGCTGCCTGAAAACTTATTGAGATAGTCGAGCACTAACATAGTTCCTTGCTTAAGCACGAACTCATCCTTTCAGGACGATGATGCCTTCCGTCACTGTACCTCACCGGAATGCGCCGTAAATTCCTCCAGGTGTATCCATCCGCGTCTGGGCGCTATAAGGATTCTTCCACCAAGTGACTATGCCTCCATCGTGAGTGGCATACAAAACCTTTTCACGATCATCGCATGGTGAGACGAGCTTCCTTCGATAACCCAGCCAAGCATCTGCTTCCACTAGAGACCGGTGTCGAAAATGTTGGTGGACGGGTTCTCATAAACTCGCAAGTTTGATGGTCCATGGTGACCATGAGCGGGGCTCCATGTGTTGATTGTTGTTGTTGACCGTTGTTCATAGCTTGCACGATTCATCATGGTATTCATCACGATCTCCTCTTTGAAAGCTCCAAAGTTCGTAAGTCAATCGGGGTGCTTGTTGTGAAACGCTCCTGGAATTGAAGGCTCATTGTTCATGAAAAGCGCGGTAACCACTCTGCATCTGGCGAGTTTGAACCATCCGCGCTCCATGGGTTAGGTAAGGTAGTAGCCCAAGATAAGTTAAGAACTAAACAAGGGGTAGGTTAACCCAACGAAAACATCAAGAAACTCCAATGAAATACCTTTATTAATTAGGGTCTTAGCATGACGCAACAAATGCCTAAGGGCCTTGCACCATACTGCACTAAAAGAAACAACGACCTAAGCACACAAATTACCCAAAGGGACTTTAATAAAACAAATTAAGCTTATGAAGTGCAAACTAAGACCAACTATTCAGAAGCCTCCACAATCTTGGAAAATCGAACGAAAAGGGAAGAATGCTTGAAGTGAGTCTATCTTTGGCGTATCAACGGAATGCTTGATTGCTCACAAGACGAAGCGCTCGGTGCCACGGTTAGCGGCTCCTCCTCGCGATCCCTGCTCCACTCGGGTCTTCCTCCGATCTTCTTGATAATCCTCTCGGTCTTCCTCTATGGAACTTGATCTAGAGAATCTCTTGCAGTGGCGACCTTCTCTGCACTGCAAGGCTTCATAGACATGATCCACTCGTGATGGTCTCTCACGGCTTCACTCGGCGGCCACGTCGGGCGAGGTGCACGACGGTAGCGTTGTTCCTCTGGGCGGGTAGCGGCCGGCAAATCCGGCGGCCCGGGTGGTACGGAAGACGGTGTCTGGAGCTCCGTGCGGGAGATGTTGCGAACGCAGCATGGTCAGCGACGACTCGGAGGCCTTCCCAAGTGATCTTCCTCATCGAGACGTCAAGGTTTGCTACGCATATCGCTTCCTCGGCGTAGATCGTCAGCGAGATCACTCCACGGTTTTGTCCATTCACCATCCGATTGTTGCCGACGCTCGGTGGAGCGATCAAAACCTCCAAGAACTTGCAACGCTTCCAAAGCTAACGGGCGATCCTCAAAGCGCTCCCATAGCTCGAGAGGATTTGCATCTGCAAGCGGTACAGGGTAAGAGCAACTTTAAAACAGGGAGAGAAGAGATTATAGCAAAGGTTGGGCGAGAGAGATATGAGAAGAGTTAAGCAATTAATTAACCTTGCAAGTTAATTTTCCTTTAGAAAATAGTTTGGACACTCTAAAGACGGCCAATCTAACTAAGGTCAAGACCGACGATCAGTATGGCTCGATACCACCTCTCGGGACCTAGAATTACGATTGGAACCCTCTGTATACTTGCACTAGTCGAGGATCACGCTAGTGCACACGAGGTTAACATAAGTAAATATCGATCCACACAAGCGATAAATAAAGTAAGCGATTAGTTTGAATAACAAATAAGGGTTTTGACCTTATGGTCGAGTTTACACTTATTAAGCCACGCAGGCTAACAGAGAATAAAGCAAGGTGAAGCGAAATAACTCCAGCGTAGATCCCACCAATTCACCACGGACAACCGATTGGGATCCGGACCTTAACGATCAACAACCTTGGTGAACTCCTCCTCAGCGGCGTGACTCCTCCTCTTACGTAGGTTTGGGCGCAAGTTTTACAACAAGCGTGAGTACACAACCGCATGCTAAATCATACCACGAATGCAATGTATAGATGCGACTTATTCCAAAGAAAAGGCTTCTGTGGTTCTTTTGCATAAAAGCAACATTTGCAATTGAATACCAATAATAGATTGAAAGCATAATTCAAAACAAATAGACAATAATAATTTAACAATTGTTTTCACAAAGACACACAGCTAACTAGATTATTTCACATAGCCACATGATTGAGGTCACACAGCTCCCATCCCAGCATTTTATGAAAACTACCCCTCGTGTGAAATCCCGAGCATGTCCATGACCATGCGCGGCTATTCGAATAGATTGATTTAACACTCTGCAGAGGTTGTACACTTTACCCACAAGATACAACTAGTGTAGTAAGCACTAATCGTAACAAAACAGTTCAGAAACTTCATCTCAAACATTGACATTCCCGATGTGCTTTCCCGCTATACCGGCTCACATAGAATTGGTATACCACACATCGCTGGAGAGGGAAGCGACGAATCGTCCCGCGATGTAACCACCAAGTAGTCACACCTCCACCCTGTCACACAGCCTAACCAATCCACCTGAATATCAATGCCGAGAATCCATAACTTACTAAGTTAGGCCCGTCCCATACCAAGCATGTGGTCGTACAGTAAGGCTCAGTTCAATGGCGCACAAAGTTGAGTCCTTAATTGACCAAGGCAAGAATTCCATGTTCTAACTAAGCCACACAGATTATCATTCCCAAGCACACAACTTCCACCATATCACACAGCTTCACCACTTGCCTCAGTCTAAATCCTTTACCACCCAGTTGGTTTGAGTGCAACACATGTCATCACAAAGTAATAACACATAGCACACAGTTTTACACAAAGTTCCATAGTCACTTAGTCACATTTGATAAATTGCAAGTTACAAGAGATGTGAGACTCGTGGCATGGCTAAGCAATTGTACTCGCATCTAACCAACCCACGTTGGTGCTACAATATTACCAACTAATAAACCAATCTAGGGTGACAAGGAATTATGACATACAAGGCCAAGGTGTGATAACAATTTGGATACTAACTATGCCCAAAGTATTTAAATAAATAATTAAAATAGAATGTAGTACTTTGAAGCAAAGTAATTTGAAAACTGGGTTCAAGACGATCAAAGGTATGACTTTCCTTGGAAAAGGTCTAGGTACTGGTCTTGATCTTGGGGTGCTCCTTCTTCAACGAAATTCCCCGACGAATCGACGTCTACTCGCAAACGAGACAAAAATAAACACAACAAATAAATAATAGAGGCAAAACAAGCTCCAAAAATTAAATAAAAATCTCAGATAAATAGATCTTGAATTTAGATAAATTTAGAAATTTGAATGGGCTCAATCGGAGTTAGGATGCAAAAGTTATGAGCCGTGGAAGTTTTAAATCTAAAAGAAACCCTAATTTGGATTTTCTGGAATTTCCGAATTATTTCTCTAAAGAAAAATCAGATTATTGCGCAATGCGCGCGAAGGAATTTCGGGAATTAAAAGAAATAACGAACGCCGACATGTGGGACCCAATGTCGAGACACGGCTCACGATAGACTAGATCTACCGAGCCGATTAGATCTGAGGCCGGTGGACTGCCCACACACGCGTGCACGTGGACGCTGACTAGACGCCACGCACACGACACGTCGGTGAGGGTGCCGACATGGCGCTGAGGTGGCGCCGACGCGCGGTTAAACGGCGCGAGGCTCGGAACCCATGACAACGGCGACGGCGCGATCGCCGGCGGTGAGTGGTACCGGCGTAGCCGAGGTTATTGCGAACTGTTGAACCAACTCCGGTGGTCAAGGTCGCGAGAGATGGCGCGGCGAGGTTTATGCGCGGAGTGGCTCGGGTTTTGTCGGACGGGGTTCCGGTGAGGTTGCAACGGCGAGGCTCGAGGTAGCTGGACGACGGCGAACCGTGCGCGCGACCACGAGGCGGGCGCGTCGACAACGACGCAAAACGAAGAAAACGCCGCGGTGACAAAACCTAAAACCGATTGTGGCGCGCTGGGCTCAAGTTGCACAATAGGTTGAGGGGTTCGTGCGGACGTCGATCGATCCCAAGGGACCTATTTATAGGGTCCGAGAGGCTAGGAGGCGTCTGGAAGAGTCCGAGATGAACTCGCGAGGAAACAGAGATAGAAAGCGGAATCGGGATATGATCAAATAAATTAAAATGGACTCCAAATTGAATAATTTCAGTGTAGATAGCTAGATCTTGATTTTAGATGAATTTAGAAATTTGAATCGTCAAAATCAGAGTTTGAACGAAGGAGAACGGGCTCTCAGAAGTTTTGAAATCACATGAAATGATGAATTTGGAAATTCAGATTTTGTGGATTTGATTTTCTTAAGTAAAATCAATTTAATGGGTCATGCTGATGTCAGTGAGGGGATTAATGATTTTCAACAGAATTCTTTTTTAAAGGAAATGGGTTTGTGCCTCTGACATATGGGCCCCACAGTCATGGACTGGGTCCATGGGAACACCCAAGTCCACGGTGGACCGGGCGCACGGGAATAGGGCCTTTCCACGTAGGCTTGCCACCCGAGTGTGCCACGCGTGCAGGGTGGCTGAGCTGGCGCCAACGTGACGCAGACGTGGCGCTAACGTGCGCGTGCCACGTCAGCGCCCGACGCGGCGGCGCTCGGGGCCCAAGGACGTTGACGAATGGCGGCCATCTGGCCGCCAACGAGTGTACCAAAAGGACTAGTGGAATTCATTGAACCTGGTGCTCGCCTTCGTGTATGGGGTTTGCGATGAGATGGCCGACGACGAGGACAAGAAGCAGCGGCGGAGTCTAGGGCAAAGAGGCGGCGACGCTCTAGTGACTCTCGGAGGTAGATGGTGCGCGCACAGAGAAGCACACGGCATCGTGGTGTCGAAGGTGTGACGTTGGTGATGGACAACCTTCAGTGGTGGTGAAATCACCGGATAAAGAAGCTTCGGCCGTAGGGCTTCATCGGTGAAATACGACGAATGTAGAGGAAGAGGGAAGAGGGGAATGGAGAGAGGCGGAGGAGAGGCACAGGGTGGCACGGCTAGGACGGCGAGGGCGTCACCAGAGCGGTGGCTCGACGTTGACACGGCGCGGCCGGTGCCGAAGCAGAAAGAGAAAGGTGGAAGGAGGGGGCACGAAAGTGGAAGAGGAGAGGTGGTGGTCGGCTCTTATAGGCGAGGATGGAGCGGCCGAGAGGTGGTGATGCGGCGACGCGTGGCGCATGCGCAAGGCAAGGTGGCGCCTGAGGAGGTGGAGGCGTGGGGACATGGGCGCGGGCGGAGCGCTCAAAGAAGAAGGATAGGGGGGAGAGGCTTACATGTGGGTCCCACCTGTAAGTGAGAGGAAGAGAGAGACGCAGAAGGGAGTGGCTAGCGGAGTTGGGCTGGGGATTGGGCCACGCACGCGGGGAAATGGATCGGGCTGAGAGAGTTTCGGTCCAAGGAGATTTTTCGGTTTTCTTTTGATTTAATGATTTCAGAAATTGGTTAAATCAATTTTAGCTTTTATAAAATAGTAAATAAAGTCCAAAAATAATGAAAAAATTCACAGAAATCCCCTGAGACATTCTAGACTTAAATAAAATATTTTCAACTTAACATTGGTATTTAATTTTGCAATTAAATTATTTTGGATTTAACATAAATAGGGAAGAGATTTTAAAATTCCAGGAAATTCAGAAAACTCAAGGAAAATAACTAAATTTTATTTCTAAACAAAATTGAAAATTTGGGATGTTACAAGAGTGTTGTGTGGAGGCAACGGCGGGGCCACGGCTTTGTAAGAGATGCTTTTGTAGTGACTCCCATGGCACACTTGAGCGTGGCACTGTAGCATTAGACGGAGGTGGATGATGTCCCCTGTCGAGTGGGTCCCGAGTTCACTAGTCAGTGACTGCACAAAGAGAAGTCGGAGGGAAGGCATATCTCCGAGAATACTCGATCAACAAAAGAAAAACGGAAAGAAGAGGCAGCTGGGATGGGCTTTGGCACATGGGCAAGAATGGGCTGAAACAGTAACTAACTAGGCTGGGTTACTGTTTTGGCCTGGAATCAGATAGGATTTTTAAAATTCAGTTTTCGAATTGATTTAAACCCAGAAATTGTATTGGAGCTCAGAAAAATAAAAAACCAACTCCAAAAATTATGAAATTTTTGGGAGGCTTCTTATCTTATTAGGAACTCAATTAAATTATTTATAGGTTCTGATTAAGCTTTTATTATTTTCGAAAATTTAAAAACAACAGATGGAAATTAGAAAAACCATTAAAATAAATGCAGAAAATTTTGAAAAACCTCAAAAATGCATAAATGGTGATTTTGAAAATAGTAACTCTGTTTTTAAAATTTTGGGATGTCACAATAAGTTTGCATTTCTTTCCTATTATATGACATTCTAGAAGGACAAGCAGACATCAAGAACGGAGGGACCCTTGCTCTGTCTGCATCGAAACCTTTTTTTGTTGGTGAATAGACCAACCTGTTTGTACTTCTTACTGTTCACTACTGTTCTTGTTCTGTTGCTATTTAAAGTGTACGAAAATTTCACCAACTCAAATACTTGTCTTCTGATTTTCTGATCTTATAGGTATATAAGTATATTAACTCACAATCTGTTAACAAATTGTAAATTAATTTGAGATGGCCATCCAATTGTTTCTACCTTGTAAAGAAGCATGCATAGCACCACCTTACATTCTTTTTTGCATCTCGAAGAAGCTCAGTCTCTGTCAAGGGCTGTATATACACACATTGACAAGAGAGGCATACCAACAACAGAATAGACAGTATCCGAAAGGTATGTGCTACTGGTCCGAGTACAATATCTATTCAAAAGCTTAATGATTACTTAAAATACATGGTTAACTATTGATATGAAGTACTTTGTTATGTATCTTTTACACTAGTATAATAGTTCTTTCATGATATTAAAGCAAATCACACCCAACAAACCTTGTAGCCTTACAAATATTAAATGAAAAGCTATAAGCATCCAAAGCCATTCTTTTTTCTCTCTTTTTTTTTTAAAAAAAAAAGAGAGATCAAGATATAGCATAAAACATAAGGATGGCGGCAAATTCAACGAATGACCAAATGTCTCTAGTGCCTGACCTGAAATTTGAAAATTGATAGCCTGCAGAAGATACATACAAAGAAAACTATTCCGGATTTGTACTACCTTGAATTATTATTCTTTTGGGATAGGTTAAAGGGTAAGAAATAGCCCTTCCAATGGGAGAAAGGGAGGTAGGAAGAGTAAGGGTTGGGAAGGGACAAGATACAAGAATAAATTGCTCAGGACACTATGATTGGGTTGCAAGGAAGCACAGTATGGCAGGAGGCGAGGGTACAATGCAATAGACCTGACTTATTTGGTTTTTTTTTTACCAGAGTAGCAAATCTAGACCTCTCAGTTTGTAATAACAAAATTAGCACCACGGTAGGCTAGTCAGGCAACATATGTCCCTTGCCGCGCATTAGATGCGTGACAGCAACCTACTGCGCACCTGGTCCGTTGCAGGGACCTTAAGAGCATGCATGAAGGATTTCGGGGCACGGTGAGCAAACAGTGGCACACAGCAAGCAACTCACTGTTCTGGACACTGTTCCCTGTACAAGTCACTGTTCCCGAAGTCGGGGAACGCGGCATTCATCCTGTTGTGGTCTGGGTTCGCGACAGATGACTTCTGCGGTGAAAAAACACAGTAAAAGTATTATTTTTGTTATTTCATCCGTGAGTGAACTAGTTTTGCTCTTTCGTATAAAAAACGTGCTATCTCAACCAAAGACTCGGTAGACTGCACCTCACCCCCTGCCAAAAGCAAAGCTGATGGTTACCTCCTGTCTAACCCTCCTCCCTCCCCTCTATTTCCTCCCATTTGCATACCAACTCTGCAGCATTCCTCAATGGGGTGGCTCCACTCCCTCTTCTCCCCTCTCAGGAGGCTCTGGGTTCGCACGCATTCGGAGCGTAAAAACCCTAAGTTCTCTGCCGGTAATCCTTCTTTCTGATGATGTTTTGGTGCATTGAAAACATGCTCTTGGCCTTGCTTCTTCTTTCTGAACATCGTCGCGCATTTTACGACATCGTTCTACCTATCTGATGCCTTTTCTTGACAGGGAGGGGAATGTACATCCTGTACAACGATGTCAAGTCCTGCCAGGACGAGGATGTGCACGTCCTGTGGTCGATCCTCATCGACTCGCACCGTCATCCAGCTCTCATGAAGCTCAAGCTCTGAACTCTGAAGCAATGGCATAATCAGGACTACTTTGTGTAGACTCCAGAAGGGCCTTGCTGAGAAGTGATCTATCCTAGAGTGTGATTTGGCTTTGATGATGATCCTCATTGGTCATTCAGAAACTGAGAAAATGAGAGGGAAAAAGAGATAGAGGTTTGTGTGATTTTCTCCCCTTGAGTTTGATTGGCATGCTGTATCAGTGAGGTTGAAATGTTACCTATGTGTTTGTGTTGAGCTTGATATGAGTGTGAGGTTGAGCTCATTGTACACACATACATACATACATGCTCAAGTATAATAGGCTGTCAATTTCTTGCTGTCTGATGTGCCCTTCGCTCTCGTTCTCTCTCGCACGCGTGCCCGCTAAGTGGTCATGCTCATGGAATTATTTAGTATATTTTTGGACCACGGTTATATGATCTGTGTGTCAAGTGTATAGATTAACGTTTCAGTGGCATGGAAGAATGATGGAATCCGAAGTGCGTGAGATTGTGGAGATTCAAAGGCGCTGAAGAACAAAAATGGCCGGGAAGCAAAGGACAACACGGTTTGAATTTAGGATTAAGTACAAGTTTCGTCCCTCAACTCTTGCCCTAGTTTAGTTTTCGTTCCTCAACCTCAATACCAGATATAATGCACCTCGAACTGTCAATACCGGGTAAAAGAAGTCCCTCCGTGCGTTCGAGGGCAGTTTGATCCGACGTGGCATCCACGCTAGCCAGTTGACTCGGTCTTTTTCTAACTGTCTCTCTCCCGCCTCACAGAGATGCACAACTTGCAGAGAAACAGAGAAGGCAGAGAACAGGAGGAGGCTCGGGAGCGGCTCGTCGCCGGCGAGGAGGGTTGACGTCGGCGGCCACACATGGGCAAAATGGAACCGCGAGGGAGGGGCGGTCCAAGGAGTGGTGGCGTCGCTGGTTGGGCAGCACCGAGGCGGCTAGGTGGCGGTGTGTGGCGGCCGGCCGTGGGAGGGAAGATGGGGCGGCAGCGCTGGAGTGGGAGAGGAAGGAGGGTAGCGCGCGCCTGAGCACCGGGAGGGCAAGGGGAGACCGCCGGGTTGGCCATTGGCGACGGAGGAGGGCCGAGGGGCACACGCCGCGAGCCGACGACGCGCTGCTGCTGCCCGCCGTGGGGTTGGTGCTCGGGTGGGGGAGAGCTCGATTGAGAGGTAGGGATTGTAGGCTAGGGGTGTGGGGGTGCTCCTAGAGCGAGGGATTGACTGGAGACTTACCGAGTTAGGATTATTGGTCACGGCGGTGAATTCGGCCGGAGCGGAGGGAGACAGAGTGGGGACGAGCTCCGGTGAGGGAAATCCCAAATCCCGCTGTCCCACTCAACGACTTCCCTGACGACGCCCGCATGGAGACCGTGCTCTTTGAGCTCATCCGCCGCTCCCTTCCGCACCTCCGCACCATCTTGCACTCCCTCAAGTCCACCGCCCTGCTCGCCGCGATGGTGCCCGACTTCTTGGTCCTTGATGCATGAGTACTTCAGTTGTATTTCCCTGTGATTCTGTCATTGTCCTTGATGCATCTTGGGTATCATGCCATGTTTGTAAAGATAAATTGGAAAGACAGAATCTAGTTCTGGTATAATGTGATTCTGATATACGATGAACATGTGATTCCGGGCTTTGGAGTTATGAAATGGTGAACATGTGATTCCAGGCTTTGGAGTTATGAAATGCAGTTTGATATGTTAATGCCTTCAAGGGAAAACGAGTCTCAAAATTCCCCAATCTCATGACTTGGCTTGTGTTAGTGCATGCAAAATTTGCTAGGTCCAGTCTAATACCGTTGTCTGTAGAGAGATTGATCCAATCTAATGTTCAGTTGCATCATTACTAATCAGTTCAAGATGTGAATTCCTTCGGAAAGTTAAATTCACCATCGCCAAAGAAGAATGGCCGACATGCCATCGCCGGTGCCACCACGGCCGTGGTCGCCTCGAGCGGCAGCGCGGCGTGTGGCCGTCGAAGATGGCGGCGTGGTCGAGCAGCTTGTCCTTCCCGGAGAAGGAGGTGCCGCAGAGCGCACCCAGCCGTCGTGGCCGCAGTGCTTCTCGTGCGTGGTGAGGTGACGGCGGCGTGGCGCATGCGGCAGCACGAAGCGGGCCGTGCGTGGAGGCGTAAGTCCCGGCTTCGTGGACGCCGCCGCTGCCGGGTTGTGGCACCCGAGTGGCGGCGGCGCTCGGGAGGAGGTCTATGAGGTGGTCGGGACGACCCCACGCCACGCTGCTACTGCCGGCCGAGCAAGATGGGGTGGGTGCTGACGAGGTGCTCCGGCTGTACCCGCCGTCGCCTAAGAAAGGGCTAGAGAAGAGGGCCGGAGGGCGGCCCAAACCGGAGGCCAGCGGCACTAGGAAGCCGGGCACAACACGGGGAGGCGAGCGCGGGTGCGTCGGAGGCCGGTGGCGCGCCAATGGATGGGGCCGGGAGGCGTGTGGGAGGACCGGGCGTAGGAGCTACAGGCGAGCCAGCCGAGGGTTGCGTCGCGGGCGGCAGCAGCCGGGCGGCAGAGGAGGAGGCGTCCGAGCCGAGAGGCGCGGCCGCGCAGGCGGCAGCGCTAGGAGGGAGAAGGCGCCAGGAGGAGGCGGTGCTATGGAGGAAGAAGGGGGAGATTGGGGAAGAATGGAAGAGCTGAGGACCCGGTGGCAATAGATAATTTTTTTTGCCACGTGGCACGAAACACTGGTCAAAACCGCCCTCGAATGCACGGAGGGACTTTTTTTTGCCCGGTATTGACAGTTCGAGGTGCGTTATATCTGGTATTGAAATTGAGGGACAAAAACTAAACTAGGGTGAGAGTTGAGGGATGAAATGTATACTTAATCCTTGAATTTATCAAAAATGGCCGGAACAAAAAAAATATCTTCAGTGAAAGACGGCATACCGACACTAAATCTGAGACGTTGTAATCGCCAGCAACACGATAATTCTATATACGGTTTTTTATATGGAGTTAGTTGTTGAGCGAAGATTTGTAGTCTAATGTTCTGCGGAATATCTGTTGCAAACCCGTCTTTAGGGGCCAATCTGTGGTTACTGCTACCTGTCGTGGAGTCTAATTAGTTACGAGAATATTTACTAATTTAATTTAAAATTTGCTGTTAGAGCATCTACACTTTGCAATACTTTCAAGCGGTAACGGATAGAAGGTGTTTTCGCAAAAAGGGGGAGTGGTAGAAGCTGTCACATTAGTTGAAGCTAGGGCCCAAAACCCCTTATTTCAGTGCATATTAGCTTTAGAACGCACCCCACAGGATCTCGAAGTTGCGATACCTCTCTCCAAAGCACCCCACTGGATCTGATCATTCCGTTCAATTTAGGATCATAAAGTCTTTCAGACTCGGATCGAGATTCTGACAATTTTGTAAAAAAAGTAGAAAAATATAAATGTTTGGGAAAAAAAAAGCTACCACAAAGCCTTAGCAGTTATCAAATAAGCTCACAACGTAGACCGTAGAATGGTATTTAAATTACTAGATATAGCAGATGCTTTTTTGGCTAGATATACGGATTGCTTGACTTGGGGGTCTGCTACGGCTGTCAATCTTAGGCTCGATAAGCTATTTGAGGTCGGCTTGGGATGGACTTCACTCAAGCTTGGCTCGAGTCAAAATCAAGTTCCAACTGGCTCAAGCCAAAATCGACCCAAGCTCGGGTCTATACTTATTAGGCTTGAGTGCTTATCGAGCTCTTAAATCGACTTCACATTAGTAGGCTCGATTAGGCATGAATACAAACGTATATATTAGGCCTGGGATTTTCCATTTTTGGTCGGGGTTTATGAAAATTAAAGATCAATTTTTTCGCTTTGGTTCATTTCAGGTTAAAAATGAAATGCAAATTAGGTTTTGAGAAGATATTTGGTTAAGAGATTCTCCGCTGAAATGGCAATATCCACTTCTTTATAATGTGGTGAGGAGAAAAGAGGATTTAGTGGCAAATATCTTGAGAGTGACGCCCCTAAATATTTCTTTTCGAAGAAATCTTATTGAGTCTAAATTACATGCTTGGAATGAGTTAATATTGAGAATTTCTAATGTGCAATTAAGCACTCAAAAGGATGTTTTCTGGTGGCACCTCAATAAGTCTGAACTTTTTTCAGTATAGTCTTTCTATGCGGCATTAACTGATAATTTTCAAGCCCCCTTTCGGAATTTTTTCTGGTTCATTAAAATTCCATTAAAAGTAAAGATATTCCTATGGTATCTCAAAAGAGAGGTAATATTAACTAAAGACAATCTACTTAAACAAAATTGGAGGGAAAGTACAAAGTATTGTTTTTGTATTAAGGAAGAAACAATTCAATATCTTTTTATTGATTGTCCCTTGGCACGTCTTGCTTGGTGGGTGATTCAATGTGCATTCAATTTATCTCCCTGTGAGCTTAGCAACTATATTTGGGAATTGGTTAGACGGTGTTCCAAACAATTTAAAATCATAACTCTTGGTGGGAGCTAGTGCCTTATGTTGATCTATTTGATTATGTCGGAATGATGTGGTTTTTGACAAAAAAATTATCACTAATCCCCTGCAGGTCATCTCATTGTGTGGGTACTGATTTAATACTTTGGCAAATCTGCAGAAATCAACCCAGAAGGAGCCCATGATGGCTGGAAGCCAAAGGCTAGAGTTTGTGACAAAACAAATCCTCGATATTTATGGGTGGAGGCTTAGCAGCAGGATTTGCAATGATTAAGTATAAATTTTAGTCGTCTTGTGGTCATAAGGATGTTAGTCATTTTTAACAGCGTGGTTTCTTATTACTTTGATCGCTTAAATAAAATAGACTGTATACATCTTTGATACAGAGACCGGAGGAGATTATTCTCTTCTATTATCTAAAAAAATATATTATCGTATGCAAGTATATACTATTCTCAAGCTTATTTGAATCGAGCTGAGTCTCTAGCTTGACCCCTGATAGTTCAGAGCTCGAGCTGAGACTGACACCCCTGGCCCACGCGGCTAAATATGTCTCATCAAGTCTCTCTAAATAGTTTGTATGTGTTTGGCTATAATCGTTCCAAATTAAATATAACCTGCTAAAATCTGGGAACTAGACGGCAGGGTACAGAACTGAGTGCAATCAAAATGATAAGATGGATGCCATCTTAAAAGGGAAAAAGAAAAGGATAAACTAGAGAAATATAACACCAATGAATTATTGAAGAATCATAGTTATGTGATACATATGCCGCAAAATAATGAATCATGGAAGTACACAATGTGGCAATGCATCAACTAAAATGCCATAAATTGATGTAGTTTTATTTGCAACTTGCAGGCCATGACATCAATAGTTCCAGTTTAACCGGCCTCCTAAATATCCTGCTCACCTGGAAAGGAACAACATGGAAAAAGAGTCAGTTGCATAATGAAGAACCAGAGCATCTTTTGTGAATTTATGGTTCAGTAGCAACTTATGAAAGCCTTGAGCAAAATATATGCAGATGGTAATTGTATCATTATGTGAAACAGCGAGAAAGGTAAAATTGTGATGCTGGGAACGAGGTAAAACGGATTTGGAAAAGGTGAAAAGCAATACACATTTTGTAACATCCCAAAATTTTGCCCTCTTTAAAAATTTATTTCAAATTAATTAATTCAAAGTGTCAGACTTCTTTTGGAGTTTTTGCATTCATTTAAATTCCAAATCTGAAATTCAAAACCTATTTCCATCGTCTCAAGTCAAAACTCGTCAAATTCCAAATTCAAATTTTGTAATCTGAATTTTCCCACAAAACCCCTTGGCCATTTCTTTTTCCTTTTTCTTTTTCTCTTTCCCTCTTTCTTCTTTCTTTCTTTTCTTTCTTTTTCCTTGCTCTTCCTCTGTTCGAACAGAAGCTGCACCATGCCCAAGCCGTACTTGCGCTCTGGCCACGCCGCTAGCACCGTGCCCACGTCGCCCATGCGTGTCCTGGGCGTGACGACCATGTCATCCCTCCGTACCGCCTGCGCCATTCCCGCGCACGTTCAATCCCCCTAATGCCACAAAACATTCAATGCATTGTCATTTTGTCGATTAACTTATCCATGTCAGTAACGTCGCCGGCAATGCCACTCGCGGCCGCATCCATTTAAACCCTGGCCAAGTCCATAAAGCGAAGCCACATTACCTCGTTCACCCCCTTCACACCCCGCTACTCCCAAAGCCTCTGGAGCTTCGTCGCCGCCGGAATCGTCGTCTTCCCGAGCGCCGGCAGCCACCCCGCTTCGTGCTTCCGTCGCTACGGTGAGAATTTCGAATCCCGAACCGCATCACGTCGTGTTCCTGAGCTCCATGATCATTTCCCCTCAATCAATTTCGCTTTTGGTTGCAGTTTATTGCCGGATTTCGTTATTTCTTCCTCTAGGCCGAAAACTCCTCCGTCGCTCAATCTTCTTCTCCGGTGAGTTTTTCGTCGATTGGATCGCGTCATGACGTGTTCCTGACCTTCTTCTACCCATCCCTCACCTTGATTCGGCCGATTCATCGCCGAAGAAAGCCGCGCCGCCACCACCTTCATCCTCGCTCCCGTGCCGCCCAACGCTCCTCTGCTCAGCTTTGTTCTGTTGTGCTCTCTCTGTGTATTGTTCATTAAGTCAATGATACTCATGGCCCACATGTCATTCACTATCTACTATCTCTCTCTCTCTCTCTCTCTAGCAATAGGGTCTCATGTGTCATACTCTGTGTTTGCGTTACAAAATCATAACAGAATATTCCAAGGAACATTCCCTTCTTCTCAATTTCCAAGAATTTCCAATTCCGATAAACTTCCGAGAGTTCGTTCTTTTCCGTGCGAACTCTAAATCAATTGATTCTTGTTCCTAAATTCATAATCTCTCTATTGGTGCTAATTTTATAATTTTTAGATTTTATTTGCTTTTCTGTTATGTTTTGTCTCGATTCACGTGTGTTGAGTCTGACACCGCTGACACCAGTTTGGACCAACCGGACGTAGCAACTTCAATCTACGACGAAGCCTGGTCTCCTTTGAACATTATGTACCTATGATTTTTAAATCATGTTTTCGGTTTTAAAGTATTACAAATTGCTATTTCACAAAAAATGATGAGTTCAAATTGTAAATTGTTAGTTAAACCTAAAATTGTTAATGTCTTCCTTTGATAATTATTATCCTTATGCTTTTATAACCCTAGCATTGTAATTCTGCAATATTGATTACAACATTGTGGAATAGTTAAACACGGTAGAATTACTTAGACATACTTTTCAATATTGATCAACCTTTAGGGGGAAAACCATTATTACCTTTTATGCTATAGTTTGAAAAATGTATGACATTACGTAATGTCATTAATTGGAAAATAAAATAAAATGATGGAAATTGTTTAGACTAGGGTGAGTGGCATGAGTTTTGACCGTCTCGCCCTGGTCGATTAAGGACCGACACTTGTGTCTATTCAAACCGAGCAATACCGTACAATCACATGTCTTAAATGGGAAGAACCTGACTGATTAATTTACTAAGCCCAGACATTTAACCCGCAGGCTGTAGATGGTAGGAGTTACCTAGGTAGTGCAAACGATGGTAATTGACGTACATGTCTGTTGGTGCTTATGCCAGGTGATGGTAATTGACGTACATGTCCGGGCAGGTTATCCCCCACAACGGTGAGCTCCGAGTCGAAGGTAAATGATGTCCATAACTTGGGGTTAAACTCATCAGATGAGCTAATGTAAGGATAAAGTATTGTAAAAACCTTGTAACAATCATTTAGTCGCACATCTTCGGAAGTGTGTCAGACGGACATTATAAACTGATAATTTCGTGGATCAAGCTGTACAATCTCTGCAGAGTGTAAAACTATTCGAATAGTCGTGCCCACGAGCAAGGGCAGACAAGGTGTGTTTTCACATGGTAAATTTCTGTTTTGTTTTCAAAGAAATATTTTGGGAACCTGTGAGTAGTTGGAACTATTGGATTGTTGTTCTGACAGTTATAGCCAGTTGGGCAACTAGAGCCCTACTCATGAAAACTTGGCAGTTAGAGCCTCAATACTAGTAATCAGTAGCCTTCACTAGACAGTCAATTTAATTTAATTATCGAAACTGCGTTTGTCAAATGTGCTTTATGAAAAATATTTAAACATAAAATATTATTTTATACAAAAGAACCCTATAAGCCCAATTGTTAAAGTTATACATATGTATATTTCCCAAGACTCGCGGAGTACTTTATGTACTCATATGCTACACTCAAAATAAATATCAGAAGTCTTCAATAATACCCAGGACGACTACGACTTCTACGCCTGCGAGTTTGACGAAGTGCACTCAGAGTACTAGACTACGCTCCCTAGTCGAATATCGGTGGACAATTTGATGGGTCACCACTCAGAGTTTATCATTTGTTGTTTCCGCTGCTGTAAGACTTGAGGTCATATGACCTTTATTGTAATAAGTGGCCTTAATGTCGATACATTGTTATTACTTTTATGTTAATCGTGATTTGAACTTGTTATCAACCTTGTATTCACTGTGTGTATTAGCTACTGATTAAGGACTGGTGCAAAAATACACAGAGGGTTCCGGATTCGAAAATCCGGTCCCAACACATTTTGGTCATGGTGATGAATGTTTTGACATGTGCTACTCAACAACACACATTATTTATTTATTTATTTATTTATTTATTTGGGAAATCGCAGCATTATTACTGATGTGCATCTCGTTTCTTATACCAATAACTTCTAACATGGTAGGAGGATAAGAGCCAACATAGGCCACAACGTGTGACCGTATGCCAAGCTACTTCAATAGCATTGATATGTTGTAGTAAAAAATAATTTCTCCTATGGGGGAACGATGCTATATTATATCCCAAAGTCCAAAATATTTTTGTAGACTTATGTTTCTGCTTCTAGAAGGATGAAGGATGAAGAGCAGCAAATGGGTAGAATAAAGAGAAATGACATACGAAAATACTGTACAAAAGAAGAAGCACAGAAACCACCTAGAAGGACGAGGCATATGAATTGTCAGCCAGACGTGACAAGCAAGCTTTTGTAGTAGGGTACGACATCAGCTTCTGCGCGGGAGAGAGCACCCAAAGGAGTAACAGTAATCTGTAACAAACAACATATACTTATCAGACGATGCCTTTTATAAGAAAAATGGAAATTGTATGGTAGTTTGGTCATTCTTACATATCCATCTACAAGGGACTTGTGGTCCAGGTCCTCTCCTTCTTCTTCATCATAACTTCTCTTCACTATCTGTTCAGAATATAATCAATCCAATTAATGAATAAATATTAATTCCGCCATTTTCATTCCAAGAATGATCTGCTTTATTTTAGCTAGTATAAAAGAGCAACAACAAAAAAAGTAAATATCAACAAAATATCCAAAAATCCTCAATGACAGGAAAAATTATTATCATTTATGCAAGTGTGCTCCACATTTTTATAAGTGTGGACTGGACTACCAACGAGGCAAGTGTTCTCATTTAAATTTGCTATAAGCAGTCTGTAATAGACCTATAATATTAAACATTAGAAAAATAGAATAAGTAGGACTTGAGGAGAGAAGATTCAATTCCACAATTTTCTGATAAACAATTTATGTTGCATATCTTAGAAAACTATTTTGCTAGAATACTTCAAATGTGATCGACGGAGTTAGCATGAAGTTTGGAAATGAGAAGATGCTCAGAACAATGTGAAGTTACCACTCTCTTAAACAAAAGGTCATTCTCTGATGAAGTATCTAGTTCGCTGTCCTTTTCACTGTCAACATCCATGTTTGCTGTCTGGTAACTTTCTACAGCAGGCTTCTTGTAAACTGTTTGCTCCCAACCAATTCTGGCCATATATTTTCCTTGTTTTGTAATTTTGTATCCCTACTGACAAGAACAGCACAGAAACATAGAAATACTTAGACTTAAATCTGTTCTCAAACAAAGTTAATGCCATAACTTTTTTTTAAAAAAAAAAAACTTATGAGTGGTATAAATCCATAATATTTAAAAGTAAATGAAAATCAGCAGTAATAGATAAATCTTAGTAGTTAGGACTTAGGAGTCAGGATAAAGAACTCATAATCTGATAAGGTAACGTCTACCAATAACCAAATTGCGTTATCACTTTGAAAACTCATGTGCCATACTCCATAGTTTAGTCCACACACAATTGTATAGATCAATACAGTTCGCTTTGCTTCCCCTTTACAAGTATAAAACTGTAAATACAGTAGTGCATAATGTTTTACAAAATCACTGTCGCAGATTTACCTTGTGGTGTGCAGCATCAGTTGGCACATCTATATTCAAGAATGATCCTTGAGGATACGTCCCATTCTTGATCTCAGCCATGACAGCATCTATCAGAGGCATACAAACCTCTGCAGCCACCTTGAGATCAATAACACTGCTCTGACCTGCGACCCTGAAAGTTACAATTGAGAGGTCAAACAGTACACTCTAGTTATCATTTAATTATTCACTTGAATAGATTTGAGCACATGGAAGGTGACAACTGAAAGGTGAAATATGCAAATGTTGGGCATATATACATCAAAATTGACTCTCTTTTTTAGTTTTTACAGCTGAACACTAGTGGATTTTATATGGAATCCACTGGGGTCCTGGGATCCTACTGTACTTTTTACAGAAGATCGCGTGATGTTAAAAATTCAAATAATCTGAATTTAAGTTAAAAGTTCTACACATCACTAGAATTTCTTAAATTTTCCAAAGAGGGAACGAGGAATATTACGAAAAATATTCTTGCTTATGAGAGTCATTTGCTATGGAATAAGACCCGAGGCACCGCAGCAGGCACGAGAACAACACCGTGGGTACTGTAGCTATACCACAGTGTGTGAACAGTGCCACCTGCAATTATTAGAAAGAATTTATTATTTAGGAATCTATTTATTAAGTGTTTGGTATTATCTATTAGTTATGCAAATTATTATTAAATTAGATTGTTAGAGATAAGTTTCCTTATAGATTATTTCTTAAGAGTCAAGTCGGGTCGGTCGAGTTTGGATGATGATCCCTCGCCTCTCTGGCTAATCAAATCTCAGAGCCTTGCTACCTCGATAGAGAAGATCCCTGTCGGTGGTTAGATAAAAACGAGTGCCCTGCCCTCATTTCTCGGACCCGTATCCAACCAACGACCACAACACATTGGTGCATACATTATCCAGTTCGGCCACTGCCTGGACAGACTGCTTCCCGAAAAGCGGAAGAAAGTTATATAGTTGGGGTCGCCAAGCATCATACCCTTTGTTAAACTAAACATTTTAAAGGTTTCAAAGAAACCTGAAAGTATACTACAAGCTGTCTGTTACTTCGCAATTCATTGTGTTAAAAGGGACTTTAGTTTGGAAATACTATACAATGACAATATGCAAAATGTAGTGAAGAATGGATATAATCATCACCGAAGTCCATAGTTCTGATTCTTCTGAAAGCTTGATCAGCAGTAAAACTTTAAAAGCCTTTCGACATATAAATCATTTTGCATAGAATGCACAACTCCATATGAAACTATAACATATTTGTTATCACTTATCAAATAACTAGTAGCTGCTGAATGTGCATATGCCTAAAGGGAAAGTTCAGTAAAGATTTGAAGGTGCTATTTGAGCAATAAAAGAAGCAACAAATACAGAGGATAATCGAAAAGAGGAAAAATCTTTGCATACCAATCGTATTTTTTTTTTCTCGAACACGCAGGAGAGCTGCGCATCATTATATTAAGAAGAAAAAAAGAAGTGGGTTTAGAAACCCATTACAACCACACACAAACACACACCCTTTTACATCAATGATGTATCTCTCTCTGATTTACAAACTTGACCCAAGACCTACTAGGAGAGGACTCATGCATTGATGGCTCTAGAGCGAGGAGATTGGATATTCCTCGAGCTCGGCCAAACTCCACAGAGGAGCTCATCTTTTATCAAACCAAAACACTATTAAGGTTCGGTTGAATCCCATCAAACACACAGCGATTACGGTGATTCCAAATAGACCAAGCTCCTAGAATAATGATGGAGTTGAGACCTTTTTAATCTGAACATCAATATCGAATTTGTGCTTGCCCACCATGCATCAAAGGAATTGTTGTCGTGGGGAAGAGATGCTGCAGCCGACCTTGTGCGAATGTTATACCAAACTTGCTCGAGAAGACACATGAGACCGTAGGTGATCAATCGTTTCTCGGCTTGATCACGAGTGGGCGCGTTCGAGATGGGGCAGACCTCTTTTAGCAAGCCGGTCTGCAGTCCAACACCTATTGTGTGCCACTAACCACATGAAGAACTTGCATTTTCCTCGGTGCCCACTCTTCCAAATTCTCTCCCAAGGCCCAAACCGCATGCACCCAATAAAAAACCATCATATGCAGATTTAGCAGAGTACATTCTGAACTAGAGAATTGCCATATATGCGTGTCATCAACTTCAGTTGCAAAGTAAAATCCGAGATAAGATCCCACAATTTAAAAATCACAACACGCATGCTGAATGGCACCCGCATGTCCTGCACCCATTTCAACTCGGAAAGGGCATCATATACATTCCTTTTCCTTGCTTTGTTGTTGATCAACCAAAAGATTAGGCACTAATTGATCCGTGCTCGCCATTCAACCACCGTCGGTCCAAAAATTGTGTTTTTGCCATTGCCGACCTCCGAGACAATGGCCGCCTAAAGAAAGCTTTGACCGCAGGATGCACTTGAATTTGAAAGCCGCCCAAGGCACCGTCGGTTCGGTTTCTGCACCACAACCATCGCATCCGGAGAGCCCATCCCACCGCTGCAGATGGGAAATGCCAAGGCCTCCGAGTCTAGTTGGCCGAGTAACCTTAGGCCGTGCCAATAGGCGTGTCCTCCTTTCGCGTCCTTTCTACCTCTCCAAAGAAAACCTCTTCTAATTTTATCAATAGCTTTAAGGGCCCAGGAGGAAGATCCATTGCCATAGCTAAGTACACCAACATAGAGGTGAGCACAAACCGAACCAAAATCCTTCTCCCACCTTTGTGAGTAAATCCGCTTTCGGCCGGAGACAATCAACAATCCGATCAATGATAGGTCAACTTGCGCTTTGTCAATTTTCGCAAGGAAAGCGGGATTCCTAGATACTTGCAAGGAAGTGTGATAGTTGACAAGGAGATGATCCTGTATGGTGATTGTATCTTCCTCTGAACATTGGATAGGAAGCCATTGCTTTTTGAACATTTGTTCTCAACCGATGCATCCCCAAAGAGTTGGAGAATATCCAACATGATACCTATATCATTGGCGAAGGGCATAAGAAGATTACCACATCATCCGCATACGAGAGATATGCGGTCGCAATGTCTGTCTTGCTAGTGGTTGCAATAGACCCTCATCGATGCTTTCTTGACCATATAACATAAGACATCCATGACCAAAATAAATAACATTGGGGACAACGGATCACCTTGACGAAGTCCTCGTTGATGAAGAATTGTATCCCCTGGACTACCATTGAGGAGTACCTGTGTGGAAGCGGAAGCAAGCATCCCGCTAATGATGTCACACCACACAGGACCAAATCCCAAGTGTTTCATGATCTCCAACAAAAATGGCCAAGACACAGAATCGAAAGCCTTTGTGATGTCCAATTTTAGTAGAAAGCGAGCTTGTTTTTCTGGTGAAGGAAACGCGATCTATTGAACAAGCATGAAATTATCTTGTATGAAGCGACCTTTGATAAACGCACTTTGATTGGGAGACACCATCTGGTTCAGCCGCCCTGCTAACCTATTGGCCAATAATTTTGTGATGAGTTTTGCAAAAGAATGAACCAAACTTATTGGTCTGAAGTCCTTTATACTTGTGGCATCTTCCTTCTTAGGAAGGAGTGTAATAAAGGCTGAATTTAGCTGCTCAAAGTTTCTGAACTTTCTACTCCATACCGCTGACACTGCAGTCATAATATCCAGTTTAATAATCTGCCAGCAAGCTTTATAGAATTTCCCGGTGAAGCCGTCGGGGCCTGGAGCCTTATCTGATGGTAATGAGATTATTGTTTTCCAAATCTCTTCTTCTGAGAAAGGGGTATCCAGCTCTGTGAGGTCATGAGAAGGGATATTCAGTTCCTCAAGATTGATGGTAGAGTCTCTGTCCATGCTTACCCCTAGCAGATTATAATAGAACTCGTTCACAATCTTCTCCTTTTCTTCATGCTTGGTGAAAACCATGCCAAGTTCAGAACTGAGACTACTAATAAAATTCTTCCTTTTTCGATGTCTGGCATGCAGGTGAAACAATGCAGTATTGGCATCACCTTCACTAAGCCAGCTGATCCGTGATCGGCTCCTAGCAATTGTACGCTGCAAGGAAGACAAAGCCAAGGTGTGCCTTCTTAGCTGACTGTACAGCCATTTCTCTTGGACAGAAAGGAGGCGACCATCCTGGGCAATTTCTAGTTGATGAATTATTTCTCTTGCCAACCCAAGTTGTGAATTGATGTGCCCAACTTTTTTCTGACTCCAGCTTTGTAACCCTCTAACAGTGGCACGAAATTTCCTTGATAGAGTATCAAAAGGGCAGGGTGAAGCATGTTCAGACAACCATGCGGCCTCAACTGCCTCTTGGAACCCTTCCAATTTTGTCCAGTAAGCTTCAAAAAGAAATCTGGCCTTCCCAGGTTTATTATCATGAAGACCAAGAAGGATAGGACAATGATCTGAACCATCAGAGGCTGAGCTCTGCAACAGACAGTTAGGAAAAAGATGCTCCCAATCGACTGTACACATAAACCTGTCCAACCTGACCAGTGTTGGTGTATCTTGCTGATTGGACCAAGTAAATTTCCTCCCATGCAGAGGCAGCTCTTGTAAACCCAAATCATTAATGAGGCGACGAAATCTTCCCATCAGAGCCCTGTTTAGATTGCCATTATTTTTGTCCTCATCTCTATAGATGAGATTGTAATCTCCCAGTACAATCCATGGGCCCTGACATGCTGCACGTACGTCCCTTAGCTCCTGCAGGAAGAGCACTTTATTTTCATCACCCTGAGGTCCATATACACAGGTGAGCCACCATGTCTGGCCTGCACTTGGGCTGAATTGGACGGATATGCAGTGGTTGTCCACTCGAGTAGCATTGGCAGGGCCAAGCTCATTGCGCCAGGCTACGAGAATCCCTCCACTGGCACCAACCGATGGCAGCTGTACAAAATGGGTAAAGCCTGAACCAAGGGCAACAAGAATTGTTCCTCGAGAGATCTCTTCTATTTTTGTTTCTTGAATGCAAACCACATCAACACGGGAAGAGGAGACCAGAGTGCGAACTGCATCTTGACGTGCTTTAGAGTTAAGTCCTCGCACGTTCCAACACAATATATTAGAAGGATTCATTGATAGAAAAATACAGATCGACCATGAACAAATCAGGAACCCCTCAGCTTTCTCCATTCACATCCTCAGGGACTGCCCATCCAAACAGGGCTGCTAGAGCTTGAACGTGAGAAGTTGGGAGTGGTTGGGCAAAAAACTTGCCATAATCATCGAGAACTTCCTGGCGGACACCTTCATTCTCCTCGATGACATGCAAGGCCCTCATCACCTTTTTCTTGTTCCTTGTTGCAATTCCAGCCGGCGATTCTGGCTCAACACCTACAATCCGTCGGCTTCGACGAGGAGGAGCCGAAGGTGTGCGAGCCTGAGCCCTTGGCCTTCTAACACGCGGAGTCGGGAGAATTCTCGCTGTCTTTTTTGTAATCTTCGCCATGAAACTTGATCTCCGTCGGGCCGAAGAGGGCGTTAGCGTCGCCGAAGTCGAAGGATTACTGTTGATCCCCTCCAAGGCACTGATTTCCACCGGGGTCGTGACCATAACTTGGACGCGTCGTCTGGAGTAGACCTTGGTGCAGGTTCTTGAAGCATTAGGCATTTTTAAGATTGGTGTCGCCGGGCACTGCCGCGACGCCGTCAGGCCAACAATGGATGTGCCTTGCTCCGCATCAAAATCTGGCACGAGTGGCAGCGACACAGTGTCCCGTGATGGAGTTGCTTGTTCCTGCAGCGACTCAGACGACCACATCCTCTCCAGCGTGGGAGACCACGTACTAGCCTCGAACAAAGGCTGGAACTCCTCCTTACGCTGCACAGATTCTAGACTAGCCTCCAGAATAGGCCTAGCCGATGGTTGGACCCCATAGATAGGCCCACCAGGTGACACAATACCAACGTCTTGGGTCCTCACCGCCGCCACCAGATTTATTGCGCCCACAGGCGTCGCGTCGCGCGAGGCGCTGTGGGGAACCTCCGAGGCGTTTATTTGGGGCGAGGAGCCAGCAGTGATGCCAGGCCATGCGCGTGGAACCGCCCAGAAATGGATCGCGTGTTCATCCTCGGGAGCTAGCGAGGACGTCGTGGCTGCCGCGGGCAAAGGGGCCTCCGAGATATCAATGTCGGCACCTTCATCCGAGGCGACGCGCGGAGAAACAGGGGCGTGCTCCAACAGCATGTCCGGAACTTCCGCCACGTGTCCGCAGCGAACCACCTGTGGACCCAGCCTATCATGCACTGAGATACGAGCGCTCCATCGGCGCCGCTGTTGCTCCCTGGCACCTCTGCGCGGCGAGGTGGCGGCCGAGAACGCCGATGTCGTCTCTTTTTCTTCCTCCGTCCTGATCATCATTGGCGGAGAGATGGTGTGCTGAGCCATCCGTCGCGGCGGCCGATCGAAAGGAACTCATCAAATTTCAATTGGGTAGGTCGGTGTGCGCCTATGCATTTCATTGCCCGACCACCGGGCTCAACGATCTCGAGATCCATCTCCGCCGGAATGCGTTCAGGGCAAGAGCACCAGGCCGCAATTCGGAAGACATCCCGGTGGGTGACAGAGACCGGATGGGAATCGCACCAACGAAATTCATCCGAGGCTGCTCGCCGTTGACATCTCCCAGGCGTGCGCAGGGATGCCACGCAGCTCAACTTCGACGGCGAACGGCAATGTCGCTGCTCTTGAATGTAGGAACCGGGTCCAGTACATGACGTGCAACCGGAGCGCGGGGCGATGATAGGTTCGCCACCATTGTAGACCCTCGCCGCAACCTCCTCGCTCGGCAGGATTAGGAGGAAGCTCGACGGCGCGAAGCGGCGCAGAGTCAGCACAGCCTCCTCCATCTCGAACTGCCGAGCGATCGCAGCTGCGATGGGTCGAGCAGATCTTCTTGTTGCTCGGTGATCACGGAACGACCAAAGCGCGCCGAGCTCCTCCTCCTCCGGACGATGCTCGCGGACCGATCGATGACACGCCGCGGCCGGGGTCGCGGGACATCGTCATCGCAGGCGATCATCGTCCACTTGTCCGGCGGCCTCGTCGGATCCCTCCTCCCGTCATCAACGGGGAGAGAAGGAGGAGGAGCTCGACGGCATTGTTGCCGTGAGAGCGGCACAAGGCGCACAAGACGCCGCGACCTCGGCCCGGCTCCCACCGCCTCGTTGGGATACGAGGCCGAGATTGCCGGAAGAGGGCTCGAGGAGCGGCCGCGCGCCGAGAGATCGGCGCCAGAACAACGAGACTTGGACATGGACGCCTCGCTACTGCCGCGCGACGAGCGTAGAACGGTGTCCGAGCGCGGCGACAAAACAACGCGAGCTTGAACAAAGGCGGCTCGCGAGACGTGGAAAATAGCAGTTGAAGCACTCGCCGAGGTCCGCAGGACCGGTCGACGAGGCGTTGTTGAAGACGCCGACGTTCCTTCGCGCTGCCGTCCTTCCATCGCCGAAGCCGCGTCGCATCGGCGATGTGGCGTGATGGACGGCGCCGCGTAGTCGGACCAAAGACGATTACGGGCTCACGCGGTAGCACCGCCAAGGACGCGGTCGAGTCGCTGGCGGCGGCGCGCCGGACTCCGTCAAGACCGTGGTCGAGGTCGCTCAGCGGCGGCCGCCAGACTCCGTCGGACCGTGGCGAGGTTCGCGCGCGAGTGCATCCTTGAAGGTCGGCGAGCTGCCGCGGGGCCGTTGGAGGAAAGCGTGCCTCGGACCACCGCCCAGCCTTGGGCGCCAGCGGTGCACGGCAATGAGAGAGGAGGCGGAGTGAAGAGATTTTCTCCCAACGCCGTGGAGGTGTCCGTCGAACCTGGAGCAGGAAACGACGTGGGGCTGGTGGAGGTGGTGGCCGCCAGGCCTGGACTAGGCTCCGGCGTTGGGCTGGAAAGGGAGGTTTCTCCCAACGCCGTGGAGGTGTCCGTCGAACCTGAAGCAGGAAACGACGTGGGGCTGGTGGAGGTGGTGGCCGCCAGGCCTGGACTAGGCTCCGGCGTTGGGCTGGAAAGGGAGGCGCCGGGAGGGACGAGGGGAGGGGAGAGGACGCAACTCATCATTCTCTCCTGCTTCCATACCAATCGTATGACATAGCTAATGCAGGAATCCCATATATGAATGCCTCCCTAGCACCAGCAACTGTTCCAGAATACACACTGCACATTAAAAGCACAAACGCTCATGATCCACTGATATAGACAGATTTCTTTCTACCCATAAAATCAAACAACCCAATTAAGTAGTAACTCCAATACATACTTAACAGGAGTACTTAAACACTGCCTCTGGTTCAAAATACTTGTCGCTTTTGACTTTCTATTGTTTTTATCATTATATGTTTTAGTAAAAACAGCCAAAAGAAGGTAATTTTGATGAAAAATATAACCATGTCATTTTCACAAGGTAATTGGCTAATCTAAATACTTTATTGGTGCCTGACGGTACATGTACCAAAGAAACGCTTATTTTAATCCAGAGGTAGCAGCAATATGTTTCAGATTATGAATACATATTGATAGATAAAGATACTTACACATGGCATCCACAATTGTTGCCAACGTTTATTCCGCTAAGTACCTGCATTAAAAATGAAATGAAATGAAACAAAATGGAGCCCAAGCATTATTTATGACAAGATTAAATGTAGATAGAGAGCCTCTTCGTAGTTAAAGCTTACATGAAACCATGAAAGGACATTGTAATATAACTATGAAGAAACTTCAAAACTTACCAGATCAGGAACCAAACCATCAAAGAGCTTCCCAGAGATGCCTAAAGAGGCGCAGTCAGCAGGAGTTCCTATTAATAAGAGAAGTGAGCATCCAACATGAACGTCTTTAAATTTTAAATACAGTTTCCAAATACGTTTATAAGAAGTTCATCATGTAATATGTAGATGGAATCAATAAAACAAAGACAACCTGAAACTGCAAATGCTGTAGCACCGCTTATATCGACACGTTTACAGCGGAGTGCAGGACGCCATGTGATGCAGTGGCTAACACCCGATCTATCTCTGCATTTTGCAAGCAAATTAAACAAAAGAGAGTTAAGAACAAGACTGGGGCCATAAGATGGACACGACTAATTACAATTAATTAAAGACTGTATGAAAGCCTTTCTTTCCTTCACAAGAAGGCATAACAGCACCCGTATAACATTAGTTTTCTTCTCGACAGCACCATGTTTTATCAGGTTGGCGACATAATCATTATTTTGCAAAGAAAACCATTCACTAAATGAACCATAGCTGCATTTTTTTCGGACTTAGACTGTAACAGCCCAAAAATCCATAAATGTTATGGATGCGAAAATAAGGGAATTTTAAAACTTTTTGTGTGATAACTAAATGTCATTCTTCTTTATTGCATTTTCGAATCTTATTTGGAGTGCATCATATTTTCTTACCGACGTAAATGGTACAAGGATCAGAAAACTCTAAGATATAGAAATACCAACAGTAAGTAAATAGCTTACAACCCTAGCCTATTCCTTTCCCCTTGTTTTCCCTGTTCTCCGACCAGTTACCGGTCAAATTCGGTGCAGCCAGACCCCTCCTTCACCGAAGACTAGGGCAGCTATGTTCCCCCCACCCCCACCAGACTCGGTGCACTGGCGGGTGCTGTCGATCGGTCATTAATAGCTGTCGCTCAACCTGTCGCGTCGCCTGCGCTGTACCGCCGAACCAAATGAAATTACTAGCTACTCCCCGTTTCCAAGCCATGCAGAATGCATCGCAGGCTCTCGGACTTTTCTACCCATTGCTTTTGTATAAGAACCCCGAGCCCCTTCATCGCCTCCCTCACCACACCAGTGATAAATCCATCTTCTCTCTCTTGCGCGCGACGGGCGAGAGCTCCGAGTTCGGCTGAGCGCCACCACATCACCGACTTCGCCGTTGGCACCCATCGGTAAGGCTCCTTCCGCGTGTGTGCGTCCGCTCCTATCCCATAACCCAAAAGGCGTTTCCCCCTTATTTGATTTCACCCTTTGTTCACAGGAGCCACCATTGACCTCGCTCTTCCTCCCCACCGACAAGAATAGCCCTGTTAGGAATAATGTGTTCATCTATTCAAGAGGCCCAATGGGCAATATATACAGGGAGTACAAAGGGGGTTACCATATACAGATAAGGAAACCATATACAAGAGTCCTATTCTAACACACAACCCCCTCAAACTCATGGTGGATCACACACACTGAGTTTGGAGAAAAAATACAAATGTTGTGCCCTAGTCTGTGGCTTCGTGAAGAAGTCGGCAACTGTAACTCGATGGCACAAATCGTAAAGCAAGTACTCCTCCGCACTGTGGCGAGTGTATGAAGCATCCACACCAATGTGCTTGGTGAGCTCATGCTTCACCGGATCCCGAGCAATCTTGATCGCACTGTCTTGTCGGACAAAGAGACGTAGGTCCTATCACGGGCACTCCAAAATCGCAAGTAACCACCTCAACCAAGTAACCTCTGCCATCGCTGCGCGCCATAGCTCTCAACTCACCTCTGCTAACGAAACTGCGATGCGCTTCTTAGTCTTCCAGGCAATCAGGGAGGAGTCAAGAAAAACACAGTAAGCAGAAAGAGAACGACGATCAGAAGGATCACTAGCCCAGGTCGCATCGGAGTACGCCTGAAGCTGTAGTGAGATGGAGCTAGGGAAAAACAAACGACGAGAGATAGTCCCGCGCAAGTAGCGAAGAACACGAAGAAGATGATTGTAGTGAAGATGGGTAGGACAAGCCATGAACTGACTCAAGATATGAACAGCATAAGCAATATCAGGACGAGTGCTCACAAGGTACACCAAACTCCCAACAAGATGACGATATCGAGTAGGATCCTCAAGAGGATCGCCATCAGTGACACGAAGCTGGAGGGATAGCTCCATGGGAGTCTCAGCAATTATGGATAAAATCAATCTAAATAATGATCTTCCTAACTAATAGATAATCTTTCCAATTACCTAATCCCTATACAAAGAAACTATTCATGGGTGAACAGTAAACACACAAATAGTGTACATGTGAACAGTGCCATGCACGTGTCATAACACCCCTCTCGGTGAAACAGCTCGTCCTCGAGCTGCAACATAGGGCGACAAACTCCTCCGATGGGGTGGGCTAAATTTGTTGGAGCATCATCTTCAACGTCGTCTTCATCGACTCCATCAGGTTGTCTAGTAGGGATAGCTTGGTAGCAGAAACCATGGTGTTGGCTCTGATCCTTAGATCATAGAGGTAAACATCCGTCGGAGGGAGGTCGGGCGACGACGACTTGACATAGAACGGCGCTAGGTGAAGGAGAGCACCGATTGGGGGAGGAATAGATCTAGAATAGCTGGTCAAGGGAACAACCACAACTGGACTTTAGGGACTAGAAACTTCTCTATTCATCTTTGCTTAATGCCAACGATTACAATATGCCTCCTTATATAGAGAGCTCTTCTAACAATTATAGATAAAATCAATCTAAATAATGACCTTCCTAACTAATAGATAATCTTCTTAACTAATAGATAGTCTTTCCAATTATCTAATCCCTATACGCGAACTATTCGTGGGTGAACAGTAAACACGTGAACAGTGTATGTGTGAACAGTAACCACACGCATGACACTATCAAAAATAAGTATCTGTTGCCCAGGATTGACGATCTGATCGATCAGCTCAAGGGGGCAACAAAGTTTTCCCAGATAGATCTGCGTTCAGGGTATCACCAATTGAAAATCAGACCTGAAGATATCCCCAAGACAGCCTTCTCTACTCGTTATGGCCTTTATGAGTTCACAGTTATGCCATTTGGGCTAACCAATGCCTCGGCCTACTTCATGAATCTGATGAAAAAGGTATTCATAGATTATCTGGATAGGTTCGTGATAGTGTTCAGCGATGACATCCTCGTCTACTCTAAGGATGCCGAAGAACACACCCAACACCTTAGAGTGGTATTGGAAACACTCAGGGAGCATCAACTGTATGCCAAGTACAATAAGTGTGAATTCTGGCTACCCGGTGTCAGCTTCCTGTGGCATGTGATATCGACAAGCGGAGTAGCTGTGGATCCAGCAAAGGTGGAAGCCTTCCTTGAGTGGAAATCACCTACCTCGGTAACCGAAGTCCGGAGCTTCCTCGGATTGGCAGAATATTACCGCCGATTCATTGAGGGATTCTCCAAAATCGCATGACCCCTCACTCAACTACTGAAGAAAAAAAAGAAGTTTGAATGGACCGAAGGGTGTGAGAGGAGTTTCCAAGCACTAAAAGTCCACTTAACCTCTGCCCTGGTCCTGATCCTCCTTGATACTCATGAAGATTTCGAAGTATGTTGTGATGCCTCTCGTCAAGGACTAAGTAGTGTGCTAATGTAAGACAAGAAGGTGATAGCATATGCACCTCGATAGCTTTGACCACATGAAGAAAATTACCCTACTTATGATCTGGAGTTGGCATCGATGGTACATGCACTGAAGATATGGCGCCACTACCTCATCGGAAATCATTGTAACATATACACCGATCACAAGAGTCTCAAATACATTTTCACCCTGTCAAATCTCAACTTGAGGCAGCGAAGATGGCTGGAACTCATAAAGGACTATGATTTAGACCTTCACTATCACCCGGGCAAGGCCAATGTGGTGGCTGATACACTGAGCAGAAAGTCTTACTGCAACCACATTGTGACCCATGAACGGCAGCCTTCCCTCTTTGAAGAATTTGAGAAACTCAACCTAGAGATAGTGCCACAGGGGAGCCTCTCCGCCTTAGAGATGCACCTAACCTTAGAGGAAAGGATCAAGGCCGCACAATTGGGAAGCACCAGCACGGAAAGGATCCAACAACTCAAGGAGCAAGAGAAGGCCTCCCAGATGACGAAGGATGATCAGGGCATTCTATGGTATGGAAAGCGCAATTTTATGCCCCACCAACATGATCTGAATGATTTGATCCTCAAGGAGGCCCACGACTCGGCATACTCTATCCATCCGGGTGCTACCAAGATGTACCAAGAATTGAAGCAACGCTACTGGTGGCCCCGCATGAAGAGGGACATTGCAGTATACGTAGCATGCTGCGATGTGTGCCAGCGGGGCAAAGCTTAACACCAAAAGCCTGCCGATCTTTTGCGGCCTCTACGAGTACCCAAATGGAAATGGGAAGAAATCAGCATGGACTTCATCACTGGTCTGCCAAAGACCAGGTTGGGATATGATTCAGTCTGGGTCATCGTAGATATATTGACTAAGACTGCCCATTTCATTCCAGTTAAGACCAACTATAAGGGCGATAAATTGGCAGAACTATACATGTCTCGGATAGTCAGCTTGCATGGTGTGCTCAAGCGAATCATCTCAGATAAGGGTTCACAGTTTACCTCCCATTTCTGGGATAGTCTTCATGGGGCCTTGGGCACATATTTGGCCTTCAACACGGTGTATCACCCCCAGACCGATGGTCAGACTGAAAGAGTGAATCAAGTCCTTGAAGACATGCTTTGGACTTGTGCTATAGAGTTCGCTGCTGACTGGAAGATATGCCTGCCATATGCGGAATTCGCATACAACAATAGCTATCAGTCTAGTTTGAAGATGTCACCCTTTGAAGCCCTCTACGGACAACAATGTCGAACACCTCTGTTGTGGTCAGAAGCAGGGGAGGGATACCTATTTGAACAAGACATCTTGAAAGAGGCCAAGGACAAGGTTCATCTCATTCGAGACCGACTACAGGCAACACAATCAAGACAGAAGAGCTATGCCGACTGTCGTCGCAGAGAGTTGGAGTTCAACATAGGAGACTTTATCTACCTCAAGGTTTCTGCTCTCAGAGGAACCAAAAGATTCAAGGTCAAAGGGAAGTTGGCACCAAGGTATATAGGGCCATTTCAGATCATCGCCAAGATGGGGAAAGTAGCTTACCAATTAGAACTGCCCGAGGAGTTGTCTGATGTCACAACTCAAGAAATGTCTTCGAGTGCCTAAAGAGTAAGCTCGATTAGAAGATATTGAACTCGGCAAGGATTTGGCATATGCCGAACACCCGGTCGAAATTCTAAAAGTGGTGGAAAAATAGACGTGGAACCATGTATATCGCCTGTGTAAAGTCAGATGGAGCAACCACACAGTAGGAGAAGCTTCGTGGGAGCGTGAAGACTTGTTGAAAGCCGAGTACCCCCCATTGTTTTGTAACTGACAAGGATCTGATAAATCTCATATTATTGGTTTATCTATGACACTTATTATAGATAGTAATATCTTCATACTTCTCGAAAATGTACCCTTAGCCACGCGGAAGAGTGTCGTAAGCGGTTATACGACTACCCCCTGGTCGTAAGTCCACCTACGACCAGTCTCCGGTCGTAAAATTGCTACGACCACCACCAGGTCGTAAGCCCTTCTACGACCAGTCTCTAGTCGATGACGTCTACAAATATGTAGGCCTGGTCGATTGGGGAGTCTTCTAACCCTTGTTGAATCTCAGGGTCGAGAATCGTTTTAAGGGGGGGTAGGGTTTGTAACAGCCCAAAAATTCATAAATGCAAAAATACGGGAATTTTAAAACTTTTTGTGTGATAACTAAATGTCATTCTTATTGATTGCATTTTCGAATCTTATTTGGAGTGCATCATATTTTCTTACTAGCGTAAATGGTACAAGGATAAGAAAACTCTAAGATGTAGAAATACCAACAGTAAGTAAATAACTCTAAAACCCTAGCCTGTTCCTTTCCCCTTGTTTTCCCTGTTCCTCGACGATTCTTGGTCAAACTCGATCTGCACTTCTCCTTGACCGAAGACCAGGGCAGCTGCGTTTCAAACCCCAGACTTCGGTCTTGCTGGCGGTATGCGTCGACGGTCATTAATAGTCGTCGCTCAACTTGTCGCGTCGCCAGCGCTATACCGCCGAACCAGATGAAATTACCAGCTACTCCCCGTTTCCAAGCCATGCCGAATGCATCGTAGGCTCTCGAATTTTTCTACCCATTGATTTTGTATAACAACCCTGAGCCCCTTCATCGCCTCCCTCGCCACACCAGTGATAATTCCGTCTTCTCGCGCGCGCGCGACAGGCGAGAGCTTCGAGCTCGGCTGAGCGCCACCACATCGCTGACTTCGCCGTTGGCACCCATCGGTAAGGCTCCTTCCGCATGTGTGCGTCCGCTCTCATCCCATAACCCAAAAGGCATTTCCCACTTATTTGATTTCACTCTTTGTTCACAGAAGCCACCATTGACCTCGCTCTTCCTCCCCTCCGACCGGAATAGCCCTAGCCGTCGAATCGACCCCGCCGGTGTGGAATACTCCGAGACGCCCCTTCGGGACTATCTACCTGTTTCCCTGGAACTATCCTGAAGATCGAAGACTACTCCCCTTCCTCAGGCCACTACAAGAGCGCAGAGCTTCTATCGCTGTCGCCGTCTACAGTCGCCAGCCCAGCTCCGGCTAACTCGTTCCCTCCGCGTCATACCAGTAAGTTTTTAGTGGTCACCAAGTACTCGTGCTCACCCTAGTTGCATAGAAGCACAGTCGAGCCTTCTACGACCACGTAGTCGAAACTCCTCCGACTACGTACAACCGAGCTTTCTACGACCACGTAGTCGAAACCCCTTCGACTACAGGCAGTCATTCCTTCCCTGACTGAACGTAGTTGTACCTCCTACGACTACACCCAGTCCTATTCCCTACGACTACAGGTAGTCGTATTCTTCTTGAATCCTTTTTAGGACCACATTGAATAGTCATAGCCTTCCTACAACCACATTGAGCAATCATATCCTTCCTACGACCACGTTGGGTAGTCGTATTCTTTTTGTGTCTTTCCTACAACCACGTGGAATAGTCGTAGCATGCCTGCGACCACGTTGAGCAGTCGTAGCCTTCCTACAACCACGTCGAGCAGTCGTATCTTTATTTTTGGATCTGTTAGCCCTTTCCGACTACGCGTAGCTGATCCCCTTTCGACTACGCATAGTCAAATCTTTTTCCGACCACATGATCGAGTATTCTTTACACGTAGTCGTACCTCATTCAACTACGCAGAGTCGAACTTCTTTTGACCAGTAGTCGACTCTCATTCCGCTTAGAATGTAGTCGAAGACTCTTTTCGACCAGGTGGTCGAAATCCTTTCCGACCAGTTAATCGAAATCCCTTCTGACCAGTTAGTCGAAAACTATGTCCGATGTACAGTACTCAAAACGATGTACAGTACTCGAAACGTTGTACAGTACTCGAACGATGTACAGAACTCGAAATCAGTTTCGACCACTCCTTTTCGACCACTGTGTTTCGACCACACAGTTTCTACCACTCAATTCGACCACTGAGTTTTGACAACTCGGCTCGACCACTCAATCCGACCACTGAGTTTCGACCACTCAGTTCGACCACTGAGTTTCGACCACTTAGTTCTACCACGGATTTCGACCCCTCAGTTCAACCACTAAGTTTCGATCGCTCAGTCCGACCACTCAGTTTCGATCACTGAGCAGGGTTCTAAAAATCGGCTCTAGGCGCCGACTAGGCGTCGTCTCGGCGCTCGGCGGGGAGGAGGCGCCGCGATTTTCTTCAAGGCGGCGGGCTGGCGGGAGGCGCTTGGACCGCTAGGCGATCAAAGCCGGTCCTCTGCGGTCTTGGCGCGCTAAGCGGCGCGCGCCGAGGCGAGAGATAAGACCTTGCCGCCGATGCGCCCGACGCCCGACCCATCCATTCGTTGCGCCGCGCTAGGGTTCGAGCCCGCCGATCGAGCTCGCCCCGCTCTGCGCCGCCGACCTCCCTTTGCTCCTGCGTCGCCGGATCGAGGATTCGAGGTATGCCCTCCCTTTGCTCCTATGTCGCTAACCTCCTCTCTCGTCCACCTCCCGCCGCCGCCTCTTCCTCTATCCCGCGTCGCCGACCTCTCTCTCTCTCCCGCGCCGCCAACCTCGCCTACCCTCGCGCCACCAACCTCTCTCTGGTCCCCTCTCGCACCGCCGACCTCCTCTCTACTCCCGCGCGTCGACCCTCTACCCCCGCGCCACCGACCTCCTCTCTGGTTCCCACTCTCGCGCCGCGCCTCTCTCTTCCCGCTCCTCTCTCGCTCCCCTAGCTCATGCTCCCTTTCTTTGCTCTCGCCTCGGGCCACTTTGCTCGCTTGCTCTTCCCCTAGCCGCTACGCTGCTCGCCCCAGCCGTGCTACTCGTGGCTTGATCCGTTCGCTCTCTTTTGCTTGATGCCCTAGCGCCAGTTGATTTTGCCCCTTCCCTTCTCTCCTCCACTCTTGGTTGTGCTTTGAAAGCTCAGAATCGAATGTGCCAATGTATGAATGTCTCAATGGTTATGCTGAAACTGTTGATTCTGAATGTGCCAATGCTTTGAATGGTTGTGATGAAAGCCTGAAACTGATGATTGCTAAATTCAGAAGTGTTGTCTGCTACTCCGCTTACATGGATGTATTGCATATTCTGGAGTTTACATATGCTTGCATGTTCTGGCTTGGTACTTATTACAAGAGGTTTCTCTATTACTTTCTGTATTACCAAGATGGATTGAATTGTCATAATACAACAAGTGTTAAGAGTCCTGATTTATCTCTCTTGTTGTGTCTAGAATCTAGATTGTGGAAACATATGCATGAAGTAAAACTGCCACAAGGCTATTCATTCACCATTGTGGCCCTTTTGTTAGCCTAGTTTAGTTTTGCTGAATGCTACCACTAATTTCTTGGCATGCTTGCTAAGCTAAAAGTGTGGAGTCTTTTGTCTACAAGTCAAGAGGAAGCTTCTGTGATAATGACATTTTTGTTGCAACTATATGTTTAAAACACAGAAACCTCTTGTAAATTTGTTCTTATTTAGTTGTTTTATATGGATGATGTAGTGCAATCGTGCAGGGATGCAAGGACTTTTCAGTCGTTCTGTGTCTCCATTCCAAGATATCATTGTTGGAAAGTATGAGAGTGCTCCGCTCTGCTTAGGCAACTTGCACTGTTACTTTGGACATCCGAAGAAAGCCCTAGAGGTAATATATGGTATTTGGTTTTCCTTGTTTGCTGCTATCCGCCTATCACTCTATGGATCTGTTTGTTGCAAAATATTTTACATTGTTAATTGTTCTGTTGGCTTGCTTTCTTCCAGGCATTCACAGAAGCAGTGCGTGTTTCTCAGATGGTTAGTTACTGAACCACACGATTCATTCATATGTTTCAAGTTAAGTCTTTGAGATGTGTGGCTGCATATGTTTCATACTTTCATTTATTCATCAATCACACATACATTCTTTCTCAGACAACACAGTAGCAAAATAATTGATCATTGAGTAAATATGCAGGTTGATATCATTGTTTGATTACAATACATACATGTTTACATCAAGCTCTTGGAGCCTTGAAGGGGAGATAATATACATGAATACATCAAATTACACATATCTTGCTTCTTCAGGTAATTTTTCTTCTTTCTTGCTCAATTTGATGTATGGTGTTTGCTCAATTCATCATATTATTCATGTTGTGGGCTTATCTGTACCGTAGCCAAGCCGACCGCCTGGGCACCGCCTAGTCACCGCCTAGGCGCCGCCTAGTCCGCCTAGGCGCTAGGCCCCGGGCCACCGCCCGCCTAGCGCCTAGCGATTTCTTGAACCTTGTCACTGAGAGTCCACCACTCATTCGACCAGATTACTTCGACCATACGGATTAACAACCAACTTGGAACCTAATAGAATCTACTCGACTAAACCGAAAACACCCATTTGGAGTTCATTTGAGTTTTCGACTGCAACTTGAATTCTTATGTGCTTATTTGAAATTTTGGGTGGTTTTTGCGTATATAGAATATGAAGCTCCCGAAGATCCTCGAGTAGACCAAGAACAAGAACAGCAACACCTTTGTTGGATAAGTCTCTGTGTCGGCTTTACGTCGGCTTTCGTATGCGACTTTTGCTATCTCGTGTCGGCTTTACGTGTGTCGGCTTTTGCTTTTGTAAAGGACAAAGATCCTTGATCGGTTGTTAGCATCTCAAGGACAACATCCTTGATGGTTGTTAGCATCTCTAGGACAAACATCTTGACCAAAGATCTAGGACGGGTTGTTAGCATCTTAGAGGACAAAGATCTAGGACAAAGTTGTTAGCATCTTAGACTAGCATCTTGGCATATGCTTGGTGAGTAGCGACCTATAAATATTTATACCCAACCCCTTAGGTTGGCATGGCATTGTGAGAGAAATAAACCAAGAAGAAAAATTTGCCTCATCTCCAAGTGTCATTCTCTCCATGAGAGTAAGGATCTTGCTATCACCAATAGTAAGAGTCCAGCGTGTAACAAGTGGTATCGAGCTATACTATCCTCAGTAGCTGAGCATCTCCTGCTCATCTCCTTCTCGGCCTCAGCAGCCCCAACCGTGCGGCAGCGGCCTCAGGCCGTCCTCGCCACTCTCCTCGAGACGGCAAGAATTCGTCGGCGCGACCCTCTCCACGCAAGCCACTAGTAGCGCGCCATGTCCGCAGCGATCTCGGCGCTTCGATGCGCCTCGAGCACGCGTCGTGGACGGCCGAGCTTGCCGCGGCAAAGCAGCCATGAAGCGAAGGGCGGCAGACCGCCGCAACGGCGAAAGGCGCCGAGGCGGCAATGGCGAGCCGGCAGCAGGCGGAGAGCGAGGCGGAAGCGGCGGGCGGCGCAGCGGCAGCAGCGGCGCAACAATGAGGTCGAGGCTCGCGCGCGGCGTCGGTAGCTCCATTTCGCCGACGATAAGCGCCGATGCGAACCTCGACCACCGGGCGAGGAGCCACAGCGAAGCGGGCGCGCGATGGCGCCGCGCGACGCCACGAGCTTGGCGGCGGCCGGATAAGCGCGGTCGCGCCGGTGGCGCTCTGGAGGAGGCGCGACGGCGGCGGGCGCCTCGAGGAGGCGCGACGGCGCGGCGCTCTGGAGAGGCGCTTCGGCGGTGGCGCTCTGGAAGAGGCGCGCCGCGACAACGGCGGCGAGACGGTCGATAGAGCGCGGCCTTCACGCGCGGCGTGGCTCTCTCCCGACCGTACCATGGTTACCACGGGTTCGTGTCGTTGTCGGGGGCCGCCCCGGCGGTGGGTGGCTACCTCACCAAGGCCAACTACGTCGAGTGGGCGCGGTGATGAAGGTGAGGCTCGGTGCGGCACATGTGGGATGCGATGCACGCGGCGGCGTCGACTACAACCGGGATCGACGGCGCTGGATGCTCTCATCGCTGCAGCCCCGCCGAGATGCGCTTCGCTTCCAACAAGCGGGCGCCAAGGAGGCTTGGGACGCCATCGCCGCCTCACGCATCGGCAGCCGCAGCGCGCAAGTCCACACCGCAGCTACTTCGCCGCGGAGTGGGAGAACCCGCCTTCAAGCGGTGAGGCGTCGATGACTTTGCTCCGCCTCAACACTCGCTGCGAGAAGCCGTGCGATTCGATGACACCTACGGCGAGGAGAGAGCGTGGAGAAGCTCTTTCGCCGCGTCCCCGAAGTACAAGCGGATGGCTCGCTCGATCCGGGCCTGCGGACCTCTCACGATGTCGATCGAGGAGGCGATAGGTCGCCTCAAGGTCGCTTGGCGGCGATGAGCCACGCGTCTCTCGACCCGTCACCATTGGCGGAAGCTCCTCCTCGCTCGGGAGCGCTGGTCACGGCCAGGTGACAGAAGAAGGGAGCCTTCTTCCACGACAGCGGCGCATGCGTGGTAGCGCGAAGCCGCGCAAAACGCCGAGCATGGCGCGAGGACGTCTTAGGGTGATGACCGTGGGGCCCGAGCGGCGCGCGCCGCAAGCAAGAGCCAGACAGACGACTCTTGCTACAATCGCGGCAAGCCCGGTCATCGGGCCAAGGATTGTCGGCGACACGACGCGCCGAGCCCACGCGCGCAGCGAGAAGGAGGAGCATCCGGCTCGTTCATTGCTCAGGCGAGCATCGAACTGCATCCAGCGGCCCCGGCCGCAGCGGCTCTCCTCCACCTTGACGAGCCAAAAGCACACACCCTCTTCGGCGAAAGTTCCGGCGTGGAAATCAAGGACGACGCTCTGCTCTAGGATCGGGATGGCTCAGATTCTCACAAGGAGACACACAAGACTTAGGGGAGAATGTTGGATAAGTCTCGTGTCGGCTTTCTGTAGTTTCGTGCTTTTTGCTTTTGTAAAGGACAAAGATCCTTGATCGGTTGTTAGCATCTCAAGGACAAAGATCCTTGGTCAAGTTGTTAGCATCTCTAGGGCAAAGATCTTGACCAAAGATCTAGGACGGTTGTTAGCATCTTAGAGGACAGCATCTAGGACAGGTTGTTAGCATCTTAGACTAGCATCTTGGCATATGCTTGGCTGAGTAGCAGCCTATAAATATGTATACCCAACCCCTTAGGTTGGCATGGCATTGTGAGAGAAATAAACCAAGAAGAAAAATTTGCCTCATCTCCAAGTGTCATCCTCTCCATGAGAGTAAGGATCTTGCTATCACCAATAGTAAGAGTCCAGCGTGTAACAACCTTGACCAAGTCGAGTCAATACTTTGATCATACTGCACCTACTTTCGGCAAATTATGTTGCTTTAAATTATAAAATTGCATTGCTATGAATTATACAACTACATTGGTCTAACTCATAGTTAATACCTTAATAATAATTATGTATAAACTTCCAACCCTTGAACTTGGACACTATCCTTTGTCACCCTAGACTTAATGGATTACCTACTAGTTAACAAGCTTGTATCTAAGTGTCATGCCTAGCCTTACTTAGATACATTGTCATGTAGGCATTAAATTACACGACAACAATCATTCAAAACATGAAAACTGGAATTGGACAGTCGAGGCTGGGAGCCTGGCTGGTATGATTAAACTAAAGGTTATTTTCAAAACAAAGGAAAACTTGAAAAATAGATTTCGACTTAAGCGGATGGAAAGAGTGGGTGGTGTCGGGGGCACGAGATGATGTTGGTATGTGGATGTACCGCCTAAGTCAATAAAGGACCGAGTTCTTGTGATGACCTCTCGTGTAAAAACAATACGACCACAAGTCTATAATGGGTACGACTTGGCTAACTAATTTGTTCGCCTCGGCGTGGCATCGCCACCATGATTATTAAGGCATCGCTTAGGCGTCGCCTAAGCGGTAAGGTGCTGCTGGAGGCCAAGGTGTCGCCCCCGCCTTGCCGTCGCCCATGAGGCGTTAAAGAGCCAGATCCGGGCAGGGGGCAGAGTAGAGGAGGCCCCGTGCGTCGGATCCGAGCGGGAGAGAGCTCGGGGCAACGTCGGGGAGCCGGAGCCGGGCAGGAGGCGGGAGCAAGGGAGCAGGGGAGGCCCGACGACGTGTCGGGGGAGCAGGGGAGGCTGGCGGCGCGTCGGGGGAGCAGGGGAGGCCGGCGGCGCGTCAGAGAGCTGGGGAGCTACGGGTTGATGGGGAGGAACTGGGAGGCGGTGGGATGGAGTGGAACTGGAGAGCGAGAGCCACTCACTCGATCATCGCGGTCTCGCGGATAAGGAAGGGGCGACGAGGGGGACATTGGGAAGGGATAAGGAAGGGGCGAAGGGGCTACTCACTCGGTCATCGTGGCCACTCACTAGGCAGGTTGTAGGCCATTCTCGACGCGGGTTTGGGCTGGGCTGGGCGCAAAAGGTAAGTTGCTTTTTCTTTTTTTTTCTTTCTCTTTTCTTTTTGCTTTCTCTTTTCTTTTTTCTTCTTCACTTGTTCTCCTCTCCCTCCGGCTGCTCTGTTTGGCTGCACAGACCACCGCATTAGGGTGTGTGTAAGGCGTCGCCTCGCCTCGCGCCTTATCGCTTAAAAGGTGTGAGGGGGTAGGTCGCCTCGCCTCACCTTACCGCCTTAATAACCATGATCGCCACTGGTGGATGTGTGGCGTGGGTAAGGGTAGAAGCCACAGGAAAACCACACGGCGCAAGAGGGGGCTTCCTGGGAGCGTGGCTTCGGGCGATGGAAACCTTAGCAGGTGGGGTTGCGTCGAGGTTGAGCATTGTAAAAGTCTTGTAGTAATCTTCCTTTGATTCACATGTCCAAGGAAATGTGTGTATATATCAAGACGATTATCTCTTGTGGGTAAAGTGTACGAACTCTGCAAAGTAAAAAAAACTATCTAGATAACCGTGCTCACTGTCAAGAGTGATGCCAAGAACTTGCTTGAACTAGATTTCAGTTTTATAAAACGGTTTGCGGATGGAATGGAAAGATGGGGTGGGACCCCAAGGATTTGAAAAGAGCCTGGTTAGGGACCAGTGATAAATACGAGATAGCCCGGGCATTGAGTGGATGGAGCCACTCGATGGTATATGAGATGGGATCTCCACTAGTACCATATCAATAAAAACTCAGTGATGAAAACCCGTTTGTTGAAATATGCTAAGTCTCAGGTTGTTCTACTACTTAATCTATTTCAAACGCAGCTTTTTGCAAACAAAAGAACTCTAAGCTCCCCTTGATCAGCTTTGCATCTATAAGAAACTGCATTTTGTGTTGGCTCGTGAGTACGGCTGTGTACTCAGGCTCGTCCAATATAATATTTCAGACCCACTCGATCAAGACCCCTACGAGTACTACTCGGAGGCTAGACCTGACGGTGGAGAAGATGGTGAAGCTTAGGCCGGAACCCCTAGTCGCTTGCCTGTGGACAGAGTGAATGGATCCACTAAGACTTGTTCTGCTTTCGCACTCATTCTCGATTCTGTACTCTTGACTTTTGTAGAACTATTGCCTTTGTGGCTCTTTTGTAAAACAGTTGGTCGTGTGGCCTGTTATGTAATATATTATAGGCTTGCACTATTCACACCAACACTGTTCACACTGAGTGTTGTTCACGCGGTAGGCTATTTGGACCTTACTCTTTAGCACAGCATGGTGACACCTGGTCGTGGAACTCCGACCGGCGTCCCCTACCCTGCCCGACTACAACCTTCAGCCAAGACCTAGTCGTAGGTTTGCCTGGAGCTTCCACGATTATGTGAATGATCTAAGAATCTAGCTGTGTGTGTGCTATCTACTGATCCAGGAAATGACACAGTTTGGCACAAAGGATTCCAAACCACAAATTTAGGGTCCGACAGACACACCCATATCATAACTTTTGGATCACAGATTCACAGTTTCCCCCACAAAGGCATTTTCACTGAACACAACTTGGCAACTTCAATAATGTATTCAGAACTAATGAGTCAAGAATATTCTGCAACAGGACATATTCCAGGTTCTGCACACAGCATCTTGCAAAACTTGATAGCCCCATATATAATGCTTAAAACTATTCTTTGTTTTATTCCAAACTGCTTTTGTGATTTCAGACTTCAGTCACAAGTTCCTTTCTTCCTATTCTTTGTTTCATTTCGTAAACTTAACCATACCAAAAACATCACTAAGCATCCCAGAATAACAAGGTTTAATCACGAATTTCACTTTCCAAGATAAAAATTCCCCTGCTTCTTTTAGAGGAATATTGGTTTCAGCAATTTCACATCAATGATCATCAGGGAGAACATAAACGAAAGGAAACTGCATGATCTGCTGCATACACAGGAATTTACGAAAAGCAAAAAAAAAAAAAAATCCCTCTCCCCCATTCCTATGCTCTCCCTTCTCTGATTAGGTGGAATTGGGAATGCCAAAGAGGGAAGGGAAAGAACACTTCACCAAAATTCTTGTCTTTTTCTCTCAACTCTTCCCTCCCAACCAATCCCCATTCACAAACAGCGCACCATCATGTGTTCCTACCACAGAATCTCCGCAAAGCAACAACTAACCAGGAAAGCAAGAAACTGGAAGGACGCGAGCAAGAAAGGGAGGGGTCACGAGCGGAGGAGGGGGACTGACGTGTCGGGCGCGCAGACGAGAACGCGGAAGCGCCCCGCGGCGACGAGCTGGTCGACGAGGAATCGGAGCCCCGGCGCGTCGATCCCGTCGTCGTTCGTCACCATCACCACCGGCACCGAAGCAGCCGCCGCCGCCGCGGAGTCCATCGAGGCGAAGTCCGTACGGGCGCAGACAGCACGGGGATGCTTCCGTTTCCGTTTGAGCTCGCTCTGTGCACCTGGGTGTTTTGTTGGCCCGCTGCTTGCTACCGTAGGGGGGTTTATACCGCTGGATTCTGCGCTTTGAGGTGATTTCCAGGCAATTTCTTGCCTTATCACGTTTGCGTTTTGCAATTGTCTATTTAGGTCATATCAGTTGTATATAGTATCTATCACGTAGAATTTAAGTTAATATAGATGAAAAAAAAAAAAAATAAAAATATATTATCTACAATCATGTAATCCGACTATATCATCAGAACCAATGATGATATCCAATCATATTTCATAGGTTAATGAAAGTATTAAAAGATTGTGTGATCTATAAAGACAGCTAAAAAGACAACACATTGTATGAACTGACTTTAATGCTGTCTGCAGGTGACATAGAGAGTTGTTATAGACAATAGCTATCTGTACCATTGTACGGACCTTTATATGCGATGAAGTGTTTGCCAGCAAGAGAAATTGTATACCACTTTTAAGATAGAATCGGTTGACGATACGGTGGTAGATTTATTGCCACTCAGGTAGTCCCTTATTCATCTGCTAAAGTTCTATACATGCTCGTGAGTAATTCGCAAACGTTCTATCTAGGGAAAACATTTTCTGCTTCTTATAGAAAAGTAATGTTGAGACGGGATTTTATTTCTGCTTTGGTAATAAATGTCGCATGTGTTTTTTGACCGAGTGATTTCCACCCAAGTTCTCGAGTAACTACGCTAACCGGTGTGAAAATCGGTTTTCTAGTACTGAATCAAGTATCATTCTATGTTCTATGTTTTCAAAACACAAAAGAAATTATTAGTAAATGACCTAGGCATATTTAGTACTTAGGAATTTCACAATAATCTAATTTACAAGAAACTAGATGGTTCCTACGTAATTCCATTTCTCCGTTACAAAGGTGAACTTTCCACCCATTCCACACCACGAGAGGTTCAAGTAAATAAAGGGCATTTTCTTATTATTATTTTTTTAAAAAAAAAAGATCTTGGTTTGTTCGACCAAGCTTAAGGGTCAAGATACACCGCGCTAAACACAAAGCTTGATTTGATGACGAGTCGCCTAGCTACTTGCATTGCATCACGCATGTTGCATCATAATTGGCGAAAGTATATTCTTGTCGTCGAATAATTCTATGATTTGTTTGTCGAATTTCTTTTTATAGCGTGCAAATATGAGGATTCCCATATCACTATCCACCAGGCTATTAGTTAAGAAACAGTAGAGAAAATCGCAAAGTCGTAGAGATAGTCGATCGGTCCGAGATTACTTTTCTACACCACCAAGTCGTTTACGTGCATCTCTATCTAGAGCTTCAAATAAGAGTGAGAGTTCCACGTGTTCTTAAAAAAAATTATGTATTGGTTGCAACAAAATATAATGTAATTGTGCAGTTTTCTTTAAGATCCATGTAGATAGAAAGTAACATTTTTCCTTGAGAATGTAACACCCGGCCCAACACAGAATCCAGAATATCACCTAAATCATTCTCTATACCAATTTAAACCATAATTAATAATAATTCCAGTGAGATATGTATGGAATAAAAATCCTCCAACGGGTCACGGAACAACAAATCAAACAATATAAATACATAAAGGATTAACTTTTACAGCTTGGTCACACCCACCAAGAATGCTCGGGATACCCGCACCTAAGAAATGCTTGGGACACACACGCACAAGAAACGTTGGAACCATGCTCCCAGTATATAGGATGGCAACAAGAATAATAAATCAAATCTAATATTAAATTAACCAAAATTCCAAACCATCAATCTAATAATGATCAAGTCTAATAGATTCTGAAGGGAATAATCATGGCGCTAGATTTATAGAAAGCATACTAAGCTAAATAATGTATGTATAGTGTTTGCATGTGATGCACATGTGCTACTCCATCTCATGGATGATGCTGTCAACGTCCACCTAAAAGCAATAATAAAGCAAGGATAGGTCTACGACTCAGCAAGTACTACTTTTGGAAACTACAGAGAATTATCTGGCTAAACCTAATTATGACTATAATTTAATTCCAACATCTAATGCACATAACTAAGCAATCTACACAACTGCTGTCAATGACGACGGAAAACTGGACAGTAGTACTCCTGAGGCCATAACTTTTCAACCGTTTATCCAAATTTAATGATCTTAGACTCTATAAAAATCTTAGAAAAATATATACAACTTTTCTAACATAAAAAGTCATGAACATGGATGAAAATCCCCCCAAAATCCCCCCGTAAGGTTTTGCGGTACAACTTACCGAACTAAGGCATCCCAAAACGTCTAATCCCCGCAACGAAAGTAATATAAATCATGAATAAACATCAATATAAGATCAAACTAGGGTTGATCATATCATTACTCACAAAAATTGGGCGAAGATCGATGGCGGAGCGCGAAACCCTAGCTTTTCCTTCTTTCTTCCCATCTTTTTCCTTCTCCTTCCTTCCTTCTTCCTCTTGCTGGCTCCTTGATCCTTCTCCTTCGCAGCACCACAGCACGGCAGTAGTCGAGGCGGCTAGGCAAAGGGGCGCGCAAGGAGGGTAGGCGTAAGGGAGCAAGGGCTGGCGGTGGGGCGGCTCGACTAGGGCTACTGGCCACTGGGGAAGAAAAGAGCATGGGTGGCAGGGAGGCTAGGGCTTCGGCCACCCCACCTCCTCTACTTAGGCTATGGGCCGGCGGCCCACTTCATCCCCCAAATTTCTGAATTTTATTCCCTAAATTCCAAATTGCTATTTTTCTAATACTTGATGATTAAACGGGATTTTACAACGAATACCTCTATAAACACTTAACACACAAGAAGTAAGGGGTCTGTGACAGAATTGAGGTAACAAGAAGCATGCTTGGTCAGTTTGCTACTTTCTTTTCCTTTCCTTTCCTTTCTTTTTTTTTCTCGAGAAGATTCGTGATCAAGTCTGGACCTATATCGATGATGATTATATTTCTAGTACTAATGATGTTCTTTTGCGAAGGGTGCGGTTAGTTTTCACAATCCTCTTTAAGGCATAGCAGCCGAGAAGTCACAAGATCGAATCCCGAAAAATACACAGTTAAACCCAGATAATATGTAGTTAATTAGTGAGACTCGAGCTGTGACCATTAGCCATAAGACACATATACAGTATCAGTTGGACTAGCCACCTGTTGGTAAGTACGAATGATGACGCCAAATGCAAACTAACTTTTATAGACTTAGTTTTTTTAATTTCCTCATCTCCTTAATCTATTGGCAAAGTCAAAATAAGCCTTGTAAAAAAATACAGGGTTAGGAAACATGAGTTGTTAAAGGATGATAAGCAATCAAGTAGGTAAACTCTGCCTTATGGGTGAAAACGGCGGATAATTCCCATCCGATCTAATGCCGTATCCGGAAAAAATCCACCTATGGTACCATTTTTAGTCCCGATCCGCATTCGATATTATCTGTATTTGTATCTGGAAAATCTCATGGAATACGGGTTAGGATATGGGAAGAGCAATATCCGACCCGCATCCATATTTTATAGTACATCCGAAAGATATCCGATAAATCAAAAAAATGGATATCCGATAAACATCAATATTCTTTAATATCCTTAATGTTTTCTAGTCATTGACTAACATATAATATGAATTTACTTTTGTTTGTTTTTATGTTATTAAGTAGGATAAATAATTCTCTAATAGATAGTATAATTTGACACTTTCATTGATGAAGTTATATCTTTTCTTTATGTGTACGCTATTCTTCAAGTTATCCAAGACTGATTTGAATTCAATCCGCATGTGTCTTGTGCCCGCATCCCAAAAAAATATGTATTCGTATCGTTACCCAAGGTATCCATATCCAACTCCGAATCCAGAGTAAAAAATATGGATTATGATATAGAAAGAACAATATCCGTCCGTACCCGATATGTTTTCACTCCTAACCTCGTTCGAATGACACATAGCTAAAAGTTCTTCTTGCCTGCACTAGAGAAACTTCCGAGAAACGTGCGCCTTTTTTTCGTATTGGACGTAGGCTAGTCTTGATGTCACTGTCTTAACCCCAACTTTCGATGACCAAAAGCTGATATCTCAAATTTTATTACGTCTATTTAAGCAAGAATATATGCGCGGTTGTAGAGGCTGGAATAAGAACTATTCTCTTTTCTAAAAAGAATATATGCGCGGTGTTTAGTCGTGGAATCCGGCTCCAATTGCACAACTATATTCTCCCTTTCAAATCATGTATCTCAAAAATTCATGGAATGGTTAAAGTGGTTGAAGACACAGTATCGTTGAACGCTGTTGCAGTACCGCTTGATCACGTCTGCTCTTCGCGGCCTACATTAGCTTTCCTGGCCCAGCCCAACTAGGAGTACTCTGGGCCCGGCAAAGGCATGATGGTACACAGTATTGGCCTTTCAGCAGCCCGGTCCATAAAAACTGTTGGATTTTTCAATGGAAAAAAGGGGCAAAATTGGCTTCATGACAATCTAAATTTGTAGGTTTGCTCCAGGACACTAGTTTTTTTTGTGTTTTTACTGGAATACACTACAAAAATATGGCTCTTTGCTATATGACACTGATGCCATTGTAATACCATCAGATAGCTACAAAATTGTAGTGTTATGGAGCAAAGGCACAAAAAAACTACTGTCATAGAGCAAACACCACACATTTAGCGTGTGTTGTAGCCAATTTTGCACCCAAAAAAAAAATCCTCATGTCGACCAAAAGTCGCCTTATGTGCCGGAAATTCGGCACCCTTCAATTGATGTAGCATGTATGCATAGGCATTGGTGTCCAATAACAAGTGTTCTAGCGTTGGTATCCGATAATAAGTGTCATAGTGGTTTTATGGGATCGACAGCTGAGATTAGATGTAGCTTAAAAGTGCGAGAAGTCGGTGGCAAATCACAGCCCTAAATGAAGGATAGGGAGAGAACATCCGACTAATTAAGCTGAGTAAGGAGGTGTAGGGCAGGAAACGAGCCGAGTCGAGCCGGCTCGAGCCAGGCTCGGCCAAGCTCGTTTCAACAAACGGCTCGGCTCAGCTCGCTCGTTCTGAGCACGAGCCAAGAGGGCAGCTCGGCTCGGCTCAAAATACGGCTCGCGAGCCAAGAGCAACGACATCCATTCCTTCGTTCTACGTTCGTTCGCAAATCGCAATAATCACAACTACGTTCGTTCGCAAGAATCGCAACTACGTTCGTTCGCAAGAATCGCAAGACATTTATTTAACAAGAGAAATCTGCTGCATCTCGCAACCAAAGAGCATTCATTCACAAGTCACAACAAAAATATGCATCCTCCTCACCCAAGTGGATGAATCAGATCTGAGGTGGGGCGAGGGCGGCGGGGCAGCTCCGCAACCGCGAGACGACGGCGTGGTCAGAGCCTCGGAGGCAGCGGCGAGGGTGTCGGGGTAACTCCTCGAGGGGACAGTGCGGTCAGAGACTTGGAGGCGGCGGCGCTGGCGGGCTGGAGGACGGCGACGCAGAGGAAGGAGCGGCAGTGACGGCTGCCTCGCGCCCTCGTCTCGATGGCCTCCGGTGGCGGCAGCGGTGGTGGGGGAACGGCGAGGTGGAGACGTGGAGCACGGGCCGAGGTGGAGGCGGAGCACGGGGCGGCGACTCAGAGTCGGAGGCACGGGGGGTGGGGGGACGCGGTGGACGGGGGTGGCGACTTGGACGAGGGTGGTGAGGGGGAGGCGGTGGGTGGAGGCTGGAGCTGGGCGAGGCCGCGAGGGGGCCGAGGGCAGCGAGTGGAGGGAGGTTGGACGGGGCGGCGGAGGAGCGACGCAGCACGCGGCGGGAGGGAGCTGGGAGGGGAAGGGGAATGGGGAATTCGTTCGTGTGGCGGCGTGGGGTTAGGGTTAGGGAATTCGTGTGGGCTGGGCTGGGGACATGGTGTGGCTGAGTGGGCTGGGCCTGGGCAGGGGGATTTCTCCTGGCTCATTTGGCTCGCGAGCCGGCTCGCGAGTGGCTCGAACTCGGCTCGAATTCTCACCGAGCTGAAAGTTGGGCTCGGCTCGGCTCGAAAATTTTCGAGCCGAGCCGTGACGAGCCCGAACCAAGCCACGAACCTCGAGTTATTTTTCCAGCCCTAAGGAGGTGGCACGTAGCAACCAGTAATTCTTAGGCTCTGCGATATCTCCTTTTCGAGAAAATTCATGGAAAAAAATAAAGAAAAACGAAAAGGGAGATGCCGTCCATGGTGCTTCACCCACGAGGCCACGACTGTGGAGGTAGACGATAAGGCGCACTACTACCGCCCCAAACACATGCACTGCCGAGTGCCGGCTCGTTTCTTCATCCCTACGGGCTACGGCCACACACAAAGGCTCCCCCAACAATGAATTGTACAACCCATGTTGATCGAGGGGAACACATCAATGCTACGGAGATTTAACAAACGCACTTCGATAGAAGGCGACATTCTATAGGCAATTATGAATAATATTGATTAGACATGTACACAGCACATTAAACTTTGCACATAAACATACGAGGGTTTTATAGTCATAGTCGTATATACATAATTATACAGGCAAATGACACGTAAAAATGTAACTTTAACCGGCTACATGTAAAACTTATATAGCTCACTTGTGATTAGATTTAGCGATAAAAATAACGCATAGTATCTATAAACGGGTATAAGTATCAAACATTGGTCCCTCAAGTGACTCCAATTAATGTATAGCATAGCCTCCTTATCTACGGAAAGTTAACTTTTGTTTTTTGAGGGCACTACTGAAAGCTAACTAGCTCACAAGCATAAACAACGATTAATGTTGTTTCTTTCGAAGTTTTACGTGGTGTTTGATGCGGAAAATAATCTAGCCCATGGGATAACTATCAAGTGTCCTTAAGGGGACGAAGGGCTTCCATATCACGCTCATATTCTGTGTGTTTCTAGAAGCGGCGTGTTGGCCAAACCAATCACTGAAGTTCATGGTGATGACAAGGTCCGCGACCAACAGCCTTGTTGGAAATATAAGTAAGGTCCAAAAGAAGGGTAGATTAATAAGGCTTGCTGCTTGAAGCTTCAATGATAAATATCAATTTAGTCTACATGATGTGACTTCCTCGCGGAGAAAGAAGTTTGGAAGTTTTGAATCTCAGCTACAGGGCTCTCCCCGCTTTTTCTAAAGCCGGAAGCTGTTACAACGTACGGAAGCCACCCGCAGAGAGCTTCCCGAAGCCCCATTCCGACTTTGCCCCTCTACTTGCGGATTAATTACCCGCTTTATGTCACTGAACAAAACCCCCGCCCGCCCCGTCTGCTTCCTCCTCCTCCTCAATTCCCCGAGCGCTCCCCCTCCTTCTCTCGCCGGCCCTCCTACTTCCTCCAGTGCGCCGCCTCCGCCTCCGTCAACCCTCTCCCTCCCTCGCGCCCACGCCACCGCCCTGCTTCTCCTCACCCCCAAGCACCCCTCCTCCTCCTTCTCCCCGACCGCCGCCCCTGCTCCTTCTTCTCCCCCACCGCCGCCCTACTCCTCTTCCTCTCCACGCAGCGCCGCCCTCCCCCTCTTCCCTCTTCCTCCCTCCTCCTCCCCAGACGCCGCCCCCACCACCGCTGCTATCGTCCTCCCCCGCCGCCGCCGAAGCAACCCTAGCCGATTTTCTTTCTTTCTTTTGTCTATATTTTTTCTTTTGTCTATATTTTTCCTTTTATTTTTGTTGTAAATTATTACGTGTGTAATACTTATTTATTGCAAAAAAAAATATTGTAATAATTTGTTGTTGTAATAAAATTTTATTGCAATTATTTATGTAATAATTATTTATGTAATAATTATTTATTATAATAATTGTATATTGAATTAATTATAGTAATAATTATCGTTATTTGCGTTACTTGATGTTAATTATGTTAATTTTTGTTCATTACAGTTAATTGCATTAATTGTGGTAGTTGTCGTAAAGTGTCGTCAATTGTAATTCATTGTCTTTAGTTACGTTAATTGCGTTAATTATCGTTAATCACGGTGGTTGTCGTTAAATGCGATGGTTGTCGTCAATTACATTAGTTGTCGTTAATTGCCACTAAAATGCATCAAATAAGCCATCATTTGCCTTAGGGGTATTTCAAATTTCACATCTCAAAAGTTGCCGCCAGCCTACCTAAAAGCCAGACCAAATACCAAACATCTTCAGCTCAACTATTCAACCCTATAGCCATTCAGTCATGTAGCCCAACCGGAAGCTACTTTTCAAAAAAGTTGCAGCCGTGCCAAACAGGCCCATATACTGGCATATATTTGTGCTCCGTGATACATATTAAGTATTCCAATTTTGCTCTTGAATATAACAAATTTTCAAAATTTGCGGCAACATGTTCAATCCATCAATTAAGAGTCAACATAATTATTAAGAGAAAATTTTCTTATTTGTCACTAAAAGTTTGCAACTTTCCTCATCCACCATCGAAAAAATCTCTCTTCCTTCAATGCCACAGGATTTCAATTTGTTGTGCTTTTAATATTTTATGCCACTACCATCCACTCCGTTAGATGCATCTTCGAAGACCCAAAAAATATGTTAGTTTTTTTTGTAATGCCAATATTGCCCTTCTTCCTCATTTAGCGCAAAATTGTGCCATCTCCTTGTAACTCCGACTACTCCTCTCTCTATCACCATCTATTCTCATCCCTCTATTTTTCACCGTCTTCCACGCACCCGCACCCGCCTCTTTCCGCGAGCTTGCACTCTCCCTCCCATGGTCCTCATGGCTATCACTACTCATGTTCGGCGCCTTCTTTCACACTAAAGGACAACACACACCAGCGCTGCTCATGTCCGATGCCACCCTGACCCTGTCTAGATCCAAAGCTCGGGGACATGGCGGAGCTTGCTGGCGCGGTCCAACCCACAGAAAGGAGTGCACGGCGGCGGGAGGCGACAACCGGCTTCTTCCCCAAATCCAAGATCCAGATTCGTGCTTCTTCCTAGCTGTCGTCGATCCCACACGAGCTCCTTTCCCAATTTTCAGCGACACTAAACTCATCACCGAGAAGCTCCCGATGCTCTACCTTGTCTCCCTCCACTCCGGCAACGCCGGTGCCGGCAGCACGGTGAACAAAGACGATGCACAGGAAGAAGCTGGGCGCAGAGAGCACACGTTGCACGCGTAGCACGGAGGAGCGTGGCACTGGTCCTCGCGGCGCTCGTAGCGGAGCTATGCGGAGAGCACGACGTGGCGGTTTGGGTCGAGGTTGAAGCTGGTAACGACGGACAAAGCTATGCAAATTAAAGGATTTGCACATGGAGCCAGTTAATACCACTTGCTCTGCAGAGGTCGCGGCCGGTGGTGGCTGGAGTTTCAATGTATTGGTGCACCTTGACAAGTGAGGATAAGATCGGAGATGACAGCTATGGCACAAAACTTTCCTTTTTCTCTATTTTGTTTGTCTTCTTTTTTACGATGGTGGACAAGTGGGAATAGGAGTAAAAAAAGAGTATTGAAACAGGAGCCCAGCAACAACGAAGCCGCATCCAACTAGAGCTGGCCAAACGGGTCATGTCGGTCGCCGGGGCGAGGCATGGTACTGTTGGTCCGGTCTAGACACGGCACGGCTCGCCTTGTTCATGGGGCCGGCCGCACGAATGAACGACAGGTCAGGCTCGACCGCCACCCCGAGCACGACGCCAAGACGACGACGACACGACAGTGTTGGTCACCAAATGACCTGTATGGCACTACCATTAGGCCCGTTTATTTTTCAAATATATATATATATATATGTGTGTGTGTGTGTGTGTGTGTGTGATTTTATTTTTGTTTCTTAATATTTATATAATTTTATTTTTAAATTTTAATACTTATATGGTTTTATTTTGTAGTTTTAAATTTTTATATAGTTCATTTTATAAGTTTATATAAATTTATTTTGATTTTTTAAACATTATATATATATATATATATATATATTATAGGTTTTTTTACATTTTTTTCTGTTTTTTATTTTATTTTTTCAAGCTTAATGGGCTAAGTGGTAAAAGGCCCATCTAAGCTAACGGGCTCGTCTTACTCGACACGACACACTAATGGTCGATGGGCCGCGCTCGGCCGCCCCCAAGACATGGGCCGCCCACCAACACGAATAGTTCACATGCCAGAATGAGCCGTGCCTAAACGGGTCGTGCCTTTGGTCATTTCGTAGCTCACTTAACAGCCCAATGACGGAAGATTGATGAAAGTGGTTCCAAGGGAAGAAAAATTCATTCTCAATGGCATAGAAGGAAGTCGAAAATAGATTTTTAGTGGCAGATCAGAAAAGCTGCAAACTTTGAGTGGCGGTAACAATCCCATTTCTAAGACATTAAACTCTTCGCAACCGTCTAGGAAGTGCAGTTGCAAAGCAAGAATTAACATCACAAGCATACTTACACTTACAAAAAGAGGCAAGCTTTTATTACAACAGGGCTTAACAACCAGTTTGGACACCGGTACTGGCATTCAAGCCCAAATATAATATATTACAACACAAAAGTGCTTCTAAAGTCTGAACCATAGGCACGCCCGAGCGTGATCGAGACATAATACCAATAGTTGCTCACAAGTGGCTCTTCCTGATCATAAAGACCACTTGTTTTTTTTCAAAGTTCTTCTGTTGATGATTAGCAAGAATTAATACAACAGTGATCAACAAGTTGCATGGAAAATCCTATTTAACTACTTGTCTAGATTAACAATTGATTGGGAAGGTTTTACCATAACAAGTGTACTGTGGATGCATTACTTTGAGTTGAAAGCAGCTTAGCATTAAAACAATATTAAAAATAATAACATGGGGTTTTAACATATGCATTTACCAATTTACCAATTGTAAAACTCTACTTATACCTTATATATTGGAATCACTCGTGAACACAACTTTATTAACCGGAAGCACGACATATCCGAATACCATTGATTATATTCTGCAGAGTTGCCCAACTTTACCCATAAGATACCTCAAACTCATACTATCAACACGATAGCGTGTGACTGAGTTGAGATAACAAAGCATTTTCACTGCTCAACCTTTCTAGTCTGTACGATTCAAGGTCAACGTAACCATCGGGAAACCACCGGCCAATGGTGGAGTGCGCAGTCCGATGATGCTTGGTCCATACCGTTATATAGTTCAGCGAGTGCCCTAACCGGCCTACTCCCAACTCACCCCCAATCCGCAGCTGCTCTATACAATAAGAGCAATTGACATGTTGTAGATATTCAATCGGAAGAGCAGCGTACTAAGCCAACTTGGATACACCAAACCTGTGGTTGAATGATTTCTGTGTCTGTTATTTAGCACAAGATTTTAGCTCTTACTTGTCATCTAGTGAGGCGATGGACCAATTAGCAACATGTGGTTGTCCACCTCTTGATTTCACCTCTCACTCACTTTTATCAAGTATATTGGGATGTCTAACCTCTTGGTCTCAACTCTCAACCAAAACTTATTGGTGTCTAGCCATTCCTTATCAGTATTTATAAACATATTGTGTGACAATGGTGAACATTTACTATCATTTTATGTAACTAAAACTTATCAAGGTGAATATGACCTACAAAGAATAGAAAATTGTGCGTGTATCTGGGTGATAGGATTTATCTAAGTATCATGATATTCAAAAATATAATTGCAATAATAAAGTAATTGGCTTAAATATGATAATAAAATTAATAATACCAATACATGGAATATAGGCTCAAAATGATCGAACGAATGCAAACTCCTTGCTCAAGTCCTCAGAAATCTTTGCTTCTCCTGTGTCTTGTCCGGTGTTCTTCAGAGCTTGGTCGTCGGAGTCGGGACCTAACGCAAAATAAAATAATATAAATAAAATATCCAGGTTCAACAAGGAGTGAGCTAGGAACAACATGAAAATCAAATCAAATCAAATCAAAAAGAAATAAAAAGAAGGGTGGTGTAGAATGGTGGGGATTTATTTGGTGCTTGATTTGGCTAATCAGAGTTGAAAATGGGATTCACGAGCTCGAAACAGTCGAAAAAGATATATTATGTCGAAAATGGGTTTAGATGAATAGTAATGGGCCTAATGAACCGAGTCCAGTTTATACTATTCACACCGGGGTGTGTTGAATGAATAGTAATGGGTTTTGGGCTGTGGGTTAGTGGGGTTTTAGATAAACAATACGGTCTAGGCTGGAACAGTGTTTTGCACGGTGTTGGGCTAAGCCCAACACCTAGTTGGGCCTCAGACCAATTGAGACAGGCCTTAAAAGCCCAGCCTGTTGCAGTGTGAGCTGCATACGGCTCAGAGCCATTGCGCACTCCTGCACACTCGACTAGGGTGTGACGAGCACCACCGTGGTCCGAGCAACCCATTTTTGGGCTTTGCTTGGGCCATGGTGGCCCAAAAATAGGTTGGCGGCGGCGGTGGCATAGGGCTAGAGCAGGGGAAGATGGCGGTGGTGGTCTGGCGATGCTCCAGCCAAATTGGCCGGGGCTTGAGCATCAGTGGGCAGAGGGGAGCTCGTTGGGTGACATTGGTGTGGTCGAGGAGGGTCGAAAGATTTCATTCCTCGGTCATTAAGGAGCAAGAAAACGGATGCGCTAACGCGCAACAAGCAAGAAAACGGATGTGCGTGCTAACGCGCAACGGCTTGAGCGCTAGTGTGCTCAATCTGTTGCTTGTTCTTTTGCGCTAGTTGCTGTAGCGGCTTGGTGACGGAAGCCATGAGTGGCGCGATGGTGGAGCTCTGTGCCGACGAGCTTGTGACGGGGAGAAGGTGGAAGGTGGTGGGGGATGGCTACGGGGGGTGGAGGTGGTGTTGGTAATGGGGTTGGGAGCGCAAGGGCGTGAGGGTGGCAGCTGATTTGAGTTTGGGCTCATTGGAGAGGAAGATGAGGCGCGCGATTGGACCTTTTGGTCAGGGTCAGGGATAAATGGGGGTGATGGTGAGGTGGTGTGGAGGATGATGAAGGGTTTGGTGCAGCAGGGTGGCTTTTTATAGTCCGCAAAGGCGGTGGCGGTAGTGTTTACTCTTGGGAGGTAGGGCGCTTGGCGGCGAGGTGGACGTCAGGGAGGATTTGGTGTTGCATAAGGGGAGGTGGCGATACGGCGGCGTCGTGGTGGCGGTGACGTCTCTCTAGCACGAGGGTGCACATTGGCGAGGCCAAACATGGCATGCGCTGAGTGTGAGTAGGTGGCAAGGGGGCCGCAGGGCGGGGCGCTGGCGGTGGCGCACGGCGGGTGAAGCTAGCGCACGCATTGATGGCGAGGAGAAGGCTGTTGATGAGGTGGCGTGGGTTTGGCTTGGAACGGGGGCGGTGCGAGGACGATGGCCGGTGCGGCGTGGCGAATGCCGGTGCGACGCGGGGCAAGGAGAGAACAGAGCTGTGGGATCTTTGACGGCGTTTTCAATAGAGAAAAACGGGAATGCCAGAAGAAGAAAGTGGAATTTGGTTTGGGGATTTTCAAATTGGAAAAAGATTTCAAAATCAAGCCAAAAACTTTGAAATTTTCGGGTTTTTTCAATGGCAAATAAGGAATTTCCTTGATTATTAACTATTGTCCTTTGCAAATTTTCGAAATTCTATGCATTAGATTTGCATTTGCATACGTTCTATAGAAAAAGAACTAGAACCTTGTATCTATGAAAGTCTAAAACTTCACGCATGATACAAGTTTTCGAACTACACACTCCTCACATGATCAGTTCCTAGAAATTTCCTCTTCATATGAAACAGAGCACATTCTTGGTTGTGCCAAAACAATCGAAGAAGGCTATAGGGATATGCATGCCGAAGAGAGCGCATTGCCCATAGCGAGATGTGAGTTGCGGTCAAGGCAAACTTCGATAGTTGCTCTGGCCACGTGCAAAGGTAGCACTCGATTTCAATAGACCTCTGCCAAACCATACAACAAAAAAGAGATGGGTGGAACTGTGGATGGATGGCGGCTAGGGCCGTGCATGTAGCAGAAAGGGGTTCCGTGCTCATAACGTTTATATCGGTTTTTTTAATAATACTATTTTAATAAAGAATTACAAAATTAAATAGTGATTTTTTTTACACAAATGGGTTATTGCTGCCATTTCAAAGGGCGACAGGGTCAAATCGTCATTTGAAATGGCGATAGTAGCTCTGTTGCCCACTTAAGAGGAAGTAAATGCCACTATCACTAGTTCTAGTTCCTATCGTCATTCCAAATGGTGATGGCAAATGGCGATACTAGCCCTATTGCCCACCTAACAGGAAGTAAATGCCCCTATCGTCGGTTCTAGTTCCTGTCATCATTCCAAATGGCGATTGCCATCGTTATTTGGAATGACGACAGGAACCGTACCATCTTGTTGCCATTCCAAATAGTGACAGTGGGACAGACTATATAAACAACAAAAAATCGGCTGAAACTCACTTTTATTTGGAGAAAAAAGAAAGAGGGAGGGAAGAGACAGGAGGAGAGGGGAGGAGTGACCTAGCGAAGCGCTGCCAGTTCGTAGCGGAGGAGGGGAGAGAGGGAGAAACAGATCCAGTCGCCTGCCCACTTTGCAGGTAAATATTCTTGCAACTTTGTATGTAAGTTTGAAACCTAGTACGTTAGCAAATAAAACTAGCGACATAGAATTGAATGTATTAGATAGTTTTAGATGTATGGATAAGTGTAGTTTGATGTAGTACATCATTTTAGATGTGTATAGTTCAGTTTATCATATAAATATTATTTATGGTGCGGTACGTGAATGGTTTAGAAAGTTCTAGATGCATTGTTATGTAGTGTATTATCATGCAGTTCATCCTTTTAGGTATTTATATTTTAGTTTTGGATATATTGTTAATCGTGTAGAATTTTTTGAAGTCCAATAATTGAATTAATTATATAGTTTTAGATGTATTGCTATGTGGTGTAGTGTCATGTAGTACACTATTTTAGTTGTTTGTAGTTTAGTTTTGGATATGCCGTTAATCATGTAGATTTTTCTGGCGTAATAATTGAATTAATTAGATAGTTTTAGATGTATTGCTACATGGTGTAGTGTCATGTAGTACACCATTTTAGTTGTGTGTAGTTTAGTTTCGGATATATTGTTAATTGTGTAGGGTTTTTTGTTGTAATAATTGAATTAATTAGATAGTTTTAGAAGTCTTGTATAGTTTCGAATGTGTCATTAATCTATTTTGTGGTGCCGCTAATTGCAAAGTTACTTTGCAGTATGCTTCTTATTACTTTTTGTCTATGTTTTGTATTATTAATAATGTAAGTATTGTATTTTTCAGGTATGGCATCCACAGGAGACGCTACGTAGTGGCCGTATGAGTTGCTTGATCCGGCCATTGACGTGGGTCACCGTAGCCACCTTAGTACCATCCACCCTGGGCCTGGTGAGGCACCCATTGAGCTTAGCACGTTGTGGCTGTGCATGCCTATGAGGGCGTGGAGGATCGACCCACGTTGGGCTCCCAGGTACGTGTAGTTATGACTTTCGTGTGCTTAATTTCAGTCCAACTTATATAGGTGGACTCATGTATGTTGTTAATCATTTCGACGCGGTTGAGAGCGGCAGACCTGCTTCTGGTAGCGAGGATGGTGGAGGTGACGTGGGAGGATGACCAAGATGTTCGTACTTCGAGGCGGTTCCCGTACAACCGGTACCTTCTGACGGCGCTGGTTGGCTGTTGGAGGTCGGAGAAGCATATGTTTCACCTTTATGCTGGGAGATGGCGCCTACGCTTCAGGATGTGGGCTTCTTAACCAGTTTTCCATGCGTGAGATTCCCCCTAGCGGTGTACGACGTCGCATCGACGTGGTGCACAGACCTCCTCGTGAGGTTCCAGGGGTGCACTACCTAACGACGGGTACATGAAGTTCTCTATACGCACATGGCGACACTGAAGTGACTCTATCAGTTCTATGTAAGTATCTATAACTCTTGTGTTTCTGCTTCAATTATTCTGTTCAACTTACTAATGAGTCCTTGTCTTCTTGCAGCTGTAGCATATGGCACATGATGCACTCGACTACAGAGTGATGAGGCACATCGAGGCCTACTTGTTGTGGTTATTCGGATGGGTCATGTTTTGCGAGCCCTACGGTGACAACGTCAACAAGCACATGATCCGCTACACACGGGAGTTGGCGGACATAGCTGGAGGAGATCCAACTGTACGCCTGGGGCCCAATGGTGCTATGCGACGCATGCCGGAGGGTTTGGGGTAGCTCCATCCTCTCCGGATACCCGCTCCTTCTTCAGCTATGGCCATTCGAGCGTTTTCATATCGGACGACCACAACTCGACCTTAGAGCCTACAACGACGGCGACGTGGATGGCTCGACTATGGGTACGATGTGGCGTCACTGACGGGTAAGTTTTTTGAACTCTTAGTTTGTTTCATAATGTGCTTTAATTGCATGTGCTCAGGTTTTGTTGTTCTATTCCACAGGTTACGTTCACACCGATCACTACGCACGTGTCCTACCCGGACTATGTTGTGATGTTCAACCAGTTGGCGAATGACCACTATCTGGACACCATACACTCCCGAGAGGGTGTACATGCGCGCACTCCGAGGCCTATCAAGCTTGTGCCAGCGATACTCTGGGTACTGGCTCACCACGCGTCGCTTGGTGCACGACATCTTCGTGGAGAAGTATCACGCGCACCGGGTGATGTGGTAGTTCGGACTACGACAACAGGCCCTAGTGCCCTAGGGAGGCCCCGTTGCTACCGAACATCCTAGCGCTCCCCGTCGCCCGGGCGCACCCCGGATCGAAGAGTTAGGTTATGTTCAATTTGTATCGTGATTATTGATTTGGCCTTACGTTTTGCTAACATCATTTAATCGTCCAACCCGTCTCGTGGAATAGGTTGGCTTCAAGACTTGTCACCGCCACAGGCAGTCAGGAGACAAGGGGAAGGGACCGATGAGCCACCAAGACTAATTAACTTCGTTTCAATCCACCTTTTTTTCGATTCCAAAAATTTGTACATGTATCCTATGTGTTTTTCGGTTTGTTGATTCGTGCATGTTGTCATTTCTAATGCATGTAACCAAACCGTGCATGTCATGTAATTCGCAACTACATTATGAAGTCTTTCAAATTTTATTTCCAAATATTTCGTCTATTCCAAATTTCATACTCTTTTTCAAAAGGAATCGGTTCTGCAAACAATATAATCGTGACAACAGCGCAGGTGGCAACCCTAAAACAAAAAAAAGTGTATTATCACATGTACAAAAATGTATTGTCACATGTAAAAAAATGTATTGTCACATTAATCCGGTTGATAATTCGTGCATGTTGTCATTATGTTTGGTTAGATCGAGACTCCTAAATTGTTCTCTACTTGGTATTTCATTATCTTTTCGAAAATGACCAGTTGAGCGGACACTTAAAGATATAATAAAAAACTTAGTGAAATCACCTCAAATTTGAAGCTGGATTCTCTAAAAATATATATTTTTATTTTATTTCAATTTTCAACTCATGTTGCCATTTGAATTGGCAACAGGAGCCTGACACCCAGTTCAAATAGAGAATTAAGCCTTTATCGCCGTTTGGAATGACGGCAGCACTGTATCCATGGCGACATGGCTATTGTCGCTATTTTAAATGGTGATTTGATCTTATCGTCATTTGAAATAACAACAGTAGTCTATTTTTATAATTTTTTGATTATTTATTTTTGTAATTCTTTATTAAAATAGTATTATTAAATCCCCTCGACCCTCACTGGTGCGGCCTCACTCGTGTAATTCTTTATTTTTTTCTCCACGAAGAAATTTTTCGTATTATTAATATTTTTTCGTATTTATTATTAATTTTTTTCGACTATTTGTTTATTTTTGTAATTTTTGTCGCGTTTATATTGTATTGTCCCCTCGGCCCTCACTGAGTCACTGGTGCGGCCTGGTGGTGCCACGAGGCCCACAACAAACTCCCAACCCGACGGCGTCTTCTCCTCCCGGCTTCCCTACCTTTCTTCGGTTCTTCCTCTCGCGCTCACACCATTTATACTCCTTCCTCCTCCTAGTAGCAGCGCTGGACTAGTGGTCTTCGCCTCTGTGCTGCTGCTGCTGCTGCTGCTGCTAGTGCCACAACGCCATGGCCATGGCTGCCATGTCGTGCGCCCTGGCCCCGCCCTCGTCGGCCGGCGCCGCACGCCACCCCGCCGGCGCGGTTCGCTGCTCGCTCGACAGCAACGTCTCCGACATGGGCGTCAACGGTGAGGATGACCCATCTTGGGCCTTTTCCTTAACACCCCCACTTCTTGTTCGGTCAGTTTTGGTACTGGAATGGTATAGATAATAGTAATTAGTAGTTAATCCTTGTGAACTTTGCACACCGTGATTTGGGCAGAATTGTGAATGGGATAGGAAAATTGCACCCAAGTTGCTAAACTTGTGAGTTCATTATTTCGTTGTAAGCAGACCATGTGTATGTAGTTGGTTCTGTTTCCGTTCAATAGCTTTGCGCCAGAATGCCGTATTGACTAACGACTGTGAAAGCAATCTTGATTTGAGGATTTTTTTTTCTCCGCGTGTGGCAGCTCCGAAAGGGTTGTTCCCGCCGGAGCCGGAGCACTACAGGGGGCCGAAGCTCAAGGTGGCCATCATAGGCACCGGCCTCGCCGGCATGTCCACCGCGGTGGAGCTCTTGGACCAGGGCCATGAGGTTCGCTGATTGGTTGCCTTCAGCAATGAATGCCAAATTTTGGTTCCTTCAGGAAAGGCAGTGCCTTGTAACTCTGACCGAATTGGGGTGTGGTTCCTTTTGCAGGTTGATTTGTACGAGTCCCGGCCGTTTATCGGTGGCAAGGTCGGTTCTTTTGTTGATAAGCAAGGGAACCATATCGAGATGGGGCTGCACGTGTTCTTTGGGTGTTACTGCAATCTTTTCCGCCTCATGAAGAAGGTACCATTCTATGCACTTTTGGATGGTTGGAGAAATTGTTAGCGCTGAGTATGTTATTATGCTTGGACTGCGTTAAGTAGATTTGCAGATGAACAGATGAAGCATGTAGTTCACTGCTTTTTCTTGAGGCTTGTATGATTGGTACTACCGCCTTATAGGCTAGTTAACAGTATTTGGTGGTGAAATTTAATCTTATCATATTTCAGGTTGGGGCTGATAATAATCTGCTGGTGAAGGAACATACCCATACTTTCGTAAATAAAGGGGGCACGGTTGGTGGTACGTTCAGTTATCCTATTCCTAACAAAAATTATGAGGAATGATGCTTTTATACTGGAATATTAAAATCATGCTTTTATACTGGAATATTAAAATCATTCTTGATTATTTTAGAGTTGCCAGGGTGTTGAATTATTGCCAATGTGCTGAAGTATTAAATTAATATTGAAGTTTACAAAGTGCAAATTACAAAAATATTGCTGCATGTTTTGCTAGGCGACTCATTTCTCTTCTGTGCAACACAAAAAGCTTGTGCTGCTGTGGCGCACTATTTGTTTAATTCTGCATTGCTTTCTGCATCTTGCATTAGACCATTAGTTATAACTCCTAAGACATAACATGCCATATTGTGTACTTTAAGTTGGCCAAATTAGTCGAACTGCATTTTGACATTTTTAACTCAACTTATTACCTGAATTTTTCATACTGTTCTTCTTGCTACACAGAACTTGATTTTCGATTCCCTGTGGGAGCTCCATTACATGGTATTCAAGCATTTCTAAGAACTAATCAACTCAAGGTAATTACTCCAAACTCATATTTTACGACTACCATACACTTTAAGGGAGAACATCAACTGATATGATATTAATTTGACTGAGTTTTTTTTCCTTCACAGTTTGTAATTACACAATTTTCCAATTTATCGTAACATTCTCACCTTGAACTTTATCAATATCACACTTATGCATCTTGCAGTGTCCTCTCTATTTCAATCTGCAATTATTCAACCCCTTAACCGTCGTTTTGCGTGTTGTTCCTCTCTGGCATCTTTTGTGCTGTTCGTTCTGAAGTCCATCTGTATGCATACCTTTTTAGCCCATATGTTATTACTTTGTGAAGGTAGTACTTGGCACTCCCGTTTCATGTGGTCACAATGCAATCAGCTGAGTTGTTTTGTGAATATTCCTTGAAAACTGTTTCATTTGATTACTCTATGTTAACTATGGCATGCAGGGCACGAACAAACTACACCCTTTGGAAATAGCTTTCAGATTATGATAATTTCTGTAATTATACAACTTGTTACAATGTATTTGTACTGTTATGCTTCTTAATGCTTCTTAAGTCTTGGTTCAAAGCATTGTAAAGTCCACATAGCTGCCTATCTGTGTAAATACCTTATATAGGATAGCTAGTTCATGATTGCAATATCTTCAGATAGAATGAGGTGTGGGTTCTTCTATAGCTAACATACAAACCATCTTTTATGTGGGCAATCTTATCATAAGTGAAAGATTCTTTAAGAGTGAGCATGAAGTAAGCACCGAACTCGTGTCAACTTTGCCCATCGCTTTAATTCACTACATGCTATTTTGTTAGATGGTTTCGTTACATTGGTTCATTTGAAATATTTGATTTATGCTGCAGGTTTATGATAAAGCACGAAATGCAGTTGCTCTTGCTCTAAGCCCAGTTGTTCGAGCTCTTATTGATCCAGATGGTGCATTGCAGCAAGTGCGGGACTTGGATGATGTGAGGACTCCTCTTCTTTTCTTTCAGTGTCATTAGTAGTGTGCATCTTAAGATATGCATTTTAATTTGGAATGTAGGTTACTATAGCACTTGCTTCTATTTCGTGTTCGTTGCAAACTAGTTACATTAGCATGTGCATATATGGGATTGCAGAACCATTATTCATGAAGTATCTTTTTCCCATTGCAATTCAGTGGTAGATAATGTCTAAATCTAAATGTAAATTTGCAAGTATATTTTTTCAGGTAAGTTTCACTGATTGGTTCTTATCCAAAGGTGGTACTCGGGAGAGCATCACAAGAATGTGGGGTCCTGTTGCTTACGCTCTTGGTTTCATCGACTGTGGTAATATCAGTGCTCGTTGCATGCTTACTATTTTTACCCTGTTTGCCACAAAGACAGAAGCGTCTTTGTTACGCATGCTAAAGGGCTCACCTGATGTTTACTTAAGTGGCCCAATAAAGAAGTATATAACAGACAGGGGTGGTAGGTATCGTTACAGCGACCAAATTTTCTTTGGAATTGTCTATGTAGTACGTACTTCAGTAACATTGAAAATTTACATGATAGAACAATCCCTTCAGGTTTCACTTGAGGTGGGGATGCAGAGAGGTTCTCTACGAGAAGTCACCTGATGGAGAGACCTATGTTAAAGGCCTTCTCATCTCCAAGGTAAGCTTTCTCATCTAATTTCACAGTTATGCTTTGCATGATTATGCAGCTAGATCATACATGGGAAATATGCACAGTATGTTAACTGTTTATTTATACTTTTACTGACATTTTGCTACATCTGGACATTTTTAGGCTACAAGTAGAGAGATAATCAAAGCCGATGCATATGTTGCAGGTTATTTTTTTAAAAAAATATCATGTCTTTTTTTTTTTTCTTTGATGACTAGCACGTCCAACCATGCAAGCTTAACTTGGTTTTTGTTAAGTGCAGCTTGTGATGTCCCGGGGATCAAAAGACTACTACCGTCCGAATGGAGGGAATGGGATATGTTTGACAATATCTACAAGTTAGATGGTGTTCCTGTAGTCACTGTTCAGCTTCGCTACAATGGATGGGTTATTGAACTTCAAGATTTGGAGAAATCAAGGTAACTTCAGTAGTATTCTTTTGCTATTTGTTTTTAGACCCAATAATTTTTAAGTACTCGCAACTCATACCTGAATTTTTCGGGAAGAGTACATTTGTTTCTGCTAAAATATTGTTGTGCAAATGCAAATTGCATTTGTCCATGTTCGCTGAGTTATATTTTTCTCATCTTTGATGTAGACAATTGCAAAAGGCGATTGGCTTGGATAATCTTCTCTATACTCCAGATGCGGATTTATCCTGTCTTTCAGATCTTGCGCTTTCATCTCCTGCCGATTGAAGGACAAGGTTCCCTGATCCAGTAAGGCTACTTGTAGAATACGTAAAGAGGTTTGGGGGAATCACCACACACACAACGTGAGGGATGCCTTTCATATATATATATATAGCCATGTACAGGGATACAATAACACTTATCCTAACACCCGCCCGCAGTCGTAGCGGTAGGATCACGGACACACAGACTGATCCGGAAATCAGTAAATAGCTGTACAGGGAGACTCTTGGTCATGATGTCCGCGAACTGGTGCGCCGAGGGAACATGCAACACACGAGCTTGGCCCAATGCAACCTTCTCGCGGACGAAGTGAATGTCGATCTCGATGTGCTTCGTGCGACGATGATGAACAGGATTGGCCGTCATGTAGACAGCACTGACATTGTCACAGTAAACCACTGTCGCCAAAGGAACCGAGATGTGAAGTTCCTGAAGGAGCTGTCGCAGCCAACAGCACTCGGCCACGACATGAGCGACGACACGATATTCTCGCCGGCCTTTCGAGCGGGACCGTAGTCTGTCGTTTGGATGACCAGGACACCAGATTGTCACCGATGAAGACGCAGAAGCCGGAGGTGGAGCGGCGCGTGTCGGGGCAGCCCGCCCAGTCGGCGTCGGAGTAGGCGATGATCTGGTCGACGGCGCCGACACCGAGAAGAAGACCAGCAGACAGTGAACCTTTGACGTACCGCAGGATGCGCTTGATGAGCGCGAGATGTGGCTCGCGGGGATCATGCATGAACAAGCAGACCTGCTGGACGGCATAGGCCAGGTCGGGCCGTGTCAGGGTGAGGTACTGGAGTGCGCCAGCAAGGCTCCGTACGAGGAGTTTCGGCAATGGGGCGCCGTCGGTGCCGGACAGCTTCGACCGGGCGTCCACTGGCGTCGCAGTCGGGTGGCACTCGGACATGCCAGCACGCTGGAGGAGGTCGGCGGCGTACTGACGTTGTGACAGAAACAGCCCGTCACTGTCACGCGTCACGGAGATCCCGAGGAAGTGGTGCAGGTCGCCGAGATCCGTCATGGCGAACTCCGAGTGGAGGCGCGCTATGAAGTCCGGAGCAGGCGGCGCGGTGGCGGTGTGAGGATGATGTCGTCGACGTACATACAGAAGCAAGTAGGCGACACTATCTCCATCTTTGTAAACAAAGAGAGATGCATCGGACTTGGACGCAGTGAAGCCGTCGCGCGGATGTAGGAGGCGGCGCCGTTCCGTGCAGGGGGCTGCTGAGCCCGTACAAGGACTTCTGCAGGAGACAGACGTGGTCAGGAACGGCGGGGTCGATGAAACCCGACGGCTGTTGGCAGTAAACGGTTTCCTCCAGGTTGCCGTGGAGGAATGCGTTCTTCACATCGAGCTGGTGAATGGGCCAGGCACGCGAGGCAGCGATGCTGAGGACGGTGCGGATCGTCGCCGGTTTGACAACCGGGCTGAAGGTCTCGTCGTAGTCGATGCCGGCCTGCTGGGAGAAACCTCGGACGACCCAGCGAGCCTTGTGCCGGGCCAGGGAGCCGTCGGAATGGAACTTGTGCTTATAAAGCCACTTGCCCGTGACGATGTTAGCACCAGGCGGTCGAGGCACGAGGCGCCAGGTGCCGTTGTCGATCAGAGCCTGGTACTCCTCCGCCATCGCAGTGCGCCAATTGGGATCGGCGAGCGCGCTGCGGTAGTTCGTCGGTATCGGCGAGGCCGTCGTGGCAGAGAGGTTGAGGCGGTTGACGGACGCAGCATCCGATGCCCGATCGCATCGTGAGCGCGGTCGGTGGTGGCGCCGAGCGCCACGGCGGCGAGGCACCGGGCGCGGAGGGGCGCGGTGGTCGCCGCTAGTAGACAAGAGGCGCCGCCAGTGGCGAGCGATTATCGGTCTGAGGCGCCAGCAGCGCTGGCAGGCACCGCCACCGGCCGGCCGGGTAGGAGACCGGCGTAGATGACCGCCGGTCCGGAGGTCCAATCGCCAACCTCGCCGGAGAGGAGCAACCGGCAGCACGCGATCGCCGACGCCAAGGGGCGAGCTGCCGTCGTGGAGGAGAGTCCTCGCAATAAAAATCCGATGAAGGCGCATGAGGCCGCCGAGGTGCCGGCGAACGGAACACGACTCATCGAAGACAACATGACGTGATACAATGATGCGGCGGTGGACATGTCCAGCAATGATACCCCTTGCGGGAGGAGCGTAATCGAGGAACACACATGGAGTCGAGCGAGAAAGCTTGTGAGGTGTCGTGGCACTAAGGTTCGGATAACGAGGCACCAACACACGAGGGAGGAATAGTCCGGGAGCTTTTGGTGCAGGAGCTGGTAGGGGATACTGCGATGCACGGAGGAAGAGGGACGCCGGTTAAGAACGTATGTGGCGGCGGCCAGGGCTTCGGCCCAATAAGGCGGAGGCATGGACGCGTGTATCAGCAGGGTGCGAATGGTGTTGTTGATGGTACGAAGCAGCGCCACCTTGCCGCTCGTGGCGAGGTATACGGACACGAGAGACGCAAAGTAATGCCACGACTGGTTAGGAAGGAAGTGGTGGTGTTGTTGATGAATTCGGTGCCATTATCGGCCTGAAAGCACTTGGGCAGAACGCCGAACTGGGTGTGAGCAAAGGCGACAAAATCGATAATATGGCGTGGCACTTCAGATTTATGGCGTAACGGAAAAGACCAGCAAAAATGAGAGTAGTCATCAAGAAACACGAGATAATATTTATAGCCTGAAATACTAAGGACCGGGGATGTCTAGACATCACAGTGAAGTAAATCAAAAGGAGCAGTGGTGACAGAGGTGGAACTGCTAAAAGGAAGCCGCGTGTGCTTGCCTAGCTGACATGCATGACACAGAGAACGCGAGCATTTATTACACGATATGACCGACTTATTCTGGAGTGTGGCGAGAGCGGAAGGACCGGGGTGGCCGAGGCGGTGATGCCACAAGGTAGACGACGTGGCAAGACTGCAACTGTAGGTAGACGAAGGAATGGTGTAGAGGTCCCCGCTGCTATTGCAGCGAAAAATCACGCGCCTCGTCGCCGGTCATATAAAAACCCAAGGCGTCAAACTCAATAGAACAATTATTGTCACGAGTGAACTGGCGAACAGAAAGTAAATTGCGCACTAGGGCGGGAGCAATGAGAACATTGCGGAGGTGAAAGGTAGTGTGAGCGACCGGCAGGGTGGATGTGCCACGACAGGAAATGGGAATGGTGCTGCCGTTGCCTACAGTAATGAAAGAATTGGAGTGAGGTAGGCGGGAGAGCAGTATACCATCCGAGGACGACATGTGAGCGGTGGCGCCAGTGTCGAGGACCCACTGATTGCCGCCCTGAAGTGCCATCTGGTTCAGGGCGGTGATGAGGCCAGTCTGATCCCACCCGCCAGCGCCCTGCTGCGGTGTGGCAGGCAGCGAGGCCGGCGTGGTGGCGAATCGGGCGCGGCGGCGGTGTGTGCGCGGTATGCGCCCGTAAGGCGGGCCGCGAGAACGCCATGGTCGCCGGCGCGCACCGCGAGGGCGCCATCGCTGCCGCAGCGCACTCACGAGGTAAGCACATCCAGGCCGCCGGCGAGTAGGGCCGCGGTTGCCGCCGCCGCCACTGTAGTTTCGCCGCGCCGCCTCCTTTCTTCCGACGGCGCCGCCGCCGTGGCCGCCGCTTTGACGGCCTCGCCGCCGCTACGAACCGCGCCCGCCACGGGCGTGATCGCCACCGGCGCCGCGCCGTGCCGGCGACGTGGCGTATCGCGCCGCAGGAGAGGGTCGGCGTGGAGGCGGTTGCGGGAGCGACTTTGCGCCGTTGGCAAGACGGTTCCTTCGTAACCGCCGCGGCGCGGCGGTTGGGTAGCGGATCAGAGTTGGCGATGTTGTCAGCGGTGCTGGAGAAGCGAGGGTTGAGGCCGCGCAACAGGTTGAGAACGAGCTGCGAGTCGAGGACGGCGTGGCCAACATCACGCAGCGCGTCGGCGGTGGCCTTCATCTTCTGGCAGTACTCATCGATGGAGAGATCACCCTGGTTCAGGGAGTGGAACTCGTGGCCGAGGAAGACGGCGCGTGAGGCCTTGTTCGCCTGAAAGAGGGCTTCGATGGCGACCCAGAGTTGGCGGGCATTCTGGTCAGGCGCGAGGGCGAGACCGAGAACGTCGTCCGCTACAGAGCCGAGCAACCAGCTGTGGACGCAGGAGTCGGCGATCGCCCACTGAACATCCTGCGGGCGTGCCGCGGCGGAGCCATCGACGTGCGAGCGAAGCCCGAACTTGCCGCACAAGGAGAGGAAGAACGGAGACCAGCGGTTGAAGTTGGGGCGCTTCAACTCAAGGGTCACCGGGACGTGCGACTTGACGGCGATCGTTGCGCACGAACGCAACGGTGGCGCGGCGCGGGCGGGAGCCGACGACGGCAGAGTGCCGCTCGATGCCGAGGAGTCCGTCGCCATGGGACTAGGTGGTGCGGCGGAGGGAGCGGGCGGCGCAGTCGGCGCAACCGGGGGCAGCGGGGGGAGGAGGCGGCTGCTGCTAGGGTTTGGTGGGGGCAGCGGAGGGAGGGCGGCGCGGGAGGGCGGCGCGGCCGGGGGCAGCGGCAGGGAAGGCGGCTGCTAGGGTTTGGTGGGTGGAGACGACGGGACCTAGGTTCGGACCCGCTCTGATACCATGTAGAATACGTAAAGAGGTTTGGGGGAATCACCACACACACAACGTGAGGGATGCCTTTCATATATATATAGCCATGTACAGGGATACAATAACACTTATCCTAACACTACTGTTTTTCTTTTATGTTCTTTGCTTCTGTAGTCTGGAATTAAGTTCGACCATTCAGTGTTCTTGACAATATTCACTGTCTGACTGATCATTTTGAACTTCTGAATTATATTTACATAAGCAGCTTACTAGGTGATTAGTGCAGTAGAACTTCTGAATTTCATGTATCGAATTGATTTCTCTTTCTGAAAATAAATTCACCTTGCACACTTGATTCATTTGCAGAGCTGTGCTAACTCCTGGTGATCCTTACATGCCATTGCCAAATGAGGAGATCATTAGCAAGGTTCAAAAGCAGGTGGGTTTGTAAATAACATTCTGTATTGGTCAAAATATTGCTATAACTGGTTTATCCAAATTTTTATTTTATAAATAACTAATCAAGGCCTCATTTTAAAGCAGTGCCACTAAATGTGTTTTGTTCTGCTTATGTTAAATTTTTTATCTTTCAAAGCTGACCTCAATGCCAACACATTTATAATTTCCTTCAGGTCCTAGATTTGTTCCCATCATCCCGTGGCTTGGAAATTACATGGTCCAGTGTGGTAAAAATCGGACAATCTTTGTACCGTGAGACTCCAGGAAATGACCCATTTAGACCTGATCAGAAGACACCAGTTAAAAACGTCTTCCTGTCTGGCTCTTACACAAAACAGGTATTATACATCTAAACCATTGACCTAATCACAGACACCAACAGAAGTCTTGTCTTGTCAAATTATCAAATATACTTCTCATTTTTGTCTTGTCTGCACACCATGGATTTTAAACAGTAGAAATTGTTTAATACATACTCCAATGATTGTATGATGTACATATAACCGCCTTTCGGAGATGGTAAAGGATACCATAAATTCATGACCCCCTTTATTGTGTTTCAGGACTATATTGACAGCATGGAAGGAGCAACTCTCTCTGGCAGGCGGACAGCAGCCTACATCTGCGGTGCTGGAGAGGAGCTGGCAGCCCTTCGAAAGAAGCTCGTTGTCGATGACAGTGAGAAAGCCTTGGGGAAGTCTCAAGTCCTGCAGACAAGTTGAACCTTGTAATGACCCAAGCTGGAATGGCGAAACCATAGCCTTTTGGGTTGTGGCGATTGCCGCAGCGACTTCTGTAAATCCTATTTGAGCATCATTAGACTTGCCGCTGCCCTTTAGCCTTGACACATTCGCGCACCCATCGTGGTGTTTCCGTTTTTGTAATTCGCAGCCAGGTGTCTAGGTGGCATACGGGATTACATCAGGCAGCGTGTATGTTCAGTTGGACGTTAACCAGTCGTTGGATTTTTTTTTTTTTTTGCGAGGTAGTCATTGGAATTCTTGATGTTATACAGTGTACACATCTCATAAATCTTCTGAGAAATGGTGAGTAGTACTTTCTCTAGGGAGATTTGCTGAACGATTGCCACTGATCTTGTCTGCGTGGCTTTGGCCATTTTGCTACCATGAACTCCTGCTCTCCTATAAACCTTTTGCATTTTTCATAATAAATGTTTTGTGACTGTGGCCATGTTTTCATTTTCGGTTTATCGAGGAAACCTAGCCATTGTCGGGAATACTGCTCCTAACCGATTTGGTCGACATCCAGCTGGTCACCCGAGGGAAATGGAATATTGATCGGGACAATAGAGATGGAAAGAATTTTTTTTCATAATCAACTTTTTATTCAAAATTATAGAAATAATACCATTTTTTTTACAGAAATAATCCTGTGTCACCTTACCATTGGGCGACTAGACAAAGTCGCCCAATGGCCGAGCTACATGTGTTGTAGTCGCTCGGTGGTTGAGACTTAGGCCAGTCGCTCAATGGTTGAGCGGCTAGACTTAAGTCGCCCAACCACCTCCTCAGAAGAGTCATCATCATTCTCTTGTAAAGCTTTCTCTTTCGCTTGGGCGGTCAATTTATCGATCTCTATTTGACGCACTATGTTGTTGACATACTCCCCTGCATCCGCCTGTGCACTAGACTGAGCGTGCGATGTACGATATTCTTGTACTACCTCTGCGACATCGGTCACCGCTTCCTCTTCTGCTTCCGCAACATCGGTCACCTCATCCTCTTCTGCCTCAGCAACATCGGCCATCGCGTCTTCTTCATGAACCACACGCTGCGTGCCCGAGCTGCTCCCACCAACTTGACGATAGTCGTCGGCAGGCCCTCCGACCACTCCCTTTGGACATGCTTGCACTAGTAGCACGCACTAGTAGCCACGACGTCGGCAGTCTTCCAGAAAGCCCTTCCATGCAACCGTGCACATCAGTCTAGTCAACTCCCACCGAATGTGTGTGGCAAACCGACTCCAAAACCCATGTACGACGACACTGCACACCTCGGGGTCCAAAGAGAAGCTTCCGGTGAGCCAGCATAAGACATCTCCGATTTGGGCACTCTCCACGTTCAGGTGTACCATACTGACTTGCTGGAAATCATTTAGGTCAGCACCGTATGGACCTTCACGAACCGTACCAACACCGTAATGCACTTTCAATCTTGTGGGCTCCGACATGACTGATTTATCACTGCAAATAGTTCAAACATTGCAACCAGCGATTTCTCAACATACATTCACCAAATACGTGTTAAACCAACAAGTAGCTACATGTCGCTTACATTGGCCGAGAACAAGAATAGACAAGACTATTACCTTCACGCGGAGTCCTTCTCTTCTTATCAACGAGCTTCCTTCGTCTTTCTCTTTCATGTCCCGAGCTCCTCTCCTCCCCTTATCCCCCTACCCCGAGCTCCTCTCCTCCCTTTCTCTCCATCTCTTGAGCTCCTCTGCTTCTCCCACTCCCTACCTACTCCCCCTCTTCACCACCCCTATCCTTCTATCCCTCCTCTTTTCTCCTTTCCCGATCTGCTCTCGTTGTCTGCCGAGAGGAATGGCGAAAGAAAACATGACGGGGCCGTGTCTGGCTTTCTATACGTCCGTCTAGTCGCTCAACCATTGGACGAGTTGGCAGCAAGTAGTGGGCCAACGGTTGAGCGACACGTCGACTAGTCGCTCAACCGTTGGATGGCTTAGCAGCAAGTACTGACCCAACGGTTTAGCGACACGTCGACTAGTCGCTAAACCATTGGATGACTTGGCAGGTAGTAGCGGGCCACTTTTTGTTGCCAAGTCATCCAAAGGTTCAGTGAATAGGGCACGAACGATTGCTAAGTAATTCCATAAGTAATAGTACAATGCAAGAGGGAATGCATATATAACTATGTCATAGTAACTATAAAGTAGAATACGTAAACACATAATACAAGTACACAAAGCACAACGAAGACCCCCTACTGGCCACCCGCTACGCCACCCACAACATCTCCTCCGTCATCACCACGTCACACGCCCGGTTTGCGCCCACCAGTACGGCCCTGCTTTGGCTTCCACAGCGCGGGGTGCCGGTAGGGGTGAAAACGGATCGGAAACGGACGGATAATGGTTTTGCCATATTTGTTTTCATATTTTTTCGGATCCGGATACGAATACGAATATCCCGGATATGAATACGAATACGAATAGTATCGAATACGAATACGGAGCGAATACGAATCGAAACGAATACGGTCCACGTATATTTTTCTAACATGAAAACCCCTTAAATTGTATGCCGAAATTAACAAAAACATATAACTAATTTATTTGATGTAAACATTCATGAATTGTTCATATTTTCAGCAACCACACATAACATTGGCACTAGTAAGTTACATTAACTAGTTCATCACAAATATAACACTTACTTTACCATATTTAGCTCATAAGTCATAACTCACAAAGTCATTATGCATTCACACTTAGTTCATCATATACATAAAATTTAGTTCACACTAACATCGATTAGACTGGATGGTTAATCTATACGAAATGACTCAGAATATCCCAAAATATGTTACCAAAAATAAAATTAATAAAGTTATTATTTTATTGGATTTTCTGAGATTTAAAAGAGTTTTCCTGGTTAAAAAGGAATAAAATAATAAAATAAAGTAAATTATTTAATTTCCTAGTTTTTAATGTAAAAAATAAAATTTATTGAGTTTTTTGGGATTTTATTGGATTTAAAGTGATTTTTTAAAATTAATTTATTGAATTTTCTGGGTTTTAAAAAGGTTTTTCCTATTTTTAGAAATTTAAAATAATTTATATACAAAAATAAAAAGCAACTTTAAGTTGGAATTAATTTTATTAAGTTAAAAATAATTCAATGAATTTCGGTGATTTGTTTTAGGATTTTTGAACTCTATTTGCTATTTTTTAAAATACTATTTGATTTGTTGCATTTTCTGAAATTCGAAAATCAATTAAAATCCTCTTTTCTCTTTTGGGCTGAAATCCTCTTTTGGGCCGAATCCGATATCCGACTCCATCTTATCCGGATAATCCGTATTCGCTTCGTGATCCGCGGATAGCATGCCTACCGTATTCGCTTTAGCTTCCGACAAAAATCCGAATTCGTTTCCGATCCGAAAATTATCCGAGAAAAATCCGACCCGAGACATTCCGAATCCGTTTTTGTCCGGATCGGTCGGAAACTATCCGATCCGTTTTCACCCCTAGGTGCCGGGGCCGGGGCCCAGACAGGGAAAGGCGCTCAGGAGCCCTCCTGACCTGTGCTCCCAAGGCCTTAGGGGTCGACTCCACCTGTGCCTGTGTGCCCACTAGGGGCCCAGAAAGAACCTCGACTAGTGCTGGCTCAACTACTCCCCTGACCTCCCCGGGGTAATCCGCGAAGAAGGCGTCCACAGACTCATGGGTGTCATCGCGCGGAGAGAGATCCACTCTCGTATGCAGTGGGAAACCTACAGGACAAATGATGTTAATCCCTACAATATATCGATGATCACAAAGCTTAAGAGAGGAAACGTACCTTCATCGTGGGCCATGCCACGCGACAAAGGGTCATACCCGTCGTCGACCCATACATGCCGGGGAAGAACGAATGCTGACCTGGCGCTGTCGGGTAGTGCCCCAGGAACAACGGTGGCGGCAGCGCGTAGCCACGTGCCCAACCGAATCCTCCAGAAACATCAGGTGCTGACGGGGCACGTGGACGTGCCCCCCCCGAAGCCTTCTGACGGGCCTGCAGGATATGTCGGCCTCTGTGTATGTGTCGACGGGTCCACCTGACCGTCCTGCACGATGTCAGCGTCATTGCATGCCTCGCCGCACTATAGACTCGATGGGCAAACTGCACCATCTCGTCCCGCGTCACCTCTGCACCGTGGGCAAACCTATCAAGGATCGATCAGGAGTCCCTGGCCATCTCGACGTTGATGTCCGTCTGCAAGGAGTACATCAAAACGTCAAACTTGTAATTGAGATAACCGTACTCAGACATTTTGAAACATGATAGTACGTATCATGATGTGCACGTTCCGCGCGAAGTGTACGGGGTACACGTCGATCGGTGTTAGTACATGAGTGGGGGGAGGGTCGATGACATGCACCATCTTGGTGCGTGTCTGCGGGGCGTACCAGCGTAGGTACTCGTTGTACACCCTGGGGTCATACGGGGCGTCCTCCCGCACACAGTCCTCGTGGGCGTTCGCCCACTGCGCCACCCACGACGCCATCTTCACTGGCCACTACGACCTGGTGCCACCCCTCCTACTATGCCTACGAAATGTACTACTTCAATTAGAAGTCGTCGTAACAGAACTGGCCAAAAAATATATGAACATGTCTTGTGTGTAACTCACACGTGGGCCGAGTCAGGCATCCTCATCCCGACGGGAACTGGAACAACCTGGCAGATATCGAACTGGCGTATCACCCTGTGCACCTCATAGTCCTCGACGAACACATCGAAGACGAGCTTCTTTTGCGTCCGCCTGTATGCCCGATCGTGCCAGCACAATGAGGACAGGCCCCCGGGAGCACGGTCCTCCTTCTCCTGATCAAAGTACGGCTCCTAGCGCACATCGTCAGTGGTGAGGTGGTCTAGCTGCTCTACGAAGTACTCGTGCACACGTGTGACCTACACGTGTGCATACTGTGCCTGCGATCCAGAATAGTGGTTATAAAGGATGATCCGTAATACGACTGAAGTAAAGATAGAGGGGAGTACGTACCCGTCTACGGCACCAAAGGGACCCTGCGGTCGGCTCCACCGCATCCCCATGGTACATGTCCACGCCGTACGAACTAGAGTCTACCAGCATGGGCCGTCCGAGGGTGAAGCGCTCGAACGACCACAGCTGCAGCAAGAGGGGGCAACCTGTGAGGATAGATGCCGACTTCGTCCTACAACACGCCTCGCATATGCCGCAGTATGTCATGGCAAGTACGGCTGATCCCCTGCTGATTTGCAGCTCCTCACCGTCGACGATGGCCCTCGCATACCCCACGAGGCGGGCGTCCACGGAGTCACCGTGGCTGCTGGTAAACAGTACCCAGCCAAAGAGCCACAACAGGTACGCCTCGATGTGCCGCAACACCTTGTCGTCAGTAGGCCCCGGGGCTATCCGCTAAACCTACGCACAAACGAATAATTAGTAAGCCCGTCATATGGCTAGGATAGAGCATCGCTAGACATGAAAAATGGGTAGCATACGTACCGGAACTACGAAAGCCACAGCAGGGGCAGGCCATGCCGCTGTCGCTCCTGGAAGTCGAAGTACGGTGACGTGGCCTACGCCGGAAGAACCCCTGAAACCTGCCCAGCAGGTCGTCGCGCCAGTGGGCAGGCGCGTCCAGCGGGGAGACAGTGGCTCCCACGATAGGCAGGCCGAGCAGCAGTGCGACATTCTGCAGAGTGGGGGCCATCTCTCCGAATGGGAGGTGGAAGGTGTGTGTCTCGAGCCGCCACCGGTCCACCAGGGCTATCAGGAGCGACCGATCGAACGGGAACCGTCGTGACTGCTCCGGACCGGCCTAGACCTCACCGTCGTCCTCGATAGGAGCATCATCCTCTTCAATGGCCTCCACCATCCGCGTGAGGGGTAGAAGACCGGCATGGCTCAGCCTGCAAAGCACGAAGAAGTAACTACATAGCAGACATATGACACAAAGAAGTGGCACAGCTTGCGGACAAGGCTATCTACCCAGCGTTGGTCCAGTCTCTAAGCCTGTTGGGGTGTCCACCTACGAACCACCCCCAACTCAGTCGTGTCGTCCCCGCGAACCGGATTGGGGACACGACGGCTCGCGCGGTACTGTGCATCGACCAGCCAATCCAACAGGCCAAAATGCCAGTCCGAACCACCAGGGTCACAAGCTATACCTGCAAATCAATTTTCAGTTAGCAATTATGACACATTAAGTGGGTTCAATTACTTATAGCGTAGCTCCGGAAAATCTGAAAATTAAGTTGCATTCTTGCATAAGTAACCTATCATGAATTTATATACAAACCTATGACTACGCTTTCTAACAAAATATTACGAAATCACTACAAAGTTTTTAATAGTATGTTCACACATATTTAAAACTTATTTACCGATGTTACCAATTGTTATCATCAAAAGTAAGTTGTTTTTGCAACTAAATGTGTGAAGCAAACTGCTTATTGGGAAAAATGCAACTAATTATATATAAACATTAAGTATAACCTACTATAATTTTATTTGCGCATCTGAAGATTATTATTTTAATAATATGTTCACACATATTTAAAACTTATTTACCAATGTTGCCATTGAGAATATCACACTACACATTACGCATCTAAGGATTTCTTAAGCTAAACTACTGTTATTTTATTTGCTAACAATATGTCACTACATATAATATTGCTTTCCCGCTATGGACGTACAATCCAATCCCTTTTACAGAGCTTCCTAAACCTAGCGATACACCGAGGTACTTCAATGGTCAGTATATCTATCTTTAGATGCTTGCTGTACTGCCATTTTTAACCTCTAGAATAGGCACTTAGTTACCGTCTTTATATGCACATCCAAATGCTGCTATTTTTGGTTCCAAATGTTATAGGCATTGTGACTGCATCACGTCCTACAGCTTCATTAAAAAGGATCATCTTGCTTCGTGATATTAGGTACACAAAAGCTACTAATGATAAATACACATTCAATTGTAAGGTACTACACTGTTAGATAGAGCAACTACAAACCTCCTAAACGCTTTGCTACAATGGTTTCGAAAGCACACGAATACAAAATAATGGTAGAGACTCATCATCGTCATCGATGCGAACACACTTTCTTCTCCCCTCTCCCTCTTTCTTTCTTCTCTTTCCCTTCCTTTCTTCTCCTTTCTCTCTCTCTTCTTCTCACGACTCTCGGGAAAAAATGGCGCACTGCGTGTGGTCGGACGCGCGCGTCCTAGTCGCCCTCCATTGGGCGACTAGGAGGCGAAAGGTCTAGTTGCCTAATGGTTGGACGACTTGGACACTTGTCGCTCACCCGTTTGGCGATCAGATCAAGTCGCCAAACCGTGGAGTTATATGGGATTATTTCTGTCAAAAAAAAAAGAGATATTATTTCTGTAATTCTGAATAAAAAATTAATTATTAAAAAAATTGAGATGGAAACAACCGTGTGTGCAGGTAAATGTTTGCTTACCACCATGGCCATTGAAATTGGAAGCAAGTGACAGAAGAATGTGTATTCTTCTGGGATCTCGGACAAAATGGCAATCGGCGTGTCACGTTGACAGCCTCACAGTCTGTTGCGATCACGAGAGAATGGGAGCTTGTGTCTATAAGCGTCTTCTGTGAGCCATGGACTCCATGAGGACGGCCAAGGGGCAACGGCCGATGGCGCCAAGCTCAACTGCCAAACCGTCTCCCCTTTCCTCTAATTACCTCTCGCGCACGAAGGTGGGCTTTCAACATCTCTAACCCCGTTTGGAACGCAGGATTTCTATAGGAATTTCGTAGGAAAGGAAACATCTAATTTCCTCTAGAACTCCCACGTTCCAAATCCAAACAAGAAGTGACAAGTTGTTCTTTTTTCTCGCCCTCCATTCGCTCTTACCCATCTTTCCTGCAGAACCATCGCCTCCCCAGCATCCGGTGCAGCTCCAGCTCGCCGGACAGCGGCGACGGCACACCGCCGGTCGTCAGGGCGGCGGTCGGCGCCGTCACTGAGCTCCTCAGGGTCCTGTCTTCCAAGAAGCCCAGGCAAGTATCTCACAACACTTTTGCGTTGGTTATCCTTTGGATTTTTAGGATATGCTATGAGCATCTTCGTTGCTGATGCAAAGCATGTATGATTTGATGGTGCAGAGATGCTATTCAGAAGGGAGCTGAATCAGGAGCAGAGTTGGAGTTGCCTCGCAGCGTCGAGGATGTGGTTGCTGTTCTTGAAGCCGATTACCAGCGTGCTTATTTCCTCACTGGTATGGATTTTTAGCCTGTTGCAGTTGCTTGATCATGGAGATTGAAGAGTTGAAATAGCATATTCTTTTACTTTTGGAGTGCAGATGATGGTTAGCTAACACTAAACAATCAAGTTAATTTGCTTAAGTTAGACTTTCATGGCAAACGGCTTCAGATTTTTTCATACCTCATTAGCTATGGTCTATGGATTTTGGAATAAATTTCTCAGCCTGCAATGAAGTAATAATGTACTGAAGGTTCTATGTTTCAGGAAATTTCACTCCGGACATATATGCTGAAGATTGTTTGTTTGAAGATCCGACAATAAAGTTCCGTGGTATGTATGACAGTTTTCTTCCTCGATATAATAGCATTTCATCCATGAAACCATATCGAGCAGTATCAAATTGATGCCTCCTTATTTGCAAAGAAGAATGAAATTTTGTGACACTAAATGCATCCTTGTTCTTCACAGGAAGGTCTAGGTATTCTCAGAATCTAGATTTGCTAGTACCTTTCTTCGACAGCCCTTCGCTTGAACTTGAAAATATCGAAAAGGTAACAATGTTTGCTAAATTATAAAGCTTTCAATGATGTATCTGCAATGCGTGTGTTATACCATTTTTTCTTATTATTACCATTTGTCTATTTCCATGTCCAGATTTCCCCCTTTTTCCTGTTCTGAATTGTAAGGAGTAAGGGCCATTCTTGTAGACTGCCCCGATATTGTAAATAGGATTAAGTACACATTTCGTTCCTCAACTCTTGTCCTAATTTAAAGTTCATCCCTGAATTATAATACCAAATAAAACACGTCCTCTAAATATCAATACCGTGCAAAAACCGTCATTTATTCCTTTGGACGGCTGTTTCGTCCTACGTGGAAAAAAAGAATCTGTTTCGGTGCCACCAGGGTGTCCACGCTGGCAATCCTTTGACTCTGTCGCTGGACTAATAGACCCGTCACTCACAACATCAAAAATGTCAAAAATTCACGTTCTCTCCCCACTTGACGCGGCCGCCGGCTCCTTCGTGCGCTACCTCGCCGCTCCTCCCGCGTCACGTCATCGATCTCCCACATGCTAGAGCTCAGCTACCACGCTCACGCGGACGCTTTCGACTCCACCTCCTCCGGTTGCCGTGGCGACGCCTCTAGCTTCCACGACGGCGCCGGCGTGATGGGTCCGAACAGCCAGCTCTCCTTCTTGAGCCGAAACGGCAGTGGCGGTTCCTCCTATCCCTCCCTCGTCCCTCCCAGGGCCACTTCGACGAGGGGCACTCGCAAAGTAAGGAGGGGGAGGCAAGGGAGGCCGAGCCGGGCGGGGGGTAGAGGCACGAGCACCGGCGGCGGTGCGGGCCAGCAAGCCGGCTGTGCCGGCGATGCCAGGAAGCCAGGGGAGGTGTGGGCCAGGGAGGGCTAGGGGAGGCCGCGAGATCAAGTTCTTGAGCGCCTTGTTGGACACAAGCTTCAAATTGGCCGCGGCGTGACTGCGCTGAAGAGGACGCACTTGGCATATCGGAGGAGCCCGACGAGGGCAATCATGGCTGACGTCCACCTCTCCGCCTCACGGTCACCAATGTCCCGCTCCAAGATCTCGAGCCTCTCTCGCTCCAAGATCTCGAGCCTCTGCAGCTCGCCGGGTCGTTGATGCCCACCTCCTCAAGGATGCCCTCCAGCCTCTCCCGCTCCGGCATGATCTCCCGCTCGACTTCTTGGATCAACGCCGGCACGCTCGCCTTGAGAACCTTCTCCGCCGCGGCCGCCGATGAGCGGTGCTGCGTGACGTGAGGGCGAGGAGGTCCTCCACGTCGTTGCCGAGCCCGAGCTCAGGCACGGGCAGGCACCGGGCGGAGAGGTGCACGGCCACCAAGGCGCACGAGCGCGCGAAACCACGCCGAGGAGCCGGGCACGGCAGAGAGGAGGCGGCCCGAGCCAGGGGTCGCGCGGGCACAACCGGCGGTGGCGGCGCCAAGAACCAGGGGCCGGGATGATGAACCCGAAGGTCCTATTTTTGGGCCGACCTTTTGATGAGAAGATACGTTCGGTGGTAGTCGTTCAACTCTCACGATCCTGGCTACGAACATGCAAGGTCTGAAACCACGCAATCGCTGAACTGCTCGACAAGTCGTTATCAACCGTGCACGAATACCCGGTTGACCTGATCACGAAGATCGATTCCTGCATACACCGAAGAAGCACGCAAGAACAACATAAATAAGCAATCTAAAATTACGAATATGAATGAAATACTTGATAAATTGGGATTCCAAAACGGTATTATGATTGGTCTAGTCGACATAAACCAATACACGAAGTTGCATAGAAGCTAACTTTTAACTAAACAAAATCCAAGAAATTAGAGGGGAGGCGGTCACTATCTATAGGAGGAGGGAGAGGCGGCGTGGACACTGTTCACACATGAACATTACTATGTGAACAGTAACCCTAGGTTGCCATATGGGCTAGGGAGGTGGCCGGCCCAAATATCCTAAAGTGGTGGCTGTCCTTTGGGCCCAATAATTGATACAAGGCCCTCGACCCAATGTAAGGTGGCGCAGCACCAGATATATATAAGTGAAGCGAATTCGTCGGCATGTTGGAGTAGCGTTTGACGCAGCCGAATCGATGGCAGCAGTGTAGCTTGGTTGGAGGTGTAGTAGTGGCCGTATCCGAAGGGTTGATGTCCTCATCACGGGAGGCGAGCCGAGGGGGTAGAACGCGGGCCGGCGTAGGCGCACACGTGGGGGGCCAAGCTGGCGGCGGAGCAGCATTGGCGCCGGTGGGGCTGGCCAGGAGCAGCGCTGGAGGGAGGAGGCACCGTGAGGGGAAGAGAACCATGGAGAAAGAAGGGTGGAGAGGAAAGAAATGAGGAAGAACAGCCTGGAGCAGGAGATGTGTTCGGCGGTGAGATTAGAGAGGAGAGAGAAGGTGGACAGGAAGGCGTTCACCACGTGGACGCACTGGTGGCAAGGAAAAAAATTCTTTTTTCCATGTGGCACAAAACCACTCTCAAAAGGAACAAATGGCCGTTTTTGCATGGTATTGATACTTGGAAGACGCGTTTTATCCGGTATTACAATTCAGGGACGAAAACTAAACTAGAGCAAGAGTTAAGAGACGAAACGTGTACTTAATCCTTGTAAATACATGTATCTTGATTCATTATCTTCTTGTTTAGGTGAAATTATCATTTGTGAAGTTTTTTCATAGTAAAGTCTGTTTAACCTAGACATTTTACTACTTCCTGAAGCTCTTGCAAATCATGCAGGGTTTGAGGGTTGAAACAAAGTTCATCATAGCAACATGGACACTAAGGTGCTTCTGTGAGCTCTAACAAGATGTATTATTGAATACGACGAACTATATTCTTTTTTCCTTAATTTTACAAGGGAAATTTCTTGTATTCGACAAATATGCCTGCATATATATTTTTAGGACATACTTAAGGCTTCCATGGAGGCCTCTCATCGCCATCAGAGGCAACACAACCTATGACTTAGATGAAGAATACAAGGTAAGGGGGAAAAACAACCATGTATACTTCTTTCTCCCTTCTTCTTAATCATTCAGAAGATTACATTGTTCAGGTCATTAGGCATGCTGAGAGCTGGGATGTCTCTGCATTGGCGGCGATCAGTCAGATATTCGTGTCGGCTCCGAAGCAAACGGGCAGCTGAAGCATGCAGCTGAATAAGTGAATTTTGGTCACTGATAATGGCATTGCGAAACTCATGCATGTGTAATTTTGTAGTGATGTTACACACACGTGTATAACTAAGTTACATGGATCTTGCGTCATTTTTGGTAATTAAGATATCCATGTAATGTAAAACACTGGAAATTGTGTAGGCTGTAAAGGTGTGGGATAACTACAGATGCGGTTAACATGCATAAAAATGTCTTCAAATCTTTACTCCCTTTAGATTATTTTTAGCACGCTACCTCAAAACATATCAAGCAGTGGAAAGTAGATAGTAAAAGTTCCGACTTTGAGTTCAATAATCCTAGGGCTACGTCTCTGCAGACTGAATGACTGAAAACTCTGGACCTCAATCGGAGTAGAACCCGATCCTAGTCGTTGAATAAATTAGAATCCCAAGTCCAATTCGATTCTACTGACTCTAGCCGATTTTGCACAACTTATAATTCCAAAGGCTTACTGTAAATAAAATAAACTATTTGTATTTTATTGAATTAATTTAAAACTTAAATTAAAATTTCAGAAAATAAAAACATTTTAGATGACTAAAATAAACTTCAATTAAATTCGAAATTATTTTATTCAATCCATTCGGATTCCAAGGATTTTTGTGATTTTTTTTTCGAATTCATTTTTTTTGTATTTCTTTTCTTTTTCTTCTTTTTCTTTCTTTCTTTTCTTTTCCTCTCTCTCTTCTTTCTTTTCTTTCTGGTTCCTGTTCTTCTTCCCAAGAGCCTTGTGCAGGCCCTGTTTTACCGCTGCGCTGCCAGGCGTCGCCCTGCGCCCACGCCTCCCTTGCCGTGCCCCGAACCGCGTGCCCCGGCACGCCCATGTATGCCTGCTCTTTTCTTGCCTGGGGTCTAGGAGTTTAGATCTGAGAGAGAGAGAGAGGTAGAGGTAGGGTACCGACCGTCCGATTGCGGGGAGGAGGAGCTGGCCATTGCGGATTCGGCGGTGAAGTCTGCGCACGGGCAGCGACGGTCGGAGAAGAGGATGGTGGCGGCGGCGGCGGTCCGGCGATGGTGCTTCCGTCGCCGATCAAGCGCCCCTCTAGATCGGTTAGGTTTTGTCGGTGGGGTTGCGCTCGTGCCAACTCAGAATTCAGAGCCGCGCCCCACCCTTTATATATCACAGCATGCGACAGGGCCCACCACCAATAGATGGGCTAGGCGCCCCCGATCAGGGCGCGGATCAAGGCCCTGATTAGCCGTTGGGCTAATTGAGAGGGAGATCAATCCAACATTCTCCCCCTTGATCTCCTCTATACTTTAACTTTAATAACTTTTGACTTTACTCATTCCATCACAGATTAGTGCATAGAACATGTCTCATCGTCACGGTCAATCGCCGATAGATTTAACAGCTTACAATACACCTCTGCTCAAATAGTTACTTTAATCTTTGGGCCATCTTTACTCCAGAATCATAGGCTTTCCTTAAACCCATGCCGCTACATGTTCTCTCAACACGTTGGGTGGTAAGCCTTTAGTAAGCGGATCCGCTAACATCTTTGTGGTACTTATATGCTCAAGACTTATAATTTGATCCCGAACTTTATCTTTCACAACATAATACTTTATGTCAATGTGTTTGCCAAGACCACTTGACTTATTGTTGTGGGCATACGCTATCGCGGGTTCATTATCGCATACAACTTAAGTGGTCTATTGATGTCGTCAACCACTTTTAAACCGGTATGAACTTCTTTAGCCGCTCACCGCCCGTAGCCTCATAACATGCTACAAACTCGGCATACATTGTGGACGATGTAGTGACATTTGCTTTGAGCTTTTCCACGATATAGCTCCTCCAACAGAGTGAACACATATCCGGATGTAGACTTTCTATCATCTCCCGCATAATCGTAGTCTCAGATACCCCACTATATGGAGTGAATCGATCTTACGTATGTCATCATGAGGCCTTTTGTTCCTTGCAAATAACGCAAGACTTTCTTTATCAATTTCAATGTTCTATTCCGTGATTGCTCGAATCGCCAAATAACCCGTAACAAATGCTAAGTCGTATGCAGCATACTTGAGCATACTATAAGCTTCCGACAAACCAAGCATATGGAACCGCTTTCATTTGATCGATCTCATACTGGTTCCCGGGCATTGAAAATCCCCATACCGCCGCCCTGACTATAGGTGCAGGTGAAGGACTACATTTATGCATACCAAATTTCTTTAAGATTTTCTCTATGTATGTTTTTTGCGATAGTCCCAATGTCCCTTTGTTTCTATCCCGGTGAATTTCGATCCCTAGAACGAACGAAGCTTCACCAAGATCTTTCATATTAAAGTTTGAGGATAAAAACTTCTTTGTCTCCAGTAGCAGACTAACATCACTACTAGCTAGTAGGATATCATCCACATACAGGATTAGGAAGATAAACTTCTCATCTTTAAACTTTGCATAAACACAGTTGTCCTCTACATTCTCTTTAAACCCAATTTTTCTTATTGTACTGTCAAACTTCAAGTACCACTGTCTTGAAGCTTGCTTTAACCCATAAATCGATTTCTTTAGACGGCATCTCATTCTTTCATTTCCTTCCGTGACAAAACCTTTCGGTTGTGCCATGTAAACATTTTCCTCCAAATCCCCATTAAGAAATGTCGTCTTTACATCCATCTGATGTAACTCTAAATCATAATGTGCTACTAATGTCATTATGGTTCTGAAGGAATCTTTACATGAGACTAGAGAAAAGGTCTCATTGTAATCAATCTCTTCTCTTTGCGTAAAGCCTTTTGCCACAAGTCGTGCTTTGTATCTTTCTACATTCCCTTGGGAGTCAAGTTTTTGTCTTGTAGACCCATTTACAGCCTACTGTTTTGGCTCCTTTAGGAATATTTTTCAAGTCCCAGACTTTATTAGCCTTCATGGACCTCATTTCCTCTTCCATGGCCTCAAACCTTTTTGAAGAATTTTCGCTTCTCATGGCTTCTTCAAATGAGATGGGATCATCCTCCATTTGAAATTCCTCTGTATGATAAATCTGATAATCATCAGAAATAGCTGATCTTCTTATTCTTTGAGACCTCCTCGGGGCCTCCTCATTTGGTACATCTTCTGTTTGAGGTTGCTGTTGCTCCCCCTCATCTGTGGCAATGGGTTCTATAGGATCCTGAAGAACAGGTTCCTCATTCTCATTCATTGTTGCCACAGAGGAACAATAACAGTCTTGGCACCACAGTTGTCTTGCACCGCTTGTGCAAATGATAGGTAGTGTTAAGAATAGCTCTTGAATCATCTGAGTGGGCACATACACCCGCTTCTCTTCAAGGTCAATCTCTCGAGCTACCATGCTCCCTAATCATTTCATCCTCTAAGAAGACAGCGTGTCTCATTTCTACAAACTTTGTATATCTGTCGACAAGAGAAACGAAACCTTTTGACTTTTCTGGTAGCCAATGAAATGGCAACTTCATCGCTTTGGGATCAAGCTTCCCAAGGTTTGGGTTAAATACTTTAGCCTCAGCAGACTCCCCACACACGCAAGTGGTTTAGTGAGGAACTCTTCCCGTCCACAACTCGCATTTGTGTTTTGGGCACCGACTTACTAGGCACTCGCTGAGAATATGAATGGCGGTTTTCAACGCCCATCCATAAACTCAATGGCGGTGTGGAATAGCTCATCATGCTTCGCACCATATCCATCGTGGTGCAGCTGCGTCTTTCACTACTCTATTTTCTTGAGGTTCGCCTGGTGTAGAACATCTGGCTACTATACCATTTTCCCGTAAAAACCTTGCAAAAGGTCCAGAACTTGTCCATGTGGGGTATGTCGACCGTAGTACTCCCCACGGTCGATCGGACTATCTTAATCTTTAAATCGTGTTGGTTTTCAACTTCAAATTTAAATATCTTGAATTTATCCAAGGCTTCATTTCTTTCTTTGATTGGATAAATATATCCATAACGGAGTAATCATCCGTGAATGTTATGAACGAGTCATATCCATCCACACTTTTCACAGAAAAGGACCACAAATGTCTGTGTGAATAATTTGTAGAATTCTCGTGCTTCTTTTGCCGTCTTTCTTAATTTTCTTTACATATTTTCCTTTAATGCGCTTCTGCATTGTTCTAAGTCCGAGAACTCTAGTGGAGGAAGAATATCATTCTTAACTAGTCTTTCTATTCTCCCCTCAAATATGGCCTAAACGACAAGCTGCCATAATTTCGACGACGCATCTAGAGTTCTCTTTCGCTTCTGCTTACATTCGTGAGACGAGGATTCATTCACTTTCGCACGCGACGCTCCCTTTATCGCATACGACATTCACATCATCACATAATGATAACAAATAAAGCTCATTTTGTAAGATGGCAAGACCAACACATTCTTTCTTAAACATTATTTCACACTTGCCATTTCCAAAATGACAATCATAACCATCATTGTCCAAACATGAAACACTAATCAAATTCCTCTCAGAAGAGGGAACATAAAGAACATCTCTAAGTAAAAGAGTGAAGCCATCAGCTAGCTCTAATGAAAGATCGCCAACGGCTTCAACTTCACTTGACTCCATTTGCGACTTTAATGCATCTTTCTTTTCTTTGCGTATTCTCGTCAAACGGAATCCTCAGATATTATTGGCAACATGAACAGTTGCACTGAATCAATCCACCAAGTAGATTTTGAATATTTTACATACATGGACTCATTTATGAACGTAATAATGTCCTCACCTTTCTTTGACATAATCATTTTCAAGAAATCGGACAATCTTTCTTGTAATGTCCCTTTTTCTTGCAATGAAGGCACTGATCTTTTCTCTGCAAACTTATTCTCGTTGAGGCCGATGGACATGGGCTTTTCCCTTGTTCCTTGAGGAGAAGTTATCAAGTTCTTTTCTTGTTGTCCTTCACATAGTTGATAGAACCACCATGTGAGGATTTAAATCTTTCTCTTCTTGCACACACATAGCTATGCACTTTTCTAAGTCCCATTTCTCGGTCGCATGTTGTAGTTGACAACAAAGGTGTCAAACTTTTCCGCAAGGAAGCAAAAATCAAATGAATTAGGAACTCATCTTTGAGAGCCAAATCCATTGGTTTAATCTTGGATGCCAAGTTGCTCATCCTTAGTATGTGTTCTCTTATGCCACCGCCACCACCGTAGTACCTTTACACAAGTCGCTTAATCACCGTAGCATATGTCTTTGAAGAGCCAAGAACCGACTCTTTATTTTCTCAAGGTACTCGTGACAAGTCACACTCTCTTGATTGAGCCCACAATTGCGGGCTCAATCGTGTTTTTATCACACCAAACATTTCTTGTTGGTCGTGGTCCATTTCTTATGCTCAAGGTCATAAGACATCTGTAAGGGAGCATGATCCTCCGTTTTTCTCGCCAAGTAGTATCATCCTCATTTTGATCCTCACCGGTGCCATAGGCTCGGTGGGACGTCTTTGAGTGAGGACCCACCCACCTCACCAAGATAAAAGCTAAGTCTATCTTTTTCTTCCACTCTCCATAATTATCTCCTTTGAGAGTGGGGATCTCTTTGATACAACTCATCAAGTTGTATCCGCCTGAAAAAAGGTTCAAATAAAGTGAGAACGTAACAGCAAAATTATATGCCTTATTTCCAACGTTGGTCAAAAATACGACATACAATTAAAACAATTTTATCTATACATTAAATCTACATCACCGTTAGCGTAAATAGAAATAATGCATAAAAACATCGCTTAAAAATTATAACATCGTTATTATCAACGCTGGTCGAAAATAACAATATCATAATTATCCGAAATTATCTCTATTTTTCCAAAATTAAATTCTCCCGTTGGTTCGAATTTAATAATGAAAATTAATCAACATTAACTTTTGCAGCGGAAATTGTAATTATTCTAAAAATAATTCATTATTCAGAAGCATTATACTGTACACTTTTAATCTCTAAAAAAATTAACACGTTGGTGCAAAAAATTACAGAGATTTTGGGTCAAAATTCAATCAAATTCACTCATAAATGCTTCTGAAAAACATTAAATCTCTTTTTTTGATTAACTGTTCAAAATGGCCAATTCGGCCCATTCACGCGCCCACGACCCACTGCGGGTCGGCCCATGGCTTCTATCTCCCCTTTGGGCCAAAACGGCGAGGATCTCACCGTCCGATCGCATCGATCGACGGACGGCCGAGCGGAAACGTGGGGGGAATAACACCCCAAACCCCAAACCCTAGCCCTATTCGGTTCAATCCCACTGAAAACGCGCGCCAAAGACGGAAAACGCGCGCGCGCGGAGGCGGCGGGCTATGCGGCTCGCGGCGCTCCGCAGCTCGCGCAAGAAGCGGCCGCGCGGGCTCGCACGGAGCGGCGGTGGCCGGACGGGCGGCGGCGGCGGCCCTCCCGCGAGGCGATGGAGGCCGCGCCCTGCGCGAGCAGCGCCGACCAGCTGGGAAACACGGCGCACCGGCGGCAAGGAGAGCGGTGGCGTGGCGCCGCGCCGCTGCTGGCGCTGGGGCTCGGCTCGCGCCGACCGCGACGGGAAACGCTGCGCTAAGGCGGCGGCGCGGCACCGCGCCTCAAAACCGGCGGCGCGCGCAAGCAGCAAGCGGCGCTTATCGTGACGCCGGCGGCGGCGGGACCCGACGCGGAGCAGCGGCGGCGCGGCTACCCGGTAAGCCCGATCCCCTTTAACCCCGCTCTGATACCATTGTATGCCTGCTCTTTTCTTGCCTGGGGTCTAGGAGTTTAGATCTGAGAGAGAGAGAGAGAGAGGTAGAGGTAGGGTACCGCCCGTTCGATTGCGGGGAGGAGGAGCTGGCCATTGCGGATTCGGCGGTGAAGTCTGCGCATGGGCAGCGACGGTCGGAGAAGAGGATGGTGGCGGCGGCGGCGGTCCGGCGATGGTGCTTCCCGTCGCTGACTGCGCGTCCCTCTAGATCGGTTAGGGTTTTGTCGGTGGGGGTTGCGGCTCAGGCTAACCTCGTAACTAGAGCCGCCGGCCCCCACCCCTTTATATATTACGCAGCGCGACGGGGGCCCACCAGCCAATAGATGGGCTGGCCCCCGATCAGGGCGCGCATCAAGGCCCTGACTAGCCGTTGGGCTAATTGGGAGGGAGATCAATCCAATAGCCCATGCCCTGCTACCCCGAGCCCCCGCCTTCTCTGGCCGGCACGTCGCCCGCTGCCGCCTCGAGCTCCTTCCCTTCTCCCTCTATAAAAGCCAGCCTCCCCTCTCCTCCCCTCCTTCCCCCCCCCCCCCACCAGAGCCCCTACCGCCGCTTCCTCTTTCTTCTCCAAAATCGGCCACCACCACCCCGTAGTTAATCTCCCTCTCCGGCCACCCTTTTTCCAAGCCAAGTGCATCACGGTGTGTTCCCGAAGCTCCTCTCCCAAAGCCCCAAGAGATCGTCGCCTCAATCATCTCGGTTTCGCTGAATTTTGTCGACAAAGCCACTGCAGCCAAAGCTTCTTCCTCGCCAGTTTTCCTCACCGTCGAAGCTCCTATGCCTGTGTCTCCATCACCATGAGGTTCGCATCGTCACGTTCTACCTTGTGCTCTCGCGGGTTCCCTTCCCCTGCCGTCGATTCGTCGCCGTCGTTCGCCGCGTCACCGCCGCCTCCGGCCACCCTCCTGTTCCACCGCCACCACCGTGGGGTAGGTAACCCCCACAGGGTTCCATTTTGGCACTTCCCACTGGCCGCCGCCTTGCCCCTCACCGGTGCCACCACCTAGGCAGCCGCCTCCCTGCTCCTGCTCTGTTCTTCTTTTTCTGTCGTGCACTCTGAGTTTCTGCCTTCTCTTACTTCCAAGTGGGTCCCCTTTGTCATCCTCCCCTTCTTTTATTTCTCTCTTGCTTTCTCTTACCAGTGGGGCCCTTGTGTCATTCCCTAAATTTCTTTGTTCTGTGAAAAGAATATCAGAACAATGAGATTCTAGTATATTCTCTCTTTTCTATTTTCTATCATTTCATGTGATTGCAAACTTTCGGGCGTTCGTTCTCCTTCATACGAACTTTGATTCCACGGTTATAATTTTTGGATTTTATTTGGAATTATTGTATTTATTTGGCTCTTTTTTGCGCATATAGATTCTGGCGTTTTAGAAGAATTTCTGGACCCGTCTGCCGAAGCAACTCAAACCTTCCACGAAGGTAAGTCGTAGACCTTTGATCATGTTGTACCTATTTTTATAAAATTATATTGTTTATATCAACATACATTGCTAATTTTATAATAACTAACTTCGGGAATAGTTAAAATCCTATTCGACATTATGCCACCTTGAATACTTGCGATTGACATATACCCTTGGACACCATAGGTTGAGTTAATTTTAGTTGGGCATATTTTAATACCAGCATGAGTATCGTATTATGCTTAGCCATACTTTAGTTGTATGATGGGTTCCTTCACAAATGTTTAATCCTGAGAATTTGACTTAATGAAATATGAAATTGTGGTGTGGCCACTATTATTAAAAATTTGTTGTGCCATGGCAGGGGATACCATTGGGCTTGGTTAAACCAAAAATGATTTTGTACTCAGGCGATTGATCGTGCAGTAAAAGGGGTGCAGGTAGCACATTTTGGATGAGGTGGACTCTCCTGATCAGTAGTTACTAAGGACTTAACTTTGTGCGCTATTGATCTGGACCTTACTGTATAACCAAATGTCCAAGATGGGATAGACCTGGCTAATTAATTATCAATGTTTTGATTTATTTCTATTTGGGTTGATGATTTGGCAAGAGGGGACCAGATGTAGGCGAAACCTTAGCGAGTAGAACTATGTCAAAACAGAGCTTTGTAAAAACCTTGTGATAATCATTTAGTCGTACGCCGATATTATAAATTGATTGTCTCTTGTGGGTCATGCTATACAATCTCAGCATAGTGTTAAAAACTATTCGAATAGTTGTATCCCCGGTTATAGACAATACCTGGTGATTTCAGACGGGGTAGATTTTCTAAAAAATATTGGAATGGTGGTTTAGTTAGTTCTGGTTGTTGGTTAGGAAGTGAACGGGTAGTTCACTATTTGTTTTTAAAGTACTTGTTTACTTATGTATTTAATCTTTTAAATTATGTTTTTCAATCTATTTAATGCCAATACTACTTTCTGCCAAATAGCTATAAAGCTACTCTTGTTCAAACCCTGCATGAATACTATGTGCATATATTTTTCCTACGACTTGATGAGTACTTTATGTACTCACGGCTTTATGCCATTGTTGATTAGTCTCCGAGGAAGACCCAGGGAACAACGAGTTCTATGAAGAGGAGTATTTCGAGGACTATGCGAACTAGGTCATGTTCTCCACTCGATTGCTTGTAGGCACGTCAGATAGCTACCACGAGATGTTTTATTCCACTGCAAGTTATCTTTTGTCATTAAGCCCTGCGTGGCAAACTCTGTAAAACTTGACCATAAGGTCCGTTGCTACTAAGTAATATTAATTTGCCTGCTTCTTAGATATTTTGTTGTATGGATATGATTATCATCAATGTTGTCACTGTGTGAACTAAATGTATAGATTCCTCGATTTTGCGTTCGATTCTACTAGAATAAAACTTACATAAGTCAAAATTCGACTTTGAACACTAGAAACACCCCAGCTATGTGGCAGGTGTCCAAGACTACAAGTTTGGGCGGCCACCTAACCTTTTTAGAGGGTGTGATAATTTGCTAGTGTAGTCATAAGGCTCGCAACCCATAAGTCACGGGTTCAATCCCAAACAATTGAAGTGGAAATTTCACCCTAATAACTCACCAATTGGTAATTGGTGAGAGTCGAATTATGCTCATTAGTCAGAGAAACAATGTGCCACACCGCTAGGCTATGATAGGTTGGTGGCTGCTGCCTAACTTGCCCACTATAGAGATTAACTTCATGATTTTATAAAAAATATTATTATTTTAATAAATAATTACAAAAAAATAGTAAAAAAATCAAGAATGGGCTCCTATCGTTAGTTGAAACGGCGACAAGATCCTGTCACCATGTTAACTGGCAATAGGAGCCTATTGATTGCCCTATCATCGGTTCAACCCCATGTTGCCAATCGCCAATTGAACTGGTGACAGGAATGCCTTCCTGTCGCCAGGCCAGGCTATAAAACCCTTAAAATCGGCCCAAAAGTCATTTTAATTCCGAGAAAAACAAAAGAGAGATAAAAGGGAGAGGCGGAGAGAGAAGATGTGACATAGCGAAGCGCTGTCGGTCCGTAGCGGAGGAGAGAGAGAGAGAGAGAGAGGGAGAAACAGATCTGGTCGACCACTTTACAGGTAAATGTTCTTGCAACTTTGTATTTAAATTCGAAACCCTGGTAGGTTAGCAAATAAAACTGGCGACATAGAATTCAATAGATTAGATAATTTTAGTTGTAGTGTAGTTTGATGTAGTACATCATTTTAGATGTGTATAGTTTAGTTTATCATATAGATATTATTTGAGATTAAATCCACAAAAATACCAAACAAAGCAGAAACTTTGTAGGTTTTCATTTGTACATGGTAAATAATCTATAAATGCTGAAAATACTTTTTAAACAAGGAAAATAGTAAGATACCTCTAAACATTCCAGAGTAGCGAAATAGGGTATGTAAACCTTAATTAAAGTATTCTCAACTTAAATTTGGTTCCCATTTGTACATGATAAATAATCTGTAAATGCTAAAAATAATTTTTAAACTAGGAAAATAGCAAGATACCTTTAAAAATTCTATAAAAATTTCAAAGTAGTGAAATAGGGTATGTAGACCTTAATTAAAATATTATCAACTTAAATTTGGTTTTCATTTGTACATGGTAAATAATCTATAAATGTTGAAAATACTTTTTAAACTAGGAAAGTAGCAAGATACCTTTAAAAAAATCCAGAGTAGTGAAATAGGGTATGTAGACCTTAATTAAAATATTCTCAACTTAAATTTGGTTTTCATTTGTACACAGTAAATAATCTATAAATGCTGAAAATACTTTTTAAACTAGAAAAATAGCAAGATACCACTAAAAATTCCATAGTAGCGAAATAGGATATGTAGACTTTAATTAAAATATTCTCAACTTAAATTTGGTTTTCATTTGTACATGGTAAATAATCTGTACATGCTGAAAATTCTTTTTAAACTTGGCAAATAGCAAGATACCTCTAAAAATTCTATAAAAAAATTCCAGAGTAGCAAAATAGGGTATGTAGACCTTAATTAAAATATTATCATCTTAAATTCGGTTTCCATTTGTACATGGTAAATAATTTGTTAATGTCGAAGACACTTTTTAAACTAGAAAAATAGCAAGATACATCTAAAAGTTCTATAAAAATTCCAGAGTATATAAATAGGGTATGTAGACCTTAATTAAAATATTCTCAACATAAATGTGGTTTCCATTTGTACACAGTAAAAATTCCCTAAATGTTGAAGATGCTTTTTAAACAAGAAAAATAGCAAGATACCGCTAAAAATTCTATAAAAATTTCAGAGTAGCTAAATAGGGTATGTAGACCTTAATTAAAATATTTTTTTTGTGCAGTTATAGAGTTAGTTACATACTTTTAGATGGAATGTATTGCCGTGTCATGTAGTGTTGTGTAGTACGTTGTGATAGTTGTGTGTAGATCCGTTCCAGATATGTCGTTAATAGTGCAAAAAAAAATTGGTGTAATAATTGAATTAATTAGATATGTCACTTCTTATTACTTTTTGTGTATATTTCGTAGTATTTGCAATGATATGTCACTTCTTATTACTTTTTGTGTACGTTTTGTAGTATTTGCAATGTATACATTGAATTTTTAGGTAGGGCGGCCCCAAGAGACACTACGTAGTGTCCGTACGAGTTGCTTGACCTGACTGTTGATGCAAGTTACTGTAGCCGCCTCAGTGCCATCCTCCCCCGGGAGAGCGAGGAGCCCATTGAGATTGGTGTGTTGCGGCTGCGCATGCCCATGAGGGCATGGAGGGTGGACCCATGTTGGGTTCTGAGATACATGCAGTTCGTGTCCTCAATTTCAGTCTGACTAGTGTGGGTAAACTCACGTATATTCTTAATCCTTTCGACGCAGGTTGCAAGCGGCATGCCTCCTTCCACTAGCGAGGATGGTGGAGGCGACATGGGAAGATGACTAGGACGTCGCGGGCGGTGGTCGTACGTTGAGGCGGTTTTCGTACGACCGCTACCTCCTGACGCCGCTGGTTGACCGGTGGAGGCCAGAAACGCACACGTTCCACCTTCCGTACGGGGAGATGGCGCCGGTGCTACAGGACATGGGCTTCTTGATCGGGTTTCCCTGCACGGGATTCCCCCTTACAGCGTATGACATCCCAAACATGTGGCGCATGGAAATCCTTGCGAGGTTCCAAGGGGTGCTGCCGTCCAACGTCGGCCATAAGGAGTTCAGCAGTACGCATGGGCCTACGTTGAAGTGGATCTGCCAGTTCTACGTAAGTATTTATAACTTTTGTGTTTTCGCTTCAATTGCTTTGTTTAACTTAGTGACGTGTCTCTGTCTTCTTGCAGTCGGAGCGTATGGTACAAGACGCACCCAAGCACACAGTAAGGAGGCACTTTGATGCCTACTTGTTGTGGTTATCCGAGTGGGTCATGTTTCTAGGGTCCCATGGAGACAGCATCGACAAGCACATGATCTGCTACACACGGGAGCTGACAGACCTGGAGGTAGAGGTGATCCCGCCATACGTGGGGAGCCCAGCGGTGCTTTGCATGATGTACCGCGCCCTGTGTGACACATGCTACCAGGTTCGGGATAGCGCTATCCTCTCTGGATGCTCACTGCTTCTATAGTTGTGGTCCTTAAAGCGTTTCTAGATCGGACGACCACAATTGGACCTAGGAGCCTACTACGATGCGATGTACACTACCGACGACGACGTGGACCGGTCGACCATGGGTACAGTGTGGTGTCGTCGATGGGTAAGTTTTTTTGAACCTTTAGTCTTTTTTGTAATATAATTTAATTGCATATGCTAAGTTTTTATTGTTCTATTCCATATGTCACCTTCACTCCGATCACTACGCACGTGTCCTACTCGGACTATGTTGCGATGTTCGATCAGTTGACAGATGACCGCATCATCTGGACACCGTACACTTCTGAGAGGGTGTACGCATGTGCACTCCGAGGCGTGTCGAGCTTGTGCATGCGAGACTTCTGATAATGGTACACGCTGAGGTTCTTGGTGCATGAGATCTTCGTGGAGGAGTACCATGTGCACCAGGTGATGCGTCAGTTCGGTCTACGACAGGAGGTCCCAGTGCCCTGGGGGTAGCAGTTGCCACCAAACGTCCACAGGCATCCTAGAAAGGGAGTACCTGGTAGCATGGTAGTTAGGATCGCGATCCTACTCTTAGAGTCTTACGATTCTACGAACCCACGACAGCCTGTCGATCCGAGTCTCACTGTCGATCCGATCCTACTCAAGGTAGTTAGGATCGCGATCCTACTCTTAGAGTCTTACGGTTCTACTAACCCACGATACTTATCAATCCTACTCGTAGAGACTTAGGGTAATTTTTTTTAGAGGCCAGGCTTTGCTGATATTTTGTTTTAGAGCAAAATTTGTTGATATTAATTTCTGAGAATGAAACTATAAATAAACAAGGAGCGTGCAAAATATTATATCGTTGTGGTAATATTGTTCTCCTCGCAGCTCGTAACTATATCACCCATCATGTCAGAACCATTATGCTTTTCTGTTTTGTGATAAGAAGTGTTTTGCCCCTTTTTTGGTAATAAGTAAGTGGTAAACTTTATAAGAATCATACAAACTTATAATATAGATTGTAAATATGTGTATTTTTACAAATCCGTAGAATCGCCGATTCTACGATTCGATACTACGATTCGATCCTACCGGAGGCAAATCGATCCGACTCGGGATCTCGACTCTGACTACCTTGCCTGGTAGGACTTCCTGGGCTGACAGGATGTCCCCCTGGGTTGAGCGGTGGTTGCACGCCTTGGAGGACATGGTCCGGGAGGATGCTCTCTACGACCCCGGGACGTACAGGGAGTACATCGAGTGGTACTCCACTCGGATGAGGGTTCATTGCATCAGGGTCATGGACAACCCATCACGACACGAGGCCACGACGACTGACACGTATCCCACCCAGCTAGACTCCGCATTCCATCGCATGGTACGTACTGAATAGTCTATACTTCTTATTTACTTCGCATGTTTTTGGTTTCTAACTTGTTAATTCTGTGTACAAAACAATCTACAATGGGAGATGCACGCGTTGGCAACCTTCGTGCATAGTCTAATGCTCGGGGAGCGCTTTAGCACGACGACGCAGGATATCAAAGAGGCTATGGACCGGATGAAAGAGAAGACGAGGCGAGGCATCCAGCTTACGTCATGCCGGAGGCCGAGGGACGTGGTGGACCCACCTATCCGTGGATGGGGGTTGAGCCACGGTGCGTCACACCCCCCACGGTTCCTCACTTGGACGTGGCGGATAGGTCCTCGTGGCACCGTGTCGGGAGTACCCAACACAGTTCGTAGGTACACCGGAAACACTCAATTATTTCGAAGTCCACTAGTTACTAACGATAATTTCTTCTGACAGATCCCTAGTTCCATCCGTACCCAGGGTAGGATTACACCAAGTCGTCCACTGCGATGCAACGATTAGGTATGTCTATCTTGTTTACACGCATAATGTACTTTTTCAGCATTTCCTCCTTGTTTACATGCATAACTTATTGTTCTACATGTCGTACACCCATATGGGATGAGGAGCTGGTGTCACAAGAGGGAGCATACTTTGGGGACTACGAGTTCGACCAGGAGTGGGTGCTATGGCAAGAGGGGCGATGGCCTTTTGCACGGCGAGAGTAGTCAGGTCTCTGTTGGGGCTTCACAGCCGCACAATGCGCTTGGAGCAAGTCAGCCGACTCGGCACCCTCTCGCGACACCCTCAGTCGCGCGGTTGAGGGTACCTACCGTCGAGCCTTTGATGTACTCGCACTGGTGCCGCACCGCCTCGACGAGGCCAGGGGCCACACGTGGGGTACACCCCAAGAGGACCCGCGAGTAGATATTTGTTCTTGTAAATATCTGCCATGTCATATAAATATTAATTTCTGTATAACTTACATTATGCTACTTTCGTGTTTCGATACTATTTGTTCTTGTTGTGTATACAAGTAACCATGTGAGGGAGTCAACATCGCGACATCCCACACCATCCTAGTTCTAGCCTTTTTATACGTGAAATGACCGCACCCTATTTTCCAAGTCATTATCTCTCCAAGATTTCATTTGGTACTTTCAAATAAATCAGGGCTAGTTTTGTTATCGTGCTGCCAAAAGGGGTTATTTTTGCAATTGCGCCTACCAAATGGGGCTATTTTTGTAATTGCACCACCGAAGAGGGCTATTTTGTAATTGCGTCGCCGGAGGGGGATATTTTTTAATTGCCCCATTGAAATCGCATTCCAAATATATTTGGTCACACCGAAACTTCTAAATTGTTCTCTATTTCATATTTTATTATATTTTTGAAAATTATTGGTTGTACGGACACCTAAAGATATTACCAATATTATAAATAAATTTAATTTCATAAAGGGTCTCATGTCGCCAGTTCAATTGGCGATATGGTTCTGTTGCCATTTCAATTGGCGGCAGAGATCCTGTCGCCAATTTAAAGAGCAACATAACTGTTTTGAAATTGTTTCAATGGCGACAGGTCTCCTGTCGCTAGTTGAAATGAGAACAAAACCTCGTCGCCGTTCCAACCAAATACATGAGTCTATTTTTGTAAAAAAAAAAAATCGACTAATTATTTTTGTAATTATTTTTTAAAATAATATTATTTTAAAAAATCTTAACTTCACCGTATAACCCTTTGTGCTAAGAATATTTTAATCCTTTATCTATAAAAGGAGGACTTCTAAGCACAACAGCTACTTTTCCCAAGCAAAAAAACTACAAATGTATCAATTTTGCCAGTCCATCTCCGTCTAAGCGTCCGCCGTCCCGACTCCGGAAATTTCCACCCTTTCGAGGCCCAAATCCCCCAACTACCCAAAACAACGCAAGTGCAGGCATTCTTCTCCTTTCTCTCTCGCAACCAAACCAAACACCACCTCATCGGAGGAAGACGAAGCCGCGGGAGCGGAAGCTTCTGGAAGCCTCTCGGAGATGCTGTCCTCGCTGTCGGCGTGGCTGGTGAACCCGCGCCGGAACCCGCTCGCCCGCCTCCACATGAACGCCGTCTCCGCCCGCCTCCGCAAATACGGTCGGTGTCCACCTGCCCCGCTTCTGGAATATAGGGTTAGGGTTCGGTGGATTCGGTGGCGCTCTCTGAGATCTGATCGGTTCTTTTTTCCGTAGGTCTCCGCTACGACGACCTGTACGACCCGTACCACGACCTGGACATCAAGGAGGCGCTGGCGCGGCTGCCACGGGAGGTGGTGGACGCCCGCAACCAGCGCCTCAAGCGCGCCATGGACCTCTCCTTGAAGCACAAGTACCTCCCGGACGACGTCAAGGTGAAAATTCACATCCTTGATTAACAATATGTATGTATGCAATTGAGAAAGGAAAAAGTTTTTTGTTCCATTTGTGGTGGTGAATATGGTCGATTACCGAGCTTTAGGTGGATGTAGTTTGCGGAGTTGGCTAGTTTCGACGTGGCAAGGTGGGGAGTTTGCGTTATGAGAGTTATGACTTTGGAATTAGAGGTAGAACAAATGGATGCTGATCGGTGACTAGAATAGGGTAATAAACACCATTTTAGATGCTTGTGAAAGGAGAAGAAGGGTGCTGTTACAGAATGCCACTGTGGGCTTGGTCGCTGTGATGGAGTTGTTTGATTAGTTGTTTGTGATGTGAGGTTGCTCACTTCCCTCCCTGCAAGGTCTGTTTTGCTACAGATGTTTGCGTGAATACTGAACGTAATTGATCCCTTTTTCTTTCTTCGTCGCGTTGTGGGTATAGTGTGTTTCCATTTGAAACCATAAGATCTCTAACTCAATGAATTGGTATAGTGCGTAAGAAATTAAATATCAGTTATGTATGGCCATCAGGTTCTATTTTGACTCCAGGAAACAGAATTTATTATGGGCATTCTTCTATCGATCACCACTAAATTATTTCTTACTTTCCTGAACCCCAACGAGACACCAGTACACACCTCAGATATTTTGACACCATCGATTTTCATTTTGACAGGCATTGCAGACACCTTTCAGAGGCTATCTAGCTGACATGCTGGCTCTGGTAAGTGTATTTTGTTCATTACAATTTTACCTTTTTTGTTACTTCAGACATGAATCATGCATCTTATCCACTAGACATTTTGGGCTTAACTAAATTGCAGTTCACATGATGCTTTTTTAGCTATCATCATTTGCTTGACCAATTGTTCCTAATTGTATAGGTTTGTTTTAGTTTGTTTTCTTATGTCTTAGCTTGTCGTAGTGTGTATTCATTTCTCTATGTCAAATTAGATCAGTTAACAACGTCAATCCATCAGTACACAGTACATACAACTCTGCATTGCAATTTTGTTTCATGAATATGTAATCATCAAGTTCCTCCTACTGTCATCATAGATCCTAAATTTGCTGGCATGTACACATGCATCTCTCCATTCTCTGATAGCAATCCACAATTGATGGAACAATTTGAATCTCTTGTCTTTTTTTTATTTACTTTTTGCCAATATCCTACAGATTGTTTTTATTACTTTTTGCATGGAGGTAACTGTTATTAGATTTGGTAGTTTAAGATTTTCTTCCAATCTGTGAAATCATGGATGTAGTTTTCTATTCGTGCATGGTATCTTCCTGACCGAAAAATTGTGTGCACAAAGTGCAAAGATGCTTTCCACCCTAGCCACCTTGCAATTGAAGTTATTTATTATCGGTTCATCACTATGCAGTATTAGCGTGTCATCAATTGTAGGACCACGTCAAAGTCTAGTATTGATGTTGGTGATTGTCCAAAGGAGAACCTGTCTGACAATATGGTGGATATGGTTTGTGTAGTTCTCTTTTTTATTTCACTTGTTTCCTCCCTGTTGGCAGTAGAATGTCATCATTTATGTAATTGATGTTGCTACCAACAAAATTCCTGGACTTTATCCCGATGCATAGGCTTTAGTAAGTTACATTTTGTTCAAATCCATCCTTAGTTGGCTACTGTTTGATGCTTAGTGCTTTTCAGGTGAAAAAGGAGAGATCAGAGCGTGAAGCATTGGGAGCGCTTCCCCTCTACCAGAGAACCATTCCATGAAGTGCCTACTTCGTAGCCCTGTTTTTAGTTTCTTAATATATCACAGTGCATGCAATAAAATGCAGTGGATGATACTGTACCATGTATTATGCTAAAAGCCCTATTTGTATGCTTATTTGGGTATGACAAGTAATGTAACATCATTCATCTTGGCTTGTGTTTCAAATGTAAGAAAATGCGAAGAAATTAAAACTTTTCTTGCATTTTTGTTGTTGTTTAAATATTCTGAAAATTCTTGCAAAGGAATTATGGGAATTCAAAACCACAAGCTTCTTTTAACTTAAGTCTTGACCTTTTGAAACTTTTCTGGATAATCTTGTGATCATTCTCCGAAAATATTTTTCCTTGGTTTTAGGGTTTCTGTGTGACTTCTCTGAAAAATTTCATAATTTTTAGAAATTATTTGATAATTTTAAGAGGTGAGTCAATCCAGTTTGACTCTGGGTCAAACCCTAGATCAGTACCTTGAGAAAATTTTAGAGAAAAATATTTTGCATAAAAACCTCTAAATTTTTTTATATAAGGTCAATCATGGAATTGAGCAACTCATGTAAAATTTTTGGAATTTTCGAAGTTGTGTAGCTCTATTTAAAAATTCCTCAAAGTTTTAGGATGTTCCTCAAACCCTAGTCAAAGTTACTGTTTGGGTTTGAGTCGGACTCGAGCTCGTGGTTGAACACAACCACCTAAATGTACTCAGACTCGTTCTAAAGGGCACTTTCCTTTTGGGCCGTTGGATTTTTTTTCAACTGTCCAGATCTTAGTAGACGTTTGGACCTTCCGAACGCGCAAACTCTTTTGAGTTGTGCGATCTTGATCGGACCGCCATGATTGCTTTGAACGTTCGGACCGTCCGAGTGTGACTTTCAATCTGAGCTGTCCAATTCTGATCCAACTGTCCAAATCTTCTAACTCAATCTTTTGACTTGACCTAACCCACTCGTTTATCTTTTGACCCGAGTCACTTTGTTCTTTCGTTGACGTGTGGGCCCTCGCTGAACCTGGTCATCTTCTTCCTCTGGCTCGCACGCGTGGTACAGAGTAGGGCATGGGAGAAAGCTCATTTTTCCACCCTAGTGTGTCACTTTCAACGGCTCCTAGCCCTTGGTTTTCTTCACCGCATGTGCTTTCGCCCTCAAAGTCGCGTTCTCAACTGTTCCCGTCATCTCAAGCTCGTCCATGGCAGAGCGTGAACCGAGCTCACCTTTGAGTTTTGTTGTTGCATTGCCCTCTACCCTTCGGCTATAAAAAGGCCTTAAGCTCCTCCTTGTGTTCCTTTACAGCACCTCTTAGCTTTCTCTTTGCTTGTTGAGCTCAAACTTTAGAAAACCCCCAAATCGCAATTGTTGGCCGATAAGGTCCTCCATCGTCGCCGGTGTTTCAGTGGTTCTTTTGGCCATCTCCTTGTGTCACTTTGCGTCCCTCATCACCTTAATCATTTTGATGAACCCAAAGGTCCTATTTTTGGCCCGATCTTTCGACGAGAAGATACGTTCGGTAGTAGTCGCTCAACTCTCACGATCCTGGCTACGAACACGCAAGGCCCGAAACCACGCAATCGCTGAACTGCTTGACAAGTCGTTATCAACCGTGCACGAATACCCGGTTGACCTGATCACGAAGATCGATTTCGATACACCAAGAAGCACGCAAGAACAAGGTAAATAAGCAATCTGAAATTGCAAATAGGAAGTGAATGTATTGATAGGTGGGGTTCCGAAGAACAATGTCGCTGTTGATCTCGCCGACCAAGAGAACAAAGTATAAAGTAGCAAAGCTAAACTTAATCAACAAAACCCGAGGAACTAAAGGGCTGGTGGCCACTATCTATAGGAGGAAGAGGGAGGGGGCGGTGGTACTGTTCATGCATAAATAGTGCCATATGAACAGTACCTCAAAACCCTAGGGACAACTATATGGGCCACATGGGCCAAATCAGCCTATTCATTACATAACCTATGGGCCAACAATTGGTGACGCAGCACCATAGCATGTAGACGTAGCCCGACACGTATGAGTAGAAGCAGTAGATGTAGCCCGGCATATATGTGTAGAGGCAGCGCGGTCCAACAGGAAAATATGGTAATGCAGTCGCCGAAAGTCCGATCGAAGATGTGGATGTAGCGCAGCGAGTCGAAGCAGTGGATGTAGTCGAAGCAGGGGATGCAGTGGATGCATCCTTAGGGTTATGTCCCTCATCACATTTCCCCTAACTCAATTTTGGATTACCTTCACAGGAATCATCAAATTTGGGTTTTGTTCCTTTTCGACCGAAGTTCATCCCTTTCTTCCTCTACTCCGGTAAGAACCTCCTCCGTTTTGCTCAGGCCGCCATCTCCTCGTTGTCTTTGTCAACGCCGGTACTGGCTTTCATCGCCAAAGCTCCTCCGGCCATCTCCTAACCTCTCCTGTGCTCAAGTAACTCCCTGGTAGTCCCTAGTTGCTTGGGCACCCGCTTCCTTGGACAATACAAAGCTTGTATCGCTTTTGCACTTTTGGTCGTGCTTTGCACCGCCGTTCTAGGCCGGCTCAGCTGTCGAGGTCACCTCTGTGAGTTGCGCAATGCTATTGCGAACCCATTTCTGCCCTTAGTTCGCGTCGCCGTGATTGGAGTCGCCGAGAGGCGAGCCGGCGGGCAAATCGTGCGGTACGTGAAATTCTGTTGTTGTAAGCCAAGACCACCCTCTCGGCCTTTTTGTAAAGACCACCCTCTTGGTCTTTTGCAAATATCACCCTCTTGGTGCTTTTTGCAAAGAGCACCCTTGGTTACGATCACTATCGTGTGGGCCCACGCACTTAAACCCCGGTGTGTGCGCAGCGCTTAGTTGATCTTGGACCGTCCATTTTTAGATCTACGCTCTAGATCGTTTGGAACATTCGAACCTTCCGAACGCTCCTATCGCTCTAAGCCATTCCTTTTGATATCAACGCTCCAGATTGGAGGGAACGTTTGGACCTTCCGAACCAGTCCTCCGTTTTGGACCGTCCGATTCAATCTCAACGGCCCAAGTGTTTTCCGCTGTGGGTTAATAAGGAAATTCAGTTTGTCTTTTATTTGTGAACTGTAAATTGTGTTAAACTTCAAAATGACTTAAGTAATTCGTTTCAACTCCTTTTTGGGTGATTCAAATTTTTTATTTCCCTATTTAACTAAACTTTAATCTAAAAATTGTTTGAGCCTTGTTCTGTACTAGAAAATTCGTGTTAGTTGTATTATCTTGTTTTAGCATAAATTGTTGCTCTAGAAATTCATTAAACTTGAAAAATGCATATGTAATTATCTGTAACTCCAAATTGAGTAAACTAAAATTTGTAGGTTCCTCTGTTACTATTCTTTAGTGTAGAATAGGTTTTAAGTATGTCTTTGCCTCTGAAAATCTTGCTCTATAATTTAATTGTGCACTACTTTCTTAACTTGAAAAAATCATAAGAAATTTAATTTAACTCCAAATGAAGTGAACTAATTTTTGTTATTCTTAGAATATCATGATCTATCTACCATAAAATCTTCATGTTCACCAATCTTCTGAAAATTTGTGCATGAACAGTAACAGAAAGCTAATTAATTGGAATTTCAGCTCAATTAAAATTGTTTAGGCTATAACTTTTGCATGCTTTATCCAAATCAATTGGTTCTTGTTACTAAATTCATTTAAAATCTTACTCTACATGCTGTGGAAATTTCATGGGTTTTGGTTGACTCTGGTTTTTGAGTCTTTTTCGGTGTTGTTTGTTCTTATTAGATTTTCTTATTCTTGCGTAGGTTCCGACGAGTTTATTGAGTGTGAGAGTGATCCTCTGTAGCAAGACAGTGATCTCCATTAAGGCAAGTAGATGTTATAATTTATTTGATCATATTGCTCCTATTATTTTCAAAATCTAATATCTTATTTGCAAAGTCTATATATGCATGCTCTATTTTGCTGTTAAATTATTGTTCGGTTAGTTGATCCTCTAGATGCATAATCTGTAGGCAAATGTTCATACTCTACTACTGAGCCTAGGATTATGTCCTCTGTGATTTAGGGTTCGTTGGATGAGCTCTTGTCACTTAGCTTGTAGTCTACGAGTTGTTGTTGCTTAGAAATGCTTAGAATGGTAGAATTGGCCGGTTATCGACTTAGTTGATAGCCTTGATCACACAAATAATATCATGACTTTATTTTCGGCACCTTGTGCTATGTACTTTGAGAAACTAAAACTGAAAATAAAATATTTTAGACTTTGGCACAATAGTAAGATGGTGTGCTTTTGGGTATGAATGGTTGGTGCCCGAGTCAACAAGGACCGAATTACTTGTGTCACTGATCCAAACACTTTTGCGTGCTAACCACATGAGAGGGATATGAGACCTCTCATGACTTAGTACTTTGGCGTGTGTTGGCTCCGAGTCGTAGGAGGATATGGGTGTGTGTTGTATTGCGGTAAAAAGAGGATTGTGTTTATGTGTTGAGTGCACGGGAGTGGAATCCTCTCTAGGTTCTCCACACCGAGGGGTATTGTAGTTGTCCGATTGCTTTACCCTATATGGATAGTTGACTCCAGCTTTACAATGACTTCGATGCAACGTATGTGTTTCTATCCATACGGGCGACTCGTGGTTAATACACAAGATTGGAAAACGTCTCGTAGGACTTAGCCGTGCCGGCACACAAAAGAAAGTGTGCTAAATAGCTTAGCAAAAAGGCGGTCTAACATGTGGGTATATTAGTACACCCTTGCAGGGTTAAATCTATTCGAATAGTCCCATCCTAAGTTATGGACATGCTTGGTAAGGTCGTGAAAAAATTAGACTATAATATTTTCACTAAAACTTGAATTGGGTGGTATGAATGGGGAATTCGTGCTATACTGTGGTAACTATTGGGTTAGTCACCTCTAGATTGTTATTTATGTTATTTATTGTTGTCTCGCTGTTATTTCAACAATTAAAAACAGATTTGTCAACTTGCCTTCAATCTATTACAATATTGCAAATGAAAATCGCTTTATGCGTCCAATGAACCATATGACCATCTCCTTTGTTTCAGCCTGTATGTAGCTATGTATAGACTTGTTACTCGTAAGTTTTGCGAGTATATTTTTGTACTCAGTTGCATTGCTTTATTGTTGCGGAGGAAGTTGACCCCTAAGGGGTTAGCTTTTGTGAGACAGACTACGTGTTGGACGACTAGCTTGGCGGCCCGGTCGGTTGCTGTGTGGGTAAATGGTAAACCGATTGGCTTTTGGTTATCGCCATCTTATGCCATTTTACTTTCGCTGTTCCTTCTGTTGTTATTGTGTAATTTGGCCGGTCGTCCCCTTTTGTAATAACTCTATTATGTATGTCTTTACTTTAGACTCAGTATTGTAATCTTATATGGAAATGATGTATGATTTTGTAAAGGTGTATGTATACTGTATTTCTGGGAAGTACATGTCCACCGAGTCCACCGAGACTCAGGATATTTGAGTGGTAATACTAGAACCATTTAGAGGTTAAGTATTACGAGTTAAATACCCCGGGTTCTCACAAGTAAAACATGGTTTATGGCTTAATCGGACGGTTAAGGAAGTTTATGGCTTAATAGGACGCTGGCAACAAAATTCCTGTTAGCTGTCAGCGTAAATTAGATTTGGGAATGGTCAGCACAGGATCACGGGATAAGCCGTTTATGGCTTAATCGGACGGTTAAGGAAGCCTTCTATTGCTTCAGTTTGGATGTGTTAGGTTGTGTCCATTTTTGAACTGATATACTGCACTGAAGTGCTGACGATAATTTGATGAGAATTAGTGCCAATGTTCTCAATTGATTTTCCACTTGATACATGCATACAATAGTAATGAACTATTGATATCATGTATCTAACTTCTCTCTACATGGGCCCTACTGATTCAGGCTTTCAGCCAAGCACTCCTTCCTAAAAAACATAAACTTTGCCTGAAAAAAATCTAACCTTTTGGATGGTTGTGTGGTTATTGAGTAGTTCTGGGTCTCTACTGTCAAAAACAGCATGTCAGGTGAAAATTTTCAGGGTGAGGTAACCCAAATGTATAAATCATCATACGGTACTATAGTGGAATGCATCATCAGCATGTGCTGATCAAATTCAAAGGTATATCTATCTATGTACTACAATGCCAGATTTCGGTAGAATTGAAGACGGCGGCTTTCAATTTTCAATGTGCAAATGATGTGGTCTCCCTAGTGTACCATGGAGAGATGCATGTACAAGGAAATGGATCTATCAGCTTGACATTTCACTCTCAGCCGTGAACATCTTATGGTGGACGCTTTCTCCATCGTGCCACTACTTTTGTGATCTCAGTAATAAGTTTGTGAAAAAAATCTTTATTTGCCATGCAAAATTACTGTTTTTCATGATGCCATTAAAATTTTGCTCTATCCTCGGTGTCACCGGATGAGATTTCGTTGCCCTTCCATGTCACTTCCGTTACTTGAGTACTTGACTGTGGATTGGCTGTAGTGGTGGCCAAACGGGCCGTTCAGCACGGAACATGCCAGCGTGGCCTATTTAGGCACAGTATAATTTTCGACTTCTGCATCAATTAAGAATACACACAGCTATAATAGACACATAAATTCATCTAAAAAAGAATTTAAATCTGAGTAATAGAGTATACATTCACACCTTTCCACCAAGTGAGCTACCAACTAAGCTAAGCTCAGTTTCTAAATCTGCAAAATTCGTCGCCATCCTTGTCCTGACCCTTGATTGAAACCTCCACCACCTATGCGGCCATCTTGCGCTCCATCCAACCCCTCCTATTGTTACTTCTTCACCGGAGACACGCTGGCCGCCATTCACGCCGACCGCGACCTCAGGGATCCTTCGCCTCCGGACGTATCCAACCCCGCTGAATCAGTAATGCGGCGGCGGAATCAAGCGGCCCGGCGGCCATGGAGGCGGCGGAATCGAGCAGCCCAACGGCAGAATCGGCGCGGTGGCGGAATCGAGCGAAATCTTCAGCGGCTAGTGGTGGGAGAGAGAGACTTGGGGAAGACAGATCCGACAAGGAGGGGTGGGGAGGAGCTGTGGCGGATCCGGCAAGAATCTCGTCTCTCATCTCATCTTGATCAGGCAAGGAGGTTTGGGGGAACTGGATCAGCAGCGGCTGGTGGTGGGAGGGGTGGGGCGGCCATGACAGGAGGGGTGGGGCGGAGCTACACTTGTGTGGAGGAGACAGAACAAAGGAGGTGCAAGATGGGCATGTGTCATGTGCTAACAGCTGAATAGCTGATTGCCCTGACAGAGAGCTAAGCTGATTGCCTGACAGAGGTAATGGAAGTGGCATGAGAGAGATGCGAAAAATTTCTCAGTGGCATCGAAAGAAACATAAGTGGAAAGTGAGTGGCATCGAAAGAAACATAAGTGGAAAGTGATAACTTTGCATGGCAAATAAGTAAAAAAAATTTTGTAAGTTTTTGGTCCTTCTTTTCAAATGTAGATGTACAAAATCTAAAATCGTTATGCCGTGTCTCATGATCTGTTTCTCTTTGCTGAACCTGAAACCTTACCAACTTCCCTTTACACAGCTAAGTTTTCAACCGAATGCTGAAATCGTCTGGCATATATATCCAAGTCTTGTGTTGGCCTGACGCGCCAAAAGACTTCAGACTCCAAACCTCATAAAAGGTAATTTTGTATCCATCTGCAAAGTATGTGAGTGAGTATTAACTATCATTGGGTTTTGGATTCCTTCCACTGTGTGCATACTGCAATGCATGTGACTACCTAATGCATATGGCCGGACAATCTCCGAGAATCTCTGAACTGAATACTTTTTTTTGAAACACACTGAACTGAATACTAAATACTCACCAAGGAATGTCGCAAAACATCATATTACCATATTGTTAAAGATTGGCCTCATGCAACATTGTTAATCTCTCCCCAATCCACAACCCATCTTGCTACCTACATCTTTTTTGAGAGTTAATTAGTTGATCAACATGATTGGCAAGCTCATCCTTTATCCATCTCCAAAATGATTAGCTTTATGTGGATGAGATGTAGCTTTCACATATCTGGATTGCCTACTCAAATGGATTAGAGAGCAGGGGTCCTCCCCAACCTCCATGTCCCAAACAGTGACCAGCCTACCTTGGCAGATGACATGATCAGTCAGCAGCCTCACAAACTGAAAATGTGTAGGGTCCCCTCTCTCTCTGGTCACCATGTATCATGTACAGTACCAGCAGCCTTTTTGGAGCCCAACACATTGCTCCATTATTGTGTGTGTCTCCTAGGCCTTCGGCGGTTCGGCCTCTTCTTGCCCTTGTGGACAATTGCCATAAACCCCTGGTCTCAAACTCATATACATGACTTTTTTTTGACGTAAAATATACATGACTTCAGCTGATGGTATTGTAGCCAACATTTTTGGTTCACTGGATGCCACAGTGAGTACTATGATTGATTTAAAGATAACAACAGTGCAAATTTTACACCAAACTATGACATTTGAGGACACCCTGGCATAGGATGCTGCAACTAAACGTGACTGGCATAGGATGGTGACTGGTCAGTGGTCACGAACTAAACAACCCCTAGATACGTCTTATCTGTGTCTCAATGCGCAATCTTCGTAAGTGTTCCATATTAAGAAAAATAAACGCTTTAAGCTAATCTTGTGATAGAGCTGGTCCATGCCCATCACCTACCACCCATCCACCGGTAATAGGACGTATTATGATTTGTGTTTGGCAACTTGATCACACTAAGGACTTTTAGATCATGGTGCTTAATTAGGTCTCTATATTCCCTTGGGTGCTCAGAGGAAAGATGCCCCTTTAAACTGTGTGGTTCTTGAGCAATGCATGATGGGGGGTTTTGTTTTTTAAAAAAGGATGTTCGAGAATGATTGAGATATCACAGTAGCACTAGCAAGCGGCAGGCATGGAGTGTGTGAACCAAACACTGTAACTCACCTGTCAACAAATTTCAAGGTAATGGACCACTCTACTCATTGATTTATTTACAATTTTATCAGCAAGTATATTGAACTATTGTGTTAGTAACAATTTTTTATCAGCAAGTATATTATATTATTGAGTTAGTAACAATTTCTATCAGCAGAGTAAATTATACTATGGGAATCTTATTGTACCTTGCTGACATCCCCATAGAGTAGGAGCATGGTGACCTAGATATATCTTTCACATTTTCATTCCGAGTTGCAGGAGCATCTCTCTCTCTCTCTCTCTGAGACAGAAGACGATGGTAGGAAGATCAGAGGGTACACTTTTTGGGCTTGACGTGAGTGGACAAATCTACCAGCTAGGCAGGGAGCAGCCCATGTGATGATGATGGGGGTGCAAATGCAATTGGATCATACATGCCTTCTTCCTTTCTACTCCCTCCCATCTTTTCTTTCGTGGCAAAGTGACATGGGCTCATGTGATGATGCATGGGAGAAAAGGAAAATTTTTAGCAGCAAAGTGCCCTTACTGAAAATGCAAGAGGAAAGTGGCTTTGTGCAAGGGCATAAACAAGTCTTTGAGATATGGGTGATTTTCATGAGTGCCTGCATTATAGAACCATAGAATATAGATGGCCAGCTTTAATTGTGGAGTATCCTTTTGATAATTGTTGCAGCGCGGATGAGCATGCAGTGGCCTCTCTATGTGCATCAGTGCAATCTATATGCTAGTACACTAATTCATGTTGTTGGTGACTTAGTGCAATAATATGGTTTTGTTAGTTGAGGTGTGGCCACCACATAATATTACCATTTTTTTATTTTTCTTAAACTGTAATGGAGAATTTTTTAAAGAAAAAGATAAAGAGAAATAAGAAAGATGCCATTCAAGTTTCAAGTTCTTATTATTCCATGAAAAGTGAGAAGATTGCATTGCCTTTATTGTGAGAATGGATTCCATCTGTTCCTTGATATTGCACTGCTTTAGTAAGGGATCCAGCTTCTAGAACAAGCAAATGAAGCAAACATCAGGGAAGTTGCAGCTCAACAAACCCGAGAGAGTTTCCATAGATGAAACAAGAATCTGTGACATCTTCACCAGAAAGTTGGCTTGTCATATGCCACTACATAAGTACATAAATATAAACCATCAAAGAAATTATTCATCCATGTAGACAACAGACTATTTCTCAAATAGGATTTAGAAAAGGTTGCTTCTCAAATAAAGAAGCATAATGATGAGAGAGCAGAAGATGCCATTCAGGACAAATGGCAAGCTTGAAGTATGTAAAAAACATTCAATTTAGCTCATTTTACTGACTCAGAGTCAGAGGTAACCTTTGGATTCCTGAACATTTCTTTTTTTACCCTAGCGAGTGAAAGGACATAGTGATTAATGTCTGGTCATGGGCCCATCCAAAACCAATCATGGTAGAGCTGCAGCGCAGGGGTTGCCTTGACCAGATGTTTGTGAACTGTATGACTGGTGAGGTTCCAAAGCAAAACTAACCCAAGGCAGGCAGAGAGAAGTAGAGAAGAACATCATGATCACTGCTTGCAGGTTTGCATCTATGCTTCTTCTAACCCTCTGTACTTACCTCAGTTACCAACTGATATTGTACTAAGCTGGAAATGTACAATAGCTTCATTCATATAGGTTTTTTTTTTTTGTGAAAAGAGAGGCAGGAGCACTGCCTAATTCATTAAGTGAGGAGTGAAAATGTACAATGAAACAATTGATTGTCTCTACTGGGTGATGTTTCCGAGAATGCTGTTTTATCTAGAGATTGTACTGCCTCTCGCCTGAAGATATGCACTTCTTGTTGCTTTGCCAGGAGACCAAGCAACCCACCGGCGTTCGAGCTTAACTCAACGGCCGTCCACCAATAAAATTAGAATTTCGGTTAAATAGTACACGCACTCCTAGGCACTATAATGGTCACAGTATGTGCCCGTATTTTGTGAGATCTACGTGATCTTCGCTCTAGATGCGTGTGTTAAGAATGTATATGTGTGAATGAGTGAGCGGGCATGTATATGTGGTGTGTGTGCGTCCGACTTGTATTTTTTTTTAAAAAAAAAAAGGTATGCATTGTCCCGTCCACACGTCGTTACATAGAGTTAGAGATCTAGAAATGGAGCAGAAAAGCCACGTTGCTTGAAAAACGTTGTAACCAATAACCAACCCTGTCGACCTCCACATTTCAAACCATATTTTACAAACTTATACTCCCTCCACTTAATCAAAATAAGTTGTTTTGGACATCAACATGGTCCTTAAAATACAACTTTGATCAATAATTACTATTATAATATATTTATAAAATTCAACAAAATTATAAAAGTATGAAACATCGATAAAATACCATCCATTTATCAATTTAACTAAAAATATCTCAAAATAATAAATAATAATAATAACTAGATCTTATAGTCAACGTTTACTTAACTTGCTACGCAGGGCTAAAGAAACAAATAAACTCTTACAGTGGAACGAAAAAACTCGGAAAGACCAATCAACATGCCTACAGGTAATCGAGTGGAGAACGCATCCTAATTCGCAAAGTTTTCATAATATTCTTTTTTGAAAAATTCTTGAACAGCTTGATATTCTTCAACTGAGCAACAAAGTTTAAAAGCATGAGTATATAAAAATACCCAACAAGTCGTATGAACAGTATGTAAATAATATTCATGCAAAGCTTGAACAAATGATTACATGTATGGTTCTTTTGCAGAAAGTAGTATTGACAGTAAATACAGTAAATAGATTTAAATATGTAGTTTAAAGGATAATAAGTAAATAAAATAAACAGTTTCTTTGAAATCAACCAGTGAACTCCCGTTCACTACCCAACCAAACCATCTATGAACATCTCATTCATCAAGTGAATATTATATTCACCAAGTGAGCTCCCTATTCATCTTCCGACATAAACCACCAAGTGAATTCCTCATTCACCAAGTGAACTTCTCATTCACACTCTAACATATTTTTTATAAAAAAAACTCTACCTCTCGTATGAAATCTCTGAACATGTTTAGAACCGCGGATACGACTGCTTAAATAGTTTTAACTCTGCAGAGGTTGTACAACTTTACCCATAAGAGATAAATAAACTCAAAATGTTTGACCACACTTATGTAGATGTACGACTAAGTGATCATCACAAGACCTTTACAAAGCTCATTCTTAACCCAATTCTAACCACTAAGGTTTCAACACAGTGAGGCGAACTCAAAGGTGGTGAATATGCGGGCGAAGAAGCTTCGACGACGACGCAATCCGAAGAGGAAGGCTTGTGGTGGCGCACGACTTGTCGGCGGAAATCCGCGCAACAAAGAGGAAATCGACGGAGTCGACTTGGGGCTTCAAACGAGGAAGGCGAGGTGAAGATTTTGACGCGGGTTGGACGACTTATATAGGATCGAGAAGGGAGTATCCGGTGAAGACCGACGGCGCTTGTCGTGCGGTTTGGGACACCAAGCCATAGATGAAGAGGATGATGTTGACATGGCGCCCTGACAAGGAGGTCCCACTGGGCAATGAGAGGAGGGAGGCGAGCTGGCGGCTCGGGCTGGGCCTCATGCGCTAGTGGTTGAGCCGAGAGGAAAAAGCAGAGCGGGTTGCGACACGGGAAAAAGCGAGAATAGAGGCGAGCCGGCGAAAAAGGATTTGGGCTAGAGAGAGGAATTGAGCCTGAGAGGATTTTTCAGAAATTAAAAAGACTTGAATTTCAAAAAAGAGATTAAAGCAATCCGAGCTAAAAAAAATAGCAAATAACTCCAACGATTCCTAGAAAATTCCAGAAAATACTCGGGAACTCAAGGAACCCAAATAAAATGGCTATAAATTTAATTGAAGTTTAAATTAATCACATTAAATTGTTTTGATTTCTGAAAATTCAAATTAAGCTAGAACTTGACCAAGAAAATTCAAATGGTTATTTTTTTCGAATGCTTCAAAAACATTCCAAATTTGGGATGTTACAATAAACGAACAGGAAAAAATAAATATAAAGCAATGAACAGTCCATACAATGGTCGGCATTGGACTGAGCAGAACATCGGTAAGGAACGAGGGCCCAGCTGGCATCCTCTACGCGCGCGCTCTCGACAGCCGTCCATGGCTCCTGCAGTGCCTGCGTGTGTTGCACAGCGAGAAGATTTATTCGAGCGCAAATAGCGAATCCAATGTTCCGCTGCCTCACTATTACCGACGGACACGGTGACACTCGCTTGCTGCAACGCGCACTAAGAAGAGTACCTCCATTTGCTAATACTCGACGATTTGGACCGATCAAACTTTGTAATATTCGATCATATTTTTTTTTCTGAATATTTAGATTGATCAAATTATAACAAAATTGTTAGATTTGTCCTAAGAAATACACTGCATTAGTGTAAAATTTGCGATCAAAGTTTAATATTGGAGATTGTGAAAAATCAATGATGCCTAATATTCGCAAAGGGACGTAGTATTTGTTTGAGTTTTTAGTTTAAATAATACTGTTCTAAAATAAAATAATAAAAATAGTCTTTGTTTTGAAATAAAATAGTAAAAATAGTCTCTTGTGAGGAGAATCTATAAAATGATACCCGTGCCTGCAAGTCGCACCGTAGGCCTCCTGCTGTGTAACGTTGCCATTTTTTAAAAAAGAAACTCAATTTGTTACGTTTCAGTGTCTTGCGCTAGGGACAGGTGGATCCAGAGGTTGGTGGGTCCATTTGTCAGTTACCGCGGGCTCAGACTAAACTCACTAAAGTATTCTAGGTGGCCACGGGCGCGGGGCACGTCGCACGTGTCGCAGGTCGACCGAGCCCTTGTCGCTGGCCCGAGGTGGCGCCACGGTGGGCACGAGATGGGGCGCGCGCACCACCTAGAGATGGAGAACTGAACTGCTAAGGGCACAGCGTGGTTCACCCAAAAAAGTTTTCGTTACTGCCCAAAATAAACCAGTAATGCACTACCATGTTTGCTAAATCAGGACTAAAATACTCTAGAACATAATGTATCTCATTTGTTGTATAAACTTGAATGTTACTTTCATTGTGTAAATAGATGTAAGTAAATTTTAATATGCACTTTAATCTTATGGCATATGTCAATTACACACATATCTAGTAAAGAACGTCGTTTGCTTTGTGTACAGCGAAACAAACTATGTTATACCTAAATTTCTAATCTCTATCGGCTAATTTTGGTATCCACTTGTAATGATGCAAAAGTAGATCATTAGCCTCGCAAAACCATATGACATATAAAATCATGTGTTTTTTTAAAAATTAATAAAATAATACAACATAAACACTTTAGAGTGGTTGTATTGGACATAATGTTTTTGGACTCACACTAAACATAAATTTGAATTATATAACTCAAAGTTTTCTATTTAAGGTTTCGATTTTAACATAAAAACATATTTTTCTTGTAAAATGTAAGTTAATATATGGAATTATCAAATTAAGCCCATTTCGATTTTCTCTTCAAACTTGTTGCTTTGGCATTCTGACAACATGAAAAATCTCTAAATGCATCATGCCATGAAGGCACCTTTCCTATATTTTCTTTATCCGAATTTTCACATCAGGTCCCACCGATCAGTGTGACACTGGTAGGCACTCGTACGTTGCCACCCTGTGCGCCTATTATTCACGAATCATGGAGGCAGGCAGGGGCAGTTTGGTCCAGAAATCCAAAATTAAAGCTCGGAAACGGCAAAAGCTATGGCGACCAGTCTCTTCCCACTTTCCAGTTGCTCATTGTACACTCCCCGGTAACACTAGCAGCAGCATCCAATTCCAAGGAAGACGAAGCCGCTCAGTAACCCCCCGGGCGCATTGTTTCGATATTCTCAGATCAGTCCTCGCCGTAGGCAGCGGCGAGGGGCCTTTCTGTGAGACAAAAGGGCCTTTCTGTAAGACAGGAGGAGGAGGAGGTAAGAGGAAAAGAAGCGGGAGGCTGAGCTGAGCAGGGACTTCAGCCTTGTAGCGCGCATGGCGGCGGCGCGCGGTGGAAAGGCGTGGGTGCTGGCCGCGACGGCGGTCTGCGTGTTGTGGGCGGCCGCGGTGGAGGCCAGGGCGCCGGCGGCGAGGGTGCACCGGCACCTGAAACGGCTCAACAAGCCGGCCGTCAAGACCATCGAGGTGTTTGCCGTTCTTGAATTTTTCGCAAGTGGGCTTCTTTTATTTCTTTGTTTGCAAATGATGATTTTCTTTCGGGGTTGTAAGTGAACTTTGTGTCGATGCATCGGAGGAAAATGGGAGCTCAAAATGATGGTTTCTTTGATGTGAAATGGTTTTGGGGTGGTGTTCTTGGGATTATTGCTTTGTTTCTGTGGAATTTCGTATAGTAGTTTAGCTGCATTTGGTAGGATTTGAGTAAGCTTTAGTGAGAAGTTGTATTCTCTTATTCAGAAAAGTTTGCTTTGCTCTGCTTCTTTTGGGTTGTTCTTGGTGGTGATTTCCTTTGTTGCTTTACAAATATTTTCCAGAAAGTTCTTATCTTTTGGAGGTAGATTTGGCAAATTCAAGCAACGTAGAGCAGGAAAGATGGGTTTGACATCCAGGCTGGCTCTGGCAAAGTAGTCTTCTCCAACGGAAATGGGGCAGAATCCTTTCGTATTTCTGAACATTTTGCTTCCTTGTTAAATTTGAGTTTTTTTGTTTTTGTTTTTTGTGAGAAGCAGTTCTTTTTTTAACTCAACGAATGAGCTGATTTCGACAATGGCATGTTAACATTCCATCTTTCACTGCATTTTCTTAAAAGTTGCAGAGTGATTTTTTTTCCTCAGAAAGTAGTGTTTTTGAGAGGAATTTTGAAAGAAGTTAACACGAGAATTTCTGATTGATTTATAACTTTTTTCTTTGTTGTTTGCAAACCGTGCAGAGCCCGGATGGGGACATCATCGACTGCGTGCACATCTCCCACCAACCAGCCTTCGATCACCCTCTCCTCAAGAACCACACTCTCCAGGTACAAACTATCATTCACATTTCAATCCTTCGCAAGAACTTTTACTAAGGTCCATTATTAATTGTTGTTCTCAACATTGACTCTGCAAAAATCTTTTACCGTTGCAGTTGTGGCCGGCCTACCACCCGGAAGGCTTGTATGATGATGCCAAGAGCAGTGTGGCCTCCAACAGTGCAGGCGAGAAACCGATGCTCCAGCAGTGGCATCAAAATGGGAGGTGCCCGAAGGGCACTGTCCCAATCAGGAGAACGAAGAAGGATGACCTGCTCCGAGCGAGCTCCATGCGGCGGTATGGCAGGAAACAGCATACCGCTCCGAACCCGCTGTCCATTGATCCTAACATGCTCAATGAGGGCGGTCACCAAGTATGTCCACATATCCTGTTGAGATTGAAGAACATGGTAATGGCATTGGCATGTTGTACTTATTGAACTGTTAATTGTCGAATTCAGCATGCAATAGCATACGTCGAGGGGATAAGTACTACGGTGCGAAAGCCACCATTAATGTTTGGGAGCCCAAGATCCAGCAGCCTAACGAGTTCAGCCTGTCTCAGCTATGGATCTTGGGGGGGTCATTTGGGGAGGATCTCAACAGCATCGAGGCCGGGTGGCAGGTACTGAAAGAACCTGAACTCATGAGCTTCATCACATTCATTGATTCATACTTCTGCCGAGTAAATGCCTACCATTTTCGTGGTCGTTCCGCCTGCCGCGATGCAACCTGAGGTGTATGTCTGACGATCATTTATGTGTACTGTTTGGTTCATCAGGTTAGCCCGGACCTCTATGGAGACAACAACACTAGACTGTTCACATACTGGACCGTAAGTCTCACAAACTCAGCTGCTCATGCTTACATTATTAATGGATTCTGTACTTGGTAGCAAACATTCCGTCGTTGACGCATTAACTTCAATGTTTCTTACATTGCTTTGCTATTGGGCAATTCGTAGAGTGATGCATACCAAGCTACAGGGTGCTACAACATATTGTGCTCAGGGTTCATTCAGATCAACAGCGAGATTGCCATGGGAGCGAGCATCTTCCCCATATCGAACTACGCTGGCTCCCAGTATGACATCAGTATACTGATCTGGAAGGTGAGCAATTTTAAACTATCTAAGCTTCACCACATGCCATGCTTAGTGCCTTCAGAATTAGCACAAAAAAAAAAAAAGAATTAGCACGAGACACAGTGCTAGAGAATCTTTGCCCACTTGCTGTTGTGCTCTTACCCATGCTCCTCTGACTCACACCTGGTTCTTTGAAAATTATTTCCTCCAAACCACAAGTACTACACGGTTAATACTTTTATGACATCTCTAATGTGCTGTTTTGTGCGCTTAATTTGTGAGCAGGACCCAAAGGAAGGCAACTGGTGGATGCAGTTTGGCAAGGAATATGTTCTCGGCTACTGGCCATCCTTCCTCTTCTCCTACCTCGCCGACAGTGCGTCAATGATCGAGTGGGGCGGGGAGGTGGTGAACTCAGAGCCCAACGGTGCGCACACGTCGACACAGATGGGCAGCGGGCACTTCCCGGAGGAAGGGTTCAGCAAGGCGAGCTACTTCAAGAACATCCAGGTGGTGGACAGCACCAACCAGCTCAAGGCCCCAAAGGGGTTGGGCACATTCACTGAGCGATCCAACTGCTATGATGTGCAGAATGGCAACAATGGCGACTGGGGCACGTACTTCTACTATGGTGGCCCTGGCAAGAACTCAAACTGCCCATGAGTAGTGAAAGTGGTATCTGTCACCATGAGCAAATGTAACCAACCATTCATGTGTGCAATATAGCTTCTGCATCTCTCCTTTAGCCCTAGGTTGTGTGTAACATGTGCATGTGCCCTAGTGTTCTCATTTTTTTTCTTCATTATTTCCCTGTCTCTCTCTTCTCTCTTTTTTATGTGCCATGTAAAGTTTCTGAAGAGAAGCATGGCGTGAGGTGGTGCTTTTGGGCTGGTGGCCTCTATGGATTTTGCAAGGCAAAGGGTGTATGATGGTGTTATAGCTTATTCGTTGGTGGTGTTCAGGTTTTCAACATTTCGTTTTCGCATTGGTTGGCAGGGAGAGTAGAAAGAATCACCTCGATCCTTACTGCATGTCTTCTTGCTGCAAAAAGCAAACTATCAGCTTCAATCTCAAGTATCGATGTGCACCTGAGTTTGAAATGGCCTCTCAATTAACACTTCCGTAGATTATAGTGGAAACAGGACTGTATAGCAAGGATGGCAAACAGGCATTAGCGTCATTAAGCTCGGGACAAATCAGGACACTACCCGCGTTGCAAGACGTTTGTTCTTTGGTTGTTATTCCTCTTCTATCTTTAATACGAACACCCGTCAGGCTTTTGCGTGTTCTCGGAAAAAAAAGGTCAAGACAAATCAGGACAAATGATGAAAATGAAGAGTGATTTGGTGCATAGAAGTTCAGTTTCTAGAGGTCATGACTTCATTTCTTTTGTATAGTGTACTTTTCTTCTGTTTCGAGCTGTCGAAGGTACAAGGGAGCATTAAGCAAATTTGTTAGATCACGTGGCTAGGTCTAGAATATTTTAGTTGATGAACAATTTACAATATTGTTTATTGATGTTAATTGAGGTATGTGGCGTGTGTCAACTTATGTCACTTAAATTGGGAAGAACTTGTACTGGGAAAATATGATACTTTGGTCTTTACATGTGCATGGTAACTCGGAAGCGATTGTAGTCTACGGTGATGACCGAGAGATGGTTTGGTGCGAAGTCATGGTCCAGATAGTTGAGAATGCTGGAGTAGACGGTTGAGCTCGAGTTGGGGCTATTGGAGATCTACGATGGATGATGCGTATTAGAGTTACATATGTGTGTTTCAGAGGTCATAGCATGTAATAATTTTGTGGTGTCTAAAATTGGAAAGCTGAGAGAAATTGGATGGAATTGAGATCGGATTCCTTGTGTGTTGGGATTAGATTATTTTTGTGACCGTGTGTTGATGGCCACGTTTGGTGTCCGAGGATTAATCTCACGGTTTTGGGTCTTAGGGTACAGGTTTTGGGTCTTAGGGTACAGGATTAGATTATTTTGTGGATGACGTGAGGTGTTTTCTGGCGGCTTGACAGCTTTTGGGGATTACGTGAGGAATCAGGTGGTAGCGGCGGCTGTGTGCTAGAGGCTCTACATAGTTTCGGAAGTTGGTGACTCGGCAGGAGGTGGTGTGCTAGCGGCTGTGCACAGATGCTGATTTTAGTTCTAGGTTTTGAGGGGTGCTTTGTAGCCACGAAAACTTGATGATCTAAGATTAGCAATTGTGACGTCCCGTGTTATTACCTTAGGGGTAATAACACTTAGGCCCATGGATTACTATTCGCTTGCTCAGTAGAACACTACTCCAACGAATAGTAAGCTTTCACCAGAGTTACACAGCAGAACAATAAGATAGAAACTGTCCTTTAATTCAACAGTTAGCCACGCAGGGCTAATGTCTTAATACAAATTTTATACAGAGACCCAAGGGGACTTCCTCACTTCTCTTGTCTGCCCTGAAGTACCGGCAGCTTATTCGTCCCACAAGCCAAAATAGCTCCCAACTCGCTCCGGGTCCTCTTAGTCCAAGCTTTCTCCTCCAGTTGTTGCTTCTGTACCTGCAAGTCATTCGTCCCACTCGGGATAGTTCCCGGCCGGACTAGGATCTACAAAGGAGAATACTAACAAAGTTGAGTACACGAATGTACTCAGCAAGCATTAATAGCAAAAGATGCATAGGATGCACTATCTCCGCTCATTATCACAGTTTCTAAATCATCTCACTTTAGAAAATAGATCACAACAATTAGGTGGCAGGTTTTAATACTGAAAACACTACTAGTCACTCGGAGAGACGATAGACCCCCTGTGGTTCCCGTAGACTCCAATCCTGGAGACTAGCATGAATTCATGATTTAGTTTAGCACTGCGCAGGCTTTGTACCACTTTACCCATAGCTATTCTGAACTCTCTGTGAACAGGGTCCACAGCATTGCCTTAGATGCGGGTTCGAGATCAGAATACAGAACGTTTTCCAGGTTACGTGAATTAATTTCTCCACCCATTACTGTCCGTCGGTGTCCTGAGCGCACCCAGTCCTCCACCGAGTTCCAGCAATGTTGGTTGAGGGCAGCTTCTGTCCTGCACCCAACACTCCACCTTAGCGCTATAGCGCCTTGGATTCCCCACTTCCGGTCTCTCCTCACGGTTCTGGGGTCGTCCAGCACACACACTCACACCTACTCCCTCCGTTCTTTTTTACTTGACACAGTTGACTTTTCACGGTCAAACTTTCTAAAGTTTGACTGCCAATAAGTTTAAAACTATCTAGATTGGCTATATGAAAATTATATCATTAGAATTGTCGTTGAAAATACTTTCATAATAATGTAATTTTATTAGTACATCTTAATGTAAAAGTTATAAAAAATTGTGGTCAAAGTCACATCTCGAAGACCGTGAAAAGTCAACTGTGTCAAATAAAAAAGAACGGAGCGAGTATTACTTACCCAATGTGGAGAGCATAGTCACGTAACAAGGTAGCATTTTCTGCCCATCGAAACGGGAAAATGGTTGGCACTGAATTTACAGCATCTGACCGAGTAAGAGTTTTGTTGGTCCTTATATTATAACCATATGTAAAGGGGTCCCACTTCCTGCCTCATCTTATCCCTGCCAAGGCCCCCTTTACCAACCATAATAATAATAATCTCTTTCCATCATCATCTTAATCATTCTCATCTCAGTCATTATTTAGGTTTTGAGAAACAATTTTGATGCAATACTTATAGTAGTGCAAGATATGGTTTATTTTAAAGTTAACTAGATTTATGTTCAAGAGGGTCGCTTGCCTTCGTAGAAGTAGGAAAGGTTGACGTCGATGAAATTCTGGTCAGCTGCTCCTGTCGGTGCTGGTTCGTCTTCTGTAGCAAATCGGCCAAACGAATAATAATATAAGTAAATACATAGTTGATTTGAGGTGATAATATGGATACCTAAGTTAGTGGCTTCTACAAGTTAGCACCATTTAATTTAAATAAAGTTGTTCGAGTCTTCTGCTAAGTTAGCACTCCCACTATAGCCGCTTCACTGTCTACCCGTGCTAAGATCGAAAAACACGAGGTTCACGTTTAATTAATTAAATTAAAAGATTAAAACAGTACAATCTAATCTACCCAACTAAAATGCTAGCGATGCCCATGTTACTATGCATGTGATTTAACTTGCTATTTAACAGAGCTAACGGCAACTTAATTTATTTTAGCAATTAACAACGGATTGATTTAATTTGATAAGACCCAGATTAATTTACTCAATCGCAAGAATATGCATCTAATAACTACCAACCTAAATGCAACTGATACTGAAAAAGACACTACTCACAACAATTAATTAGGCTCTACTCAAACCCTGAAGATTTTTCCCTAATTCCAACCTTCTAACCCTATTCTTTAATCCTAAACTCTAATTTACCCTAACCCCCCTCTCTCTCTTATCCCGGCCAACACAACTCCAAGCACACACAGCCCACACCCCACCTCTTCTTCCCCCAAATCCTTCTCCCCCCTCTCCACTACTCACCTCACTCCCCTCCTGGCGCCGCCGCTCCCCTATGGCTCCCTCCTGCCGCCGGCTTCTGGTGCCGCCCCTCAAGGCCCGACCTCCTCTTGGCTCCAGCCGCCGACTTCCTCGGCTCCCTCTGCTGCCGCGCGGCCCTGTGTCACTAGCGGCGCCGCCGCGCCATCACCCTCCCGTGCCCCCAGTTCACCCCGCCGCCACTTGCTCAGCTCCGGTCCCGTGCCGCTCCTATCGGCTCGGCCTGGCTCCGGTCGTCTCCTGCTACCGGCGCGGCTAGAGGCCAGCGCCGCCACCGCTCTGATCGGCTCGACGCCCATGGCGCCGCTGCTCCCTGCAGGTCCGATTGATCCCTACATGCCCGGATCTGGTTCCCATGGCCCCACCTCCTTCTACTCCCGGCGCGGCCGAAGGCCAGCGCCGTCGCTCGCCCTCTGCCACCTCCAGCTCCTCCCCTCTCTCGTCCCTACTACGCCTATGGCTCGGCCCGACCCATGGCCGCCGGTCCTCGCCCCTGCCTGGTCCGGCTCGGCTTGCCGCCCGACGGTGCCTCCTTCCTTCGATTGGCTCGGCGCGAGGCGCCACCGCCTCTTCGCCCGGCCACCCCAGCCTCACGCCTCTCGCCGCTCATCGGCCCGCTCCCCGCTCCGGTTCCCTACGTCGCTGCCACCGCCCGGCTCCCTCTGCTCTCCCTGTTTCCCCTTCTCCCTTACCCACTTCTGTTACCTCTGTTCTCCAAGTTTTGAATTAATTCATTTTACTTGCGTTGCTTTAATGTATGGTTGATGCACATGGATGATGATGGTGGTGATTCAGCCGGTTTGCACTGAGGTGATACTGCTACCCCCTTTCTCCCCCTCTCTACTACTCCTCTTGCTTTGTGATGAAACTTGAAGCTCTGAGAGCTAGATGTTGATGCTGCTACTGTGAGATGAATATATGCATGCTTAGCCCACTGATGAATACTATAGTTACCTCCTGTGGGTTTGAAGGGTAGGGAGAGGAGGATGGCAGCGCCGGCTTCGAGCTGGTGCTCTTCTCCTCTTCCCTGCGGCAGGATGCTTGCAAGCTATGATGGTGAAGCTGAGCTTGCTCCTTTGGTTCTTGCTGTTGGCTTTGCTGGGGGGGGGCATTGGGAGTGATGGTGATGCCGGCTGGGTGGTCATGGAGCTCCTAGGTGCTCTTGACCCTCCTGGCTCCTTGGCTTTCCTTCCTCCTCTTGTTGTGGTCTTGGCCTCCGGTTGAGAAGGAGTGGGAGGGGGAAATGGTGTGCTGCGCTTCTTTGTGATGTGGTACGAGGGACAGGGGAAAAGAACTTGATGGTATTGGCATGGGGGAGGAATGGTTTGGCTGCTTCCTTGCCTGTGCTTGCTTTGTGGTGTTGGAGGCTTATGGGGGATGCATCCGGCTGGCTGGGGGAAAGAATGCTAAGGGGGGATGACTTCGGCTGGCTTTCCTTGTGGCATGCGAAATGACCACTATGCCCATTGCCCTATCTCTTATGCTCTCTCATGTTACTATTGGGCTAAGGACCTTTTGGTCCATTGGTTACTAAATCACAATGTGAGTGATCTTCCGCTGTTGAGTAAGTTAGTATACGTGGGTGTCGGATTCTATTAATGCCGAATGAGGAGACCCACGGAAGTGACAGGTACCGATTGACTTCGGGTGGTCTGGACATCTTGACGATCAAGGACCAACTAACTCTGGTTGGTCTGGATACTTGATGGTCTAGGGACCGACTGCCCAAGTTGTTCTTGGTATTCTACTGCACTTCGGGAAATCTGACGGTCACTCCCTCAATTCTATTGCTCACAAAGGGAAGCTGCTCTCGGTGGTACTAATCGCTTTTCCTTGTTTTGGTTGTCTACGGAGGTGAAGATCTGGACAGGCGGGAGGTGATTGGATGAAAGGCAAGGAGGGCTTCGACGGAATGCATGCAAGGGTCAAGCTTTGACTGAGTTGGAATTGCGCTGCTCGCTATGCATAGTAGGAAATGCCAAGATGCATATGGTGCTGCCTAAACCCATGATGCAATATGCTTGCAAACTAATTGATGTAAAATGCTCTTGTAAACAATGTTATTATAGACTTATTTATCTACTGAGAAGAGAAAATGCAACTTAGTTATGATTTTGATTCTGCTGTTGCACTGGTGAATGCAAATGATTATTGCACTAAATGATGAGATTGAATGAATGATGCAATGATGGTTCTACTGAATATTTATGAAATGCTCGCGAAACGAAACCCAACTAGTTCAACGAGCTAATGATAAATTAGTTGCTTAATAACGATCTTAACACTACCGTTAGTTTACTGTTAAGCCAAGATTAATTACAGCTAAATACCGATTACTGCTACGCGATTAGATCTAAAAACGCGGATCCTCACAGCAATAAGATCTAATCCCTGTCTCGTAGCTGCTATTCTCCCGACCGTGAGAGAGAGGAATCAATTTCTGCTTCCTGCAAGTGCTTCATCCAACGCTTGGCTTCTAGCAACGCGTGCGTGTGATTGTTTCTAGCCTGTGCATGTGGTTCTTGCTTCTAGCACTACGTGTGTTCCTTCCAGCATTGATCGCTTCTTGCTGAGCGTGTCCTTCGGCCAAGGATCAGTCTTCAGCGAGCATCCAGACTCTGCCGAGCGTGTTTTTTTATGTTTGCGGGCTGAAAAATCTTTCATAATCATTCATCCTTCGGATTGCTATTAACAATCCTACAAAATCATGTAAGTTGAGTGATCCGCTTTGAAGAAGTATATGGGGTTGCCTACCCCATAAGGACGGTTGAAGGCGTCTCGCTTTCAGCCGCTAAAAGATTAACGGATTGGTCTCAAGAATATTTATCAGCAGGCGGCAAACAAGTCGATCTTGATTAAGTCTCCGGCACAAGCACTCCCAACGTATGTTATGGGTGTTTTCAAACTGTCGGTGACCTCTTGCCTGTTGTGGATGTTAAAGGCAAGAGGTCGACATGAATCTATGCAATGTGTGAAGAAATGAATGTTCGGAGTACAGAGGCGGTGACCCTGCGATGGACACCCCCGCCTGTGGGGTGGGCCAAACTGAACGTTGACAACACATTCCCAAAAGCTACCTACTAGCGAAGCAAGTATCGCTGTTCTCGCGCGTGACTCAAGCGACAATATCTTATTGTCAGCATGTCGTATACTTCAGAATTGTGTAGAAGCGGAGGAGGTAAAAGTACTTGCTTGTAGAGAAGACTTTTGGACTGTATTGGCCCCTTAGTGCATTGTAATTCCTAAATTAGCTCTCTGAGCATCAGAATTCTATTTTTGGCCCCCTCCTAACACCTAATGCCAGTCGTGTCAAGCGGCAAGCTAAGTCGCGTGTACCGCTTAGCGAAGACAAGTTCTCCGCTGTGCCCATCGGCAAGAAGAAGGTGCTTCTTTGTGTGGACAAAGAGCAAGTCCCTCCTCCCTCGGTGCACGCAAATCCAAAAGGAGAGAGAAAATGTATTTAAGAATATTTTTTGGAGGAATTTTTAAATATATAAAATGAGCTAAAAAAATTATGACATTTTTTGTGGAGCCTCCTGGCACAATGTATTTGATTGTGTAATTTTTTCAGAATTTTATAAGTTACTATTTGTTCTCTAAAATTCATTCAATTATACTGTTTGTAGGAATTTTTTAATATAGAAAATTAGGTCCAAACATTATGATTTTTTTTCCAAGCTCCTTATACAGTGTAATTGATTGTGTAAGTTTTTCATAATTTTATATGTTACGAAATTATCTCGACAAATTAAGGATTTAGGTTTCAAAATTAGGACGAAAGGTTTGAAATTAGGCATGATTTAGTTTAGCAACTGCGCGGAGCTTTATACCACTTTACCCATAGCTATTCGAACTCTGCGTGAGCAGGGTCCACAGCATCGCCTTAGATGCGGGTTCGAATCGTAATCTGAGCGTTTTCGAGTTACGTGAATTAATTTCTCCACCATTCTGTCGTCCGGTGTCTGGCGCGCAGTCCTCCAGAGTTCAGCAATGTTGGTTGAGGGCGACCATCACGCACCCAACACTCCACCTTAGCGCTTATAGCACCTTGGATTCCCAGCCAGGTCTCTCCTCCGGTTACGGGTCGTCCGGCCACACACACACCTACTCCTCCGTTCTTTTTACTTGACCACGGTTGACTTTTCACGGTCAAACTTTCTAAAGTTTGACGCCAATAAATTAAAACTATCTAGATTGGCTATATGAAAATTATATCATTAGAATTGTCGTTGAAAATACTTTCATAATAATGTAATTTTATTAGTACATCTTAATGTAAAAGTTATAAAAAATTGTGGTCAAAGTCGCATCTCGAAGACCGTGAAAAGTCAACTGTGTCAAATAAAAAAGAACGGAGGGAGTATTACTTACCCAATGTGGAGAGCATAGTCACGTAACAAGGTAGCATTTACGCCCATCGAAGCGGGAAAATGGTTGTGCTTCAATTCTGACATCGTAAGAGTAAGAGTTTTGTTAGTCCTTATATTGTAACCATATGTAAAGGGGTCCCACTTCCTACCTCATCTTATCCCTGCCAGGGCCCCCTTTACCAACCATAATAATAATAATATCTTTCCATCACCATCTTAATCATTCTCATCTCAGTCATTATTTAGGTTTTGAGAAACAGTTTTGATGCAATACTTATAGTAGTGCAAGATAGGGTTTATTTTAAAGTTAACTAGATTTATGTTCAAGAGGGTCGCTTGCCTTCGTAGAAGTAGGAAAGGTTGACGTCGATGAAATGCAGTCATTTGCTCCACAGCCGGTCTTTGGTTAGTCTTACGTAGCAAATCGGCCAAACGAATAATAATATAAGTAAATACATAGTTGATTTGAGGTGATAATATGGATACCTAAGTTAGTAGCTTCTACAAGTTAGCACCATTTAATTTAAATAAAGTTGTTCGAGTCTTCTGCTAAGTTAGCACTCCCACTATAGCCGCTTCACCGTCTACCCGTGCTAAGATCGAAAACACGAGGTTCACGTTTAATTAATTAAATTAACAAGATTAAAACGATACAATCTAATCTACCCAACTAAAATGCTAGCGATGCCCATATTACTACGCATGTGATTTAACTTGCTATTTAACAGAGCTAACGGCAACTTAATTTATTTTAGCAATTAACAACGTTGATTTAATTTGATAAGACCAGTTAATTTACTCAATCGCAAGAATATGCATCTAATAACTACCAACCTAAATGCAAGCGTCTTTGAAAAGACACTACTCACAACAATTAATTAGGCTCTACTCAAACCACGAAGATTTTCCTAATTCCAACCTTCTAACCTATTCTTTAATCCTAAACTCTAATTTACCCTAACCCCTCTCTCTTATCCACCAACACAACTCCAAGCACACACACCCACACCCCTCTTCTTCCCCAAATCCTTCTCCCCTCTCCCACTACTCACCTCACTCCTCCTCCCGCGCCGCTCCTATGGCTCCTCTGCAGTCGACCACGGTGCCACCCCTCAGGCCCGACCTCCTCTTGGCTCGGCCGGCCGACTTCCTCGGCTCCTCTGCCTTGCTGTGCGACCTGCGTCACTAAGCGGCGCCGCCAGCGCCATCACCTCTCGTGCCCCGATTCACTTCGCGCCACTTGCTCGGCTCGGTCCGTGCCACTCCTATCGGCTCGGCACGCTCCGTCGTCTCGCTCTGCGTGGCTAGAGGCAGCCAGCGCCACCGCTCGATCGGCGCCGCACCCGCGGCGCCCTTGCTCCCTGCGGTCCGATTGATCCTACATGCCGGATCGGTTCCCATGGCCGCCTCCTTCTACTCCGGCGCGGTCGAAGGCGGCCGTCGCCGCTCCTACGCCACCTCGGCTCCTCCCCTCTCTCGTCCCTACTCGCGCATGGCTCGGCCCGACCCATGGCGCGGTCCTCGCCCTGCTGGTGGCTCGGCTTGCGCCAGCGGTGCCTCCTTCCTCGATTGGCTCGGCGGCGCCTCACCGCCTCTTCGCCGGCCACCAGACCTCGGCCGCTCGCGCCATCGGCCGCTCCCGCTCCGGTTCCTGCGTCGTTGCCACCGCCACGCTCCTCTCTGCTCTCCTGTTTCCCTTCTCCATACCCGCCATACCTCTGTTCTCCAAGTTTTGAATTAATTCATTTTACTTGCGTTGCTTTAATGTATGGTTGATGCACATGGATGATGATGGTGGTGATTCGGCGGTTTGCACGAGGTGATCTTTTGCCCCCTTTCTCCCCCTCTCTACTCCTCTTGCTTTGTGATGAAACTTGAAGCTCGAGAGCTAGATGTTGATCTTTGCTCTTTGTGAGATGAATATATGCATGCTAGCCTTGATGAATACTATAGTTACCTCCAGTGGGTTTGAAGGGTAGGGAGAGGAGGATGGCGAGCCGACTTCGAGTGGTGCTCTTCTCCTCTTCCCTGCGGCAGGATGCTTGCAAGCTATGACGGTGAAGCTGAGCTTGCTCCTTTGGTTCTTCTTTGTTAGCTTTCTTTGGGGGGCATTGGGAGTGATGGTGATGCAGATGTGGTGGTGGTCATGGAGCTCCTAGGTGCTCTTGACCCTCCTGGCTCCTTGGCTTTCCTTCCTCCTCTTGTTGTGGTCTTGGCCTCCGGTTGAGAAGGAGTGGGAGGAAATGGTGTCTTCGCTTCTTTGTGATGTGATACGAGGGACGAGGGAAAAGAACTTGATGGTGTTGGCATGGGGAGAATGGTTTGTTTGCCTCCTTGCTGTGCTTGCTTTGTGGTGTTGGAGGCTTATGGGGATGCATCCAGGTTTGCTGGGGAAAGAATGCTAAGGGGATGACTTGGTAGCTTTCCTTGTGGCATGCGAAATGACCACTATGCCCATTGCCTATCTCTTATGCTCTGTCATGTTACTATTGGGCTAAGGACCTTTTGGTCCATTGGTTACTAAATCACAATGTGAGTGATCTTCCGTGTTGAGTAAGTCGGTATCGTGGGTGTCGGATTCTATTAATGCCGAATGAGAGACCCACGGAAGTAGCAGTGCCGCGCTGACTTCGGGTGGTGCGGACATCTTGACGATCAGGGCGGACTAACTCGGTTGGTGCGGATACTTGATGGTCTAGGGACCGCTGCCCAAGTTGTTCTTGGTATTCCTCACGCCTTGGAAAATCGGCGGTCACTCCCTCAATTCTATTGCTCACAAAGGGAAGCTGCTCTCGGTGGTAGGTTGTCTACGGAGGTGAAGATCTGGACAGGGGGGAGGTGATTGGATGAAAGGCAAGGAGGGCTTCGACGGAATGCATGCAAGGGTCGGGCTTTGGCCGAGTTGGGATTCTGTTGCTCGCTATGCATAGTAGGAAATGCCAAGATGCATGGTGGTGCTGCCTAAACCCATGATGCAATATGCTTGCAAACTAATTGATGTAAAATGCTCTTGTAAACAATGTTATTATAGACTTATTTATCTACTGAGAAGAGAAAATGCAACTTGGTTATGATTTTGATTCTGCTGTTGCACTGGGGAATGCAAATGATTATTGCACTAAATGATGAGATTGAATGAATGATGCAATGATGGTTCTACTGAATATTTATGAAATGCTCGCGAAACGAAACCCAACTAGTTCAACGAGCTAATGATAAATTAGTTGCTTAATAACGATCTTAACACTACCGTTAGTTTACTGTTAAGCCAAGATTAATTACAGCTAAATACCGATTACTGCTACGCGATTAGGTCTAAAAACGCGGATCCTCGCAGCAATAAGATCTAATCCCTGTCTCGTCGCTGCTATCTTATGTACTTTTTCTGCTAGAGGTTGGTGTGCATTTATTCTCCCGACCGTGAGAGAGGAATCAATTTCTAAGTCTCCGGCACAAGCACTCCCAACGTAGAGAAGGTATGACACTAGCTTCGAATGGACCGGACTTCCTTCGCGAAGCAAGTATCGCTGCTTGAGGGACCAGACGACTGTGTTGTGGTCGCATCATATCTGAAGTCGTCGGTTGAGGAAACATCACGGTGGAGTTCCATCTTTAGGGAATCGAAGGCGCTGATGCAACTTCTCCCGGATGTACAAATTCGTAAGGTAAAGAGAGATTGTATTTGTAATAGAGTAGCCCATGAGTTAGCTCAGTTTACGAAAAGAACTGTGCACTATGCGGTTTGGAGGGAAAATAATCCTATAGGACCTGGTCCACAATTTCATCAGTGTAGACCCATTCCACCACGTGACATGTGTTTTTCACGAATCTCAAAGCATGACATGCTAGTCTTCAGTATTTAATTCGTGAAAATTTACATCAATGATTTATTAAGCTGTGCGCTTTGAGATTCGTGAAAAGACACGTGTCACGTGGTGGAATGGGTCTACACTGATGGAATTATGGATCAGATCCTATAGAATTATTTTCCGGTTTGGAGGGCACAAGCACCGTCTTGTATTAGCCGGCTACTCCTTAGTGATTGTAACATCAATATTCCTTAATTAATGAAGATGACTCTTTTCTCAAAAAAGAATTTAATTAATGGAAAGAAAATACTAATATATGAATGAAATAAAGAAATGGTATGGATGGTGGTGCCGGTCGGGCTGTGTTTGCCCAACTAGGCCCAATACTGCTTTGCCTCGTCCCTGTGCCGGCCGTGCTGCTACCGCCGAGATCCGTGCATGCCTGCACCTGCGAGCTCGGACGCCTCCGATCCGCCACCAAGATGACCCGTTGCCGCCTTCCTCGACCTCCGCCGCCCGGACTCTACGCCGTCTCCCCGACCTGGTGCCGCGTGCGGCCACCGTTCAGCCGCCGTGTGGAGCTTCTCCGTCGACGAGCCTCCTCCGACGCCTCGGACGCGCGCCGCCATCGCTTCCGCGGCGCGGGTCGTCGTCGTTTCTGAAATGCCATCACTGTACCTTACCGGCAGGAGACCACCCCCACTGGCGCTGCCATCATCCCTCCTCGTCGTCGTTGCAAATCGTGCACCACGCCGGACCTTGCCGTGGGCTGCCGAACCGCTGCCGCGCCAGGGTCTTTGGCCGCCGCGGCAGGCAGGCCATGGCTGCTGCGCGCTGCTGAACCGTTGCCGCGGCATTCCAAAGTTTCAGCATGACTCACCGTGATTGACTATCTGTCCCTTGTCACGATTGGTTTTCTAACTTGTCTCATGCTAAGTCGTTAATCACTACCAGGTCACCAATCTATCGGTGTAGTTGATTATATCATGTTTAGCGCTTTATCATGAGTACCTAGGATAATGAATGTTATTGACCGTCGCATTTTTTGTTATTTAGATGATTTATCACTTGGATGATCTTATTGTATGGTCTATGGATATTGTTTTGATAACATAACCAGATAGCCTGGGAGATCATAAGTAATATTTGATCACTCCATCTTAATTAGTGTTATTCTACCATTATCTATCATCACCTCTATCTAACGTATTATTCGATCAATGCCTTTACATCATCAATTTGCCCTCAAATTCACTGATTTGAGGTTGAGGTCGACCTCACAGAGTTGATCGTGCGGACTCCCTCCTGCTTGTGACACGTGGATTCGACGAGCCCATCTATAATGACGAGTGGCCACACGGGAGGCTTCCCTCCTACTCCTCCTCTTCTCGTTCTTGTCCCCACACAGAGCCCGGGAGCTCAGTGTGTGTGTGTGAGAGAGAGAGAGTCCGGGAGCTCACACCGCCAGATACCGTGCTGATGGAGCCTGTGCGACGCCCATCGGGGAGGCCGCACCACTGCTGAAGCCCATGCGCCACCGGAGGAGGAGCTCTTGGCGCCAACATCAGTGAAGGTCACACCGCCGGAGGAGGGTGACAGAGGAGCTCAAGCCGCCGTTGCCCAGAGGTCAGCTTCTTGCCCTAACGCTAACTGAACCGAGTTGATTTTTTCTTGAAATTCTTCCAAATTGAGTTGAAATTCCTCGGATTCGAGATGAAATTTCCCGAGTTGAAATTTTCTGATTTGAAACTTTACGACTTGGTTTTTTCTTTTTTGAAATTCCACGATTTGAAACTTTTGTGCTTGCAGGTGGTTTGCCGAAGGGGAGGTTCAAGCTCAGGAGATAGGGGAGGTGGAAGATGAAGGGAGAGATGACATGTCTCGTATGAGGGGATGCATCCGCGAGTTGAAGTTCTCGTACCATCTCCAATGTTGTGTTTTAGCGGTTCAAATAAGGGACGAGAAGACATTGAATCAATTCAATACATTGGAGAGTCGATTCCAACAAAAAAATGCATAGAACCGGACTCTACTTAGGGTCGATTCAAAGCATTAAACAACTCATATGAGCATTAAACAACTACATAGGAGAGAGTATGGTTGAGAGGGGATATTATTATTTTGTAATTTTTTAATGTAACATAGACCCCAGTTATTAGTAGAAATCGGTTCAATACATTGGAGAAAAACAAGCTCAGTTTCTAGAATACTTACGTGGCATGACTTTGAATCGACGTCGGTTCAATACACTAAAAATGCTCTTAAGGGTGACCTCTAATTAGAGGTTTCCATTTTCCCTGGCCAACCCAAAATCTATTGTGATACCTTCCTTATATTCCCTAATTTCTAATATTATCGTACTATTACCATATCTTTTACCTACTCTGTTTCAAGAATGTAGGGTGTTATGGACATCGGTACGGTCTCTAATATCTAACTTTAATAATTACTTTTCATATGATTATGTTAGAAAAAAATTACAAGATTTTTATATTATGAAAATATTTTTCATGACAAATCTAATGATACTATATTTTTTTTTGAAGCAGGGTCAACCCAGCTTTTAAAAAGCTAATAACAGGTCTTACAAAAGTATGACATACAAACTCCAGGCTGGGATTACCAGCTACCAAGACAACAAAAAACTACACATACACCTCACAGGAGATAGGCAACCAAGTATACAGCTAAAGACAGAGTCCAAACAGCCAACAAATGAAATCGGCAAGCTAAAACAGACTTAAACTTCATGATCCGCGCCAAAAGTCTTCATCCAGCCTTCAGCCAAGTTAATCACACAATCAAGCTCCTCACGCTCCTCTTTTTTTTTTTTTTTTTTATCAGAGCTCTCTACCTCTGCAAACAAGACACAGATTTGAAAATAACTTCAATCGACTGCTTAGAGAAAGTCTTCTCAATTAACGTTCTATTTCTGACTTTCCAAAGCGTCCACACCATAGTTGCAAAACTGAATAGAACAATTTGATAGCTATTAGCACCCCTATCATCTAACCCGAATTGATGGAAGTCATCGAGAGATTTCAGTATCTTCTCCTAATTCAAGAAATTCTTAACACAAGTCCAAGCAAATTTTGCTAAGACACAGTTAAAGAAAACATGATTCGAATCCTCCAAAACCCCGCAAAGAATGCAATTTTCATTTCCTTTCTATTTTCTCAACTTGAGGTTAACCGTCGTTGGTAATCTGTCCTGATATAATAACTAGAGAAAGATTTTCACCTTTAAAAGAATTTTACTCTTCCACAACTTTTGATTTCGACTAGGAAAAAAGTCTACTTTTCAAACTTGAACTTTTCAAAAAGTTCGAGAATCAACCTCCAACTCCCAAATCGGACATCCTACACCCTTAACTATTAAAACCATTAATTTTACCCCCTCAACCCAAACTGTGGTGGTTTTCACTGACGTGGGGCCCACATGTTAGTCCTACTTTTCATTTCTTCCTCTTTTTCTCTCTCTCCCCTCTCTGTGCCTCCATAACGCCGCCCCTCCCTCCCTGTCTCCCTCTCCACCGCGTCGCCCCCTCCCTCCCTGTCTCCCAGGGAGGACGTCACCAGAGCAACAGGAGCGACGATGGCGGTGCAGGCGGCTTGTGCGGCCGAGTGGGCGGTGTTGAAGCTTGACCTCTCGCTATTCATGGACACTCTGGACCTCTCGCTGTTCACCACCACCCTATGCCTCACACGCCGAGGAAGGGAGTAGGAGGCGGTGGGGGCGACGCGATGGAGAGGGAGATAGGGAGGGAGGGGGCGGCGCTGTGGAGGCACGGAGAGGGAAGAGAGAGAAAAAGAGGAAGAAAGGAAAAGTAGGACTGACATGTGGGCCCCACGTCAGCGAAAACCACCACAGTTTGGGTTGAGCGGGGGTAAAATGAACGGTTTTGATAGTTAAGGGTGTAGGATGTCCGATTTTGGAGTTGGAGGTTAATTTTCAGACTTTTTGAAAAGTTCAAGGTTGAAAAGTAGACTTTTTCCTTTCGACTAAGAGTCACCCCACTAAAAGACAAAAATATATATAAAGACTTAATCGAAAACCTTCTAGATTTCTCCAAACACCACATCACCTTATCTATATCACTACTTAGCCCCACCCCATACAAAGCACTCTTCAAATCCTCCCATGAATCTGCTTCTATCTTACCAAACTGTCTATTGAAGTCAATTTTCCACTCCTCATTATCCAAACAATCCGCCACACTAATATCAGGATTTGAACAGATATTAAACAATCTAGCAAAGCTAATCTTGAGAGGACAATTGTCTAACCAGACATCTTTCCAAAAAAGAGTGCCCTCCCCATCCCCAATCTGATGAGTAGCACCTCTTTGAAACAAATGTTTTACTTTCTGAAGAGCATTCCAGAACTGAGATCCCTTTGCAGTCCTATTACCTCTATAGTCTCCTCTAGGAAAGTATTTAGCTTTTAGGATCCTAAACCTTCAATTTCCAAAACCATTTGCTCAAAAGGCAATCATTCATCAATCTGGTGTCCAATACCCCCAAACCCCCATAATCCTTTGGTCTACACACCGCCTTCCATTTCACCATACGGTATTTGAAATTATCACTAGCACCTCTCCAAAAGAATCTGGCTCGATTAATGGAGTCCATTCTACTATGCACCTCCTCACTCAACCTGTAAAACCCTATAGTATATATAGAAGACTGCTTAGGCAACTATTCACCAAGATCAACTCTCTATGTAGAAAGAAGATTATCCCTCCAATTGTCTAGTCTGTTACTCATCTTATCTAATGATACTATTTACTATGGCCAATTTAAATAGTCTTTTTATATACTATTAGTTAAAGTTTGATAAGTTTGACTGCACATTTTTTAAAATATAGTATATTTCTAAACGGAGAGAGTACATCGCTAATATTGATCCTATCTCGCTGTCCCCTTGTTTCATCACATAGGACATAACACCTTCCACTCAACAGCGTACGACGGCCATACAATCCCGCTGTTTGACCGTTGTTTGGGAAAATAACACCCAGTTACAGGACATACAGTCAAAGTAAGTAAGTACGGTACCTGCCTATTCCCCTATCGCCTAGTATATGATTTATCATAAATTACTATATTTTTACTCAATTCCCCTATTCAACCCTACATTTGTCCTTCACATATGCGTACATATATACCATCTTACACCCAGCAATGTATGGGTAATTAAGGACGTACGTTCCCATTGTCGGGGAGCTATGGTGCACTTTATTTGAACATTAAGCACCCTAGGGACATGCATCCATGAATTATAGTAGCAAGTCTGGTTAAATATTCAATTTTTATACCATCAGGTTAGCAGCAGAAACTCGAACAGTATCGATCATATCTAAGCTACTGTCTATTAATTTGTAATTTTCCTTCCAGAAACCGTGGATTACAAAATATTTATAGGCAAAGAACTGCTCGATGGCCATCTGAGTTTTTTGTCGGTTACAAGTGGTAACCTCTACAAACCGCCCAAAAATATGTACTCAAAATTTGAATTCAGATACTAGACGAAAACCGTCAACATTTATAATTTCAAATTCGAGCGATTTTGAATATCTCAAGGGATATCGAGATTTGGAAAAACACATCGGTATTCCGAACCCTGCAAGGAAGTGGGTTTGAAACTTTGAATAATTCAAGCCATACAGGTGTATATTATCGCTCTACATGTAGCATCGGTCGAACCCGTACCTCAGCTAGTACCGACTGCACCGTCGTCTTTGCTAGGATGATCTGGTGGATGACAGCTTCAACTTGAGCAACCTGTCGTTATTCTTGTTAACCCGACCACCACATATTCCCGTCTGTCTCATCTATACCCACGGGAAACTCTACTCTCCTGTGTGTTTTGGTTACTTCCCGTGTACTCGCCGGGACACACGGGGAAGATACAAGCACTGGGGTGCGATGTCTCATTTTTGGTTCCATAGGTTTGCATGGAACCTGGGTGTTGACAGCATTCCAACACGTGTGAGCATTCGACGTATCTGCATTCTTAGCTGGTGTATCCCATTCCCAATTAGGCCTCACATGTACCTAGGTATGTCGTCCCCCGTCATCCAATCTTACACTTGCAATTCGACATGATTAACCAAGGGATCGGGGAATTTAGTTTTCCTTCGTCTTTACGTGGCACAAGGGAATCTTGCTATTTATCGACAAGCGTATGTCCATGGAGTAACTAGAACTCTACTGGCTCAAACTCAATTACAACCACATCCAAGTAACACATTTTGATTCTACATATATACGTAACCCCCTTGAGCTGGGCCAACTCCAGTATGCCGTGGGCAGGGGCCGGTGTCTTGTTGATGCAGTTCGCACATGTACGTAACCCCTTGAGTAGCTGGTGAAGCTCATAGTTTTTCTTTCACTCCAGCTAAAATTCCCAATGCATCCCACTCTCAATAGAAACCTCGCACCCGGCCAAATTGTCATGCCATTTAGCCTCTACTCCTCACCCAAAGGAGGGGAGGTTTGATTTGGATTCTTGCCTCTACCACACTTAGAAGCAAGTCATTTATTTGAAGCAAGAGCGGATGCAGTTACTAGGGTCACGTGATCCCGCGACCTCCACACAATCAAATGGGACATATTATATATATATATATATATATATATATATATATAGAAAAATGGTATGGTACTCCTGGGACTACGTATTCCCGCTTCTCATATACTACTTAAATCGTATGGTAATACCTCTGTATCTATTTGAGTATACTCCAATAATGATTATAAGATACCCCAAGGTGAGTTTCATGAAAAAAAATTCATTAAAATCCACCTTTTATTATAATATTTGTGTACATACTTCTTTTTATATATGAAAAATGGTATATAAGCAAAAATAAAGGGCTCCAATGAAAATTTTTCAATCGCGTTAGAGTATATTATAATTGGTATTTAAGTATACTGAAAGTGATAAAGAAGTATAATATATTCGTTTAAGTGGTATATTCGAAGTGGGAGTACAAAACGGACGTCATATATATATATATATATATATATATATATAATACTATCTACTCTCAGGTGTAGTTACTCCCTCTCCATCCACCATTTAATCTTCGATGAGATCCGTGCGTCTTTCTGAGCCTAACGGGCCTAAAAATCACAGATAGGCGAGAGACCCGAACCAATACTTATCTGATGTTTAATCCTAGCTAACTTTCCAAAATTTTGTTTTTTCAACCGACCAAGAGCTTGCCTTTTCTGATTTGTCCAGGATTTTGGTGTCAATGGTTTCCATATGGTGATTGAGCTTGCCTTTTTTAATTCTTGCCATACCACCTCTGGTTGTGGTCGTGATGCAGCCAAACTCCATGGTTTATATACTCACATTCATGGTATATATACTACTTTTTAATAATGTACATAATCCATGGTATATATACTCCTATTCATGGTATATACAAACACAATGGTATACATACTCCCATTCATGGCAAATTGATCGGGGTATATACAAACTCCATTGTGTATACACTCCAAGTCATGGTATATATACTACTTTTCATAATCTACATACTCCATGGTATACATACTCCCATTCATGGCAAATTGATCAGGGGTATATACAAACTCCATTGTGTATATACTCCAAGTCAAGGTATATATACTACTTTTCATAATCTACATACTCCATGTTACCACGTGAGACGTGAGTTGGTGACTGTTATGGTGGTATATCCAAAAATAATGGAGTAAAAGGAGTGATATACGGGAGTTGCATATTAATTCTGATTATCTTATGCAAGACAATAAATTGCGTTCCATGTTACCAGTATATATACTAACTGTTATGGAGTGGTATCCAAAAATTATATTGCATGTTATCGGGTTGCTAGTGACTGTTATGGAGTGGTATCCAACCCAATTATCCAATCAAGTATGTGGTATCCGAGAAAAATGGATGGTAGATACAATGAGAGTAACTACATGGTAGATAAAATGAGAGTAACTACATCTGGGAGTAGCAAATAGTATGGCACTCCTAGGAGTACGTACTCTCATATCTCATATACTATTTAAATCGTATGATGATACCTCTTTATCAATTTGAACATACTCTAATAATGATTATAAGATACTCTAAATTGAGTTCCATAAAAAAGGTATATAACAAAAATAAAGGGCTCCAATGAAAAATTTTCAATCAAGTCACGTTAGAGTATCTTATAATTGGTATTTAAGTATACTGTAAGTGATAAAAAAAAGTATCATATGGTCATTTAAGTGTTATATTGAAAGTGGAAGTACTCTTTCAAGAGTATGAAAAGGGGTATATATATATATATATATATATATATATATATATATATATATATATATATATATATATATATATTCAGTGACATTAATGGTTCAATTTTCTAGATCCGCTACTGATTTGAAGGGTGTAGCTTTGTAGGTGCACACCGTAACTCGAGTTTTAGACTTTTAGTGGTTCACCAACCAGCCAGCTTATCTTGAGAGCACATTGCATGTGTACAAGTACGCTAGCTATTACTAGCCGACATATCTTGTATACATTGTTTGCTACTTGCTTTGTGGCCTGCAGGATGGCACATGCCACGTTGGCAACTTTACCTGCCCTCGTTGTAGTCATGTAAAAAGTCTCAAAGCATCCGAGTTAATTAAGGCCATGACGCCTTCCTAAGGTTCGGCAGATTCGGAAAATTTCACCCATTGTTTGGATTAAGGAGCTCTCGAATAGGCGATGAAAATGTCCAGAGCCCACGATGAGAAGACCTCCTGGAGTAGGCAGTCAAGTTACGAGCCAAGAAAGACGTATAATCGCGTTATATTTGCAAATGAGACGTTGTTTTTGTTGAAATTAATACGGGTTAGGTCCAATTTTAATTCTATTTAATTTCTAGAAAATCTCAAAGCCCCATATGTATGTGCTAAAACTGTTTAATTCCATATGGAGAATTAAAGAGGAGTTACACCATCTTAAAAGGTGGAACGTGGTAGCCCCTTGTGGAATTAGAGAGAGCCAATACACGCGCGCGCTCGCTCGCCTCACCTCGCCGAGCCGTGCCGTGCGGTGCGTGTGCGCAGGCGTGTCAGGTGCGGGCGCGTTTTTCTTTATCTATTCGAAAATCGAATCGCACTGACTCGTAGTAAATGGCATTAACGAATGGCTGGCAGTAACGATTCAGTTACTAATGAGTAGTGGCTGTGGTTAACACTGGTGGATGACGAATCAATGGTGACCGTTTCTTGGTAAATTAAAAGCCTCTGGCCTCTTTGTTTTTGGCTATTTATTTTCTGAAAAATAGAGTACTGACTCCCTTTTTTTCCTTTCTCCTCTCCGCTCCATGAAAGATTAAGACAGAACTCTACGATTTTGTTGCTATTTCCGGCGATCCCCATCCCGGCGAGGCGCGTGTACGACCGCACCGGGAGAGCAGGTCTACGTCTACATCAACTACACGACTACTACCACGACGTCCACTACGCCATGACGAACGACGATCTCACCAAGACTCCTGCTGCTGCTGCTTCTTCTTCTCTGGATCCGGTATAGTTATCTCGCACTTCTTGTTTGGTTAGCTTTATTATCTGTTGTTGCCTTGAACACTGAGATAGGTATGTTAGTTTTTGTCTTTCTAGAAATTTGTATACCTATAGTGTTCTTGTTTACCTACTTTGTGAAAATGGCTAGAGTAATTTTCACGATTTATCTAGTATATTTCCGGATTAAAGTAATTCAAAAAATACTCATATATTCAAGAATCCAAAAACCTTATTATAGGCATTTTTTGTCAACTGACTTTGCTAATACGCTCAAACCCTCTGAGTTCGATGGTGCGAATTACAAGAGGTGGCGTACCAAGATGGTGCTTTGGCTAACTACCATGAACGTTTTCATGTGGCAAAGGGCAAGCTTGAAGGAACACTTACTCCTGAACAGAAGCAAGCGTTCGAGGCTACTGATAACCTTTTAAAGGTGTTGTGGTTAGCGTTCTTGGTGAGAAGTTAGTTGATGCATACATGGTGATTAAAACTGGAAAAGATATGTGTGATGCACTTGAGGCCAAGTTTGGAGTTTCGGATGTAGGCAGTGAATTGTATCTCATGGAGAAATACCATGACTATAGAATGATTGATGGCCGTTCTGTAGTTGAGCAGAGCTCATGAGATACAATCTATAGCCACAGAACTTGAGCACTTCAAGTGTATGTTACCAGACAAGTTTGTCGCGGGAGGTATTATTGCTAAACTTCCTTCTTCTTAGAGGAATTTGCTACTTCTCTGAAACACAAGAGACAAGAGTTTTCTATTGAAAATCTCATTAGGTCTCTTGATGTTGAAGAGAAGACGAGGGCAAAAGATACACACACTAGAGGTAATGAGGGACATTCTAGTGCCAATGTGGTGCAAAAGAAGAATGACTAAGCTCAAAAGTTCAAAGGCAAGAACAAGACTGCACAAACAACTAGCTTCAAGAAAAAGAAGAACACAAAGGATGGCATTTGCTTTGTGTATGACGAACCTGGTCATTGGGCTAAGGATTGCAGCCAACGCAAGGGTGGGAAGAATCAACAAGGGCAGAATTCCAAATCCGCTAATGTTGTTGTTGGTACTACTGAGACGGGAACATCAGGGTATGGTAATTTACCTACTGTTCTTTCTGTATGTCAATCTATCGATTAGTGGATAGACACTGGTACTAATATACATGTGTGTGCTGATATTTTATTGTTATCTTCTTACTAGGTCACACGGGATTCAGCCATTCTAATTAGGAATGGGTCATATGTCACTGTTCATGGTGTTGGCACCGTCGATCTGAAGTTTACTTTGGGGAAGATCGTGCGACTGAAGAACGTGCATCATGTGCCATCTATCAATAAGAATCTCATTAGCGGATCTCTTTTGTGCAGAGATGGCTTTAGACTGGTATTTGAGTCCAATAAATTTGTAGTGTCTAAGTGTGGACAATTTATTGGTAAAGGCTATGTGTGTGTAGGCTTGTTCCGTCTATCTCTTTCAGATTTGTGTAATAATATTGTGAACCATATTTGTAGTGGTAATGAGACTACTATTTGGCATTCACGACTTTGTCACATAAATTTTGGTTGCATGACGTGGTTAGCCAGTTTAGAATTAATCCTGAAATTCACCCTTGCTAAAAGTTCTAAGTGTCAAGTTTGTGTGCAATCAAAGTAGTCTCGTAAGCCTCATAAGGCCGCGGAGGTAAGAAACTTGGCACCATTAGAACTCATACGTTCAGATCTGTGTGAGATGAATGGTGTGTTGACAAAAGGTGGTAAGAGATATTTCATGACTTTAATTGACGACTCGACTAGGTTCTGCTATGTGTATATTTTGAAAACTAAAGATGAAGCTCTTCACTACTTTAAAATCTATAAGGCAGAAGCTGAGAATCAACATGAAAGGAAAATCAAAAGGGTTAGGTCTGATCGTGGCGGCGAGTACTTTTCTAATGAGTTCAATTTATTCTGTGATGAACGTGGTATAATCCATGAGATGACTCCTCCCTATTCACCCCAGTCAAACGGGGTTCCTGAAAGAAAGAACCGTACTCTAACTGATTTGGTTAACACCATGTTAAACACAGCGGGTCTTTCCAAAGCATGGTGGGGGAGGCTATATTGACTTCATGTCATGTCCTAAATAGGATTCCCACAAAGAATAAAGAGATAACCTCATATAAACAATGGGAGAAAAAAAGACTATCACTTTCATACTTGCGTACTTGGGGTTGTTTGGCGAAAGTCAAAGTGCCAATTTCTAAAAGCGTAAGCTTGGACCAAAAACTGTGAATTATGTCTTTCTAGGCTATGCTCACCATAGCGTTTGATATATATTTCTAGTGGTGAAATCTGGAGTACCTGACGTGCATGTCGGTACAATTATGGAGTCCAGAGATGCTAATTCTTTGAGAATATTTTTCGATGAAAGATATGCCTAGATCATCGAGTCAAGAGCCTGATACAACTCATGAACCTGCTATTCCAATGAAATATTTTGAGCAAACCCCTGAGCAAATTCCTGAGGAGCAAGACAATGGAACTCTGAGGAAGAGTAAAAGACAAAGGACTACAAAGTCTTTTGGTCCTGATTTCATTGTGTACCTTGTGGATGATACTCTAAGTATCATTTCTGAAGCATATGCTTCTCCAGATGCGGAATACTGGAAGGAATCAGTCCGTAATGAAATGGATTCTATTATCTCTAATGGAACTTGGGAGATCACCGAGCGTCCTTATGGTTGTAAACCTGTAGGATGTAAGTGGGTGTTTAAAAAGAAGCTTATGCTTGATGGTACTATCGAGAAGTACAAGACACAGCTTGTGGCCAAGGGTTATACCCAAAGGAAGGTGAAGATTTCTTTGATACTTATTCACCTGTGGCTAGATTGACTACTATTCGAGTACTACTATCTTTGGCTGCCTCACACGGTCTTCTCGTTCATCAGATGGATTTGTAGTCGAAGGTCAAGAAGGAAAGGTGTGCAAGTTGTTGAAATCTTTGTATGGTCTTAAACAAGCACCTAAGCAGTGGCATGAAAAGTTCGACATAACTTTAACATCTGCAGGCTTAATTGTGAATGAAGCTGATAGATGTGTGTATTATCGCTATAGTGGGGGCGAGGGAGTCATTCTATGTCTGCATGTTGATGACATACTGATCTTTGGGACCAACCTTAATGTGATTAAGGAAGTCAATGATTTCTTGTCTCAAAATTTTGAGATGAAAGATCTGGAAGTAGATGATGTTATCTAGGATTACATTGTTGCAATCCCATTATGTGAAAAAGGTTCCGAGTCATTTTGGTTATAGCAACTGCAAATCCTCTCCAACACTTTATGATCCTAGCATGTTACTTAGGAAGAATCGAAGAATAGTCAGAGACCAATTGAGATATTCTCAGATAATTGGTTCACTCATGTATTTAGCAAGCACTACCAGGCCTAACATCTCGTTTGCTGTGAGCAAACTAAGCCGTTTTGTTTCCAATCAGGGAGATGACCATAGGCATGCTCTTAAGAGGGTAATGCGTTATCTAAAGGGTACTATGTGTTATGGCATTCACTATACCAGGTACCCCAGGGTACTGGAGGGATATAACGATTCAAACTGGATATCTGATGCTGATGAGATTAAGGCCACAAGTGGATACATCTTCATACTTGGAGGTGGCGCTGTTTCATGGAAGTCTTGCAAGCAGACCATCTTAACGAGGTCAACAATGGAAGCAGAACTCACAACATTAGATACTGCCACTGTTGAAACCGAATAGCTTCGTGTGCTCTCGATGGATTTACCGGTGGTTGAAAAACCGATCGTTATTCGATGAATCGTGACAATCGGAATGTGTCGTCTAAGTAAGCGATTTCTAAGGATAATATGAAGGCATCAAGACATGTGAAGAGAAGACTGAAGTCTGTCAGAAAAATTAGAAACTCTGGAGTAATAGCTTTGGATTATATCCAAACAGCTAAGAATCTGACAGATCCCTTCACAAAGGGTTTATCACGGAATGTGATAGACAATGCATCGAGAGAGATGGGTTTGAGACCTATGTGAGTTATACCATAGTGGTAACCCGTCCTATGTGATCGGAGATCCCGTGAAGTAGGATTGGCGAAACAAGCTATTGGTTAACTGGAAAGAGAGTACCTTTATAGACCTACTCCATTGGAGATGTAATTCTCTCCTAAATCTGTATGGCAGGTTAATTTTATTTTAATGTGTTCTGTGGCTTGTTTAAGTAAAGATGCTGTCCTACAGAGCAGTCTTGAAAAAACACACCTATATGAGCTCGGCTGCTAGTCACAGTCTATGAGATAGAGTAATCTCTAGGAAGCTCATGAATAGGCCAGGAGTATGACTTATATGCTCCAACCCGCGGGGATGCTTGGCAGTCTAGTATCAGTTAAGGACTTACGTGAAACTTATTCACACAAAACTGCCAATTCAAGGTTTAGTCCATTGTGCAGTTGTAGATAATTGTAGCTTCTATTCTAGGTGGATGTTCAACCTTAACCGGTCTCTATCAAAATACTGGTATATCAAAATAATACTGTGGATCAAGGCATTTCACATGTATCCTTGGGATCTGGTGGGGGATTATTGGAATTAATACGGGCTAGACCCAATTTTAATTCTAATTAATTCTAGGAAAATCCCAAAGACCCATGTGCATGTGCTAAAACTGTTTAGTCCTATATGGAGGATTAAAGAGGAGTTACACCATCTTAAAAAGGTGGAACGTGGAAGCCCCCTTGTGGAATTGGAGAGAGCCAATACACATGCGCGCTCGCTCGCTCGCCACGCCTCGCCTCGCCGAGCCGTGCTGTGCCGTGTCGTGTCGAGTGCGTGTGCGTGTGCGCGTGCGTGTGTACTGGCATTAACGAAGGGCTGGCAGTAACAGTTCAGTTACTAGTGAGTACTGGCTCCTTTTTTTCCTTTCTCCTCTCCGTTCCACGAAAGACTAAGACAGAACTATACGGTTTTGTTGCTGTCTCTGGTGATCCCCATCCTAGCGAGGCACGTGTACGGCCGCACCGGGAGAGCAGGCCTCCGGAACTCCTGTCCTTGAAGGCTTGCATGAGCAAGTATGAATAAGGTTTTTGGGGAGCGTTCGTGCGTCCGCTTGACTGCTCGCTGCTTCCTCTTCATCCGATTCTCTGCTACGTTTACATCAACTACACGACTACTACCACGACGTTCACTACGCCATGACGAACGACGATCTCACCAAGACTCCTGCTGCTGCTGCTTCTTCTACTGGATCTGGGTATGGCTATCTCGTACTTCTTGTTTGGTTAGCTTTATTATCTGTTGTTGCCTTGAACACTGAGATATGTACGTTAGTTTCTGTCTTTCTAGAAATTCGTATGTCTATAGTATTCTTGTTTACTTACTTTGTAAAAATGGCTAAAGTAATTTTCATAATTTATCTAGTATCTTTCTGGATTAAAGTAATTCGAAAAATGCTAGTTTTTTTACCGGTTATTGTTCAATGACATTGTTTCTTTGTATATTTTTTGTTTTTGATCGCATAAACAATGTCCATATATGAAGAAACAGACCCATGCATTGAGCATCCCTGAACGCAATAGATAACTTATCACACATACCAGGACACACAAACAAAGACTAAGAGCATGTTGCCAATTTTAATTGATGCGGTAGGCATTCTTCTATCTTTTTTAGAAGGGGCGCAGTTGGTTAACACGAGATCCTAAGAGCCAAGAAACTGATCCTTCTTCTGGTGACGGCCGGCCATCAAGGGGTATTACGGGTTTGTTTGGTTTGAGAATCAAAACTGTATATGAAAGCCAAGCTAAAATTTAGTGTTATCAAAATTGGAGCGGTCAAATCGACTGCTCAGATTTTGGCACAGAAAAATGAACTAGAGAAGGTGAACCAAATTTTATAAAAAATTTGGCCTCAAACCAAACGAAAACTAAATCTGATCAATGTTACCAAAACTTGGCTTAACATACTTTGATTCCTATGGGCACCAAACCCGACAGCCCCTACGTCATCACCTCAAATTCCTAAGGCATCTCATTCCCATAAGATCCTACCATCGATGATGGCTTGTGCCATTGCACTTCCTCGTCACCCTCCTCCATTCTCCATCTTGCTGTGTTGCAACTATATGTAGATACATGCTACAAATACCTGTTTCAGTTGTTGTTCCTGGAATTGAAACTGGCAATTTATGGACTCGTGTGCCCGGAGTAGGTATGGCTTTACTGACTCACCAACCATAGAAGTGCTTACCAACTATAGTAACATAAACCTTCAACGCTCGAGTGGGAGATAAAGATGGGCAAAATTTATGAAGGGTCATCTGATAGACGAGAGCTCTGAACATATCAAAGGTACAGACCTTCAATTCTTGTGGTGAAATTTTTTATTGTTGTCCATGTATATAAGTGTACAGGGAAGCCTCGTCAACGAAGCTATGAACTGTTACATATTTAGCCATATATAGCCTTCCTATTTCAGTTTTGTTTTGCAGTTGATCATGACTTGTAGAAATGGAGGCTCAACAAGAAAATCCTAACGCTTTAAATTTTCATGTAGAGAACAGACTTAGTTCTTTGATGAATGTTCAACAACTCTGACAGATACATATATAAGATTCTTACATCTAGGCAAGATGTCTACGTGATGAGTTCCAGTTCTACCAAATGTTTAGTCGTTAGCAACCGAAGGGACCCAATCTCGACGCCCGGCCGGCAAAGCTAGAATGGGCACATGCAGCAGCCGGCAAGGAACAAGTTACCTCCCTGGCAGTGTCTGTACGATCCACGTTAAACCGATAAATTAACAAAGAGTTACCATTTTGATTGGGGTATATGTGATAATACCCCTTTCGGTTGTACTGCGTCGTGATTTCATGTAATTTTTTTGTACATTTTGGTTTGAAATTACGTGATTTCATGGGAGAATTTTTAATAAAAACTGTACCACAAAAAATCCCCACAAATTTTTCACATAAAATCACAGCATAGCACATGGGGGGGGGGGGTTGTACTATCACATGTACCCGATCAGGGGTGACATTCTTTGTTCTTTGTTAATTTGGTGGTTTAATGTGAGTGACATTCTTTGTTAATTTGGCGGTTTAATGTGAGTTACATTCTTTAATGTTGTACTGTACCACAAGCTAGATAACCTTGTCCATTAATCAACTGAGGGAAATACTTAACATGCAGAACATATAATACTGTAATCATAGCCTTCGACTCGTGTGCGAATGTGCGGAAGCGAGACTGCGATGGCGACGTGAGCAAGTAGACGGCAACCTAACCCTAGTAGAGAGTAGCGAGGGGTGACGATGGCGATGATTGATACCCAAGTTTGAAGTTGCAAATGAGAGGTAAAAAAGCAACAAGAAAAAAAATTCAGCGAAAATAAATGCTTTGGTTGAATTTTTTTAAAGAGAGAAATAGTGTTAAATAGTATTATACATACTATAAATAGTATTTTAAATAGTATCAAATGTCACTTTTCACCCTAATTAAACGTCAGCTGAGCTAATGCTCGTGCATCTCGTGCACAGAGGAACCATATTGTCGTGCACCCCACACGAGGACGAGGATACATGTTGCCTCTGATGAGTTCGCGGTGCCATTTTTAGTTTAGATTTTTAAAAGGGACTAAATTTGCTATTGTCACGTGAAACGGTGCCAAATAAGCCCAAAAACTCCAAAATTTGTGCTTCCGGCCGACCTTGCCTTTTTGGAAGGTGCACGGCGGGTTGTTACGCGCCGTGCGAGCGGCGTCTAGTTGCCCCCTCTTCTATAGACCTGAGCAAATTGCTACCCGGGCTGGACTCGACCCAGCCCTAATTTGCTTAGGTCTACTAGTTGGCTCAAGTGGGTGAGTTTAGGTTTAGGGCTGGACTGGGCTGGGCTTGGTCTTTCCTGTAAACGTATCAGACTTAATTATTATGTTCCGTTTGGAACACGAGAATTCTACATAAAATAATTTAATTTCTGCACAAATAAAAAAATCCCGTGTTCCTAATAGGGCATGGATGAGTGGATTTAGTTACCTGATGAATAATTTTGATAAGATCCAAGTAGTCGGGCTCTTTTCGACGAAACTTAGAGGATGGCATCTTTTATTATCAACTAACAGTCTTAAACACATCAACCGGTTACAGTATGGGGCGAGTTTGTATTAAAAAGAGAACTGCGCGAACCGAGCTTTGCTCGGGTGGTGGCGCCGCAAGTGTGCGGGCTGCCCACCAGTGTTCGAGCCTTGGGCTCGCCTGGTGCCTCCCATGGGTGTGTGTGGGTGGGGTTTGAGGACTGAGCTGGGGCTCAGGTGGCAAAAATGAGGGGAGCTTTAGGCTCTTAGTCCGCCACGGTTCGAGCGTTGACTCCCGTAATACCTCGCGAGTGAGGGTGCTCTTCTTCTTTAATGTAGACCGGATGGGGAAAATCTCGGCCATTAAAAAAAAGAAGAAGAAGAGAACTGCACCATATCTCTTAGAGTGGTGTTGTCTTTAGCGATTCAACCGTATTAAATTTTGAAATCATTTTTAGCGTGTTTCTGGATGTGGTTATATATTTTATCACTTAGTCCGATAAATCTATTTGACTTACGAAGTTTACTAACGCAGAGGAAGGTACAAGGACGTGTCGACATGATTTTGAACTTTAAAGCCCTATGTGCTGCAAATCTCTCAAATAAGAATGTACATTTTATTTGGTATATTCAGAATTCCTATATACTCATTACCTTCTGAATGTATGGAATGGTGTCTGATATTTCAATAGGTTTACAGTGGGATACGATGACACTGTACCAAGACCTTCCATGCGACATATACCGACAATGCTATTACTTCAAAGCAAGAAATGCTTTCACCCACTAGTCATCTATCCAACAATACCTAAAAGAAGGCCTTTAAATTAAACCTCTACCTTCACTAGCATGCGCATTTTTTGTGTGCATCCCTGTAGCAGCATGAACTCACAAGAAACCGGGGAAGAGGAGGGGGTCCAGAAGAGATGTGGACAGTCAATGGGGATGGGACGCGTCGGGGAAGAAATGATAAGATGGATCAAGGCATAGAGGAGCGTATATATAAAGCAATCGCAGCCTAGCTTGGCTTGATCATTCCAGGAACACTGTTACTGAGGAACAGTGTTGGCTCCGATGGCGGTGACGGATCGCCAACATAGTTCAGCAAACCAAGCAAGGAAAGAAATCATTATGACCCGTCTCCGGTATAATGACCCTACCGTTATGGCCAAAGAAGGGGCAACAACGAAACAAGGCTTTTCCCATTGGCCTCGAGTGAGCCGGTTCACAAGATATCATCTTAACCTGCAATAGAAATATGTATGGCATGATAGCATACCGAGTATCAGGTATTGTAAATCAAAAGATTACTAAAGTTTTTTTTCTGCGAGGGAAAGAAAGTACTTCACTGGTTACTCGAGGGTAGCATTACAATTAATCATCGAGCACAACATGCTCAATGCAATGAGGTTTACCCGCGAGCCACGAAGCTGAACTACCGATTAGGTTCACCAGCCACCCTATTTTGATCTTGTTACACTCTGGTACCCTCTTTATACACAATAGCTTCAGATTGGATCAGAGTTACGAGATATGATACGAGCGTGCATGATATTAAGGACGAAGTAGATGAATCTCAAAGAGAATCAAAATACGACGATGTGGCACGAGCGTGCGTGATATTAAGGACGAAATAGATGAATCTCAAAGAGAATCAAAATACGACGATGTGGCGCGAGCGTGCGTGATATCAAGGACGAAGTGGATGAATATCAAAGAAAACCAAATACGACGATGAAACAATCATAACGAGAGAGAAAGATACGTCAAAGCCGACCATATATTCCTTAAGCATGACTTTAAAAGAGTACAAGTGATTATTGTTCTCTCACAACCCTATTGAAGCTTTTAGAATCATCGGATCCTTGCCCTATACAATAATCTAGTGTTAAAGAATAACATAGCCTCTAATTATCTCGTGCGTATCTTACTTTGGATGAGTTGGTTTGTGGCTTGAATTCTCCATGACCACCTCTAGTCAAGGAGAGTTAATGACACTCTGCTTTGGCAAGATCTACCATTAAAATACATGACATTGGATGGTGCAGCAAATTTGGAAGGCATCAATTTAACTTAATATTATATGAGGGAATTTCACTTCTACCATGTTAAAAGCATCTAATGATAAAACATGATCAAATAGCATGACAGGAATAAACATTCATAGATAATCAAATTAAATTGTGAAATAGTATGACTTTTATCATGACGATCTCCATCACCATGCTTCCTGTCATTTGACCATCTACTAAGCAATTACTCTTAAGAGCTAGTAATGAATTACATAGGATAATATCAAGCATCACATGTCGGTACGTAGAATGTTATACAATAATATGTAGCTCGATGGATATCTCACATCATGACATGCAGGCCATAAAAATCTATTCATGCATCATATACACAATGAATCATACTATTCACATCAATTCCTGCAAAAACGAGTTATGCATATAATCCAATTCTATCGAGTGACATGAACACATACTATCATATAACGCGGCTACGAACACAGCGGTCCCGCTAGCCGATTAGCAAGTGGGGATCGAAGGGGCAGCGTCCCTCGTAGGTTGAGGGCAGCGCTCTTGGAAAAATTTTCCAGGACATGAATCTTATTCATGTAACCGAGTCTCGAAAATCATCGGATTAATTATATTATTCGAACCAATTTGATCACTGCCTTGATATGACCATGCATTGTGGCACACTCCGATGGCGGAATTCTGACCGTAGGGTATCATGCAAGGTAGTAAAAAACAAGTCGAGTAAATCATCTGATGCTCTTAATATATACCTCTTCGCAAAACCCATCTACTACCGCCGAAACCCGATCGATCTTATCGACCAGTGCCTAGATCGTTCCATCCATATGAATTGATCTAGGTTATCAGACCAAACCAGTAATAGATCCAATTTACTACTACCACATATCCAGTATATGCGACCGATCTAGATCAAAAACGATGCAGGATGGCTCTGATACCACTATTGGGATATGGGTAGGCTACCCTAGCCATAATTCAAGATTTCTACCACGTAAACTAGGATGCCAAGCAAGTAGATGATCACAGATCGTTACTACCAGACATGCTGTAACATCCCAATTTTCAGAGCTTAAAAATCTTTTAATAGTTAGTAGGGAGAAAATTGACCATTTGGATTTTATTTGAATTAAATTCAAAAGCTTAATATTGGACTTTACAATCAAAAATATTTAATGTGAATAATCCCAACATGAACAATAGCCAAAACTATTTTATTTGGGTTCTATGTGCTCAGATATATTTTCTAGATTTTTCTATAATTTTTCTGAGTTCATTTGCTATATTCTATTGCTTATTTGAATTTCTGGTAATTTATGAAATAGAAAACTATTAAAAATCTTGAAACTCTCTCGCCGAATCTCCCGGCCCAATCCTCCGCTCCTCGCGCCCGCTTCCCGCCCCGCTTCGCGCACAAGGCTGCTCTCCCACCGATGTGGACCCGCCGTCATCCTCTCTGCTTCCTCTCTCTCCCTCCGGAATGCCCCGTTCACCCTCCGCCGTTGGATCAAGCATGAACGGCTGGATGTGCGTGAGGTAAACGGAGGTTCCGATCGTTTCTTGATTGTGGACTGCTCGATTAGATCTCGGGCGGCCGACCGAGTCCGCTTTCACCGCGCTGCTTCACGCGATCACGCCGAGCCGCAGCCACGCCGACGCGGCCCCACCGAGGCATCGCTTCATCGCCTCCGAAGCCGGGACGATCGACTCGCCGCCCGCGCTCCTCGCCGTCCGTGCCCTAGACCTCCTCGAGCCGCCTATATAAAGGAGCTAGCCTCTCGTCTCGCAGACTCCAACCCGCGCACGCGCCAAAACCCTAACCCTAGCCGCAAAGCTCGAGAAGCAATCGCGCGCCGCAACTCCGACGAGCTTGTTCTCCGCCGCGGTGCCGCCGCGCTTCTTCGCTCGCACCCGGCATCGCACGGAGCTCCTCTACCTCCCGGTGGCCTTGGTCTCGCCGAAGACCACCGAGCCCCGATCCCGACGAACCCGAGACTCCGCCGCTTACCACACCGCCGGCCACCGTTGTCCCGTGCACCGCGAGCACACCCGTGTGATCCTCGTGGTCACCTCTACCTCCGGCACCACTCACCGCGGCGACCGCCGCTCGCTCGCCGTTGCCGGGATCCGAGCGCCACCGCCTCGTTGTCGCCCACGCCACGCCACCGCCGCCGCCGCGCCGCCTTTTCGCCTCGTGTCGCCGCGTGAGCCCGGTCGCCCACGCAGCGCGTGCCCACGCGGCATCCACCGACCGAGTCCCGAGGCTCGGTAGACCTAGTCTACCGTGAGCCGTGTCCCTAACATGTGGGTCCCACATGTCAGGATTTTCGTTTAATTCTTTTAATTCCGAAATTGTCTTGCTCACGTCAGCGTTGCGCAATATTCCGATTTTTCTTTAGAGAAATAATTCGAGAAAATCCAGAAAATCCAAATTAGGGTTTCTTTTAGATTTCCAAACTTCCAGAGCTCATAACTTTTGCATCCTAACTCCGATTGAGCCCATTCAAATTCCTAAATTTGTCTAAATTCAAGATCTATTTATCTGAGATTTTTATTTAATTTTTAGAGTTTGTTTTGCCTCTGTTATTTATTTGTTTTGTTTGTTTTGTCTCGTTTGCGAGTAGACGTCGATTCGTCGGGGAATTTTGTGGAAGAAGGAGCACCCCAAGATCAAGACCAGTACATAGACCTTTTCCAAGGCAAGTCATACCTTTGATCATCTTGAACCCATTTTTCCAAATACTTTGTTTCAAAGTACTGCATTCTATTTTAATTATTTATTTAAATGCTTTGGGTATAGTTATTATCCAAATTGTTATCACACCTTGGCCTTGTATGTCATAATTCCTTGTCACCCTAGATTGGTTATTAGTTGGTAATATTATAGCACCAACGTGGGTTGGTTAGATGCGAGTACAATTGCTTAGCCATGCTACGAGTCTCACATCTCATGTAAGTTGCAAACATTAAATCTGACTAAGTGACTATGGAACTTCGTGTAAAACTGTGTGCTATGTGTTATTACTTCGTAATGGCATGTGTTGCACTAAAACCAACTGGGTGGTAAAGGATTTAGACTGAGGCAAGTGGTGGAGATTGTGTGACATGGTGGTCTATGTGATGGGAATGATGATCTTTGTGACGTAGTTAGAAAATGGAAGTCTTGCCTTGGTCAATTAAGGACTTAACTTTGTGCGCCATTGAACTCGAGCTTTCATCAGCACGACCACATGCCCGGTATGGGACGGCCTAACTTAGTGTTATGGATTCTCTGCATTGATGTTCGTGTGGATATGTTAGGTCGTGTGACAGGTGGAGGTGCGACTACTTGGTGGTTGCATCATGACGATTCGCCTTCCCCGCCCAATGGTGTGTGTTATACCAATTCTATGTGAGTCGGTATAGCGGCTTGTAAGCACACCGGGAATATCAATGTTTGAGATGAAGTTTTAACTGCTTTGTTACGATTGGTGCTTGCTACACTAGTTGTATCTTGTGGGTAAAGTGTACAACCTCTGCAGAGTGTTAAACAATCTATTTGAATAGCCACGCCCATGGTCATGGACATGCTCGGGATTTCACACGAGGGGTAGTTTTCATAAAATGTCGGATGGGAGTCAGTGACTCAATCATTTGGCTATGTGAAATAACTGCTTAGTCAGGTGTGTCTTTGTGAAAACAATCTGTTAAATTAATATTATTTATTTGTTTTGAATTATGTTTCCAATCTATTATTTGTATTCAATTGCAAATGTTGCTTTTATGCAAAAGAACCACTAAGCCTTTTCTTTGGAATAAGCTCGCATCTATACATTGCATTCTGTGGTATGATTTGCGAGTACGGTTGTGTACTCACGCTTGTTGTAAAACTTGCGCCCAAACCTACGTAAGAGTAGGAGTCTACGCCGCTGAGGAGGAGTTCGAAGGTCGATCGCTCGTTAAGGTCCGATCCCACTCGGTTGCCTCGTGGTGAATTGGTGGGATCTACACTGGAGTTTTCCGCTCCGCCGCTTTATTTATCGTTAGCCTCGCGTGGCTTAATAAGTGTAAACTCACCATAAGGTCAAAACCCTTATTTGTTATTCAAACTAATCGCTTACTTTATTTATCGCTTGTGTGGATCGATATTTACCGTGTTAACCTTGTGTGCACTAGCGTGATCCCCGACTAGTGCAAGATACACGAGGGTTCCGTAATCGTAATTCGGGTCCCGGCAGAGGTGGTATCGTGAGCCATACCGATCGTAGGTCTTGACCTTAGTTAGATTGGCCGCCTTTAGAGTGTCCAAACTATTTTCTAAAAGAAAAATTAACTTGCAAGGTTAATTGATTGCTTAACTCTCCTCATATCTCTCCCGCCAACTTTTGTCGTAATCCTTTCTCTCCCGCTGTTTTAAAGTTGCTCTTACCCTGCTCGTCTGCCTTGACAGATGCCTCGCCTTCGAGCTATGGTGAGCGCACTGGAGGGTATGCCGCCGAGCTTTGGATGTTGCTCCAGGTTCTTGGGGGTTTTGATCGTCCGCTGTACGTCGGCAACAATTGGATTGTGAATGGACAGAATCGTGGAGTTATTTGTCGCCTGACGATCTACGCTGGAGGAACGACAAGGCAAGCCAACCTTCGCACGCCTCTCGTGAGGAAGATCACTTGGTCGGAAGGTATTCGAGAGTCATTGCGCTTGGCGATGCCGCAGATCTCGCAACATCTACGCACGGAGCTTCGTGACACCGCCTCCGTTACCACCCCAGAGCGCGCACTGTGGACTTGCCAAAGACGCTTATCCGTCCACGTATGAGAGAGCAACGCTACGCGTGCACTCGCATGCTTCAGGCCGCCAGAGGAAGCCTTGGAGAGAACCATCACGAGTTGGATCATGTCTATGAAGCCTTGCGAGAGAGTCAAGAGAAGGTCGCCACTCTGCAAGAGGTCCTCTCACGACCAAGTCCCCAAGAAGAGGAAGACCCCGAGGAGGACTCTGAAGAAGATCCAGAGGAAGGCCCAATCGAGCCAGAAGAGGATGCAGAGCCAGAGGAGCCAGCGGAGCCAGTTGCACCGGGAACGCCTGTTCCTGCTGCACTAGTTCCAGGGCATCAGGATCAGTTTGCCAAGATGCCGGCCACTTCCGAGCTCATACCGCCAGAGCGCCGCCAGGTTGTGGAGGCTTTCTTGAGTAGTTCGTTTTAGTCTCGGTCTTTTCAGGCTTAGGCAGTTTCAGTTTAGTGAGTCACCCTTTAGGCGGTAGTTTTGTATGCTTAGGTCGTTGTTTCTTTTGTGTGCGAGTATGAGCCGCAGAGGCCCTTAGGCATTTGTTGCACCATGCTAAGACCCTAATTAATAAAGGTATTTCATTTGAGTTTCTTGAGTCGTGTTTTGTCGGGTTTAACCCGCCTCGCTAGTTCTCAACTTATCTTGTGCTTGCTACCTTATCTAACCCATGGAGCTTAGCGATGGTTCAAACTCGCCGATCACCGCTAGTGGTTCCAGGTACCAAAGATCGAGAAGCAATGAGCAACTAGTCGCAGGAGCGCTTCGCCACAAACACCTCAATTGACGTGCGTAACTTTGGAGCTTTCATGGCAAGCATGCATCACCGATGAATACTATGATGACTCGATGCAAGCTATGAACAACCGTGCCAACAACAATAACAACAATCAACGATGGAGCCCGACGCCGCCATGGTCACCATGGACCATCCAAACTTGCAGAATTTATGAGGACTCGCCCACCAACATTTTCCTGACACGCCTCCAAAGGGAAGCGCACGATTGGCTCGTGAGTTATCGAAGGAAGCCGCAGATCACCCAAAGGCAAACATCGTGAAAAGGTTCTCGTATGCCACTCACCGATGGAAGGCACCGCTGGAATGGTGGAGAACTTCAGGCGCCCATGAGACGCCACAGATATCACCGAGGAATTTTCGCGACATTTCGCCAAGATCATGTACCAGAAGGCATTATCGATCTAAAGAAGGATGAGTTCCGCGCTCTCAAGCAAGGAGCTATGTCAGTGTCTGACTATCTCAACAAGTTTTCTCAGCTAGCTCGCTACGCAGCAGAAGATGTAGCCACGGACAAGGCTCGCCAAAGTCGCTTTGAAGGGACTAAACACGCACTACAAGTCGCTTTGATCGCCCATACTTTTCCCGATTTCCAAGAGTGGTCAACAAAGCCTTTGTTCTAGAGGACAAACGCAAGGAGCCGGAAGATAATCAGAACGCCTGGATGGCTCAAAGAAGGGAACCATCAATCACAAAGAGAGCAAGAACAGTACAAAGACGCTTCAACAGTTTCACCCTGCACTTCGCTCAGAGCACCGCACTAACTTCAACACCCGCCCACCGCCGTAACTTCCGCAACCTCGCACTGCCAACCCCAATCCAGAAGCAACCAGAGAACGCACCAAAGGTCCGCATTACGCTGCGCCGCCCGTGACATTTTGCCAACCAAAGGTCCGCAAAGGGGAACAATCACCCAAAGACGCTTCAACCTTAGAGCTACGCCATCCAAGACACCAAAGATCGCATCAACCTAGGAGCTTCATGTTGCCGGTCAAGCGAGGAGCACCACACCGTGATCGAGGTCGTGTCAACCACGCCACCTGAAGGAGCCCAGAATCACCGGACGTCAGATCGGGTAAGTTTCTCGTTAACTCGGTACCTACATCGCTTTGTTTGATTCTGAGCTTCGATTCGCTTGTTTCGAATGTTTGCAACCAAGAATAAATTGGAAGTTATGCAACTTAAGCATACTCGTTAGTCCAATACCGGAGCAGAGCTAAGTACTAGAGTGGGATGTTTAGGAGCTGTTACTCATAGTTGAGTTGAGTTTCTAGCCAACCTAATTGTCCTAGATACCCAAACCCTAGATGTCATTCTTGGCATGGATTGGTTATCCAAGCACAAAGCCGTATAGATTGTGGTCAAGAGTCGTAATAATGAGGACGCCAAAGGAAACAAGGTACGCTTTCTAGCCACCTCGGGCCAGGATGGACATCTCGCTAGTAAGCGCCTTGAGGACCCTTTCCTTAGAAGAAGTGCGATGCCGTGATTATCCTGATGTGTTTCGGAGGAGTTACTGTGAATGCCACCGGATCGTGACATCGAGTTTGTCATCGACCTAGTGCTGTGGACAGCACCAATTTAAAGAGACCTTATCGGATGCCACCGATGAATTGGTAGAGATGAAGAAGCGTATAGAAGAACTTCTTGAGAAAGGTTTCGTGAGACCTAGTTCGCCGCCATGGGGAGCGCTAGTGTTGTTTGTCAAGAAGAAGGATGGAAGTATGAGGATGTGTATTGATTACCGCCTCTCTCAACGAGGTTAACATCAAGAACAAATACCCACTACCGGATTGATGATCCGCTTGATCGATGAAAGGAGTCGGACTATTCTCGAAGATCGACCGCGATCAGGTTACCACCACTAAATATTTGTCCTAAGGATATACCAAGACCGCTTCAACGCTGTATGAACATTATGAATTCTTAGTCATGTCCTTTGGTCCGACTAATGCCCCCGCTATTTCATGAACATGATGAATAAAGTATTCATGGAATATTTGGACAAGTTCGTAGTTGTGTTCATTGATGATATTCTAGTGTACCCAAGTCGGAGGAAGAACACGCCGAGCATTTAAGGATAATATTGAAAACTCCGAGCATCAAATGTATGCCAAGTTCGAGTAAGTGTGATTTTGAAGAAGGAAGTGGATTTCCGGGTCATGTGATGACAAATGAGGAGTAGCGCTGATCCCGTAGTTAAAGCGATGCTACATTGGGAGCAGCCCAAGACCGTGACTCGATTCGCAGCTTTCTTGGGAATGACAAAGTTATTACCGCCGCTTTCATCGAAGGATTCTCATCGATTGCTAAGCCTCTTACGCAATTGTTGAAGAAGGAGAAAAGTTCACTTGACTCCACTGTGAGGAAAGTTTTCAAGAGTTGAAGAAGCGTTTGACTTCACCCAGTGTTGATTCTCGCGATATTCGAAAGGATTTCGATATTCACCGTGATGCTTCGTCAAGGATTAGGATGCGCCCCGATGCAAGAAGGAAGAGTCTATCGCCATGCGTCAAGGCAATTGAGACCTCACGAGGAGAATTACCCTACTCATGATCCGAATTAGCCGCCGTAGTGCATGCTTTAAAAATTTACGCCATTACCTCATCGGTAATCGCTGTGAAGTCTATACGGATCATAAGAGTCTGAAGTACATCTTCACCCAGTCAGATTTGAATATGAGACAGAGAAGATGGTTAGAATTGATCAAGGATTATAATCTTGGAATCCATTACCATCCGGGAAAAGCCAACGTAGTTGCAGATGCTCTAAGTCGTAAGAGTTACTGCAATGCTTTTGAAGTAAAGGAGAGTTGCCCAGAACTGTATGAAGAATTTCAGAAGCTAAAGCTAGAAGTTGTGTCCGAAGGATTTGTAGCCAATTTGGAAGTACAGTCTACCCTGGAGAGGCAAATTCGTGAAGCACAACCAAAGGATACTGTGTTGTCAGAAATCAAGGTCAAAATGGCAGAGGGGAAATTCAAAGATTTCACCAAGGATGATCAGGACATACTCTGGATTAATGGTCGTATCTATGTACCAGATATCGATGGTCTGAGGCAGTTAATCTTAAAGGAAGCCCATGACTCAAAGTATTCGATTCACCCTGGAAGTACCAAGATGTACCAGGATGTTAAGACTAAATTTTGGTGGCCAAATTTGAAACGAGAAGTCGCAGAGTTCGTTGCCTTGTGCGACACCGCCGTAAAGTAAAGGCAGAACACGAGACCAGCAGTTTTTCTGCAACCAAGATTCCGAATGGAAGTGGGAAGAAATCGGTATGGATTTTATCACCGGTTTACCCAAGACTCAATCGGTTACGATTCGATCCGGGTAATAGTTGATCGCTTGACCAAAGTCGCCCATTTCTGCCACCAAAACCACGACTCGTGAGATCGCCTTGCGAGTTGTACATGGCTAGAATTGTCGGGCTTGCACAGCAGCCCAAAAGATAGTGTCGATCGAGGATCCCGCCACCTCTCGTTTTGGCGAGCTTGCATGAAGCATTGGTACCCATCTGAATTTCGATCGCGTATCATCCATGTATAGATGGATGATCAAAGAGTTAATCGATATTGAGGATATAATTGAGAGCTTGTGCTCTAGCTAATGCTTTGCCGATGGGATAAGAGTTTACCGTATGCGAATTTTCGTGACAACAATAGTTACCAGCTAGTCCGCAAATGTCACCATTTGAAGCCTTGTATGGTCGTGCTTCGCCAACCCCGTTGAATTGGTCGAACAAAACGAACGATCAGTTTTCGGTCCATACATTATTCAGGAAGCAGAAGAACAAGTGACCATGATCAGAGAAAGATTGAAGATAGCTCACCCAGCGTAAGAGCTATGCTGATAATCGTCGTCGTGATCTCAGTTTTGAACCCAAGGATTTCGTTTATCTTCGAGTGACCCCACTCAGAGGTGTCAAAAGGTTTCATGCCAAAGGGAAGCTCGCCCCTAGGTATGTTGGTCCGTTCAAGATTTTAGAACGTCGTGGAGAAGTTGCTTACGCTTGAGTATGCCGCATGTTAGCGAGTGCATGATGTCTTTCATGTCTTGCAGTTGAAGAAGTGTCTTCGTGTGCTAGAAGAGCAAGCCCCGTTGGAATCAATTGTCTTGAAGGAGGATCTTACCTACAAGGAGCAGCCAGTTAAGATTTTGGATGTCGCAGAGCGCCTCACCAGAAGCAAGACTGTTCGTTTTTGCAAGGTCCGGTGGAGCAACCACTCGAAGGAGAAGTAACGTGGGAACGTGAAGAAGAGCCGAAGCCGAGTTTCTAGCCTTTTCTCTAGCTAGCCCGAATCTGGGTCGAGATTCCTTTAAGGGGAGGTTTGTAACATCCCAATTTTGAGCTTAAAATCTTTTAATAGTTAGTAGGAGAAAATTCACCATTTGGATTTTATTTGAATTAAATTCAAAAGCTTAATATTGGACTTTACAATCAAAAACATTTAATGTGAATAATCCCAACATGAACAATAGCCAAAACTATTTTATTTTGGTTCTATGTGCTCGATATATTTTCTAGATTTTTCTAGAATTTTTCTCGAGTTCATTTGCTATATTCTATTGCTTATTTGAATTTCTCGTAATTTATGAAATAGAAAACTATTAAAAATCTCGAAACTCTCTCGCCGAATCTCCCGCCCAATCCTCCGCTCCTCGCGCCCGCTTCCCCGCCGGTTCCGCCTGTATGCCGCCTCCCACCGAGGTGGACCCCACCGTCGACCTCTCTGCTTCTCTCCCTCCGAATGCCCTGCTCACCTCCGCCGTTGGATCAAGCATGAACGGCCGGATGTGCGTGAGGTAAACGGAGGTTTCGATCGTTCTCTAGATTGTGGACGCTCGATTAGATCCGACGGCCGACCGAGTCCGCTTTCACCCGCGCGCTTTCCCACGCGATCACGCCGAGCCGCGGCCGCTGACAAGCGGGCCCACCGAGGCATCGCTCATCGCCTCTCGAAGTCGGGACGACCGACTCGCCGCGCCCGCTTCCTCGCCGTCTGCGCCTAGACCTCCTCGAGCCGCTCCTATATAAAGGGAGCTAGCCCTCGTCTCTCGCGCTCCAACCCGCGCAACCGCGCTCAAAACCCTAACCCTAGCCGCCGCAAAGCTCTGAGAAGCACCGCGCCGCCGCACTCCGACGAGCTTGTTCTCCGCCGCCGGTGCGCGCGCCTCTTCGTCGCACCTCGCATCGCACGGAGCTCCTCTACCTCCCGGTGGCCTTGGTCTCGCCGAAGACCACCGGGCCCCGATCCCGACGAACCCGAGACTCCGCCGCCGCTTCTACCTCACCGCCGCCACCCGTTGTCCCTGCACCGCGAGCACACCGCGTGATCTCGTGTCACCTCTACCTCCCGTACCACTCACCGCCGGCGATCGCCGCCGCTCGCCGTTGCCGCCGGATCCGAGCGCCACCGCCTCGCCGCCGCCCACGCCACGCCACCGCCGCCGCCGCCGCCTTTTCGCCTCGTGTGCGCGCGTGAGCCCGGCCGGCCCACGCGGCGCGTGCCACGCGGCGATCCACCGACCCGAGCCCGAGGCTCCTGTGAGACCTAGTCTACCGTGAGCGTGTCCCCGACATGTGGTCCCACATGTCGATTTTCGTTAATTCTTTTAATTCCGAAATTGTCTTGCTGACGTCAGCGTTGCGCAATATTCCGATTTTTCTTTAGAGAAATAATTCGAGAAAATCCAGAAAATCCAAATTAGGGTTTCTTTTAGATTTCCAAACTTCCAGAGCTCATAACTTTTGCATCCTAACTCCGATTGAGCCCATTCAAATTCCTAAATTTGTCTAAATTCAAGATCTATTTATCTGAGATTTTTATTTAATTTTTGGAGTTTGTTTTGCCTCTGTTATTTATTTGTTTTGTTTATTTTGTCTCGTTTGCGAGTAGACGTCGATTCGTCGGGGAATTTTGTGGAAGAAGGAGCACCCCAAGATCAAGACCAGTACATAGACCTTTCCAAGGCAAGTCATACCTTTGATCATCTTGAACCAGTTTTCCAAATACTTTGTTTCAAAGTACGCATTCTATTTTAATTATTTATTTAAATGCTTTGGGTATAGTTATTATCCAAATTGTTATCACACCTTGGCCTTGTATGTCATAATTCCTTCTCACCCTAGATTGGTTATTAGTTGGTAATATTATAGCACCAACGTGGGTTGGTTAGATGCAGTACAATTGCTTAGCCATGCTACGAGTCTCACATCTCATGTAAGTTGCAAACATTAAATCGACTAAGTGACTATGGAACCGTGTAAAACTGTGTGCTATGTGTTATTACTTCGTAATGGCATGTGTTGCACTAAAACCAACTGGTGGTAAAGGATTTAGACCGAGGCAAGTGGTGGAGATTGTGTGACATGGTGGTCTATGTGATGGGAATGATGATCTTTGTGACGTAGTTAGAAAATGGAAGTCTTGCCTTGGTCAATTAAGGACTTAACTTTGTGCGCCATTGAATCGAGCCTCATCTGCATGCGACCACATGCCCGTATGGGACGGGCCTAACTTAGTAAGTTATGGATTCTCGCATTGATGTTCAGTGGATATGTTAGGTCGTGTGACAGGTGGAGGTGCGACTACTTGGTGGTTGCATCGCGACGATTCGTCTTCCCGTCCAGCGGTGTGTTATACCAATTCTATGTGAGCTGGTATAGCGGTTTGTAAGCACACTGGGATGTCAATGTTTGAGATGAAGTTTCCGAACTGTTTTGTTACGATTGGTGCTTGCTACACTAGTTGTATCTTGTGGGTAAAGTGTACAACCTCTGCAGAGTGTTAAACAATCTATTCGAATAGCCGTGTCCGCGTCATGTACATGCTCGGGATTTCACACGAGGCGCTTTTCATAAAATCTTTGGGATGGGAGTCGTGACCTCAATCATATGGCTATGTGAAATAATCTGCTTAGTGTGTGTGTCTTTGTGAAAACAATCATTAAATTAATATTATTTATTTGTTTTGAATTATGTTTCCAATCTATTATTTGTATTCAATTGCAAATGTTGCTTTTATGCAAAAGAACCACAGAAGCCTTTTTCTTTGGAATAAGCCTTCATCTATACATTGCATTCTGTGGTATGATTTGTGAGTACGGTTGTGTACTCGCGCTTGTTGTAAAACTTGCGCCCAAACCTACAAAAGAGGAGGAGTCTACGCCTGCTTTCGAGGAGGAGTTCGCTGAAGGCTGATCGTTCGTTAACGTCTGGATCCCAGTCGGTTGCCTGTGGTGAATTGGTGGGATCTACGCTGGAGTTTTCCGTTCCGCTGCTGCTTTATTTACTATTAGCCCTGCGTGGCTTAATAAGTGTAAACTCGACCATAAGGTCAAAACCCTTATTTGTTATTCAAACTAATCGTTTACTTTATTTATCGCTTGTGTGGATCGATATTTACCTGTGTTAACCTGTGTGCACTAGCATGATCCCGACTAGTGCGATATACGCAGGGTTCCGTAATCGTACTGCGGGTCCCGACACGTGCAGTGTAGCGAAAGAACAATTGGAGCAGCCTAGTCCAACGAAAAGCGCTTCGGTGAAGTGGTCGCAGACGATCTTTCACTGTAGTCGATCGTCCAGCACAACGATTGTGTCCTCCAACAACCAATCTAGTTCCTCGCCAAGATCTTGGATCGTCCTCAAGCACAACAATGAAGTAGCGGCTCTATAGTATCCACAGGTCCAGGGTAGGAATGCTGTACGCCGATGTGCTAGCATCAAATCGCATAGAAGGCTCTCTCAAGAAGATGGCGGCTAGGGTTTGGAGCAACTCATGTCAACTCTTGTCATGTGTCTCCTTTGTTACGCGCCGTCCTCCCCATAGCCTCAAGCATCTCCTTATATAGCGCCCGTGACGGATCCTATTCGAACACGTTTGACGAATTGTATCCGTACTGGTTTTATTCCAACCAGTTAAGTGTGTACCCGTTAGGTTTATGTGTAGTTCGGTTGTGACACGGAAACACATTTCCAATCACGAGTCGTAGTGGTACCTAGTAGGACATAACGATTCCTGAATACACATAATTTATATCAGATGAACCTTAATGCAATATGATCTACGACCAGATCCTTATCACATACGACCAGCTTGTATCTAGTCACGACCAGTTGATATTAAGTTAAGACCAGTTTGTAACTCCTTATGACCCGTTAGTACTTAACTACGACCAGTTTGCAACTCCTTACAATCAGTTCGTGATTATGTTCGAGCATATGTTCGACCAGTCTACGACTTGTTCGCATCTCCATACAACCAATCTACGCTAGCTCGAAACTATGTTTGACCAGTCTACGACTTATTCATATCTCCATACGATCAGTCTACGACTAGCTCAAAACTATGTTCGACCAGTCTATATCTAGTCCAACTTAACGACCTGCTTGTGTATTCTCCCTTTGCCTCACAACATCTGGTTGGACTTCAGGTGAGATGTTGTGTCATCCATAGACTGTTCAATACTTTCTCGATCAAGTGTCAGATAACTTCATATGGTCGAACTCTTCGACCACTAGTAGCATGGCCATACACTTTCTTTATCCGACCACATCGAGGGACCTAGAGATATATCTCCTGTTATGTTAGGAGGGAAAATCCCATATCTGATCAGTCATATTCCTCTGCATGTTTCATAGCATACCCAAAAATCTACCTTTATAACTACCTAGTTACGGAGTACCGTTTGGCAACCCCTAAGAGTGCTATTACACATGTAGAAAATCATGCTGATCTCAGGTCTAAGGATTATACATCATCATGGCTTGAGGCCAACTGATGACACGTAGAATCATAACAATCTCAATAGTATCTCAAGGTGGGTCATTCCAACACCATGTTCTCTAACGTGTGTCTACATTATTGATTCGATATCCCTATATCTATGACTGGTGAAACATGGCCATCAATCAATACATGTGCTAGTCGTTGAGTCACTAGTATTCCAATCAGTGGTGACATTCGACCAGGGACACATTTAGAATGACATCATCATAAGTTAAAAGAACTTCACCAACAAGTCACATACTCGTTAATCTTTATAACTGATGATTCAATCAAGGAACAGAATAACGCTTATTCAATAATACATAAACATAGACGTGATATCATCATCTCTATGATTGCCTCTAAGGTATATCTCCAACACCATCCACCTGCTGCTGCCTACCGTGCAACGTTTTTCGCTGCCACTGCCTGCTGTGGAAGCGTTTTTCGCTTTTGTCACCTGTCGTGGCAACCCTTCCTCTCTCAAGTGCCTGTAGCCAGGTCTACCAAGACATGTCATGGCAACCAATTCGTCTGCCATCTTTTGTAGTGGCAAGGAGAGGGAAAGAGAGGCTAGCAAGGGTTTGGCCAGCAGAGGAAAAGAGAAGGAAAGAAGGAGAAGAAGAAGGGAAGGAAGGAAAAGAGGAGGAAATGTTAGATAACAGTTAGATAATCTCGTTAGTTTTCCAAGAAGATCTAGATCATTAGAATCGGAGTAGTGAGTGAAAAGTTACGGCCTTAGGAAGGTCGCTATCCAGAATTTGGACATAGCTGGTAGACGTTGTGAAGATGAGTTAGTTTATTATAGTAAATGGCAGAATTAAAATTTGGTGATAACTTGAATAAGTTATTAATTTTTTGTAGTTTTTTTAATTGGTATCATTCATACTTTTGCAAGTTTTAGAATTAAAGATACAAAATTGTGAAGCAGACTATCCTGACAGATTATGGGATGGTCTTCAGGGAAGGAAATGGGGAACAAAATGGTAGATTAAGGTCTTTATAACTAGAAAGTTGTAGGATTTTTCGTGTGGATTCCAGAAAGTCTTAGTTGGTTGAATTTGAAGTTCTTATGAATAATTTAGAGTGTTTTTACTACTGAGACAACGGGTAGTGTGGCTGGTGGTTTTGGGTTAATTTGCTCGGTTTGGCATAGACGTGCGATGATGATAAGTGTAAAGTGTGGGTGCTGTGATGTTATGATTTTAATGTTTGTCTTGCATTGTTTGTCTAGGGAGTGTGGTCTCTAGTGCCTTGCCGCCGCCTCACTATCCAGCTCCAAGGGGATAAAGAGGCAAGCGCATGGTAGACAGTGATTGATGGTGGATCGCTATATTCTTTATCACTCATTACAATTATGTTGTTTTTGCTTTCATCTTATTTAATTGCAAATAATATAAGTGGTCAGGATATTAGTTGTATTGATGAATTCAAGAATGTTGGATGACGATATTATTGATGAACTTATGTTAAATTGAGTATTCATAAGCATCATTACATGAAGAGAAGGTGATCATGGTGATCACATATCTACCTTGTTAGTAGAGACTCCATGGGAGTGGAGGAGGTCCCCGATTATTTTGTAGGACGGGCTTGAGAGGGAATATTGTCGCGAGTGTTCATTCACGCTATATCGATATACACGAAAGGAGTTGCATGTAGACATGTAGTATAGGGATACCTTGCATTTAATGAAAATGGAATTTGATGATTGAGTATGAGAATAAAGAAAAGAAAACAATTGATGATGATGATGATATTGTTTACAGTTGATTAATTATTGTTCATTGTTTATTATTGTGTTTGTTGAGTCGTGGACTCACTCTTACTCTATTGTTGTTTTTAGGTGACTGTTGATGACGCTGCATATGTGAAGGGTTAGCGCACTTGGAACCACGTCATACATTCAAATACTTGAAATGTTGGCATTGAGACACTTTATTAGCATGATGATTTATAATTAGGACTTGATATTATTGCTTAGCCCTAGTGGATAGGTTGAAGTTGATTATTCATTCAATAGACTTGATTTGATTGGTTTTGTTTTGACCTTGGTTTATTATCTTGCATGCTTCCTAGGAAGTAATTATCTACAATTGCCATATCGTTATGCTTGTGTTAATGTGACCCGTGGACAGGTTTTATCAATGCTATGCTTGCTGTAATTTACTAATAATTTGTGTTAAAATTGATAGTTAGTGTAGTTTAGTGGTATTACAGGCTCTGTATTTGGCCAGAGTGTGACACAAGCTCCATCTGCTCGTTGGTACCGTATCAACAGCAACAGAAGGGATGGAGGCGCAGGAGTGCAGAGGGATTGCGCAAGGCAGAGGTATGAAAGGGCTACGGCCGGGCGGCAGCAGGGGCGCAAGGAGGCTAGGGCAGAGGTGCTGGCGCAAAGGCAAAGGGGCAGCTGGGTTCGGGGGATTCGATCCCCTCTCTTTATCAATGGGCAGTCGATCCCCCTTGCTGAGTCCAACTCGGAGTCGGTTGAGGGTCCAAACCAGTAACCTCCTTCCACTTTTCTTCATTTTTTTCTAATTTCTTTCCTAATACCAATTCCCTTTTATATTTCTCTTTTAGCTTCTTAATTAAACAAGATATCAAAGGAAAACAACGGGAGACACAAGGATTTCTTTTTGAAAAAACAATGCAATATTAATTGTCTACACACATCTATATTAAGGCATCATCATGTTGTATATGTTGTAACCTTTTTTTACCTTATATGGGCACAAACATGTGAGTGACTATACAACACTCAACTAAATTTTTTTGGGATTTCAGTTCAATTTTGTGACCATTAATTGGATGGAAAACCAAGGGTCAGATCTTCCCACACCTCTAACCCTATTCCTAAGGCTGATCATTCGGTTTTTCTGGTAAATATGGTGTAAACGATATTGTTAATTCGGTAAATACGATATTATTTAAAATATGGTTCGGTATCGGTAAATACCACTTTATTTTGGTTTGGTATCGGTAAATGCCATATTCCTAGGTATCATTTCAGTATAAGTAAATACAATATTATTTAAAATATGGTCCAGTATTGGTAAATACTCGCGTATCCATCCCACCCCTCTAACCCTATTCCTACGTAACATCCCAAAAACCCTATTTTGTGAAAATATAATTAAAATAAACGGAAGAATAATTTTGAGCATGGTTATGTGTGGGAAAACTATTTTTAGCATGATGTTGAACCTTTGCATAAATCAAATAGAGAATTACATGCAAACAACATCTTGTAAGAATTTACGAGAAAATAAAAAAATATATAAAATCTTGAAAAATATTAAAAAAGAAACTATACCGTGTCAGGAGCCTCCACAAAAAAAAATCATAAATTTTGGAGCCCGTTTGTTATATTTAGCAAATTGAACAACAACCAGCCAGTTTAAGAAATTCAAAAAACCAAATTTGAATTCCCGCCTAACCTTTGGGCCGAAACCCAACAATCAGACCATCTCATTCTTTGCTTCGCCAGGAACAAGAGTGTCGTTCTCGACACCGGTGAGCAAGCCTCACACCACCGTTTCCTCTGGTGAGCTTCCTTGCCCTCGCCACCTACGTCACCATGCGCCCCTTACCTCATTGATACTCCTTCTTTGCTTGATGTAGCTCTGTGAACCCTATAGCGTGATCGTGCCATCATCTTCTTCATCTTCGGTGCACACCTCGTTTTGAACCTCCGTGTTCTCAGTGCTCTGGTGAGCTTGAACCTCATCTAACCGCGTAATATTGCGTTCCATACTCCACTAATGCTCCTTCATTGCTTAATGTGGACCCAAGCTTAGGGAATCGCCGGAATCGAGCTCTTTCCCAAATCTAGCCGACGCCAATTCCTTTTTTGTTCGTCGTCACTCCGGTGAGTCCCTGTTCGATTCCTCGCTCCTACACCATCCTTAGGACCTCAGGAATCTAATGCTCTACTTCTTGTAGCATCTCCATCACCACAAAGCGCCAGCACCGTGAGCCATCTTTGCGCCGCTGTTGTTCAACATCAACACACTTCTTTGGCCATTCCCCCACATTATCTACACCCTTGGTTAGCTTCTAGTAGTCCCCTGGTGCTTATATATGCGTTAGATCGGTAGATTAGCTAGCATATCATAGAGATCACCGTGGCAGCCAAGGCGTCACCACGAGAAAGGGTATCGCTATCGCTCTGGTGACCATTGGCCCCCGAGCCATTGCATGTAGCATCGTAGTCGCCCCCTAGTGCTAGTGTGCACCATCTTTCGCCACCGATTTGCTCCAAGTGTGAAAACCATTTTGGACTTGAGGAGCTCCACCACTTATCGCCGGCGTAGCATTGTCTCCGTCCATATCTCCGACCTCCACCACAACCCGACGAGATAACCGTCAAGAGGGAAACCCATTTTGCCCATCCTGGAGCCAAGTCGCTGAACCGTTCGCCGCCGGCAAGCTCGCCATGGCGCTCGATCGCGCGCAGCTCTGCTCCCTTCTCCTTCTGTCGTTGATAGTGGGTCCCACTCGAGATGAGTATTAGCTTAACACTAATGACAGTGGTTAAGTGAAACTAATCAATGTCATGTGGGACCAACTGAAAACTAATCAAAAATATAATTTAAAACATGTTTAATATACGAGTCACAAACATGCAGGACCACACACTATTCTCAGTTTTAAAACACGTTTTAAAACCCGAGAGACTGACATGTGGACCCCAATCATCAATTAAATTAAATCAAAAATAGGTTTAATCATTAGTTAATAAATAACGAGTCTATGACAAGTGGGACCGTCTCTCACTACTACAAAAATCTCATCACAGACGGTTCAAAACCATAATCACAGTCGGTTTTCGAACAGTCTGAATTTGTATGTCTGTGATAATAGGCGGTTATCACAGACGATTTTTGAGCCGTCTGTGATAAGGCACAACACAAACGATTTTTGGCTAAAACCGTCTGTGAAGGGCTACTATCACAGACAGTTTCCACCAAAACCGGTCGTGATAGTTCCTTATATCTAACTATTTTTTCTAATTTTTGTCTAGCCTCAGGAATTGCTAGCCATGCCCTCTGGAAACAAGCAAACAGAAAACAAGTAGCTCACAGATTAATCTATTATTGACAACTCAAAGTGATCATTTACAACTGAAAATCAATTACAAAAGAATATGTTCAAACATTGTTGCTAGAGTTACAATTGAATTACAACTACTCAAAGTGAATTACAATTGAATCAATTATTTGAAGATGGTTCAGCGGTGTCGACGGAGTGAAATTCTCCGCTAGCGTTAACGATATCCGTCTTGATGAAGCTGTAGAGTTGTGCTCAAACATCCGAGATCTCAGTCATAATGAGTGCATCTAAATCTATTTTCAAGCCCTATCACTAGCAGGAGTAAAGTAGTAAACATATATATTTAAATTTATAATTATAAAATAATTATTGAGAGATTGACAAACCTCGGGATCCTTCATCTTAGCACTCATGATTTGATGCATATGATGGCAAACGTAGAATGCACATAGGTGATCTTGTTTTTACCGGTGGTACTGCAAAAATAGAATTACATATATAGGTATAGTCAGTTCGAGATGCATTATTACGAAGTGTGATATAGGATTATTGTGTTGTAGCGTGTACAAGAAATCGTGTTCTGTGTTGCAGTGTGGCGCTCGATCCCTTATATGGCCCTCTCTCGGTAACATAAGCGATGAACGACCTACATGATTCTAAAAAGTTATCCTCGACCATTTCAAACGAAGGAAGACTACAATAGAGTTATGTATGGAGGGAATGAGTATACCTATCGAGTATTCCTTCCACAAGAGTGAAGTCGTGGGTTTTGTTGAGTAGAGAATCAAGGTATATTATCTTGTTCCTCTTTGGTACAATGACTAAAAGGATCCAGTAGTATATACTCATGTATGTCGCTATAATTATTAAACCTAAGTTCGTGCTGTGTATAAAGTAAAAATGAAATTTGTATAGCAAGTAGTGAAGCACTTACTTCTGGTTGTAGGGCACCAGTATGTAGTCCTTGTCATCCTAAGCAAGTAATCCCGTCGTTTTGTATTTCATAATGTAGGATGCATCTTAGTTGATGGTTCGCTCAGAGACCATGTGTAGGTCGAGGAAACCCACCGGTTGTCTCCATCCCTGAGCTTTTTTTCATCATGTATCTATACATAAACAATGAATTATGATATTTATCGGTATTACGTGAATGTAGAACTCAATTGTACACACTTATAATGTCCAGCATCGTAGAAGTGAGGTGTCGAGGGCAGTGAAGTTGAATAGGTCGAATAAGTCGTTGAAGCCCACAATGAAGTGGCCCGGTTCGTAGAGAAAATGTTCCTTTGTGTATCTGATGACGATTCTAGAATTGCACCCTTTCTCTTTGGTCTTCCGCATGTAACAGACATGCAAAGACTGGCAACCTACTCCAGCATGGGCTAATACTGTGTCGGGGGCCAACGGACTTCCGAGGGAGTATTTCTTGGGCTTGGGAGGCACCTTAATGTTCTTCGATTTTGATTTGGCCTTAACGACTCGCCTGCTACATGTCTTCCTATGAGACAACTCAGGAGTCGATACGACGGCACGTTTTTCTTGTTCCTTCGGCGTCTTCTCCATGGGAACCGATGAGGCGGCCTTCTAAAGCCAAGGTTGAGGTGGAGTCATCGAGGGTCCTGTTGGAGAGGCATGGTCGTGTCGAGATGGCGGCACTGTAGGGTCCAGAGTGATGTCTTTTTTGGACCACTAGATAAAAGTGTACCTAGCATCTCCTAGTTCGTCCTTTATTGGTCTCTTTCGGTACTAATTCGGTCCTTATGTTCATATCAACCAAGTAACACCGTGCGTTAACACCATTCTTTGTTTTGCCACTAATGTTCAGTAAGAGACCAATCAAGATATCACATACATTCTTCTCCATGTGCATGACGTCGATGTAGTGGCCAACTTCTAAGTGCTCCTAATAAGGCAAATTCCAAAAAATTGACCGCTTTTTCCAGATGTTCTTCTGACGGATCCTTAATTTACATCCCTTCCCAAGCACAACATCGATATCCTTAACCATATCATAAACCTCTTTCCCTCTAAAAGCCCTTGGAGCTGAACCGTCCTCTTTATTTCCATCGAATTATTTCTTTATCTTACGGTGTGGGTGAATCCTGGAAGGAACCTACGGTGACGCATATACATAGTTTTGCGCAAGTTGTTCAGCCATACACTCTCCGTACCATCTAAGTAGTGCGGACACTCTTTGGCTCCTTTTGTACTGAACCCCGACAGGTTAATGTACTTTCACTTCATACACAACCAAGGAGGAAGGTTGTACATGCATAGATTCATAGGTCAGATGCTATGTCGGTTGCCCATGTTACTGAAATGATTCATTCCATCTATACTCAATCCTAACCTTATGTTCCTCAGTTCCGCACCGAACTCTTTGAAACTCCGATCAAAGTTTCTCCACTGGACAGAATCAGCAGGGTGTCTTAACTTTCCATCTTTCTTATGCTCATCCGAGTGCTAACGCAACAATCTTGCCTCCTTTCGGTTCGTAAATAAATGCTTCAAACGTGGGATCACAGGCAGATACCACAACATCTTAGTAGGTGGTCTTTGCTTCACCTTAGCAGTATTCTTACGCTTGTATCGGGATGCTTTGCACACGGGACATACATGCATGTCTGCATACTCTTTACGGTACATGATACAATCGTTCGGACATGCATGTATTCTTTCTACTTTCATTGCTAATGGACTGTCGAACCCGGGAGCGAAGGATCCCAGATTCTCTGTGCTTCATACACTAATCCATGAATAACTAGTGTGCACAGTCAAACAAGGGTGGGTAACATAACCATACAACGTCATTTATTGAAATAAGTAGAGTTGTTACAAAAGGGGGCGTAAAGCCAACAAGCAAAATACAGCGAAGCAAAAGGCAGTACGGTAGACCACACGATTCGCCACAGGCAATCGTCTGGGGGCGTAGCCTAGTCGTTCAAGTTCTCGTTCTCCTCTAGTATTCCTCTCTTGCTCAATATTTGAATTAAGTAAGAGTGAGCACAAACCACCGTGCTCGCAAGTCACACCCAAGAAGTAACAGATTATAATGCATGTAAAGATTTATCAATGGGTGGCTTATACGGCTCAATTTGCGTATAGCAATATTTTTCATTTAAATAGTCATACTAAGTTCTAAAGCAATTTATTCTATAGCTAAAATTCATTTTCTAAATTTCAAGTTTTATAGTGAGATAACATTCATCAACAAGTGGTGAATGATACCCTCCTATCACATGGCTTCCCGCCCAATTCCCATTTGAATAGAAATCCAAAACAATTGATAAAGGCTTTTGAAAACAAAACAAAAACTAATTTTGAGTGGCTTTGCTAGCACGTCCTTGATCGTGGACACAACCATCGAATAGTTCTTGATACTCTACAGAGGTTGTACAACTTTACTCACAAGAGATAATTTGACTTATAATGTGTGTCTGATACATTGCCGAAGGTGTGAGACTAAGTCATTATCACAAAGCTTTTACAATGCATCATCCCACCGTAGTCCCGCCTCACTAAGGTTTCGCCCCCTTTGGATAGAAACCCGCTCGGTTCAGGCCCCCTCTTGCGCTAGGTGGGAATACATAAAAGTAGGTTATGAAAGACACCCACACAACCAGATGCACAACCACCGTGAAGTGATGCAAATTATTTAGCCAGGTCCAGCCACACAGGACATGTGGTAGTACGATGGGGCTTAGCAAGATGTGGCTCGAAGACCGGTCCTTAACTGACTTGGACGACTTCTAAACAAACCCTGGGTCTCGACCATAGAAATGAGTCGATCTCGTGCATAGACATGCACCCATCCAAACATCCATTTCACCTAAGTCCAAACCAATTTTTATTTTGTTTAACAAGTCAAACCATTTTATAAATTTCTATGGTAAAGACAATACCATAGCAGCATTTTAAATCATAGGTGATTTTGTGGCTAAATTCCTAAAGTAAATATTTTTTGTCTAAGTTCCGACTAAACATAGTGTTTTCAACATGTTCTAGTTCATACTAATGTATCAACCAGATTTCCACTAAGGTATCAAGGAGTGGGTAATTTGATATCAAAATTGGGTGTACAATAGAATTAGGGATAACTATAAAGTTAAAACAAAGATTTAAATTACTTGAATTTAAATACGCATGCAATAATAGTTTAAAACATAATTTAAATACTTTGAAATACTAGGATTCAATATGATCAAAGGTGTAACTTGCATTGCTCAAATGCTTGAGGATCTACTTCTTCGAAGTATTCGGGTTCCCCGGAGTCATCGAAATCTACACGCGAAAATGAGCCGAATTCAAATAAAATTCAAATAAATTCAAATGATAATCAAAAGAACTCCAAATCAAATAATTTTAGGTTAGAGCGCTAGATATTGAATTTAGATAAATTTAGAAATTTGAATCACTCGAATCAGAGTTCGAACGGAGGAGATACGACCCTCGGAAGTTGACAAATACATGAGATAATGAAAAAGAGAATTTTTGGATTTTTGATTTAATTTTCCGAAGGAAAATCAAATTATTGCGTCAGCTGACGTCAGCAAGGGGATTTTTGGATTTTAGCTGAATTAAAATCCAAAAGGAAAAGAAAGGAAAAGGCCACGTGGCCCGGAGGGGCGAGGTGGCGCTGATGTGGCGGCCAGGTCAGCAAAAGGGGACGTGGCCGTGATGTGGTGCCCAAGTGGCGGCCACGTCACCTTCGGCGACGCAGTGGCATGCGGGCGCGTGGCTCGCCGGCGCTACGCGCCGGGGCGAGTCCAGCGGATGTGTGGAAAAGGGGCACGTAGCCTCGCTGGACCTGGTGCGCGGCTAGCGGCGGAGGGGCACGACGCGGTGGCCGGCGATGAAATGAAGAAGCGGCGGTGAGGTGCGGTCGACGTGGGCAACGAGCTTGATGGCAGTTCGGCAGAGTGAGTGCGCGCACCGGGTACTTCGTGACGAGGCGATGCCAACGGTGGTGGCGGAGGCGGCTGAGGAGCTTCCTCGGTGGCGTAATCATCGGCGGCGAGGAGTGTGGCCGGAGCTCTTGGAGCTCAAATCTCCAGCAATTGATGGAGAGAGAGGGGGAGTGAGTTGAGGGAATGGGGAGAGGAGGAGAAGGGGCATCGGGGGTGCGCTTTTATAGGTGCTGAGGAGGAGCGGGGAGGAGACGCGGCAAGGGTGTTCAACGGGAGCTCCGGGCCGGCGCAGGACAAGGGCAGGCGAGGAGGGGACGGCGACGGGACGGGGAGTGGACGGCAGAGTGACACGCGCAATAAATGTGTGTTGAGGAGGGCGCTGCGAGGGCAGGGCGGGACAAGGCGTCGGCGGAAAACCAGGGCACGAGCGCACGGCCGCAGGTGTGGGGCTCGACGGGCAGAGTAGGAAGAAGGTGGGGGACAGGCGACGCTGGCGGTTGGGCCCGTCGCGTCATTGAGAGGGAGGGGGCGCGGCGTGGAGCGGGCTGGCGCGTTGAGGGGCCGGGGACTGGGCCACGCGTGGGAACAGGAGTGGGCCGGGAGCTGAGGCTTTCGGCCTAAAGCAAGAAGAGGATTTTCAAATGGTTTTGAATTAAGAAATACAAGAAATAGAAAAGGCTTTTTATAAAATAGTTAATTAGGTCCACAAATTTCAAGAAAAATACACAGAAATCCCTTGAATTAAATGGAACCTAATAAAATTATTTATAACTATAGTTTAGTTTTAAATTTTGCAACCAAATTATTTTTAGCTTTCGGGACAAAAGAAAGACACTTTTTAAATTCCAGAAAATCCAAGAAAAACTTTATATACTCTTTTTGACTTTTGAATACAATAAAACTTAAGAAATTTAAATAAATCAAATTTTAATTTAATTGAAGTTTGGTTAACTCAATTTAAATTATTTTTATTTCTCTGAAATTTCAAGTTTAAGCTTTATTAACCCAATAAACCAAACGTTATTTTTAATTTTGAAAATTTTCAAAAAGCTCAGAAAATCGGGATGTTACATGGACAAAGAACCTTCTTGGCTTGGTAGGTGGTGCTGGGCAATACGTTTTCCTTCAGAAGGATGTTCGCTAGGAGACCTAACAACGCTGTGAAACTCTTGTCGGACCAATCATTGCTTGCCTTCAATTTCATCAGTTCAAGTACGGTTGACAACCTTGTGTATTCTGGCTTGCAGCCAGGGAACAAAGGTTTTCCCGAGTCCTCCATTAAGTGCTCGAATTTATAAAACTCTCTCTCACTGTAGTTCCCTTCTGCATCATGTAGCATCTGATCCAGATTATCATCGTGCGACCTATCCTCATCAAAAGCACATTCCACATCCGGCATATCGTTGACTTCCTCGGTGATATAATCATTATTAACTTCCTGTATAATCTGTTCTTCACCGTGACTGGTCAAGTGCGCTTTGATCAACATGTATACCCTTTTTTGAAACTCCTTCGAATCAAGTGCGCTTTGATCTGCACCGGGTTGTTAAACATCTTTAGATTACCGCAATCATTGCATAGACAATACATAAATTTTATCCCCTTCTTCAACATATCCTGCTCAGCGGCTCTTCTAAAAGCAAACATGTCATTAATATACTCTTCACTCACACGGTTCGCATCGTACATCTAGTTTTGGTCCATCTACGCTACGCTCGTAACAAATTAGTAGTAAATTAGATTAATAAACCACATGTACTCTTCCTATCAACCAAACATACTAAAACTGATTAGCGATTAACCTAGAGCAAATATAAAGAGTTACAGGTAGTTACCATCGGAGCTAACGACGAAAATCCCAAATATTCCGCGAGATTCTCCTCCCTTTCTTCCTTCTCTCCTTCTCCTCCCTTCCTCCACTCTTTAGCTTCCTCCTTTCCTTCTCCTCCCTGCCTCCTTCCTTCCCTTCCTTCTCCTCTCTAAGGTGGCGCAATGGGGGAGGAGGCAGCAATGGGTGGCGGCTCTAACGGGAATGAGCAATGGGGGGGGGTCTGTCTGGAGTAGGTATTTATAATGCCTGCATAAAACCGTCTGTGATGTCTAAGATTATCATAGACAGTTCTTATTAAGAACCGTCTGTGATAGGTCTGTATCATAGACGGTTCCTAAGGAACCATCTGTGATAAGTTCAACACAGACAGTTCCAAAGGAATCGTCTGTGATGAGGCGTCCACTATAAGTTGTTTTGTAGTAGTGTCTGTTTTTATAAATAAAATTAAGGAAATAAAAATATGAGGCACTGACAAGTATGCCCCACATGTAAGTTAATAAAATTCAGAAAAATGAGAAAAAACTTCTTTCAGTTAAGATAAAAATATGTTTTCTCTGTTAGAAAGCGTAAACCTCAGATAATACAGTTTCGACGTCACCCTTTTCTTAATTTCTAGAATTTTCAAACAAAAGCACATTAAAACATTAATAACTTTTGCATACGAACTCCAAATTGAATGAATCTTTTTACAAATTCATATTAAATAATGCTCTCTCTAAATATGCATTTTTTTTGTATTTTGTTGCCGTCAAAATTATTTTTCTATATTTAATTTGCCATCGACTCTTTGAATAGACATTGATACTTCGAACGAAATTTACAATAATCCTCCATCCCCATACTCTGAGATACTAGAGCAAGGCAAGCACCCCCTTTGACTGTTGATCCTATTATTTCAATTACTTTATTTCGTTTCGCAAAATCTATTATGCTTGCGTGTATGTTTATTTAAAATTGATATGTTTGCGAGTAACGGTAGTTATATTCCTAAGCAATGTATGATCCTTCTTGAAATGTTTGTATCCTTACTGTTGTTGCTATTAGGTTATGGTTTAGACAATGAATGATGTCAAGTTGGGTATTTCGACTTGGAATGTTGTATAGATGCTTAGACAGACTCTAGTCTCGTTAAAATTGAAAAAATATATTAAAATATGTAGTATGAATTTAGGAGATTTTGAAATATGGTCCAGATGGGTTACCTCTTTTTATTTTGTATAAAAATAAAAATGAAAAACTATTTTATGAAGTGGGCGGGTTATATTATAAACTGTGGAGTGTGAGAGGTGTATCTCACAAGTAGATAGGGGGAGATCCTTGCCCGGGTCGATTAAGATCCGAATGCTGGTATATCCAACCTAAGCGTAAGCGTACAACCGCATGTGCCGGTGTGAGACGACTTTAGCTAATTAAGTCATCAAAGACTAGTCTTGCATATTGGTAGGTCGCAGTAGTGCGAGCATCGGGTAGACATGTTCGAAGGGGCTCCTTTCACCACGGTGTCGGGAACAAAGCTTACCGACACAACGGTTAATATCTTACTTTGGCGGGAGGTACTCGGGATCAAAGTGAGGGTTTTCATTATCGGGCTAGTGCAAGGCTAGGACTAGGTGATGTAAAGACTTCGTTACATGCTCTAAACTGCTTACTAAAAGATCGTGAGCGGTGGTATCAAAAAATGCCGGATAAACAAGAGAATTCGTATACTATAGGCAAAGTTGTACACCTCTGAAGAGTGTAAATCTATTTGAATAGCCGTGTTCACGGTGATGACCGTGCTAAGTGTAGTATTGCCAGGTATAGACTTGGTTTTTTGCAAAAAAACAATTCTTTTGGAAAATGTGGGATTGGTTTTTGTTATTGATTACTTGAGTGTCATGTCTATGGCTAAGATTGAAGTGTTGATCACAACCGAGGAGGGTTATGAGTTTACTTAGGTTATGTTACTTACTTGATTATTTCATTATCAGTCAATAGCTCTTTAAATTTTCCGTTGCAAAGTGCTACTTATTGTTATTACAAATAAAACTTGTTTAATGTTGAAAATAGCTTGTAGAGTAGAGCATCATCCTTTGTTAGCCTTGCATTTATAATTATATTGTGATACACTATAAGTCTTGCTGAGTACAAAATATACTCAATCTTATTTAAATTGTTGATCAGAGTTTGAAGATGAGCCTATGCCATATGACGTGTTATGTGCACCTGGTACAAAAGGGTTCGGTGACGGGTCTTGCTAGAACTTGTTCTTGTTGGTTGCCTGAGGGTTTGGATGGGCACGCCGCTGGACTTTTGGGTCTAATACTTTTACTTCCGCTATTTAACTTGCTACTTCTGATACTCATCGTTTTACTTGGATGTAATCACTTAAGTGCCATATTTCTTTTATGTTGTATGCATATTGTGTATGGATGTGTATGCTAACATTGTGGATGTGTGTACTAACTACTGATTATTGGACTAGTACGGTATACACACGAGGGCTTCGAGTATTCCACGCTAGGGGTCCAACATCCTAGGGCTTTTCATTCGGTTTTTTCGATAAATACGATGTATACGATATTGTTAATTTGGTAAATACGATACTATTTAAAATATGGTTCGGTATCAGTAAATACCACTTTATTTCAGTTCGGTATCGGTAAATACCATATTTACCAAAGTTGACACGAATTGCGAATGATATTGCAACCTTATTAGACAATCAGGCTATTAGGCATTTAGGCGTTAGCACTTACTCCACTTAGGCAGTAGTCGGCAGTAGCCCAGTCTAGCTATCCAGGCATCCAGCCCCAGCGGCGGGCACCACACTAGCCGGCACTGGTAGGCAGAGCCAGAGGCCAGACCGCCACTCACCAAAGGCCCAGAGGCCAGAGGCTGAGTGCTGTGCCGGGATGGGTCGATGAGTCCATCAGAGGGGCGTTCGGTGGCAAGGCAGTTGCGCAGGCGGCGGCGCTCGCCGGAGATGAGGCAGACGGCGTCCAGGAGCACAAATCTTCAAGTGGATTTGAAGGTTAGAAATTCGACTGATTTCACAAAAAATTTTAGTCAAATGTTGTTTAGCAAATCCACAAACATTTTAGGTGTCATGTCTACCAACTTAATTTCAACATAGGTCTAATATATCTATTATAAATTAATCATCAAGGTTGATTACTGTTATTATATTATAACTCAACCCCATAGTCTTCGGTGAAGATTTGGAAGGAAAATTTCCTTTTCCTAATTGAGATGTCTAGGCCGGTTGTAGATTTCTAAAAGAATTTACCCTGAACCTGTATTAGATTGGACACACATTTGCTACATTTGCCACTCCATTGATGCAACTCTGATGCATGTCTGTTTCTAAAAAAAGCTCTGATGCATGGAGGGGATAGGAACCACATTACATAAAGATATTCCATACAAGATACACCAATTACACTATAAACTGAAAGTGCTCCTTGAAATTTATATAGGACTAGTTGAATGCACATGCTTTGCTATGGATTAAAAACTATTAATCAAGCCATTGCTGGCCTAGCCCTCGGCTTCTTCATCGCCAAGTTTGGCCTACGCTACGCCCAGTGGCGGAGCCTGCGGCTTTGGATAGCCCGGGCAAGCTCATCAGGAAAGGAAAGCTCTGGTTGACGCAAGCTCAACAAGCATCGGCAATCAGGAGTGGAGTCGCGCGCGAAGCCCGGGCACTTGCCCGGTTAATAGGGACGCTAGCTCCGCCCCTGGCTACACCCTCACGCTACGCCCAGCCAAGCTCAATTGCAGCTTGTGCCGTGCCTCCATTGTTGCGCTCTCAGTCTATGCCGTATCACGTCACTTGTGGCATCATCACCCTCGTTTCACGTCGCTCGCAGCCAAATTGGGCCCACTTGAGCTAGGAGAGGTCACTCGACGACAATGGAGAGAATAGGCCCAACGGAGGAGGTTGTTAGATAAGAATAAATTTTGTTAGAAGTTAACTTGTTTGTTGGGGATTAGAAGTAGTTTTTTCTCTTTTTTGTTAGAGGTTTTTTAGAGGTGAAAGGGAGGTTGTTAGGGGGTGAGTAAAGAAAAGATGATGAACGTGCTCCAACCAACCTATAACCGGTCCGGTATATATATATATATATATGAATTAAGAAGCATTTGTCTTTGGCATGCACCACCACATTCATTTCCTGCTTTTCTTTGCCTCAATATATATATATATATATATATATATGAAAATAGTATGATACTCTTGGGAGTACGTACTCCCACCTCTCATATACCACTTAAATCATACAATGATACCTCATTATCTATTTGAGCATACTCCAATAATGATTATAAGATACCTCAAAGTGAGTTCCACAAAAAATTCATTAAATTCCACTTTTTATAGCAAAATTTGTGCATATACTTCTTTTATATATGAAAAAGGGTATATAGCAAAAAACAAAGGGCTCTAATGAAAATTTTTCAATCAAGTCGCGTTGGAGTATCTTATAATTGGTATTTAAATATACCAGAAATGATAAAGAAGTGTAAAGAGTATACTCCCACTTCCAATATACCACTTAAACGAATATATTATACTTATTTATCACTTTCAGTATACTTGAATACCAATTATAAGATACCCCAATGTGATTTGATCGAAAATTTTTCATTGGAGCCCTTTATTTTTACTATATACCCTTTTTCATACATAAAAGAAATATATACACGATACACGGATTTTGGTATAAAAAGTGGATTTTTATGAAATTTTTCATGAAACTCACTTTGGTGTATCTTATAATCATTATTGGAGTATACTCAAATTAATAAAGAGGTATCATTGTACAATTTAAGTAGTATATGAGAGGTGGGAATACGTATCTCAGAGTAACATACCATTTTCATATATATATATATATATATATATATATATATATATATATATATATATATATATATAACTTGAAATATACTTATCTACTTTGGGTATATATATATATATATATATAAGATATCTTATATATCTCACAACGTAGGAGTATCTTGCAAACCAAGAGTATGTATGTGTAGTATATTTTATATAAGACCATATATATAGTATTTACACATTTTCAGAAGTGGTATGTACAATTTATAGATATACTTCTTTTAAATGTGTAAATAATATGAAGGTATTTACAAAATATACTAAAAATATTGGACTTTCTTGCAAATTTTTCCTATGGTTCACATTAGAGTATCTTATAATTAGTATATGAGTATACCCAAAGTGATAATGGAATATGTCAAGTTCTTTTATATATATATCAAATATATATATATATATATATATATAAAAATATTTATATATATATATATATATATATATATATATATATATATATATAATGGCGATAGAAATATGTACCAGCTTTCGCCGAAATGGAGGAAGAGGGTGAAGGCAATGCAGATAATCAGCAATGATGTAATGATGTTTGTCATCCAATCTGGAATGCGACGCGTCAGGAAAGAAATGGGGAGACCAAACGAACATGATTCCAGGCACCTCTGGTAGCCATGGCCTATTCCATGCAGAAGATCAACTTTAGCTTAGGGGGTGCTTGGTTTCATTCCTCAACCAAATTTTCCTGGCATCAAGTAGAGATGCTGTTTGGTTAGAGACATGAACATTTCTTGCTGACGCAGAACCAGCGGCGAGAGAGGACGTTGGTGCGTGCGGCGGCCGTGGTGGAGGGAAGGCTGACGAGGATGCCGTGGAGGAGCTCGATCGTCGGGGAGGTCGGATGATGCGGTCTGTCGCTACTGCCCCACGCTGGTGGTCTATGTTAGGGTTTGTTTGTGGTTGTGTCGAGACGTGTACTTGTGGATGTGGACTAAGGGTGCAAATGGGGTAGATAGTTCCCGACCAACCGAATCAATTCAGAGCGAATTTACAGATATCCAATCTGTTTTCCCGGATTCAGATAAAATTTTTTTTTTTTTTGCCAATTCGGATCCGGAAAGAACTTATTCGGTTGATTCGGAGCTATCTGAAAAAAAAAAAACGGAACTATCCGGCAAACTAACCGATTCCCTATCCGAACTCCTGCTAACACACAAAGACACAGAACACAGGCACACAGGCCGAGTCGCCCTCGCCCGACGCCCCGCCCCGACTTCCACACTGCCAGACTGCCAGAACTCAGAAGCCCAGAACCACAACGAACGACGCCACATCCCCAGAACCCTCGCCGCCGCCGCGTTCCTCCTCCCTCGCCGCAGCTGTTGCCTCCCTTCCTCTCCTGCGGTCCCTCCTCAATCGCTATCTACACCTCCCCCAACCCGCGGCTCCACCTCCGCCTCCCTCCTCCGGTCCTCCCTCGTCGCCGCCGCCTCCCTTCTCCCTCGCCGCCTCCGCCTTCCCTCCCTCACCTCTCCCTGGCTCCCTCCTCATCTCTGCCTCCCCAGTCCCCAGTCCCCCCACCTGCGCCCTCCCCCGTTGCGTCCCTCCTCCGGTCCTCCCTCGCCGCAGCAGCCGCCGCCTCCCTCCTCCCTCGCGGCTGCAGCCGCCGCCTCTCTCCTCCCTCGCCGCCGCAGTAGACTCCCGGCCTTCGTTCCCTCGCGGCGACTGCACAGAGACAGGTTTAGTGAGTTTTTTGCTAGTCAGCACTATAACATTGTCGAGAGATATGGAGTGTTTCAATTAGAAGTACTTTGAGGTAGTTTCCTGCAATACTAATGAAGCCTTAGAAGAGGGCGCTTCGTGTAAGGCTGTTACTTTCTGAAACCTTCGGTTCTTGCATCTGTTCTCTAGTGGATCGAAAATTGCTGACTGAGATAGAAAGATGATTTGTCAGACTGAAATTGTGGACTAGTTATTTGTTAAACTGCAGATTAAAATGGATTTGTTGGTTGCCAAAATTTGGGAGAAACCATTTGTGGCTCAAGTAGTTCTTTCACCAAGCAGTTACTTTCGCTTCTCCATAAGTTTAAGATTAACAGAACTTGCAGCTGCAGAAATGTGAGAATGGCCTTACTAGTTACTATGCCGTCAACTAGCACCATAGAGTACATGGCACCAGGTAAATCAATGTCAGTATTGAGCGCGACGGTTTAATTACTCACCGTTTATCATATTTCTTTGAACTACTGCATGGAGCATGGAGCATGGATTAATATACATCTTTGAGCTAAATGGTTATTGGATGATTGCAAGCTTTGAAGAACTTTGCTGCAAGCATGACACTAACTAATTAAGTTGCAGAAAAGTCTGGTTTGCCTATGACATTTGTTAATTCCTATGATATCTAGGTTAGATTTGTTCCGTTTATGACCTCATCGCATTGGATGGGGAGATATATTTGAAAGAGCCAAATTTCTGACGTCCAAGTTTCTTTTTGCATCGACCATTTATAAACAAATAATGTTTCAGATTACTAGGAGGTTCTACAGAATTATGTTTAAGGAACAACATACACTCCATTGATATCTTTTGGCAGTAGCTGATGCCATGTGGTATCCTACAAAGAAATGATTTTTGTTAACAATATTTTCATTACTTGCTTCGCTTGTTCACTTCATCACTTGTAGACTTGCTATATTACATCTCATTTGTTGGCTTTGTTGTTATTTGAAGGGAATTGAGAATTTGAGATGACTGCTGCAAGTGAAAGTGCGAGCATTTGTGCAAGCACAGGTGCATCCCCTGTTGCTGCTACTACCACAGTTGGTACGGGTCACTCAGTGCCAACGCCACCACTACTGAATACTGGTGCATTGGTTGCGTGTGACTGTGAGACAGCTACAATCATGGGAGGTGTAGGACGTGTTGAAGTAGATGAATGCACTTTCACAGGAGAGGTTGAGCCTGCTGTGAAGAAGCAGAAGAAGTGCACCTCCAAGGTTTGGGAGTACTACTCTAAGTACTCGGTGACTATTAAGACAAAAGATGGCGGGGAGGAGATACAAGTTTGGGCGAAATGCAAGAAATGTCCTCACAAAGCTCGAGCTGAGACCTCAAGGGGAACGAAGGTATTGTGGAACCATGTGGGATTCAAGCATGCGGTAAAGCAAGACCAACAACAGCTGCAACTTGGGAATGATGAAGGTGGAGAAAATAGTGCAGTTGTTCAGATTTATAGGTATGATGCTGAAGCTAGCCTGAGGAAGTTCTATTTGGCACTAGTTATGCATGAATATCCCTTTGTTATGGTTGAGCATGAGTACTTTGTTGATTTCATCAAGTCTCTCCGTCCTGATTTTTCTTTCAAGAGTCGCACAACCACTAGGAAAGAGATATTGGAAATATTTGGAGATGAAAAGAAGAAGTTGCATGAACAACTAAAATCTCTTTCTTGTCGATTTTCTGCAACTATGGACATGTGGACATCTAATCAAAATAAATGTTATATGTGCATCACTGTGCATTGGATTGATGATAACTGGCATCTGCAAAAAAGAATTGTTAAATTCATTCATGTGAAAGGGAACCATACAGGAACTAATCTAGCAACTGAATTTGTCAAGGGTGTTATGTCTTGGAACATTGAGAAGAAGTTATATGCTCTCACTCTAGACAATGCATCATCCAATGATAAATGTGTTAGAGAAGTAGTGGTGGAGCTTAATAAGCATTATCCCTTGATATGTGATGGTGTTTTTTTTCATGTGAGATGTTTATGTCACATACTAAACCTTGTCGCTCAAGATGGCTTGAAAGTAATTGCATCTTCAGTTAAGAATATTAGAGCTACTATTGTTATTGTGAAGAATTCTCCATTCAATGGGAGGAATTTCAGAAGTGTGTAGCAGAATGCGACTTAGACAATAAATTCGGTCTTCCATTGGATGTGCCTACAAGGTGGAACTCCACATATGAAATGTTGAGTCATGCTATTTACTATAAGAGAGCTTTTGAAAGGTTGTTGTTTTTGAACGAGGGTAAATATGAGAAGTGTTCTCCGACAAATAAGGAATGGGATATAGCGGATGCACTATGCAAGTGTTTGCAGAAATTCAATGATGCTACTGTGATATTTTCTGAAAATCAATATCCAACAGCAAACCTGTTTTGGTGGAAATTTTGTGAGATTAAGATGGCACTTGCAGAATGGTGTAAAAGTGCTGATGACACTATTTCTTGTATGGCAGAGGCCATGAAAGCTAAATATGACAAATATTGGGATAAGTCCAGTATGGCTCTTGCTGTGGCATGCTTTCTTGATCCAAGATATAAGAAAAAGCTGGTGGAATATTTTATGGGAAGAATTTATCATGAGAGGGCTGCTCATGAAGTTAATCGCTTTATGGATGTCGTGAACAAATTGTTCCAAGCTTACCTGTCCAGCACTCTTGAAGCTTCAAAGCCTAATTCTGAAGGACCTTCTCATCCACATGGTGATGCTAATTTGGATCTTCGTGACATTGAACAGTTCTTGTATGAGGATGCAGCTGTGACAAGTTATGATATGAATGAATTGAAGTTATACCTTAAAGAAAAACCAATTCGGTGGGTTGATCCTACTGGTAAGGGTGCAGAGTTTAACATATTGTCATGGTGGAACACACACCAAGGCGTTTTTCCTGTTCTCTCACGACTAGCTCGTGATGTGTTAGCTATTCAAGTATCAACCGTTGCTTCAGAGTCGGCCTTTAGTGCTGGTGGGCGTGTTGTCGATCTATTTCGTAGTCAACTAGAACCCGAGGTGGTTGAGGCTCTAATTTGTACCAAGGACTGGACAACATCATCTAGAAAAGGTAATAATAACTAATTAGTCATTTAGTTCATAGTTTGTACCACTTTCAATTTTAGTTTACTAACTTCATATCATTTTAAAATTTCAGGTTCTATGGAGAAGATAGCATCACTTGTTGATGAGTTGGATTTGGAGTTAGAGGATAAACAATGTGCTACTACAAACTTGAACAAGGAGGTTTGATAATTGTTACTTAACATGAAAGATAGAAATATAGAAATCTAACATTCTACAAATCTATTTTTGTAGGATGAGATGATGACCGAGACTGAGATCGACTGAGGTAAGATAATTTGGATGTAGTCTAATAATGAGTGAGTTAGACCGAGTTTTATTGGTTTGGGATAATTTGTTTGTTTCACTAGATAGTTTTTTCTTTCTTTGGGTGTCAATATGCTTTGGCCGATTCTAGATGTAATTTTTCTTCCTAGTATCATGGCTTTCACCTGTCAGAACTCAGAACTGTGGTTTGGTCATGATTGAAATTAGCATGGAGTATGTTGCTGAAGATATGGTAACTATGGACTAGTTTAGGTGAATTAAAATCGTTTCTATTTGATCACATGGGAGATATATCAGAATGCCTGAGGCCTTGAACTTTAGGATGCCAGTCCCAACATCTATTGTGAAACTATATGATTGATCACTTTGCATGTTCACACCTGTGCGTTTTCCAGGAACCACCATGGTCTGCGTCACTACTGAGGTCTGTGTCCGTGGTCAGCACACAGCACACGAAGACTAATGGCAGGAGGGGAAAGACTGTTGGTGTCTCCAAGAAGCGATAAGCTTTATATCCACCCCACACATCATGTTTCTACTACTGTCATCAAGTGTTCCTTTTAAGACGGTTGCCCCGTATGATGTTTTGCCCTAGGATAATCTTTTGCAGTTCTGGAACCTTAATATATTGTATCTTGAATGCCTTTTGGAACTTGTAAGAGTAATTTGATTTCATGAGCCTGTTGCGGATTGACTCATTTCTATGTTCAGTTTTAATTCTCCAGTAGTTTCCGCCTAGAGCAGATAATTGCATGCCTGTTCTGTATGGTTATGGCTGATCATCATTTTTGTGCTATGTATGTATCTCAAAGCTGTGCGTTGTGTGCTGTGCCCAGTTCCATGCTGTAGCCTGTAGTAGGAGTTGCTTTTGGAGCTGTTGATTTAGTAATTTATGCATAACCCTGTTGTCTAATCCTGGTAAAATTTGAGGAAAGTGCTATGGTATGGATGAAAGATTGAATGAAAAATCTTGCAGATGTTGATGGTTAGTCTGTCATTCCACTTGGGTAATGGTAACCGGTGATTTGTTGACCGAGCTGTTTACTGTTAGAGGCTTAGAGCACGTGTGATGTGATGAGACCGGAAGAAATTTGCGCTGCTGCCTGCTGCTACAACAGGAACAAGTTTTGATTATTTATCAGTTACGGTAGGATTGTTACGAGAATTTTGATAGATTTAAATTTGCTTGTTAAACTACTAATGTAGTTGTATTTTGGACATGTAGTATGGTTGATTGATCTTTATTTGTGCGATATATATGGTTTTTGTTTTCGCGTAATATTCGAATAAGTATTCGTGACCGAGACAATTCATATTCGGTTCGGCATGTATTTACTTCGTATTTGTGGCTAAGACTATTCATATACTGTCCGTGTTTGATTCCGAATTTTAGAAAAACTATGAAAATAAATACGAAATGAGTGATATCTGTTCGTATCCGCCGTTTGCACCCTAGAAGTGTCTGAAAAAAAAGGATTCGTCTCACTGCCGATTGTCGAGTTGGTGCTGCGTCGTCACATATCTCTCCGTCGTCCCTGCTGCGTCGCTGGCCGACGCCTCGTCCGCGCCCACGCCTGCGTGGCTGTCATCCTCGGCGCGTCCCTCCGCTCCGGCCTGTGCACAGGGCCATCCCAACTCACCGGAGACCAGATCCCGACGGAGGATATCAACACGAGGAGAATTAATGCTTGAGAGAATGAGAGAGGGAGAAACATGGTGGACAGCGTTGCATCGTGCATACTACGTAGTAGCTCTATCCATGTATTGTAGCAGTGGTGTTCATGGAATTTTTTTTATTTAATATTTTTATTTTATTTTAAAGTTAATCTATCGTGAACTTTATTTTCAATTATAACCCCTTTGATCACGCGTCACGCCACCACTAGTGGCGTGACAAAACAACACTATCACGTCAACCCGTATTCTGTCAAACTCTTGTCACGCCACCACTAGTGACGTGACAGTGTTGTTTGGTCATACCACTAGTGGTGGCGTGACAAAAAGTGTTATTTTAGCAAACTTGTCCTATAGTGTGACAATATTGTTTTGTTATGCCATGGGTGGTGACGTGATCAAAGAGGTCAGAATTGAAAATAAAATTTGTGATATGTTAACTTTAAAATAAAATTTTAAAAAAATTAATTAATAAAAAAAGTTCGCGTCCATGTAGCCTAGTAAGCCTAGTGGTTCTTCTTTGAAGATATGATCGCTAATTCCTCCTAAGTAGTCTGGTTTTTTTATTCAACGTATTGCATGCAGGAGCAGTGTTATTTTTGGATAAAAATTCAAGTAAATTTGATTTTTTTTGGCAAAATTCAAGCAAACCAATTTTTAAACCTGGTTTGAATTCCTACTAGGGGCCGATAAAAACGAAAATCGATGATTATCGGCCGATATTTTTAACTTTGCACAGGAGACCTAATTAAGGACACCTTTTGTAATAACCAATGCATTTTTTGTCTACAGTACTGCAACAGAGTATTAAAGCGGCATCATGTTGTAACATTTTTTTATCTTATTTTGGACAAACTTTTTTGGTGTCCTATTTTAGTCTACCAACTTAATTTCAACGGATGTCCCATATATCTTTGTCTCTTTATTTTAAATCATTGTAACAGCCCTAAATTTGTATTTCCTGTTTGTTATTGTTTTAAAACAACGTGTCTTGAATTTTGAACTTTTCTTGCTTTTCCTAATTATTTAAAAGCTTTTCTTAAAATGTGCAACAACAAAACAATTTTCAAGAAAAACTGAAAGCTGATAAAATAGTGGGGTTAGTTTTATTAAAAACTAGATAAAGTCAGGTGCCTCCCCAAAAAGGTTCATTATTTTTGGAGTTCGTTTGCTATATTTAGAAATTCCTCAAACATTCAGCCCTTTTCGGAAATTCCAAACCTTTTCTTTTTTCCGGCCCATCCTTTGGGCTGAAAACCTGCTACGGCCCATTCCCTCCACCTCAGCCCGACATCGCCTCGGCCCACGCCAGCTTGCCTAGCTCCTCGCCTCCCCCTCTCGGTGACATTGCGCCCCACCTTCGAGGCACCTTCTTCCACCTCGCCCTCGAACCCGCTTACTAGTGCACCATGCCAGCTCCGCCTCGCCCCGGGTTGCGACTACCGCCCCCAGTTTTCCTCGCCTAGCATGGTTGTCACATCTGCCTCGCCGTCACCCTCCTGACGGCACATCGACCAACCACCCCATCGTTGTCGCCTTTTGACCGCGCGGGCGAAGAACAGAGAGCACACTCCAATTTTCTCGTCGTGGCCAATTTCTTCTCGCCATATTCTCGCCTAATGTGTTTGGTTGGTTGTACCAAGTAATACATGTATGAGTTGGTTTAAGAAAAATTCATCCATGTGTTTTGTCGCTTGAATAGAACCATCTCATCTAAGATGGTGGGATACAAATTTGTTTAATATTCTCCCTAGATGCTGACACCGTAACGCCATTGTTGTCTTCGTCTCCGGCGCACACGCCTAATCCAAGCCGTCGTGTCCTCGCCGTTCTGGTGAGTCTGAGCCCCATTTGACCTCGTCTTCTCGTGTCATTTGTCTTAACATGAAACCCCTAACTCTATTGCATGTCTCATGTAGTACTTCACCAAGCTTGGTCATCATCCCCATTTCGGCCGTCGCCACCATTTTCACCGATTACCACCACCTCGGTGAGTCCCCGGTCAAATGCTTTTGCTTTTCACCATCCTCAGCATGTCAGTGAGCTAATGCACATATCCTTGTATGATGAGGACATCAACCTGCCGGATACGACAGCTAGTTCACCTCCAACCGGCTACTATACTGCCATCAATTCGGCTACATCAAACGCTACTCCAACGTGCCGATGCAATTACTTCAATTATATCTGGTGCTGTGCGCCACCTCATATTAGGTCGAGGGCCTTGTATCAATGATTGGACCCAAAGGACAACCACCATTTTAGGGTATCTGGGCCGGCCACCTCCCTGGCCGCCTCCCCCTAGGCCAGCGCACTATTCACAGGGTATTGTTCATGTTAACAGTACCCATGAATAGTCCTAGCCCTTGGCTCTTAGCTATGTGCGCCTTCCACTTCCCTATTTAAGGAGGCCACACCTCTCTAGTTTTTCTCGGATTTTGTTGAGTTAAAAGTTAGCTACAATGCAACTTCGTGTATTGGCTTATATCGACTAGACCAACCATAAAACCGCTTCGGAATCCTAATTTATGAAGTATTTCAATCTTATTTGCAATTTCAGATTGCGTTTTACCTTGTTCTTGCGTGCTTCTTCGGTGTATGTAAGAATCGACCTTCGTGGTCAGGTCAACTGGGTAATCATGCACGGTTGATAACGACTTGTCGAGCAGTTCAGCGATTGCATGGTTTCGAGCCTTGCAAGTTCGTAGCAAGGATCGTGAGAGTTGAGCGACTACTACCGAACTTACCTTCTCATCGAAAGATCGGGTCAAAATCAGGACCTCCGTGGTTCATCATTGTAGCTCCTTCATCGCCGTATGGCCATCTCTATGAAGCTGTCATGGCCGCCCCTGCCTACCATTGCTCTATCCTCTTCGGTCATCCTCCGACGCCATTAACCACCACAATGAGCCCCTGGTAGCCCCCTAGAGCTAATGCACATGTTAGAAATGATGTTTAGTGTACGTAGCAAGTGTTCATCGTAGCCGTCCCCATGGAGTCGCCACGAAAAACATCCTCATCGTCACCCCAGTGACCATTGGACGTCATGTCGTCGCCGCTAGCATCGTAGTCACTCACTGATGCCTTAGCGCACCTCCTTTCGCCTTGTTTCTGCTCCATTTGCGAGAGCCGCCGCAACACCGTCTTGCGCCGCCTTTGGAAGTTGTAGACGACGACACTACGACCACCCATTACTCTGCTACCACCACCCGGTAGGTTCTCAGTCAACCAAGCAACCAATTTTGCCCCTCCCTGAGCCAAGCCACTGCGCCGTTCATCGCCAGCGAGCTCAGGAATGAACTTGGCCATGGCCAACCTTGCCTCCCCTGCTCACTTTCCCTCTCTAACCAGTGGGCCCTGCTCATAAATTAGGATTAGTTTAGCGTTAATGACGACATATAAGTTAAAAATATTTTATTTAAGTACAAAATGACTCAGGGAATTTCTATAAATTTTTCCATGAGTTTTGGACACTATTTACTATTTTCTAAAGCCTAAATGAATTAACTAAATTATAAAATGGCTAAATCATTTAAAAATCTGGAAATATCACCTAGGCCAAATCCTTCTCTCAGCCCATTCCTGTTTCCATGCGTGGCCCAATCTTCTGGCCCGGCCTCCCGCGTGCGGCCTGCTCCGCCCCCGTCTCTCTCTGCGCCTTACCGCCATGTTGGCTTCGCTCCGCCACGTCATCATCTCCCACCTCCGTTTCGTCCACACGCGACATCGCTGTTACTATCGCCATTGTCGCACCTCAGAAGCTTTCCAAAATCCATTAAACCCCGCATCAATCACCCTGTTTAGGTGCGCATTTAAAGCTGCAATCAACCGCTCATCCGTTACCACCACTCCCCCCTTCCTTTCCCGTCTTCAGTCCCCATAATTGTGCCGGTAACTCCCGTGGGCATTCGTGTGCTCTACGCCGCCTCAGTCTCGCCCGTGCCCTATGAAGGTGCGCACCAGTAGCCCCATTCCCTCCTCGTCCAAACCCCTTAAGTCACCTACCTTCTCTCCATCTCAATCAATGAGATTTTGAGTTTTCGCGGCGGCACCCGAAGCTTCCTTCTTCGTCTTCCCTGGTGCCGTCAAGCGTCCCTCGGTGACCTCGATCCCCTCTATGGCATTGCCTCGATGTTGCCTACCCAGTGCACGCACCATCCCGCATTGAGGACCGCCAGAGCTCCTTCACCGACATTGACCTAAACCCGCCGCCGCAAAACCTCATCGCCGACGACAAAAACGTTGCGTCCTTGAACAACTAAGGTGAGCCCTAGACTCATTGTGTTACGCTGATCATTTTGGTACCACATGCGAGGCTCGCTGTGGTGCAAAGCGCCGACGAGCTTGTAACCCAAGCGCCGCTGCTCACTGGTCCGACGTGGCATGCATACGTTAGCGCCATTTGGCGGCCATGTCATCTCCATGTAGGCCCTAGAAGCCCAGTCAGCGCCACGTGGATGCCAGTGTGGCAGGCTGCGCCAACGCGAACCTCCTTATCGCTGTGTTGTGAGCCGGGTCTGCGGTGGACTGTTGACCGATTCGTGGACCTAGTTTGTTGACTAAGGGCCCACATGTCATAGATAGAAAAGGTTTTCTTTTAGAAAAATAATTCAACCAAAAATTGATTTTCAGCCGCCGCTATCAGCTTGTGTCATTAATCTTTTTTCCTTTAGAAAAATTAATCTGTAATTCAATAAAATTTCTTTAGAGTTTAAACTTCCAGGGGTTCGTTCTCTTTCATACGAACTCCCAATTCCATGATTCAAATTTATAAACTCATCTAAAATAAATATATACCAACTAAACAAAAAATATTCAATTTGGAGTTAATTTGATTTTTTATTTGAATTTGGCTTATTTTCGCGTATAGATTTCGACGATTCTGGGGAATTTAAGGTAGTTGAAGAAGAAGAATTTGAGCAAGGCAAGTTATACCTTTAACCATGTTGATCCTATTATTTTAAATTATTTAATTATGTTTTAAGTTATTATTGCATGCATATTTCTAATCAGTGATTTTAAATTCCTAGTTACTCTATTCCCTTTGCATGGCCAATGTTGATGTTTAAATTGTCATTCCCTTGTCACCATAGTCAAAATAAAATAAAATTTAAAGGATTATATGCTTAGACAATGCTTAGGCCAAAATCTTGAATTTGGGGAGTTTAGCCAAAGTTCAAATTTAATTCAAAATTGACTCTATGGTATTGTCTTACTATGGAAAGTTCAGAAAATGATTTTACTTATGAAATAAATTAAAATGGTTTAGACTTAGGCATAATGGATGTTGGTGTGGTGCACGTCAATGCACATGATCGATTCATTTCAATGACCGAGTCTAGGGTTGTGGAATGTTGTCCAAGTCAGTTAAGGACTGATCTTCGAATCACATATTGCTATGCTCCACTATACTACCACATGTCTGGAATGGACAGATTAGGCTTATTAATTTGTAATACTTCATCGTTTTTATGCCATGATGTTGTGTGGGTGTTGGGTTAGACAGTATTCCCACTTGGAGCATGAGGGGCTCTTGGCGGGTGGTGAGCCCAATGGAAGTGAAACCTTAGAGGGCATATTAACCTTGGAGTAGAACATTGTAAAAGTCTAGTGATAATTGCTTAGTCGCACGCCTTCGGAAGCGTGTATTGTCCGACATTAAAAGCAAATTATCTCTTATGGGTAAAGCTATACATCCTCTGCAGAGTATAAAACTATTCGAATAGTCGTGTCCACAGTCATGGACATGCTGAGCAAAGCCACTCAAGTTAGAATTTGGTTTTGTTTTAAAAATGAATTTAGCAAATGATTTTAGGATGGTTAATCCTTACGAAACAATTGGGCGGTTATTCATGTGATAGAAGGGTATCCTTCACCATTCATGTATGGAGGTTATCCACTATAAAATTGCCAATTTAAAATCTGATTTTAGTTATAGATTAAAAATTGCCTTGAAACTTAGCAAGAGTATTTAAACCTAAAAATGTTGCTTTATGCAAAAGTACCCTATCAGCCTCACTTGAATACACATACATGCATTATATTCTGTTGTTAGTTGTAACTTGCTGGGCACGGTTGATTGTGCTCACTCTTGCTGAATAAATTATTCAGGTGAAGATTATTATCAAGACGGTGAGGATCAGAACAACAAGGCTATGCCCCTAGACGATTGTTTGTGGCAAATCGTGTGGCCTACGTGCTTATTTATGTTTCCGCTGTATCTTTCTATTTGGCCTAAGACCTAATTGTAATAAACTCTGATTATCAATTAATAAATGCGTGATATGATTGTGATTTCACTTTTGCTTGACTGTGTACACTAGCTATTCCTGGACTAGTGTATGAAACACAAGGAATCCAGGATCCTTCGTTCCTGGATTCGACAAAAGTGGTATGAGAGCCATATCGACTGTAGATCTTGGCCTTAGATAAACCCTTAAGGACTTATTTTTGAAAACTAAAAATACTTTGGTCTTTCTGGTGTCCTTTCTCAACCATTCTCTTTAAAATGGTTACTAATCCTTCGCTTTTCCAAAAATTGTAGATGGCTAAAGCACTAAACATCGTTTCCCACGGAATCTTCGCTGGGCACTGGGCTGTAGCACTCTGGAGGATGATGCAGCATCTACACTTCCAGGAAAGCCCAACGTACCAGGGGTACAAGTATGTGGTGGGCACTCAGGAGCATTGGAGGGTAGAAGTGATACTCTACTACAACCTGCAGCCTAACACAGACTTCCATATCTTTAATGCTCTGATGCAGTGTGGCTCCTTCCCCGAGGGTATACAGGACGCTGCTAGAGAAGTTTTTCACCGACTCTGTCACATTTATGACCACCGCTTCCACAGCATCAGATTCCACTACTACCCGATGCACGTCCCTACCCAGCTCGGTAGTACTTTTCGCTCGGCCAGAGATGAGGACTTTCCAGAGCTGACACATCAGATGAACCTGACAATGGCTATGGAGCATGCCTACTGACACACTTTGGATGAACTACATGCCACCCAGGAGAGACTAGAGGCAGCAGAAGAGGAACTAGCTCGCTATAAGGAGGGCGACACTAGTACCAAGAAAACCCCAGATTACACCCCTATGACCCCATAGAATTTTGTCTTTAGTATTTCCATTACATGCGAATTGTGAGCTGCCAATCCCTTTTGTGATAGCCACAATTGAGTAATGAAATAAATTAATAAAATACTATTTTGAAAAGTTGCTCCTTGCCTTGTGCTTGTTTAGTTCTTGGGCTATTTTAGACTTATTCCCCCCTAGTGCCCTCTTTCTTTTTCTCTCTTCGAAGTCTTTGGGGGATCCAGCAGATGGTGAAATCTCATAGAACCGACAGCGGAAGTGACACTGGCCAGGGTAATGAGAACGCGAACTATCAGGCCAACCCGATCCCGTAGCCACCACCACCTCCAGCAAAAGGACCCGATTGGTGCCAAATGATGGCCAACCAATCTTGCTTGATTGATTTGCTTGCCCAATCTCTCAACAACACTCAGAGTGTGCAAGCAGCAGTTGTAGTGGCTCGTCCTCCAACTCCACCTCCGCTAAGAGCCAACATCTCATAATTCATGAGGATGCGCCATCCGACTTTCTCCAGTAGTACTGAACCAATGGACGCTGACGATTGGCTTAGGGCGATCAGCAAGAAGCTGGACATTGCCCAATGTACTGATCACGAGAGGGTTCTATTTGCCTCGCATTAGCTAAATGGACCAGCACCAGAGTGGTGGGATAACTTCACTCAGTCTCATGCAGATGCTCAGTCCATTTTGTGGAACAAGTTTGTGTAGGCCTTTCGTCGGACCCATATTCCTTCAGGCGTGATAACTCTGAAGGAGTTTCACTCTCTACGCCAGGGCAACCGCTTAGTCAACAAATATCTGCACAAGTTTAACCAGTTGGCACACTATGCCCCTGAAGATGTTGCAATAGATGAGGCCAAGTAGGAACGCTTTCTGGAGGGACTCAACGATAATCTATCTGTCCATCTCATTGCTCAGGACTGCACCGACTTCCAACAGTTGGTGAACAAGGCAATTCACCAGGAAGGCAAGCACTTGGAAATGGAAAACTGCAAGAGAAGAATAGCGACCCAGAAGTTGAATTTTGGGGGTTTTCCCAAGCCCCGTATTACTCAGCCTCAGCCACCTCAGCATTGAAGATTCCAGTCTTCCTCGTTCAGAGCACCTATGCCAGCACAGCACCCCAACAACCATGGCTTCCGCAACAACTCATCGGGAGGCCAACTTTAGAAGAACACACTTCCTCAGCCGCATGAGTGACTTGCTTCAACTGCAATGAGACAGGGCACTATGCCAATAAGTGCCCGAAGAAGCAACAACCCGTAGTTCCAATCAGGCCAACTCCAGGAGTTTGAACCTCCGGCAGCACCCCAAAGCCGACAGTTCAATTCATGAAGGGACGTGTGAATCACGTCACAGCAGAGGAAGCTCAAACAGCACCAGACGTTGTTCTTGGTACGTTCCTCATCAATTCAATACCAGCATCAGTCTTATTTGATTCAGGAACTTCACATTCTTTCATTTCAAACAAGTTTGTGGGAAAATATGGGTTACCTATCTCTCCCTTAGTTAACCCTATGATAATCCATTCCCTGGGATCGGAAATGAGGACTAGTTCTCTATGCCTAAACCTTACCTTGGAGATATCCAGAGTATCTTTCGTGGCAGACTTAATAGTCTTGCACTCTCAAGGATTAGATGTGATTCTTAAAATGGACTAGCTAGCCAAAAATCTAGGACAAATAGACTGTGCCAATAGGTCTATTACCCTCACCAATGAGCAAGGAATTAAAGTAGAGTTCAGACCCAAGACCTCTATTGGAGGAAGTTCCATCCTAACCAGTTAAAAGGAAGTGAAGAAGATATACTAGTGGTGCAGGAATATCCGGATGTATTTCCTTAGGAATTACCCGACATGCCACTGGATAGGGATATTATGTTCCTAATTGATCTAGTCCCAGGAACCGCTCCAATTTAGAAGCGACCCTATACAATACTTGCTAATGAGTTAGCAAAACTGAAAAGGCAAATTGAAGAGTTGCAGAGCAAGGGTTATATTCAGCTAAGTTCATCATCTTGGGGAGCACCAGTATTGTTTGTCAAGAAGAAAGACAACAGTGTGAGGATGTGTGTGGATTACAGATCACTCAACAAAGTTATCATCAAGAACAAGTATCTTTTGCCCAGGATCGACGATCTCTTTGATCAGTTAAAAGGAGTAAGTGTCCTCTCCAAGATTGACTTAAGATCTAGCTATCATCAGCTAAAATTAGAGCAGAAGACATTCCGAAGACTGCCTTCATAACCAGATATGGACTGTATGAGTTTACAGTAATATCATTGATTTTGACAAACGCCCTAACTTATTTTATGAATATGATGAATAAAGTATTCATAGAATTTTTGAATAAGTTCGTGGTTGTTTTCATAGATGACATCCTCATCTACTCAAAAGATGAAGAAGAGCATGAGAAACACCTCAGGATAGTATTAGAAAAGCTCAGGGAGCAATAGCTTTATGCCAAATTTAGTAAAAGTGAATTTTGGATAAGTCAAGTGACTTTCCTCGGACATATCATGCCAGCAGGAGGAGTTGTAGTAGACCCAGCCAAATTTGAAGCCGTAATAGATTAGAAGCAACCCAAGTCCGTCACGGAAGTGAGAAGTTTTCTCCGATTAGCCAGTTATTACCGCAGATTCATTGAAGATTTCTCTAAAACCGCTAGACCCATGACTCAGCTTCTGAAGAAGGAAAATAAGTTTGAATAGACAGATGCTTATGAGCAAAGTTTCCAAGAGTTAAAGAAAAGCTAGTTTCCGCACTTGTGTTAGTTTTGCTGGATATCCATAAGGACTTTGAGATTTTCTGTGACGCATCCCGTTGGGGCCTTGCATGTGTATTGATGTAGGAAGATAAAGTCGTGGCTTATGCATCTAGTCGGTTAAGGCCACATGAAGGAAACTATCCGACTCACGATGTGGAGTTAGCAATAATTGTGTATGCTTTGAAAATGTAACGACATTATCTTATTAGTAACCGCTGTGAGATTTTCACAGATCACAAAAGCCTAAAGTATATCTTTACCCAGTCAGAACTCAATCTCAGACAAAGGAGATGGTTGAAACTGATAAATGATTATGACATTGGGATCTATTATCATTCGGGCAAAGCAAATGTAGTAGCAAATGCCTTGAGTACAAAAACGTATTACAACACTATGTTAGTTCAGGAAAATCAGCCAAAGTTGTATGAGGAATTGAAGCATTCGAACTTGGAGATTGTCAGCTAGGGCTGTGTGAACACTCTAGAAGTTCAACCAACCATTCAGAGTCAGATCAGAGAAAAACAAATAGAAGATGAAGAAATCAAAGAAATCAAGAAGAACATGAGAAGAGACAAAGATCTAGGATTTTATGAGGATGAGAAGGGTACAGTTTGGTTTGGAAACCGCATATATGTACCTAATTATCAGGAAACAAAACAGTTGATTCTGAAGGAAGCACATGAATCACCTTACTCTATTCATCCCGGAGTACCAAGATGTTCCAGGATCTGAAGGAAAAGTATTGGTGGGCCAGCATGAAGCGAGAAATTGTAGAGTTTGTTACACGCTGTGATGTATGCCAAAGGGTCAAGGCAGAACATCAAAGGCCCGCTGTTTGTTACAGCCATTACCAATTCCCAAATGGAAGTGGGAACAAATTGGTGTTGATTTCATCACCAGAGTTCCTAGGACACAATCAGGATGTGATTTCATTTGGGATATAATTGACCGGTTGACTAAAGTGGCACACTTTATCCCAGTCAAGACCACTTATAGAAGTAGAAAATTAGCAGAGTTGCACATGACTAGGATCATCTGTCTACACAGAGTACCCAAGAAGATAGTGTCCGATAGAGGTTTGCAGTTCACGTCAGGATTTTGGCAGCTTGCATGAAGCATTAGGGACTAGACTCAACTTCAGCACATCATATCATCCTCAAACAGATGGCCAGATGGAACGTGTAAATCAGATTCTAGAGGACATGCTTCGAACTTGTGCTATAGATTATGGAAGGAGTTGAGACAAAAATCTTCCCTATGCAGAATTCTCATATAACAACAGCTATCAAGCTAGTCTACAGATGTCACCATTTGAGACATTGTACGACAGGAAGTGTAGAACAACTCTCCTTTGGGATCAAGTGGGAGAACTTCAGTTCTTTGGACCAGAACTAATAAAGGAAGCTGAAAGTAAGGTGAAAGCAATAAAAGAATCTTTGAAAGTAGCTTAGTACCAACAAAAAAGTTATGCTGATAATCATCGGAGAGAATTATCCTTTGAGGTAGGAGATTTTGTCTATCTCAGAGTAACTCCACTCAGAGGAGTAAGAAGATTCCGAATTAAAGGAAAACTCACACCCACATTCGTTGGACCATATAAGATCGTGGCAAGAAGAGGTGAAGTTGCTTACCAGTTAGAGCTACCGGCATCCCTGTCTGCAGTTCATGACGTCTTCCATGTTTCTCAACTAAAGAAGTGTCTTTGAGTTCAAGCAGAGCAAACACCGCTTGAGAACATTGATCTTCAGGAGGACCTCACCTATGTGGACTAGCCAATCAAGATTCTTGATGTTGCAGAATGTATTACTAGAAGCAAAGTCATTCGTTCGTGTAAGGTTCAGTGGAGTAATCATTCAGAAGAAGAAGCCACCTAGGAGCGAGAAGAAGATTTGAAAGCCGAGTATCCTTACCTTTTTGCTGACCAAGTCTAAATCTTGGGGACAAGATTCCCTTTAAGGAGGGTGGTAGGTTTGAAATAGCCCAAATTTCAATTTCTAGATAAAAATAAAATTTAATTATTTTCTGGATTTTCTAGAATTTTAAAAGCTTTTTCCTATTTATTTCAAAGACAAAATAAATTATCTGCAAAATTAAATACCAAATATAAGTTGGAAATATTTTATTTAAATCCAAAATGACTTAGGGAATTTCTGTGAATTTTTTCATAATTTTTGGACTCTATTTACTATTTTCTAAAGCCTAAATGAATCAACTAAATTATTAAAATGGCTAAATCATTTAAAAATCCGAAAATATCACCCGGGCCGAATCCTTCTCTCAGCCCATTCCTGTTTCCATGCCTGGCCCAATCTTTCGGCCTGGTCCTCCCGCGTGCGGCCCTCTCCGCCCCCGTCTCTCTTTGCGCCTTACCGCCATGTGGGACCCGCTCTACCATGTCATCATCTCCCACCTCCGTTTCGTCCACACGCGACAGCGCTATTACTGTTGACATTGTGGCACCTCATAAGCTTTCCAAAATCTGCTAAACCCCGCATCAATCACCCCGTTTACGTGTGCATTTAAAGCCATAGTCAACCGCTCGTCCGTTAGCACCACTCCCCCTTCCTTTCCCGTCTTCAATCCCCATAATTGCACCGGTAACTCCCACGGGTATCCGTGCGCTCTACGCCACCTCAGTCTCGCCTGTGCCCTATAAAGGTGAGCACCAGGAGCCCCATTCCCTCCTTGTCAAAACCCCTCAAGTCATCTACCTTCTCTCCCTCTCAATCAATGAGATTTTGAGTTTTCGCGGCCCGAAGCTTCCTTCTTCGTCTTCCCCAACGCCGTTAAGCGTCCCTCGGCGACCCCGACCCCCTCTATGGCATCGCCTCGATCCAGCCTACCCAGTACACGTACCATCCCGCGTTGAGGACCGCCGGAGCTCCTTCGCCAACATTGACCTAAACCCTCCGCCGCCAAACCTCATTACTGATAACCAAAACATTGCACCCTTGAACAACTAAGGTGAGCCCTAGACTCATTGTGTTACGCTGATCATTTTGGTACCACATGCGAGGCTCGCCGTGGTGTGAAGCACCGACGAGCATGTAGCCCGAGTGCCGCCGCTCATTGGACCGGCGTGGCATGCCCACGTCAGCGCCATTTGGCGGCCATGTCATTGCCACGTAGGCCCTAAAAGCCGAGTCAGCGCCACGTTGATGCCAGCGTGGCAGGTTGTGCCAACGCGTACCCCCTTTGCACTATGTTGTGAGCCAGGTCTGTGGTGGACCGTTGACCGATTCGTTGGCCTAGTCCATTGACTAAGGGCCCACATGTCATAGATAGAAAAGGTTTTCTTTTAGAAAATTAATTCAATCAAAAATTGATTTTCAGCCGCCGACGTCAGCTTGCGTCATTAATCATTTTTCGTTTAGAAAAATTAATCGATAATTCAATAAAATTGAATTTTAGGTATTTCTTTAATTTTTAAACTTTCAAGGGTTCGTTCTCTTTCATACGAACTCCGAATTCGATGATTCAAAATTTTAAATTAATCTAAAATCAAGATCTGGCCAACTAAACCAAAATTATTCAATTTGGAGTTAATTTGAATTAATTTGTATTTATTTGAATTTGACTTATTTTCGCGTATAGATTTCGACTATTCGGGGAATTTGAGGTAGTTGAAGAAGAAGAATTTGAGCAAGGCAAGTTATTCCTTTGACCATGTTGATCTTATTATTTTAAATTATTTAATTCTGTTTTAAGTTGTTATTGCATGCATATTTCCAATAAGTTATTTTAAATTCCTAGCTACTCTATCTCCTTTGTATGACCAATGTTGATGTTTAAATTATCATTCCCTTGTAACCATAGTCAAAATAAAATAAAATTTGAAGTATTATATGCTTAGACAATGCTTAGACCAAAATCTTGAATTTGGGGAGTTTAGCCAAAGTTCAAATTTGATTCAAAATTGAGTCTACGGTATTGTCTTACAATGGAAAGTTGAGAAAATGCTTTTACTTGTGCAATAAATTAAAATGGTTTAGACTTAGGCATAATGGACGTTGGTGTGGTGCATGTCAATGCACATGATCGATTTATTTCAATGATCGAGTCCAGGGTTGTGGAATATTGCCCAAGTCAGTTAAGGACCGGTCTTCAAGCCTCATCTCACTAAGCTCCACCGTACTACCACATGTCTGGAATAGGATAGATTTGGCTTATTAATTTGTAATACTTCATTATTTTTATGCCATGATGTTTTGTGGGTGTTGGTTAGACAGTATTCCCACTTGGCGCAAGAGGGGGCTCCAGGCGGGTGGTTAGCCCAATGGAAGTGAAATCTTAGCGGGCATAATAACCTTGGGGTAGAATATTGTAAAAGCCTAGTGATACTTGCTTAGTCGCACGCCTTCAGAAGCATGTATTGGCCCAAATTGAAAGCAAATTATCTCTTGTGGGTAAAGCTGTACATCCTCTGCAGAGTGTAAAATTATTCGAATAGTCATGTCCACGGTCATGGATATGCTAAGCAAAGCCACTCAAGTTAAAATTTGGTTTTGTTTTTAAAATGAATTTAGCAAATGATTTTAGGATGGTTAATCCTTATGAAAAAATTGGCCGATTAGCCATGTGATAGGAGGGTATCCTTCACCATTCATGTATGGAGGTTATCCACTATAAAATTGCCAATTTAAAATCTGATTTTAGTTATAGATTAAAAATTACCTTGAAACTTAGTAAGAGTATTTAAACCTGAAAATGTTGCTTTATGCATAAGATCCCTATCATCCTCACTTGAATACACATACATGCATTATATTATGTTATTAGTTGTAACTTGCTGAGCACGGTTATTTGTGCTTACTCTTGCTGAATAAATTATTCAGGTGAAGCTTATTATCAAGACGGTGGGGATCAGAACAACTATGCTACGCCCTTAGACGATTGCCTGTGGCGAATCGTGTGACCTACCTGCTTATTTATGTTTCCGTTGTATCTTTCTATTTGGCCTCATGCCCAACTCTATTAAAATATGATTATCAATTAATAAATACATGATATGATTGTGCTATCACTGATTATCAATTAATAAATATGTGATATGATTGTGCTATCACTTTTGTTTGACTATGTACACTAACTATTCTTGTACTAGTGTATGAAACACAAGGAATCCGGGATCCTTCGTTCCCGGGTTTGACATCAAAACTTGGGAGAGACAAAGTATTATGGTCTAAAGGATATTACATCTATTATTTTAATAATAAATAAAATCCAAAAGTTGTCTTAGACTTGGGCGGATGTGAGTAGGGACTAGTGTAGATGCATGAGAGTTTGGTCAATAGTATCTCGCCCGGGTCAGATCGATCTTTTGTGCCATAGACCCATGTATATCTGTGGAAACCACATGTGCATGTATGGGCAGTCCCTAGCATAATAAGTCACTGTGATCTTGCAATCAAACCGCAGTGGGGCCAAAGAAAGTAGCCTGAGGTCTAGTGTGGATGGGAGTGTACCAATGGCCGTAGGTATCTTGACCAGTGTAGGCAAGATTTACCAACACAATGTTGAGCCTTGGGATGATGGAGGGCCACTCCCCATCCTAAAGGAGGTTGATCAACATGTGGGTTTATTGCTGGTACAGGTGATTTAAAAGCTCTGTCATGGACTCTCAATCGGGTATCGAAGGTATCGCGTGTCTTGCACGGCATGGTGGGATGTCCATGTCGTGTCGGTAAAGTTGTGCGACCTCTGCAGAATATAAAACTATTCGAATAGTTGTGTCTCCGGTTATGGACATCGCTTGGTGAAATTACGTATTAGTAGTCTCATGTTTTCTAAAGAAAAGTTGGAAAAGACAAGGATGAGAGAATCCACATGGATGGTGATCAACAAAAGGGAGTTTTGTTCATAATTGAGTTTTAGGGCAGCAAGCCCTTGGTTAAGATATTATTCTTTATACTATGATAATTACTTCTGTAACAACATCAAATGCTTTTACACTCGCTGTTTACAATCTACTATCATTATTGCAAGCAAAAGGATCGTGTTGTGCTAAATCAAAACTAGACTAGCAAGCCTCCTTTATCATAGCCTGCATATTATTATACTTTGCTTAAAAGTCTTGCTGAGTACATCATTGTACTCAATGTTGCTTGTTGAACATATTAAGAGATTGCAGAAGAAGACCCGTCGTATGGTTACTTTTACGCAGTAGGTTTCGACAACGTTGATGCCGAGTTCTAAGGATTTACCTTGTCTATGTTTCCGCTGAACTTTTTTTATCGTGTGTATGATTTGGCCGGTCGGCCATTTTGTTGTAAACCTCGCCGTGTAGGCGTATGTTTAGTTGTAAAATTATGTGATACTTGTTTAATATATCATGTATGGATGTGATATCTTAATGTTGTGATTGTGTGTATTAGCCACTGATCATTAGACTAGTACAGTAAACACATATGATTTTTGGGATTAATTTCCCAGGGGTCCCACAATCATCAAGCTTGATTAGTATTCTAATATGAAAATAGGGCCTTTTCTTCAAAAATAAATAAATAATACCAATGATAGTTCTATAGTCTTCGCATTATATAAAAGATCTTCCGTATAAGATACACCAACAACATTATAAATTGGATTGGAAGCTAAGTGTTCCTAGAAATGTATATAGGATAACGAATGTGCTCCTACCAACCTATCACCGGTTTACTACATTAATTAATTAAGGAGCATGTCTTCCACCACATCCGTTTCCTGCTTTTCTTTCCGTCACTGTATATACATTGGTACAGTACAAATAATGGTGATAGCAATGTTGTATCAACTTTCACGGAAATGGAGGAAGAGGGTTAAGGAAATGCAGATAATCAGCGACGATGTTGTGATCTATATCGGAACGGGACACATCAGGGAAGAAAAGGGCCTGCACATTGGTGGTATGGTAGCCATGGCCTGCACATTGCAGAAGATCAACTTTGGCTTAGGGGGCGTTTGGTTTCATCCCTGAACCAAATTTGGCTGGCATGAAGGGACCCAACACCAAGTAGAGACGCAGTTTGGTTGGAGACATGAACAGTTCTTGGAGCAACCTGGACTGCACAGTTCCTGGAGCATGAGGTTGAACATTCAGACCCCCTGCCAACTTCTTGCAGTTAACCTTTTAATTATCACTGATATATGGTACCATTTGTCGAGATTGGATTATTAGAAGCTTTTGTTCTCTCTGTTTTTTTCATAACAAAAGAAAGGGGTTGTAAAGAATTCAACTCCTATCAACATTGTAGTAGTGAGTTGTATGTCAGGACTGCATATATACATACATGGAAATGCTATTCTGTAAAGAAAATTAAGGCGAGAAGTGACATCTACTCGATAACTATACCACCTCCACCATATCAACTAAGTGACCTCTTTTTCTTTAAAGATGGCAGCAACTCTACTTCAACCGGTGTAGTACCCTGTCTTTTGGCTAAATGCAAAAGCCATGTTAGGCCATCTCCAGCGTAGATGCTTAGAGGGAGGGAAAGCCATGTTTTCTTCACCACGTAAGACAACTATAAAAAGTGAAATCGCTGCTTGGCTAGGAGTCAATACTTGAAAATTGCTCCGCTTGTAATCGTCCATTCAACCATTGCCCACGAGAACTAACTAAGCACTGGTAAGAAAAATGCTTGCATTAGAGGGTTAGCCTCTTAGATGAATGCTTGGTTACACGGCATACTTTTTTTTTTTTAAGCACCTTCTTAAGCAGCTCTTGCATTGGAGATGCCCTTACGAGTCCCACAAACTATACATTATGTGTTTATTTGTACATTTTCTCAGATTTAATCTCGTGGCCTCTCGATGGTTGCTTGAAATTTATAGGCAATTGTGTTGATCAACTGTATCCTTTCTAAAAAATCGTGCCTAGGAGGGAGAACCGGTCCTTTATGCATATGTGAAATTTCTCAAATAAGAATGCATCTTTAAGTTGGTATATCCAGAATTTTATATGTGATTTATTATCTTTTAAAGTATGGATGGCATTTGCTATTTTGATAGGACGACCATGTGATATTATACTTCCGTACGAGATACACTGACATGGCTATGAGTTCAAAGCAACAGATGCTTCCAACAACTTGTCGCCCGTCCAATAAAACCTAAAAAACACTTAACTTTGACACCATCACTTCCCTGTCATTTTTTTTTTCTACACTACATATAGAACCACACTACAAGCCATAGTACAAACTCGCGCTTATGCACTAGCCTATCTGTATTAACTCACCGGAATAAAGAAAGAGAGCTATTCAAAAGACATTGACAGTCAATGTCGTCGTCGTTTTACCATGGGAATGGGATTCATCGGGAAATAACAGGAAAGCGGAAGACGAAAGATTCGTACCAAGCATTTGCATTCTCCAGGAAGTTCAAAGTGAGGAAGACATAAAGATTTAGTAGCATGCACATTTTTCCTTCCTTTGCATGGGAAATTTGTGATGCTACACTCAAGCCAACACATAGTTCTAAGAATTGGTGTCCACGTTTTATTTATGTACATTAATGGAACGCAAGATGAAGACCAAGTGTCATCTGGTGAGCATCCTCATGGCCTTCAAGCCTGTAATACCTCGGTGTGCTCGTAGTGCGGCCCATGTGGAGCTGTGTGGTGAGATTAGTCCCATATTGTTTGTCTAAAGTGAGTTGCTGTAGAATATAATGCCTATTGAATCCAAATATAGCACTTTTGAATTAACCCTTTTACATGAAGTGAAGATAAAAGTGTAAGTGGAGTGTTATGTGTACGCGCGTGTCCGCCCCACGATGGGCTGGGTATTGAGCGGATTTTTTACCAAGTGTTACAGATGGTATAAGAGCATCAACCTTCACTGCACGAGCGAGTGCGGGACAAGGGCGCCAACATATGGCGCATGACACGTGTGGGCCCGGAGTGGATACACGATAATGCGTATGTGCCAGCACCGGACGCACAAACGTGTACTAAGGGTTGATTCTAGGCATTTGCCACGTATGCGGTATGCTACCGAGGACATCCGCCTCACGATGGGCTGGGTATTGAGCGGATTTTTGACCAGGTGTTATAGATGGTATAAGAGCATCAACCTTCGTTGCATGGGCGCGTGCGGGACACGGGAGCGAGCATATGGCGCATGACGCGTGTGGGCCCAGAGTGGACACACGTCAATGCATATGTGCCGGCAGTGGACGCACAAACGTGTACCAAAGGTTGATTTTGGGCATTTTTCACGTATGTGGTATGCTGCCGAGGACGTCTGCCCCACAGTGGGCTGGGCATTGAGTGGGTTTTTGACCAAGTGTTATAGATGGTATAAGAGCATCAACCTTCGCTGCACGGGCGCATGCGGGACAGGGGCACGAGCATATGGCGCATGACGCGTGTGAGCTTGGAGTGGACACATGACAATGGATATGTGCTGGCACTGGACGCACAGATATGTACCAAGGGTTGGTTCTGAGCATTTGCCGCATATGCGGTATGCTGCCGAGGGTGTCAGAGGGGTTGAATGTATTACCCTGGCCTACTCGTATTGCGGCCCATGTAAGAGTTATGTGGTGGGATATCCCACATTACTTTATGTAAAATGAGTTGTAGTAGCATATAATTTCTATTGGGTCTAAACGTAGTACCTCCAAGTTAACCCTTTCACATCAAGTGAGAATGAAAGTGTAAGTGGTGTATTATATGTGCGCTGGTCCGCCTCACGGTGGGCTGTACATTGGGCGGATTTTAGGCAATGGTGTTACAAAACAGCTAAATTGCACGGGAGCAAAGTTAGTGTGCTGCCAACATTTTCTGATATTTGTTGCAACATTTTTCCCTAAAAATATTTGTGAAACATGCATGCCATCCTTTTATGGAACACATTAGGTCACGTTCCTAAACATTTTGGCCTTTTTTGCAATAACATATATAGACGAGTTATATTGTTGGGAGTAACAGGAAAATAGGGGAAATTATGTCTTGGATCAATGAAACGCACACGTTATTTTTTGAGATCTTTTACGGTGCAATCAATTTAATACAGGTCATCCATTCTTTTTTATACAATGATTCATATTAGTTATGATTTAGTTATACTACATCTAGAAGTGTGAGTAGTAGAATCTAGAGGAGGTATAATTGTAATTGTTCACGTAGAGATCACATGATACAAGAGCAATATTTTCAACTCTAGTTGGAAAAGTCCATAATACCTTCACAAAAAAATTATATATACAAATAAATGTTTATTATACCCTTAACAAATCAATAATCATATTTGATTTAAACTACCACCGTATACTAATAGTAGAATGCGCTATAAAATTTCTCTATTTTTTTTTCAAGAGGCCAATAGTAGCGTCATCCCTACACAAAGTACCAAAATCATCCGTGCAAGATACACCAGTAAATTCAAAGCATCTCCACGTTTTAACATGGAGAAACAAATGCCTCTACACACCAATTCACCTATCCACTAAGAATTAATTAAAAGTCTGTCTTTAAAACTGCCATTCTATCCCTCTCCCCAAAAGAAACTGCCACACTCCATCTCTTTGTTTTACCCTCTGCTGCAGCCGGAAAGAAGTTCCAGCCGCGGCAATCTGCAGCACATATATACCAAGCAACAATCCATTCATGTCTAGTGATAGAAACGTGGTACAAGAATGGAGAAGAGATTAGGAGATGCAGATAATCAGCAATGATATCGTGTCACGGGGATGAGATGCGTCGGGAAACAAAAAAGGGGTGCAAGAAGATTGAAATGTACAAAAACATAAGCTTTCGCTTGTGCGCCAGAGGACAAAAGTCATCCAAGGGCTCCCTCCCAATGTGGTTATCATAGTCAATGTTTGATGTCTCCAACTCAAGGACCCCCTATTCTTGCCGGTATCAGCATTGGGCACGCATGCTATGACTTGTGAGAATTTCTCTCTTTTACAAATGGAAAAGGGAATTCTCTAGACATAATCCAAAGTCCTATTAAACTTGTTCATATGCGAAATTGGACATGCGACATCTTGTATGAAAGCTATCAATTACACTATATGGAGTGAACTTGTTGGTATTGAAATATTTATGTGTACTATTAATAAGAGAAAATTGCACTGGGTACATACATCTTGGATCACTAAATTTCAGAGTCATTTTTGGTAAACCTGTGAACTCAGTTATTGTACCACTTATGATGTGTGGTGCCCCGTGTCATTACCCTAGGGGGTAATCACACTTAGGTATACGGATTATTATTCGTCTGCCAGGTAGAACACCGTTCCGATGAATAGCAAGCCTTTACCAGAGTTAGCGCAGCAGAACAATAGATAGAAACTGTACATCTTAATTACAACATTAGCCACGCAAGGCTATAGTCTTACATTACAATTAGTAAATACAACTGCAAAATGGGTCGTGTCCCCTCGCTTGCCTGCCCAACTCCCATGGTTGCCTAATCGTCCCACGTGCTAAATAGGGCGTCCACCTCGCCCTGCTCCTCGTCGTAAGGGTCTTTGTCCCCTGCGGTCTCATCGGTACCTGCGTGCCCTTCGTCCCACTCGGGATAATTCTCGGCCGAACTAGGATCTAACAAAGGAGAATAATAGCAAGGTTGAGTACACTAGTGTACTCAGCAAGCATTAATAGCAAAAAAATACACTGTATGATTCATCTCTGTTCATAGTCACAATTTCTAATCATCTCTTTTCTAGAAAATAAATAAACTCATTAAAACTTTAGGTGGTATATTTTAATACTAAAAAGACTACTTGTCACATGAATAGAAGATAGACCCCAGTGCTTCCCGTAAGTTCCAATCGAGGAACATGAATGAATTCATGATTTTATTTAGCGCTGCGCAGGCTTGTGCCACTTTACCCAAAGCTACTCTGACCCCTCTTTAACTGGTCACCTGCATTTCCTTTGATGCAGACTAGAGATCATAATACATAACGTTTTTGAGCTTACGTGATTAAGTCTCCACCCATTACTTTCTGTTGGTGCTGACCTTGCCACGATGCTGGCCTAATCACCCACCGAGTTCCAGTAACATTGGTTGGGCTGAACTCTCCACACCCAACACTCCACCTAGCGCTATAGCGCCTTGGATCACCCACTCCCGGACTCTATACCGGCTCTGGGTTTCTCAATCACACTCACACATAGTACTTACCCGATGTGGAGATTTTAGCCACGTAACAAGGTAGTATTTTCTGCCCATCGCAACAAGAAAATGGTTAGCACTTGATTTACGGCCTCTTATCCAGTGAGAGTTTTGTTGGTCCTTATATATTAACTATATGTAAAGGGTCCCACCTCTTGCCTCATCTCTACCTGCCACGAGCCCCCTTTACCAGCCATCATATTCATCTTCTCTTATCTCTCTCAGTTCTTTCATCTTCATCTCAATTATTCAATTTGATTTTGAGACATAGATTTGATGCAATACGTATATAGTATAGCAATATACAGTTTACATTTAATATAACTATATTTATGTTCAAGAGAATAGCTTGCCTTCGTAGTAGTAGAGATGGTTGGTGTCGACGAACTCGGTATCAGGTACTCAGGTCTGCGTGGTTTCGTCTTCTGTAGCAATGCGGTAGCACGAATAATAAATAAATAAATACTTAGTTGATTTTGAGTGATATTACACGTACATAAGTTAGTAGGTTTAACTTTGTTAGCACATTTTAATTTAATCAACATTTTTCGATCTCCGCTAAGTTAGCACTCCCCAAGGGTGGCTGCTCTCCGTCTATTCGCCTAGGGTCTAAGCTACTAAAACAAGCGTTTTTAACGTACAGAAAATAAAATGCTACCTATACTCGTATGTTACCAAGTCTAACAATTTTATTTACGCACAAACGTCTAAATGGACTCTTTTAAGTACGCACGTGCTTATTACTTTTTCTACACAAACGCGGTGCTACTGATTTTAATTATTTTCTCGTGACAAATATACTTCTAACGCAACTGGCTCTTTATTCACTTTAATGGCTCACAAAGGTGATTAAGCCAAAAGGAAGTCTCAAATTTCTTCTACTTACAATGCTTCCTATTTTTAGGACCCACCTAACTCTCTTAACTTCTCTCTGCCCATTTTCTACTTGTCCAAGCCGAAAATACCAACCCAACTCCTCATCTCTACTAATTCCTAATCTTCTCTTCCTACTCCACACTCTCCACCAAATCCCAAATCTCCCTCTTTCCTATCTACTTGCTCCAGCCGACAGCACCAGCCCCAACACCTCTCCTCTCCTATGTATTCCTCCTTTCTTTGGGCACTTCTCTTCCCCACCTTACCTCCCCTAATTCCTCCTCCTGGGAGTCCTCGATCCAGCTCCCCATGGCGCGCCGGCTCCGCCCTTGCCGCGCTGCGCCGCCGCCGGCCGCTCCGACCCTGGCTCGGTCCCCTCTCTCTAGGGTTTTGGTCCTCCTGCTGCCGTTTCTATCCACCACATCATTGTTCACATTAATCCACCGACAACTGTAGATCAATCGATTACCACTATTCAATTAACTCCACCAATTTCATCAATTCTTTATAATTCAACCAATGCACCTAAATTCCAATCATAACTTACGATAATAATCCCACTTCATTCTTTATTCATCACCTATACCTGATTCGATTGCCAATATTAGGTTTCCAACAATCATTAATAATGCATCTAAATCTCAATTCATTATTCAATCATATCTAATATATCCAACATAACCAAATCATCCCATTAATTTCACAAAGTTTACCCATATATCATGATTCAACGAATTCACCCAAAATTACACCCATGTATTGCTATGAGAATCCAACCTTTTCGCATTTCAATCACCACCCTTACTGGATCAATTTCTCAATACTAATTTCCCAACAATTTCAAAATCCATTTACATATGCCAAGATGTATTTTTATAATCCAATCAAGATTCATTCCTATACTCCAACAATGATATACCTCTTTAATTCAACAATAATATATTCCAATATTCAACAAATGTATTTCTATCCTTCAACACTAATATGTTACTAATAATCCGATCATGATATAATTCTATGACCCAATGATGAAATCCGATAATTCTACTTTCAATTTAAAAAGAATGTTTGCTATTTAAAATATTTCAGTCCTCTTGTTTTGGCACTCTGTGTAAACTTTCAATTTAAAAAGGACGTTTGCTATTTAAAATATTTCATACCTACTGTTTTCTCCAAGGAGGAACTTCAATAGAGACGGCAATGGGATACAGTTTCTACAAAAGCTCAAAGATATTCTATGTGAGATAAATTACAAGTTCTTGGAAATGGTTCATTAGAAAATAGAAATGCTATGAACTCACAATATCTCTGGAACAGGAGTGCGAATTGTCGCACTAACCATTCACCTATAGAAGCACTTGTCTTTTAACAGCACCATTACGATTTCTTCTTCACTCGCTATGTATAGCACCAAACTACAACTAAATACCCAACAATACGTAATACTAGCAGTATAGCTGTATCATCTCACAATAATGGATCGATGAAGAGAAAAGTTCAAGTCTTCAAGAGATCCAGATAATCCGTATCGATGTTGTGCTATGGGAATGTTATGTATCGAGAAAGAGAGGAGGAGCCAAGTGCACTAAACAAGAGCATCTCATGCAGTCACAATCTAAGGATTCAGAACTGGCTTACTCGTAAGTCTGTATACATGTGCAACTGAGGATGCACATTCACATCGAGCTCCATGTTCAGGCTAACATGGTTTGGACAGCCACAGAGGAAATAATACTGCTAAGGTGCTAGTGATATAGGTGTTGATGATTATCATTTCTTTTTTAATTACGACGTGTGGTGGTGAATCTTAACAGACAGATCAATTCTGAACATGACCGGATAGAGTAGCAGACAAGTGTTGAATGCTGAAACAGATAAATCAATATGAAATATTTTAAAGCTAGGGATTATTAAACATGTATAGTGAGGAAGATTAAATAGTCAGAGATATAACGGTCTTTCTTCTTTTGCATTCTGTTTGATATGCTAGTCCTTCATGTTTGCAAGGCAAGGCCACCATTCTGCATACCTCCAATAATTGCTATCCAAATTTTTTTAGTGGCCAGGTTTTGCCTGGGCTGCATTAAAGAAGAATGTGAGGCACTCGCACATCGACCAAAGTCGAACGCTGGCGGGCGAGGGCCCATTGGCCCCCGTGCCCCTGAGCTTCTCTTAGGCCTCCAGCGAGCGAGCGCGCCGAGCTGCGCTCGAACGCGGGTGGGCGAGGGTCCAACACCCCTCCTTGCCAACTGAGCTACACTCGGTTCTCCAAATTTTAGTTATGTTGATGATCCGAATACAAGACTAAAGACATACACCGTCTGGTTAGCACCTTCAATGACTGCTACCTCCTGGGTCTTCATGCCGCTAAATAAAGGGCAAATATCATGTGGAAACCCAAATTGAGTGTAAACTTCATGGAAACCATATATAAAAGTTTTTAAAAATCATCAAAAACTTGTAGATATATGGGAGGTGGTGTTCTATAGCTATACAAAATTTTAATACCAAACTCAATCACATTTGGGAGACATGAAAAAGACAAACTATTTGTGAATAGTGGAAAAGACAAATTTATATGTTTATCGATACAGAAGTGGTAGAGGGCGACCAACAATTTGTATATTTGTTGTACTATTTTTGTTTCTTAAGAGAAACCAATCAAGCATATGTATGCCAACTTTATGCAACATTTTAGGCCTAATTCACCACAGCATGGATGGTTATGTTGTTGACAATAATAGGATAAGGGGGTACCTTGGGTTAGATGAAAGGCATGCCTTGTAATTTCAAGAGGACAACAGTGGCATGGTTCATACATAAGTACCAACATCTTTTGTATTATAGTAAATTCAAAGAAAATTTGGAATTTTATGTGGGTAAACAAATGCTCACAACCACTCATTATTTATATATCCAGCAATTAAGCACTTGTCTTTAGAACCACCACTACTCTATCTCTTGCTTTTGAGTTTTGATCCTTCTGCATCACATAGTAAGCAATAATACGTAGTAGTGTAGTTGTAGCAACATACAAGAATGGAGAAAGATTGAGTTGAATGTGCAAAATATGTAGTGATATCATGATATGGGGATGGGATACACTGGAAAAGAAAGAGGAGTCTCATAGGAGATGTTAGCATCTAGCGGTCACAGTATACAGGATGTGAGCTTTGGCTTGTTTGTCCTAGGATCAACCACAGCAACACACCCGATGATGCGGCTAAAGATGCCTGCACCAATAGAAGTTAAATCTACACAAGATAGCAATCTCTACAAGGGCACCATCCCTATTGTAACAGACTAACACCCTAGCCCAACAATAAGCCCAGAATATCATCTAAATCATTCTCACTAACAATTTAAACCATAATTATCAATAATTCTAGCAAGCTATGTATGGAATAAAACCCCACAACAAATCACTGAACAACCATCTTAACAATATAAAATCATAAAGCATTAACTTTCACAGTCTGGAACCACGCGCCGAAGAACACTCAGGTCACCCGTGCCTGAGAAACACTTGGGTTACACGTGCCCGAGAAACGCTGGAACCATGCTCCCAGGGACATACGATGACAATAAATAATTTAATCAAACTAACATTAAACAAACTCAAGTTCCAACCATTAATTAAACTCCCGGGCACATATGCATTAGATGAAATGGCAAGTCGGGCTCTCCTCCTCCCTCCTAAAAATCCCTAGCTATCACCAAACAAGCCCCCCGCCTCTCTTCCTCCCTTCTTCCTCACCACCGCCGTTGGCGCCGTCGATCGACCAACGGCGGCGGCGGGGCTTCTTCATCTCGGTGGTAGCGTCTGATCCGTATCGGGCTCCCGACGCCCGACGTCTGTCCGCCGATTTCCAACGGTGTGGACTTTCGTTAGGGTTGGATCCGGGGCCCTTCTCCGCCGGCTCGTCTTTAGGCGTGGCGATCCAGACCCTTCTCCGCCGATGGCATGACAACATAGGTTACGCGATGCAGATCCAGTTTTGGCGCAGTTGGTAGAGATCACGATGGCTCGGTGGCGGCGGCTTGGGCAGCGCTCGACTCCTCCGAGGTGGACGGTTGTTAACCGGCCGACGCGTGGACTGCGGTGGATGTCGCCTTCCTTTGGTGTTGACGGCGGTTGGTCCTTGGGGATGTTGCAGTCGTTGTCTTGGCGATCTGACCTTCATTGGTTGGATTCAACAACGAGGTCGTTTTGTGGTGTGGTCTTGGAGTGCTGGTACCATTGACCTGGGGTGAAAACTCTTGATCTGGCCTTCGCTGGTTGGATCCGACAATGATGTCGACTTAAGTGGCATTACCTTCTTGAAAATGTTGCTTTGGAGAATCGGTACCTGAGTTCCGGAGTGAGAACTCCTGATCTGACCTTCGCTAATTGGATCCGGCGACAACAACGTGACCCGTATCCCTTCTTGGAGGTGCCTCTACGGAGACTGGCCCATCATCACCTCTTTACTGCGCATCTATTGTTCACGTGCATACGATCTCCTGGTTGGTTCCGAATGCGGGGCTAGGTGGTTTTTTTAGGGATAATTAACCTTTTGCCACTGCAATAGAGTGAGCTTCATTTTTTTGCCACTGTATGTGGGTATGACATGTGGGTCCTGGGTCCACATGTCATACTCACATGAGTGGCAAAAGCTAAAATGCGCATGCAAGTACAATGGCAAATTCTTGAATACCCATTTTTTTTATGCTAGCCTTTGCATGACAATTTGTTTGTCATTGTTGGCTTTTTGGTCATTTTTTTGTTTTAAGCTTTTAGTTGATGGTGGTGTAATGGCTGTGTGCATCTCTAGTTGATGCAGAGGCCAGGAGTTGTACTTTTATTATCTAAAAAATGCATTAGATGAAATGCAAAATGTACATACCACCCTAAAAGTGTAAATACCACCTAAGTGGTTTTATATACTCTACATACAGATTGTCATACTATACATTGTGAGATACCTACTCAGCAGAAAAAGGCTTCATATATATATATATATATATATATATATATATATATATATATATATATATATATATATATATATGATTAATTCCTTATTTGCCATTGGAAGTTGGCTGCCTCCCCAAAATGCCATCGAAAAATTCCTCTTCCCTCTGTTGCCACTCGATCCCAACTTCTCTTCCTTTTTTGCCACTCCCATGAGTTGACCGTTGACTTGACCGTTAACTTGGTGTGAAAAGACGATTTTGCCCCTAGGTATGCTGAGATCTTTAAGGAATTGTTTAACATAGTGTAGAGCTTTTGATTTTGCCCCAAAAATTATGAGTTTTTAGGAGAAGTTGCTGGCATAGTGTAAATTATTGTGTATTTTTATAGGGTATTATTTGTAACACGTTTTTCTATAAAAATATTTCAAATTTAGGTTGAATTTGAATTTTTTAGAGAAAACATATTGAAAATAAAATCCTATAAAAATTACAAAATAATCTAAACTATGTCAGGAACTTTTCCTAAAAATTTCATAATTTTTGGAACTATATTACTATATCAAATAATTCCCTAAAGATCTCAGCACTACTAACTTCACTTAGGGGCAAAATCGTCTTTTCAGTCCAAGTTAACGGTCAAGTCCACGGTCAACTGACGGAGTGGTAAAACAGGAGAGAAGTTGAGAACGAATGGCAAAAAAGAGATAAACAAATTTTCGATGGTATTTTGAAAAATCCGCCAACTTTTAATGACAAATAAGAAATTAACCCTATATATATTGGCAAGTTCCATCACTACAACACGGACTGGGATTCGAGTTCAATGATCCGTATAATTTAATGTGAGGGAAACAAATGCTCCCACCCACTGACCCACCTATCACTCATCCAGCAATAGTTAGCCAATTAGCTCCACTCGTGTTTAAAACACCACAAGTACACCACTCCATTTTTTTTCTTTCTTGTGCTCCCTCACTAGAGCGCAAGCATCCGTAGCAACCCACGAGAAGGCACATAAAGATCGTGTTGAAGAGATGCAGACACCACTAGTGGTACCCTCCTATCGGAATGGGATGCATTGGGGAAGAGGAGAGGATGGCAAGATAAGTGGATAGCATTTAGCAGTTGAAGTTTACTGCATCTTAGCTTTATTGTCCTCCTTGGCTGAGAGATTGACGTTGGTAGTATATGACCAACAATGTGGCTACAACATGATTAGCAGCGCTGAAAAGGTTTTGCTGTTATAGTGTAACATTAACATGTAAGACTTCGTTTACTGGAGAACTGTGCCGCGACCGCGAGTGCATTAAGACTTAAGTGTCAAATTACAGTAAAGAAATTGCTGAAAGTGCCGGCAACACAGCCAACACCACCGAGAACCAGCCCCCTAGAGGCTGGAGACTGAGGCTCCATAGACATTTGAAGCCCCTGCTGCTACTGAAGGTGAAAGCATCTGTTATGTACCTTAGTCCATAGGGGTAAATAGCGTACAGCTGTTGTCATTCAGACCACGATAGCGAGGTCTTGCCTTTTTAAAAAACAAAAACAAAAGTTCTGCAGTGAGCCTCTGATTTGCGGCTCCGTAGAGGATAGATCGGGAGGAAATAGGTAATGCTTTGGAATGTACAGTCTTTTTCAAGAGTATCAAGCTTAAGCTATGTATTCATCAATTCTTGACCATTGGACTGTTTTCTGACGTAACCAAATGCATTGGTCGATACGAGGCACTTCCCGAATGCATTGCTTATATGGTAGAACTGTTGTTTTTTAGGATTTGACGAATCACTCAGAATAAAGAGAGACACATGATGTCCACACACGCACGCACTCACACACATGAAAAGCGATTGTGTGTCTATAAAGACCGACGAGACGGAGTTTGAAGAAATGACAAAGTCACCACCGGCGTCTCGCTTGCGACGGGTACGTCGCCTCCCACTGAAAGAAAATCCTTCTTAATAAGACATACAGGACCAAACCTTGGGTTTAAACCCTGGTGAGCTGGGGTTACGCTTTATATCCATGTCGTGTATTGTACATTTGTACGACTGCCGGTAGAGGGAATGCACTCGATAAAGGCTTGCGTGAGATATTTTCTACTTTGATATATAGAACCACAATTGCATAACATTCCCATTAAAACAGTACAAGAATCTTCCGTGTGAGAGACACCACCAATGTTGTGAATTCATCATATGCAGGGTAATGCTCCCGTTAAGTTGACAGAGTTTTGTCAAGGGTTTTGCTAACAGAAATTTTACGGTATATTCTACAAGTAGTATATAATAGTAGTATAAATTAAATATAACCATTGATTTGTTAAAGGTATAATAGACTTTTCTTTGTATTTATAATTTTTTGTGAGGATATTATGGATTTCTCCAAGTAAGGTTGAAAATATTACTGTTGTGTCATGTGATCCTCAAATGGGCAATTACAATTCTACCCCCTTGGTGTCGGACCCCGGGTATGGAATACCCGAAGCCCTGGTGTGTACCGCACTTATCACACGATCAATGGCTAGTACACACATCCACAACATTGATAATCATATCTATACATACATACAAACTGAAACACATAAGGAATATAACTTAGACTAATACAAAGTTTACATCACAAGGACCGACCAGCCAAATAAAACTTAAGTATCAGAAGTAGCAATAGAAACAACGGAAGAAAAATATGTATAAGGTCCAAAAATCCAGCGGTATGCCCATCCGAACCCTTAGGCAACCGACAAGAAACAAGTCCTACAAAGACCCTTCACCAAACCCTCCGGTACCAGGTGCAAAGAACGTGTCATCCAACATGTAGGCTCACCCTCTAAGTTTGAACAACAATTTAAGCAAGATTAAGTACATTGCGTATTAGCAAGACTTATAGTGTATTACAAAGTTCATATACATGCAAGGCTATCAAGAGGTGAGGCTCTATGCTACAAGTTATTTTCGATATTAAGCAAGTTTTATTTGCAATATCAATATGTAGTATTTTGCATCGAGAGTTTAAAGAGCAGTTAAGTATTGAACAACAAATAAGTACTTGAATAAATAACAAATTACAACTCTCCTCACTACAATCAATATTTTATTTTCAACTATAGACATGGCACTCAACTCAAATATGAACTAACAACCATTCCCATATTTTTCCAACAAGAACCATTTTTATAAAAACCAAGTCTATACCAATTAAGACTGCACTAAGCACACTCATGACCACGAGCATGGCTATTTAAATGGATCTACACTTTACAGAGGAGTACAACTTTACTCACAGTATATGAATTCTCTAGTTTGTTTGGCATGCATCGATACCATTGCTCACTAACCTTTGGTAAGTAGTCTAGAGCACGTGTCAAAACTTTAACATCACCTAGTCCTAATCTTGCACTAGCTTAGCGAATGAATACCCTCACTTCACCCGGGTACACCCCCATCTCAGTGAGGCATTCACCGTTATGTCGGCAAGCTTTGTGCCCAACACCGTGGTGAAGGGAGCCCCTTCGAACATGCCTACAACGGTCATACTCGCACTACCACGGCCTACTAACACGTAAGGCTAGTTTTTGATGACTTAATTAGCTAAGACCGTCTCATACCGGCACATGTGGTTATACGCTTAGGCTTAGATAAAACTTATTGGTGTTCGGTCCTTAATCGACTCGAGCGATGATCTCCCCTATTTATTTGTGAGATACATATCTCACACTCCTCTAATTATAATATAACTCACCCGTGTCACAAACTAAGTTTTTTATTTTTATTTTTATACAAAATAACAGATGTAAACCCCTCTAAACTATCAATTCAAATATCCCAAACTCATAGTCAACATGTCATTCATTTTTCCAATTTTAGTAAAGACTAAATCTTGGCTACGCATTTATGCAATATTCACATTCAGAAAACCCAATTTGACATCATTCATTGTCTAAACCATACCCTAATGGCTACAACAATAAGGATATCAATATTTAAAGGGGGATCATACATCGAATAGGAATATAACTACCTTTAACCCCATATATAGCAATTTAACCAAACATACATGCATGCATAGTAGATTTTGCAAAAATAAGTAAAATAATTAAAAATAGTAGGATCAACATTTTCAAAGGAGGTGCTTGCCTTGCCCTGGTTGCTCCGAATAAGAGGATGGGTGATCGTTGTAAATTTCACTCGAACAATCAACGTCTAATCAAAAGAGCCGGAAGCAAATTAAATATGGAAAAATAATTTCAGTAGTAATAAAATCCAAATATTTTTGCATATTCATATAGAGTATGATTTTAGATGAATTTAGTAAAAAAATATTCATTCAATTTGGAGTTCATATGCAAAAGTTATTAATGTTTTAATTTGCTTCCGTTTGAAAATTCCAGAAATTAAAAAGAAGTGACGTCGAAAGCGTATTTTCTGGGGTTTGAGCTTTCCAACCGTGAAAGTGTATTTTCCTTCAAGTTTTACTGAGCTTTATGCTTTTCAACTAAGAAAGCGTATTTTCCTCTGAACTGAAAGCGACTTTCTCATTTTTTGAATTTTTATTAACTTACATGTGGGGCCTACATGTCATTGACTCATAGTTTTATTCTCTCGATTTTTATTGATTAAACAGAGGTGGTCCCACATGTCATAGACTCATTATTCATTAACTAGATGATTAAACCTATTTTAATTTGTCTCTCGGTTTTAAAACGTGTTTTAAAACTGAGAATAATGGGTGGTCCCACATGTCATAGACACATTTACCAAAAATGTTTAAAATTATATTTTTGTTAACTTTCTTAACTAGTCCCACCTGTCATCCACTTGGTACTCTTAATCACTATCATTTAGTGTTAATTAAATCCTAATCGCTAGTGGGTTCCACCGGTCGGTGAGAGAGACAAAAAGCAACATAGCTGCGCGCATGGCCAGTGCCATTGTGAGCTCGTCGCCGATGAACGGCTCGATGAGCGGTGACGTTGAGCGGTGGAATGAAAAGAGGGAAGCAGGGCGAAGCTATGGGTGGTGGTGGCAACGACGGGGATGGCCGAAGGCGGCATTGCGCCGACGAAGAGCAGCGAGACGCCTCGGGTCCACGATGCACTTCACATAGGAGGCATCCCCTGGGCTAAAGAAGTGGCACACTAGGTTCGGTGAGTCCAGGCGATGCTAATGGACTGGGCGCTGGGACCTAGGGTCACGAGAGGTGAGTCGGCGACATGCAACCACAACGGCGACATGGGTGGCTAAGAGGGATAGTATGTTAAAAGCTCTCCCTTGGCGAATTGATGCGTGCATGAGGATCAGTGACTCACCACGACCACGAGGGTGAAGAAAATGAGGCCGGGAAGGGCTGAGGCGGCTTGTTGACGATGAGCAGCTGCAACGCAAAGGAGGTTCATGATGGTAGCTTACCATGACAACGAAGGAGCTACAAGGAGTGTCGCGTTAGGTCTCTAAGGTGTTAGAGATGGTGTAGGCAGAAGGAATCGGTACGAGGTTCACCGGGCTTCGAAGGAGAACGAAAATGGCGACGACAGCCATGAGAGAGGAAGGTGGTGGCGATACTAGTATTTTCGAAAAGTCTATCTGCATTGAGTGGGGAAAAACATTACTATGGTGTGGAACTCATGATGACGCATTGGATTTGAGCCTAAACTCACCGGGCCGCGGGAAGGTCGACGCGAATAGGGAGAAGGATGGGCCGAAAGGAAGAATTTGGCCCGAAGAGATTTTAGGAAAAAGGAAGGATTTCAGAATTTCAGAAATTGGATTAAATCAAATTGAGCTCAAAGAAATACCAAATAAACTCCAAAGATTCCAAGACAATTTCAGAAAATACTCTGGAACCTGAGGAACTCAAATAAAAATGTTTTCAATTTAATTAAGGTTTATATTGTTCACATTACATGGTTTTAATTTTTTTTAAAAAAATTTAAGCTTTAAATTAATCAAGAAAATTCAAATATTATTTTTATTTTTAAAGGCTGCATGTCTTATTGTGTTCTTGTTTGATTTTCTTCCTTCTTGAGGTGTTTTTTTGGTGATTCGTGGTTCCATCATGTTCTAGTGTTATTCGTGCTGAGATATAGCTTGCGAGGGCATATATGAACCCATTTAGGATCATCTTGGCTAGATCTCTTCAGCTTGAGTATACTAAGTTTTTTCTCTTTTGCCTAGTTCTTGAGCATTCTTCTCTAAAATGGATAAAAGGTGAAAACCTTGATAACAATTCTTGAAATTGTTGGTTAGAATAGGTTCCAAATATCCTAGGTAGCTGTGTTTCAAAATTGGTGTGATTTGAATAAGTAGATCAAAAGTTAGGTGGAATTCCCTATTTAAAATCGTGTTGTGTTTAGTCTGTCGAAAGGGGAGCGGTCAGACCGTTATGTAGTTGTCGGTCTGACCGGCCACCGGTCTAACCGTTTGATAGTTGACAGTCAAACCGGCTAGGCCACCAGTCTAACCGTTCTAAAGTTGGGGGTCAGACCGGTCAGACATTGGTGCCTGTGGTTTTCTTTGGTTGTTGTTTGTTCATGTTGATTTCCGCCTGTAGCAAGGTCAATCTTGATCTTTTTAGTTGTTTATAGCTATTAAAGTGAAAAGATTGGGGAATGCCTAGAGGATAAAATTGTTTCATTCACCTGTCTAACTGTAGTAACGAATCCTGCATATTAAATTTCCGTACGAGATACACTGACATTGCTACGAGTTCAAAGCAACAAATGCTTCCAACAAATTGTCACCCGTCCAGTAAACCTAGAAAGCACTTAACTTTGACACCATCACTTCCCTGTCATTTTTTTCTACACTACATATAGAACCACACTACAAGCCATAGTACAAACTCGCGCTTATGCATTAGCCTATATATATGTATTAACTCACCGAAATAAAGAAAGAGAGCTATTCAAAAGACATGGACAATTAATGTCGTCGTCGTTTTACCATGGGAATGGGATTCATCAGGAAATAATAGGAAAGCGGAAGACAAAAGATCCGTACCAAGCATTTGCATTCTCCAGGAAGTTCAAAGTGAGAAAGACATAAAAATTTAGTAGCATGCATATTTTTCCTTCCTTTGCATGGGAAATTTGTGATGCTACTGCTTTATATTTACAAGCTGGTATAAATAATGCATAGAAAAATAGAAACGACAGATATTTTACATGGAAAACCATTTCAGGAAAAACCCACAGGTGCACAAATGCAATATTTCGATATGAGGAGATATTTACAATAAAGCTCTTACTCTTCTTTCTGGGCTACATGGATATATTTATAGTAGTATATAAAAGACTCTGTATAGGAATAGAATTATGAGTTAGAATAGGAAATAAAATTCGTATCACACTCAAACTCAACAATCTCCACCTTTGAGATGAATTTTTCATGTAGCCAAAACAAAACGCAATCTCCTCGAAACAGATTAGCATGAAAACCTTGTACGCAGAATGTTCATAAAACTACTAAATGATACCAATTAGGTCTAAGCAAAGTTCAAACTTAGCGATGGGAACCGGTTTTACCATCATATCAGCTGAATTATCATGATTATTTATCTTGTTGACTTTAATATCATTTTGAGTAATGACACCTCAAATGTAATCATATCTAATGTCAATGTGGTTCGTTCTCTCATGAAACATCTGATTCTTCGTAAGAAAAATAGCACTTTGATTCTAGCAGAATATTATAGTGCAAGACATACTTCTACAAAGCTTAGTAAACAAGCATCTTAGCAAAACGGCTTCTTTGCAAACTTCAGAAATAACCATATACTCGGCTTCTGTAGTGGACAACACAAGAGTAGCATGCAGGCTTACTTTCTAACTAACATCACATCCTCTAACAGTGAGCACATAACCTGTAAGAGATCTTCTCTTACCCAAATCTCTAGCTAAATTTGAGTCCACATAACCAACGATTCCATCTTTAGTCAATATATAGGAACAAATAAATAGCTGAGCATTAACAATCTTCAAATAAACACAACTATTATAATCAGATCTTTTGAAATCCTGAGAAATCATGAAGGAGTCAAAATCTCTTGTACCACTATCTGGGTGCTTGCTTCAAACCATAAAGAGATTTCTTCAACTTGCAAGCATAATTCTCCTTTCAGAAAGACAAAACCTTTCGATTGCTCCATATAAATGTCTTCCTCCAATTTCCCATGTAAGAACACGGTTTTCACGTCCAATTGTTCGAGCTTATAATCATACATAGCCACTATACTAAGTAAAGTACGAATGGGACTATATTTCAAAACTGGAGAAAAAGACATATTTGAAATCAATTCTTGGAACTTGGTTGTATCTATTAGCAACAAGTTTTGCCTTCTACCTAACCTCTTCGGTTGGTAAAATGCATTCTTTCTTCTTGAAGATCTATTTGCAGCGAATAGCCTTCTTATGAATTGGCCAATAGACCAACTCACAAGTGTCATTCTTCTTTAGAGATTACATCTCATCAACCATCCATCTCTCTGAATCACCAAAAGAGATAGCCTTTTAATAAATGAAAGGTTCTGCAGTGCCTTCAATTTCTTCTCCCACATTCAAAGCTTAAACATCAACATCAGTTTTTGCAATTAATCTCTTGGGAGTTTCAATATTTTTTTAGGTCTGTCGGCTGCAATAGAACATTATGGTAGTTGAAAAACAATAATAACATCATGTATGTTTTATTTTTTAGCCTTTGGTGTAGATCCTGAATCAATAACATGTTCCACCTGCACGTTTGATTTAAGCGGCTTCTTAATGGAAACATCAATAGATGGTTTATCATGCAACATAGCAGATTCATCAAAAGTAACACTTATTCTAATAACAACCTTTCTAGTTTAAGGATTCCACAATTTATATCCTTTCACACTAGATTTATAACTAAAGAAATTGCACTTAGCGACTTTAGGCTCTAATTTACCATTGTTAGCATGAGCATAAGTAGGACATTCAAATATTATCAAATTTGAATAATCTGCTGCAAAACCAAACTATACCTCAATTAAAGTTTTCTTGTCAATTGCCAGGTTTGGTGACTAATTGATCAAATAACAAGCAGTGTACATGACTTTAGCCAATAACTCCTAGATAAACCGAAGTTAGATAATATGCAACATAACTTCTCTATAATGGTTTTGATCATGTGTCGGCCATACCATTTTGTTGAGGAGTATCTCGGATAGTTTAACGTCTTACAATACTTTATGATCTGCATAAAGCTTCAAATTCTCTATAATAGAACTCCAAGCCACTATCAGTCGTACCTTCTTGACATGCTTGCTAGTTTGCTTTTCAATCATAATCTTCGACTCCTTTAATGTATTGAAAATATCCTATTTGTCCTTCATGAAATATGGCCAAACTCTTCTTCTATAATTATTAATGATGGTCAAAATGTAGTCAACACCACTAAGGGACGAGACACGGGATTCTTCCCACAAATTATAGTGAACATAATCCAATATGCATTTCGTAGAGTGAATTGACGTGCTGAATTTTACCCTCTTTTGCTTACCGAAGATACAATGTTCACAAAATTTCAACTTGTCGATGCTTTGACAATAAATAAGTCTTTTTTGCATAACTCCATCATGTCTTTTTTTTGCATAACTCCATTATGCCAATTTTACTCATATGCCGAGACGCATATGGCAAAGATTAGTAGCATCAGAATTGGATGATTTATTTGAGGCAACAGCAGCAATACCTGAAATTGTTGTACCTTGCTGATGATATAGGTTGGTAACTTTCATATCACCTTCCATCACAAAGAGAGAGCCTTTAGAGATCTTCATAATTCTACCTCCACCTGAAAACTTGTAACCTCTAGTACAAGAGTACACAACGACATAAGATTTCTTTTAAAACCTGGAATGTGTCGAACATCCGACAAAAGTTGTGATGGTGTCATCAAACATCTTAATCTGGATAGAAGCAATGCATGCAATCTTGCATGATGAATTATCACCCATCAACACAAAATCACTTGGCGTAGTTTCATAATTCACGAACCAATCTCAGTTCAGACTCATATGGAAAGTGCAGGCTGTATCAAGAATCCACTCAAAACTGGTTTTAGAATTACCAGCAAAAGCGATAAGAACATCTCCATCAGAAATCTTGCTTAGTAACACTGGTGACTTTAACATCATTCTCTTGTTAATCCTTGTTAAAATTGTTATTTTTTTTTACCCACCAGCACTCAGATATGTCGTGTCCATTTTTCTTCCAATGATGACTTGTACCTACATCTAGATTTCGATCTGCCATTGTAATTTCTTCTCGAGCTTTTACCTTTTGAATCGCCATTGAATTCCTCTCTTGTTGTCTACCATGGACAACCAGGGCTTCTACATGCGAATTTGAACTTTCATTCAGAATGAGTTTCATCTTTTCCTTCGCATGCAGTGCTTCATAGACTTTGTTATGTATAAGAATATCTCAGCTATATATAATAGTATATCTGAACGTAGAGTATGAACTAGCAGTAAGCATAAAAGAATAAAACAAAAATCTTCGTCATCATATTTTACCTCTATAGACTCGAGATCCGAGACTATTTCGTTGAACACTGTCAGGTGGTTCAATAATAACCCGCCTTCTGCCATCTTGTGTGAATAAAGCTTATGCTTCAAATACATCTTATTGGTAAGATCTTTGGTCATGCAAATATGCTCCACTTTCAACTGTAATGTGGCAATGATGTTCTCTTTCAAAACCTCCTATAGAATATTATTTGTTAGATGAACATGAATATGAGATAAGGCCTTATGATTTTTCTTCGCTTCTCCTCAGGACACCAAGCAGCGAGCATCTTGTCGATCCCCAAAAAAGCATCATCCAAATCGAGCTGTGCAAGAACAACTCACATCATGACTTGCCATAGAGAAAACCTCGTGTCTCGATCTAGCAGTGGAATATCATACTTCAAAGTCATCGTGTGAAAAAATCCTAAAATTGCTAATACAATTTTGTGTATACCTAGCAATAAATTGTGACTTCCTTGGTACACTTTTGTGTGCACATAGCACTTTTGGATGGATTTTGCTATTTGGCTGTCATGGACGACTCAGTTCTAGGCGGAGGAACTTGTAGGATCGGAAAAGCGACTAGAGGGGGGTGAATAGGAGATCAACCAAAATTTTCTTATAAGATTTGATTCAACACAAATTTCACTCCAGTAGCTATGAGAGCTATGAAGATCAATAGATAAACACAGTGGAAGACTTATGTTGAATTCCCTTCAAACCCCCAAAAGAAACAACCAAAAACACAAAAACAATGGATGAATTGGCGATCGGGCAAGAAACGATGAGCGGTCGAGACCGGGAATAGTGGCGGTCGGACCACTACATGAGCGGTCGAACCGATGAATAGTAAAATCAAAGCACGAAACAGATTTCAAAGACGATTTCAAAATCGAAAATTGATCTAACTTTTGATCTACAACTCCAAACTTCATGAAACTTGAAACATACCTTCTTAAGGATATTAGGAACCTATTCCAAGCAACGATTGAGAAGATCCACATCAAAGTTTTGATCTTTTTCAGTTTTACCTAAGGAGGGTTCAAAACCGAGCAAAAACGAAAACTCGACCCAAACACTTGCTCGTGGGAGATTGATGATCTAGATGATCCTAGATGTATTCCCACACATCACAGCAAGGTAGAAGAGGGCAAGAGATCAACCGAAAACCAAAAGATCAAAGATGGACTCAAAATCACAAAACAAGAAGGAAGAACACAAAGAGACACATCTTTGAGAAATCATTCATAGATTGATTCGTGATTGTTGCTGGTTACAGCCACTCCCTCAAGGAGGACAAGAGCTCAATCCATGAGCACACAATCAACTCATCTCCCCTAGAATCATAAGCCTCTCTTTTTCTCTCTAAGACCCTAAAACCAAACTAGGGTTTACAAATGAAGTGCTTGGGGTAGCTTGTCCAACACACCCCCTATTTATAAAGAGGCCTAGCTTCTAGAAGAGTTAACCCTAATGGGCTCCCGTTAAGGCCCAATACAAACGGGACACTTACGCATGCATTTTAAAGCGTCGTCTTCATCTCCACTTGACCTAAACCGCTTCTCCAAGCGTCGCGGTTTAGCCAACAAGTCACAAAGCCGGTATTTGGTGAAATTACCAAAATACCCCTTCTCGATCCTTCTCCACGGACCGAGTCCAATCCTTTCGAAGCAATCGCCTGCTCCGCTACGTGTAGGTTGATCAACGGCTCTCATCATGTCGGCAAGTCTCTCCCGTCCGGATCCCACTGGAACCACCAAGGCACTTGCACCGACCCCCGCGCCGCTTGATCAACCCGTCGCACCGAACTGCCCGTTCGGTCATCCTTGTCCATTCTGCGCCACGCTTGAGCCACTTGACCTCACTCGGCATCCATGATCGTTCTGGACCTCAGCTCTCCAAGCTTAGTCCCGATCCTCTCGCCGTTGACCGTCATTGACCTTCAAAACACCTGCATAGCAATAGATAGAGAAATCGTCTTCGGATACAAGTTCTTCACAACTTGACCCATGTCAGTGAAAACATGCAATATGCAACACATATGCAAAGATAAACATGGATATGACTATCCCAAAATCACTTGGCCAATAAAATCAACATTCAAACACAAACCGGTCGATTGTCATTCAATGGCGGTCGACCGCTCGTCTCGGCTCGATCGCTCCCAACGCCGGCCGGGATTGCTTGGCCGGTCCGACCGCTCCTGAGCACCTGTCGACCGCTTTGAACTCGACAAATCAAATAGATCTTTGCCGAAAACACGAGAAACAACAAACCAAAAGAGCCATTGCTAATTGTAACATCACCTTAAGATAGTAAGCATATCCGCATGATATCCACAATCTCCCCCTTGATGAACACATTGGCAATCTCCTAGAAAATGTAAGTTTGTGGCTTGAAAAGTAAAGAAATCGTTGTTTCGCGCAAAGGCACAACTTGGTCCATAAGCAAGAGAAAGCCATGGAAATGATTAAGCTGGCTTCAGAATAGTTAAGGCAAATGAGATAAGGCAAATGACAGCACAAAAGCTTCAATTTCCAGAGAATCGTCAAAAATCTTACTTAAGGCCCATATGAAAAAATAATTGTTCTATTTGACCTTCGATCATTGTGAGTCTTCAAGAATTACAATTCAGATTCAGAAAAGGCAATAAAACCAAAAGAATGCAATTTAAATGCTCCCACTCGCAATGATCACCAATTTTCAAAACAGTTTCACTTTCTCCCTAAGACTCCAAAAAGCTCTATAACAACATTTTTACCAATCTTTCTCCCCCTTTGACAATGTATTCATCAAGATACATGGAAGAAGATAGAGCATGAGTGGAAAGGAATGGCTGGAATTTTTTTGTTTTTTATTTTTTTTCATTTTTTTAACAGGAGCCATGAGAATTATCCAAGAAGACTAGACAAGTATTACACCAAGCCATATTATGGGAAGTAGCAATGTTCTATCATGGCAAACCATATATAGCAAGCTAAAGCCAACAGAGCAATAATCTAAACTGAAATAAGGCTTATCATGACAAGATGCTCAAGATCATAGTTTAACTAAAGGTATCCAAAAATGAGTCAAACCATGTCTATACGCAAAATGAAACCTGGAAACTAGACAAAGAGTCAATTTTGAGCATTTTGAGTGTAATTATGAATATATTGTGCAAACATTTGGAATTTTTAGCACATTACGCATTTTGCTGAAAATTCTGGTTTTATTGTAGCAAAGTAAGTCCTGGACTAGGAGCCATCCACAACTGCCTCCTAAGCTTCAACCAACTTAATTTGTTTTCTTAGCAATGTGCTAGATCTCAAGCCTTGCCGCGACCATCCCAAGCAAGAAGCTTAAGAGAGTGATCTAGGTCATCCAAAACTCCCCCTGAGTTCATGCCTAGTGCAATGGCAAGCCGTCTCGTGAGAAAGAATTGGTGAGATCAGTTTTTTCGCACAGAAAAGCTAATTTTTCATTTGCTTGACCTAAGAACTTCCAGAGCTCATTACAAAACTCATATCAGATTCAAGACTCAATTAAAACGTATATGACATGGCGTGAATCAGAAGAGGATCACTATGGCAAAACTAGTCACAAGAGCCAAGAAGTCATGTTTTGATACAATTTGCTCACATATAATAAAACTATCATGGCAAAAGCTAAGCTACATATGAAAAGCTATAACAGAAGTCTTAGCATACTAACACAAGACATGACAAGGTATAAAGTATGAAATCAAGTCATACAAAGATAATAATCAAAGCTCCATAAAATTATATTACAATGCAAGTTGTAGAATTGAAAATGCATTATGATACAATGAATACAAAAGAGCAAAACTCCCCCTCAAAAAAGGCCAAGAGGACTAATAACCCCTAACTCTCCCCGCAAAGTAGCAAAACGAGAAGAATCAAGAGTCTTAGTGAAAATATCAGCAACCTGTTGCTCAGACTCAACAAAATGAAGCACAACATCACCTTTCTCAACATGGTCTCTAAGAAAATGATATCGAATATCAATGTGCTTGGTCCTAGAGTGTTGCACTGGGTTTTTGGCAATGTTGATGGCACTAGTGTTGTCACAGAAAAGAGGAACACTATCCAACAACAACCCATAGTCCCGCAAAGTAGACAAGATCCAGAGAACCTGAGAGCAACTGCTTGCAGCAGCTACATACTCGGACTCGGCAGTGGACTGTGCAACAGAGGACTGTTTTCGAGAAGACCAAGAAATAAGAGATGCGCCCAAGAAATGACAAGTGCCAGAAGTACTCTTCCTATCCACTCTACACCCCGCAAAATCAGCATAAGAAAAAGCCCGAATAGAGATAGCAGAATCAGAAGAAAACCAGAGTCCAAAGTCAAGAGTGTCTTGGAGGTACCTGAATATGCCCCGCACTGCTTGACGATGAGAAACACGAGGGGAAGCCTGAAATCGAGTGCATAGACACGCAACGAATTGTATGTCCGGCCTCGACGCTGTGAGGTAGAGGAGGGAGCTGATCATGCTGCGGTACTCCTTCTGATCTACGGGCTCTCCATCCTCATCAGGGTCCAGCACGGTGGTTGTGGCAACGGGAGTAGACATTGGTCTACTGCTTCCCATGTTGAAGCCCCGAAGAAGGTCCTTTGTATACTTACTTTGATGAATGAAGGTGTCTTCTTTCAGTTGCTTGACTTGAAGACCAAGGAAGAAGGTCAATTCGCCCATCATGCTCATCTCGAACTCCCTGCTCATAGAATATGAAAATCTGGACACCAAAGCATGAGAAGAACCACCGAATATGATATCATCCACATAAATATGAACCAGTAAAAAATGACTGCCATGCCTGAGAGTGAACAAGGTTTTATCAACTATTCCCATCTTGAACTCATTATTAACCAAGAAACTCTTAAGCATATCATACCAAGCTCTAGGGGCTTGCTTTAATCCATATAAGGCTTTGGAGAGTTTAAAAACATGGTTTGGGAACTTGTGATTTTCAAAGCCAGGTGGTTGCTTGACAAAGACCTCTTCTTCTATGAAACCATTAAGAAAAGCACTTTTGACATTGTAACATCCCAATTTTGGGCTTGTGTTTCAAATGTAAGAAAAATGAGTAGACATTAAAACTTTTTCTTACATCATGTATTTCCAGTGTGTACTAAACAATTATTGTACAAGAGCTATGAAAATACAAAGTCACAAGTCTTTGATCCAAATCTCGATCTTTCAAAAACAATCTTGTCAAACCTTTTGATCATCCTCCGGAAATATTTTTCCTAAGTTCTTGGGATGGTATGTGACCCCTCTGAAAAATTTCACAATTTTTAGAAATTGTTTGAATATTTTGAGAGGTCAGTCAAACCTTAAACCAGTACCTTGCAGAATTTTTGGAGAAAAATGCATTGCATTAAAACCTCTAAAATTTTTACACTAGGTCAATATCTAAGTCAGCAAGCTCCTGTAAAAATTTCAGAATTTTTGGAGTTATTTTGCTACCTCTAATAAATCCTCAAAAGTCTCACTAATTTTAAACCTAAAGCTGATTCATCGTTCCTTGGTTTGAGTCGGACTCGGGCTCGAGCCACTTGGTTGAGCCTAATCAACTAACTGCACCGGGTCCCCTTTTAATCGCGCGGTCGATATCAACCATAGGATCTAAATCAAACGGCTTGGGGAGATGGTGCCGTTCGGGCTGCCGCGAACGCGCCATCTAATTTAGACGGTTGGATTAAGATCCAACCGTCTTGGTTCATTGAAATTTGGGTCACCCGAACATATCAATGGATCCCACCGTTCGATCTTGATCGGACGCTCTGATTGCTTGGAGTGTAAAACCCCTACCGGACCCTTTGAATCGTGACCGTTCATTGTCAATCCAACGACCATGATTTCTTTTCTGTTCTTCTTCCTCCTCTGTCTCTCCGTGCGCGCGTGCGTCCATAGCAAGAAGAAAGAGAGAGGGAGGGTGGCTTGTTGTGTCACTTCGAGCGTGCCTCGTCAACATCACTCTGTGGGGCATTAAATGCGCCCCAGGCTTTCGGCTCCTCCATCCCGAGTCTCAGCTGCTCCCATCACTTCTTGGTCCATGACCGTGCCATGAACCGAGCTCACCGTGAGCTCTTGTTTGTGCTCGAAACCCTAATCCTTCATTTATATAAACCCCCCTTAGCTCCTCCTGGTGTTCCTTTACACCACACTTTGCTCATTCTCTGTATTTGAGCTCAAAACCACTTCAAATCTTCAAAACACCATTTTCGACCGTGGAGCTCCATTGTGGATCTTGGTGTCCAGTGGTTCACCTTCAATATTTCTTGCACCCTTTTGAGCTCCTCAACTTCTTTTATATTTCCCCTAGCTTAATTTTGGGTTGCATTCACAGGAATCACTCAATTTTAAGTTTGGAGATTTTCGGCTGATTTCACCCCCCTTTCTTCTCTAACTCCGGTAAGTGATTCTTTTTGCGATTGCTTACTTATGGAGCTTGTGGGAACCTTGATAAAGCTATTTTGATCACCCATTGGTGTTCATTTTGCTCAGATTGTCATTTTCTTCTTCATCTTCCTCGGCTCTGGTGAACTCCATCATGTTCAAGCTTCTCCGGCCACTTTTGAAGCTCACCTTGGCTCAGGTAGCTTCTTATTAGTCCCTAGAAGTGTTGGCACTCGCTGTGGATCGCATGCGAGCATTTGCTATTTTCATGTTTTGCCGAAAATGGCTCCATCTTAGTTTTCCGGCTCGCCGGCGTTCTAGACCTCCACCGCCGGCGAGGTCATCACCATTGGGTCCACAACACTATTGCGAACCCATTTTGATATTTGGTTCGCACCGCTGCGACCGGAGTCGCCGGCGACAAGCCGTTGTTCGCACTCGGTTTTTGTCAGCTGAGAAACTCCCGTTTTCGTCAAATTATTAGGACACAGTAAATGCTTAATCTTTGCCAATCATTTGGAGTATTAATTGTGTCCTAATTTGGCGTAATGTCTCACTGACATGTGGGCCCAACCCCCTGTAATCATCGATGGCGTTAACCAATTGCTTTCGGACATCATTAATGCTAATGATTATCATTAAATCCCTGTCTTAACATTAATGTGTCTGAAATTATCTTTTGGGTCACTCACGTGTGGGCCCGTAGGCCTTAAACCTCAGTCACGGAGCCATTAAGACTATTTTTCAAGTTCATTAAATGTTAATCATTGTTAGCATTTAAGTGGTCCTTAGCTGCCAACTTGTGCCACTGCCAGGTGGGCCCCCAATCACTTAAATCACCTCTGGTCAAAATCTTTAGGACACATTAATTGCTAATCATCTCTAATCATTGGTCATTAGCATTTAATTGTTGTCCTAAAATCTCCTTGTGTCTCGCTGCCATGTGGGCCCCGAGCTCTGTGCACGTGTGTTAAAGCTCGCATGTGTGACTCTCAGTCACTGACATGCGGCCCCACGTGTCAGCACTCCAGTGTTGCACTTCAATCTATGACCACCGTCCATTTTGCGATCTGTGGCCCAGATCATTGCGCCGATCGGGTCACCCGATCCTCTCATCGATGTGGGCCGTTCATCGCTTGATCAGCGGCTGTGGTTCGTGCGCTGTTCGGGTCGCCCGAACCGCACTCAGTATGGACCCTCTGATCTTTGATCAACGGTCGTGATCTATTGGGCCGTTCGGGTCACTCTCGCGCACCCTTCGCGCGCGCCGTTGGATTTCAAATCAAGGGCCCATAATTGTCCACGTCGATTCTTTTCTGGTTAAGTGTTGTTTATTTCTGTAAGTAGTTATTTGTCAACTAAAAAATTGTATCAAATCTTTAGAAATTCATATCTATTACAAAATACATCCTTTTTAAATAAATCCAACTGTAATAAATTTGTATTTCACTAAATCTTATTATAAAAATGCTTCTAGCTATGCTTCTGTGGTAGAAAATTATGTAATCTTTAATAGCTTGTTTTCTGCCATTTTTGTATATTCCAGAATTGATTTAAAACTTAGAAAATGCATATCTTTTTCTGTATATCTGCAAATTGAATGACTTTAACTTTGATAAATTTGTTATTAACTAAACTTTAATCTAAAAATGGTTGTAGGCCTAAATCAGCACCAGAAAAATATGTTAATAAATTTAACCTTCTTTGTAGCATTTAAAAATTCATTTAATGTTGTAAAAGACACAAGTAATTCCCTGTAAATCCTAAAAATATGAAATTGATGCTAGAAAATCCCTCTGTTATCATGCTTTAATGTGAAATAGGTTTTGCACATGTTTATATTTCTGGAAAGTGCATTATGCTCGCTTTTGCAACTTAGAAAATCATAAGTAAATCATTATAACTCCAAATTTAGTAAACTCAACTTTGCTGTCATAAGGATGTCATAATCTACTTGCTATAAAAATTTCAGAGCTTAGATCATTCTAGAAATTTTCGCCATGAACAGTACCAATAATTAATTTAGGGAATTTATAGGCTGAGAGAACTTAGTTTAACCATAACTTTTTCATGCTAAGTCCAAATGAAGTGATTCTTGTTTCTAAAATTGTCTAAAATCAACCTCTAACTGTTGTGTAAATTTCATGGGATTTGGATGTTCTTTGCTGTTGAGTTCCGTTTGGTGTTCTTCGTTCTTATTGGTTTTATCGCCTTTTCGCGTTAGGTTCCGAAGAATTTATTTAATCTGAGCACTCCCCTCTGCAGCAAGACCAATCCCAGCAAGGCAAGCAGTTTGATCAGGTTAATCCCAGTATTTTAAGTCTTTATGTTGATTACAAATTCTATGTATGCATCGCTACCTTGTGTTAAACTATTGTCGTTAGTTGACCTAGTAGATGCATTTCCTTAGGCAAATGATTATTCTCTACTACCGTGAGCCTAGGTTATTGCTGTGATTAGGGCTCGTGGATGAGCTCATGTCACTTAGTAGTTGCAAATTAATTGCTTAGCCATGCTTAGCTTCCAGTAGAAATGGGTCATTATCGACTTGTCGATAACCTTGATCACATAAAACTTATTATGATTTATGATTTCACCTTGTGCCATGTCTACTTATGAAAACTAAACTGAAAACAAAATGATTTAGACTTGGGCACAATGGTATGTTGGTGTGCTTCGGTGTGATGGAATGGTGCCCGGTCATTATGGACCGAGTTACTTGCGCCACCAGATCGAGCATTTTGCGTGCTAACCACGCTAGAGGGTATGGGACCTCTCTTGACTTAGTACTTTGGCGTGTATTGGCTTCGGTGGCAGAGTCGCAGGGGGATGGTGCCGGGAGCATTGTAGTGTCCGAAAGGCTTCCGTGATGGCTGGTTGTCTTCGCTTGCAATGTAAGCGTATGGATTCCGATCCATACGAGCGGCTCGTAGTCAATGCACAATATTGGAAAGTGTCTCGTAGGACTTAGCCGTGCCGGCATACCTTCGGAAGTGTGCTTTGTGGCTTAAAGGCGGTCTGAAGTGTGGGTACATTGGTACACCCCTGCAGGGTTAAAACTATTCGAATAGCCTCGTCCTAGGTTATGGACACGCTCGGATACGCCCCGTGAGAACTAGACTAAAACCTTTTAATTAAAACTTGATGGGTGGTACGAATCGGGGATTCGTGCTATGTTGTGGTGGCTATTGGGATAGCCGCTTCCAGGTGGTTACTTGTATGTATCTTTATTTCGCTGTTATTTTGACAACAAAACAGATTTACAAACTTGCTCTTAAATGTATTACATTATTGCAAATAAAGTTGGCTTTGTGCGAAATGAGACATACAACCTCCACCTAAATAAGCTTGCATGTAGTTTATGAATAGGTCTGCTATTCCACACGTCAGTCTTGCGAGTACCTTTGTGTACTAAGTTATCTTGCTTAAATGTATTTGTTGCAGAGGAAGAAGGTGAGCTGGAGGGGCCTCACTTCTGTGAGTTGTGCTTTGGTAGCCTTAGAGGCGACTAGCTTGGCGGCCCGGTCGGTTGTCTTGTGGGTTGTGTGGCTAATCGGTCGACTTTTGTTCTAGCCATCTTATGGCACCTTTTGCTTCCGCTGTCATTCTTATATATTGTGTTATTTCGCCGGTCGGCTCTTTTGTAATAACTTACTTTATATTTGTCCCTTACTAGACTTGTTGTTGTATGTTGTATGGAAATGATGTGTAATTTTGTGATGATGTGCATGTGCTGCAATTCTGGGAAGCATATGTCCATCGAGACTTAGAATGTTTAATTAGTAATGCTAGAACCATTTGAAGGTTAAGTGTTACTAGTTAAATATTCCGGGTCCTCACAGACATCCATTTGAAAAAGTTTAAAACCCTTAGAAGATGCAAAAGCTATTAAAATGCGATTGGCTTCTAATCTGACTACAGGAGCAAAGGTCTCTTCAAAATCTAAGCCTTCTACCTGGGAATAACCTTGAGCTACAAGCCTAGCCTTGTTGTGAACTACCAACCCATCCTCACTTTGCTTGTTTTTTAAAACCCATTTTGTTCCAATTACATTATGATTAGGTGGAAGTTCAACTAAGGTCTAGACTTTGTTTCTTTCAAAATTTTCAAGTTCTTCATGCATGGCATTGACCCAAGAGGAATCAGATAAAGCATGGGTGACATCTTGGGGTTCAAAAGACGCGACAAAAGCAGAATGTGCATGAGAATCAGGAGAAATAAACCTAGAGCGAGTGACTCGCTCATTGAGATCCCCAATCATCTGCTCAGGCGGATGTCATCGCTGGATGTGAAGAGGAGCTCCTGATGCAGAAGTAGCCTCTACCTCATGGGCTGTGGAGGTAGGAGTAGAGCCACTCAGGTCGTCGGTGAAGATAGGAGGAGGCTGCTCAGCTGAAGCTAGAGTAGTGGAAGCAGGCTCTCCAACCATCTCAGAAGGGACTTGAGGATGGATTGGGTCCTCATCCTCGAGTCATCGTCGACAAGATACTTTCGAATATCGAAACTCGTGTACTGCAAAGATCGGGTCTAGTACCAGGACTAGCCTCATCAAAAGTGACTTCGCAAGTCTCAACAATTTTGTTAGTATCCAAATTAAATATGCGATAACCACGAGAATGAGCAGGATATCCAAGAAATATGTCATCAGAACATCTAGATTCAAATTTATCCAAATTGCCATGTTTAAGAATGAAGCACTTGCAACCAAAAATCTTGAAATGAGAGACTTTAGGCCTATGACCAAATCTAAGCTCATAAGAAGTCTTGCCAATCACAGATCTCAGGAAAACCCTATTAGATACATAGCAAGCAGTAGAGATCACCTCAGCCCAAAACCTCCTAGGTGTGGAATGCTCATCTAGCAGGGTTCTAGCCATCTTTACAAGGTTCCTGTTCTTCCTTTCTACAACACTATTCTGCTGGGGAACTCTAGGAGAAGAGAATTGATGCTCAATTCCCCTATCAGAGCAGAAAGTGGCAAAAGAAGAGTTCTTGAATTATGTCCCATTGTCACTCCTAATGACTCTCAAAGCTCCAGGAAGATCAACAGCTAGTCTAAGGACCAATTCTCTAAAAAATCCAAAAGCCTCGTCCTTAGAAACCAGAAAATAAACCCATGAATACCTGGAGAAGTCATCCACAATCACAAGCACATACCATTTTCCACCAGATGAACTCTAGAAAGGCCAACAGTTGTCTAAGTGCAAAGTCGACTGGACCATCACCATCAAGTAAGAGGTGGATGAGAAGCAGAAACCATCTTACCATGTCTACAGGGAGCGCACACTAGGTCTCTAACAGCCTTTAGCCTAGGCAAACCTCTGATCAAATCCTTGCTACTGACTCTAGTTAAGTGGTCGAAGCCTATGTGTCCAAGTCTACGATGCTATAAGACTAAATCATGAGAATCAGAAGCAACAAGACATCTAGGACTGGAAGCAGAAGAAACACTGAAATCAGCACTAAAGATCCTCTCAAACCTAGTGATCTCAAAGACATGCTCACCTGAGGAGTCCAGTACTCTACACTCACCACTCTTAAACCTTACCTCCAGACCTTCATCAAGCAACTGAGAAACAGATAGCAAATTATACCTCAGCTTACTTACCAAAGCGACGTCCTTAAGCATAAACTTGTTGTTGACGCGCGCGCGTGCCCTTGGTCATCACGGTTCGGTAGAAGCATCCCCAAATGTGATCAACTCATTGCGGATGCACGTGTGAGGAGGAGAACCATCTAGAATCTCCACCATGTGTCGAGAACATCCGAGTCAACAAGCCATATGTCCTCCTTCCTCGCACGACGGACCTACATGACATAAGCAGGAAACATATGTGCCTCAGTACTAGGGTTAGTGATAAAGGACTTGAGAATCCAGTACTAAGCCACACGATGCTTGGGAACACCAACAGAAGCAGCAATAAAATGGTTAGGAGAAACATCATAAGAATGCACACGAGAAACACCTAGACCTCTCCGAATCGACTTACCAAAAGGTCGGTACTCCCCCTGTCTAGATGCTACCTGTGGTCTCTCCCCATGATATCCTAAACCAGAACGCTGCCTAAAACCTCCAAAGGAATCAAAGAAGTCATCTACAAACCTAGGCCTTTGTCTAGCAGAAAAGACAGGCTGCTTGGCTCTAGAGACTACAGTAGGTGAAGGAACTATTCTAATGAACCTCAAAGCACTCATCCTCCCCTTCCTCTCAATCTTAGCTCTACGAAAGTATAATTCAATAATGTGGTCATCCTTCTTGCAGAAAGTGCAATGGTACTTGACCTTTTGAGGGGTCTTACCTGCAGAAGTAGAAGCACCTGTCTTGCTAGAAGGGGTTTGGGCAAAACCTGCAGATCTAAAAACTATCTTAGATGGCTCAGGGGGGTCTACCTCAAACAAGCCACTCTCAACAGCTCTTGTAATCTTAGGTGGGTGACTCTTGGTATGCTCCAGGAAATTAAAACCTAGGCCACTATTCTTCACACTCACTTTAGACTTGTCAAGGATCAAGTTGAGGTTCTTCTCTCCACTAGTAAATCTCTCAATGGTCTTCTTAAAGTAATCATTCTCTTTTGCTAGATCCTTACATGTAGCACAATTACCAGACTTGATTGCATCATCATACTCATCCTTGAGAATAGCTATCTCAACTTTCAATGCCTCACAAGACACATAATAGGAATCCCTAATCCTACTCAACTGCTCCTTAAATTTGTCTCTAAATGCCTTTTGTATCTTATCTACATTTGATCCAATTTCAATACACAAGACACAACAAGTAGAGACAATAGCTTTCTTGGATGCAGTCATGAACATGGATTTTTCAATTTTAGCTTTCTCCTCTAAAGTCTTGTTTAGAGCATCATTCTCTATTGTGAGTTTAAGGCAATTTTCACATGATGCAGATCTAGAATAAAGAACCATTTCAGTCATCTCTTTCATTTTGACCTTATTATCATCACAATGAGAGCAAGTATGACTAGGATCAAATTTCTGCAATTCTTTTGTAGCGCTATTCAATTTTAATTCAAGCAAAACACAATTTGAGCAGGATAAAGAAATAGCATCTACAGCAGTCACATCTAGAGCAAGAGCATCCATGTAAACAAGACTAGATTTGAGAGATTCTAGTTCATCAAGAGCATCTTTAAGTTGATTTGTAACAGAGGAATGAGCAGATTTCAAGTTTGCCAATTCATCAAGCAAGCTAGAGCAAGAATCACAATCATCAACAGGATTAATAGATTTGAGTCTAACAACTTCTAGGTTCAAGTTATCAATCATGATGTCCTGTTTCTTAATATCTTTAGCTTGCTTCTTCATTTTCCGTTCAGCAACAACCAAAGCTCGTTTCGTCTCACTAAAAGAAGGGTGTACCTCGTCGGGATCGCTGAAAAGGTCGTCGTCGTTGGAGGAGTCGACGTCGTGGTTGTCCCTAGCCATGAAGCACATGCCGGTGAAATCCTGGGTCTTCTTCTTGCCATGGGAGTAATCATCGTCGTCCTCCGTCCCCGAGTCTACATCGCTCATGTCAACACTCTCAAGAGCGGCAAAGACCCTGCTGACGAACTTGCGATGGTTGGGCTTCTTTGCTTTTGCATCCTTAGCTTGATGACGCCTCCGAGAGTGCTTTTCCTCCTTGCCCTTCAGCTTGGGGCATCTGGACCGAATGTGATTTGTCTCACCGCACTCAAAACAGGTGACTGGGCCTCCTCTCCTCCTATTCCTCACTTTGTTATATGCTCTCGAGAATCTGGTGGATATGAGGGCTAAATCATCCTCAGGTATCCTCTCAAGTTGCTCATCGCTCATAGAGTGCCAAGCAGACAAAGAAAAGCCAGAGTCCAAGGAATCAGAAGAACTACTCTTAGATGGGTCGACCACTAAAGCCATCGACTCTGTCTTGGGGAGACGTGAGATAAAGTCAATCTCATGCGTCTTCAACCTCGAGTAGAGCTTATCCATAGTAAGCTCACTCATGACAGTGTTGTCATTGATGGAAGTGGTCTTCATCCCCTGGACTCACATCAAGAGCACCCAAGAGTGGCGTGCATTCTCGACTCTGAAAACAAGATCCACAACAAAGATCGAAATAATCTTGAAGAACCTTCCCACGCTCATCTAAAGATTCACGTGCCTTTGCTCGATCTTTGAGTATTCTTTCTTGAGTTGGTTCTGTCTCACTTCCTTGATCGCAGTAGAACCCTCGTGATAGTCACAAAGAGTCTTCCAGATCTCGTGAGCAGACCTCAAATGAGCCACACGCTCAAACTCATATCGACTAAGCCCTTGAATCAGAAAGTTTCGAGCTTTGCTATTAGCCTCAACATCTGGAGTGATCACATCGTCATTGGCTAGCACAACATATGGATTTTTTTACCTTAAGCCAAATAGCGTGCCCTTGAGCCTCGATGTAGGCTTGCATACGAGCCTTCCAGTAAGCAAAATCAGATCCATCAAAGATATGAGGTTTGGTTGAATACTTGTCAGTCGCCATGGCTCCAAAGACCGGTTAAGATCTACGAGAAGAGCTAACCGTGCTCTGATACCACTTTAGGACCGGAAAAGCGACTAGAGGGGGGTGAATAGGAGCTCAACCAAAATTTTCTTATAAGATTTGATTCAACACAAATTTCACTCTAGTAGCTATGAGAGCTATGAAGATCAATAGATAAACACAGTGGAAGACTTATGTTGAATTCCCTTCAAACCTCCAAAAGAAACAACCAAAAACACAAAAATAGCCGGATGAGCAAGATCGATGAGCAGTGGCGGTCGGGCCGGGAACGATGAGTGGTCGACCGAATAGCATGGCGGTCGGAAGCTAAAGTAGCGGTCAGACTGGTGAATAGTAAAATCAGCACAGAAACAGTATTTCAGCACGATTTCGAAATCAAAAATTGATCTAACTTTTGATCTATAACTCCAAACTTCATGAAACTTGAAACATACCATCCTAAGGATATTAGGAACCTATTCCAAGCAACGATTGAGAGGATCCACATAAAAGTTTTGATCTTTTTCAGTTTTACCTAAGGAGGGTTCAAAACCGAGCAAAAACGAAAACTCGACCCAAACACTTGCTCGTGGGAGATTGATGATCTAGATGATCCTAGATGTATTCCCACACATCACAGCAAGGTAGAAGAGGGCAAGAGATCAACCGAAAACCAAAAGATCAAAGATGGACTCAGAATCACAAAACAAGAAGGAATAACACAAAGAGACACATCTTTGAGAAATCATCCATGGATTGATTCGTGATTGTTGCTGGTTACAGCCACTCCCTCAAGGAGGACAAGAGCTCAATCCATGAGCACATAATCAACTCATCTCCCCTAAAATCATAAGCCTCTTTTTTTCTCTAAGACCCTAAAACCAAACTAGGGTTTACAAATGAAGTGCTTGGGGTAGCTTGTCCAGCACACCCCCTATTTATAAAGAGGCCTAGCTTCTAGAAGAGTTAACCCTAATGGGCTCCCGTTAAGGCCCAATACAAACGGGACACTTACGCATGCATTTTAAAGCGCCGTCTTCATGTCCACTTGACCTAAACCGCTTCTCCAAGCGCCATGGTTTAGCCAACAAGTCACAAAGCCAGTATTTGGTGAAATTACCAAAATAGCCCTTTTCGATCCTTCTCCACGGACCGAGTCCAATCCTTTCGAGGCAATCGCCTGCTCCACCACGTGTAGGTTGATCAACAGCTCTCATCATGTCGGCAAGTCTCTCCCGTCCGGATCCCACCGAAACCACCAAGGCACTTGCACCGACCCCCGCGCCGCTTGATCAACCCGTCGCACCGAACTGTCCGTTCGGTCATCCTTGTCCATTCTGCGCCACGCTTGAGCCACTTGACCTCACCCGGCATCCATGATCGTTCTGGACCTCAGCTCTCCAAGCTTAGTCCCGATCCTTTCGCCATTGACTGTCAAGACACCTGCACAGCAATAGACAGAGAAATCGTCTCCGGGAACAAGTTCTTCACAACTTGACCCACGCCATTGAAAACATGCAATATGCAACACATATGTAAAGATAAACATGGATATGACCTATCCCAAAAACACTTAGCCAATAAAATCAACATTCAGCACAAACCCGGTCAGACCGCCATTCAATGGCGGCCGACCGCCTATCGTCCGGCGACGATTGCCGCGCCGGCCGACCGCTTCCTGAGCATCGGCCGGACCGCTTCAACTCGATCAAATAGATCTTTGCCGAAAACACGAAAAACAACAAACCAAAAGAGCCATTGCCAATTGTAACATCACCTTAAGATAGTAAGCATATCGGCATGATATCCACAGAACTGGTCGACCGCTTCTGCTCTTCGGGATTACGCGACTCGAACTTTGCTTCTCTCTTTACACCAGTTGTACGCGGACTTCTTCCGCTTCGGTTTCGACGTCAGAATAAGATGCTGCTCGTCGAGAATAGCTCGATGGATCGCAACTTGCGAGACACAATTCGACATTTTTTCTGATGGAATCTCATGTGCTATGATATCACCAGCTGTAAATAATGCATAGAAAAATAGGAACGAGAGGCATGAATTTTACGTAGAAAACCCTTTCGAGAAAAACCATGGACGGACGAAGGGTATATCACTATATGAGATGTTTACAATGAAGTTCTTGTTCTTATCTATGGACTACAGAGGTATATTTATAGTGGTATATGAAAGACTCCGTATAAGAATAGAACTATGAGTTGGAGTAAGAAACAAAATTCGTATCACATCCAAACTCAACACAAGCCAAATATAGATCTAAGAATCGTTGTCGACGTTTTATTTTTGTTCATGAACGGAATACAAGATGAAGACCAAGTGTCATCTGGTGAGCATCCTCGTGGCCTTCAAGCCGCTAAATTGCACAGGAGCAAAGTTAGTGATATGCCAACATTTTCTGATATTTGTTGCAACATTTTGTCCCTTAAATTAAAATAGTACTGGAACATGTCTGCCATCCTTTATGGAACATGCATGTTAGGTCACATTCCTCAAATTTTTTGGCCTATTTTGCAAGAACATGGATGAGTTATATTGTTGGCAATAAAGGGAAAATAAGGGATATAAGTCTTGGATCAGATAAAAGGCACACCCTTTTATTTCGAGATGTCAATAGTAGCAACGTCCCTATAAAAGTACCAAAATCATCGGTGCACGATACACTAGTAAATTCAAAGCATCTCTATTATTAAACACGGAGAAACAAATACCTCTACACAACAATCACCTAGCCACCAGAAATGAATCAAAAGCTTGTCTTTAAAACTGCCACACTCCATCTCTTGATTTTACCCCCCTCAGTGCTGCAGCTCATACCAAGCAACAGTTCATAGTTACCTAGTGGTAGCAATTTGGTACAATAATGGAGAACAGATTAGGAGATGCAGATAACCAGTAGTAATATCTTGTCCTGGGTATGAGATGCATTGGGAAAGAAAAGAGGAGTAGATGCAAACCTCTTAAGTACGAGGATATTGGGTTTGGCTCGTGCTGCAGAGGTAAATCGGCCAACTCATAAAACATGTGGTTATCATAGTCAATGTCTGATGTCTCAAGGACCCACTGCTCTGGTCAGGAAGATTACCGGTTGGGCTTGCTATGAATATAAAGGAAATCCTATAGACATAATCCAAAGTCCTAAAATCATTCGGAGAAGTGGCTAGGTGATGGTTGTGTAGAGGTATTTGTTTCTCCGCTGCAGGGGTTTGCAGACTTCACACCAATTCACTTTGCAATGGCCTCCATTTGCTGTTGTCGAACCCTTCCACAGCCAACTTCTCCGAATTCTATCTATTTTCTTGAGGATTGCCTTTGGGAGTTCATGAGTGCATATTAGATATGTCGGTAAGGCTGTAAGCACTGATTTGAGTAGTACCAACCTGCCTCCTCTGAACATCAAACCTCGGCCGGCGATTTTGTCAATCAGCGGTTGCAGCTCCACACGCTTAAGCTTTCTCAACGACAGAGGCATCCCTAAATATGTACATGGGAAGGTGGCACGCTTTGCCGGCAAATTAGCGAGGAGGTCATCAACGTCAATTTCCTCGCACAGTGGCACGCAATAGGCAGAACCGAACTTTTCTGTAGGTTTGTGCAGAGTCCAGATCCGTTGCCGAACCAATCAAGAAGGCGTGCAAGAAAACTGATGTCCTGCTTTACCGGGTTAAGGAAAACGATGGCATCATCAGCGTACAAGGAAGTTCTCAGCCATGCCCTCCTCCCCCATAGAAGCGAAAGTTCCAACCCGCTTAGGGTTTGTTTGGATATATTATCATTCGAGTCAATCCATTCAGATCGACTCGGAATTTGAACTAAAATCATTTTTAATCCGAAGGGATTGGTTTTAATCCTCCCTTTCCGAACAAGCCCTTAGAATGGTAGAACCCTCCAGGGTGCTTTAGCCACTACCAGCCTAGAATGCAAACCTTTATATTCAAGCCGCAAAATTTGACAAAATTAGTAATGTGAACAATATTATGTGATAGTCGGTGCACTCTTTTCCTCTTCTTACGAAAAATGTGTGAAACATTTTAGCCAACTTTATGCAACATTACAGACACACTTTCATCAACATTTTAGGCCTGCTGCACTACCAACACATGGATGACTTATTACTCCACAGTAGAGGAATTCTTCAATTAGATGAGATGTGCACTTTAGTAGTTGTTTCAAGAGGACAATAGCCATATCATCCCACATAAGTACCAAGAACTTCAGTGAAAGATCGAGCAATAATTAAGCAAGCATTCCTATTTAACGCCACCACTACATCTCTTGTACTTCCCCGCTCCCTAGGTACATTGCAAGCTAAGTAGTACTACTAGTGTACTAGATAGTAGCATTAGCATCTCACAAAAATTGAGAAGATAAACGGAACCTCTGCAGCAGAGGTGCACAGTACAAATGGCATTAGATATCTTCCCTGCAGTCCAATCGGTAGGAATGACTCAGATCAACGGTGAAAATCTCTACAGTGTTAAACAGTAAAACAACTGCAGTATTTTCTCTATGTACAGTAGGCCATCACTACTGTTTGGCCTAACCCTAAACCTAACCCCTAAAACCCTAACCCTAAACCCTAAACCTTCTACAGTGCTGCAACTATAGACCTGTTGCTGCAGTATCTCTTCATGACTGTAAAGGATTCCCATCCCCAAGAGAGTTGGACATAATCATCGATGATGCCATTATAGAGGCATAGGATGCATTTGGGAAGAAGAGAGGAGTCAAATAATTGCTAACAGCAGTGAGCAGTTACTGGATGGGAGCTTTTCTGAGTACCAATGATGTGGCTAACGCGATCCGAGCTTGAAGCAATCCAACCAACAAATCATGCATGGCAATGTCTAGATCCGACGAAACGTGGAGGATTTGCAGAGTTGTTAACTCTAGTTAACTAATGTATTCGAATTTTTTTCCTTCAACTACTAAATCTAGCATCTGTTCCTTTGCATGGCAACGAGATATGCTAGTCCTTCGTGTTTGCAAGGACTAAATTATTGAGAGAACCTGAACTACAACCTTTTTTATATGTAGCCAGTTCTTACTTCACTAAATAACTACATACTTCACAACATGTCACTCATTATGAGGCTAACACGTCGGCAATCATAGGGGCTTAATCGAGGTACAGATTATCCCACACAAAGTACTCCTAACAGAATAGGCTTAAATGCTTAATCACATGTGATAATACCCCCTCTTTATTCATCCCGATTGCAATAAACCTGTGCGTGTATCATGTAATGCTTGTAATGCATGAAATGTTGTTAATTTTATGTATGAAAAGTTACATTGCACTCCATTGGAAATGTTGACACTCCTTGTCTCGAAATGCTGTGCCAAGATATGATTAAGCCTATTATGTTTGGAGTATACTTTGTGTGGGAATTTATGAAACCCTAATTTCCGAAACCTACAATCCAAATTTTTTAGACATAAACCCTAAATTTTTGAGGCAATTTTAGAACACATATAAAATTTTAGAAACATTACACAATCAAGTCCATTGTGTAAGGAGCCTTCAAAATAAAATTCATAATTTTTGGAGCTCAGTTTCTATATATAGAAATTCCTATAAACAATTTATTTAAATGAAATTGTGAGAAAAATTAAAAATGAATAAAATTATGAAAAAATTAAAAAAGTGAGTAAACTGTGTCAGGAGGCTCCACAAAATATTTCATAATTTTTTGAGCTCATTTGTTATATTTAAAAATTCCTATAAATATCACTATTCACAAGGAGAGAGAAATCGCTAATTAGGAACGCTAATCATTGGAGTCCGCAGGCTGGCCGTGCGGTGGCGTTTCCGCACGGTGGCCATGCGGTGGCCCCGACGTGTCGCCCCCACGTTAATTCTGCGCAGTGGCCATGCGGCAGCGCGTGGTATTTGCCAATACGGCCAAAAATTCTGCGTTAGATCGAGAGTTTTTTTTATGGTACACTCAATTTAATACGAGTTATCCATTTTTTTGATCCAATAGTTCAAATTAGTTAAGATTTAGTTATACTACACTTGACAGTATGAGTAGTAGAATACTAAGAGGGTAGAATTGTAATTCTCATGTGGGGATTACATAGAACAAAAGTAATATTTTCAACCCTAGTTGGAAAAGTCTATAATACCCTCACAAAAAAATTATAAATACAAAAAAAAATATATTATACCCTTAACAAATCAATCGTCATATTTGATTTGTACTACTACCATAAACTACCGGTAGAATGTACCGTACAATTTCTCTAGATCAAAGGCATGCCTTGTTAATTCAAAGAGGAGAACAACGGCATAGTTTGTTTGCAAGTACCAAATCTTTTGAACTATAGTAATTTCAAAGCAAATTTAGAATTTAATGTGTGGAAACAAATGCTCACACCCACTTATCATCTATATATCCAGCAACCAAACACTTTTCTTCAGAACCACCACTATTCTGTCTCTTGCTTTTGAGTTTTGATCCTCCTGCTGCAGCACATGGCAAGCAATACTCCATTGTAGTGTAGTTGTAGCAACTTACATGAATGGAGAGGATTGACTTAATGAGTTAATGTGCAAACTATATAGCGATATCATGATATGGGGTTGGGATGCACTGGGAAAGGATAGAGGAGTTTCAGGGGAGCAGTTTGCATCCAGTGGCCTCAGTATACCGGATGTTAGCTTTGGCTTCTTCTTTCCTTGCAGTATCCATTGTTCTAACACTTATCAAAAGAAAGTTTAGCACTCTACGGCGCTCTTGAATTGCCCTATTTCGGCAGTAATTGCAGAAAGCTTATCTGATGACACCGGACGATGCGGCTAAAGCAGCCTCCACTGGTAGAAGTTATATCTGAGAAGGAAGGTGATCTCTGCAAGAGCGTCATCCCTTCAGTCAAGAAATTGGCGGACAGATCTAACCAAATGTCCAGCCACTAGATCAGTATCCGCATCTAGCTTTGTTGTTGAGGTGGGAGGGAACAAGTGATGGGCTTTGTTGAATGGAGAAATCAATGCCTCTCTATGACCGAGACTAGTTTGAGGTGATACTTTTTTATATATGACAGCAGAAAACTCAACTGATTGAACAAAGTTAGAGCTTTTCTTTCATCTTTCTAAGAGCGGTCTGATCACCATTAATGACTAGTTCGAAGACCAGGAGCAGGGGCACATGCCAAGAAAGATTCGTTACTTTCCGTATGGTTTTCGAACGTTTTCAATAAAACCTTCTCGTATAAGTATTTTCACAAAGTTTTCGGTAATATTAGTAGCTGCTATTCGAACCCTTCCCTGCTAGGATAGAGCGCTCACATCTGCTAGCATGTTAGGCAAGTAACTAGCTGTAACACTAGGAAGTAGAAACCTATAGTGATTCTTTAGATATTGAGACTTCATATTAATTCTATATAGCTCTAAGAATCACTTGCTAATTTTATGGAGAAATTAGCTTGGAGCCTTGGAGACATCTCAAAGAAGCAAAATTAGAGAAATTACATTTCAAAACTGTTCGGCTGTTAAATACTGTAACAATTTACCGTGGCATTTGATCCGGTGCGTTGTTTTTTTTATCCAAATGAGGGGATTGGACTAATGGCAAAGTAATGTTTCCTTCAAAAAAGAAAAGGCAAAGTACTATATGTCTCTGCTCATTGCAACGGCAGAGGATGCATTTCCAGATCAAAGATACCATTCTGGACTGAACATGTCTTGATATGGCACTATTTTTTTGTACTACTAAAGGATACAAAAGTTCCTCAGCGGATCCCTGAGCATGGTATATATCAACACATCAATTAAATCTGCAATATTTAAAAACAAAAAGGCAGATCTCTGAATTTGGCTATATTATCCCCTAAACTATAAAATATATTTCAGCGTTATAAAGTTTGCTAATGTAGGTGGACATAAGTGATACAAACACTGAAGCACATATATAGGGATCTGGTGCAAATTTCTCGGACATAAAAATGCATGCCCAATTTGGTGCATTCAAATTTTCATATATGCTTGTTGTTTTAACTGAAACTGCTTCATGTTAGTGATATGTCCTAAGAGACATTTATGGAGATGATCGTATCACATCTATATTTATGAGTTATAGAATAAATGTTATTATATTCCTTTGATGAATTATCATTTATAAACATTAGCAAGTATGTGACTTATTGGTAAAGTTCTTTAATAGTTGTATGATGTTATTTTAAAAGATCCCTAGTCGGATGTCACTGGTCAGGACACAAGTGATTTATAACCCAACATATGTATTGATTGATGATCATATCTCACCGGTCATAGATATAGGGATGTTGAATCAATAGTGTGAGCACATGTTAGAGAATATGGTACTGTATTGACCCACCTTTAGATACTATTGAGATTGTTATAATTCTATGTCATCAGTTGGTCTCAAGCAATAATGATGTATAATCCTTAGATTAGAGATCAGTGTGATTTTCTATATGTGTAATAGTACATTTAGGGGTTATCAAATGATGCTCCATAACTTGGTAATTATAAAGGTAGCTTTTGGGTATGCTATGAAACATACGGAGGGATATAATTGGTCGGATATGAGATTTGCCCCTCCTAGCATAACAAGAGAGATATCTCTAGGCCCTTTGATGTGCTCGAAAAAAGGAAGTGCATATCCGTACCACGAGTGGTCGAAGAGTCGACCACACGAAGTTATCCGTCACTAGGTCAATAAAATATTGAACCAGGTCTACACTTATGCACGCTTTTTAACGTGGATATAATGAACCAGGTCTCTCGAATCCGTCTCTTCGTGATCTTTATCTTCTCTTGATCTAAACCGCCTCTCCTTTGCACCATCCCACGCCACGGTTTCTCTAAGGCCACCAATCCGATATTTTAGTAAATATACCAAAATACCCCTTATCGATCCTTCTCCAAAGGTCGAGTGTAGTTAATGTGAAGCAATATAATGCTTCGTCACACATAGATTCATCAATGGATCTCTTCATGTCAGCAAGTCACTCACATCCGGTTCCCACTAGGACCACCATAGTACTTGCACCGACCCCCCAAGCCACTTGATGCAACCCTTTAACCGAACTTCTTGTTCAGTTGTTCTTGTCCATCTTGCGCCATGCTTGAGTCCAACCACTTCACCTAGTATTCTTAATGGTTTTGGACTTCATCTCTCCTAACTTAGTCCTAATCATCATCGCTGTTGACCGTAGTTGACTCCAAACCATCTACACAACAACAGACTAAGAAATCGATACCGACAGAAGTTTCGTGCAACAAGACCCACGTTAGCCAAAAACATGCATCGTGCAACACCTATGCATTGACACCCATGACTTTGACCAAAACCACAAGATCATCGCACCTCACTTTGCATGATCACGCTATGCCCGGTCTGACTTACCGTAGGGCTGGTCTGACCACCAATATTTGGCCGGTCAGACCGCTCCGAAAATTTTCCCAGGAACGGGAAAAACACCTTCTCTGAAATTTTCGGTCAAACTCTATCTAATTTGACTTGAAATTTCATTTTCCATGGAAACCGGGTGCAAACACACCTCCTAACATTTCCACGTAAGTGCTTTAACACATTTTCCAAAAATAAAATTTTCCAACTATGGCAGGTCTGACCGCCACCCAGGATCGGTCTAACAACCGGCCACAGGCTGGTTAGACCGTTTGATCCTGACAGTCAGTGACACTTTGTTAAAATCGAGAGTTTGAACCCCAATCGCCTATACATCATGAGAAGGCATCTCTTCGTGAGAGGTTAATATCCAAAGCAACTTGAGAATTTAATTTGAATGAAACAAACGCTCTCACCCACCTATCCCCTGTATATATAGCAGAATTAACCAAACACTTGTCTTTCACTGGCTCACTTCAGCACATAGAACATAATACTTAGGAAAAAAAAGACTAAGTTCAGGACCTGCAAAGATAATAGAAATATACTTTTGAAAGAAATGGTAGTAGAAATATTGTATCTACAGCTTTCGCAGGACACAGGAAGAGGGTTAAAGAAATGCGGAAAATAAAAACTGATGCTGTGATTTATAACGGAGTGGTATGCATCAGGAAAGAAAAGGGAAGGTCAAATCAAGATTATTCCAAGCATCTCTTGCAGGCGGAGTCCAGACCCTGCAGCACATCAACTTTGGTTTGCAGCCAGAGTCCGTACCCTGCAGGTTGCAGCACATCAACTTTGGCTTAGGGGGTGGTTGGTTGGATGCCCGAACCAAATTTGCATGGAATGAAGGGTCTCAACGTTCCTGCGAGTAATCACTGTACATCGGTAAACAAATACCGTCAGACACGTTTGTTTGAAGTGGGATGTAATTAATTAGCCCGCAGGGAACTCGATAACGAGCCTGTAGAAAGCCCAGACCGCTCCCACCCGGGTGCAAAGGGATTATCTTTCTCCTTACGGTGCGAGAAGCGAAGTTGGTGATTCCTCGCGATCTCGCACCGTCGACTCCCCCAGTCGCCTCTCGGTGAGAACCTCAGGCAATCTACTATCTCTCCAAGCGCAAACCTTCTTCTCTCCTCACCCTAGCCCTGATCATCTCCAAAATCTGACGAACCCTATTGATTTGGGAGTTCGTTGATTAATTTTTTCCCCTTATCATCTTTTCCTCTCTTTTTTGATGTTATTTTCCTTTTCTTATCTGATTTGGGAGCTCAGTTTTGATTAATTTTCAGTTCAGCGGTGTAGATTTGATGTACAGATTGGGCAGTTTGCACGTCAAGTTTTTAAAGGGAGAGTTTGGAATTTCGATAGAAGAAGATTTAGACTAATATTTTGAAGTTTTAACACTAATTTGGAGTTTATCCCTCGTTCTTTTTTACAAAAGTAAATTTTACTTTAGACCATGCAATCTTACCGTGATTTCATTCTGCATTATCCTTAGTAAGTCTCACTTTGTATCATCTCTTTTTACTTTTTGTTTCATTTTGCACCAGGGGAACATCCTGCCAGCGAAAGAGAGAATGAGAGGTGTGCAGGGAGCTTGCCGGCAGTGAGACATGACCAACGAGGTGGCAGCAACCCAAAAAATAGAGAGAACGAGCCATTTTGCCGTCGTTGTTGTTGCTATAGCCACCGCCGGTACTTCGGCTATTCTTCTCCGCTTTCGATTCATTTCCTAGCTCCATCTACCTCTACTCTGTCCATCTTGTGCCTTGCCGATGCCACCCACATCGCCGTTCACCATCGGCAAGCACTTGAAAAAGACAGACAAATCCTTACCCTGATGCAAAGTGCAACACATGGCAAGAAGAGGTGGCGCAAAGTGAAAAAATTTATTAAATGTGGTGCAAAGTAAAATTATGGTAAAATTATAGGTTTAAATTGAAATTTACTCTTTTTTTTATCTGTATATCCCTTATTCTTAGAATTCAAGTTGGTCTTTTCAGTTACTACTGTTCCCAACCAAACAAATCTGGTAATCACCCATTCCACCCTTAGATCCCGTGTAATCCAATTCCCTTTACATTTACGATACCATTCCTCGAACCAAACACCACCTAATTGAGACCCAAGAGAATTCTGGCCCTCTTACACAAATAGCCTTTAAATTATTACCTATATATGGTAATGTTTGGCAAATCGAACTGGTTGCAGCAAGAGTTTGTCTTCTTCTTCTTGCATAGCAATGCAAGGGGTCAACCACTGTCTCTTGGTAAGCCACATATGTTCTCTCGAAAATTACGTCGGAGTTCAACTCCACACGAACTATGCATTAGATGACCTTGTGGTTGCTTCGTATCATAAAGATTAGGGTAATGCTACTAGGCATACGTCCGATTCCATCAAAAGTATCGGATGCTTTTTGGCCACGCATTTCCCTATGCGCCCAAGTTCTCTTCGCTGCACTTGACTCATGACCCTTCTAGTTATTTCTCCTTTGACTGTGAGTCTGTGACTTTGCAATCTACATTGCCTTGACGCCCAAAGGTGACTAGAGATGGGGTGAGCACCCAAAGGCGAAGCTTCTCCCTAATCTTTCTCTCTCCCCCTCTCCCTCTCACTCTCGGCACGGGAGCCAATTGACGAGGGGAAGGCGGTGAGGAGGGCGGGGGCAATAGTGGCGGGTGGAGGGAGATGGGGGTGATCGGCTGCGAGCGAAGGACCAGTGACACATCCCATTGATGAGGTGACGCTGTGGGCTGGTGATGAGGCACCGCACCGCCCTCGACTTCTCTAGATCTGGGTCTACTAGCAACGAGGCAGCGGGTCGCCCTCTCCTCCCTCCGATGAGCTAGACTACTTGTTGTAGTCCATCCGCCTCCTCTCCGGGTACAATTTGTTGCAAATGTTACTCGAATTGTTGGAGTACCCATTCACCATTGTTGCACAAGTTGTTTTAGTTTTTTGCGATATATTTTTCTCAAATCCGGAACTCGCCGGATCTAGCGATGCCGAGATCAGAGTAGTTGGCGTTGACGAGGAGTGGAGGATAACACAGTCGGGGGACGACGAGGTAGTGATGCCAGGCTAGCCTCGCCCTTGCTAGATCTAGGCTGGCCGACGATGAGGTAGTGGTGTGAGCATCCATCACCATCCTCCTCCTCTTGCGAGTTTACCTCCGGTAAAGTTGTTACATGCATTTCTTTGCTTTGTTGCAACCATTTTCTTCATTTATTGCAAGATCTGTCCCAGGTGTTGTGGTTGTTGTTTTCCGGTGTTGCATCCTTGGTTGCACAATGTTATAACTATTATTTTCGAATGTTGCAGCACAAGACATCAAATGTTTCAGTAAGAGGTATTTTTTGTTGCACTGGGTTTTTTATTTGTTGCACAAGATTAATCTTTGTTGCAACCCTTTTCACCATTTGATTGTTGCATTATTGTTCCAAAAATGTTGTAATAATTATTTTCGGATGTTTCCACTATTATTTTAAAATATTACAATGTTATAACATCGAAATTTGTTTGTTTGAGATATTTGAACTAGTTTTAAAAAGTGCAATTAGGTCCTATACTGATGGTTTCATGCAATTTAGGAGAGAATATGATATTTTTCCAATTTTTCCTTGTGATTGTATTTGTTATTTGTGTATTTTGTTGCACACATAGATTAAAATTATTGCAGATATTTTCTACAGATGTTACGCCTGAGCATACGATGGAACCATCGTACGTCCGAGCGTTAGTTGTGTCCTAAAGATTTACTATGTTAACTAATTGTGCGTATGTATGCATGTACATCCACATCCATCTAGACTGTATACATATATGATATATGCTGGCACACATTTTTGAGCAGTTTTTATTATTGAATCCTTTTTTAAAGTTATTTTAAAGATAATCTCTTCTTAACTTTATTTTCAATTCTGACCCCTTTGATCACGTCATGACCTATGACGTGACCAAACTATACTGTCACGCCACCAGCCGTGGCGTGACTAAACTGTACTGTCACGCCAATTGGAGTGGCGTGACAGGACTTGGCCCAAAAATGGACACCTCCAAAGGGGTCGATGACGTGACAGCACAGTTTGGTCATGCCGCGGTCGGTAGTGTGACAGCATAGTTTGATTACACTACGGGTCATAACGTGACCAAAGGGGTTAGAATTAGAAATAAAATTAAGAAGAGACTATCTTTAAAATAATTATTAAAAATGATTAAAAAATAAAAACTGCTCCACATTTTTACAAGAAAATTATGCATAGAAGTAATCTCTACTTTGACCTGATAATCAAACCACCTCCAGCCACTCCATGAATGGCCTCTTTTATTTTTAAGAATCGCAGGAGTTCTGCTGAAGCACTCAACTATGGAAAATATAGTATTGGAGCGAACCAGTGGCTAGTCCAACCCGTGTGATACTCGTGTTTATTATGGCTAAATGCTGTGTGTTTGATTCCATTAAGTACATGTTAAGTGGGTTTATTGTGGATTTTTTTCTTCAAGATTTCATCTCACGACCTCTTGGTTGTTTGCGACTTATGGATAATTGTGTACACCAACTGCACCCTTCTAAAAATTGTGTATGCGAGGACCCTGGCATTTATGCATAAAAGAAGACCTCACTCGTATGTGAAACTTCTCAGATAAGAATGCATATTCTATTTGGTATATGCATCCAAGTGTGCTTAGTACTTTTTCAAAGTACGGGATGACATTTTCTATTTTAATAGGACGACTATGGGATACAATTTCTATTCAAACATCAAGATCTTCGTTCTTCCATATGAAACACTAACAGTATTGTTAGGAGTTCAAAGCTACATATGCTTCCATGCACCAACTTGTCCCAATAAGATAAAATCACTTACTCTTTTAATCCCCTCCACCTTCCTCTCCCCCGGCCCCTGGACCCATCCCCTCCACCTAACCCTCCCCTCACCGCCCCTGTTCCCTCCCCGCCTTCCCCTCCCTCGAGCGTTCGGGCTGACGAGATGCGACGTCCCCATTGCTCTTCTCTCTCCATTTTTCTCCCCATCCGATTTCTCCTTGAGCTTTTGCTATTGGGCCATGGGGCTCTGGCTTGGCCTGCACCTCCGGCCTCTGTGCCCTCGCGTCGCCGCCGCCGCCGACGACCCGCCTCGCCTCCGGCCGCACTGGCCCGTAGCTCGGCTCGATCGCGCCTCCTCGCCGGCGCTCGGCCTCCCCGCATCCTCCCACCGAGCTCGCCTCGACCCTCGGCTTCCCCTTTATCATTTCTTTTGTTTGCTTTGTTTCGATTTTAACTGTTGGTGCTTGCTTTGTCAAGATCATCAATTTGCTTCTTTTCCTGTTAGATTCAGAACACAGAGATACCAATATGCGTGCTACAACTCTTCAAACTGAAACACCGATGTCTGTTTTTGATGACAATCAGTTTGATTATAACTGATGGAACTGTTACACCAGAGGGACATATTGCAATGCAAGGTATGTGATTTTCTCAAGTTTATTGTAAAATCTTGACTCCTTTTGTGTGATTATGTCTGTGTGTGTTACCATGTAGTCACAAATTCTGCACAATATAAAAATAGTACTATTGATACATTTGAGATGTTATTCATACTGACTGATCTTTGTCCTCCAATAGAAAAAAAGACGCATGGATGTCCACTTGCCATTGTTTCAAACTGGGTTAGAGAGGTCAGTTTTGGTTAGCAAGAGCTCAATTAAGAGGGCAAGAGCGGTTCTGGAACCAAGGAACATTGAGGCTGATTTAGATGGTGGCCATGCCACTCCAATGTTCAAAACTGGATTAGGAAGGTCTATGAACATATTTCTACCACACAAACTATGCTTGTTTCACTCCCTTTTTTTTGGGAGCTATTGTGGCTTTGATCTGTGCTACGGGTGCTCTACACTACTCTTTAACTATAATGCATTATCCAGTTTATTGCGTGCTATATAGAGTTCAGTTTAAGCCCGCATAAATAATTCAGAGAGTGAGTGAGTGAGAGTTGATGATTGGAATTAATCAGAACCTATGTTTTGGTAAAGCTCAATCTATGTTTTAAAGCCTAATGAAATTATTGATGTGATGCCTCCTGTTATCTATCGCTTAATGTGTTCTCATGAAAAGAAGGGAGGAAAGATAGAAAGAGAGATATTGTACTAGGTTCCTTTATGCTTACTATTTTCTAGATGTTATCTCTATCCAATATAGTAGCCAAAAATGTTGATGGGATTGAAGACTCTGTTACCATAAAAGAGAACAAATTCTGAAGAGAATTCTTAGAAGCATCTTCAATCAGAAATGATGAAATTATTCTTAAATAGGTACCACTTTTTTTTGTCTGACACCTTGAAAAGTTGTGCGATTGTTGATTATACCGACTGAATTGGCATTGTGTCATGCAGTGGCTCAGTTGAAGAATGCAATAGAAGAGTCAAAGGCAATAAATGAGGAGCTTCAGAAACAATATGCTTCTTTAGAGGAGAACCTAAAGAAGGTGGAAGCTGAGAAAATAGTGGGTGACTCGTGCATTTGGCTTACTTTCCTCTTATTGTTCCAGAGCATTCTCAGAATCACAAATTCTTAATGCGTAGGATGCCCTTTGATCTTAGGGAGATGAAAAGTAGTCGAGGATATCTTCTGTGAATAATAAACAATGATGCATTCTCTATTCACTATTGTTTATGTTCTGTCTGTGTTTCAAATTCATGTAGAACAAGATGCTTCAGGACACAAACAAGAGGCTTCAAGAATACAACAATAGCTTGCATTATGAATCTGCCCACCCCGTTTGTTTTGATACACTTACTTAACAAAAATGGCTTGCATGTGTATCTACATTAGTATGTTTGGTACTTGATTGTTAATCTACATGTGTATGCACCAAAGCCTGTAATGAATTCCTTACCAATTCCTTAAAGCCTACTGGTACAAAACAGACTTACCAATAGTAGTGATACACATGTAGATCATCTCTAGCAATTTTTGCTATGCACCAAAGCCTGTAATGAATTTCTCCATGTCCACTGACCCAAATAAAATGATGTGTTTTTTTCATTAAGTACTTAATTGTTAATCTTTCATGGCTGCCATTTTTTTTTACTATTCACCGTTTTCTGTTACTCCAGCTACTTAAGTTTGTTATTTATTGATAGGTATGGCATTCATATCCTCTCCTACTGAAATTTTCAGGGATTTCCCTTTCAAAAAGGCAGATGTTACTATTGGGTAAATTGTTGGGCTATTAAAACAGAATAGTTGGGACATATTTGGCAGCTAATGAAAGGCATGAGTATCTCTCCTATGGTTGCTTGAATACTCAAAGATTTGTGCATCGCCATGCTTTTGTGTTCATGTGCATCGTGTACTTCAAAGTTCATAAACCCAAATTTTGTTTCTTAAATGATCTAATGAAAGGCATGAGGTGCAAATAGTAATGTTACTTTAGTATTATGTTTCGTGATGACATGTACGTATTATTATGTGCAGAGCTTATTATCATTACAATGTTACAGTAATTGTTTTAGCCTTGTGAGAGTGAATTGTACACAAAATAACTTGCCTTCGGAGTTAGTTTGGCCTAAGCTAGAAAATAACCATCCCATATCAGTAGTTCCGTGCTAACAAAACATGATATTTTGATACCTATGCAATATTGCTACATTCGTTATGAATTTGGTAGTTTTTATATTTTTGAAAGATAGTAACTATGGTTAATTATTATTGTAAGCATTTAGAAGGCTTTATGAGTAAGTGGGGCTCGGATGGGTCTTAGGCAGAACATGTGACGCATGGTAATACGTATATATAGTCACAACAGCCAGAGATTGTTCGTTTACAAAAAAATGTTTTACAGATTAATCAGCTAGAAAAAACACTCCTTTTGTATACCATAGACAAATGGATCCTTTTATTATACTGCAAACTAACATGCCAGTGTTCGTTCCTTCTTTTCTTTGCACTGGGGTTGTAGATCGGAGAGGGAAGAGAGGGGAGAGGGAGATACTGACCGTCGGATTGCGTGGAGGAGGAGCCGGCCATGGCGCGGCAGCGGCGGTCGGGGAAGAAGAAGACAACGACGGCGGCGGCAGATCCGATGACGGTGACTTCCCGCCGCTGACTGCACGACCCTCTAGATCGGTTAGGGTTTGTCGGTGGGGGGTGTACGGCTCAGACGAACCTCGTGTGTCGAGCCGCCGGCCCCCACCTCTATTTATAGCGCAGATGCGACGGGGCCCGTCACCAAGAGTGGTGGGCGCCCCGATCGAGCGCGATCAAGGCCCGATTAGCCGTTGGGCTAATTGGGAGAGAGATCAATCTAACATTCTCCCCTTGATCTCAATCTATGCTTTAACTTTAATTACTTTTGACTTTACTCATTCCATCACGATTAGTGCACGAACATGTCTCATCGCACGGTCAATCGCCGATAGATTTAACAACTACAATACACCTCTGCTCTCAAATAGTTACTTTAATCTTTTGGGCCATCTTTTAGTCCAGAATCATAGGCTTTCCCTTAAACCCATGCCGCTACATGTTCTCTCGAACACGTTGGGTGGTAAGCCTTTAGTAAGCTGGATCCGCTAACATCTTTGCGGTACTTATATGCTCAAGACTTATAATTTGATCCCGAACTTTATCTTTCACAACATAATACTTTATGTCAATGTGTTTGGCAGCACCACTTGACTTATTGTTGTGGGCATACGTTATCATGGTTCATTATCGCAGATAACTTAAGTGGTTTATTGATGTCGTCAACCACTTTTAAACCGGTATGAACTTCTTTAGCCGCTTCACCGCCCCGTAGCCTCATAACATGCTACAAACTCGGCATACATTGTGGACGATGTAGTGACGGTTTACTTTGAGCTTTTCCACGATATAGCTCCTCCAATGAGAGTGAACACATATCCGGATGTAGACTTTCTATCATCTCCGCAAAATCGTAATCTGATACCCCACTATATGGAGTGAATCGATCTTCAGATGTCATCATGAGGCCTTTTGTTCCTTGCAAATAACGCAAGACTTTCTTTATCAATTTCAATGTTCTATTCCAGGATTGCTCTGGAATCTGCCAAGTAACCCGGTAACAAACGCTAAGTCAGGGCGCGTACACACTTGAGCATACTGCAAGCTTCCGACACCAAGCATATGGAACCGATTTCATTTGATCGAGCTCAGATCGTTCCCGGGCATTGAAAATCCCCATATCTGTCGCCCTTGACTATAGGTGCAGGTGAAGGACTACATTTATGCATACAAAATTTCTTTAAGACTTTCTCTATGTATGCCTTTTGTGACAGTCCCAATATCCCCTTGTTTCTATCCCGGTGAATCTCGATCCCTAGAACGAACGAAGCTTCACCAAGATCTTTCATATCAAAGTTTGAGGACAAAAACTTCTTTGTTTCCAGTAGCAGACTGACATCACTACTAGCTAGTAGGATATCATCCACATACAGGATTAGGAAGATAAACTTCCCATCTTTAAACTTTGCATAAACACAGTTGTCCTCTACATTTTCTTTAAACCCAAATTTTCTTATTGTACTGTCAAACTTCAAGTACCACTGTCTTGAAGCTTGCTTTAACCCATAAATCGATTTCTTTAGGCGGCATCCCATTCTTTCATTTCCTTCCACGACAAAACCTTTCGGTTGTGCCATGTAAACATTTTCCTCCAAATCCCCATTAAGAAATGCCGTCTTTACATCCATCTGATGTAACTCTAAATCATAATGTGCTACTAATGCCATTATGATTCTGAAGGAATCTTTACATGAGACTGGAGAAAAAGTCTCATTGTAATCAATCCTTCTGTTTGCGTAAAGCCTTTTGCCACAAGTCGCGCTTGTATCTTTCTACATTCCTTGGGAGTCAAGCTTTGTCTTGTAGACCCATTTACAGCCTACTGTTTTGGCTCCTTTAGGAATAATTTCCAAGTCCCAGACTTTATTAGTCTTCATGGATCTCATTTCTCTTCCATGGCCTCAAGCCATTTTGAGGAATTTTCGCTTCATGGCTTCTTCAAATGAGGTGGATCATCCTCCATTTGAAATTCCTCTCAGATGATAAATCTGATAATCATCGTAAATAGCCGATCTTCTTATTCTTTGAGACCTCCTGGGCCTCCTCATTTGGTACATCTTCTGCTTGAGGTCAGTTGCTCCCCTCATCCGTGGCAATGGGTTCTATAGGATCCTCAAGAACAGGTTCCTCATTCTCATTCATTGTTGCCACAGGAGGAACAATAACAGTGCCGGCACCACAGTTGTCTTGCACCGCTTGCAACATGACAACAGTAGTATGAAGAATGGCTCTGAATCATCTGAGTGGGCGATACACCCGCTTCTCTTCAAGGTCAATCTCACGAGCTACCATACTTCCTCTCATCATTTCATCCTCTAAGAAGACAGCGTGTCTCGCTTCTACAAACTTTGTATATCCTGTCGACAAGAGAAACGAAAACCTTTTGACTTTTCAGGTAGCCAATGAAATGGCAACTTCATCGCTTTGGGATCAAGCTTCCCAAGGTTTGGGTTAAATACTTTAGCCTCAAGGGACTCCCCCACACGCCGATCGGACTATCTTAATCTTTAAATCGTGTTGGTTTTCAACTTCACCTTAAATATCTTGAATTTATCCAAGGCTTCATTTCTTTCTTTGATTGGATAAATATATCCATAACGGAGTAATCATCCGTGAATGTTATGAACGAGTCATATCCATCCACACTTTTCACAGAAAAGGACCACAAATGTCTGTGTGAATAATTTGTAGAATTCCGTGCTTCTTTTACGTCTTTCTTAATTTTCTTTACATATTTTCCTTTAATGCGCTCTCTGATTGTTCTAAGTCCGAGAACTCTAATGGAGGAAGAATATCATTCTTAACTAGTCTTTCTATTCTCCCCTCAAATATGGCCTAAACGAGCAGCTGCCATAATTTCGACGACGCATCTAGAGTTCTCTTTCGCTTCTGCTTACATTCGTGAGACGAGGATTCATTCACTTTCGCACGCGACGCTTCCTTTATCGCATACGACATTCACATCATCATATAATGATAACAAATAAAACTCATTTTGTAAGATGGCAAGACCAACACATTCTTTATTAAACATTATTTCACACTTGCCATTTCCAAAATGACAATTATAACCATCATTGTCCAAACATGAAACACTAATCAAATTCCTCTCAGAAAGAGGAACATAAAGAACATCTCTAAGTAAGAGAGTGAAGCCATCACTAGCTCTAATGAAAGATCGCCAACACTTCAACTTCACTTGGACTCCATTTGCGACTTTAATGCATCTTTCTTTTCTTTGCGTATTCCTCGCCGAACGGAATCCTCAGATATTATTGGCAACATGAACAGCTTGCACCGAATCAATCCACCAAGTAGATTTTGAATATTGTACATACAGGACTCATTTATGAACGTAATAATGTCCTCACCTTTCTTTGACATAATCATTTTCAAGAAATCGACAATCTTTCTTGTAATGTCCATTTTTCTTGCAATGAAGACACTGATCTTTGTTTACTGCAAACTTATTCTCGTTGAGGTGATGGAAAGAGGCTTTTCCCTTGTTCTTTGAGGAGAAGTTACTGTTGAAGTTCTTTTTCTTGTTATCCTTCACATAGTTGATAGAACCACCATGTGAGGATTTAAATCTTTCCTCCTCTTGCACACACATAGCTATGCACTTTTCTAAGTCCCATTTCTGGGCTGCATATTGTAGTTGACAACAAAGGTGTCAAACTTTTCTTGACAAGGAAGCAAAAATCAAATGAATTAGGAACTCATCCTTGAGAGCCAAATCCATTGGTTTAAGCTTGATGCCAAGTTGCTCATCCTTAGTATGTGCTCTCTTATGCCACCGCCAGAGTACCTTTTCACACAAGTCGCTTAATCACCGTGTAGCGTATGTCTTTGAAGAGCCAGAACCGACTCTTTATTTTCTCAAGATACTCGTGACAGTGTCACACTCTGCGATTGAGCCCACAATTGCGTGCTCAATCGTGTTCTTTATCACAACCAAACATTTCTTGTTGGTCGTGGTCAATTTCTTATGCTCAAGGTCATAAGACATCCGTAAGGAGCATGGTCCTCTCGTCTTTCTCGCCAAGCAAGATCATCCTCATTTTGATCCTCACCGTGCCATAGGCTCGATGGGACGTCTTGTAGTGAGGACCCAGTCCACCTCACCAAGATAAACGCTAAGTCTATCTTTTCTTCCACTCTCCATAATTATCTCCTTTGAGAGTGGATCTCTCCGATACAACTCATCAAGTTGTATCCACTCAAAAGGTTCAAATAAAGTGAGAACGTAACATTAAAATTATATGCCTTATTTCCAACGTTGGTCAAAAATACGACATACAATTTAAATCAATTTTATCTATACATTAAATCTACATCACCGTTGGGCAGAAATAGAAATAATGCATAAAATCACCAATTAAAAATTACAATATTGTTATTATCAACGTTGGTCAGAAAATAACAATATCATAAATTTGAAATTATCACTATTTTTCCAAAATTAAATTCTCCGTTGGTTCAATTTAATAATGAAAAACAATCAACATTAACTTTTGCAATGAAATCGTAATTATTCTAAAATAATTCATTATACAGAAGCATTATACTGTACACTTTTAATCTCTGGAAAAAAAATAACACGTTGGTGCAAAAAAATTACAGAGATTTGGATCAAATTCTATCAAATTCATTCATAAAAGCTTCTGAAATAATTAACTTTCAATTTCTCTGAAAATTACTGTGCAAAAAGACTATTTGGCCCACGGCAGCCCACTCGGCCGGCTCCCACGCGCGCTCCGCCGGCCCACAAGGCCCACCGCGCCCTGCCTCTTTTCACTTGGGCCGAAAACCGGCCCGAGGATCCTTGGCCGTCCGATCTGATCGGACGGCCGACCTTGCGCTCGGCTGAAAACCCTAACGCATATGCCCCAAACCCCAGCCCCATTCATCTCAAACCCCACCGAAAAAACCGGATCTCGCCCGCGGCGGCGGGAACACCAGCGGGCGGTGGGAGGTACGCGGGCGGAGCGGACGAGGCGCGGCGCGCGGCGGCGGCTCGAGCGGCTCGGTGCGCGCGTCCCGCGCGCAGTTTAACGGCGGCGCAGTCCACGCGAGCACGCGGGCGGAGCGGCGGAGGGTGAGCCCGACGCGCACGCAACGGCGCCATCGGACGAGCCGGCAGCGGCCCCGGACGCGGAGTGGCGGCGCGGCGGCTATCCCCGCTCCCAGCCGGCGGATGGTGCGGGCGGCTCGAGATGGAGCGCGCGGGCGCACCAGCGTCGGCGGAGGCGCAGCCTCGCGCGCCCTCGGCGGCAGCGCATGGAGAGCGGCGCGCGCGCGAGGCGCTCAACAATGGCGGCGACCGTGCAAGGCCGGCGGCGACCGAGCAAGGCCGGCGGCGATCGAGCTACGCAAAAAGTAAGGGCTCTGATACCATTGTTCGTTCCTTCTTTTCTTTGCACTGGGGTTGTAGATCGGAGAGGGAAGAGAGGGGAGAGGGAGATACTGACCGTCGGATTGCGTGGAGGAGGAGCCGGCCATGGCGCGGCAGCGGCGGTCGGGGAAGAAGAAGACGACGGCGGCGGCGGCAGATCCGATGACGGTGACTTCCCGCCGCTGACTGCACGACCCTCTAGATCGGTTAGGGTTTGTCGGTGGGGGGTGTACGGCTCAGACGAACCTCGTGTGTCGAGCCGCCGGCCCCCACCCTCTATTTATAGCGCGCGAGGCGACGGGGCCCGTCGACCAAGAGTGGTGGCGCCCCGATCGAGCGCGATCAAGGCCCGATTAGCCGTTGGGCTAATTGGGAGAGAGATCAATCTAACAGCCAGGTCAGTATTCTGTACTAAACATTTTGTCATCATCCTGTCATCTTCGGACATTTGAACAGTCTTGATAGCTTTTATGCTATGTATCTACATAAAAATTGTATCTTCTTATCTACATTACCTTTTCTTATCTTAATAACAATCCTACTTGCTAGCATTTTGCCAAAGCAAAATGTACGATATAGCATTTGCCAAGGCGCGCGCCGGGCTACTAGTAGAACATAATACTTAGAAAAAAGAGAGAGAGAGACTAAGTTCAGTACCTGCAATGATAATAGAAATATACTTTTGAAAGAAATGGTAGTAGAAATATTGTATCTGCAGCTTTCGCAGGACACAGGAAGAGGGTTAAAGAAATGCGGAAAATAAAAACTGATGCTGTGATTCATATCGGAATGGTATGCATCAGGAAAGAAAAGGGGAGGTCAAATCAGGATTAATCCAGGCATCTCTTGCAGGTAGAGTCCATACCCTGCAGCACATCAACTTTGGTTTGCAGACAGAGTCCGTACCCTGCAGGTTGCAGCACATCACCTTTGGCTTAGGGGGTGGTTGGTTGGATTCCCGAACCAAATTTGCATGGAATGAAGGGTCTCAACGTTCCTGCGCGTAATCACTATACATCGGTCACACACGTTCGTTTGTTTGAAGTGGGATGTAATTAGGCCGCAGGGAACTCGATAAAGGGCCTGTAGAAAGCCCAGACCGCTCCCACCCGGGTGCAAAGGGATTATCTTTCTCCTCATGGTGCGAGAAGCGAAGTTGGTGATTCCTCGCGATCTCGCACCGTCGACTCCCCCACCGTCGACTCCTCCAGTCGTCTCTCGGTGAGAACCTCAGCGATCTACTATCTCTCCACGCGCAAACCTTCTTCTCTCCTCACCCTAGCCCTGATCATCTCCAAAATCTGACGAACCCTATTGCTTTGGGAGTTCGTTGATTAATTTTTTTCCCCTTATCATCTTTTCCTTTTATTCTCCTTTTCCTGTCTTTTTTTTATGTTATTTTCCTTTTCTTATCTCATTTGGGAGCTCAGTTTTGATTAATTTTCAGTTCAGTGGTGTAGATTGGATGTACAGATTGGGCAGTTTGCACGTCAAGTTTTTAATGGGAGAGTTTGGAATTTCGATAGAAGAAGATTTATACTAATATTTGTGAAGTTTTGGACACTAATTTGGAGTTTATCCCTTGTTTTTTTTTTAAAAAAAAAAGTAAATTTTACTTTAGACCATGCAATCTTACCGTGATTTCATTTTGCATTATCCTTAGTAAGTCTCACTTTGTATCATCTCTTTTTTACTTTTTGTTTCATTTTGCACCATGGGAACGTCCTGTCAGCGAAAGAGAGAATGAGAGGTGTGCGGGGAGCTTGCCGGCAGCGAGATATGACCAATGAGGTGGCAGCAACCCAAAAAATAGAGAGAGCGGGTCGTTTTTGCCGTCCACTACTACAAAACATGCTATACTAGACGCCTCATTACAGACGGTTCTTCTTATTATCACAGACGGTTCTATTCACGAACTGTCTCTGATACTTGGCGGGAAAACAAAAATTTGGACTTAATGGGCGGGCTGCCGAAACTCGCTCTATATTAACCTCGCCTCGGCCTCGTCTGCGATCTCTCCTCACACCTCCATCTCCTCCTCTGCCATCTCTCCTCTAACCAAGTGCTGTCGTCTCACCCTGACCTTGCACTCCGGCCTCCCCCGAGCTCGTCGCCCGCTGCCTCCTCCACCTCATCCCAGCCTCGTCGTCGTCGGCCTCCTACGACCTCGTCGCCCCTGGCCTCCTCCACTTCGTCGCCCCGGCCTCCCACGACCTCACTCTCTCTACTCCCCCTTTGATCTGTGATGTGGATTACTGAGAGCTAGTGTTAGTGCTCTGTGAATGGATTGAGTTGATGCTACTGTGATGTGGGTGATGCATGTGTAGTTATTGTTAGATGCTCTGTGAATGGGTTATTGTTGGAGGCTCTCTGTGCATGTGTAGTTCATGCTGAGTTATTTGGTTTGGGCAAAAATATAGATGGCAGATCGCGTACTGTCTGGTAAAACCGTCATAACTTTTGCATACGAACTCGGATTACGACGTTCTTCAGCTCGTTGGAAAGCTAACGAAAAGTTCAATCTGAAAATCCATAAGTCAAGGTTAGATTCTCTTCGCGAGGCTCCGAAAAAGTAGAAACCCCAAAAAAGGTCGTTTAGGGCCTCAAAACAGCCTCCGAAGTTTCAACACCCGTTTTCGGTTTTTTTTTTCAATAGAAAACGCTATCACGCATTTGTTCGAACACAACCGCCTGCGTGATAAAGCTATCACGACGGTTCGAATACGAATCGCTCAGGAACCATCAATTATCACAGACGGTTCTTGTTCTTCTTGTTCAGAACCGTCTGTGATAGCTTTTATCACAGACGGTTCGTGTTCCGAACCGTCTGTGATAGCTTTTATCACAGACGGTTTTTGAACCGTCTGTGATAACCGCCTGTTATCACAGACGTACAAAAACATAGACGGTCGGAAACCGTCTGTGATGACGGTTCTGAACCGTCTGTGATGACGGTTCTGAACCGTCTGTGATGAGGCTTTCTGTAGTAGTGGTCGTTGCCGTTGCTATGGCCACCGCCGGTGATACTTCAGCTATTCTTCTCCGCTTTCGATCCATTTTCTAGCTCCATCTACCTCCACTCTGTCCATCTTGTGCCTCGCCGACACCACCCACGTCGCCGTTCACCATCGACGAGCACTTAAAGAAGACAGACAAATCCTTACTACGATGCAAAGTGCAACACATGGTAAAAGAGGTGGTGCAAAGTGAAAAGATTTGTTAAAGGTGGTGCAAAGTAAAACCATGGTACAAAGTTTAAAGTGAAATTTACTCTTTTTTATCTCTTTATCCCTTATTCTTAGAATTCAAGTTGGTCTTTTCAGTTACTACTGTTCCCAACGAAACAAATCTGGTAATCACCCATTCCACCCTTCAATCCCGTGTAATCCAATTCCCTTTACGTTTACGATACCATTCCTCGAACCAAACACCACCTGAGACCCAAGAGAATTCTGGCCCTCTTACAAAAATAGCCTTTAAATTATTACCTATATATGGTAATGTTTGGCAAATCGAACTGGTTGCAGCAAGTTTTTGTCTTCTTGCATAGCAATGCAAGGGGTCAACCCACCACTGTCTCTTGGTAAGCCACATATGTTCTCTCGAAAATTACGTCAGAGTTCAACTCCACACGAACTATGCATTAGATGACCTTGAGGTTGCTTCCTATCATAAAGATTAGGGTAATGCTACTAGGCATTCGTTCATGCCATCAAAAGTATCGGATGCTTCCCTTCGGCCATGCATTTCCCTATGCGCCCAAGTTCTCTTCGCTGCACTTGACTCGTGACCCTTCTAGCTATTTCTTCTTTGACTGTGAGTCTATGACTTTGCAATCTACATTGCCTCGACGCCCAAAGGTGACTAGCGGGGTGAGCACCAAAGGCAAAGCTTCTCCCCAATCTCTCTCTCTCTCAGCACGGGAGCCAATCGACGAGGGGAGGGCGGGGGCGATAGGTGGCGGGTGGAGGGAGATGGGGATGATCGGCTGCGAACGAAGGACCAGTGGCACATCCCATTGATGAGGTGACGCTGTGGGCTGGTGATGAGGCACCGCACCGCCCTCGACTTCTCTAGATCTGGGTCTACTGGCAACGAGGCAGCGGGTCGGCCTCTCCTCCCTCCGATGAGCTAGACTATTTGATGTAGTCCACCTGCCTCCTCTCCGGGTACAATTTGTTGCAAATGTTACTTGAATTGTTGGAGTACCTTTTCACCATTGTTGCACAAGTAGTTTTAGTTTGTTGCGATTTATTTTTCTCAAATCCAAAACTCGCCGGATCTAGCGATGCCGAGATCGGAGTAGTTGGCGTTGACGAGGAGTGGAGGATAACACAGTCGGGGGATGACGAGACAATGATGCCAGGCTAGCCTCGCCCTTGCTATATCTAGGCTGGCCAACGATGAGGTAGTGGTGTGGGCATCCATCACCATCCTCCTCCTCTCACGAGTTTACCTCCGGTAAAGTTGTTACATGCATTTCTTTGCTTTGTTGCAACCCTTTTCTCCATTTGTTGCAAGATCTGTCATAGGTGTTGTGGTTATTGTTTTCCGGTGTTGTATTCTTGGTTGCACAATGTTGTAACTATTATTTTCGAATGTTGCAGCACAAGACATTAAATGTTACAGTAAGAGGTATTTTTTTGTTGCACTGGGTTTTTTATTTGTTGCACAAGATTAAACTTTTTGTTGCAACCCTTTTCACTATTTGATTGTTGCATCATTGTTCCAAAAATATTGTAATAATTATTTTCGGATGTTTCCACTGTTATTTTCAAATATTGCAATGTTATAACATTAAAATTTGTTTGTTTGAGATATTTGAACTAGTTTTTAAAAGCGCAATTAGGTTCTATACTGATGGTTTCATGCAATTTAGGTGAGAATATGATATTTTCCCAATTTTTCCTTGTGATTGTATTTGTTATTTGTGCATTTTATTGCACATATGGATTAAAATTGTTGCAGACATTGTCTACAGATGTTACGCCTGAGCATATGATGGAATCATCATACGCCCGAGCGCTAGTTGCTTCCTAAAGATTTACTATGTTAACTAATTGTGCGTATGTAGGCATGTACATCCACATCCATCTAGTTCAGTTCCAAATAAACATATACATAAATGATATATGCTGGCACACAATTTGAGCAGTTTTATTATTGAATCCTTTTAAAGTTATTTTAAATATAATCTTTCTTAACTTTATTTTCAATTCGATTTTTAGTCACGCCATGACCCGTGACGTGACCAAACTGTGCTATCACGCCACCGACCGCAGCGTGACCAAACTATACTGTCACGCCAATTGAAGTGGCATGACAGAACTTGGTCCAAAACGGACACCTCCAAAGGGTTCGATGGCGTGGCGGACAGCTTTGGTCACGCCATGGTGGTGTGATGTGGCGACAGCTTGATCACGCTACGGGTCATAGCGTGACCAAAGGGGTTAGAATTGAAAATAAAGTTAAGAAAATGCTATCTTTAAAATAATTATTAAAAAGGATTAAAAATAAAAACTGCTCCACATTTTTACAAGAAAATTATGCATAGAAGTAATATCTACTTTGACCTGATAATCAAACCACCTCCAGCCACTCCATGAATGGCCTCTTTTATTTTTAAGAATCGCAGGAGTTCTGCTGAAGCACTCAACTATGGAAAATATAGTATTGGAGCGAACCAGTGGCTAGTCCAACCCATGTGATACTCGTGTTTATTATGGCTAAATGTTGTGTGTTTGATTCCATTAAGTACATGTTAAGTGGGTTTATTGTGGATTTTTTTTTCAAGATTTCATCTCACGGCCTCTAGGTTGTATGCGAGTTATGGATAATTGCGTACACCAACTGCACCCTTCTAAAAAGGGAGATTTGATTATTTGCCACTGTCAAAGATTTGCAATTCAGGATTTGCCACTGATGTGTCTATGACATGTGGTCCTAGGACCCAGATGTCATTTACATATGGAGTGGCAAATCCTAAAATCCACATCTTTGCGGTGGCAAATAATTGATTATTCCTTCTAAAATTGTGTATGAGGACCACGCATTTATGCATAAAAGAAGACCTCACTCGTATGTGAAACTTCTCGATAAGAATGCATATTGTGGAGATCATGTGGATATGATCCTAATCTTAGTGTGTTGAACAATTGACAATAGTATCGAGGTGTTTGGAGAAATCCTCGTTTTCGGTGAAGTTCTTGTGCTGTGAGGTCTGAGGCGGTCTGACCGGCCTTGGTGGCGGTCAAACCGCCATGTCGAGTTGTTTTGCTTGTGAGAGTCGGCGGTCCGACCGCCAGGCAGCCGTCCGATCGGCGGTGTGGCGGTCGACCGCCATCGCCGAGCGATCGACCGCCATGAAAGTGGCTTTGATTTTTGAGTTGGGCCAAAAATAGAGGTGTAGGTAAGAGAGTAGGTTCTACTGCTCTTGGTCCTATAATTTTTGGAGCCTCTAGGCAAAAGTTCTATTCGATTAAAAATTCCAGAGAAGGTTTGGGTTTCCAGGTTGGAATTTTGGCTAAGTCCCTTGGTGGCGGTTAGACCGGCCATCTGTTGGTGGTCAGACCGGTAGAGGCGGTCAGACCGGCCATGGTGGAGGTCTGGCCGGTTTTAACTTGTTCGTCGGCCCGTGTGGCGGCGATGGTTGCTTGTTAGGTCAAGTTCATGGGTTTCATGACATGTGTGCTGCATGATGCATGTTTTGACTAACGTGGGTCAAGTTGTGAAGAACTTGTTCCTGAATTCGATTTGCTTGTTTATTGTTGTGCAGGTTGCTTGGTGGTCAATGACGGTCAACGGCGAGGATGATCGAGACTAGGCTTGGAGAGCTGAGGTTCAGAACGATCGACGATGCCGGGTGAAGTCATTGGACTCAAGCATGGTGCAAGATGGACAAAGGTGACCGAACGGACAGTTCGGTGCGACTGGTTAGATCAAGCGGCGCGGGGGTCGGTGCAAGTGCCATGGTGGTTTCGGTGGGAGCCAGATGGGAGAGACTTGCCGACATGATGGGAGCCGTTAGATCAACCTACACGTGGCGGAGCATGCGACTGCTTCGCGAAGATTGGACTCGGTCTTCGAAGAAGGGCCGAGAAGGGGTATTTTTGTAATCTTACCAAATACCGCCTTGGTAACCTTTTGCTAACCCGCGGCGCAAGACGGTGCGTGGAGAAGCTGATTAGGTCAAGAGGAGATGAAGACGATGCTTTAAAATGCGTGCGTGTGTGACCCGTTTGTGTTAGGCCTTAACGGGAGCCCATTAGGGAAACTTTTCTAGAAAGTCTAAACCTCCACTATAAATAGAGGAGGGAGGTGGCTGCACCCCCTTGACCCTTTCATTGTTTTTGAAACCCTAGTTTGCTTAGGGAAATGATTAGTGGAGGTTAGGGTTCTAGAGAGTTGGGTTTGATTTCGTGCTCATGTATTGAGTTTTTGTCTTCCATTGATGGAGTGACTGTAAACCAATACCATATCAAATCAATCCAAATAAAATTCTCTCAAAGATGAGTTCACTTGCCTTCTTTATCTCTATTTGATGATTTTGAGTCTTTCTTTGATCCGCGAGTTTTTGGTTTGTTTCTTGCCGTAATCTAATTTGCTGCAACATGTGAAAACCCACCTAGGGTCATCTTGATCATCAATCACCCACCAGCAAGTCTCTAGATCATATTTCGATTTTTGCTCGGTTTTTGAACCACCTTCACTCAAATGGAGAAAGGTCTGGACTTTGGCAAGGATCTTCATAATCGTTGCTTGGAATAGGTTCCTGACATCCTTGAGAAGGTGTATGTCAAGTTTCACGAAGTTTGAACGCACGAATCAAAAGTTAGATCAATTTACGTTTTGGTTTTTCGGGCTGATTTCACTGTTCATTGAACTAGAGATCTGACCGCCCGAGGGAGCGGTCCGACCGCTAGGCCAACCGATTTGACCGCCCCTATGAGAGGTCAGACCGCCCAAGACTTGGTGTTTTGAGTTTTTGTAGGTTTTGCTTCGGGGTTTTGATTGGATTCAATACAAGTCTTCTGCTGTGGTTGATTGATTGATCTTCATAGCTTTCATAGCTATTGGAGTGAGATTCGTATTGAATTCGATTTGGGAGAAAAAGAGATCGTGCTCCTATTCAACCCCCCTGTAGTCGCCTTTTCGGTCCAACACATATTCTATTTGGTACATGCATCCATGTGTGCTTAGTACTTTTTCAAAGTACGGGATGACATTTTCTATTTTAATAGGACGACTATGGGATACAATTTCTATTCAAACATCAAGATCTTCATTCTTCCATATGAAACACTAACAATATTGTTACGAGTTCAAAGCTACATATGCTTCCATGCACCAACTTGTCCCAATAAGATAAAATCACTTACTCTTTTAACACCTCCTTTGCATTCCACTTTCTTCTTTCTTTTGCATTTCGTATATACAAGACACCTCGCTAACAAGCAAATAATGGTAGCACTCATGCATCAATGTTATGTGCAAGTTGCAGTGCAACCGCATGAACTCACCGAACAGAGGATTCGAGAGACATATCGCCAGATGTCAATGCCGCGCCATGGTTTCATTGGCGGCCAGACCAAGCGTAAAATGATGAGGAGGATCAAGGAGGCGGCAGCGGCGTAAGCCGAATGTACAAGGCGAGCGCCATCTCCTTTTGGAGCGATCGAGAGCTCACGGTAATGACGACATCGCGGTATTTTTATTATCGCTCGGTTTAAACAATGATTGGGCATGTTTGGACGTTGCGCACCTTCTCTCTCCGCAACGATGAGGCGCCTTCCGTGACGAGGAAGACGCCGCCGTAGCACCAATCTCCAAGCGGATCGCGGACACGCCATGGCATACACCGCCTGAGCACGAATCTCCAAGCGGATCGCGGACACGCCATGGCATACAATTCAACAGAAAGTTGGCATGGAGAACCGCCAAGATGACGAGGAAGTCAACTTGGTGGTTGTCGGGGCAACTGCGCAGGCGGAGTCAGCGAAGTCCCCTCCAACCAAGAAACGTCGACTTGTAAAAGTCGGCGACAAGGGGGGTTCGAGCTCGGCACCTCCTGCTCCTTTCGCCAAATTTGCCGCAAACCTAGCTGCGGCAAGGAAGAGAAAAGAAGAGGAGGCTCTTGCCCTTAAGCACAAGGTCCCCAAGGTTAAGGTACCTTTCTATTATGACAACAAGTCCTTCGTAGTTTCAGCTTCTCGTGGCTTCATCAAACAGCTAGAAAAGGAGAACTTGAAGAACTTCATGTTTTTTGTGAAGGAAACCGCTGCTCCGGTGGGATCTGAGGCCGAGGGGAGCGGCGGTCTTAGGGTGGTCGAGACTGATCTCGTCCATCAGGGAAGCCAGGAGGATGCGACTCCTGTTGTCCCGAGTGTGTCTCGACCAGAGGTGATCGAGAAGAAGTCAAAGAAATCTTCCGTCGGGAAGGTTGCTCCCAAGTTTCGAGTTAGGTCTAGCGCATAGAGGTATGTAAAAAACAGGAGTGTAGTAATTACTTACTAATTGTTTTTTATGAGATGACTTACTTCTGCGTTTTGTGATTTTAGCCCGACGTCTTCAGCCCCTAGGGATACTCCCATGGAGAGTCCCGATGTCATCCCTTCAACTGACGAGGGTACGACTGCGGTAGTGACTGAAGATCCAGCCACTATTCCCGCGGCGAAAGAAGTCGTGGTTGCTGATGTTGCTGCGGCCGATGAGGATGTCGAAGTCGCTACGACAACCGGAGCTGTCGTAGAGACTGTAGAGGAGGCGGCAAAAGCCTCGAGGGAGACACCGGAGGTCGGTGGCGGTGAGAGTTCCGACCACCGTTCCGGTAAAGAGGTTGTCGAGGACGTTCCTTTCGGCCCTCCAGGTGGTGTTCCCGTCATCGAGTCAGAGGAAGAAGAGTATTTTAACTTTTGCTCTGATTTCTTTGGCCCTGATTCAATCGTAGGATCTTCTACCTACCGTTCCCACGACCGATTTCCCCACCCTAGCAGCATTCCCAATTGTGGGGATGTCTTCGACAACGAACGACTCGAAGAGGTCTGGTGGAAACGGGTCGAGGAGATGGATGGGCTGAAGGATCCATCACGAATAGTCTCCATGTTTGCTTGGTCAAACATGAATATAAGTATTCATCGATACTCACTTATAGTTTTATCTCTTTCTCTTATCGTTTTTCTCTCCTGTAGAGAGTCGTGGAGCAAATCGCTACGATTTGCGAATACAATCGGCAACTTGTCAAGCTTCGACAAGAGAAGGCAGTACTCTGCGAGCAAGCAGAAAGGTGGTGAGTGACTGATTATCGTAATCGTTCTGATTACTTTTTTGGTACTCACAAAGGATGGTCGTAGAAAACTTACGACTTGCAATAGTCGTAGCAAAACTTACGACTAGGGGGTAGTCGTAGAACAACCTACAACCACCCATCGGCTGTAGAAATACTTACGATTGCTTGTTTAAGTGTGTTCATGTCTGCCCTTTACCCTTTCAGGTTTAAGAGTGACGAAAAGACCTTGGCTGATTCACTAGACTTTGAAAAAGCCAAGTCGAAAAAGCTAAGGGATAAAGCCACCGACCTCCTGAAGAAACTTCAGGAGGCTAACTCTGCAACTCAACGGTTGCAGGAAAAAATAAACAGTACGTGTAATTACGACTGCTTCTTATCTTGGCTTCCGCTCTCCCCTTATCTCTTATTCTTTTGCAGAAAAAGAAGTCAAAAATAAGGCCCTTCAGGCCGATTTGGGGGCTCTCCGGATCGAGGTTCAGGAGAAGTCCTCAGTTGTCTGTGAAATCTCCCGCATCACGAAGGAGAAAGATTAAGAAATTGGAAACTTGGGCTCCCAACTAGCTGGTAAGTAGAACTTTTACCTGCTGTCGATTTGTTTTATCTTCTCGTAGAATTGTTTCATATAATCAATCCTTCTTTCCAGATCGATTGACTGAAATAAAACAATTCTACGAGGCTTCGACTTACTCCCAGGAGGAGACAAAATCAATGAAGATCAATCTTCAAGATAATATCTCGCTCTTGAACAATGTACTCGATGGGCTTCGCGCCAGGAAGATCGCTCCTCGCGACGACACGATGGCTGCTCATACGAGTGCCATTGGGGAACAGGTCGGTACTCTGAACGAGTTGGTGTCTACTCTGAGGGCCAACCAGAATGAATCGATAAGGGAAGCGGTCAAAGGAGCTGTGAGTTTTGTTTTAGCAAAACTCAAGGCTCGTGATCCTAACCTTAATCCTCATTCCGTTGAAGCCAACTTCGACTGCACTGAATCTGAAGCAGAGAAGCTGATCGAAGAGATGCAGTCGGTTGGCGAGAAGGTCGCAGAGGAGATGCAAATAGAATCTCCCTAAACAGAGTAGTCTTGTAATATAATCCTGTAAAGACAAGTCTTTTTTGGTGGTGATGCACAAATATATGATCCTTTCTTTTTTCCTGCAAATTATCTCGTGGAGTAGTTAGTAACTCGTAAGATAATGAAAAAGGAAGAAATAATTCGACCAGATATGAGCGATTCCTCCTTTCTCCTTCATTTTCCCTGCGAATCATCTCGTAGAGTAGTTAGTAACTCGTAAGGTGATAACTCGAAAAAATTAAGACTAAGAAATGAAGTCATGTTTATAACTTTATCCTAGCCCCCGACTACTTACTTAGTGTATTTGGAATACACTAAGGAAGTAGTAAAGAAAGGGTTTTTGAAAACAGAGAGGTTTGTTCGACTTATAGTTGTCGAATATCGACTATTTTGCACTAATCGAAAGAACGGAAACAGATCGACGCTAGGAAGTTCTCTCTAGTGGGCAGGACCACGTGTAGAGAAAAAATGCTTCGACTAGGTGTTGTTACCAACTCCAACCAGATTAACCAAATCGATAACGACGACTTGAGTGAAACAAACATCTAGAGGACCTTAAGAAATCATTCGGCTATTTTTATTTTTCCTGACGAAGTTGTCCTGGCAGCAAAAGTAGGAAACGGAACGACGCTAGGAAGTTCCTTCTAGTGGGCAAGACCACGTGTAGAAAGGAGAGGCTTCGACTAGGTGTGTTTCTTTCTCCCACCAGTAAAAACCTATCAAGTTAATTTGAAAAGTAGTTGAACGCATCTCAAAAAGTGCACTCTTCTTAGTTTATTTACCAAAATATGTTAAGGTGATATGAATTTGCTTAATATCTTTCGACTATTTTGCTGAGCCCAATAAGCGTTGTACTGGTTGTTGTAGTAAAGAACAAAGCGACATTAGGAAGCTCCTTCTAGCGGGCAGGACCACATGCATAGAGGAGAGACTTCAACTAAATGTGTTGTCCTTTTGTTGACCAGTGTACAGGAGGAATGAGCATAAAAATGGTCAAAAATAAAAGCAAAATTCAAAAATAGACAAAAGAAAGATAGGAAGAACCTGATACTTTATTGTCGTTGAAGCTTGTTACACATAAAATTTGTGTAACTGGTCAATGTTCCAAGAGTTTGAGAGAACGCGGCCATCTTCCATTGCAAGTCGTACCGACCCTGGACGCGTTATTTCGACCACAGTGTAAGGACCTTCCCACTTGGGAGAAAGTTTGTTCCTATTAGACTGAGATTGGATAAGCGTCAATACAAAGTCACCTTTAGCAAGGCTGCGAGGCTGGACCTTACGATCGTAGTATTTACGCAGGGCTTGTTGGTAGACTGCAGAACGGATTAAAGCCTGGTTCCTCTTTTCTCGAGTAGGTTAATATCGTACGCTCGAAGTTGTTCTTGATTGGAGTCGTTAAACTTGTCGACCCGTGCTGACCTGATCTTTAGTTCTGGTGGAAGCATGGCTTCGGCACCGAAAACTAGAAAGAAAGGTGTTTCTCCTGTAGCTCGGCTAGCTGTCGTACGAATTGCCCATAATACTGAAGGTAATTCTTGTACCCAAGCCCCCGAGCGTTTGACAAGCTGATCAAAGACTCGGGTTTTGATTCCCTTCATTATCTGGCCATTCGCTCTCTCGACTGCCCTGTTGCTTTGGGGGTGGGCGACAGAAGCATAACACAAACGAGTTCCCAACTTGTTGCAAAATTCCTGAAATTTTACGCTTGTAAATTGTTTGCCATTGTCTATGATAATTCGACTTGGTACTCCAAATCGAGTAATCACGTATCTCATCATGAACCGTTTTGCTGCTTTCGTTGTTATCCCAGTCACAGGCTCAGCTTCTATCCATTTTGTGAACGTATCAATGGCCACAAAAAGGAACTCGAAACCTCCTAGAGCTCTGGGTAACGGTCCTAGGATATCAAGACCCCAGGTCGCAAAAGGCCAGGATAGAAGGATTGTTTGCAATGCTTGAGCCGGTTGGTGTATTTGCCGGCTATGAAACTGACACTGTACACACTTTGTAACCAGCTCGGTGTTGCGATTTGCAAACTCCCACCTCCCCTTGCGTCGCTCCCACCTGAGCCATTCCGCACGACGCGCTCTCGTGTCTTCTCCCTCTCCGGCTTTCCTACCCTCACCGCCGCCTTCTCTCTTTGTCCTTACTCCCTTGCCACGGGTGTCTTCTCTCTCTCCATGGTCCGCGGGCGCTGTCGTCTTTGATACGATGCACACGCACCGCCGCACCTGCTCTCCGCCCTTCCCACCATGCTGCTCTTGGCACCACCTAGCTCCACCGCACTGCTCCTGGTGCTATGCCGCCATGTGGGACTAGGTTGTTTTCGGATTTTTTTTCTTATTTTTTCTCATGAATTGATTTTTTTTCTAATTGGATTTTTTTCTTGAATTGTTTTTCTCGTTGCTTTGATTTTTGTATGATTTTTTCCTCATTTTTTGAAATTTCCCATGAATTGATTTTTTTTCTCATTTTTTTCTTTTCCTTCGTTTTTTTTTGTCGAATATTTTTTCTCGGTCGGTTTTTTTGGGATGCTTTTTGCAACATTTTTTTCAATCGGAAAAATTCTCAAAATGAAAAAATGAATCTTTTTTTTCGATATTTTTGTGGGCATCCGTGAGTTGCATAACTCACTGTCACGGGTGCCCTTAGAAGAGATGCACTCCATATTCTTTAACGAAGGTGACTCAAGTGAGTGGCTGGAGGTGGTTTATCGGGTCAAAGACTGAAAGCAGAGTTTACTTATCTACATATAGCATGCATATAGCCATGTATGTCTGACACTTAACAAACCAGAGTAATGTGAATATGTGATCCCAATAAATCGGCAAATAACACCTATTATAACATACATACACATAGCTGGTGGGAATTCAATTGACGTTTAGCGAGAAAACAGAGGTGACATGCGGGGGATGCATGGTGGTGGGTAAAACCCCTTGCATTGTTATGAAAACAAAGAGAGAGAAAAAATGCTGCAAACAGCTCAATCTTGACAAATGTTACAATGTGAATGACAAATTGGTGTCCCTGAAAAGCATTCGGCAAAGAGGCTCAGATTACCTCAACACTTTAAAAAAAACCCTATAGGACTTGGTCCACAATTCTATTAATATGGACCAACTCTACTGCATGACATATGTCCTTTCACGAATCTCAAAGCGTGACGTGCTAGTTTTCAATATTCAATTCGTGAAAATTCACATCAATGATTTATGAGGCTGTGCGCTTTGAGATTCGTGAAAGGACACGTGTCATACAATGGAGTTGGTCCACATCAATGAAGTTGTAGACCAGGTCTTATAGGATTTTTTTCGGCTAGAGACGCCTTCCATGGTTCCTTGCTGGCCTCATCTCTTCTTTCCCGACACATCCTATTCCTACACCACAACCTCATCAATATTTATATATCTGCATTTCGCTGACCCTCTTCATCCGTTCTTGTGAAATTTTGCAAGTCATTGCCACTGCCATTGGTCGCATTGTGCATTTGTGCCGCTGTATGTAGTGAAGGAAAGAAAAGCAGGGAATGGATGCGGTGGTGCCAAGACAAGTGCTTGTTGCATATTGGAGAACGGAGACGAGTGATATATGTGATTGGAAGGAGCGTTTATTCTCCCACATAAATTTCTAGGAGTGCTTTGAATTTATTATCTTGTTAATGTATCTTGCACGGATGATCTTTGTGCTTTAGACTGTATCTTGTCCTTCCATTCTAATTATTGAGATAGAAGGTCCGTGTCTGTAATCTAATTGATGCTATTCCTTTATAACCGATCACTCGTATTATGTAAGCCTACCCTTGAATTTGTCACTTAGGGTTAAATTAAATTAAATTTTCTTCCCATTTATCTATCTAAAACTATGAAACTACCGACCATTTATCAATTTTGACGAAAACTCTTGTTTTGGTTATATCATTTTACATCAGTGAAAGCTAGGTTCAAACTTCTATCTAGTATGACAAGAGATTTTTAATAAAGGGACGTTGATTGTGCATTAGTGCCTATATTGAAAGATGGTAGACTAAAATAAGACACCTAAAAAATTTTGTTCCCAAAGATCGAGGAATAAACGCTAGGCTGCTCTCAATGCTCCACTCTGACTAGTATCTTAGCCTACCATGTAAACAAAATAATGATGTGGCACCATAGTTAATGAAGAGAGAGGGTACTCTAATATTTAATTTAGATACTGGTTCGGCTCGAAATCCAACGCAAAATAGCCTCTGTAATTAAATGAAACAGATTAAGATACTACACCATAAAAAACTATGCATTGGGAAGATAGTATCTTAACACTCCTCATGCACTAAGAAACTGCACTAAGATACTGCCCATTGGGAACCACATATAAAACATGCTTCTTTAATTTAGATGTTGCAGCACTACATAGAAATATTGCATTTTTTTCTCAAAAATGTCACAATGCATTGACTACAAGTTTATATGTTAGTTTTACACTAATGGTAACAGTAACTCTTTTTTTTCAGTATTATACTCACTGCTCATGCATACATGTTTCGATTTTCTTTTAGAAATTGAAATCATCTTTATTTTAATATGGAAAAAGTCCGGTTTACTCCCCTGAACTATCAGAAAAGTCTGGTTTACCCCCTGAACTACAAAACCGGTTATTTAATCCCCTGAATTTGTCAAATCCGGTCAAATAACCCCCCCGTAGCGGTTTGGAGTGGTGGTTTTGCTGACATGGCAGTGGTTTTGCTGACTAGGAGAGAGAGAGGCTGACTGAGAGAGAGAGACGTAAAAACCATCATCTTCTCCATTCTTCCCCAATCTCCTCTCATTCCATGGTTCTCTCTCCCTCATAAACTCGCTCTGATTTGCTCCCCCCTTCCTCCGATTGGCCCGGCTCCTGGCGCCGCCACTACTGCTCACCTGGCCTGCGCCACCGCCGCTCACCAGGCCCGCCGCGTTGACGGTGGCAACAGCAGCAGAAGCAGCACTGGTGGCACCGGTGGTGGAGGCACGGCTGCAAGCGGCTGCCCCCGGCGAGCTCCAGCACGCTATGGACACGCCGCATCGGCGCTAGACCTCCCTCGTGCGTGTGCAGACGGGCGGCGGCGGTGGAGACGAACACCCGAAAGCTCGCGGACAATCTCGTGACCCGTAGGCGGTCGTACTCGTCGCACATGTAGGCGAGCTCATCGTCGTAGGTGACCGACATGAGCACGTCGTCGAGGCCCTCGTCGACCAGCCGGTACTTGACCGTGCCCACACCCGCCGCGCTGGCCATCTCCCCAAGCCTCGTCGCCAGCTCGCGGAGGGGGACCTCGTGCGGCACGACGAGGACGCACGTCTCACCGCCAACGTAGCGGAGGTAGCCGTCGGGGCCGCAGGGCACGAAGCAGCCGCCGTGGCTGCACATCAGCCTCAGGGGTGTATCCGAATGTGACTCCCACTCCGAGTTGGACTCCCACCCGTCACCTGCTCACCTAGAACGCGACGGCGTCAGGAAGCACCGACGCCCAGCTGCTCCTCAGGCTGACCGAGAGCCCTGACAACCGCTTCCACCGCAGCAGCCTGGCCAACCTCGACGCACCGCCTAGATTCTTCCACCGCCGCCGCTACACGTACTCCTACGGTATCAGCCGCCGCAGCCACCCGCACCGCGGCTTCTCCGCGCCCACTGCATCTGCAGTGACATATTGGAGAATGGAGATGAGTGATGTATGTGTTTGGTAGGAGCGCTATATAAATTTCTAGGAGTACATGGAATTTATTGTGTTGTCAATGTAAACTGAAGATCTTTGCTTTTATGGTGCATCTTGTCCTGTCATTTTAATATAATTATTGAGATAGAAGGTGTTCATCTTTAATCTAATTGATGCTATTCCCCTATAGTCAACAACTCGTATTATGTAGCCTACCTAGAATTTGTCAGCTAGGGTTAAAAGAACTTCAAGTTTCTTCCAGTCTATCTATCTAAACTATGAAGCTACCAACCATTTATCTATTTGGATGAAAACTCCTATTTTAGTTATACCGTTTTATGTCACTCAAAGCTAGGTTCAAGCTTCTGTATGACAAGAAAGTTTTAAGAAAGGGACATTGATAGGGCCTATACTGAAAGATTTCTATGTTCAAATAAGACACCTAAACAACTTTGGTCTTAAAGATTGAGAAATAAAATGTTACAACATGCTTCTCTAATTTAGATGTTGCAGCACTACATACAAATACTGTATTTCCCCCCTAAAATGTCACAACGCATTGACTAAAAGTTTACATGTTAATATTACACTAATAGTAACAGTAACTATTTTTTTCAGTGTTATACTTACTGCTCATGCATACATGTTTCTATTTTCTTTTAGAAATTGAAATCATCTTATTTTAACATTGACCACAGGGCTATTCAAACATTTTTGTTAAACTATTACAATACCATTTGCTTGATACTAGAATCCTAACTACTGATAAACCCATAATAATGTATGGAAATAGAGAAAATGAGATACACAGTTTCAAACACACACACACGGGATCCTGATATGTTCATTGTTAGTTGTTAATTAACATGCTAGCAAATATTTTAGATTTCGTGTTCTTGGAAAAAACTTGTACATTAATTATACTTAATTAGTACTTGGCATCTCTTCATCTTGCTTCGAAACTGGTGTTGTACATTGTCGGGTAGTCGCAGAAGGGCAGACTCTGCTGAACACATCATCGATCATGTTGACAACAATAGTTTCCAGAAGGCCAGTAATCTGTGACTTCTATATGCTGCTCGGTGCTCACTCATATGAGACTCCTTTCTTTCCCAACGCATTCCATCCCCTATATAACACTACCACTACACCACCACTAGTGATTGCCTATCTGCTGAACATGATCATCTGAATGGTTTCTTGTGGTTGTGGAGACGGATCCTCTACATTGCTGCAAAGGTTCAATGTATGAATATTTTTTTTGTTAGTGCGTGGATAGTACTGTAGCAAAGAACTGCAGCAACAACTCAATATATACTTTAGCAAAAACACTGTAGATAATGATATCAACCTTTGATTTCTGGTGGGACGATGGAGACCACTCCTAATGCTATGCACTACACTACTATCAATGCAGAGATTATTTCCCTTTCTTGTTGGTTGATATCAGCTAGTTCACTACACTACTACTAGCTGTTGCTTTGCTATATGTGCTCTGAAAAATGCAAGAGATGGAGTGGGGGCTTTAAACAAGTGTAGATTGGGCAGTTATAAATTGTTGGACGAGTGATAGATTGGTACAAGTATTTGTTTCTCTCACATTAAAATGTAGGGATTATTGGATATCTTGGCACTTATACGAGAACATGTAAGTCCTCGTGAAACAAGAAGATTGGCCGTTTTATCTAGTCCAATCATTTCCCTATTGTGTAACAAGTTATCCGTGTCACAGTGAAATAGGCCTAAAATGTTGATGGTGATGTCCAAATATTGCAAAACGTTGGCACAAATATTTCCAAATTTTTTTGAAGGAACCAAAAAGATGTAACAAACATCGATCGTAAAATGTTGGTAACAGATTATCATTTATAACATCCTGTTGAACTTAATGCGTGGTCTGAATTAGTATACCAGAGGGTGCTGATCGGATGATTTTTTTAAATAATATTAATTAAAATGATAATTACAAAAAACAATCGATTTTTTTTTTAACAAAAACAAGCCACTATTGCCATTTCACATAGTGACAGGCTCCCGTCATCATTTGAAATGGCGATAGGATGCCATTTATTGCCAGTTGCCGTTTCAACTTCCTATTGTCATTTGGACCAGTGTGGTAAAAAAATGGAATACGGTTGTCGGACAGATAGGGTACCGCCAAGCGATTAATCGGAATACGGATGATTAATCAAATTATGCGGACAATTTGGCGTTCTCACATATTTTATCATAATGCTAGTTTCTGAGATATTTAAACACATTATATTGTCAATACTATCAAATAAACTTATACCACCCTTTTAATTGTATATGATAACTTCATTACTAACTCAAAAGATAACAAGATTGATCGGCGGACTATTATAGTTCTACACCAAAGTACGACTTGCAACGTGTTTAGATAATAGATTAAAAATATGCATTGTCACATAGACTAGACTAACTTAACACACTGGCGAGACGACCACCAAAAGAATTAAGTTTGAAATTTAAATACATAAAATGACCCACAACCACAAGTGAATCAGTTACTCTGAATTATTGTCAAGCACAACATCACCACTAGACACTCACTTCAGTCTCAGGTTCATCAGAAGCAAGAAAATCCTCTTCAGAGGCAACCAACTCCTTGTCACTCTCACTTTCATCAATTGCTAGTAGTGTAGATTTAGAACCACGACCGGACGATGCTATGTGAGACAATTTTTTTTATACATTTTGCTAATTTCTTGCTGTAAAAAAGGTCACGACGGCCAATTAATTGTCCATTTATGCGGATTATGCGGGGTGATTATACGAAAATGGCCGACTAATCGGATAATGCGGCCGATTTGGCGTTCACAAGTGTTAACTGTGCTCCGATTCATATATACATGACGGTTTGCCTACCGACTCCGATTAAACGGCCGACTAATCGGCCGTCACAACCGATTTTTACAACACTGATTTGGACTAGTGATTTGCTTCGAATAGTGTGCAAATCGCCAATTCAAATGGCGACAGAAACCCGCAGGTTCCTGTCGCGACAGAGGTTGGCTATATAAACCCCAAAAACTGGATGAAAAGTCATTTTAATTCTGGAAAAAGAGGGGGGAGAGAGAGAGGAGAAGTTATGTAGCGAAGCCCTGCCGATTTGTAGCGGAGGAGAGGGAGAGGGATAAGTAGATCCGGTCGCCTCACTACTACAGAAAAGGTCTTCACAGACGGTTCAAAAACGTCATCACAGACGATTTCGTGAGCCGTCTGAGTCTATGGGTCAATGATGACATGAGTCATCACAGACGGTTCTTCAAACTGTCTGTGATGTACACTATCACAGACGGTTATTAACTCAGAACCGTCTGTGATAGTAAAATATCACAAACGGTTTGTATATAAACCGCTCGTGATAGATCATCGTCATCCAGCGGTTTGTAGATGAAACCATCTTTGATATCTGATGCATCACAGACGGTTTGTAGATTAAACAGTCTGTGAGAGATGATACATCACAGACGGTATGTTCTAAGGAACCGTCTGTAACACCCTGGCTATTCGGAAGCCAAGATGCCACCTATTTACTCTAACATTCAACACAAAGCGGCAAACTAGGGACAAATCATATCAACTAATGGCAGTATTAAACTCAACCAGGACATGGTGAAGGTATCCTTCCTTCACCATCTAAATTATTTAATACAGTTCAGCAATAATAAAGGTTCACATGCAGCAATAAATCAACCGTAATGTGGAGAAGGTAACCTTCCTTCACCAATTAGACTTATTTATTACAGTTCATCAATAACGAATGCAAGATAGAACTAAATTTAATCTTGAACTTGGATATGATGATGTGAATGAGTAGTGTGTGTCTACTCCCTCCCAAGTGAGCCAACATCAGGGATTACCTAAATTAAACAAACAACGCAAGAATGAGTCCATGACCCAGCAAGTACGGTGAAAAGAACAGAACACATAAACGAACAGGATATCATCATTAAAGAATGCGAACATACACCGAATGAAAGCTTAGAAATGCATGAAATGAATGAATGTAATCAAGGATGGACTGCACACATGCTTATACCGGTATAGCTAGTGACACACCCGTCGGCGTTCACTTAAGCCCGCACATTAACAAAAGTGCGGGGATCCAAGTCCCATATGAAGAACGTTTCATACAGGTGTCCAAATCTGCCCATACTGGAATTGATGGGTCTTACATGCCCATACTGGAATTAATGGGTCTTCCAATCCACTCCCGTGGACGGGACATGACAATGTCCAAATCTGCCCACATTGGAATGGTGGGACTTTGAATCCACTCCCGTGGATAAAACATGAATTATGAATGCAGGCTATGAATATGAACAGTGAATAACATTATCTCTTAGCATAAATTCAACATATCTGAAAGAACATAGACAGTTCATCATCTCTTGAATCACAAGATGTCACAACATAATCAGGTAAGCATTCATGACCAAGCAAGCACAACCAATGTAACAAACAATGTACTTGCCTTCCGCGTTGCGACGCGTTAGCAGGCAACGATGATGCTCTCAAACCCGTAGCCTCGCTGCCTAAACAATTAAATAACTGAAATAAGAACAACATGGTACCTGACACGACTTAATATTCTACAATACCCTCTTGAACACCCAAGAGCTAGCCACAAACCCAAAACTGAAAAAAACAGACAACACCCTGGAATCGGATCTGGACAGCAGCACGATATTGGCCATAACTTTTTACCTGGGACTCGAAACGAGGTGAACTCAGATCCTACATAAACTTAACGAACATATCTACAATATTCCAGTTGACGAGATAACCAATTTCGGCCAATTTAATTTGGTAACAGCTAAATGAAACAGCAGAACAGAAACTGCCTGGACATTTAAGACAGTAGAATTAAAACGACCATAACTTTTAATATACAACTCCGAATTGGGCGTTCTTTGACAATATGAAAAGGTTATGAAATTATCTACAATAACCTAGTTAAGTGAAAACCCTGATTCGTCCCCTAACATAAACATATTTTAGGATACAACTAGAAAGGCAGTTCTCGTCAGAATTCTGGACAGCAGATACTAAATCTATCATAACTTTTGACTCGAAAGTCGGAATCAGGTGATATTGGCGGCCACCGAAAACTAAGAACAAGACCTACAAATCTTCAGGAGATGAACATCTCAAATTCGGCCTCTAAAATCATGAAACAGACCGCGCAACATACTGGACAGATTGATATCTACAGCAGACCGACATTGATCCAAGCAATTCTATTCGTTTTCTCTTCTACGACCAAACCACCAACAACAACCGAGAAACATTACCCTTGGAGCGCCCAGGAGCACGAAGATCGAACCATGGAGATGATCCCTAGCCGTCTTGATCTGAACCCTTTGCGAAACTCCACCAAACTGCCGCGGAAGACCGACAACGGGGGAATCAACACTGAGGGGAAGCTCCAGGAGATGGGGCGCGACTCCGGGACCTTGGAACGGCACCAATGGGGAAGGAGGAGGGGCGGCACCACTGCTGGAGGTGGCGCACAAGGTGGAGGGGGGGTGGGAGTGGCGGCTGCAAAAAGGGGGAGAGGTGGAAGGGGTGGGGGCTAGGGTTTTCAGCCGCCCCCCCTAAAGGCCCCTATGGCCGGCCCCTTGGTGGGCTTGGGCCCCACGGTTGCCCCCCCCTTGGGCTTCAAGTTGGCCCCCCCTTGGCCCACACGACCTCCTTTTGGGCTAGTTGGCCAAAGGCCCAGGCCCAAAACCAGAAGAATCAACGAGACGTCGAAACTGCGAAATCTAAACTCGAATTCGAACCGAAAACTTCCTAAACGAAAACGAGGTATTACATCGTCTGTGATATTCTTTTCAGAAACAAGCGCATCCAATTCGCATTCAATTTAGAAAAAAGCTAGCACATCCAATTCACATTCATTTCAGAAACAAGCACATCCAATTCACAAATCAATTAACTAAAATTAACCATTCATGTACATTTACACACATGTACGGTAAAGTTCAATATCTTATCCCAATCAAGTTCAATCTACATTATGGAACTTTCCATTTGGATTTATAACCTCACGGTTCAAGAATGCCGCAAGGTGTACTCGAATTTTTATGAGCTGGCTCTGTTCCAACACAATTTTCGCGATGGTCGCAACCTGTTGCTACGAAGATTAAATTTGTGCATATATAAATTGATAAGTATGAAATAATTATTGCAAGATTGACAAACCTGAGGATCATTGGTTATCGCAGAACCGACGAGTAGTTCCATATTGTGGCAAACATAGAATCCACAGAGGTTGTAGGCCGGCGACTGCTGGTGGCACTACAAAAATAGAATTGGTTGGTTCGAGAGGCATTATTATGAAGTGTTATATAGGATTAATGTGTACTAGGAATACTGGGAAATTTAGATCGTGTCGCAGGGTCCCTCCCTTGCATATCCCTCCTTTTGGATAGTACGTCTTGAACGACCTACGTGATTCCAAAAACTTAGCTTTAACCATTGCAAAGGAAGGAAAGACTGTACAATAGAGTTATCTACGGAGGAAATGTGTTTACCTGTTGATTAATTCTCGGATAACTGTGAAGTTGTGTGTGGCCCTCTTTAGAGAATCTAGATACGACGCGCTCTCGTGTCTTCTCCCTCTCCGACTTTCCTACCCTCGCCGCCGCCTTCACTCTTCGTCCTTCCTCCCTTGCCACGGGAGTCTTCTCTCTCTCCATGGTCTGCGGGCGCTGTCGTCTTTGATACGATGCACACGCACCGCCGCACCTGCTCTCCGCCCTTCCCACCACGCTGCTCTTGGCACCACCTAGCTCCATTGCACTGCTCCTGGCGTTGTGCCGCCATGGGGGACTAGATTGTTTTCGGATTTTTTTCTTATTTTTTCTCATGAATTGATTTTTTTTCTAATTGGATTTTTCTTGAATTTTTTTTTCTCATTGCTTCGATTTTTGTATGATTGTTTCCTCATTTTTTGAAATTTTCCATGAATTGATTTTTTTCTCTTTTTTTTCTTTTCCCTTGTTTTTTTGTCGAATATTTTTTCTCGATCGGTTTTTTTAATGCTTTTTGCAACATTTTTTCAATAGGAAAAATTCTCAAAATGAAAAAATGAATCTTTTTTTTCGATATTTTTGTGGGCATCCGTGAGTTGCATAACTCACTGTCTCGGGTGCCCTTAGAAGAGATGCACTCCATATTCTTTTATGAAGGTGACTCGAGTGAGTGGCTGGAGGTGGTTTATCGGGTCAGAGACTCAAAGCAGAGTTTACTTATCTACATATAGCATGCATATAGCAATGTATGTCTGACACTTAACAAACCAGAGTAATGTGAATATGTGATCCCAATAAATCGGCAAATAACACCTATAGCTTGTGGGAATTCAACTGACGTTTACGGAGAAAACAGAGGTTACATGCGGGAGATGCATGGTGGTGGGTAAAACCCCTTGCATTGTTATGAAAACTAAGAGGAAAAAAAAATGCTGCAAATAGCTCAATCTTGACAAATGTTACAATGCGAATGACAAATTGGTGTCCCTGAAAAGCAATTGGCAAAGAGGCCCAGATTACCTCAATGCTTTTGGGCCTCGGTTGCTATTGATGGAAGCTACTAGGCAGTAGACCGTGGCTGCTAGAGACGCCTTCCACGGTTCTTGCTGGCCTCATCTCTTCTTTCCCGACACATCCTATTCCTACACCACAACCTCATCAATATTTATATATCTGCATTTCGCTGGCCCTCTTCATCTGTTCTTGTGAAATTTTGCAAGCCATTGCCACTGCCATTGGCCGCATTGTGCCGCTGTATGTAGTGAAGGAAAGAAAAGGCAGGAAATGGATGCGGTGGTGCCAAGGCAAGTGCTGGTTACATATTGGAGAATGGAGATGAGTGATGTATGTGTTTGGTAGGAGCGTTTATTCTGCTATATAAATTTCCAGGAGTACATGGAATTTATTGTGTTGTCAATGTAAACTGAAGATCTTTGCTTTTATGGTGTATCTTGTCCTGTCATTTTAATATAATTAATAGATAGAGGGTGTTCATCTTTAATCTAATTGATGCTATTCCCTTATAATCAACAACTCGCATTATGTAGCCTACCTAGAATTTGTCAGCTAGGGTTAAAAGAACTTCAAGTTTCTATATGACAAGAAATTTTTAAGAAAGGGACAGCTTTCTATGTTGAAATAAGACACCTAAACAATTTTGGTCCTAAAGATTGAGAAATAAAATGTTACAACATATATAACATGCTTCTTTAATTTAGATGTTGCAGCACTACATAGAAATATTGCATTTCCTCCCTAAAATGTCACAATGCATTGACTAAAAGTTTACATGTTAATATTACACTAATAGTAACACTAACTATTTTTTTTTCCAGTGTTATACTTACTGCTCATGCATACATGTTTCTATTTTCTTTTAGAAATTGAAATCATCTTATTTTAACATTGACCACATGGCTATTCAAACATTTTTGTTAAACTATTACAATACCATTTATTTGATACTAGAATCCTAACTACAGATAAACCCATAATAATGTATGGAAATAGAGAAAATGAGATACACAGTCTCAAACACACACACGGGATCCTGATATGTTCATTGTTAGTTGTTAATTAACATGCTAGCAAATATTTTAGATTTCGTGTTCTTGAAAAAAAACTTGTACATTAATTATACTTAATTAGTACTTGGCATCTCTTCATCTTGCTTCGAAACTGGTGTTGTACATTGTCGGGTAGTCGCAGAAGGGCAGACTCTATCATCGATCATGTTGACAACATTAGTTTACAGAACACCAGTAAACTGTGACTTCTATATGCTGCTCAGTGCTGACTCATATGAGGCTCCTCTTTTCTTTCCCAACGCATCCCATCCCTATATAATACTATCACTACTCCTCCACTAGTGATTGCCTATCTGCTGAACTTGATCATCTGAATGGTTTCTTGTGGTTGTGGAGCCGGATCCTCTACGTTGCTGCAAAGGTTCAACGTATGAATAATATTTTTTTGTGCTATACACTGGTACTGTAGCAAAGAACTGCAGAAACAACTCAATATATACTTTAGCGAAAACACTGTAGATATTGATATCAACATTTGATTTCTGATCGGACGGTGGAGACCACTCCTAATACTATGCACTACACTACTACTATCAATGCAGAGATCATTTCCCTTTCTTGTTAGTTGATATCAGCTAGTGCACTACACTACTACTAGCTGTTGCTTTGCTGTGTGTGCTCTGAAAAATGCAAGAGATGGAGTGGGGGCTTTAAACAAGTGTATATTTGGCAGTTATTAATTGTTGGACGAGTGATAGATTGGTACAAGTATTTGTTTCTCTCACATTAAAATGTAGGGATTATTGGATATCTTGGCACTTATACGAGAACATGTAAGTCCTCGTGAAACAAGAAGATTGGCCGTTTTATCTAGTCCAATCATTTCCCTATTGTGTAACAAGTTATCCGTGTCACAGTGAAATAGGCCTAAAATGTTGATGGTGATGTCCAAATATTGCAAAACGTTGGCTCAAATATTTCCAAAAAAATTGAAGGAACCAAAAAGATGTAACAAACATCGATCGTAAAATGTTGGTAACAGATTATCATTTATAACATCCTGTTGAACTTAATGCGTGGTCTGAATTAGTATACCAGAGGGTGCTGATCGGATGATTTTTTAAAACAATATTAATTTAAAAGATAATTACAAAAAACAATCGATTTTTTTTTTACAAAAACAAGCCACTATCGCTATTTCACATAGTGACAGGCTCCAGTCACCATTTGAAATGGTGACAGGATGCCATTTATTGCCAGTTGCCGTTTCAACTTCCTATTGTCATTTGGACCAGTGTGGTAAAAAATGGAATACGGTTGTCGAACGGATAGAGTACCGTCAAGCGATTAATCGGAATACAGATGATTAATCGGAATTATGCGAACAATTTGGCGTTCTCACATATTTGATCATAATGCTAGTTTCTGAGATATTTAAACACATTATATTGTCAATACTATCAAATAAACTTATACCACCCTTTTAATTGTATATGATAACTTCATTACTAACTCAAAAAATAACAAGATTGATCGGCGGACTATTATAGTTCTACACCAAAGTATGACTTGCAACGGGTTTAGATAATAGATTAAAAATATGCATTGTCACATAGACTAGACTAACTTAACACACTGACGAGACGACCACCAAAAGAATTAAGTTTGAAATTTAAATACACAAAATGACCCACAACCACAAGTGAATCAGTTACTCTGAATCATTGTCAAGCACAACATCACCACTAGATACTTCAGTCTCAGGTTCATCAGAAGCAAGAAAACCCTCTTTAGAGGCAACCAACTCCTTGTCACTCTCACTTTCATGAATTGCTAGTAGTGTAGATTTAGAACCACGACCGGACGATGCTATGTGAGACAATCTTTTTATACGTTTTGCTAATTTCTTGCTGTAAAAAAAGTCATGACGGCCGATTAATTGTCCGTTTATGCAGATTATGCAGGGCGATTATACGGAAACGACCGACTAATCGGATAATGTGGCCGATTTGGCTTTGACAAGTGTTAACTGTGCTCCGATTCATATATACGTGACGGTTTGCCCACCGACTCCGATTAAACGGCCGACTAATCGGCCGTCACGGCCGATTTTTACAACACTGATTTGGACTGGTGATTTGCTTCGAAGAGTGTGCAAATCGCCAGTTCAAATAGCGACAGAAACCCGCGGGTTCCTGTCGCGACAGAGGTTGGCTATATAAACCCTAAAAACAGGATGAAATGTCATTTTAATTCTGGAAAAAAAGAGGGGGAGAGAGAGAAGTTACGTAGCGAAGCCCTGTCGATTTGTAGCGGAGGAGAGGGAGAGGGAGAAGTAGATCCGGTCGCCTCACTACTACAGAAAAAGTCTTCACAGACGGTTCAAAACGTTATCGCGCATGCTTTTGTGAGTCGCTGCGAGTTTATGGGTCAATGATGACATGAGTCATCACGAGCAGTTCTTCAAATTGTCTCGTGATGTACACTATCACGACGGTTATTAACTTCGTAACTGCTCGTGATAGTAGAATATCACGATTTGTTTGTATATAAAACCGTCGTGATAGCTCATCATCACGACGGTTGTATATAAAACCGCTCGTGATAGCTCATCGTCACGACGGTTTGTAGATGAAGCCATCTATGATATCTGATGCATCACATACAGTTTGTAGATTAAACCGTCTGTGAGAGATGATACATCACAGATGGTATGTTCTAAGGAACCGTCTGTGATATTCTTTTCAGAAACAAGCACATCCAATTCGCATTCATTTCAGAAACAAGCTAGCACATCCAATTCAAATTCATTTCAGAAACAAGCACATCCAATTTACAAATCCATTAACTAAAATTAACCATTCATGTACATTTACACACATGTACGGTATAGTTCAATATCTTATCCCAATCAAGTTCAATCTACATTGTGAAACTTCCCATTTGGATTTATAACCTCACGGTTCAAGAATGCCACAAGGTGTCCTCGAATTTTTATGAGCTGGCTCTGTTCCAACGCAATTTCCGCGATGGTCGCAATCTGTTGCTACGAAGATTAAATTCGTGCATATATAAATTGATAAGTATGAAATAATTATTGCAAGATTGACAAACCTAAGGATCATTGGTTATCGCGGAACCGACGAGTAGTTCCATATTGTGGCAAACATAGAATCCACAGAGGTTGTAGGCCGGCGGCTGCTGGTGACACTGCAAAAATAGAATTGATTGGTTCGAGAGGCATTACTATGAAGTGTTATATAGGATTAATGTGTACTAGGAATACTGAGAAATTTAGATCGTGTCGCAAGGTCCCTCCCTTGCATATCCCTCCTTATGGATAGTACGTCTTGAACGACCTACGTGATTCCAAAAACTTAGCTTTAACCATTGCAAAGGAAGAAAAGACTGTACAATAGAGTTATCTATGAAGGAAATGTGTTTACCTGTTGATTAATTCTTGGATAACTGTGAAGTTGTGTGTGGCCCTCTTTAGAGAATCTAGGTATATTATCAAGTTTCGTTTTGGTATAATTACAATTAGAATCTAGTGGAACCTACACAGGTATATCGCCATGGTCATTAAACCTAAGTTGGTGTTGCTTATAAAGTACAAATCAACAAGTATAGCTACTAGTGCAGTACTTACTCCTGGTTGTAGGGCAAAAGTATGAATCGCTTGTTGCGGTGAGTCAGCAATGAGTCCACGTAATCCTCGACGAATTGTGCATTCTCCTTGATGGTTTGCTCGCAGACCATGTGTGGGTTGAGGAAACCTACCGATGAATACCTTACTTGGCTTAAATCATGTATCTATGTATCTATATATATATATATATATATATATATATATATATATATATATATATATATATATATATATACATAAAAGCAAGGAGTTATATATAACATTTATCGGTATTACACAAACATTGATCGTGATTGTACACACTTACAGTGTCCAGCATCGCATGAGTGAGACGTCGAAGGAGTCGAGATTGAACATGTCATCGAACATCACCGTGAAGACACAGTTTAGAGCCTCGTGGTTAAAATGATCCTTCTTGAACTTGACGGTGACACCCGAGTGTCGTTGTTCATCCATCTTGTTGGCCTGTTCCATGTACCATGTGTGCAATCTTGTGCAAGCTAATCCTATGGTAGGGCTGTCTAACCTCTTGACCAACGGCTCGCCTAGCACGAATTTCCGGGCCAATGGCAAGAAGGGTATATCAGAACAGGAGTCGACCGTCTTCGATTTGCCCTTACTACCTCGCTTTGTATAGGTTGACTTCACGAGAGTCGACTGAGAATGAGGTGTAGATGCACGTGATGCACCGGACCCTTGCCGCTTCAGTGCAGTCAGCTCCGGTATAGATACTTCCTATGAAGTTGACACCGGTGCAGGAAGCTCCAGGCAGATGTCTCTCTTGGGCCACTGGATGAATGCTCCAATGGCTTGCCCTAAAGTCACAACCTCATCGTTTGGGGGCTTCTCCAACTAGACGACCTCGAAATTGGCATAAACACCATCCACATTCACTTTTGAGAAACTCAGCGCTATATTTACACCGTGCAGTAAGGCCCCGACATCGGATGGATACGTGTGGCCCCAAGCAGCATCCAGGGCAATGGAGCCACATCTCACTTGGAGCTTTGTCGAACCCGGGAGCGAAGGATCCCGAATTCTCTATGTTTTTACACTAGTCTAGGATTTCCAGTGTACACAGTCAAACAAAAGTGATAGCACAAACATATCTCGTATTTATTAATAATAATTCAGAGTTTATTACAAAATGGGGCCTGAGGCCAACTGGATAAATAACACAGCGGAAAGCAAAGTAGTAGTAGACCACACGACTTGCCACAGGCAATCGTCTGGGGGCGCAGCCTAGTCGTCAAGATCCTCACCGTCCTGACAGAAGTCTTCTCCTGAATAAATATTATTCAGCAAGAGTAAGCACAACTTCCGTGCTTGCAAGTCACACCCAATATGGAAAGATAATGCCTACATAAGGTAATCAAAGGATAATGACAGGGTTAGTTTGCATAAACAGCATTTTCAGGTTAAATACCAATAATAATTTCTAAGGCCAGTTTTTATGTTATAACTAAAATCAGTGTTTAAAATGACAATGCATAGTGGATAACCTCCAAGGAATGAATGGTGAAGGATACCCTCCTATCACTTGGCTAACCGCCCAATTTTACTGTGAGACCCCGGTTTATTAAACTTGTAATACTTAACCTTCCACTGGTTCTAGTATCACAAATAAAATAATCCGCGTCTCGATGGACATGTGCCTCCCAGAACAAGCAGCACACATACATCAAATTCAAGCTTGCATCAATTCCATACAATAGAATATAACAAGTCTAGCAAAAGACATAAATAATATAAGTTATTACAACACAGCCGACCGGCCAAATGACATAAGTACCAAATAAGTAACAGTGGAAGCAAAAGTTGCCATAAGATGGCTTTAAACCAAAAGACGACCGGTTAGCCACATAACACCACAGGGCAACCGACCGGGCCGCCAAGCTAATCGCCTGTGAACCGCCACACGGCACAACTCACAAAGTGAGGTCCATCGGACTCACTATCATCCTCTGCACAACACAAGCAATGCGGTGAGTACAACAATGTACTCGCAAGACTTACGAGTAGCAAGCCTATACATAGCTACATGAAAGCTGTATTCAAAGGAATGAGGTTATATGGTTCTTTGGACGCATAAAGCAAGTTTCATTTGCAATATTGTAATAGATTGAATAGCAGTTTGTAAATTCTGTTTTAAGCATTTAAATAACAGCGAGTAAACATAAGTAACAAGTATCCACCTAGAAGTGACTTTCCCAAAAGTCACCACAACATAGCATGAATCCCTGATTCATACCACCCAACAAGTTTTAATTTTAGAAAGGTTGTAGTCTAACTCTTGAAAAGCTTATCCAAGCGTGTCCATAACCTAGACGAGGCTATTCGAATAGTTTTAATCCTCGAGGGTGTACCAATGTACCCACACTTGGACCGCCTTTTTGCCAAGCTATTAAGCACACTTCCTTTGGTATGCATGCGGCTAAGTCCTACGAACCCTTTCCAATGGAATATGCTAATCAAGAGACGCACGTATGGGGTTAATCCTTAGTGATCTGCCGACGAAATATGGATCACAAGGACCCATACGTGGAGCAAGATACACCGGCCTCTGGGTGTTCCTCTCCTACAACGTGTCCATGTTGCATATAATCAAATATGCAACCCACCACGCGACTCATTAATTAACACAGCCCAAAGTACTCGGCTAAGAGAGGTCTCATATCCCTCTAGTGTGGTTAGCACGCACTGTAATGCTCGGATAATGATACTCACAAGTAGTTCGGTCCTTAATTGACCCGCACCATTCCATTCACACCCAAAAGATCACACCATCTTACCATTGTGCCCAAGTCTAAATTGTTTTCATTTTCAGTTTTAGTTTTGCAATTTAGACAAAGCACAAGGTGAAATATACATATTATAGCAGTTTGTGTGATCAAGGTTATCGACAAGTCGATAACCGCCCATTTCTACCGATAACTAAGCATGGCTAAGCATAATAACACGTAAACTACTAAGTGACAAGGGTCCATCCAGTGAACCCAAAATCACAAAGAAGTAACCTAGGCTTCAGAGTAGAGGAATAAACATTTCCCTCACGATAATGCATCTAGTAGGCCAACTATCGACAATAGTTTAAAACAACATAGCAATGCATACGTAGAATTTGCAAACAATATATTAGACTTTGAAAATAGTAGGAACAATATGATCAAATGAATGCTACATCCGCTTGTTCGTCAAGTGCAGGATCGATGGTCAGCTGTGGCTCAATATCAAGATTAATAATATTGTCTTCTGAACCTAACGCGAAAAGGCGATAAGCAAATAAGAACGAAGAACACCAAATAAAACCCAACAGCAAAACACACCAAATCTAATAAAATTTACACTACAGCTAGGGAAAGATTTTCTAAAGTGACAGGAACAAGAATTATGCAATTTGAACAAAGCATGCAAAAGATATGAGCAAAATGCTCTTTCTCAGCCTATAACAACCTAATTAATAATTAATACTGTTCATGGCGAAATTTTCCAGAATGATCTAAGGTCTGAAATTTTTATAGCAGGTGGATTAAGGCATCCTAATAACAGCAAAGTTGGATTTACTAAATTTGGAGTTATACACATTTACTTATGATTTTTCTAAGTTGTAAATCTAATGCAAGTCATTTTACAGAATTATGAACATGCTCAAATCCTATTTTATATGAAAGTATACTAACAGACGAATTTAACAAAATTGATTTTGCACAATTTGGATTTATACAGAAAAAGATATGCATTTTCCAATGTTAAATCTATTTCTGGAATATTCAAAATGACAGAAATCAAGTTATTCCTAGTTACACAATTTTCTGCTACTGGAACAAGCTTAAATCCATTTTTATAATAAACTAAAGTGACAACAAAATTTATTACAGTTGGAATTATCTAAAAAGCAGTTAAAATGAATTAGTTATGAGTTTCTAAAGTTTTTATATCATTTTCAGTTGTTAAATAACTACTTACCGAAATACAGACAAACTTCAATAAAAGAATAAGACGTGGACAACTCTCAACCCTTCATCTAAAATCCTACGGCTCACGCGCGTCGAAAGCAGCGCACGCGCGCCAACTCGAAACGTTGCCCACCGTTGGATCACGATCCAACGGCACACCAGAGTGTATGCATTCGGACGGTGCGGTTGCACACACGATCTTGGCCGTTGATCGAAAGATCGACGGTCGAGAACGATCAAGGCATCCGGAGGGTCCGAACGCACACAAAGATCTGAGCCGCAGATCTAAAAATGAACGGTAGCTATTGATCGCAGTTCAAAGGAAGATGCTGACATGTGGGACCGCATGTCAGTGACTTCGAGTCACCCACGCTACCGTTTAACCCACGCACACGATCATCCGCCCACTCGTCGGCGATCGAGAGGGGCTGTTAAGACCAAATTAATGCCATTAATGATTAACATTAAATAAACACTAATGACCTCTGAAATTTGATTTTAACCCCTCGGGCCCACAAGTCAGCGACCCAGAGGAGATTTCCGACAGGGATTAAATGCCGACTCATTCAATTAACCAATGATTAATCTTAATGATGTCGGACAAGGCGGATTGAACCAGAGTGATTTAAGGATGTTGGGCCCATCGTCGCTGGTTCAACGACAATGATTAAGACATAATTAATAACTAATGATTAGCAATTAATGTGCCCTAATCAAATGACGAAACGGAGCTCTGCCAAGAAACCGAGCGCTTTCACGGCGAATCGCCGCGACATCGCCGGCGGTGCGAACAAGACCCAAAATGGATTCGCAATAGCACTACGAATCTAATGGTAGCATTCTCACGGCGAGGACTAGAACGCCGCTAGCCGGAAAGCGAAAATGGGAGCTTTATCGCTAAACACAAAATAGCGAAAGCTCACTGGACCTAGGATGTCGGTGCGAGCCACTAAGGACTAATAAGAAGCTACCTTAGTGACAAGAAGCTTCAAAGATGGCCGGAGTTGCTTGATCACGGTGAAAGCTCACGGGACACGAAGAAGAAAGATTGGAAACGACACCCTGAGCCAAATGAGTGATACCAAAGCATCAATATAGCTTCATAATGATTCACGAAGCTACATGAGCAAGTAATTGAAAATGGAGCACTCACTCGAAATGAGAAGAAGATGACCAATTCGCCGAATTTGAACAAACCCCAAATTGGACAATTCCTGAGAATCAAATCCAAAATTAAGTGAGGGGTAATGCTCAAGATGATAAAGAGATAAGGTTAGGGCAAAGAAACGTGAAGGAGGACCACTGGAACACCAAGAACACCAATGGAGCTCTTCGGGTCAACAATGGCGATTTGCCATTTTTGAGGTGTTAAGCTCCAATTTTGTGAATGGGGCTTGATGGTGGTCTAAAGAAATACCAGGAGGCATTGAGAGTGCTTATAAAGCCATGAAAGCATTAGGGTTTGCACCACACCTCTTTCGGGCGGCAAAACACAAAGCACAAGGTGTGGCCGACAAGGAAAAAGAGGTGAAGACGTGCATTAGGGCTTGGCCCGGCTCAGTGCACCTCCCATACCCCTAAACGTCGGCTAGGGTGGCTCTAGGGAGCAAGAAATGACACTGCCATTACTCCCCCTACTGTTCATGCACGGCTAGAGGTTGAAGACGACCAGCGCAAAAAGCTCGGGCGATTCAGAGCCCTACGATCTAAATCGGACGGCTACGAAAGCGCCACGCCTCCCAGGCTTTAAAACGCAACGAAACGTTTCCGAGCCCTAGGATTAGAAACGAACGGCTCAGATAGCCCCACGTCGCAAACGCGGTTTACAACGAAGGGACACGCGGGCGTTGGATCTTAATCCAACGGCTCTGATTCAGAAATGCAACCGGAGGGTCCGAAGGTTACGCGATCTCGGCGGTTGGATGGAGATCTAACGGTTGACATTCAAACTTGCAACCGGAAGGTCCGAATGTTTACACGCCGCGCCGTGCGATTTAGATCCAAAGGCTGAGATCGATCGCGGATTTTCAAACGGCGCGCAAGTGCGGTTAGTTAATCGGACTGTCACTTGGCTCGAGCTCGAGTCCGACTCGAACCAGTAACAAGAAACCAAGTTTGACTTTGAAATAGGAACAGAGACTTTGAAAGATTTATTTGAGGTAGCAAATTAACTCCAAAATTATGAAAATTTTACAGGAGCTTGCTAACTCAGATATTAACCTTGTGTAAAATTTTTCGAGGTTTTTATACTGTGAATAAATCTCCAAAATTTGAAGGGCTCTGTTTTAATGTTTGATGAGAGTCAAACAGGTTTGACCTTCTAAAAATATTCAAACAATTTCCAAAATTGTGAAATTTTTCAGAGGGTCACATACCATCACAGAGACTTAGGAAAATATTTCCAGAGGATGATCACAAGTTTTGACAAGATTGTTTTTGAAAAATCAAGATTTGGATCAACTAGACTTGTGACAATGTATCCCCATAATTCCTTGTACAAGAATTGATTGGCACAAAAGGAAATACATGATGTAAGAAAAAGTTTTAATTTCTACTGATTTTCTTACATTTGAAACACAAGCCCAAGATTGGGATGTTACATTTACCATAGGATTAACCATCCTAAAATCATCCGTTGAAATCATTTTATAAACCAAAAACAAATCTAACTTAGAGTGGCTTTGCTAGCATGTCCATGACCGCGGACGCGGCTATTCGAATAGTTTCTACTCGCAGTTTTTGCAAGCTTTACCCACACGAGATAATTTGCTTTATTGTCGCCAATGCACGCTCAAGGCGTGTGACTAAGCAATTATCATGAGGCCTTTACAATGCAAATGTCTTAATGTATTTATGCCCGCTAAGGTTTCGCTACCATTGGACTAACCATCCTCCAGGAGCCCCCTCTTGCGCCAACTGGGACTCATGTCTAACCGACGCCCACACATACAACATAGCACAAATAACACTAAGATGTCATAAATTATTTAGCCAAATCTGTCTCATTCCAAACATGTGGTGGTACGGTAAGGTGTAGCAAAATACGCTCAAAGACCGGTCTTTAACTGACTCGGGCGACTTCCAAATGAAACCCTAGGCCTTAACCTTAACCAGATTACGCCCGTGCATAAACCTGCACCCACCGATCAGCCATTTCGCCCAAGTCCAAACCCATTTTTGATTTTATTTAGAGTAAAACCCTCTTTATAAACCTTTTGTGGTAAGACAATACCACAATACAAATTTGAAGTAAATTTGTAAAAGATTTGGCTAAACCTTCCCAAATTCAAAAGTATGATCTAAGCATGGCTAGGCATATGGCTAATTTTAATAGTATTTTACCTAGGGGTGACAAGGCATTCATAGTCAATACTCAAATTGGTCGTTCAATGAAGATTGGAATAACTATATACAAAAGCAGGACATTTAAACAAGTATATAAGCATATGCATTTAAATAGTAATTTCAAAACAGAATTAAATACGTTAAAATACTGCGAACAATATGATCAATAGTGTAACTTGCCTTCGTTGAAGTCTTGGAACTCTAAGTCGTCAAAAGGATCTAACTCTCCGGAGTCGTCGAGGTCTATACGCGAAAATACGACAAATTAACTTCAAATTCAAATAAATTAAAAAAGGCAACTCAAAATAACTCCAAATTAAAATATTTTGGTTTAGTTATCTAGATAATAGTTTTATACAAATTTTGCAACTTGAACCACCCAATTTGGAGTTCATATGCAAAAGTTATGAATTTTAGAAGTTTAGACCTAATTCTGAAATTGAATTGAATTTTCCGAATTATTTTTCTGCTGAAAAATCTAATTATTGCGCAAGATGACGTCAGCATTGGAAAAATCAATTCCAGCCGAATTATTTTTCAAAGGAAAAAGGTTTTATCTCACTGACAGGTGGGCCCCTAGTCAATGGACTAGGTCCAAGGCGTGGTCAATGCCCACAGTGGGCTCGGTCCACCGCACAGTGCGCGCGGGTGTGTGAGCTGGCGGGTGCGAGTTGATGTGGCAGCCACGCGGCTAGAAGTGACGACGTGGCGTTGACGTGGGGCAAGATGGCAGCCACATGGCTGGCCACGGAGGCAAGTGGCCGGCGGCGGCTCGGGTGCAAGCTTGTCGGCGATTGACGGTGCTCTGGTCAGTGTGTGTGGTGTCAACAGAGAGAGGGGGATGCGAGGATATTGATGCTCACCGTAGTTGCACGAAAGCGCGGCGGAAGGGTCACCGGCGATAAGGTTAAGCGGTGGCGGCGCGGGGTTGTCGACGAAGAAGGAGGTCCGGGGGTCCTTGACATGAGATGGTGCGCGCACCGAGTCGGCGGTGAAGTGCCGATGCCGACGGGGTGGTCTCTGTCACCGAAGAGGTCTTGCCGGCACCGGAGACGACGATTTCCCGAGCTTCAAGCGACGGAGGGGAAGCTCGAAATACGGGGTGTAGAGAGAGACGAAGATGGGGAAGTGAGGGGCGTCGAGGTTGGCGAGAGGAGGCGGAGCCGAGGCGCCTTTAAATAGGCCGAGGGCGGCACGGGATTGTCGTGGTGCGCACGAAGGCCTCGCGGTGTCTCTGGCGAATATCGCGAAATCGGGGAGGGAAAGGAAAGTGGGAGGTGTGATTGGGTGCGGGATCAGCAGGCGATTTGATTGCGCGCGAGAAGTTAGCGATCGGAGCGTTGATTTGTCGGATCTAGAAGCTTCCCGAGCCGTGTCCATGGTGGTCGGTGCGGCGAGAAAAAGGAAAGGGCGCGGAGAAGAAAGGAAAGAAGACGACGATGCAGACGCGTCTGATTTTGATCGCACGGTCGACAATGACGCGGCGATTAGGAAAGTAACGGGTGCACAGCAGCCGTTGGATTAAAATCGGGCGGCTCAGAGAGGGGGAGGGAGTTTGCGCGGGAGGAGCGGGCCGAGGGCCCTTTGCGTGCATGTAAGTAGATCAATGAGTGGGTTTCGGCCAGTCTGTTTTGGAATTTCTTTTGACTTCCGATTTAATTAATTGCTGATAATTCAATTAAGTTTTAGAATATAGTAGATTAAGTCCAAAAATTGTGAAAAAATTCACAGAAATTCTCTGGAGCATTTAGGACTTAAGAAAAATATTTTCAGCTATTATTTGGTAGTATAGTTTGGAAATAAATTTGTTTAGCTTCAATTTAATTAAGTAAAAGCTTTTGAAAATTTCAGAAAACACCACAAACATAAATAAATTTTATTTTCTTCTGAAATTCAAAATTTGGGTTGTTACAAGCTTGCACTTCGTAGCCCCCTACACAACGATACAAAATTAGCTACTCTAACAGGCCTATCAATGGATCGAGCATTCCAGGGATAATAATTATTACCAGGATGTCGCCAACAGGAAATCTGTTATCGATTTCTAAGTTATGGTTGGATGCGCGGCTACTCGGACATTTAGGGGGCTAGCTAGCACAGTAGCGGCGGGGGCTTCCATCTGATTTCTGAGGGATGCACGAATCTCCTCTCGTATGACATCTCGCATCTCTTCTCTAAGGGATGCATGAATCTCCTCTCGTATATCTGCTTCGCGCTCGGCTTTGGCTCTCTTCCTACTCTGGTACGTCTCGGAGTTCTTTGAGAATCCTTTGTTCCAATCAACATAAAGACCAATGCCTCTCGTGCGACCCGGATGCTTCTTGTTTCCTAGAGTCATGGAGAGTATATCTCTCTCCCTGTCTGCCTGAAATGAGCCTTGGGAAGATTGTGCAGTACTTAGCTCTTCCTGCAAGAGCCCGACATGTTATTTCACTTCCTATGAAGTTATCGAGTAATTACAAACTAGGTAGTTCGATATCTTACCATGCGCTGTAACACTTCCACGTCTGCAGGGTTTGGAAAGGAGACGACCCCCGAAGACGAGGTAGATAACCTTGCCCTTAGCCACTGATGGGAACGCTCATCAGTGATCCTGGCAAATGGTGGGGAGGTGTCCAACTGGCATGCACACTTGTTCTGATCCCTCTATTGCGCGATTTTACCCGTATACCCAATGGTGCTGAGTCTGTGGGGGTGCGTGTTTTTTTTTTTGCCTAGAGGGCCCTGTGCGCCTCACTTTCAATCCTAAAATAATTTTTCTTCTTCTTCGCAACAAATTCTTCCCAGTACTCCTCCACGAACGGATACTTCTGGAAGGACGTCAAATCTTTCTCCATGTAATCCTTGATAAGCGTGCTCTTGAAGTTCCTTCACACTTTGCACACCGCTAGCAATGCTTATCGTTGCACGGAGGCCTTGTGTTCTTCTGGTATCTCGAATGATTTAAAAAATTTCTTCAACAGCACACCTTTCTAATTCTTAACTTTGGTGTACTCCTTCCATGAATCATAGGTGATCTTGACCCGTTCGCATGTAACTACTCCGACCGTTGTCCGGAATGCGGACGCTGTTCAGGGAGGACTCAGAGGGGCCCCAGACACATGGACTCTCGTGATGGTAAATCAGCCCTCCGGCCTTTTTGATATTCCTCTTTCCTTGTGTTTGGATTTTTTAGAGGACGGCACATCAGACGCATGAAGCGACGATGACGAAGAATGAGCGGACGACATCTTCACGAGAAATAGAGGTTCTGTCACAAATCAACATATTATCATAAGATTCTCAAGCCCACTACACCACATTTCAATATGAACATATCAAATGCAAAGGGGTAATGAAATTGAAATGTTGTGATACTCACGAAGCAGATGGCAATCAACGCCAAGCAATCAGAGCAATGTGTGAGGGGAGGACGAGTAGGGAGCACCGAAGCAGTAGGGCGGCGTTGAAGGGGATAAGGGGCACCGGGTTCGGGAAGCGATGGCTCGTGCTCGGGGAGGAGGCACGCCGGGCTCAAGGAGGAGGTGACGGGCTCGGGGGAGGAGGGATGTTAGAGAAACTTAATCGTTTGAGTGGGGAGCGCGGCAAACCCTAGAGTCTGAATATAAATAGGGTTGGACATCACAGACGATTCCAATAAATAACCGTCTATGATATCTGTATCACAAACAGTTTGTATACGGAACTGTCTGTGATATCTTCCTTATCATAGACGGTTTGTAGATGGAACCGTCTGTGATGTCTGATGTATCACAGACGGTTTGTAGATGAAATCGTCTGTGATGTCTGATGTATCACAGATGGTTTTTATATGGAACCGTCTGTGATATATAATCACAGACGGTTTGTCCTAAGGAACCGTCTGTGATATTCTTTTGTATTGTTTATTGGCTAGCCTCAGGAAATACTAACCATGCCCTCTAAAATAAGCTGAAACACAACAAGTACATGTATACATCCAATTCACATTCATTTCAGAAACAAGCACATCTATTTCATAAATTCAGATATAACACATTCTCATATACATAAATACAAATTCACATATGACACATTCTCATATACATAAAAGCAAATTGACATATGACACATTCTCATATACATAAATGCAAATTCAGAACATATGACACATAACATTTCATTATCATTCCACTTGCTTATCTCCTTTTAAAATTAGCCCTTCATGATGATCGACGCGTGTTTAGCTAGTTTTGTCACGTCGTTCTTTCTTGACCCTTATGCCGTTTTCTAAAGGAGGCAACTCGTCAAATTGATTGTATTCTTCCTCGTCCACTACATTCACAACTCTGACAATCCTCCTTTTTCCATGAAGAACTACGTGGCGCTTCTTATTTGCCTGGTCAGTTATATAGAAGACTTGAACAACTTGGTTAGCGGGTACGAATGATTCGTCTTTGTATCCGACACGTTTGAGGTCCACGGTAGTGACACCGTACCTATCGACCTTCACCTGTGGGAGATGGAACCAACGGCATCGAAACAGCGAGATCTTGAAAAGCACGTAGTCGAGCTCCCAAATCTCCTCTATGAACCCATAGTAGGAGTGCCTCAACCCATCGGTACTAAATGCATCTATACGGATACTACTGTTTTGGTTAGTGCTCTTTATATCCTGAGCCTGCGTATAGAATATGTACCTATTTATGTCGTATCCTTGCCATGTCACAACTATAAATGTTGGCCCTTTTGCCAACCATGTCAGCATATCACTTGACGAGATCCTAGCGAGTCGCTCCTTCAACCATTGGTTGAACCGACTGTTGTGTTGTCTCGTGAACCAAACATCTGGTCGCTCTGGATTATGTTGCGAAGCACATCCAGCCTTTGTCGATATCTGGGACACTTCTCATGTGTTGTAAGATCGTGAAATGGGCTTGAGCATACGCTCTCATCTCTCGAGTGATTGTTTTCCTTCCGATGGTCTCGATACCCTCGAGCCTCCCCTCATGGCGAGATCGAGGCACACCTATTGGTTCGACCTGAGCCATGTAATCGACGCTGAACTCAATGACCTCTTCGGTTGTATAACCTTCGACAATGCTTCCCTTCGGCCGAGATCGATTCCGTACATAGGACTTGAGAATTCCCATGAACCTCTCGAACAGGTACATGCTACGTAGGAACACGGGCCCGCACATATTTATCTCCCTCACAATGTGAACAATGAGATGGAATATGATATCGAAAAATGACAGAGGGAAATACATCTCAAGATGACATAGAGTCGTCACCACCTCGTCCTACAGAGCATCTAGTCCTTCGAGATTGATGACCTTCTGAGCAATTGTGTTAAAGAAATAACACAGCCTCATGATTGTCTCTCGGACCTTGATCGGCAAAATACTTCTAATCCCATCGAAGCCTCATGAAAGTTCGCCAGCAAAAGGTCTCAGAGGTGTTGCCATGAGTAGATCGATTCGAATGGCTGGTTTAAAAGCCATGATCGAGCTGATCCTTCGAGTACAGTCGAAAGGTAATTTGTCATGACGTGCTCTCCTCCTCCTGCTGCTCGGATAGTTGTAGTGTAGATCTAGAGGAATTCGATGGGATTTTGGGTTCTATCGAATTTCTCCATGTTCGCAGGTCGAAAACGAGGCGGCCAACGAACTGCTCGAAGATCGTGTGAAAACGCCCAACATCCGAGATAACTTCTTAGCTCCTTCTTGGCAAAAAAAGAAGGGTTAACATCACCGGGTGATCGTACTCGACGATACCCAGTCACGGGTGGGCTGAACCTATGATAAGCCTCAGCTTTACGAGGGAAATACTCCTCGTACTTCGCTTGCCGCCACACGTTCCATCCCTGAAGTGGTGAAAGATCACCTCTCCTGGGAGCTTGTTGGTCTCTAGATGTCCAACGAGCCTTCCTCAGATCAGGAGAACGATGTGAGCGAGGGTCACATCGTCTCCCATGCGATGAATTATCCGAACGGCTGACAGAAGATGGAGTTGTACTGCTACGACTTCCTGGTTGTTGTAGATGAGGACGCTCGAGTTTTGCCGTCGTGCTACGAAGCCCTTGTGTGATCTCTTCGGCGAAGCGATCGTACCCCGGTACTCGAGCGAGCTCTTGGGTCGGATTTTCCAGCAAGTCGTTGACGTGCTGGAACTCTTGAGCTTCCTTCGATTGGAAATAAGTACGCTCAGGGAGATTTTTCTGAGCTGCTATTTTTCTTCGTCAGGTTGTCTCAGAATAGCCTATATCAGACCCCCTGAGTTGGTTTCAATGGAGTGCGAGAATATTGAGGATGTCCCGCCCATTCATTAAAGTGTTCGTCTCGTTCGCCAGCGGTGGTGTTCTTGCCATTGCCACGAGGGGGTGTAGAGTGTGCCCATCGGGGAGCATCGTCAATCCTTCCTCTAGGAGAATGATTCTTATCAGGGGGAATGACGAAGACCTCCCGTGGATGACCTCCACTTGCGCTCGAGGCCTCCTCGCTTTAGGAGTAGTCGAGTGACACCATCTGGCGACTTGGAGTAAACCCCTCCAGGTAGGGGAACTCCAGGTTATAACCGTCTCCATTCACAGGTGTGTCCTGCGATGGGATGGTTGTACTTGGAGGAACAACGTGCTCGATCCTCTTCTCTGCGGAATTACCCGGAGAAAGAGGACCATCAGATGTCGATGGAGCTCTGGAATGATGGCTTCCAGAACTTGCCTCGCCAAGTCGTACTGCCTTAGAGGGACTCGAACGCTCGGAGGAAAGACTTCCGTCGTGTTGCGAATCTGTCCTGGGCAGCCCTGTTTGTGGTCGTGTTGACCCTTGTGAAAGCATTTAGGCCCCTAAAAATTGTTTTGGTAATTAATGACCACATGTGAATATTGGATTCACGTGTTTGTTGAGTATTTACAAGGTTAAGTTCCATTGGTGGTTTTGATGATGTAAAAATGCATGCTAAAGGGTTCAATGATGATCTACATGGCTCAAGACAGGTACAAGTAGACTAGGATCCTTTTTATATTTTACCAGTCTTAGGAAAAATGGTTGGAAGACCGGATTATAGGATAAATGCCGTACTATCAAGAGGGATCATGACTAGTAGCTTGATAACATGGTTTTGTGCAATATGGATCAATTTAGGTTCATGCATGCATTTGAATTCTTTTTCCTGAAAGCTCTACGTGTATTTGTCAGAAATCGGTTGTACCGACATTTCACAGGCGGTTATACCGTTTGGTGCGGTATGACCGCACTTTACTTGGTGGTACTACCGAGTTTTGAACACCTCAGCCAACTGAGCGCTAATGCGGTACGACCGGCTGTTTGAGTGGTACTACCGTATTGTGGTCGTTCCATTTTCTTGTTGGCGGTTGAATAAAACCAGAACCGATGCATTTTTGGCTCAGAGCTCTCTGAGATAATCGGTCGTATCACATTTGAGAAATGGTCGTACTGATCTGCGGTTGTACCAATTCTTATAAGGCGGTGCGTATTTTACAGAGAGCATGTCATATCGGTGTTTTTGGAAACCCTTCGATCGGTCGTACCGCTCCTCCGTGCGGTATGACCGAGAGTTGTGGTTGTACCGCATGTTGGTTGGCGGTCGTACCGCACGGGGTTGTTCAACTGCTATATTAGAGTCATTAATACCGCTGTTCTAACCGTTACAGTGCTCAGACTTGGCTGTGGTCGTACCGCGATATAGTTGGCGGTCATACCGCATTTCGCTGATTTTTAGGGAATGCCTCTCCAACGGTCATCTTTGTTGGTGGGAGGTATAGATACCCCCTCAACTGTTCAGAAGCTGGCTGCTATACCACATTTAACCTCCATAGAGCCTTGAGCATTCATACAACTCCTCAAATACACTTGTGCATTCATTGTGAGGTAATTGAGCCAAAATTCAAGTGCATCCATTCTAGATTGATCCTTTTGCACTTGAGTGTCGTCAAGCGAAGGTCATTGATTTGTTACTCTTGGAGTTTTGCCGAACTCCTAGACGGCTTGACGGTGATTGCACGGTGATCTCTTCAAGAAGATTGTGAAGAGGCCCGGTGCCAAGATTGTGATTGGTTTAGTGTTCACCATCTCTAGAGCGGGGGAAGAACAACCACTAGTGATCGAGGGAAGGCTTAATTCGTGGAGCCGGCTTGAGTTGTCAAGCTTCCTCAACGTGGACTAGTGAAGACCGGCAAGTCTTCGATACCACGGGAAAAACTTTATTGTCTCTTTTGTGGTTATTTCTTGTCTTTACTTATTCCGCATTTACAATTCTAGTATTTCTCTCGTGTTGATTTGCTTAACTAAAATTGTATCTAGCTTTGATATTAGCTCTTTATTGTAGTAAGTTGCTTAGTAGTTCCTTCTTTATATTGTGTTAGGAAGTATTTGCTAGAACTATCGTGCTCTAAGTTTAATTTGATCGATTAAATTTAGAAACCTCCTATTCACCCCCCCTCTAGTCGGTTATCCTTGATCCTACACCTTGCCCCCGAGGCTGGTTCCTCACCGGCGTCAGTTTGTGAGGATAAGGATCCCTCTGAACTCGTGGTGATGATCTCGAGATCGATAGAAGATCTGCAGAGGAGGCAATACCGTCAGATGATTCGATACTCGGCTCGTAATCGAAGCCGGCATCCATATCGATGTCTGCTTAATCGGCCAAGTCGAACCAATTCTCCTCGTTCCATTCTCCTGCCATGGTAGCATCAATGAGAAAAGAAAGAATTATTGACAAGGAATTACCAGAAGATCCCAACAGACAGCGCCAACTGTCGGTGTTTTAGAACCGATCTTACGTAAAGATTATTTGATTCGGGGGGTCTCCACAATTGATCACGCAGACAAAAGAGACATGGGGATTTTTATACATGTTCGAGCCTTCTCCGGTGAGAATAACAATCATACTCCTGTGTGTATTGTATTGGGTATCCTGATTACAATCAGTAGAAAGACTTGCGCTAATACTGCTACTGATTGTGTCTCCAAGAGCCTCTCCTATTACCTCCAAAAGACACCTATTTATACTATGCTGTAGCGGCGGTTGTCGTTCCAAGTCAATAGGCGCTCATTATTACGTAATTATGAGAGTAATTACCAGAGTAGTAACCTCCCCACGTCGTCTAACGGTTACCAATCAGAGATAATGGAGAGTTATCTGTAGTTATTCCAGATATAACTACGTATCTTGACTGCTCAGATCTTCATAGTAAATAGGGCCTACTGGCGAATGGACCCAGTTTAACTGTGAAGAAGTCGTAGCAGGGCTGGTCGTAGCAGGACTTACGACCAGGGGGTAGTCGTAGAAAAAGCTTATGACTGGATACTGGTCATAGAAAGACTTACGACCGAAGGTAATCGTAGAAGAACTTGCGATTACATGGTAGTCGTAGAAATACTTACGACTATCGGGGTGGTCGTGGAAGAGCTTACGACCACCTAGTTTACTCCTCCCTTACAACATTTAAGGGGTATACCATGTGATGTCATATTACATGATTTAAGGAATAATAAAATGAGGATTATCATATCCTCGTCAACAAGCATTAGAAATAGCCATATATTCTGCTTCAGTGGTAGATAAGGCAACAGTAGCTTACAAACTTGCCTTTCAACTAACAGCACAACCACCGATAGTGAAAACATAACCTGTGATAGACCTCCTCCTGTCCAAATCACCAGCATAATTAGAGTCAACATAACCAACAAGTTCATCTCTAGAATTCCCAAACTGCAAACAAGCATTAAAAGTGTCATGCAAATATCTGAAAATTCACTGAACTGCTTTCCAATGCTCTTTTCTAGGATTAGTCATGTATCTACTAACAACACTTAGTGCATGAGATAAATCAGGACGAGAACAAACCATGGCATACATAAGAGAACCAACTGCACTGGAATACGAAACTCTACACATGTACTTAATATCATAATCTGACTCAGGACATAAGGCTGAAGATAATATAAAACGTGAAGCTAATAAAGTACTTACTAGTTTTGCATCATGCATATTAAAACGATGAAGGACCTTGTCAATATAATCTTATTGACTAAGGTATAACTTGCCAGATTGCCTCTCTCTAATAATCTGTATGCCAAGAATTTTTTTTGTAGCACCTAGGTCCTTCATCTCAAATTTATTACTTAATTATGCTTTCAGTTTTGCTATTTCTGACTTATCTTTTGCAGTAATCAACATATCATCAACATAGAGAAGCAAATAAATAGCTAAACTATTAAGAGTCTTTAAATAAACAGAGCTATCATAATCAGACCGCTTAAAATCATGAGAGTGCATAAAAGAGTCAAATCTCTTGTACCATTGTCTAGAAGATTACTTTAGACCATAAAGATATTTCTTTAATCTACAAACAAGGTGTTCTTTTTTAGGAATAACAAAACCCTCAGGTTGGTCCATATAAATGTCTTCTTCCAACTCCCTTGTAAAAATACAGTTTTAATATCTAATTGCTCACGTTCATAATCATACATACCAACTATACTGAGTAAAGTGTGAATAGAACTATGCTTCACAACTGGAGAAAAGACATTATTAAAATCAATACCTGAAATCTGACTATAACCTTTAGCAACCAACCTTGGTTTATACCTTGCTCGTTCAGTAAGAGAAATACATTCTTTTCTTTTGAAAATCCACTTGCAATGAGTAGGTTTCTTCTCTTTTGGCAATTTCACTAATTCCCACATGTCATTTTTTTTTCAAGTGACTCTATCTCATCATGCATAGCAGTTATCCACTTATTACAATCAGTGGAGCTAATAGCCTCAGAGTATGATAAAGATTCTGTATTACCTTTAATTTTTTCTGCCACAATCAAAGCATAAGCAACAATATAAGCTTCTTTAATCAACCACTTAGGTGGATTAATCTCCCTCTTAGGCTTGTCAACTGTAATGAACCGTTGTGATGATTGCTCAACAATAGGAGCATCCTTAACAATAGGTGCATCATGAACAATAATATTTTCTTAATCTGATGTGTCGTCTGAACCAACAAAATGGTCCTCCTGAATACTTGAATTCTGCTCTCTCAACAGGAACATTATGGAACATCCCAAGTTTGGACTTGCGTTTCAAATGTAAAAAAATGAGTAGAAATTAAAACTTTTTCTTACATCTTATATTTCCTGTATGATCTGGAAAGTTCTTGTACAAGAATTATGGAAATACAAAGTCACAAGTCTGTTTGACCAAAACCTTGCCATTCAAAAACTTTCTTGTCAAACTATGTGATCATTCCTGGAAAATGTTTTTCCTCAGTTCTAGGGTTATTGTGTGACCCTCTGAAAAAATTTCACAATTTTTAGAAATTGTTTGAATGCTTTTGGGGGTCAGTCAAACCTGTTTGAAATTCAGTCAAACCCTAGTCCAGAAACTTGTTGAATTTTTGGAGGAAAATGTACACACCAAAACCTCTCAAAATTTTATACAAGGTCAATATCCAAGTTAGCAAACTCCTGTAAAAATTTCAAAATTTTTGAAGTTGTTTTGCTACCTCAAATAAATCCCCAAAGTTCAGCTCAATATAAAAACCTTAGAACTAAACTCTAGTCTGAGTCAGACTTGGGCTCGAGTCAAACCCGAGCCCAAGTCATTTGACTCGGTCGAACCAAGCCACCTCGAATCTAAATCGTTGGATTAAAATCCAACGCTCACGACCTGTCCTAGTCTTTTGAACTTCAGGAGCTCTTGGGCAATCTCAACCCTCCGATTAAAATCTAACCGCCACGACCACCCTAGCCTTTTCTACTCTTCTTCTTCCTCACGTCGTGCGCTGTACAGTGAGCAGTATGGACTAGGTCTTGTCATGCTCCCTCGTCAATGTCTCGCTGGTAGGGACAGTAGCTGTGTGGTAGCGTTTTCGGCCAAAGCCGTGCTCCGCGCTACTCTGCTCCCTTAGCTTCCAGTCTAGCCACGGTTGAGCTTGCCTATAGCTCACCTCGGGGCCCCCTTCCCTTGTGTCGTTGCTCACTAGTTTCATAATGCCTCCGAGGACCTCCTCTGGCCCTCTTCCACTCACAGTCACCCCCAGCTCACTTTCTGTTTGTGGAGCTCAAAACTCCGAAAACACCAAATTCGCCATTTTCGGGATCTTAGAGCTCTTCATCGTCGTCGGAGCTCCAGTGGTTCCCTAGTCCATACTTCATTCTTGGACCTCTTGTCATCGCAAGTCATCTCCCTAACTCGATTTGGGTTGCATTCTCAGGAACCGCCCAATTTGAAGTTCGGAGATCTTTGAGGCCGAAAAGAGTTTCACCGTCCTCAACTCCGGTGAGTGCTCCCCGTTCAATTCTTTGTCCTTGGAGCACCCCTAGGACCTCTGCGAAACTATTCTCACCATTCTTTTCGCCTCTGGTTGCTCAGAGCACCTTGTCGTCGATGTCATCCCCAACTCCGGCGTCGGTCTCCGCCGCCAGCACTGCTCCGAGCTCCCTCGAACCTCCTCTGGGCCCTGGTGAGTTCGTTTTGTTCGAGTAGAGCTCAAGGACTAGCTAGATTAGCTCATAGCGCACCTTTTTCGCGTATTCGGTTTTTGCCGAAACCACTCCTCCGCCCCTCTCCGGCTCGCCGGTGATTTAGGCCTGCTCCGCCATCGAGAGTGCTTCCATTAGGTTCGCAATATTATTGCGCATGTTTTGGTACCTTAGTTGCGCGCCACCATGGCCGTGGTTGTCGGCGATGTGCCGGTGAGCAAACCACGGTGGTATGTACCTTGTCGCGTTTTTGTCAAGTCACTGGACCTCCTCGGGGTCATCCTAGCCGTTGAGGATCTCCCAAGATTAGATCTGAATCGTAGATCTCCGTTTGTAAAACAACCTTAGTTGCTAGGACCTCCTAGGATCAATCGTAAGCCGTTTAAGACCTCCTTAGGCCAAATCTTAGATGTAGGGATCACCCTCAGTGTTTCCGCAAAGGACCACCATGGTCATTTTGTGAAAACCACCCTCAGGACCTCTCTCGGGGTCCTCTTTGCAAAAGACCACCCCTGGTCCTTGTAAAGAGAACCTCTGGACCTCCCTCTTGGTTAGATCCTAGCCGTTTAGGACCACCCTGGTTAAATCCTAGCCGTTTATATCTACTCCGTGCGCAAAAAGACCTCCCGTGGTTATTTTTACAAAAAACACCCTCGGAACCTCCTTTGGGGTCCTCTTTGCAAAAGACCACCCCTTGGTCTTTTGCAAAGAAAACCCCAGGACCTCCCCTTCCCGTGTGTCTTAGCCTCCAGGACCACCCCCGGTGAGAGCTTGACCATTCAGGACCTCCTAGCGGAAATCTGGACTGTAACATCCCAAGTTTCGACTTGTGTTTCAAATGTAAGAAAATAAGTAGAAATTAAACTTTTTCTTACATCATGTATTTCCTGTATGTTCTAAACAATCCCTGTACAAGAATTATGGAAATACAAAGTCACAAGTCTTTTGATCCAAAACCTTGTCTTCCAAAAAACAAGCTTGTCTAATTTTGTGATCATCCTCTGGAAATATTTTTCCTAAGTTCTAGGGATAGCCTGTGACCCCTCTTAAAAATTTCACAATTTTTCGAAATTGTTTGAATATTATTAGAGGGCAGTCAAACCTGTTTGACTTTCAGTCAAACCCTGAATCAGAACCTTGCAGAATTTTTAGAGACAAATGCACTACATAAAAACCTCTAAAAATTTTACACAAGGTTTATATTTAAGTTAGCAAGCTCCTGTAAAAATTTCAGAATTTTTGGAGTTGTTTTGCTATCTCCAATAAACCCCCAAATTCCAGCTCAGTTTAAAACCTTAAAATCCAAACTCTGGTCCGAGCCAGACTTGAGTTTGAGTCAGACTCGGGCTCGAGCTACTTGACTTGATCGAGTCAACTAGCTGCACCAGGCCTATTTTAAAAAACCCGAGATCAATCTCAGTCGTTGGATCAAGATCCAACCGTCCAATTCACGTGTGACGATCGGGTTGCCCGAAGGGCACATTAAATCGTGACCGTCCATTGATGATCCAACGATTGCGAACTCATCTGTTGTTTTTAAAACCTCAGAGGCGTGGCGCAATCTCAGCCGTTCGTTTTCAATCCAACAGTGCAAAATCGCCCTAGCCTTTTCCTGGTCTTCTTCTTCCTCCAGCCGTGCGTGAACAGAAGAGAGGCATGGCTCTGTCAAATCTTGCTCCCCTACAGCCACCTCTAGCCGACATTTTAGTGGTTGTAGCTCACTTTCAGCCACGATCTCGCATCACCATCACCTTTTGCTTTTTCGGCCACATCTTGAGCCATGCACCATTGTTGTCCCGATGAGCTCTTTTGCCAAACCCTAATGTCCTCTAGCTATTTAAGCTCCTCAAAGCACTCCTGGTATTCCTTTACACCACCCTCTAGCTCCATTTTCATTTTTAGAGATTAACACCTCAAAAACACCAAATCACCATTGTTGACCCGTGGAGCTCCATTGTGGATCATGAGGCTCCAGTGGTTCTTTTTCAAATATTCTTGTACCCTTTTCAACTCCTTAGTACCCTAATCACAGGAACTGACCAATTTTGAGTTTGGATCCATTTCGGCCGAAATCGTCCCCTTTCTTCTCCAACTCCGGTAAGTGGTCCTTTTGGTAATTATTTGCTCATGGACCTTATTTAAGCATTAATGAAGATATATTGACCACCAGTGGTGTTCATTTTGGCTCAGGTCTCTATTTTTCACATCTTCTTCCTAGTCAAAAAAAGCTCGTCGTGTTCAAGTCTTCTCAGCCACTTTTGAAGCTCATCTTGGTGAGGTAGCTTCTTATTAGTCCCTAAGTCGTGCTTTTCGCTTTCTTGGATACGCAATGAGCATTTCTTTGTTTTCACGTTTAGCAGTAAAAACCTCCATCCTTGTTTTTCGGCTCGCCGGCGTTCTGGGCCACCACCACCGGCGAGGTCACCACCATTAGGTCCGCAAGACTATTGCGAATCCATTTTGGTAATTTGTGGGCACCGCCGCGGTCGGAGTCGCCGGCGACAAGCCGTGGAATCCACTTGGGTTTTGTCGGTTGTAATCGCCCGTTTTCGTCAGTCATTAGGACATAATTAATGAGCCGATCATTGTTAATCATTGGATGTCATTAACATGTCATAATCTGTCCGTTGTGCCACTGACCCGTGGGCCCAGCTTTTTAAAAGTCCCCGCTGGCGCTATTCAGTGCTTTTAGGACATCATTAATACTTAATCATTAATTAATTAAGTATTAGTATTAAATGGCTATCGGAAATCACCTCTAGGTCACTGACATGTGGGCCCGTAGGCCTTAAGCCGTGGTTCAGAGGTCGTTAGGGAAAATTTTGGATTCATTAAATACTAATCATTGTTAGCAATTAATGTGTCCTAAGCTGCTACCTTGTGTCACTGCCAGGTGGGCCCTCATCCCCCTTAAATCACCTCCATGCAAACTCGTTAGGACACATTAATTACTAATCATCACTAATCATTGGATTTCAGTAATTAATGGCTGTCCTAAAATCCCCTCTGTCTCACTACCGTGTGGGCCCGCGTGCACTGTGCACGTGTGTTAAAAACCCCGCGTGCGTGACTTGGAGTCACTGACAGTGGTCCCAGCTTGTCAGCGATTCTATTCACGTTGCGATCAATAGCCACCGTCCATTTCTTGATCAGCGGCCCTGATCAGTTGGGCCGATCGGGTCGACCCGGTCCTCCCATCTTTGTGGGCCGTTCATCTGAGGATCAGCGGCTGAGGATCATGTATCGTTCGCGCGGTCCGAACCCCTCTCATTTTGGGCCTTCCGATTCTTGATCAACGGCTATGATCAATTAGGCCGTTCGGGTCGCCTTCGCGCCCCCTTTGCGCTCACCGTTTGATTCCAGATCAAGGGCCCATATTAGTCCACGTCATTTCCTTTCGGTTAAGGGTTGTTTTATTTCGGTGTGTAGTTATTTGTCAACTGAAAATCATATAAAAACTTTAGAAATTGATAACAATTTCATTTTAAATCCTTTTTAAGTAATTTCAACTGCATTAAATTCGTGCTTCACTATAGTTTAATTTAAAAATACATTAAGCCATGTTTTTTGTAGCAGAAAATTTTATAAGCTTTCTTAAATTGTTTCTGCCATTATTTAATGTCCTAAAATTCAAGAAAAACTTGGAAAATGCATATCTAATTTGTTTTAATTCCTTTTTAGTTGATTCTAGTTGGGATAAATTCATGTTTAACTGTAGTTTAATCTAAAAATGCATTTAGATAAGTTTCGATAACAGAAAGTTTTACAAACAATAATAACTTGATATCAGCCATTTTAGAATATTCCAGAAATAGAATTAAAACTTGTAAAATGCATATCTTTTTCTGTATAACTCTAAAATGTGCAAACTAAATTTTTATAAATTCCCTTGTTAGCAAAATTTAATATGAAATAGGTTTTGATCATGATTATATTTCTGTAAAGTAACTTGTGCTAGGTTTACAACTTAGGAAAATCATAAGTAAATCATTATAACTCCAAATTTAGTAAACTCAACTTTGCTGACCTTAAAATGTCATTCTCTACCTACTATAAAAATTTCAGACTTTGGATCATTCTAGAAATTTATGCCATGAACAGTAACAGATAGGAATTAAATTGAATTTTAAGGGCTGAGAGATTTTGTTTTAGTCATAACTTTTTCATACTTAGTCCAAATGAAGTAATTCTTGTTTCTAAAATTGTCTACAATCAAAACCTTGCTGTTGTGTGAATTTCATTGTATTTGAATATCTTTTGCTGTTGGTTTGTATTTGGTGTTCTTCGTTCTTATTTAGTTATCGCCTTTTCACGCCAGGTTCCGAGGATATTATTGAAATTGATCCTGAGCCACAGCAACCAGAACCTGCACTCCAGCAAGGCAAGAAGATGTAGTATTCATTTGATCATGTTGTTCCTATTAATTTCAAATTCTAATATGTTGATTGCAAATTCTACGTATGCATTGCTATGTTGTTTTAACTATTGTCGATAGTTGACCCAATAGATGCATTATCAGTAGGCAATATTTTATCCTCTACTACTGAGCCTAGGATTATTTGCTATGATTTTGGGTTCATTGGATGAGCCCATGTCACTTAGTAGTACGAGTTAATATGCTTAGTCCTGCTTAGCTATCGGTAGAAATGGGCGGTTATCGACTTGTCGATAACCTTGATCACACAAACTTATTATGATACTTCTGTTTTCAGCTTTTTGCCATGATATTTGCAAACTAAAACTGAAAATAAAATGATTTGAACTTGGGCACAAAGGTAAGATGGTGTGAATTTGGGTGTGACTGGAATGGTGCCCAGGTCAATTAAGGACCGAACATCTTGTGAGTACCTGTTATCCAGGCATTTTGGTGCGTGCTAACCACACTAGAGGGAAATGGGACCTCTCTTGACTTAGTACTTTGGCGTGTATTGGCTACGGGTCGCAGGAGGGCGTGTGTGTGTTGTGTTGTGGTAAAATGAGGTGGTTACGTGCTGGAAGCATTGTAGTTGTCCAAAAAGCTTTACCCCGAGGGGTAGTTGTCTTTTTAGCTTTACAATGTAAGCGTGTGGGTTTCTATCCATACGAGTGACTCGTAATTGATACATAATATTGGAAATATCTCGTAGGACTTAGCCGTGCCGGCATACCTTTGGAAGTGTGCTAAATCATGTGGCTTAAAGGCGGTCTGAAGTGTGGGTACATTGGTACACCCCTGCAGGGTTTTGAACTATTCGAATAGCCTCGTCCTAGGTCATGGACACGCTTGGGTAAGCGTTTCAAGAGTTAGACTCCAACATTTTAATTAAAACTTGATGGGTGGTATGAATTTGTGATTCATGCTATATTGTGGTGGCTTTCGGAAAAGTCACTTCTAGGTGGTTACTTGTTATTTACGATTACTCGCTGTTATTTCAATGTTTAAAAACCGATTTTAATAATTGCCTTCAATCTATTACATTATTGCAAATGAAACTGGCTTTATGCGTTCAAAGAAACATATGACCCTCTCCCTTGTTCCAGCTTTCATGTAGCTATGTATAAGCTTGTTACTCATAAGTCTTGCGAGTACATTATTGTACTCATCTGCATTGCTTGTTGGGTGCAGAGGAAGAAGGTGAGCCCCAAGGGCCTCACTTTTGTGAATTATGATGTGGTGGTGTGTGGAACGACTAGCTTGGCGGCCCGGTCGGTTGCCCTGTGGTGTTAAGTGGCTAACCGATCGTATTTTGGTTTAAGCCATCTTATGGCATCTTTTGCTTCCGCTGTTACTTGATGTTTATGTCATTTGGCCGGTCGGCTGTTCTGTAATAACTTTATATTATGTATGTCGTTCTCTAGACTTGTTATATTATGTGTATGAGAATGATGCATGACTTTGTATGAATGTATGTGTGCTGTAATTCTGGGAAGCACATGTCCATCGAGACACTGTGTATTTTGTTTGTGATACTAGAGCCAATGGAAGGTCAAGTATTACAAGCTAAATAAACCGGGGTCTCACATGGACCATCAAGACCTCCTTCTATTAAGTCTTTATCTTTGCGGACCTCCCCAGCTTAGATCATGACCGTTAAGACCTCCCCTGCGAGATCTTCGCCGGAACACCACGGTAGCTCGTCACCACCGCCAACCCCGCTAGCGCCGCCGCCCTTTACGTCGCCGCCGGCGATCTCCCCATGCCCGAGCACCGCCGTGGTAAGCGTCACAACCCTCGCGATCTCCTCTTTCTTTTGGTGCCTTCGCCGGACGCCGCCGCGCAGCCAAACGCCGGTGAGCTTGAGGCCAAGGCCGCCGCCGATCATTGCCGATGTGGCGTCGCCACATCACTGCCACGAGGGCGCCACCTCGATGCCACCCGGTGCCACATCGCCAAAATCACCTACGTGGCTGCCCAGTCACGTGCCCGCGTGGCACACCCAGAACCAAGCCGAGCCAAAACACTCATGAACCTAGTCCATGGTGCACCCTTCAATGACAGTGGGTCCCACGGACAATTTCTTTTTCTTTTATTTCTTTTCAGCCAAAAATCCTCGCTGACGTCATATTGCGCAATAAACCGAATTTCCTTTAGAAAAATAATTCTGGAAATTCAATAAAATCTGAAAATTAGGGTTTCTTTAGAATTCAAACTTCCAAAGCTCATATCTTTTGCATCTGAACTCCGATTGAGTCCATTCAAATTTCTAAATTTGTCTAAATTCAAGATCTAGCTAACTAAACCAAAATTATTTAATTTGGAGTTTATTTGAATTTTTATTTGAATTTGGCTTATTTTCACGTTAGATTTCGACGACTTCGGAGAGTCAAATTTCGACGCCGTTTGAAGAGCAACCTAAGAGGATTGATTTTGACTGTATGATCATCGTGATTGTACACTTGGACTACCTGGAGAAAGTACTTGTGAGTACTAGGTCACCTGTTAAGGAAAACAACATCACCCATGTACCAGTTGATCTGTTAAGAAAAACAACATCACCTCAGCTAGCAAGGCAAGTTATACCCTTGATCATATTGATCCCATTATTTCAAGTAATTTATATTCTGTTTTAAATTATTACTGCATGCTTATTTATATTCAATAATTTAAATCCCTGTTTTAAATTTATAGTTATGCCTAAAATCCCTTGTATGGCCAATTTTGATAATTGAAGCAAGCATATTGTCACCCTAGATTAAACCTAGTGATACAATAGTATGGACTAGGATCATTTGGAAAATATTATGCTTAGCCATGCTTATAGATCAAACTTGTTTGATTTGGGGAATTTCAGCCAACAATCAATTATTGATTAAATTGTACCCTTGGCATTGGTGTGTCATGAGAGTTTTACAAATGACTTGAAAAATAAAATAAAAACGGGTTTGGACTTGGGCGAAATGGATGATTGGTGGGTGCAGGTTTATGCACGGGCTTAATCTGGTTAGGGTTAAGGCCCAGGGGTTTTTATGAAAAGTCGCCCAAGTCAGTTAAGGACCGGTCTTCGAGCGCATGATGCTACGCCTTACCGTACTACCACATGTCCTGTGTGGGCGGGACTTGGCTAAATAATTTGTGATGTCTTAGTGACATTTGTGCTATGTTGTTGGTATGGGTGTTGGTCAGACAGCAGACCCATCTGGCGCAAGAGGGGGCTTCCGGAGGATGGCCAGTCCAATGGCGGCGAAATCTTAGCGGGCATAAATACATTAAGACAGAACATTGTAAAGGCCTTGACACGTGCTTTAGACCGCTTACCAAAGGTAGTGAGCGGTGGCATAGATATGTGTCGGACAAACTGGAGAAGTCTTGTTATGTGGGTAAAGCTGTACAACCTCTGCAGAGTGTAAAACTATTCGAATAGCCGTGTCCACGGTTATGGACATGCTAGCAGAACTACTCAAAGTTAGAAATTGGTTTTGTTTGAAAAAGACTTCTGCAAAACTGGATTATCCAAATAGGAATTGGGCAGGAAGCCATGTGATAGGAGGGTATCCTTCACCATTCATGTGTGAATGTTATCTGACTATAAAACTGAGAATTTATAAAATAATTTGTAGTTATAGAATAATGGCTTTGAAACTTAGTACAAGTATTTAAAGAAAATGCTGCTTTATGCAAATCAACCAATAAGCCATCCTTGTTACATCCATATATGCATGTCATTCTGTTATTTTACAGGTGTAACTTGCGAGCACGGAAGTTGTGCTCATCCTTGCTTCATGCAAATAAATTTCAGAGGAGAAGGACTTTGCTACCGATGTGGACCACCACGACTAAGCCGCTTCCCCAGTCGATTGCCTGTGGCAGATTAACTGGACCCTACTACATCTTCGTCTTCCGCTGTGTTTATTCTATTGTTGGCCTGTAAGCCTCCTTTGTAATCAACTCTGTTGGTATTTATTAATAAAATTGTGATATGAATTTGTTACCATATTTGTTTACTGTGTGAACAAGCTACTGATCATGGGACTAGTTCTGTTATGCACAGAGGATTCGGGAGTATTAATTCCCGGGCCTGACAGATTCCAACTGGGATAAATTCATGTTTAACTAGAGTTTAATCTAAAAATGCATATAGACATTTTTCTGTGCCGAAAAATTCTATAAACAATATTAACTTGATTTCAGCCATTATTGAATATTCCAGAAATTAAATTGAAACTTGTAAACTGCATAACTTTTTCTGTATAACTTCAAACTGAGCAAACTCAAGCCTGTAAAATTCCTCTGTTAGCATACTTTCTTATGAAATAGATTTTGCTCATGTTCATATTCCTGAAAAATGATATATGCTAGTTTTACAACTTGGTAAAATCATAAGTAATTCATTTTAATTCCAAATGATGCAAACTCAATTTTGCTGTTCTTAGAATGTCATAAACTACCTACTATAAAAATTTCAGATCCTAGATCATTCTAGAAATTTATGCTATGAACAGTAACAGATAGGAATTATAACTGATTTATCAGGCTGAAAGAAATTGATTTAGCCATAACTTTTGCATGCTTAGTCCAAATTGAATAATTCTTGTTCCTAAATTTATATAAAATCATACCTTTGCTGTTGTGTGAATTTCATGAGATTTGGATGACTTTTGCTGTTGAGTTTTGTTTGGTGTTCTTCGTTCTTATTGGTTTTATCGCATTTTGCGTTAGGTTTCGAAGATATTATTGATCTTGGATCTGATCCTCATCAACCAGACTCTGCCCTCCAGCAAGGCAAGCAGATGTACCATTCATTTGATCATGTTGCTCCTACTATTTTCAAATTCTAATATGTTGTTTGCAAATTCTACGTATGCATTGCTATCTTGTTTTTAACTAATGTCGATTAGTTGACCTATTAGATGCATAATCTGTAGGTAAATGGTTATCCTCTACTACTAAGCCTAGGACTACTTTGTTGCGATTTTGGGTTCGTTGGATGAGCCCATGTCACTTAGTAGTTTCGAATGTGTTGCTTAGCCATGCATAGTTACCGGTAGAATTGGGCAGTTATCGACTTGTCGATAACCTTGATCACACAAATGCTTATTATGACTTCATGATTTCAGCTTTATGCTATGTTTATTTGTGAAAACTAAAACTAAGAACAAAATAATTTCGACTTGGGCACAATGGTATGGTGGTGTGCTTTTTGGGTGTGACTGGAATGGTGCCCGGGTCAATTAAGGACCGAACATCTTGTGAGTCCCTGTTATCTAGGCAATATTGCGTGCTAACTATACGAGGGGCATATGGAATCTCTCTTGACTTAGTACTCTGGCGTGTGTTGGCTACGAGTCGCAGGTGGGCGTGTGTGTGTTGTGTTGTGATAAAATGAGGCGGTTAATGTGTTGGGAGTATTGTAGTTGTCCAAAAAGCTTTACCCTGAGGGTTAGTTGTCTTTTCGGCTTTACAATGTAGGCGTATGGCTTCGTTCCATACGAGCGGCTCGTAGTTGATACACAATATTGGAAAACGTCTTGTTAGACTTAGCCGTGTCTGCATACCGAAGGGAGTATGCTAACCGTGGTTGGTGGAAAGGCGGTCTAACGTGTGGCTACATTGGTACACCCCTGCAGGGTTCAAACTATTCGAATAGCCTCGTCCTAGGTTATGGACACGCTTGGGTAAGCTTTTCAAGAGTTAGACTACAACATTTCAACTAAAACTTGATGGGTGGTACGAATTGGGGATTCGTGCTATGTTGTGGTGGCTATTGGATTAGTCACCTCTAGGTGGTTACTTGTATTTAATAGTTACTTGCTGTTATTTCAATGATTAAAAACTGATTTGTTAAATTGCCTTCAATCTATTACATTATTGCAAATAAAAATTGCTTTGTGCGTCCAAATAACCATATAACCATTTCCTTTGGTTTCAGCATTCATGTAACTATGTATAGGCTTGTTACTCGTAAATCTTGCGAGTACATTATTGTACTCATCTGCATTGCTTGTTGTGTGCAGAGGAAGAAGATGAGCCCCAAGGGTCTCACTTTTGTGAGATGTGCTGCGGCAGTGTGTGGGACGACTAGCTTGGCGGCCCGGTTGGTTGCCTTGTGGGTTATGGCTAACCGGTCGTCTTTTGGTTAAAGCCATCTTATGTCACCTTTTGCTTCCGCTGTTATTGATACTTTGATGATATTTGGCCGGTCGGCTCGTTTGTAATAACTCTAATATATGTATGTCTTTTGCTAGACTTGTATTATGTGTTGTATGTGAATGATGCATGACTTTGTATGTATGTGTGCTGCAATTCTGGGAAGCACATGTCTATCGAGACACGGTGTATTTTGTTTGTGATGCTAGAGCCAATGGAATGCTAAGTATTACAAGCTAAATAAACCGGGGTCGCACACATTAGTAGGCAGTTTATTATGAAGTATACTAGATTTATTAAAGACAACATTTTTTGCTAATCACAACATTCTTTGTTTCAGGATTCCACGACTTATATCCTTTAACACCAGATTTATAACCAAGAAAGATGTACTTAACAGCTCTAGACTCTAATTTTTCATTATCAACATGAGCATAAGCAGTACAACAAAAAACTCTCAATTTTGAGTAATTTGCTGAGGAACCACATCATACCTCAATTGGAGTCTTCTTTTCAATTGTAATAGATGGTGACTGATTAATAAGATAGCAAGCAGTGCAAGTGGCTTCAGTCCAAAAATGCCTATGCAAACCTGCATTAGACAACATGCAACGGGCCTTCGAAATTATGGTTATATTCATACACTCAGCTACACCATTTTGTTGAGGAGTACCGAGAACGGTGTAATACCTAACAATACCTTTAGTCTTGCAATATGATTCAAATTCATCAGAACAGAATTCCATCCCATTATCAGTGCGAAGTTTCTTTACCTTCTTTTCAGTTTGCCTTTCAACCATAGTCTTTCACTCTTTAAATGTTGAAAATGCTTCTAACTTATGCTTCAAGAAATAAGGCCACACTCTTCTAGAGTAAGCATCAATAATTGTTAACATATAACGAGCACCTCCTAGAGATGTCTTGCGAGATGCTCCATATAAATCAGAATGCACATAATCCAAAATGCCTTCTGTAATATAAACTGAAGTATTGAACCTCACCCTCTTGTGTTTGTCAAACACACAATGCTCACAAAATTTCAGTTTGCCAATGCTATGTGCATCAAGAAATCCTCTCGCTCAATTCTGCCAAACCAATTTCACTTATATGCCCAAGACACATATGCCAAAGATTAATAGCATCAGAATCAGATAATGAGCTTAAAATTATAGCAACATTACCTGATATTGTAGTACCTCGCAGATGGTACAGATTGGCAGATTTAATATCAGCTTTCATCACAACAAGAGAGCCTTTTAATACCTTCAAAACTCGACCTTCACCAAAATACTTGTACCCTTTAGCATCAAGAGTACTCAAAGAGATCAAGTTCCTTTTCAAATCTGGAATGTGCCTCACATATGTCGAAGTTCTGACAATGCCATCAAACATCTTGATCTGAACTAAACCAATTTCTGTAACCTTACAAGATGAGTTATCACCCATCAACACAGTACCACCTTCAACAGGTTCATAGGTGGCAAACCAATCCTTATTAGAACACATATGGAAGATACATGTGGAATCAAGAATTCATTCATCATTGATCTTAGCATATCCAGCAAAGGCAACAAGAACTTTTCCATTAGAACTATCATCAGCAGCAAGGAGGGCTTCACCTTCATCATCTGGTTTACCTTTTAGCTTATAATAGCCCATTCTCTTTTCTTTATTCTGCAGCTTCCAGCATTCAGAGATGTCCTGCCCATATTTCTTACAATATTTGTACGACTTATACTTGCCTCTGGATTTCGACCGGTTTTTGTAGTTGTTCGAACTTTTGCCTCGAGATCCATCGTTTGAGTTCTTCTCTTTTTGCCTGTCACGCACAAATAAACCTTCTCCTTTCGAACTTAAATTTTTAGAAGGTACCATCTGTTTCATCTTCTCCTTAGCATGCAAAGCTTCATAAACTTATTAAGAGTGAGAGTATCTCTACTATATAATATGGTATCTCTGAAATTTGAAAAGTAACTAGATAGGGAAAACAAAAGAATAAGACCCAAATCCTCATCTTCATATTTTACCTCTGTCGACTTTAAGTCGGCAATGATCTCCTTAAACACCGAAAGATGATCAAGCACGGATCCTCCTTCTTGCAATTTGTGATAGTACAACTTCTGCTTGAGATGCATCGTGCTGGTGAGATCCTTTGTCATACAAATTTGTTCCAACTTCAACCATAATGCAGTAGAGTCTTCTCCTTCAAAACCTCCTATAAAATATTATTTGATAGATGAAGGTAAATCTGAGATAAAGCCTTACGGTCTTTACGTTTCTCATCTGCAGTCCATGTGGTAGGTTGTTTCGCAAATCATTCTAACGCATCATCCAAATCCATTAATGCCAACACAATCCTCATCCATTAATGCGAAAGTCTTGTGTCTCGACCTAGGAGTGGAAGATTATACTTCAAAGTCGTCATGAGGAATAAATTCTGAAATTACTGGTACTGATCTGTGTAAACCTAGCAAAAATTACGACCTCTTTGGTACACCTTCTGTGTACTCGAACCAAAGAGCTTGAAACTCATGATACACTTAGGGTGCGCTTGGTTCAATAAACCAGACTGTCCAGGACCAAACGATTCGGGAAATGGGGTCGTTCATGCGTTTGGTTCCCTGAATGGAACCAAACAGTCCAGGACCAACCATCCCACACAAGAGAATATTCCTTTGATATGTTGTATGAGTTCGTTCCTTGAAATCGAGCGAACCACATCGTTCACCCTCGTTCATCTCCTCCCAGCGCGTCCTCACTCCTCCCAACGTGCTGCCTCCTTGGCCTCCTTCCCCGACGAGCAACGCCGCCACTCCGGCCTCCTTCCCCGGCCACATCGGCTCCCTCCTCCTCCCTGGCGCCCCTCCTCCTCCTTGGCGCCCTCCTCGTCGGCCTCACCCGGATCCACCTCCTGCGCCGCCCTCCTCCACCTATCTCCTCCGCACCACCCTCCTCCACCTCCGTCCTCCCCGGTGCCCCTCCTCCTCCCTAGCGCCCTCCTCCTCGCCGACCTCACCCGGATCCACCTCCCACGCCGCCCTCCTCCACCTCCCTCCTCCTCGGCGCCCCTCCTCCTCTCTGGCGCCCTCCTCCTCGCCGGCCTCACTTGGATCCACCTCCCTCCTCCGGTCGCCAGCGAGAGGTTGAAGAAGCCACTGTCGCGCGGGATTGAAATTGGACGGGGCCTTAAGAACCATACGATTGAAATTGGACGGTCAGGATGTGCGGGATGATCGGACTGGTCCCAATGGCCCAATCAACACGGACCGTTCGATCAAGATTTAACGGCCTGAATTGAGTTGGCGTTGGATTGGTCGAGCATTGTCGCTTTCAACCGTTGGATCCTCATCGGCGATTGCGCGCAAATGTGGCTTGACCAGTGCGGCTAGGGGTTTGGTTGAACCACGTCGCAACGGGCTCGGCGGTGAAGCGATGCTTGAGCACGAGTTTCAAAACAGATTGACCAAGAAACAAAAGGGTTTGACCAAGGCTTTAAAAATAGGAATAAAATTCTTAAAATTCTGAAATAATTCAGAGGGGGTCCTGGGATAACCTAGTACTCAAATAAAATCTTAAACTTCACTATTCAAGATTTAATTTGAATAATTTAAATTCAAACTTAGAAAAGGTTATTGATTTGAGTTTAAATTTTTCGAGGGTCAAAAAGAGTTCCAAAAATTTGGTAAAAATTATTTTTATTCAAGATAATTAATATAGTATTTTAATAAACTATTTCCAGAAGATAAACAAGAGTTTTTGTTCTTGTTTTCTTTTGGAGCTAATATATGAGTTGTAGGTTTAAACTTTATTTGAAATTTTCCAAGTGCAATAAATGATGCAAAAGTTTCCAATATAGTATTTTAATAAATTATTTCCAGAAGAAGTTTAATCCTTTAAACAATGACTGTGAGTTGTATTCCAACTTTAGTTTCTTGCATCACTGATGTCGTGAAATATTGTCAAATGTCGTGAAATATTGTGAAATATCGTCAAATGTCATCAAATATCGTCAAATGTGAGAGGGTTATTATATCCAACTTCATCCACCAAACCAAACAACATTTTGAACCATCCAAAATCATCATATACAACCAACCAAACAAAACCTTGTATTATCCTATACAACCAACCAAACAGACTGACTGTACCATCCCATACAGGACGATCTCATCCTATCCGTATCATCTTATTCCATTCAACCTTATCACACCAACCAAATGCACCCTTATTAGGTGAACAAAGCAAAGCCGCTGGAATTCTTGTTGGACAAAGCAACAGGACGCCTTAAAGGCTTTGTACTGACGGAAGCAAATTCTATTAAAGAAACAGGAGACCTTAATGGCTTTATGTGCTGCTGTGCTTGAAGGCTTGGGGACGGATTGATTTTGCTAACTTCTTCGCTTGCGCCACTTGTACCTCCATGTGAACTTTGAATCTTCGAGGACCGAAAGACCAACAGTTCGAAGACCGAAGGACGAGTGCTGGCGCAGTGGCGCCGCTGCTTTCTTTCCGTGTGCACGCGCTTGGACCGAGGCGACCGAAGGACGACGCGCGACGATCGATGCGGGAGCGATCTGCTTGCGAGACGAAGATGCGCTGCTGGACCATCGACCGAGGCCGACGCGCGACGAAGACTCACCCACGAGACGGCGGCGTCAGATTGGATCTATTTTTTTTCTCTCGTATTTCTCTAAACCCTAATCTTCTGTGCTCTTATATCACTTATTACAAATAATACACGAATCAATAGAGACGAGAGGCATAAATTTTACGTGAAAAACCCTTACAAGAAAAAAAACCATGAACGACAATCAGCGATGATCGCATATACCAGATCCTTCCATATTAGAAATTCGGATCACATATATCAACAGGAGTTGATCAGTTGAGGTGGGGTGGCAAAAGCTAGCAGTAAGCCAAAGGAAGGGAAGCATGATCGAGTGGGACATGGAGGGGCGGTGCTTTGCGGCGAGTATGAAAGCCGACGATAGGAGAGTAGAGAAGGATAGAGGTGGAAGAGGACATGTGACATGGATGAACTTCTTTCCCACTGATAGGTGGGGCAATCTTTATTGTCTAGCCATGTCATTGTCCACCTCTGTGAAATCTGTTAGGAAACAGTAGATGCGACCTACGGTGGAACCGGAAGAAATTTACTCTAAGAGGTAATTTAGGTATCTAAAAACTAGCTTAGTGAGACCCGGTCTACGAACCATTTGGAATACAGAAATTTTACAAGAATTTAAATCTAGTTTGGAACACGGGAAACATTCCGGTTTCCCGATTCCCGTGAAAACTAAACCATAAACCGCTTCCCGATTCAACGTTTGGTTTTTGCTACACCGGTGTGCAATGGGCATGCCCTTCTCTGTCCCGCTATGCGTACATCGGCCCTGTCCAAACTAAAATCTGGACGAACAACAGCCGAATAAATTCGGCGCAAGTTTTCCTTTCTTTCTTCTTTTTGATCGATTGGGCGCAAGTAAAACCATCAAGGTCCTGCTTTGAGCATGGAAAAAAAAATCCGATATTCTCTTAGTAATTTATTTATTTTTACTGTAAAAATCTTTGTGTCACAGACAGGTCGTACAAGGACAAAAGAGTTTTAGTCTTGTTGGCATTTGGTGGCCCTCTTTTTAGGTGTACTCATGAGTGATCAATGTAGTGATCAGCACGAACAAGTAAGGGATATGAATCCTTTAGAAAAGAAAAAGAAAGGAAGAGGAACATCATCAGGAGCACGTGAGAATACCAGGAATATTATCGCGAATACGCAGGGAACATAAACATTAAAAATGTCTAGTGTAACTTAATCTATCAATCTGAAGTTAATCCAAAAGCTAGACTGGTTGCAACACTTCAATATATTCTTTGTTTCGATAGCCATATAAATATTGTAGCCAAAAATTGGCATACAAACTAGTATTGTTGCAACACTTCAATCTATCAATCTAACGGCTGGCGCGTTGGTTCATCGGAGAAGAAAGCAGAGGACGATGACAGAATAGATAAACTGTTATTATTTTAGCTTCACGTGCTTTATTAGTAGAACTCAGGATGATAAAAACTACACTTGTTAAGATAGCCACGATGGACTGATTTTATTAGATACATATAGAAAATGTTGACTAGAAGCCCACCAGAATCCTACTTGAACAGTTTGTGCCGTGCCATTACAACAACGCCCACTCAATTAGGCACAACTTTTTTCTTTGGTTTTGCTAAACAACGATTCGACTTTTTTTTTTATCAAAATAGTTGAATTTTCATCCATCCGATATCCTTTGATATTTGGACTTATTCTCATATGATGAATTGGGTCCGAATTTACTACGATTTTTTTAGAGCATAACGGGTTCACCATATTATCGTATTTTGTTGGTATAGAATTTTATTTTTTGTCTTTATTTTTGCTCAATCTCTCAAAGCATTTGTTAGATTTTGAATCGTCTGATGGAAATATAAGTTATTAAGACTTTCAAAAATAATTACAGTGACCAAGAACAAAAAATATACAAATAAATGATTGTTATTTATGTATAATTAAATTGTAAGTGAACTAAAATTTGACTGTTTTAGGCCGACAAAACAATCAAATCTTGTATAGACGGACCCTTTTTTTCTTTCTTCTTTCTTTTTTGGAAATTCAATTAATTGGGAGCAAATAGAATCATCAAGGTCATGCTCTAGGCATAAAAAATTTAGATTAGCTCAGTGGATGCTAAAAAGTTACTCCCTCTATTCAAACATATATGACGCTTTGGACAAAACATGGTCTCAAATAAGTGTCTTTGACCTTCGGTTTTCTTAGTAACATGTTAGTTAAAAAGTATAAAAATGTTATATCCCAAAATTCTTAGTACCATGTTAGTTAAAAGTATAAAAATGTTATATTCCAAAATTCTTAGTACCATGTTAGTTAAAAGTATAAAAATATTATATTCCAAAAGTAATTATGATAACAAATCTAATGGTACCATTTTCATATGATCCTTCTAAATAGTTTTGTACATATTAGCATTCCAAATCGAGGAAGTTTGACAACACAATTTCTAAAACATCATATATTTCTGAAGAAGGGAGAATGCGTTACAAACAGGGCTTATAATGATAAAAGAATATAGACTTGTTGGCACTTGGCGGTAATTTTGTTGAGTGTGCTTGAATTAGGTTTACTATGCAAACTCATGGGCAATGGATTAATGTAGTGATCGTTACGAACAAGTAAGGCATTGGGAAAAGAAAGTAAGGACAGGAATCCTTAAAAAAGACAAAGGGTGATCAAGGAACATCATCACGAGCACAAGAGTATGCCAGGAATATTATCACAAACACGCAAGGAACATAAACATGAAAAGGTTTAGTGTGACCGCAGGTGATCCCGATGATCAGGAATGTGAAAGTCCTTCGTGAGAAAACAAAAGAAGGTTCCCCTACTAGCTAAATATAGAGTTTTTTCAATAATTAATATTTTTATTTTTATTTTAAAGTTAACCCGTCGCGACTTTTATTTCCAATTTTGACATCTTTGGTCACAGTATCATCCGTGGTGTGACAAAATAACACTGTCACGCCAGCTTGTATCCTGTTAAGCTTTTTTTACGCGACCACTAGTGGCGTGATAGTGTTATTTGGTCACGCCGCCATCAGTGACTTGACCAAAAGTGCTATTTTGCGAACTTATCCTATGGCGTGACAATATTATTTTGTTATGCCACGGGTGGTGGCGTGACCAAAGGGGTCAGAATTGAAAATAAAGGTCACGAGGGGTTAACTTTAAAATAAAAATAAAAATAAAGGTCACGAGGGGTTAACTTTAAAATAAAAATAAAAATAAAAATAAAAGTCACGAGGGGTTAACTTTAAAATAAAAATAAAAAAGGATTAATTAATATAAAAAGTTCCTAAATATACGCATGCCAACAAGGGAGAAGCAAATCCAAACTTGCTATTCCCTCGAGCCAAGAAGCAGGGGCGGACCTAGCATTCTGGCAAGCTCTGGAGTCTGCCAGAGCTCCGTGTGTTCGGACCCCCACCTGTCTTTCTTCCCGCCTCGGGCTCGGCTCCGCTCCTGTCTGGCGTCGCGCGTCGGAGTCTCGGAGAAGAACGTTGTCTTCCCTGCATCCCGAGTCCCGACCGTGGGCTGGAAATGCTGGGCCGTGGCCCATCCTTTTGCGTCGCCCGTGGTCCACTCGAACTGAGTATATAGAAGCCTCAATGTTCCAAGCAATCAAGCAGCTGGCCCGGCCGAGTGAAGAAATGAGCGGAGCATCGCTCCAGTCCCAACCCTAGCGGCGCGACGAGCGCGGAGGGCCGGCGGGTGGCGGCGAGCGCGCCATGCATGCGCCAGCGGGTGGGGCGAGCGAAGGAGGCTAGGAGCGCAGGCGGTGCGGCGTGGGTGTGTGACGTGGCAGCCGGCGCTGGTCTTTGGCGAGGCGGCGATGGCGACGAGCACGCGCGGGGCGAGGCTGAGGCTCGCTCCGGGCGGCGGCTATGCTCCCTAGCGCAAGGCCACAGGAGGCGCCGTGGCGTTGGTGCTTGGCGGCGCAGGCAGGGGCTGCTCCCGTCCTCCCTGGTCCTCCACTGGCCGGAGCCTAGAGGTGCGACTGGCGAGGAGCCGATCGAGGGGTTAGGGGTCCAAGGGGTAGGCCGACAGCGGCAAGGGAAGGCATCCGGCGGGCAGTGCAGCGTGGGAGCGTGTCGGCGCTGGTTCCAGGCGACGAGCGGTGTGGCGTAGGGTGTGGGCGCGTGGCGGCACTAGTGACAGCGCAAGGAGCCGAGGGGGCCAAGGGGCAGGCCGGCAAGGGGCGGTGTCTGGCGGCCGGCGTAGTCCGTGGCCTTTGGGCGGCGGCATGGTATTTCTCAATGTACTACCTTTATCTTCGCTTGTTGATTCCATTTAGTGTCATTCGTATTACTGCGATTGCAAGTTTGCAATATAGTTTGCATATTGGTCCGCACTTGACGGCCTGCAACTCCGTCATATCTAGACTTTAATCCTGGGTCCGCCACTGCCAAGAAGAGAAGAGAGGAGAGTGTAGCATCCCAAATTTGGAATGTGTTTGAAGATTTTAAAAATAAAAATAACTATTTAAATTTACTTAGTTAAGTTCTAGCTTAATTTAAATCTTCAGAAATCAAAACAATTTAATCTGATTAATTTAAACATCATATATTTCTAAAGAAGAGAGTACGTGTTACAAACAGGGCTTATAATGATAAAAGAATATAGACTTGTTGGCACTTAGCGGTAATTTTGTTGAGTGTGCTTGAATTAGATTTACTATGCAAACTCATGGGCAATGGATTAATGTAGTGATCATTACGAACAAGTAAGGCATTGGGAAAAGAAAGTATGCACAAGAATCCTTAAAAAAGACAAAGGATGATCAAGGAACATTATCACGAGCACATGAGTACGCCAGGAATATTATCACAAACACCCAAGGTACATAGACTGGAGGCCTTGTCGTGAGAATACAAAAGAAGGTTCCCCTGCCAGCTAAACATACGCATGCCAACAAGGGAGAAGCAACTCCACACCTGCTATTCCCTCGAGCCAAGAGAAGAGAGGAGGAGAGTGTAACATCCCAAATTTGGAATGTGTTTGAAGATTTTTAAAATAAAAATAACCATTTGAATTTTCTTGGTTAAGTTCCAGTTTAATTTGAATTTTTAAAATCAAAACAATTTAATATGATTAATTTAAACTTCAATTAAATTAAAAGTTATTTTATTTGGGTTCCTTGAGTTCATGAGAATTTTCTATAATTTTTCTAGGAATTTTTAGAGTTTATTTGCTATTTCTTTGAGCTCGATTCACTTTAATCTATTTTCTAAAATTTGGAAGCAAATTAAATTCCGGATTTTCCTTTGAGCCGAAATTCCTTTCTTTCACTCCGTTTTCTTTTCTTCCAACCTAGTTCTATTTCCTTTTTTTCTCCCGCCTTTTCTTTTTCCCTGCCGGCCCGGCCCACTCCATCTTCTCCCGCGCGCCAAGCCCACCGCCAGCCACCTCGTCCCTTCTCCTTCTCTCTCCCTGCTGAGTGTGACCTGTTGGATATATGCCCTAAAGGCAATCATAGAGATGATTGTATTTCAGTATGTTCATAACATTTGATAATATGTTATCTTGTTCCTTGAATGAATCATCAGTTATATAGATCAATGAGTATGTGACTTGTTGGTGAAACTCTTTATCTTATATGATATCGTTCTTAAAAGTATCCCTGGTCGAATGTCACTGGTCGGAACACCAGTGACTCTACGACTAGTACATGTATTGATTGATGACCATGTTTCACCGGTCATGGATATAGAGATATCGAATCAATAATGTGGACACATGTTAGAGAACATAGTATTGGATAAGACCCACCTTGAGACACTATTGAGATTGTTATGATTCTATGTGTCGTTAGTTGGTCTCAAGCAATGATGATATATAATCCTTAGACACGAGATCAAGCATGGTTTCCTACATGTGTAATAGCACTCTTAGGGGTTGCCAAACGCTACTCCAGAATCGGTAGTTATAAAAGTAGCTTTCGGGTATGCTATGAAACATGCGGAGGAATGTGACTGGTTGGATATGGGATTTGCCCATCCTAACATAACGGGAGAGATATCTCTGGCCCTCGTTGTGGTCGAATAAAGTAAGTGCATGGCCATGCCACTAGTGGTGAAGTGTCGACCACATGAAGTTATTCGACACTTGATCGAAAGTATTGAGCAGTCCATGGATGACATATTATCACACGGAGTTCAACCGGATGTCGTGAGGCAAAGGAGAATACACAAGCAGGTCGTTCGGTTGCCAAAGGTCGTAGGCTGGTCGGTCGTATGGAGATACGACCTGATCGAAGACTACTCGAACATTATCACCAATCGGTCGTAAGAAGTTGCAAGCGGTCGTAGTTAGATACTAGCGGTCGTGAGGAGTTACGTCTTGGTTGTAATCGATTATGAACTGGTCGTGACTAAATGCAGCTGGTCGTAAGTGATAAGGACACAGTCGTAGATCATATTGCATTAAGGTTCGTCCGATATATTACGTGTGTGTTCGGGAATCGTTATGTGTCTTTGCTAGGTACCGCTGACGACTCGTGATCGGGAAAGAGTTTCCAAGTCACAACCGATTACTCACGAACCTATAGGGTCACACACTTAAAGGGCTAGGATTTGACTTGGATGGTGATCCGAATTCTTATAGGCCACGAGTTCCTAATGGGCCTCCTGGTCGGGACCCATTATGGATGCCTATATATAGAGGGGCGGTGGCATGGGGGTGACGAGAGGATCAATCCTTTTGGAAGAAATCCCGAAACCCTAATAGCCACGCTCTCCTCAACCACACCGCCGGCGCTAGCACTCCTGCGCGTGGTGTCTCTGCCCTGTACGTGTGGATACCTTGGAGGTGCTGTTGCGAAGCATCAGCACTAGGACGATCCGCGACTCACGACGACCTCAGGAGCTGGAGGAGAACTTGCGACGTTCGTCGGAGTAGGAGGAGAAGACGCGCAGCAAGGATGACTACGACTGCATCAACTCGCTACATCGACTCTACTTCCGCTACGAGTCGGCGCGTCTAGTGGTAATCTCGTGATCTATTACTTGCGGTGGTTTCTTGGTTGCGCGGTAAAATTTTGTTTGTGCTATCGTAGCCTTGCCGCGATCCAACATGACCCGCCTGTTAGCCACCGCCTGCCTTCCTTCCTCCTTTCCTTCTTCCTCTCGACTTCTAGCACATGTCCGAACCGCCCATGCTCTGCCACCGTCCTCCTTGCAAACTTCCCTGTTTCTGGCCTTTATAAGCACAGCCGTCCTCATCTTTTTCTTCACGTCGTCCACCTCATCCAAAGCCCTAAACTGCTACCTTAAAATCGCCGCCGGATTTCATCGAAGAAGCCACCACCGCCAAAGGTCTTCTCCTCTATATTCCGTCGCCGTCCGACGTCCTCTGCCCGAGCTGTCTTCACCGTTGGATTCACGTATCCGCATTCTAGCTGGTGCACACCTCCCTGTCCTTGGAGCATCGTTGACTCGCCACTGCCACTTTCTTCTCTAAGTCCGGCCACTACCTTCGCACTCAATCTCTCTCCTCGATGAGCTCCTCGCCTTCCCATGCGCATCACCACGTGTTCCCTGGTCTCCTCTTCCGATTCACCGCTTTCTCGACACCTCTCCATCACCGTGTCGTACCGTCGCTATCGCCTTTCTTCCACAACTCCGGTCACTATCGCGCCGCAGCTTCGGTTGTCCTCTAGCCACCCCAAGTCACCCAGGGTGATCCTTGTCTCTCTACCGAACCGGTGCTCCCCTCCATTCCCTTCGGGCGACGCTGTGTCAGCATCGCTGCCATGAGCCCGAGACTCCCTTCCGCCATCGTTGCCACCTCACTGCCTCCCTCGCCGCGCCGCTACCTCCCTTAGTTTCCTCATGCTGCTGGAAATCTGTTTTGCTAGTTGGCTACCACTCCCTCGCCGCCGTGCGCCAGTGTCGCCCGCCCAATCCTGTGCTTCGATTCCTATGCTAGCCTCTCTCTCTTACATATGGGCCACATTTTCAGATCCTCTCTCTATTCCTTTCTCTCACCATCACATCGGTCCCACAAGTCATCCACTGCCTTTTGTTTCTCTCTCACTTATGGGTGGACCCCACCTGTCAGTTCCTTTTCCTTTTCTTTTAATCCGAAGAAATATTCTAGGGAATATTTTCCTCTCTTTTTTCCTTTCCAGCAAATCTTTCGAGAGTCCGTTCTCCTCTGTTCGAACTCCGATTCAATCCATTCAAATTCCTAAATTCATCTAAAATCGAGCTCTTTCTTTTAGAGTTGGCTTTGCTATTTTTGGATTTTATTTGATTTTATTTTGGATTTATTTTTCTTCGATTGTTGTTTTCTCTCTCGATTAGACGATATGTTTCAAGGAGCAGGAGCAGAAACAAGTTTTGAAGATCCAAGTGTGGTAACTGAGCAAAGACAAAGCCAAGGAAAGTCATAGTCCTTTGATCATATTGAACTAATGATTTTAAAATTATATTGTTTTATATCAAATTGCTTGCTATATTTATATCAACTGCTTTTAGGAATAGTTAATCACCTATTTGTTATTATGCCTCCATTGAACATTTGAATACCATGAATCACTTATCACCATAGAATGGTCATTATATTAGTTGGACATATTTTGTATCACCAACATGGGTATCGTAGAGATGCTTAGTCATGCTTAGTTACGATGGGTTTATAATCACATGTTCGATAATATTAAATTTAACTTAATGAGATATAGAATTATGACGGGTAGCCACTGTTATTAAAATTTATGTACCATGACAGGGTATGTCATTGGTCTTGGTTGAACAAAATGATTCCGCTCAGTCGAGCGATTGTGAAGTAAAGGAAGTGCGGGTAGCACTTGTGAGTTGTGGTAGACTCACCTGAGTACTTGTCAAGGACTTAATCTTGTGCACCATTGAATTGGGTCTTATTGTACAACCACATGTCTAGTATGGGATGGACGTGATTAACTAATTAGCAATGTCTCAATTTCAGTTCTGTCCTGGAAGCGTGAGTTGCGAGATAGATGTATACTCACAATGGCGTAAGAGGGGGGCCCTGTTTGGTCGGAAAGACATTCAATGTTGAAACCTTAGTGGGCAGAATTGGGTTAAAAAGGAGCTTTGTAAAAGCCTTGTGATGATCACTTAGTCGCACACCTACGAAAGTGTGTCAGATATTTTGAGTTGATGTATCTCCTGTGGGTAAAACTGTACAACCTCTGCAGAGTTAAAACTATTTAAACAGTCATGCATGCGGTCATGTAAATGCTCAGGGATTTCATACAAGAGGTAGAGTTTCTTTATAAAAATATGTCTGAGTGTGAATGGGAAGTTCACTTGGTAAATATGATGTTCGCTTGGTGAATAGGGAATTTACTTGGTGGCTTGGTTGGGAAGTGAATAGAAAGTTCACTGGTTGATTTCAAAGAAACTATTTACTCTATTTATTTATTGTCTTTTAAATTATTCATTTTAATCTATTTACTGTTAATATTGGTTTCTGCAAAAGAACCATACAACTAATCTTTTATTCAAGTCTTGCATGAATATTAATTGCATATTGTTCCATACAACTTGTTGGGTACTTTATGTACTCACGGTTTTAAACTTTGCTGCTCAGTTGAAGAATATCAAGCAGCTCAAGAGTTCTTTGAGAAGTAGTACTATGAAGACTTTGCGAATCAGGATGCATTCTCCACTCGATTGTCTGTGGGCATGTTGATTGGCATTTCCAAGTTTTCTGTTTAGCTATAAGAGTTTATTTGTTTCTTTAGCCCTGCGTAGCAAGTTAAATAAACATTGACTATAAGATTCAGTTATTACTACTATTTGTTATTTGAGATCTTTTTAGTTAAATTGATAAATATATGTTATTTTATCGATGTTTCTTATGTGAGCTAGCTATTGATATGGGACTAGTTCAGAATACACAGAGGGTTTCGGATGTGTAAATCCGGGTCCTAGCAGAGGTGGTATTAGAACCATATCAACTGTAGGACACAACCTTAGTTAGCATGACCGTCTTAGCTCAAAGCTTCAAAACTTATTTTCTAAATCAAAACAACTTAATTTGACTTGCGTAGTTGTTCTTTTCTCATCTATTATATTCTTTTCTCATCTCAGTCTATTCTATTCTTATCCTATTATAATCTTTTCTCATCTTATCCTTGAAATCTTGTTCATTATATTTGCTAGATTTTGTTTTAGAATCTTAAATTAACTTTCTTGCCTCATTAGTTTCTCTAGTTCGGAAGAGAGAAGTTGAATCACTGGCAATCGTCAGGAGTATCTTCGTTGTTTCATTCCAATTGTTTGTGAAGAGTCTTCGTTGTCCAGTCTAGAGTGGGCAGTTTTGCTGTCAAGCATTATGTTTCAATCACACTAAGACTTTGATTTGAAGAGTTTATTTGTCTTGTTCTTTCATAGCATCTCAGTTATGTCTTCTTTGTCTTTTGTCCTTGGGTATAATCTATTTTTCCTAATTAAGTTCTCTCTATCTTGTTCTATCTCGTCTATTATGCTATTCCCTCTCATCTATAGTGTTTTTCTATCTTATCTATTAAACCTGTGGAGAATCATCGCAAATGTTTGACACTCGCAACACCTCAAGTCGTACTTAGTCGAAGGATGTCAATGTCAATGTTAGTGGACAATCACCAGTACCTACCAGTCCTTGGAGCCGCAGATCCAAACATGAGACAATTTCTAGCAGCTCAGACTCAACTCATGAACATAATGATGCAGAACATGAACAACATGATGACTCAGCAGAATCATACCACCGCCGCCTTAGTCAATTTGTTGAATCAGAATAATCAGGCAGCAATTGTTTCGCCGCCAGTTCATCAATATTTCAAGTTATCAATGTATATGAGAACACATCCGCCTATGTTTTCTCATTCGTGAAAACCTTTGGAAGTAGAAGATTTGCTTCAATCTGTTGAGAAAAAGCTCTTCATTGCTCAATGCAAAGATCATGAGAAAGTTATTTATGCCTTACATCAGTTGAAAGATACAGCCGCAGAATGGTGGGAGAACTATACCGCAGTTCATGAGAATTCGTAAGCTATTACTTGGAAATAGTTTTCTACAGCTTTTCATCAAGCGCATGTTCCAGATGGTATAGTGAAAATGAAGAAGAATGAATTTCATGATCTACAGCAAGGAAACATGTCTTTGAGTGGGTATCTCAAAAAGTTCACTTAAATTTCTCGCTATGCTCCAGAAGATGTTGCTACGGACAATGCACGTCAGCAGCGATTCAAGCGTAGACTTAACCCCAGCCTGAAATTGCAAATTGTGGGTAATGACTACGCGGATTTTCAGCATATGGTTGATAAAATCGTACTTATAGAAGATTATCGTCGTGAGTTGGAAGAATTTCGCAAAAGAAAGATGATACAACATAGAGTTTATCAGAATTATTTGTAGAAAACCAGAACCAATGCACAATAGCCTGTTCATTCCAATAATTCATCTGCTGTATTCAGAACCCCTGCACCGGTGTCTCATTCAGCAAACTTAGAGTTTGCAGTGTCAACAATAGTAACACTCATCAACCTCAGAGGACTAACAATCCAACTGCAAGAGTTACATGTTTCAACTGCCGTAAGATATGTTATTATATTAACAAGTGTGCGCGGAAGCTAGGACAAACACCAATTCCTTTCAATTTAAGAGCTGTGCCAGGCAAGACTTCTTTGCCACTCCATTGTAAGCCTCCGTCTAGAGGGGGGATGGATTTCTCAAGCGCTGTGCAATGGTGGGGTGAATGGCAGCTGCGCATTCTCGTGCTCGGTAGCCTCTTCGTCCAGTACTTCCTCTTCTTCTCCACCATGGTGCGCGGGTGTGTTCCATCCTGGTTCAGAATGTTCATTTGGCTTGGCTACCTAGGTGGCGACGCTCTGGCGATATACTCCCTTGCCACCCTCTTCAACCGCCACAAGCCGGTTGCCGCGATGGATGGGAGCGGTGTCCTGGAGGCCCTATGGGCGCCTGTCCTCCTCATCCACCTCGGCGGCCAGCACCCGATGACTGCCTACAGCATCGAAGACAACGAGCTGTGGAGGCGGCATGTCGTGACCATGGTATCCCAGATCACAATCGCCCTGTACGTGTTCTGCAAGTCGTGGTCCGGGCAGAAGAGGTTGCTGCAGGCCGCAATCTTGCTGTTCGTCGTTGGGATTATCAAATTCAGCCAGAAGCCATGGGCCCTGAAGAACGCCAGCATCAACAGCACGGTTACCTCTTCCTCTCTGTCCGCACGAAGAGAACAAAGTTTCCTTGCTTGTTGCTGCAGTTGCTTTACTTCCTTTGTTCGAGATTTAAATTCCGTAAAAGAACGAATGCAAGAAGAAAAGGAAGAAGAGCACGACCTTTCGCTGCAAGAATTTGTACAAAAAGCAAGGAATTGCGTACAGGATTCGAAGTTTGCCGGAGATCAAGAGCAAATGTACAGATTCGACCAAGCTCACTACTTCCGCAGGCTATTTGTAGACATATCACCTCCATACTCCCGTAGGCTTATAAGCCTAGAGTTTCTAATGGTGTTTGATGACCAACATGTATTTAGGCAATTGAAGTACGAGCTTGGACGTACATTCGGGAACATCTACACAAAACAGATGGTGATATTCAGTTTTCTCGGCTGCTGTCTGAATTTCTTGCTTCCGTTCCTGACCTTAGTTACATAGCTAAGCTAAGGGCTGCTGTCCTTCTCTTCTCCACAAGCCACAAAGATGGTTACAAAGCGAGCGATGTCAAGGTAACTTACATCTTGTTCTGTTGTACCGCTGTGCTGGATCTCCTATACATGTTCCTCGGCCCTTTAATCATAGCCGCTGGACTTCCATTTGGCAAGGTTTCCAATTATAGCCTCTTGTCGACCTGTGCTCGTAAAAAGAGACCCACCGTTTTGATGAACATTGCCTCGGTTGTCTGTTGCAAGAACTATGTTAACATGCATTGGTATATAGAGCAGCTGACATTAGATGATGAAATCACAGAGTTGGTTCTAGGATATGTGAAGGATGGATGGAAGGGATACATCCGCGACGCTGCCAGTTACAGGAGATTCAACAGCCTTAGGGGCCAGTGGACTCTGACGAGGCACCTCCTGGGACGCGACAGGAGCGTCCTTCTCTGGCACATCGCCACGGACCTCTGCTTTCACCACCAAAGCACATCCCCTGACAGCCAAGCGTGCGCCGCTCGAAGCAGAGTGATATCCAACTACATGGCCTACCTGCTCTTCATCCGCCCTGAAATGCTGATGCCCGGGACCAGGAAGGGTATCTTCACCGTCGCCTGCGATGACGTCGAGCTAATGTTGGCCGGTGAGACAGTGCTCGACGAAAGAGGACTCGCTCAGGGGATTTTTCGCAGGGCACAGCAGTCTCGCCGGCCACAAAATTACAATATAGGAACTCTGGTTCCCAACGCATGCAGGTTGGCCAAAGCGATGATGGAGCTGCCCGGTGAGGAAAAGAGGTGGGAGGTGGTCGAGGGGGTGTGGGTGGAGATGCTCTTCTATTCTGCCGGCAGGTGCAGGGGTTACCTGCACGCCAAGAGCTTGGGTGAAGGTGTGGAGCTGCTCACTTATGTCTGGCTCCTCTTGTCATTCATGGGGATGGAGTCATGGAGACATTTGCCGACAGGTTCCAGAAGCCGGAACAAGAAGATGATGATGAAGAAAGCGAATATCAGACTGCTTCTGAAGGCAGAGCCGCCGAGGACGAGGTTGCTGCTAACTCTGTCTAACTTGTTTTCTGAATCTGAACTCCGTTTTTTCCTATGATGTTATATTCCTGTCTTCCTGATGCATGGTATGTTCTGCAACTCCATAAAGATTGTTCCTAGTCGTAATGTCGTATGCGCGTCACATTGTATTCCATTTATATGGTCACGAGACCACTCTGTTTCTGCTATTTTGTAATAAAATTATTTTTGAATGAACATTTTGTAATAAAATTATGTTCTTTGGTTTCTAAGGAAGGATTCTATGCTTTTATTGTGCCATCCTAAAAGTGTCTATTGATTGATTTAAACAAGTTAAGGGAGTGTCTATACAACTTGCTACTGATTTTTTCTTGGAAATTAGTCACTTTTTGAGCCATCAGATGGAGATCCAATACCTCAGATATCACCCCTACCCCTATATCCCTAACCCAATCTCACTTCCCACCCTCTCTCCCTCTCTCTCACCAATCACAGAGCGCTAAAATCGCAAGATGTATAGCAGTTCTCTTTAAACAATATGGGACAAGCTTTGATAAGTTGTATGACAATATGTGTTATGGCACTCATCTCCGCTAAAACTTTTTAATATTCATGTGATTGAAATAAATCGACAAATAACCCATCTAACACATAGTAAGAGTTGACTATGGCGCTTGGCGAGAAAGCAGACATAGCGGTGATGGGTACAGCCAGGGAAAACATTACCGATTTGGAAAAACTTTACCGCTAATTTTTTAAAATTAACATTTGAAATTTGAGTTTTAAGAAGAAAAAAAAATGAAAACTTGTGGAGATGAACCAAATATTTAAATATACACGAAATAGAGATGTAAATATAGATACATTTTTCACCCAAAAAAAAAATCAAATTTGAACTCAAAAGTGAACCACCTCACCGGCCCAATCCGTGTGCGTCGCTGCAGATCCTCGAAGTCTCAAAGCTATCCCGAGTCACGGTCGTACGTAGTTCCATCCTGGCCGCCGTGCTCGGTAATTTGACGTCGGTGGAGAGCATGTGTCAGGACTTCAGTTCTTCAGAGATCACCAAAGGAGAAGTCGGTGAGGAACGTAACGCTTGGCCGATTTCCTTTAGAAGAAGATCGACGGTCTAGATACATGGTGGCTGAGAGCAAGTGAATCATAGGGCGCAAAGGAGGCTATCAACCAAATGGCGTACTATTCACTTCATGTTTTGTCAGAGGAAGGAACTTTATTTACTTTCAGTAACTTTGCTTTTCATATATTTCAGTATCGCTATGATAAAACACTCAATACTTAAGCCTTGATGGCGTAGAATGGAAGCAAGGATGGAAAAGTATATTCGTAGTGTCTTTAGCTTAGCATACGAGTAGAACCCTAGTTATCCCGATTGCTCTGTTTGTTCTCTTATCCAGAAAACCCACCATAGAACTCAGGCAAAGATTCAGAAATTGATAGCTTCAATCCAATACTGTGCGTGATTCGGATTAGATCGTCATTGGGTCTGACAAAGGTATCAGAGCTTAAGCTGGTTCTTGGAGAAGGGGATCTGGACAGTAAGGGTTGGGAGTAATCGAATGAGCTCCCTGTAAAATCCCCGAGCTCATCCAGATCGGAAGCGCAGTGGTGAATAGTACATCTTTCAGAAAACAGGTTGGCTTGAGATACAGCTGTAAAATCCCTAGATCTGAGAGGTTTAAGGAGTCTGGTGGAAGATGACCAAAACGAGATCTCATGGGAGTATGGGTGAGGAGGAAGGAGTGTTTGATGCAAGGATAGAGATCACAAGCCTCAAGGAGGAGATTCGGGAACTGGCCGAACTGAAATCGTTGAGGGCAGATGTAGAGGGATCAAAAACCTCTTGAGTTCTTGGGGAAGTCCACCATGGGTGGTCAGACAATCTGAAGAACAAGAACTGATAGAGAGGAGAGTAGCGATAGGAAAGGAAACACTGAATTTTGGAGACCAGATTCATAGTAACCTGGTAACACAAACTCTTCCTTGCTCTACTTTTACTGTTGGAATGATGCCTGGTAGCAGTAATCTAGGGGGTCGTTCAGCTATGATAGGAAATACCACTGGAACTATACCACCATCTGCTTTCTTCATAGAACCTAGTATGCAAGGCATCTATACGGGCCCTATTTACACTAGTTCAGTGAGACTCTCAATACCCAGTTCATCACAACATGGGATGCATCCAGGAAATACTGGAGTTCCACAGGGTAGGACACATAACCCAAGAGATACATATGAGGAACATGTACCTACTGGAAACAATTGGGGAGGTGGTATAGTTACCTCAGTTAACTGCCCAAGAGGGGAAGATATCAATCATTATCCTGGAGTGCACCTTTTTTATGCCCAAAGAAACATTTATATAGGAAATGTGCATGGAAATTCAGCATATGCAGAAGCCAATATCAAAGGGCCAAGATTGGAAATTCCTTTGTTCTCAGGAGATGATGTGTTGAACTGGTTGAAGCAGTGTGAAAAATTCTTTGAAATATCGGGTACTCCTGGAGATTAGTGGGTCAATCTAGCCACTGCCCATTTCCAAGGAAGAGCAACAACTTGGTTGAGAAATGTGGGAATCCCTTGGCAAGTACTCACTTGGCCTCAACTTTGCTCCATGGCAATTGATAGATTCTCTGTCGCCAATGCACATGAAGCGGTAGAGCAGTTATTGAACATCAGACAATATGGACTAGCTGTGTCCCAGTACATTGACAAATTTGAAGAATGTGTAGAGCTAGTGAAAAGAGATCATCCTTATTTGCATGAGTCATTCTTGATGAGTTGTTTCATTGGAGGATTAAGAGGTGAGATTAAACATGATGTGTGTAGTAAAAAACCTCAGGGAATGATTGAGGCTTATTGGTATGCAAAGACTTATGAAAAGGCAGCAGTGGCCAGAAGGAATGTTACAACTGGAAACTTCAATAAGGGCAGATTTGTTAACAGGCAAGCTGAGAATACTAAAGGGAATGGTCAGAGGGTAATTACTGGTAAGAATCATCAAGACAAAGAACAGCTACCGATAGGAGCAAAGAAAGAACAGACTTGTTGGTATTGTAAGGAGCCCTGGAACAGACAACATAAATGCAAGGTAGGCAGGACTATCCATATTCTTCAAGAGATAGAGGCAGAGGAAGTAAGTGAGGCTAACTCAGAGGGGATTGAAATTCCTGATAGTGGATTTAAAACAGCCCTTGGCAGTCCGAAAAAGGAGGAGAATAGTGAGCAATTGATGCAGATATCAACACATGCAACTGCTGGTACTACTGGACCAACTACCTTCTCTTTGATTATACAGTTGAATGGGAAAAGAGCAGTAGCCCTGGTTGACAGTGGTAGTACCCACACTTTCATGAGTTTTGAGTTTGCTTTGAAGTGTGGGGGAATTATGATGCCCACACCTGCTAGGAGGGTGAAGGTGGCAGGAGGGGGAGAACTAACCACTGAAGTATTGGTACAACCTACTGATTATCAGATACAAGGTATTAAATTCAGGCATTCTTTTCAACTACTTACTCTCAAGAGTTATGATGTAATCCTGGGAGCAGACTGGATATATGATCACAGTCCAATTGTCTTAGATTTAAAGAAAAGGGTACTAACTATTTCCAAGAAAGGAAAGGTGATTACATTTAGGGATCACACTGCCCCTGGTGCTACTTTCAGAATAGACAATGAACAATTATTGAAAATGTTCAGTAAGAAGATTATGGGCTATCTAATACAAGCTAAACTGATAGAGACTGGAAAGCCAGATGAAGTTGAAAATCAAGGGCTAGGAGTGGAGCAACTCTTGAAGCAATTTGCTGATGTTTTTCAAGAAACAGACAGACTTCCACCCCCAAGAGACTGTGACCATAGCATTGTTTTAAAAACTGGGGCTGATCCTCCCAACTTAAGACCTTACAAAGTACCTCATTATCAAAAAGAAGCCATGGAAGAAATTATCAAGAAATTACTCAAAGCTGAAGAAATCAGGCCTAGCATGAGTCCTTATTCTTCTCCTGCAGTTATGGTGAGAAAAAAAGATGGAAGTTGGAGAATGTGTGTGGACTATAGGCAATTGAATGCTAAAACCATCAAGAATAAATTTCCAATGCCAATTATTGAGGACTTTCTAGATGAATTGCATGGGGCTGCTATATTCTCTAAACTGGATTTGAGATCTGGATACCATCAAATCCGAATGAAAGAAGAAGACATTCCTAAAACTGCTTTTAGAACTCACTTGGGTCATTATGAATACATTGTGATGCCTTTTGGTTTGACTAATGCTCCAGCAACCTTTCAGTCTTTGATGAATAGCATATTTGCGAAATACTTGAGGCAATGTGTGTTGGTTTTCTTCGATGACATCCTGATTTATAGTCGGAGCATTAAAGAACACTTGAATCATTTGAGATGGGTGTTAGAGAGTCTGAGAGACAATCACTTGTCGGCCAAATTGAGTAAGTGTACCTTTGCAACCAGCAGTGTGGAGTACTTGGGGCATATTATATCTGCTGAGGGGGTATCAACTAACCCGAGTAAGATTTCAGATATTGTTAATTGGCCACAGCCTACTAACATATCCAAATTGAGAGGCTTTCTAGGGCTGACAGGGTATTACAGACGTTTTGTCAAAGATTATGGAAAGATTTGTTGCCCTTTGCATGATATGCTGAAGAAGGACTCATTCCAATGGGGGCCAGCACAATCTGCTGCTTTTGAACTGCTGAAAGAGAAAATGACTGCTTGTCCGGTCTTGGCACTACCCAAGTTTGGGGAAACATTTGTGTTAGAAACTGATGCATGTGGGACAGGTATTGGAGCTGTACTTATGCAGAAAGGGAGACCCATATCATACTACAGCAAAACTTTAGGACCTAAAGCAGCTGGACAATCAGTGTATGAAAAAGAGGCAATTGCCATTCTGGAATCCTTGAAGAAGTGGAGACACTATCTATTGGGAAACCCATTGATAATCAAGACATACCAACAAAGTTTAAAGTATATGACAACCCAGAGATTGACAGAGGGAATCCAACATAAGTTGTTATTGAAGTTACTAGAGTTTGATTACCAGATTGAGTATAAGAAGGGAAAAGAGAACTTGGTGGCTGATGCTTTGTCCAGAAGAGATGTGGTTGATGGAAGTAAGCCTAGAATGTGTGCACCTATCATTATAGTGATCCCTGAATGGATAGAGGAGGTTAAGGGAAGCTATATTGGTGATCCAGGACTGGCTCAGATGCTTGAAAGAGTTCATTCAGCTAGCAATCAAGACCAAGGGTATACCATTTCAGAGGGTTTGATTAGATACAAAGGAAGACTATATGTGGGAGAAGTAGGGGAGGTGAGACAAAAACTACTAGTGAATCTTCATGCATCTGCAATTGGAGGACACTCTGGGAGGAGAGCTACATACCAAAGGGTGAAGAGGCTTTTTTATTGGCCTAAATTGAAGAGACAAGTGGAGAAAATGGTCTCTGAATGTCCAGTCTGCCAAGCAAGTAAGTCTGAAAATGTACCCTCTCCTGGGCTGTTAGACCCTTTAGGAATTCCTTATTTGGCTTGGTCCCATATATCCATGGACTTCATCGAAGGGCTACCTAAATCCAAGGGCAAAGATGTGATACTGGTGGTGGTTGATAGGTTGACCAAGTATGCTCACTTCATTGGCCTTTCTCATCCTTACACAGTTCAACAAATAGTGCAACTATTTATGGATAACATTCACAAACTGCATGGTATGCCCACTGCCATCATCACTGACAGAGACCGTATATTTAATAGTAACCTCTTCCAGGAAATATTTAATACTCTGAAGGTCTCCTTGAGGTTCAGTACAGCATACCACCCTCAAACGGATGGTCAAACCGAACGGGTTAATCAATGTCTTGAATCTTATCTCCGGAGTATGGTGTTTCAAGAGCCAAAGGAATGGTACACTTGGCTACCTGCAGCTGAATGGTGGTACAATACTTCCTATCACACCTCTTTGAAGACCACTCCTTTCCATGCATTATATGGCTATGCTCCTCCTCAGATTGGAGAGATTTCAGTACCATGCAATCTATCAGAGGAAGCTAGAACTAGTGTGGAAGAAAAGGAAAGAATGATGAATAGGATCAAGGGACATTTACAAGAAGCTCAAGCCAGAAGTAAACACTTCGCAGATAAAAGGAGGACAGAGAGACAGTTCCAAGTTGGGGAGATGGTCTACCTCAAATTACAGCCCTACCGACAAAATGCTTTTGGATTGCGAGGATCTCTCAAGCTCAGATCAAAGTATTATGGACCTTTTAAGGTGCTTCAGCGAATTGGGAACAGAGCTTACAAGTTATTATTACCCGACACAGCTGAGATTCATCCAGTATTTCATGTAAGTCAATTGAAGAAACACCTGGGAGAAAGGGCTGTTCCATTGCCACATGTACCTCTGATCAGTAGAAATGGAAAGATTAAGACAGAACCTTTAGGAGTCCTGAACCGAAGAGTTATACCTCGAGGGAATCAGGTGGTGGCGCAATGGCTGATACAATGGCATAATCTAGCCCCAGATGACGCATCGTGGGAGGATGTAATATTTTTACGAAGGGCATTTCCAGAATTTCAACCTTGAGAACAAGGTTGGTCTTGAGAAAGGGGCATTGTCAGGACTTCAGTTCTTCAGAGATCACCAAAGGAGAAGTCGGTGAGGAACGTAACGCTTGGCCGATTTCCTTTAGAAGAAGATCGACGGTCCAGATACATGGTGGCTGAGAGCAAGTGAATCATAGGGCGCAAAGGAGGCTATCAACCAAATGGCGTACTATTCACTTCATGTTTTGTCAGAGGAAGGAACTTTATTTACTTTCAGTAACTTTGCTTTTCATATTTTTCTGTAACCGCAGTAAAACACTGAATACTTAAGCCTTGATGGCGTAGAATGGAAGCAAGGATGGAAAAGTATATTCGTAGTATCTTTAGCTTAGCATACGAGTAGAACCCTAGTTATCCCGATTGCTCTGTTCTCTTATCCAGAAAACCCACCATAGAACTCAGGCAAAGATTCAGAAATTGATAGCTTCAATCCAATACTGTGCGTGATTCGGATTAGATCCTCATTGGGTCTGACAGCATGCTGCTCAGCAGCAACTTCATCTCGCGGTCCCTGCCGAGCACCATCTCCTCGAGCAAGAACCTGAGGGCTGCCGCCGGCCTCGGCGGCTGCAGTAGGGTTGGCGGCGGCGGCAAAAGTGCGGTTAGGGGCTAGCCTTGGTATAATCGGGTCTCTGGGAGTAATTGAGGAACGAGTGAGATTCTAATGAGGTGAGACATACATGTGGGTCCCACAGATAAAAAGGAAAAAAAACAATAGACTCGTTTTGTTTGGCTTACTATTTTCGAGCTGTGGCGTATATTTTGTTCATCACACTTTTTGTGGCAAGCCACATTGTTTAAAGTTATTTATTTATGGCAATGTTAGGTATGAACTAAGCATGGATTGAGTTTTGAAGATGAAGGCGACGGCATGTACCAGGTCATAGATCCAGTCGGCTATGGGGAAACAATACGGATGCGTGTCAGTATTGAAATTTATTTAAAATATAAAAATTCAAATTCTACTATTTTTTTTACCAGATGCAAAATTCACCGGGCCCACTGGTATGTTCGCGCGGTAGAAATTTTCTCGGGTGCAGCCGCATGCCTTCTTATGATACAGAAAAAAGAAATTACAATCATGGTGCAAATAGTTTGATTTCGACAAATGTCACGGTGTCAGTGATAATTTAAAAGCCCTGGAAAAGGCCAATAGCAACTGGCAAGGCATCCTGATTACCTCAACGCTCTTGTGCCTAGTTACTCTAATCTCCAACTAGTGAACTAGATACCGAAGAGGTAAGAAATGGTTTGCTGCTGATATTGGAAGCCACCATGGCGTCACATAGGGCGCATCGGTGCACCGACGACGTAGATGCAAAAGTAGATGTCCTGAAGGCTGAAGGACGTGGGTGCTGGAGATGCCTATGATGGTGTGCAGCAGGCCTCCTCTTTTCTTTCCCAATGCATCCCATTCATACACCCACAGCATCATCGTTATTATGTATCAGGGTTTCGTTAACCCTTTTCCTATACTCGTGTGTAAGTTGCTATTCCTAGCTTCCTACTACCGTTGGTTGTATTATGCTGTTGTACACAGGAGGGGGGAAAGCAGGGAATGGAGGCGGAAACGTGCTAAGACAAGTGCTTCTTATATATTGTCGGGTGAAAGAAAGGTTGGCAGGAGCATTTGTTCTCCTAAATAAGTTTGTAGGAATGGTTTGAATTTAAGAATGATCCCGTTTGATCCTCAACTATGTTTGTCTAAAAAATCAACCCTCAACTATGAAACTAGGTAACCGGCCCCCTCGACTATCGAAATAGTTCAGTTTTCACCCCCCTACGTCTGGTTTCAGTAGTGTGTTTTGCCACGTAAATGCTGTTGGCATTTCCTTGTCTTCTGTTCTATTATTGCTTCTTTCGAAAAAAAATCGCTCCAAATAAACTTCGTTTCAGACTCCAGAGATGTGCTCGGCTCTGGCCGTGAGACCTGTTGTCCCTTGTCTCCTCAATGTGACCCGCACGAATTAGCACCTTCTCTCGGCTCTCTGTCTTCACATGATGCACAACAACGCTCCTCTGCTGCATGAGCGCCATTTTCTGGAACTCTCGAACCGCCACGCCACCTTGACTGCCTACATCGAGAGAAGCGGATGCTTCTGCCTCCTCGCCCGAAACTGAAAAAGTGAAACCACTTTGTTCCATACTTGGCTCGATTCCCCAATTCCACTCCCTATCTTCTTCAAAGGCAACATCCCTGCTGATCTGAATTTTCTATGTTTCAGGCTCGAAACAGGCGATGGGCCTTGCTGCTCGGTTCCACTCCCAAATAGATCATTTGCCTACTCCGGTCATCGAGCTTCTTAGTGTAGATGTTCACCTTTGCATGTGCAATACAACCAAATACCCATAGGTGCGCCAAACATGGCTTCTTTCCTAACCATGCTTCATATGGGGTGACCTCATCTAGCGCCTTCGTTGCAGCTCTATTGAGGATATAGACTGCATGTCGTACTGCTTCACCCCCAAAACTTTCCTTGGAGGGACTTGGTCTTCAAAAGACTAAGTGTCGTTGCCATCATCGTGCAATTCCGCCGCTCTACAACTCCGTTTTGCTGTGGTGAGTTTGGAGCCGTGAAGTGGCGCTTGATGCCCTTCGCTTCACATATCGCCTCAAATTCCTTGGATAGAAAATCCCCTCCACAGTCTGATCTGATGGCATTTACATAGTGATCAGATTCATTCTCAACTTGCACCACAAATTTCTGGAATGCACTTTTTGCATCCCCCTTCTTCTTCAGCATGTACACCCACATTGCCCTGGAATAATCATCCACCAAAAGAAATAAATATTGATTACCCACGTTGGTGTGAGGTGTGATTGGGCCACATAGATCCATGTGAACCACCTCCGGTGGGCGTGATGCCCTATCCCTCGCCTATGCTGGAAACGGGCTCCTTGCTTGCTTCGCCACTAGGCACCCTTCACAAATCTGTAAGGGGTGGTTGATATTAGGCAGCCCGGTCACCATTTTCCTTGGGCGTGCATGTTCGTCTTCATCTTCATTGCCCACACCAGGTAACTGTTGGTCATTAGGAGAAAATATTGGAGGGAGATCAGCCCATCCTGGGCCTTCACCTTCTCGCCCATGATCTTTAGGTAGTACCAAGATCAACAGGCTTTGATACCAATTATCGAAATTTCCTTGTCTTTTGTTCTGTTATTGCTTCTTCCAAAAAAATCGCTCGAGATAAACTTCATTTCAGACTCCAGAGATGTGCTCGGCTCTGGCCGTGAGACCCACTGTCCCTTGTCTCCTAGACGTGACCCGCACGAATTAGCACCTTCTCTCAGCTCTCTATCTTCACATGATGCACAACAGCGCTCCTCTGTTGTGTGATCTGAACAGCTTCTCTTTTCTCTATAATCTTCACATGATAGCAACCAGCACCTTTGGTTTTTAGAACAAAAGCTGCACCCCCTTCTGGTCCCTTGCTCCCTATAGTAGAGAAAAACTGCCGAGACAACGAGAACGTAGATCCAAAACGAAATCAGAGAGAACACAATCTTTTGTTTCGGGAGCACCTAAAATGTTGCTCCTCTTTTTGGTCTTTTGTGTATATTTATACCCATAGGTAACAGAGTTGGAAACAAAAACGGTATGCAAAATCATACCAAAAACAAACTCAACACATACTCAGACTCCTAATCAAAAACTACTAAAAACAATATTAATTCCATCAAATGCCACATCACTAGTTTTTGGCTGATATGGCATCCCAGACAATAGAATCAGCAAACACGTCATCTAGCTAGGCCACATCACCACAAATATCTCTTCTACCCCCTTGATTCCATAGACCAACTCGAAGTGACGGCGTCGTTCGAAGAGCATCCTGCTCGACACCTCCCTCTACCTCTTCCTTCATGCACTACCCCAATGCCTACACCCTCCCATTCCTCCCCTCGCCTCCACCCGCTGCCTCTCCCCCTCCCTCTCTTGCTCTACGCACGTCCTTCTTGAGAAGCTCGAGATAAGGAATGACGACCATATGTCCACCACCTCATCACCATATAGGAGCTGAGCCATCCCTCTCTCTGTTCCTCTCCGATCTCACTCTAGCCTCCACAATGCACTCCTTCCCTCTTGAGAAACTACTTCGGTAGGGGAGACAGAGAAGTTGATAAGGATCCAACTAGCAAGCTAGCAGGATCTCATTATTTGGCCCGTTCTTTCATGGTACACCTTGATAGCAGCCTCCTAGTCCTTGCGCAGTACAAGAATAAGGTCTCCTTGATAAACCTTCTCCCACATACACTGCAGCACGTGAACAAAGGGTAGAAGAACCGAAGTTCCAGCGAATAAAAATACAACACCTCAATTGGATTCAACACACCAAAGAGTAATTCCTCTCGAAAATCTCAAGACCACGTCAAACGCACCACCAAAACCATGGTGATTTTCCGGTATCTATTCCTTAACTCATAACTTGTCAACTCCCTTTATAATGGGCAATGCCCTCGCCTTATATTGGCACCTAAGGGTGCGGCCAACTAAATACACGCACGGTTCCACAATTGAACCAAAAACAAACTCACGCACCAAACCAAGAGATGTACTTGGACTCAAAGTCCTAATACAAACTAAACAGGCGGTGTCCTTTTACATCTCGGAAACTAACCAGATTAATTTTGTTGGTTATAACGGCTGCAGGTGGACCCCACCCCATAGCTCGTAGAGAAAGGAAACTATGCAGGTAGAGGAAGATACACACAAGCACATGTACCGGACCATGCATGCTCATGCCAAATACAGCCTGGCCTCCTGTGACTTTATCTCCAAATATATCCGAACAGATATTCTTTCCTTCTTGGGCTGATTTTGTCGCATGCAATCCAAACCAACCAAAGTCTGGTTCCCTTGCTCGCTTCTTGGTACGACCACCTGGGCGAGGACCTGGTATAAGACCTAGACACAGACCTGATCGTGGTCGTAATCTTTCTGGATGTGGTCGTAGCCCCTCTGGAACTAGTTGTAGCCCCCTCTAGAAGTGGTCGTAGCCCCTCTGAAACTGGTCGTAGACCCTTTGGAACTGGTCGTAGCCCTTGTGAATTTGGTCGTAGACATCCAGGAACTGGTCGTAGCATTTGTGAATCTGGTCATAGACCTTCTTCCCTAGCATCCCTCTCGACCACACATAGCTTCTCTTGTATATTGCACAAAACAACACTATTTTGTGAAGTAACCTTAATTTGCAATGCTGAAACACTACTCAAAGTAACAATGCTATTTGGTGCTGCATCAGAAGTGGCTATCATTGATGGCAACAAGGAGTGGGTCGACGAGCGCGCCATGGCATCACTATAGCGAGCACTAGAGGGAGATCTGGGCAAGGTGGAAGCATTCAGCGGGCTTGGGTGAGAGCCGAGCGCATGGGTGATGATGACGTTGGCGTGCAACTAGGAGCAAGGACCAGGAGGGTAGCCGATTAGCTCATCGGAGCTGGCAGCGATGGAGGAGGCGGTGTCAGTGGCAAAGAGGAAGATGGGGATGCAACACTACAACAAAAACATACGTATAGCAACGGAAAGCATAAGCGTTGCCAAGGAAAAATCTACCCACATTTAACCTTCTTATCCTGATTTGCTCCCAACCCCCCGTCTCATTCCTTCCTCTTCCTCTAAATTAGATCCCCTTTGCCAAACCGCCACACACACTGGCCACGCCAAACCGCCGCCCCTCCCATCGCCGTCCGCCTCCATGCACGCCCCTCGCCCGCCGCCGCCCTCCCCTCCCTAACCTTCCTTCTGCTACGCGTTCCCCCCAGCGGGATCCTATGCAAGCCCCGCGTGCCCTCAGGATCGCGCTGCCTCCGCGTGCGCTGCCGCCTCGCGTGCGCCAAGCACCATCCGGATTCCGCCGCCGTGTGCGTAGCTACCTCTGCGTCGCCGAGTGCCTTCAGGCCCTCGCCGCCTCCGCATGCGCCGGCGCGCCGAGATTCCTTCGCCACCTGGTGCGGCCGAGTGTCCTCCGGCTCCCGCCGGCCGCCACCCTCCGGATTCTGGTGCCTTCTCATCTGCGCCGCACGCCATCCGGCTGCAGCCACCGACGAAGCTCGCAACCGCCCACCTCTTTGCGCCGCTGCACATGCATCAAATTTTTTTTGTGGATTAAGCTTGTGGCATAAAGTTTCAATTTGCGGTTTAGTTTTTCGATCTACAGATTGTTCATGTATCTTCAAGTGCATCTTAAGTTAATCTCAGTTATGAGTTAGTATGGTTAATTATGGCTGTTTCTGGCATAATCAAGATATGGTTTAAGCTTTAGCATCTTTAGATTGTTCATCATCTTGAATTCTTGCTAGTTCTCGGATGAATATTGTCATTTGTGATCTTCTTTGTAGAAATCGTGAATCTTTTTTTTTAATTTCAGTATTGAACTGAGGATTAATGTTATCAGATGCGGGGCGGCGCCTGCTGCGGTGGTGGCGGCACGTACTACTGCGGTGGTGGCCCGTACTAACCATGTTGTTCTCAAACTCAAGAAAGTAAATTAACATCTAACAATGGAGTTGGATGGCATCGTTGTGCTGCTGCTGCTACCGAGGTGTGTATAAGCCCCAAATTCCAGGTTAATCATATGTGTAAACTGATAGTTCTATTCAAATAAAGTTGCTCCTTTACTCATCTCCTTTGTACGCTCCTTTAATAGCCTCTTTTGTAGTTATGTATTAATAATTTTCCATGCATTCCCCTTTTCATCAATTTATTCTAGGTTCTGGTTGTTTTTTCTTCAAACAGAGAGAGATGTTGCGGCAGGTAGCATTGTCATTATGTGATTGTCCAAAGGATGAGGTGGCTTTTATCTCTTTTATAATGATAGTCTTTGATCGTGGCTTTATCACACAAATTTGGTGTGTTTTAATATATACTAGATTCATGTTTAGTTTCATATCTTTGTTATTATCGACTCAAGTTTAGCTTTTGGTTTCAACAAATAGAAATTTCCCAAATTTTAGTTTCTTGTTGTTCATCACAATGTTTTACATGAAATTACTAAATTGGTTGGATCAGTGTGCGAGATGAGTTGTGCAACAAAACATGCCACCGTTGCTATCCTCTTTGTAGGGATTTTCGTCTATGAGTGCCATGTTATGCTTTTGTTGAGGTAACTTGTTTCAATATGATTGGGTTCTTTAAATTTGTCTGTCCTCTTTATTGATCACTACTAGATTGGTGCGAGGTTACCAACAAGTAATCTAACCTCTTGATGTGAATGGAGAATTTGATGCTTTTATCAGTGCATCGATTTATTCTTGGGTTTAGTGTAGACCGTAGATTATCCTAACTGTTAATATTTGTTACCCTGCCATGTAGTTTGAAGGTCCCCGTCATGCTAAAGATGCAATTCATGGACGGGATGGCTACAACTTTGATGGGAACGGGCTAAGGGTAGGTGCAGTACGGTTTTGTAGTTAACACTTTTGAGTTCACATGTCTGATGCTCACTACGCACAGGTGGAACTCGCACATGGCGGGAGAGGTCACTCTTCTTCGGTTTTCTAACAGCTATGGTGGTGGAGGACACCGTGGTGGTGTATAAGCATTCAAAGTATCGTGGTATGGCATAAAAATTAAAAATTGAAATCAGATACTGAATGCTCTACTCTCTTTTAATAAACTGAAATCGTTTGTGCACCTTTTACAGTTCTGATTACTGGACTACCTTCTTCTACATCATGGCAAGATCTAAAGGTCTGCAGCAAGAGCATATATTTCACTTTTCTGCTTTCTTATGTTCTTGTTACGATTTCCCCTTTTCTCTATGAAGTTGTAACTCTATGAATGATGTATCAGGACCCAATGCGAAAGGCCGGTGATGTTTGTTACTCTGAAGTGTATCGTGAGGGCAGTGGTGAGTTGTTTGGGTCCCTGTGCAGTTCTTTGCTTTACTTTTTCCATTGTATTCACCAGAGCTCATCAGAAGTTGCCTATGGGTTATGTGAACAATTTACAAATAAGTGGCCAACATAATTAAATAAATCACATGTTGTTAATGCCTTGCTAAATCTACTGATTTTTTAATAGCAGTGAAATCTTGTTTCATATCACATTGCAGATCTTACAATGATATTCATGTCACGTTTGATCCTCTAGCATGTGAGGCTCATGGTGTGCACTGTATGCCTTGTTTATATTCCAGCAAGTATATTAAGAATCTTAATGCACGAGAAGATTGATCATTAAGTCATTTTCCTTGTGATACCTATTGCAGTAGTGCTTGGCTATTCTTTCAACTGGACACCATTATTTTCATCAATTTGGTTAAACGAGGACATTGTTGTCTTTAACAATGTTTCTTTTTTTTCTGAAGTCCTGTATGCTATATTGCTGCTACCTATTGTTGACCTACATCACTATTTCCTACACGTACCATAGGAATTGCAGACTATACAAATTATAGCATGCAAAATCTTATGTCTTCTCTTTATTTCTTAGCACATAGGAATAGTAACACAAACTACAGAAGGATATCTGTAATGCTTTCTGTGATGCAAAATTTATCTATTTTTATGTCACTAGCTTTCTTACAAATCCCATGAGTTTGTATTGCATTTACTTGATTTGTTTTAGGCTTAAAAGACGTCTTCCTATAAGCTTTCTATTAATGATTGGGAATTGTTGCTCCATGTATGTACTTGCCAATTGTTTGGAAGTGTTGGAATGTTATATTTTACTTTAATAATGCACTAAAAGAATTTTATTTCTCTTTTCAGATTGAGAAGATATGTTGATGGTTTGGACTGTTCGGCGGACTTGTGTGTAGAATAGAGAATGCTGAGGAATGAAGAGTTTTTTTTTATAGAACCACGGGGGCATAGAGAACGAAAATTTTTCGCTAAAAGTATAGACATGTACTTACATTTATGTTTTAGAGCGTATTATGTTATTAGATCATGATGGTACCAACTGTGCATGCCTTAAGTCTAGACTTGTGAAGCTAGTTAGAAATTCTTTGTAATGAAACAATTTTTTGTTGATGTCAATGGAAAAATTGTGTTATACACTTTCATATGTGTGTTTTGTTTAACCCGTGGGCCCTAATTCATAAGTCGACATGAAAAGAACACCTTTGCAATGGTTAGATGCGTTGTAAACAATCCTGAAACGATTTGCTAATATCAATGCCAACGCATATATATATATATATATATATATATATATATATATATATATATATATATATATATGCCACTATATAAAAATATGCGTTGCAACCTTACATCGCTTTTATTTACATGTTACCAACACTTATCTATGTGTTGTCATAGACCTTCAAATGGCTCAATGGCAACGCATACTAAATGCGTTGGTATAGACCCTTGTAGGACCGGAAAGGCGACTAGAGGGGGGGTGAATAGGAGCTTAACCAAATTTTTCTTTATCGATTAGATTCAACACAAATTTCACTCAAATAGCTATGAGAGCTATGAAAATCAATAGAAAGACACAGTGGAAGACTTGTGTTGAATTTCCTTCAAACCCCCAGAAGAAACAATCAGAAACACAATTTTTCAGCTTGATGAACAAAGTCTTTGGTGAGCAGAGTGGTCGATCGCCAAGCTCTGATGCGGTCGAGGCAGGTGAGCGATAAAATCGCACGTAAACGATGATTTCACTCGATTTCAAATCAAAAATTGATCCAACTGTTGATCTACAACTCCAAACTTCATGAAACTTGAAACATACCTTCCTAAGGATATTAGGAACCTATTCTAAGAGATGATTGAGAAGATTCATATCAAAGTTTTGATCTTTTTCAGTTTTACCGAAGGAGGGTTCAAAACCGAGCAAAAACGAAAAACAAGATCTAAAACTTGTTCGTGGGAGATTGATGATCTTAAAGATTCTAGATGTATTCCCACACATCACAGCAAGGTAGAAGAGGGCAAGAGATCAACCAAAAACTCACGGATCAAAGAAAGACTCAAAATCACCAAATAAAGAGAAGGAAGAACACAAAGAGACACATCTTTGGGAAATCATCCATAGATTGATTCATGATGTTGCTGGTTACAGCCACTCCCTCAAGGAGGACAAGAGCTCAATCCATGAGCATACAATCAACTCATCTCCTTAGAACCCTAAGCCTCTCTCTTTCTCTCTAAGTCCCTAAAGCCAAACTTGGGTTTGCAAATGGAGTGCTTGGGGTGGCTTGTCCAGCACACCCCCTATTTATAGAGAGGCCTAGCTTCTAGAAGAGTTTCTCTAATAGGCTCCCGTTAAGGCCCAACACAAACGGGACACTTACGCACGCATTTTAAAGCGCCGAAACCATCATCTCTTGACCTAAACCACTTCATCTTGCGCCGTCCCACGCCGTGGTTTAGCCAAACGTCACAAAGGCGGTATTTGGTGAAATTATCACAATACCCCTTCTCGATCCTTCTCCGAAGACCGAGTTCAATCCAGTCGAAGCAATCGCCTGCTCCGCCACGTGTAGGTTGATCAACGGCTCTCATCATGTCGGCAAGTCTCTCCCGTCCGGATCCCTCCGGAACCACCAAGGCACTTGCACCGACCCCCGCGCCGCTTGATCAAACCGTCGCACCGAACTGCCCGTTCGGTCATCATTGTCCATTCTGCGCCACGCTTGAGCCAATTGACCTCACCCGGCATCGATGATCGTTCTGGACCTCAGCTCTCCAAGCTTAGTCCCGATCCTCTCGCCGTTGACCGTCATTGACCTTCAAGACACCTGCACAGCAATAGACAGAGAAATCGTCTCCGAGAACAAGTTCTTCACAACTTGACCCACGTCAGTGAAAACATGCAATATGCAACACATATGCAAACATAAACATGGATATGACCTATCCCAAAATCAATTCTCCAAACGAATCACCAAACAGAACAAACCGCCGATCGCCATTCAATGGCGGTCGATCGCCATCTGGCGATCGATCGCTCAAGCGCCGTCGGACGCTTAAACTGACAAATTTTTGAACATATGCCGAAAGCACGAGAAATAGCAAACCAAAAGTGTCATTGCCAATTGTAACATCATCTTAATATCGTGCACATATCCTCATGATATCCACAATCTCCCCCTTGATGAACACATTGGCAATCTTTCAATAAATGTAAGTTTTAGGTTTGAAAATGAAAATACTCGTCGTTTTCGCGCAAAGGCACAACTTGGTCCATAAGCAAGAGAAAGCCGTGAAAATGACCAAGCTGGCTTCAGAATAGTGAAGGCAAGTGAGATAAGGCAACAGAAGGCACAAAAGCTTCAATTTCTAGAGAATCGCCAAAAATCTCACTTAAGATCCATATGAAAGAACAATTGTTCTATTTGACCTTCGATCATGGTGAGTATTTACGAATTGCAATTCAGATTCAGAAAAGGCAATAAAACCAAAGAATGCAAATGAGATGCTCCCACTCACAATGATCACCAACTGTTATGAAACACTTTCTCTCTAAGACTCCAAACAGCTCTAAAACAGTAATTTTATCAATCTTTCTCCCCCTTTGACAATGTATTCAGCAAGAAACATGGAAGAAGATAGAGCATGAATGAAATGGAATGGCTGCATTTTTTTTTCATTTTTAGCAACAGGAGCCATGAGAATTATCCAAGAAGACTAGATAATTATTACACCAAGCCATATTAAGTGAAGTAGCGATGTTCCATTATGGCAAAACATATATAGCAAGCTAAAGCCAACAGAGCAATAATCTAAGTTGAAATAAAGGCTTAGCATGTAAAGATGTTGAAGATCAAAGTTTAACTAAAGGTATCCAAAAATGAGTCAAGCCATGTCTATACGCAAAATGGAACCCAGAAACTAGACAAAGAGTCAATTTTGAGCATTTTGAGTGCAATTAAGAATCAAATTGTTCAAGCAATTGGAATTTTAGCATATTTTAGCACTTTGCTGAAATACTTCAGGTTTTATCTTAGTAAAGCAAGTCCTGGACTAGGAGTCATCCACAACTGCCTCCTAAGCTTCAACCAAAAGATAATTTTGTTTTCTTAGCAATGTGCTAGATCTCAAGCCTTGCCGCGACCATCCCAAGCAAGAAAGCTTAAGAGAGTGATCTAGGTCATCCAAAACTCCCCCTGAGTTCAAGCCTAGTACAATGGCAAGCCATCTCATGAGAAAGAATTGGTGAGATCAGTTTTTTCGCACAGAAAAGCTTATAATTTTTTTTATTTGCTTGACTTAAGAACTTCCAAAGCTCATTACAAAACTCATATCAGATTCAAGACTCAATTAAGCACATATGACATGGCGTGAATCATAAGACGATCACTCTAGAAAAACTAGTCACAAGATTCAAGAAGTCATGTTTTGATTCAGTTTGCTCACAGATAATAAAGCTATCATGGCACAAGCTAAGCTATACATGTAAAACCATAAAAGAAGCCTTAGCACACTAACACAAGACATGGCAGGGTATAAAGTATGAAATCATGTCATACAAGGATAATAATCAAAGCTCCATGAATTTAAATTACAATGCAAGTTGTAGAATGGAAAATGCATTATGATATAATGAAAGCAAAAGAGCAAAACTCCCCCCTCAAAACAGGCCAAGAGGACTAATAACCCCTAACTCTCCCCGCAAAGTAGCAAAACGAGAAGAATCAAGAGCCTTAGTGAAAATATCAACCTTTCTTTGCTCGGACTCAACAAAATGAAGCACAACATCACCTTTCTCAACATGGTCTCTAAGAAAATGATATCGAATATCAATGTGCTTGGTCCTAGAGTGTTGCACTGGGTTTTTAGCAATGTTTATGGCACTAGTGTTATCACGAAAAGAGGAACACTATCCAAAAATAACCCATAGTCCCATAAAGTAGACAAGATCCAGAGAACTCGAGAGCAACGTCTTCTTTGCAGCTACATACTCGGCCTCGGCGATGGACTGTGCAAATGTAAGACTGTTTCGAGAAGACCAAGAAATAAGAGATGTGCCCAAGAAATGACAAGTGCCGTAAGTACTCTTCCTATCCACTCTATACCCGCAAAATCAGCATCGAAAAAGCCGAATAGAGAGCGAATCGTAAGAAAACCGAGTCCAAAGTCAAGAGTGTCCCGGAGGTACTGAATATGCGCCGCATCGCTTGACGATGAGAAGCACGAGGAAGCTCAAATCGAGCGCACGACACACACAATGGTGTATGTCGGCCCGACACTTTGTGAGGTAGAGGAGGAGCCGATCATGCTACGGTACTCCTTCCGATCCACGGGCTCTCCATCCTCATCAGGATCCAGCACGGTGGTTGTGGCAATGGGAGTAGACACACTACTACAGAAACAGTCATCACAGACGGTTCGGAACCCTCATCACGATTTGTTTCGAACCGCCCGGATAAGTTGGTCTCGATAGCGAGTTGTTATTACGACGATCGAGTAATCGTCTATGATACCAATATCACGAGCGGTTTTATTAAAACCGCTCGTGAAGGTCGATATCACGAGCGGTTCTATACACTAACCGTCTGTGAAGTCAGAGTATCACAGACGGTTCTATACACTAACGTCAGGAACTCGAGTATCACGAGCGGTTACGTATACTAACGTCAGGAACTCGAGTATCACGAGCGGTTTATATGTAGAACCGCTCGTGATACTCGAGTTCCTGACGTTACTATACATAACCGTCTGTGATACTGGCATTTACAGACGATTGTTTTTAAAAACCGTCTGTGATAGTTCATTACACTAACTAGTTTTCACCGATTTTTGGCTAGCCTCAGGAATTGCTAGCCATGCCCTCTGAAAACAAGCATGCAGAAAAACAGATACATCACAGATAGTCAATTGTCGACAAACTCAATTATTGTAATTACTCAAAATAAATTACAAAAGATCACATTTGTTCAAGTATTGTTACAAAATAAATTTGATTACAATTGAGTCAATTGTTTGCAGGTGGTTGAGAAGTGCCGGCAGGGTGATGCGCTCGGTCGGCAGCGGAGTGAAATTCTCCTGTGTCCTTAATTATCTCTAATATGATAAAGCCGCAGAGCTTTCCTCGAATGTCCTTGATCTCATTATCAAGGAGTCCATCTAATTCTATATTCAAGCCCTGTCGCTAGCAAGAGTAAAGTGTTATGCATATATATTTAATTTTATAATTAGAAAATAATTATTTGGAGATTCACAAACCTCGGGATCCTTCTTCCTAGCTCTAATGATTTGCTCCATATGATGGCAAACGTAGATTGCACATAACTCATCATTTTTTTGTCATGTGCACTGCAAAAATAGAATTACATATATCAGTTCGAGATGCGTTATTATGAAGTATGATATAGGATTATCGTATTATAGCGCGTACCGGAAATTTTGTCATGTGTGTTAGTTGGGCACTCTTTCCATCGTATATTCCTTTGTTGGCAACATAGTCGATGAACGACCTACATGATTCCAAAAATTTATCCTCGGCCATTTCAAACTAATGAAGACTAAAATAGAGTTATGTATGAAGGAAATGAGCATACCTGTCGAGTATTCCTCCTAGAATGCTGAAGTCGTGGTTGTTGCGGATTAGGGAATCAAGGTATATCACATGGTTCCTCTTTGGTATGATGACTAAAAAGATCCAGTGGTACCTACTCATGTATGTCACTATAGTCATTAAACCCGAGTTCGTCTTTGCGTATAAAGTAGAGCAAGTAGTGACACTTACCCACGGTTGTAGGGCACCACGATGTACTTGGTGTTCTGCTGACGAAGCAATGCCTGTGTTATGTATTTCTCGACGAAGGACGAGTCTGTTTGGATGGTTTGCAATGATACCACATGTGGGTCGAGAAACCCACCGTTCTTTCCACCGGACATTTTTCATCATGTATCCGTACATAAGAAATGAGTTGTGATATTTATCGGTATTACGTGAATGTAGAACTTGATTGTATGCACTTACGATGTCAACATCGTGAAACGAGGCGCCAAGGCCAACGAGGTTGAATAGGTCATATAGGTCGTTGAAGCCCACGACGAAGTGGTTCGTCCGTTGAAGAAATGCTTATCCTCGTATCGGACGGTGATTCGATGATCGCACCCTCCTTTTGGGTCCTATCCAAGTACCGAGCACGCAAAGCCGACAAGCATATCCAGCACGCCCTAATACTGCGTGGAGCACAACGGTTTTCCGAGGATGTACTTCGCGGATATTCCCGACTTGCCAGACTTGAGGGGCGCCTTCGTCGATTTCGATTTGGTCTTAAGCATTGGCAGCGTCTTCTTGCGAGACGACTCGGGACCCGATACGGTGACACGCTTTTCTTGTTCCTTCGATGTCTTCTCTAAGGGAACCGAAAAGGTGGCCTTCTGAGGCGAAATATGAGATGGAGTCATGGAGGGTCCCGTTGGAGAGGAATGGTCGTGTTGAGATCGCGGCACTGCTGGGTCCAGGACGATGTCCTTCTTGGGCCACTGGATAAAACTGTGCACGGCATCCCCTAGTGTTGTGATCTCTTCGTTCGGGCGAATCTCCAGCGGGACGACCATGAAATGTTCATGTACCATGTCCACCTCCACCTGGTGTAACCTGCGCCACTGGACACCGTCTTTGCCGCTTCCCTTCCCGGTATGGATGCACCATCCCCGCGGCCTCAATAGAAATGGACCCAACTAACCTCACTACGAGCTTGCGGCCGTCGTCTCCTACAAAGCGATACGCAATTAGCTAAAGTGTCCTATAGGTCTATCTTTCTGCATTCCATAGATGTACATTACCTTGATCTCGTCTATCGGTAATTGGACATCGTCATGTCCGAGTATGCGTGGGCGCGACGCTACTCGATGTCGGCGGGATGGCTCCCAAATTAACGAGGCGGCTTGCATCTGCTGCCGGTGAGAGTTGATTCAATTGATCTGCAATCTGTCGACTTTCCTTCAAAATGTTCATCATCTCATGCGAACCGGTCCTCATGCTCGCCTTAGATCTCTTCCTACTCCTATACGTGCGATGAGTCGTCTGCGAATCCATGACTCCATGGTACGGTAACCCTAAGACCTCGCGTGCGTCCGGTGTTCCTTGTTTCCCGGGCCGTAGAGAGTATATCCTTCTCCTGTCTACATGGAAGGAGCCTTGGGAAGTTTGGGCGAGATAATTCACGCCGCAAGAAGTCATCATGTTATTATAGACACTATGAAGTTATATATGGAGTTATTAACTAGGTAGTTCGACATACTTACAAACGTTGAGACACTTCCTCGTCTGTCGGGTTTGTGAAAGAGATGCTTCCGAAGGCGAGACTTTGCCTCGCTTTTAACCGGGCTAGGGCGCGGGTCTGTGACATCGTGAAACGCGTTGTCCTCGCGCCGCCCATTCATCATATTTTCCTGCGTATCCGTGGTGCGAGTGCGTGCGGATGAGTGTTTCGTGTCTGGAGAGCTTTGTGTGCCGCACTTTGCTCGTTAAATTCGGGCGTCGTCTTCATAGCAACAAAGGCGTCCCATGTTTCCTGCGTCAAGAATCCGTTGCGCGAAGGCGTCGACCAGCGTTCACTTACTTCGTGACAAGAATACTCTTGAACGACCTCCACGATTTATCGATCGTGAGCATCGCCGTCCGTTCCACGTGTGTCATGTCTGCTTCTGGGATAGTGAACTTTTGTAATAGTTCTGTCCACAACGCGCCTCTCGCTTCTTCCGTCAGATCCTTCCACCTTGGTGTGGTGATGGGGACCCGTTTCCTTGCAAGTATCCCGCACATGGTCCGGAATCTCGCCGCTGAGCTCTTGGGACGCAGAGGGACCCCAAACTCACTAACCTCCGTGATGACCAGTCGGCCCGCAGGCATCTTCGATTCTCCTCTGCCATCTCGCTTTCGTGTCATTGTCGTCTGCGGCGTCGGCGACGGCGGGGAAGTTGGTGCCTCTGCCATCTGCGGCGTCGGCGACGGTGGGGAAGATGGTGCCTCTGCCATCTCGTTTACTTGCTATCTATATAATTAGTTTGAGATATATTACTACCCAGGCCAGGGCCCAGGGTTAAGCACACCGAAGAAAACAAACCGTCACGAAGGATTAGGATAAATAGAAGAGAGCATGCATGCACTACTTGTATATCTGTAATTACTATAAAGCAACCTTAGTATAGTGCCGCACTTATGCAAACACCGTGATAATAAGATACGACTCATGCAATAGCAACAGTGAATCAGCTATAGCTCAAAGTATGTGAAAACACGACAAATATATATGGTGCCATCAATATCTATATATTGCAAGTCCTTATAGTACTCAATATAGCTTAAGAGTGAGATTGGATGTTTACATATACAAAGGAGGCAAAAAAAAAGTAACATAAACTAATTAGTAGTGCACAGAGGTCCATGAAATGAACAAGATGGGCAAAAGACCATGGAGCGAACAATTTCAACAACTTGCAGCTGATGGAAACGTTTTTCTATGATTGAATTATCCTATGTAGTATTAAAAAAACATGCAACACTAAAACACCATCAAACATGGTACATATTACATCAAGGGCAGCTAGTGAAATGCAAAAGGAGGCTACAAATGTTTAGCCTACTCCTATTATACCCTAGCATAGGATATATGTATGTCATATCTAAAATTTTCATACCGTGAAATTTTAGTAGGTTGTAATCATGTTTATTCTATCTAATCAACCAAATGTTGCCTCTGATGATCTTCACATATATACACTGAAGAAGCATGTTTTTTCCTTCCCATCATTAAATCCAGACCACATTATCTTTTTAAATTATAGGATTATCATCTCCCTCCTGTGCCTTTTCCTTGTGCTCTGTTTTCATATTGTAGGTTAGAGATTCCATAGCACCCTTACAGTACCACTTCTCTATGAAACTGCACACAACACAATTGCCCGATTGCTACCTCCTCACTGTCTATAGTCCAAGTCCCGATATTGAACCTCCAGTTCAAATCAAGAACCAGATTCAGATAAATAATGTACCAATTCATGCATCTCCATCAAACATATGTGCTCTCATTCGATGAGGTATCGATTGCTATCAAACCACACAGAAGGGAGTAGCAAAAATGAACTGTCTGAGGCGCCGAGGCGGAGGCGCTGAGAATCGGGAGCAGCGGCGCGATCGGGCGGCGCGAGGTCGGGAGCAGCGGCGCGTCGGGAGCAGCGCCGAGGTCGGGCGGCGCCGAGGTCGGGGCGCCGAGGTCGGGAGCAGCGACGCGGTCGGGAGGGCGCCGAGGTCGGAGCGCGGCGGCGAGGTCGGCGGCGATGTCGAGGTCGAGGCGGCGGTGAGCGGAGCCTAGAGGAGGCAAAGGCGCGCGATAAACTCGATGGTGCGGCGGAGGAAAGGACGAGTGAGAAAACCTAGCGGTTCCCACCTTATAAGACGCTATCACGAGCGGTTCTTTACTAAAACCGTCTTTGATAAGTAATCATAAACGGCTCTATCTACTAACCGCTGCGTGATACGTTCCATATCACGAGCGGCTGTTTAAACCGTGCGTGATAAACTCATATCACGCAGCGGTTTGTGTCTAGAACCGTCGTGTTGTGGGATATCACGCAGCGGTTCTTAAATACAACCGTCGAGATAATCTCATATCACGACGGTTCTATATTAGAACTATCTGTGATAGCTCCAGACAATTATCAATTACAATGAACTCGTGACAATGAACATCAATATCCACATATATGAGAGATGACAAAACACGGTGACAAGTATATATGAAGACAAGCTCATAACACATTTTACTTCAAAAACCAATTGTCGGTTACGATGAACGTCCACATTGACATCAATATCAAAATATATGAGAGATTACAAGTCCATAACACATGATATTATAGAATAAATTAATTACAATGGATTAAAATCTTAATTAAAATATAGCCCTTCATGATGATCGTACGCGATATAGCTAGCTTCCTCACCGGGTTCTTCCTCGAACTCGATGCCATCTCCGAAAGGAGGCAACTCATCAAATTGATTGTATTCTTCCTCGTCCACTACATTCTCAACTCCGACAATCCTTCTTTTCCATGAAGAACTACGTGGCGTTTCTTATTTGCCGGTCGGTTACATAGAATACTTGAACAACTTGATTAGCCATCACGAATGGTTCGTCTTTGTATCCGACACGTTCAAGGTCCACGGTAGTGACGCCGCATTTGTCAACTTTCACCGTGGAGATGGACCCAACGACACCAAATAGGGGATCTTAAAAGCACGTAGTCGAGCTCCCATATCTCCTCTATTTGCCCATAGTACGAGCTCCTCACCCATCGATCGAATGCATCTATGCGGACACCATTGCTCGGATCAGTGCTCTTCCTATCTGGTATCGTATAAAATGTGTACCCATTTATGTCATATCCTTGCCATGTGACAATTGTAAATTGTGGCCCTTGTGCCAACCATAGCAATGTATCATCACTTGATGACCTCCCAGCGATTCGCACCTTTAACCATCCGTTGAACCGATGGTTGTGCTCTCTCATGATCCAAACCTCCGACCGGTTTGGATTACATTGGCGTACCATGTCTTTGTGCTCGCCGATGTGCGGGACACTTCATCATGTGTTGCAAGACCATGAAATGGGCTTGAGCGTATGTATCCAGATCGGGAGTGATTGATTTCCTTCCGATGGTCCCGATACCATCAAGTCTCCCCTCATGACGAGATAGAGGCACACCTATCGAATCCACCTGAGCCATATAGTCGACGCAGAACTCAATGACCTCTTCGGTTGCATAACCTTCGATGATGCTGCCCTCCGGTCGAGATCGATTCCGTACGTAGGACTTGAGAATTCCCATGTACCTCTCGAACGGGTACATATGACGTAGGAACACAGGGCCGCATATCTTTATCTCTTTCACAAGGTGAACAATGAGATGGACCATGATATCGAAAAATGACGGAGGGAAATACATCTCAAGATGACATAGAGTCGTCACCACCTCGGCCTGCAGAGCATCTAGTCCTTGGGGATCGATGACCTTCTGAGCAATTGAGTTGAAGAAATAACACAGCCTCAAGATTGCCACTCGGACCTTGTTCGGCAAGATACTCCTAATTGCAACAGGAAGCATTTGTGTCATCAGCACATGACAATCATGCGACTTCATACCAATTAATTTCAAATCTTGCATAGAAACAAGTTTCTTAATGTTAGCAGAGTAACCAGACGGGACTTTCACACCATGCAAGCTCTGGCACAGTTCATTTCTCTCGGCCTTGGACAGAGTGTAGCAAGGCGGGGGAGGTATGCGTTCGTCTGTGTCGCCTCTTGCGGTGCCAACTCGGTCCTTATGTTCATATCGACCAAGTCTCGCCGTGCGTTAACACCATCCTTTGTTTTGCCACTAATGTTCAGTAAGAGATCAATCAAGCTATCACATACATTTTTCTCCACAAGCATGACGTCGATGCAGTGGCGAACTTCTAAGTGCTCCCAATAAGGCAAGTCCCAAAAAATTGACCGCTTCTTCCAGATGTTCTTTTGACGGGTTCTTAATTGACGTCCCTTCCCAAGCACAACATCGATATCCTTAACCATATCATAGACATCTTTCCCTCTAAAAGCCCTTGGAGCTGAACCGTCCTCCTTATTTTCGTCGAATTCTTTCTTCATCTTCCGGTATGGGTGACTCCTGGGAAGGAACCTACGGTGACGCGTATACACAGTTTTGCATGAGTTGTTTAGCCATATACTCTCAGTAGCATCTAGCGATGCGGACAAGCTTTGGCTCCTTTTGTATCAAGCCCGACAGTTACCCAGGCAGGAAAATCATTGATGGTGCGAAACAACATGGCGTGTAAAGTGAAGTTCTCTCGTTTATACGCATCCCATACTGTACCCCTTCGTTCCACAGTGTCACAAGATCTTCCAAAGAATGGTGCTAGGTACACATCAATATCATTCCCAGTGTTGTTTCGGCCCTTGGATAAGTAGTGACATCAAAATGTACTTCCGCTTCATACACGACCAAGGAGGAAGGTTGTACATGCATAGATTCACGTGCCAGTCTTTGTGTCGATCGCTCATGTTACCGAACAGATTCATTCCATCTATACTCAACCCTAACCTTATGTTCCTTGGTTCTGCATCGAACTCTTCGAAGCTCCGATCGAAGTTTCTCCACTGGGCAGAATCAGCAGGGTGTCTTAGCTTTCCATCTTTCTTACGGTCCTCCGAGTGCCAACGCACCAATCTTGCCTCTTTTGAGTTCGCAAATAAATGCTTCAAACGTGGGATCACGTGCGAGATACCACAACATCTTAGCAGAGGTCCTTGCTTCAACCTAGCAAGATTCGACGCTTGTATCGGGATGCTTTGCACACGGGACATACATGCATGTCTGCATACTCTTTACGGTAGAGGATACAATCGTTCGGACATGCATGTATTTTTCTACTTCCATTCCCAATGGACAAAGAACCTTCTTTGCTTGGTAGGTGGTGTTGGGCAACACGTTTCCCTCCCGGAAGAATGTCCGCTAGAGACCTAACAACGCCGTGAAACTCTTATCGGACCAACCATTGCTTGCTTTTAATTTAGCGGCTCAATCACGGTTGACAACCTTGTATATTCCGGCTTGCGGCCGGGAACAAAGGTCTCACCGAGTCCTCCATTAAGCGCTCGAATTTACAAAACTCTCTCTCACTGTAGTTCTCTTCTGCATCACGTAGCATCTGATCCAGATTGTCATCGTGTGACCTATCCTCATCAAAAGCACAGTCTACATCCGGCATATCGTTGACATCCGGCATATCGTTGACTTCCTCGGCGATGTCGTTATTACTAACTTCCTGTCGCTCTTCACCGTGACTGGTCCAACATGTATACCCTTTTTGAAACCCTTCAATCAAGTGTGCTTCTATCTCGCGGGTTGGTAAACATCTTCAGATTATCGCAATCAATGCATGGACAGTACATAAATTTTATCCCCTTTTTGAACATATCCTGCTCGGCGGCTCTTCTAAAAGCAACCACGCCATTAATGTACTCTTGACTCACACGGTTCACACCATACATCCAGTTTCGGTCCATCTACGCTACACATGTAACAAAATATATAGTGTCAAATTAGATTAATAAAATCTCTCTCAACCGCTCTCTCTCTCTCATTTCCTCCCCCTCACGTAACTTTAATATTATTCCAACCACCCAATGAAAAATATTATTCTATTCCCTTACATCCGGATAGAAAAGTTTGCATCGGTTCCTAGAGTTTTGTTTCGGAATAGGCAGCTTCTTCCACTTGTCGAATCGGTTCCTAGCATCAAATCTAGCCATTCGAACCGGATAATTAAGCATGTAAATTGTAGATGCTCTAAAGGGTAGAGTTTCGGGATTTGTTCAAAATAGCTAATAACTGCATTCCTAATAATGGGATTAATTCCTTACTACTTTGTGTGCTTTTATTATTCCTTGGTGCGATTGCGAAATCCGCACAATTCCTCTTCACGTATGGTTACCCGATGCTATGGAAGGACCCACTCCCACTTCGACTCTTATACGCGATGCTTAGCATATTCTACGATATCTTAATTGGTTTATAAAGATTGTTACCCTCGGAGCTCACGCGAAAATACCAAATCGATCTCTTCCGATTTCTCTCCTTCTCCTCCCTTTCTCCTCTCCTTCTCCTCCTCTCTCTCTGTGTCGGCGCAGTGGGCTTTATCCGGGAAAGGGCTCAAATGGGAAGGGCGAGGGTACTCCAAAGTATTTATAAGCGAGATATCACGCACGGTTCACAATATGAACTGCTCGTGATAGGCATATATCACGACGGTTTATAAATAAAACCGTCGTGATATGTCACGACGTGATATTTATCAACCGCTCGTGATACTGAGGATTATCACGCATTTTATATACGTAACAGTGTGTGAAATATCACGCAGCGCCTATTTATAAACCGCTCGTGATATGGAGGATTATCCTGACGGTTCATAAATAGAATCGTATGTGATATTTCCTGCACGATTACGTATATAAACCGTCTGTGATAATCATATATCACAGACGGTTACTAGTAAGAACCGCTCGTGATATCTTGCAAAGCAAATGTCGCGCCCAACAGACCCAACACAGACGGATTCAAATTAACCCGTCTGTGATGGGGTGTCTTCTATAGCCTGTTTTGTAGTAGTGACATTGGTCTACTGCTTCCCATGTCGAAGCGCCGAAGAAGGTCCTTTGTATACTTACTTTGATGAATGAAGGTGCCTTCTTTCAGTTGCTTGACTTAAAGACCAAGGAAGAAGGTCAATTCGCCCATCATGCTCATCTCGAACTCCCTGCTCATAGAATCTGAAAATCTGGATACCAAAGCATGAGAAGAACCACCGAATATGATATCATCCACATAAATCTGAACCAATAAAAAGTCACTGTCATACCTGAGAGTGAACAAGGTTTTATCAACTATTCCCATTTTGAACTCATTATTAAGCAAGAAACTCTTAAACCTATCATACCAAGCTCTAGGGGCTTGCTTCAATCCATGCAAGGCTTTGTATAGTTTAAAAACATGGTTTGGGAACTTATGATTTTCAAAACCAGGAGGTTTCTTGACATAGACCTCTTCTTCTATGAAACCATTAAGAAATACACTTTTGACATCCATTTGAAAAAGCTTAAAGCTCTTAGAAGAAGCAAAAGCTAGCAGTATGCGAATGGCTTCTAATCTAGCGACAGGAGCAAAGGTCTCTTCAAAGTCTAAGCCCTCTACTTGGGAATAACCTTGAGCTACAAGCCTAGCCTTGTTGCGAACTACCAACCCATCCTCACTTTGCTTATTTTTTAAAATCCATTTTGTTCCAATTACATGAATATTAGGTGGAGGTTCAACTAAGGTCCAGACTTTGTTTCTTTCAAATTTTTCAAGTTCTTCATGCATGGCATTTACCCAAGAGGAATCAGATAAAGCATGGGTGACATCTCGGGGTTCAAACGACGCAACAAAAGCAGAATGTGCATGAGAATCAGAAGAAATAAACCTAGAGCGAGTAACTCGCTTATCGAGATCCCCAATCATCTACTCAGGTGGGTGTCGTCGCTGAATATGAAGAGGAGCTCCTGGTGCAGAGGTGGCCTCTACCTCATGGGTTGTGGAGGTAGGAGCAGAACCACTCAGATCGTTGGTGAAGATAGGAGGAGGCTGCTCAGCTGAAACTGGAGTAGTGGAAGCAGGCTCTCCAACCATCTCAGAAGGGACTTGAGGATGGATTGGGTCTTCATCCTCAGAGTCATCATCGACGAAGATGCTTTCTCGAATATCAGAAACCTGTGTACCTGCAGCATCGGGTCTAGTACCAGGACTAGCCTCATCAAAAGTGACTTCGCAAGTCTCAATAATTTTGTTAGTATCCAAATTAAATACACGATAGCCACGAGAATGAGTAGGATATCCAAGAAATATGCCATCAGAACATCTAGATTCAAATTTATCCAAATTGTCATGTTTAAGAATGAAGCACTTGCAACCAAAAATCTTGAAATGAGAAACTTTAGGCTTACGACCAAATCTAAGCTCATAAGAAGTCTTACCAATAACAGATCTTAAGAACACCCTATTAGAGATATAACAAGCAGTAAAGATCGCCTCGACCCAAAACCTCCTAGGTGTGGAATGCTCATCTAGCATGGTCCTGACCATCTCTACAAGGGTCTTGTTCTTTCTCTCAACAACACCATTCTGCTGGGGAACTCTAGGAGAAGAGAACTGGTGCTCAATTCCCCTATCAGAGCAGAAAGTGGCAAAGGAAGAGTTCTTGAATTCTGTCCCATTGTCACTCCTAATGGCTCTCAAAGCTCCAAGAAGGTCAACAGCAAGTCTAAGGACCAACTCTCTAAAGAACCCAAAAGCCTCGTCCTTAGAAACCAGAAAATAAACCCAAGAATACCTCGAGAAGTCATCCACAATGATAAGCACATACCACTCTCCTCCAGCAGACTGGACTCTAGAGGGGCCAACAGTGTCTAAGTGCAAGAGCTGACGTGGAGTTGGCTCTGCGCACTCGGGCTATCAGAGCTTAGTGGACGTGGGCAAGAGACAAGAGGCGAAGGGAAGGCCGGGGAAACCGAAGGCGGCTCGGTGGGGACCGGCGTAGGGGAGGAGCCGGAGAGTAGCCAAGGGGGAGCACGAGCATGCCGGAGGCGGCGCCGGGTCGAAGGGGAGCCAGGAGGAGCCGAACCAGGTGAAGCCGTAGGTGGCAGCGCATGGAGCTGGGGGGCAAACCGGGCCAGGGCGGCGGCGACGGGCCAGAGTGGCGGACCGGCGGCGGGAGCGTGATGGCCTATGCACGGGGAGGCTGCGTCCAGGGAGGAGGAGGCGACGACGGGATGCTTGGGGGAGAGAGATTTAGAGAGACAGAGAGAGCATCGGGTAGAAAGAGAGAGCAGAGGTTTGCCAGCGTGGACGCTTGGCTGGCAGGGGAAAATGATTCTTTTTTCCATGTGGCACGAAACACTGGTCAAAACCGCCCTCAAACGCACGGATGGACTCTTTTCTTCCGGTATCTAAACTTTGAGGTGCGTTATATCTGGTATTTCAGTTGAGGGACGAAAACTAAACTAGGGCAAAAGTTAAGGGACGAAATGTATACTTAACCCAATCAAAACAAAGCATTTGGAAAAAAACGTGTTGGAAAAAATTATAACATCGCTGTGAACCGTATGCAATATTTTTTCTATAGATACAATATTTTTTTCAATAGATCGTAACATTTCATCAAAATCCAAAAATTAATAAAAGTGGAGAGGGGAACCGAGCCATAGGCGAGCCCGAGTGGCCAAAGGCCGAGCGAGCCGAGCCAGTGCAGCACCGGCAGGGGGACGAGGCCAAAGGGAGCGGGCCAGTGCGGCGGCACTAGGGGAGGAGGAGGCACCGGGGGAGAGGAGCCGGCAGCGGGCAGAGCCATGGGTGGCGACGCAGGTGGGCAGCAACAGCGCTAGTCGAGCCAAGAGCCAGGAAGCGACACGATGGAAAGTTTCTAGCGGCGCCAGTAGTCGCAGCTCCAGCGCCACCGCCAACGCCATGCTTCGCGCCCCCGCCGTAGTGCCCTCGCCACCGTCGGAGCTGGAGAGCAGCGCCTCCAGCCAGCGGCCCATCAGTTGATTTCTCCGTGCGTGATGTGCCATGTAGCAGCAAGAATCACAAGATCTTTTTGGTGTGTTTATTGAAGTAAGTAGCTTCAGATTGGGGATTTGGGGTGAAATGTTGGAAGGGGAGCGAAGGGGAAGAATGCTCTAGATTTTTAGACGGGAAGGTGGGAGTTGGGAGTGGAGTAAGGCTGCTGGGTGGGAGTTGGAGTGTAGTAGGTGGGACTGATGGGTAGCATGTAGGGATAGAAAATAGTAAAGGATAATCTGTTTTATCCGATATTCATATCTAAGAAAAGCAAATGTGGTAAGTAAAATTTGTATTGGAATAGAAAACGAGTACTATCCTAGAAAAATGGATAGTATCCGTATTCGGTATTATTAGTATCCGGTTACTATCCGGGAAAAATGGATAGTATTCGTATTCGGTGTTATTCGTATCCGGGAGATAGTATCCGGAAAAAACGAATACTATCCATTTTTCTCGAAGACGAATATGGATACAAATACTATATGTTTTTCCCCGGATACGAATACTATCCGTTTTTTCTCCGGAACGTTTCTGTTTCGACGGGGTCTTGATTCGGTATCAAATCTATGGCAGTTGGGTGTTCTACCGAGATTTGTCGCAAAAGTTGTAGGATATTCGCATTCGACCGAATTGAGTAAATATTCGATTCGAATTCGAATTTGTTACAGCATTCGATTTGTATTCATTTTAAAAATATAGATTCGTATTCGTATTCGAGACTATTCGATCCGTTTCCATCCCTAGTAGCATGTGACTATGTGAGAGAGCATATGGTGGGAAGCGGATGAGATTGAGTGGCTGAGAATCGTCCGAACGCTTCGGACGTCAGAGTGCTATTGTTTCCCTTTGAATTTTAAATATTGTCTGTGCATCTCACACAGAACATCTCCATGTTTCAATGGAAAATTGTATGCCCGGCAGGTCCTTTAAAAAAACAGAAATGCTAAAAATCTGCCGCATGATTTTTTTTGTGTGAAATCAATCGATTTTCTGACCATGCGATCCGCTTGGAGATTCGTGCTCCAGGGCGAATTGTATGCCATGACGTGTCCTTAAAAAAATGGAAATGCTAAACATCTGCCGCATGATTTTTTTGGTGTGAAATCAGTCAATTTTCTCACCTTGCGATCCGCTTGGAGATTGGTGCTACAGGGCGGCGTCCTCCTCGTCACCAGCGAAGCTGCCTCATCGTTGCAGGAGAGAGAAGGTGCGCAACGTCCAAACATGCCCAATCATTGTTTAAACTTAGCAGTAATCATATTTAGCTTCACAAATCAAAATACCGCGATGTCGTGCTGTTACCGTGAGCTCTCTCGATCGCTCCAAAAGGAGATGAGCGCTTTCTGGCCTTGTACATTCAGCTTACGCCGTTGCCGCCTCCTTCAGTCCTCCTCATCATTTTCTGCTTGGTCTGCTGCCAATGAAACCATGGCACAGCATTGACACTAGCGATATGTCTCTCGAATCCCTCTGTTCAGGTGAGTTCATGCAGTTGCACTGTGCAACTTGCACATAACATTGATGCATGAGTGCTACCATTATTTGCTTGTTAGCGTGGTGCTGTATATACAGAAATGCAAAAAGAAAGAAGAAAGTGGAATGAAGGCGGAAGTGTTAAAAGAGTAAGTGATTTTATCTTATTGGGACAAGTTGGTGCATGGAAGCATATGTAGCTTTGAACTCGTAACAATATTGTTAGTGTTTCATATGGAAGAATGAAGATCTTGATGTTTGAATAGAAATTGTATCCCATAGTCGTCCTATTAAAATAGAAAATGCCATCCCGTACTTTGAAAAGTACTACACACATGGATGCATATACCAAACAGAAAATGCATTCTTATCTGAGAAGTTTCACATACGAGTGAGGTCTTCTTTTATGCATAAAAGCCAGGGTCCTCGCATACACAATTTTTAGAAGGGTGCAGTTGGTGTACACAATTATCCATAACTCGCATACAACCAAGAGGCCGTGAGATGAAATCTTGAAAAAAAATCCACAATAAACCCACTTAACATGTACTTAATGGAATCAAACACACAGCATTTAGCCATAATAAACACGAGTATCACACGGGTTGGACTAGCCACTGATTCGCTCCAATACTATATTTTCCATAGTTGAGTGTTTCAGCAGAACTCCTGCGATTCTTAAAAATAAGGGTAATAATACGGACCTGACGTCCGATTAGAACCAAACCGCTCGAACTCCTCGTCACTCGCGTGCCTGCCCCCGGGCCGACTGTCCGCCTCCACTACGTATAGACTTGTGACTTCTGAGTTATTAATCCTTACAAGGCATCTGTCCCCAGCAAGTGGACGGCGAGAGCTAATCTATCCACCAATCCGTACGTAAGCCATCGTTTTACATTGAGCTTTGACCTTTGGCATGTGCTTGTGCCTTTTGACAATTCTTTACTCTTCAGCATGCCACATGCCGCATGCCGCATGCGCATGTACCGGTTGAAAAATGTGCACCTACAGGTTTCGATTGGAAGCAAACCGCTCGGATTTTTTCAGATGCTTCATTTTTTGATTTATTATGTTGTAACCGTTGTCCGTGGATGTTGCAATCGTTGTCTGTGGATGTTGCAACCATTGTTCTAAAATGTTGCAACCGTTATCCGGAGATGTTACAAATGTTGCATCTATAGAAAAAAATGTAACATGAAAGCATATGTAACCGTTATCTTATTGGGACAAGTTGGTGCATGGAAGCATATGTAGCTTTGAACTCGTAACAATATTGTTAGTGTTTCATATGGAAGAATGAAGATCTTGATGTTTGAATAGAAATTGTATCCCATAGTCGTCCTATTAAAATAGAAAATGTCATCCCGTACTTTGAAAAAGTACTAAGCACACATGGATGCATATACCAAATAGAATATGTGTTGGACCGAAAAGGCGACTAGAGGGGGTTGAATAGGAGCACGATCTCTTTTTCTCCCAAATCGAATTCAATACGAATCTCACTCCAATAGCTATGAAAGCTACGAAGATCAATCAATCAAGCACAGCGGAAGACTTGTATTGAATCCAATCAAAACCCCGAAGTAAAACCTACAAAAACTCAAAACACCAAGTCTTGGGCGGTCTGACCTCTCATAGGGGCGGTCAAATCGGTTGGCCTAGCGGTCGGACCGCTCCCTCGGGCGGTCAGACCTCTAGTTCAATGAACAGTGAAATCAGCCCGAAAAACCAAAACGTAAATTGATCTAACTTTTGATTCGTGCGTTCAAACTTCGTGAAACTTGACACACACCTTCTCAAGGATGTCAGGAACCTATTCCAAGCAACGATTGTGAAGATTCTTGCCAAAGTCCAGACCTTTCTCCATTTGAGTGAAGGTGGTTCAAAAATCGAGCAAAAATCGAAATATGATCTAGAGACTTGCTCGTGGGTGATTGATGATCAAGATGACCCTAGGTGGGTTTTCACATGTTGCAGCAAGTTAGATTACGGCAAGAAACCAACTAAAAACTCGCGGATCAAAGAAAGACTCAAAATCATCAAATAGAGATAAAGAAGGCAAGTGAACTCATCTTTGAGAGAATTTTCTTTGGATTGATTTGATATGGTATTGGTTTACAGTCACTCCATCAATGGAAGACAAAAACTCAATACATGAGCACGAAATCAAATCCAACTCTCTAGAACCCTAACCTCCACTAATTCTCTCCCTAAGCAAACTAGGGTTTCAAAAACAATGAAAGGGTCAAGGGGGTGCAGCCACCTCCCTCCTCTATTTATAGTGGAGGTTTAGACTTTCTAGAAAAGTTTCCCTAATGGGCTCCCATTAAGGCCTAACACAAACGGGTCACACACGCACGCATTTTAAAGCGTCGTCTTCATCTCCTCTTGACCTAATCAGCTTCTCCACGCACCGTCTTGCGCCGCGGGTTAGCAAAATGTCACCAATGCGGTATTTGGTAAGATTACAAAATACCCCTTCTCAGCTCTTCTTCGAAGACCGAGTCCAATCTTCGCGAAGCAGTCGCATGCTCCGCCACGTATAGGTTGATCCAACGTCTCCTATCATGTCGGCAAGTCTCTCCCATCTGGCTCCCACTGAAACCACCATGGCACTTGCACTGACCCCCGCGCCGCTTGATCTAACCAGTCGCACCGAACTGTCCGTTCGGTCACCTTTGTCCATCTTGCACCATGCTTGAGTCCAATGACTTCACCCGGCATCGTCGATCGTTCTGAACCTCAGCTCTCCAAGCCTAGTCTCGATCATCCTCGTCGTTGACCGTCATTGACCACCAAGCAACCTGCACAACAATAGACAAGCAAATCGAATTCAGGAACAAGTTCTTCACAACTTGACCCACGTTAGTCAAAACATGCATCATGCAGCACATATGTCATGAAACCCATGAACTTGACCTAACAAGCAACCATCGCGCCACGGGCGATTTAACAAGTTAAACCGGTCGACCGCCACCATGGCGGTCGACGCCTCTCGGCTCGACCACCAACAGATGGCCGGTCTAACCGCCACCAAGGGACTTAGCCAAAATTCCAACCTGGAAACCCAAACCTTCTCTGGAATTTTTAATCGAATAGAACTTTTGCCTAGAGGCTCCAAAAATTATAGGACCAAGAGCAGTAGAACCTACTCTCTTACCTACACCCTCTATTTTTGGCCAAACTCAAAAATCCAAAGCCACTTTCATGGCCGGTCTGATCGCTCAGCAGTAGCCGGTCAGACCGCCACACTGGCCGATCGGACCGCTGCCCTGGCCGGTCGGACCGCCAGCCTCTCACAAGCAAAACAACTCGACATGGCGGTTTGACCGCCACCAAGGCCGGTCAGACCGCCTCAGACCTGACAGCACAAGAACTTCACCGAAAACGAGGATTTCTCCAAACACCTCGATACTATTGTCAATTGTTCAACACACTAAGATTAGGATCATATCCACATGATCTCCACAATATGCATTCTTATCTGAGAAGTTTCACATACAAGTGAGGTCTTCTTTTATGCATAAATGCCAGGGTCCTCGCATACACAATTTTTAGAAGGAATAATCAATTATTTGCCACCGCAAATATGTGGATTTTAGGATTTGCCACTCCATGTGTAAATGACATCTGGGTCCTGGGACCATGTCATAGACACATCAGTGGCAAATCCTGAATTGCAAATCTTTGACAGTGGCAAATAATCAAATCTCCCTTTTTAGAAGGGTGCAGTTGGTGTACGCAATTATCCATAACTCGCATACAACCTAGAGGCCGTGAGATGAAATCTTGAAAAAAAAAATCCACAATAAACCCACTTAACATGTACTTAATGGAATCAAACACACAGCATTTAGCCATAATAAACACGAGTATCACACGGGTTGGACTAGCCAACGTTCGCTCCAATACTATATTTTCCATAGTTGAGTGCTTCAGCAGAACTCCTGCGATTCTTAAAAATAAAAGAGGCCATTCATGGAGTGGCTGGAGGTGGTTTGATTATCAGGTCAAAGTAGAGATTACTTCTATGCATAATTTTCTTGTAAAAATGTGGAGCATTTTTTATTTTTTAATCCTTTTTAATAATTATTTTAAAGATAGCATCTTCTTAACTTTATTTTCAATTCTAACCCCTTTGGTCACGCTATGACCCGTAGCGTGATCAAACTGTGTTGTGACACCACCGACCGCGGCGTGACCAAACTGTGCTGTCACGCCATCGAACCCTTTGGAGGTGTCCGTTTTTGGACCAAGTTCTGTCATGCCACTTCAATTGGCGTGACAGTATAGTTTGGTCACGCTGCGGTCGGTGGCGTGATAGCACAGTTTGGTCACGTCACGGGTCATGGTGTGACTAAAGGGGTCAGAATTGAAAATAAAGTTAAGAAGAGATTATATTTAAAATAACTTTAAAAAGGAATCAATAATAAAAACTGCTCAAATTGTGTGCCAGCATATATCATTTATGTATATGTTTATTTGGAACTGAACTAGATGGATGTGGATGTACATGCATACATACGCACAATTAGTTAACATAGTAAATCTTTAGGAAGCAACTAGCGCTCGGGCGTATGATGATTCCATCATATGCTCAGGCGTAACATCTGTAGACAATGTTTGCAACAATTTTAATCCATGTGTGCAATAAAATGCACAAATAACAAATACAATCACAAGGAAAAATTGGGAAAATATCATATTCTCACCTAAATTGCATGAAACCATCAGTATAGAACCTAATTGCGCTTTTAAAAACTAGTTCAAATATCTCAAACAAACAAATTTTAATGTTATAACATTGCAATATTTGAAAATAACAGTGGAAACATCCAAAAATAATTATTACAATATTTTTGGAACAATGATGCAACAATCAAATAGTGAAAAGGGTTGCAACAAAAAGTTTAATCTTGTGCAACAAATAAAAAACCCAGTGCAACAAAAAAATACCTCTTACTGTAACATTTAATGTCTTGTGCTGCAACATTCGAAAATAATAGTTACAACATTGTGCAACCAAGGATACAACACCGGAAAACAACAACCACAACACCTATGACAGATCTTGCAACAAATGGAGAAAAGGGTTGCAACAAAGCAAAGAAATGCATGTAACAACTTTACCGGAGGTAAACTCGCGAGAGGAGGAGGATGGTGATGGATGCCCACACCACTACCTCATCGTTGGCCAGCCTAGATATAGCAAGGGCGAGGCTAGCCTGGCATCACTGTCTCGTCGTCCCCCGACTGTGTTATCCTCCACTCCTCGTCAACGCCAACTACTCCGATCTCGGCATCGCTAGATCCGGCGAGTTTTGGATTTGAGAAAAATAAATCTCAACAAACTAAAACTACTTGTGCAACAATGGTGAAAAGGTACTCCAACAATTCAAGTAACATTTGCAACAAATTGTACCCGGAGAGGAGGCAGGTGGACTACATCAAATAGTCTAGCTCATCGGAGGGAGGAGAGGCCGACCCGCTGCCTCGTTGCCAGTAGACCCAGATCTAGAGAAGTCGAGGGCGGTGCGGTGCCTCATCACCAGCCCACAGCGTCACCTCATCAATGGGATGTGCCACTGGTCCTTCGTTCACAGCCGATCACCCCCATCTCCCTCCACCCGCCACCTATCGCCCCCGCCCTCCCCTCGTCGATTGGCTCCCGTGCCGAGAGAGAGAGAGATTGGGGGAGAAGCTTTGCCTTTGGTGCTCACCCCGCTAGTCACCTTTGGGCGTCGAGGCAATGTAGATTGCAAAGTCATAGACTCACAGTCAAAGAAGAAATAGCTAGAAGGGTCACGAGTCAAGTGCAGCGAAGAGAACTTGGGCGCATAGGGAAATGCATGGCCGAAGGGAAGCATCCGATACTTTTGATGGCATGAACGAATGCCTAGTAGCATTACCCTAATCTTTATGATAGGAAGCAACCTCAAGGTCATCTAAGGCTGCTCCCAGTGCTCCACCTTGGCTGGTATCTTAGCATGCCATGTAAGCAAAATAATGATGTGGCACCATAGTTAATGAAGAGAGAGGGTAGTCTAGTATCTAATTTAGATACTAGTTCAGCTCGAAATCCAACGCAAAACAACCTCATGCATGTAATTAAATGAAACAACTTAAGATACTACACCATAAGAAACAATGCATTGGGAAGATAGTATCTTAACACTCCTCATGCACTAAGAAACTGCACTAAGATACTACCCATTGGGAGCAGCCTAATGCATAGTTCGTGTGGAGTTGAACTCTGACGTAATTTTCGAGAGAACATATGTGGCTTACCAAGAGACAGTGGTGGGCTGACCCTTTGCATTGCTATGCAAGAAGACAAAAACTTGCTGCAACCAGTTCGATTTGCCAAACATTACCATATATAGGTAATAATTTAAAGGCTATTTGTGTAAGAGGGCCAGAATTCTCTTGGGTCTCAGGTGGTGTTTGGTTCGAGGAATGGTATCGTAAATGTAAAGGGAATTGGATTACACGGGATTGAAGGGTGGAATGGGTGATTACCAGATTTGTTTCGTTGGGAACAGTAGTAACTGAAAAGACCAACTTGAATTCTAAGAATAAGGGATAAACAGATAAAAAAAGAGTAAATTTCACTTTAAACCTGTACCATGGTTTTACTTTGCACCACCTTTAACAAATCTTTTCACTTTGCACCACCTCTTTTTACCATGTGTTGCACTTTGCATCAGGGTAAGGATTTGTCTGTCTTCTTTAAGTGCTCGTTGATGGTGAACGGCGACGTGGGTGGTGTCGGCGAGGCACAAGATGGACAGAGTGGAGGTAGATGGAGCTAGAAAATGGATCGAAAGCGGAGAAGAATAGCCGAAGTATCACCGGCGGTGGCCATAGCAACGGCAACGACCACTACTACAGAAAGCCTCATCACGCACGGTTCGAATCGTCATCACGCATTTTTCGACCGCCTATGTTTTTGTACGTGCGTGATAACAGCGGTTATCACGACGGTTCAAAAACCGCTCAGGATAAACTATCACGCAGTTGCTCAACAAGAAGAACAAGAACCGCTCGTGATAATTGATGGTTCCTGCAGCGATTCGTATTCGTAACCGTGCGCGATAGCTTTATCACGCAGCGGTTTGTGTTCTGAACCGTCTGTGATAGCGTTTTCTATTGAAAAAAAAAACGAAAACGGGTGTTGAAACTTCGGAGGCTGTTTTGAGGCCCTAAACGACCTTTTTTGGGGTTTCTACTTTTTCGAAGCCTCGCGAAGAAAATCTAACCTTGACTTATGGATTTTCAGATTGAACTTTTCGTTAGCTTTCCAACGAGCTAAAGAACGTCACAATCCGAGTTCGTATGCAAAAGTTATGACGGTTTTACCGGACAGTACGCGATCTGCCATCTATATTTTTGCCCAAACCAAATAACTCAGCATGAACTACACATGCACAGAGAGCCTCCAACAATAACCCATTCACAGAGCATCTAACAATAACTACACATGCATCACCCACATCACAGTAGCATCAACTCAATCCATTCACAGAGCACAACACTAGCTCTCAGTAATCCACATCACAGATCAAAGGGGGAGTAGAGAGAGTGAGGTCGTGGGAGGCCGGGGCGACGAAGTGGAGGAGGCCAGGGGCGACGAGGTCGTGGGAGGCCGACGACGACGAGGCTGGGATGAGGTGGAGGAGGCAGCGGGCGACGAGCTCGGGGGAGGCCGGAGTGCAAGGTCAGGGTGAGACGGCAGCACTTGGTTAGAGGAGAGATGGCAGAGGAGGAGATGGAGGTGTGAGGAGAGATCGCAAACGAGGCCGAGGCGAGGTTAATATAGAGCGAGTTTCGGCAGCCCGCCCATTAAGTCCAAATTTTTGTTTTCCCGCCAAGTATCAGAGACGGTTCGTGAATAGAACCGTCTGTGATACGTAACTATCACAGACGGTTCGTGAATAGAACCGTCTGTGATAATAAGAAGGACCGTCTGTAATGAGGCGTCTAGTATAGCATGTTTTGTAGTAGTGGACGGCAAAAACGACCCGCTCTCTCTATTTTTTGGGTTGCTACCACCTCATTGGTCATGTCTCGCTGCCGGCAAGCTCCCCGCACACCTCTCATTCTCTCTTTCGCTGACAGGACGTTCCTATGGTGCAAAATGAAACAAAAAGTAAAAAAGAGATGATACAAAGTGAGACTTACTAAGGATAATGCAAAATGAAATCACGGTAAGATTGCATGGTCTAAAGTAAAATTTACTTTTTTTTAAAAAAAAAGAACAAGGGATAAACTCCAAATTAGTGTCCAAAACTTCACAAATATTAGTATAAATCTTCTTCTATCGAAATTCCAAACTCTCCCATTAAAAACTTGACGTGCAAACTGCCCAATCTGTACATCAAATCTACACCGCTGAACTGAAAATTAATCAAAACTGAGCTCCCAAATGAGATAAGAAAAGGAAAATAACATAAAAAAAAAAGACAGGAAAAGGAGAATAAAAGGAAAAGATGATAAGGGGAAAAAAAAATAATCAACGAACTCCCAAAGCAATAGGGTTCGTCAGATTTTGGAGATGATCAGGGCTAGGGTGAGGAGAGAAGAAGGTTTGCGCGTGGAGAGATAGTAGATCGCTGAGGTTCTCACCGAGAGACGACTGGAGGAGTCGACGGTGCGAGATCGCGAGGAATCACCAACTTCGCTTCTCGCACCATGAGGAGAAAGATAATCCCTTTGCACCCGGGTGGGAGCGGTCTGGGCTTTCTACAGGCCCGTTATCGAGTTCCCTGCGGGCTAATTACATCTAGCGATGAAAACGAACGGAAACGGACGGAAAAACCCCATTTCTACTTCCGTTTCTATATTTTTTGGCGGAAACGGGATCGGGTTCGGAAAATGCGGGTTCGAAACGGAATCGGGATATGCGTGCACGAAACGAACCAATACGGCCGGAAACTCAACCGAAACGGACGAAAGCCCGAACTTAAGCCGAATACCGCACATCTTTATACTCACAATCACAATCACACACATCTTTGACGATGAAAAAGCAGTAAAGCACGAATTCGGATATTCAAACGCAAATGAAAATAGTTTAGGATTTATCGTCCACACACTAACACAAGAACACCGTGACACTTAGTTCGGATGACATCTAACAAATTAAAATGAGTGGCATGAACATAGCACAAGACATCACATAATAACATGGCATATTTTTCCGGATGTTCATCACCCATCACGACTCTGCAAAGATCATCCATCTCGTCAGATCACTTTCACCGCCATCTTCCCGCATATAGTTTGGTCATAATTTATTGTTAAATGTTGTAAATATAAGGTGCTACAATGTACAACGATACGCATACCTCATCATTTAGGGGGCACTTGGGGTCTAGAAGTGGAGAGTGGAGACCTAGGTTTTCTTAGATGGGCTAGTGTTGGGCCTCTAGGAGTTGGGGGACCGGGGACAAAGATTGGGCCTGCCTAGAATCGGGTAAATTCGGTAAAAATACGGAAATATTCCGACCAAATACGAATTCGCAAAACGGACGGAAAACGCCGCTTTCTCGTCCGTCCGCATTCCGACAGCTTCCGTCCCGAATTCCGAACCGATTCCGGATATTTCCGAAAATACGGAAACGGACGGGTCAAATGTAGAAAAATGGACGATTCGAACCGGAAAAATTTCCGTCCGTTTTCACCGCTAATTACATCCCACTTCAAACAAACGAACGTGTGTGACCGATGTATAGTGATTACGCGCAGGAACGTTGAGACCCTTCATTCCATGCAAATTTGGTTCGGGAATCCAACCAACCACCCCCTAAGCCATGATGTGCTGCAACCTGCAGGGTACGGACTCTGGCTGCAAACCAAAGTTGATGTGCTGCAGGGTATGGACTCTACCTGCAAGAGATGCATGGATTAATCCTGATTTGACCTCCCCTTTTCTTTCCTGATGCATACCATTCCGATATCAGTTTTTATTTTCCGCATTTCTTTAACCCTCTTCCTGTGTCCTGCGAAAGCTGCAGATACAATATTTCTACTACCATTTCTTTCAAAAGTGTATTTCTATTATCATTGCAGGTACTGAACTTAGTCTCTCTCTCTTTTTTTTTCTAAGTATTATGTTCTACTAGTAGCCCGGCGCGTGCCTTGGCAAATGCTATATCGTACATTTTGCTTTGGCAAAATGCTAGCAAGCAGGATTGTTATTAAGATAAGAAAAGGTAATGTAGATAAGAAGATACAATTTTTATGTAGATATATAGCATAAAAGCTATCAAGACTGTTCAAATGTCCGAAGATGACAGGATGATGACAAAATGTTTAGTACAGAATACTGACTTGGCATGTTAGTTTGCAGTATAATAAAAGGATCCATTTGTCTATGGTATACAAAAGGAGTGTTTTTTCTAGCTGATTAATCTGTAAAACATTTTTTTGTAAACGAACAATCTCTGGCTGTTGTGACTATATATACGTATTACCATGCGTCACATGTTCTGCCTAAGACCCATCCGAGCCCACTTACTCATAAAGCCTTCTAAATGCCTACAATAATAATTAACCATAGTTACTATCTTTCAAAAATATAAAAACTACCAAATTCATAACCAGAATGTAGCAATATTCTGCATAGGTATCAAAATATCATGTTTTGCTAGCCTGGAACTACAGTATGGGATGGTTATTTTCTAGCTTAGGCCAAACTAACTCCGAAGGCAAGTTATTTTGTGTACAATTCACTCTCACAAGGCTAAAACAATTACTGTAACATTGTAATGATAATAAGCTCTGCACATAATAATATGTACATGTCATCACGAAACATAATACTAAAGTAACATTACTATTTGCACCTCATGCCTTTCATTAGATCATTTAAGAAACAAAATTTGGGTTTATGAACTTTGAAGTACCTGATGCACATGAACACAAAAGCATGAACTGATGCACAAATGCTGAGTATTCAAGCAACCACAGGAGAGATACTCATGCCTTTCATTAGCTGCCAAATATGTCCCAACTATTCTGTTTTAATAGCCCAACAATTTACCCAACAAAGAACATCTGCCTTTTGAAAGGGAAATCCTGAAAATTTGAAGAGGAGAGGATATGAATGCCATACCTATCAATAAATAACAAACTTAAGTAGCTGGAGTAACAGAAAATGGTGAATAGTAAAAAAAATGGCAGCCATGAAAGATTAACAATTAAGTACTTAAGGAAAAAACACATCATTTTATTTGGGTCAGTGGACATGGAGAAATTCATTCTGAGCTTTGGTGCATAGCAAAAATTGCTAGAGATGATCTACATGCGTATCACTACTATTGGTAAGTCTGTTTTGTACCAGTAGGCTTTAAGGAATTGGTAAGGAATTCATTACAGGCTTTGGTGCATACACATGTAGATTAACAATCAAGTACCAAACATACTAATGTAGATACACATGCAAGCCATTTTTGTTAAGTAAGTGTATCAAAACAAACGGGGTGGGCAGATTCATAATGCAAGCTATTGTTGTATTCTTGAAGCCTCTTGTTTGTGTCCTGAAGCATCTTGTTCTACATGAATTTCAAACACAGGCAGAACATAAACAATAGTGAATAGAGAATGCATCATTGTTTATTATTCACAGAAGATATCCTCGACTACTTTTCATCTCCCTAAGATCAAAGGGCATCCTACGCATTAAGAATTTGTGATTACAGAATGCTCCTGGAACAATAAGAGGAAAGTAAGCCAAATGCACGAGTCACCCACTATTTTCTCAGCTTCCACCTTCTTTAGGTTCTCCTCTAAAGAAGCATATTGTTTCTGAAGCTCCTCATTTATTGCCTTTGACTCTTCTATTGCATTCTTCAACTGAGCCACTGCATGGCACAATGCCAATTCAGTCGGTATAATCAACAATCGCACAACTTTTCAAGGTGTCAGACAAAAAAAAGTGGTACCTATTTAAGAATAATTTCATCATTTCTGATTGAAGATGCTTCTAAGAATTCTCTTCAGAATTTGTTCTCTTTTATGGTAACAGAGTCTTCAATCCCATCAACATTTTTGGCTACTATATTCAGATAGAGATAACATCTAGAAAATAGTAAGCATAAAGGAACCTAGTACAATATCTCTCTTTCTATCTTTCCTCCCTTCTTTTCATGAGAACACATTAAACGATAGATAACCGGGAGGCATCACATCAATAATTTCATTAGGCTTTAAAACATAGATTGAGCTTTACCAAAACATAGGCTCACAGTTAATTCCAATCATCAACTCTCACTCACTCACTCTCTGAATTATTTATGCGGGCTTAAACTGAACTCTATATAGCACGCAATAAACTGGATAATGCATTATAGTTAAAGAGTAGTGTAGAGCACCCGTAGCACAGATCAAAGCCACAATAGCTCCCAAAAAAAGGGAGTGAAACAAGCATAGTTTGTGTGGTAGAAATATGTTCATAGACCTTCCTAATCCAGTTTTGAACATTGGAGTGGCATGGCCACCATCTAAATCAGCCTCAATGTTCCTTGGTTCCAGAACCGCTCTTGCCCTCTTAATTGAGCTCTTGCTAACCAAAACTGACCTCTCTAACCCAGTTTGAAACAATGGCAAGTGGACATCCATGCGTCTTTTTTTCTATTGGAGGACAAAGATCAGTCAGTATGAATAACATCTCAAATGTATCAATAGTACTATTTTTATATTGTGCTGAATTTGTGACTACATGGTAACACACACAGACATAATCACACAAAAGGAGTCATGATTTTACAATAAACTTGAGAAAATCACATACCTTGCATTGCAATATGTCCCTCTGGTGTAACAGTTCCATCAGTTATAATCAAACTTATTGTCATAAAAAACAGACATCGGTGTTTCAGTTTGAAGAGTTGTAGCACGCATATTGGTATCTCTGTGTTCTGAATCTAACAGGAAAAGAAGCAAATTGATGATCTTGACAAAGCAAGCACCAACAGTTAAAATCGAAACAAAGCAAACAAAAGAAATGATAAAGGGGGAAGCCGAGGGTCAGGGGCGAGCTCCAGCCGGGAGGATGCAGGGGGAGGCCGAGCGCCGGCTAGAGGAGGCGCAGTCGGAGCCGAGCTACACGGGCCAGGTGCGGCCGGGAGCAGGAGGCGGGTCGTCAAGGCGGCGGCGGCGGCACGACGAGGGCACAGGGGAGCCGGAGGTGCAGGCCAAGCCAGGAGCCCCATGGCCCAATAGCAAAAGCTCAAGGGAGAAATCGGATGGGGAGAAAAATGGAGAGAGAAGAGCAATGGGGACGTCGCATCTCGTCAGCCCGAAAGCTCGAGGGAGGGGAAGCCGGGGAGGGAACAGGGGCGGTGAGAAGGTGGAGGGGTATTTAGGCGAGGGCCGGGGGAGGGGAAGGGGAGGAGCGGCGGCGGCGGAGAAAGCATAGAGGGAGACTGGATGGAGACCTAGAGGGGATGAGAATGAGGAAGGAACCGAGGCAAAAGGGACGGGAACACGCGCGTGAGCGCTCACTTTGGGAGAATCGGACGGCAGAAAAGTGAGTTAAAAACATCGAACGGTCGAGACAAAGCGACGCGAACGCAGGCAAGCAAAACGCACGAAGCATCGGACGAATGCGACGGAAACCAGCTCGGAATCGGACTGTCGAAAAAAAAGAACGATGTGGCCTGGCTAGCTACTGGCCAAACCTCCCTCTATTTATACCGGAGGATGTGCTGAAGTGAGCCGGTGAAAGACAAGTGCTTGGTTAATTCTGCTGTATATACAGGGGATAGGTGGGTGAGAGCATTTGTTTCATTCAAATTAAATTCTCAAGTTGCTTTGGATATTTACTGGCATACCTTGCATGGAAGATTTTAGCAGCACAAAGAAACCTCTCACGAAGAGACACCTTCTCATGGTGTATAGGTGTTTGGGGTTTAAACTCTCGGTTTTAATAAAGTGTCGCTGACTGTCAGGATCAAGTGGTCTGACCAGCCTGTGGGCGGTGGTTAGGCCGACCCTGGGTGGCGGTTAGACCGGCCAAAGTTGGAAAAGTTTATTTTTGGGAAATGTGTTAAAGCACTTACGTGGGAGTGTTAGAAGATGTGTTTGCATCAGATTTCATGGAAAATAAAATTTCAAGTCAAACTAGATAGAGTTTGACCGAAAATTCTAGAGAAGGTGTTTTTCCCGTCCCTGGGAAAATTTTCGGGGCGGTCTGACCGGCCAAATATTGGCGGTCAGACCAGCCCTGCGGGCGGTCAGACCAAGCATAGTGCAATCATGCCAAGTGAGGTGCGATGATCTTGTGATTTTGGCCAAAGTCATGGATGTTAGTGCATAGGTATTACATGATGCATGGAATTTCTGCTCGGGATTGATTTCTTGGTCTATTGTTGTGTAGATGGTTTGGAGTCAACTACGGTCAACGGCGAGGATGATCAGGATTAGGCTAAGAGAGCTGAAGTCCAAAACTATTAAGAATACTGGGTGAAGTGGTTGGACTCAAGCATGACGCAAGATAGACAAGAACGACAGAACAGGAAGTTCGATTAAAGGGTTATATCAAGTGGCTTAGGGGATCAGTGCAAGTACCATAATGGTTCTGGTGGAAACCGGATGTGAGAGACTTGCTGACATGAAGAGATCCATTGATGAACCTACATGTGGCGAAGCATTATATTGCTTCACGTTAACTACACTCGGCCTTTGGAGAAGGATCGATAAGGGGTATTTTGATATATTTGCCAAAATACCGGATTGGTAGCCTTAGAGAAACCGCGGCACGGGATGGTGCAAAGGAAAGACGGTTTAGGTTAAAAGAAGATGAAGATCACGAAGAGACGGATTGAAGAGACCCGGTTCATTATCCGCTTTAAGAAACGTGCATAAGTGTAGACCCGGTTCAATATTTTATCGATCTAGTGACGGATAACTTCGTGTGGTTGACTCTTCGACCACTCGTGGTATGGATATGCACTTCCTTTTTCCGAGTACATTGAAGGGCCTAGAGATATCTCTCTTGTTATGCTAAGAGGGGTAAATCTTATATCCAACTAATCATATCTCTCCGTATGTTTTATAGCATACCCAAAAGTTATCTTTATAATTACCCAGTTACGGAGCATCATTTGATAACCCCTAAATGTATTATTACACATGTAGAAAACTAAACTGATCTCTAGTCCAAGAATTATACATCATTATTGCTTAAGACCAACTGATGACATAGAATCATAACAATCTCAATAGTGTCTAAAGATGAGTCAATTCAACACCATGTTCTCTAACATGTGCTCACACTATTGATTCAGCACTCGTATATCTATGACCGGTGAGGCATGACCATCAATCAATACATATGCTGGGTTATAAATCACTAGTGTCCTGACCAGTAACATCTGACTAAGGATCCTTTTAGAGTGACGTCATACAACTATTAAAAAACTTCACCAATAAGTCACATACTTGCTAATGTTTATAAATGATAATTCACCCAAGGAATATAATAACATTTATATACTTGCTAATGTTTATAAATGATAATTCATCCAACGAATATATTAACATTTATTCTATAACTCATAAACATATACGTGATACGATCATCTCCATGAATGTCTCTTACGACATATCAATAACATGAAGCAGTTTCAGTTAAAACAACAAGCATATATGAAAATTTGAATACACCAAATTGGGCATGCATTTTTATGTCCGAGAAATTTGCACCAGGTCCCTATATATGGATTTTTTTTATTTAATCCTTTTTTTATTAATATTTTAAAGTTAATCCCTCGCGGACTTTATTTCCAAATCTGACCCCTTTGGTCACGCCACTACCCGTGGCGTGGCCAAAGCGTACTGTCACGCCACCATGCGCGGTGTGACCAAACATGCCACGCAAGCCCTCGGCCGGGCGCCGGGCCAGCGTGGAGGGCTTGCGTGGCATACGTCACGCCAGTAGGTATGGCGTGACAATGGCGACTAGTCACGCCAGTATATTTGGCGTGACAAAGGCGACTTATACTTCTTCCTTTTTTCTTATCTCTCACGCACAGCACATATACATAACACCATGTACATGTAACATTTAATAATCCATAACTTAAAAATAGAGAATGTGTCTGTGAACCAAAGATAACACCATCATTATGAAGATGCCCTAAAACATGGAGGATTCAATGTCGGTGTGAATGGTTTTTTCTGGGATTCCACTAGAATAGGCATACTTGCAATATAGGCTTGCTTTGATGGCTTAGCGGAGATACGGAACCAGAACTACATTAGAGTCCGCGGACAGAAGCATGTTACACATAGTGACATGGCATGATGGTTCGGCTAATTGCTTTAGTCATCCTCGCTACTACTACGGTACATTACGACACAAGCATCCGAACCATATAACTATACATGCCTTTAAGGGATAGTAAAAAACATGCGGGGTAGGACGGGGACTATTACGTAATGACTGACCTCTTCGCATGGACCGGGCCATTTTCCCTTCCTTGCTAGCCTGGCGTTGAACTCTGCCGGCGTTCCCCTTCCCTTGTTGCGGACCGTCCACGTCGGGCTGGTATGTCGAAGTCGTCCATGTCCTGTGATTCCATGATGTAAGTGCACCGTATAGTGAAAATCGTAAGAAGGATGTTAATTCTTCATAACTCACGTCGTCGATACGGATTTGGCTCGGACGACCGGATACGCTGTGGCGCCTGGGCTCAACCGCATGAGCCTTTCCCTTGCCCTTGTCGCGGGACTGTCCACGTCGGGCTGGTATGTCGAAGTCGTCCATGTCCTGTGATTCCATGATGTAAGTGCACCGTATAGTGAAAATAGTAAGAAGGATGTTAATTCTTCATAACTCACGTCGTCGATACGGATTAGGCCCGGCGGCCGGATCTGTTGTGGGCGGCGGGCTCACCGCATGAGCCTTTCCTTGCCCTTGTCGCGGGACTGTCCACGTCGGGCCGGTATGTCGAAGTCGTCCATGTCCTGCAATTCTATGATGTAAGTACACCGCATGATGAAAAACGTAATAAGGATGTAAATTCTTCATAACTCACGCCGTCGATATGGATTATGCCCGGCGACTCGCGCTCCTTCTGCCTCCAACGTGGTCCGATGCGTAAGGTTTCCACCGCACGAAGGTCTCGCCCGCACCGAGTAGTTCAAAGATGTACTTCATTGGATGAATGCCCCGTCGTACATCTGCGGGCCATCGATCCACTGGAAGAAGTGGCAGCGCATCTCGGGCTGCCATCACGTGGGGATGAAGTTAAAAATTTAAGGAATTCAACGTTGACGAAAAAATCGATGTGCACGAAAGAAACGCTTACGAGGTGGTGCCCGCACATGTAGTATGCCCGGGCGGCAGTGGCTGGGTGTGTGGACTGAATGATTTCTGCTAGTTCGCCGCACACACACTGCAGGATTGGAGAACGTGGTGGTACTGGAGTACCTTTCATTGAAAAATCTGGGTATTGTAGCTGTTTGCTCTTCTGCTTAAGCCACTTTTGCTTCTGCAACATCCTCGCGTAGAAGTTTGCCGAATAGTCCATAGCTGGGTATCTATTGTGTAGTGTTGGGTTTGGTTAACTCCCTTTTATAAGCTCCATGGTTGGCATGGTGTCTTTTAGTTTTGAAAAGCTGAGGAGGTAGAATGTTGTCATGTCCATCTGAAAAGCTGGTGAGACGGTCAGGGTTGTCAAGTCGATCTGAAAAGCAGCCCCGTGTGGTCTTGTCACTGCGCAAAGCTGTCTCCTTTGGTCTTATCACTGCGCAAAGCTACCCCGTGTGGTCTTGTCACTACGCAAAGCTGTCTCCTTTGGTCTTGTCACTGGGCAAAGCTGCCCCATTTGGTCTTGTCACTGCGCTAAGCTGCTCCGTGTGGTCATGTCACTACGCAAAGTTGTCCCGTGTGTTCATGTCACTGCCCAAAGTTGTCTCCTTTGGTCTTATCACCTGCAAACTGCCCCCCCCCCGTTTGGTCTTATCAGCATGCGTAGCTGCTAGCTAACACATTACCCGCTTCATAAGCCTCCCCTGCGGCTATAACATGCATGCCCCACACTCAAAGTAGGACCACGAGATACCATGGCGGCAGGGCGTAATGGGACCATTCCAAGCGGGTCGCAAGCAAGACCTTCCCCTCCAAAGGAGGAGGACTTGGACCTAACTCACGGTTAATGCCGAACAAGCGTCTTTGAACGGTATGGCGAAATGCGGACACGGGAGGACGCCGTCGTGTGTGTCTTAGATGGCAATTTCGACGGCGACGACGTTTCTTCCGATGCCCACACTGGGGTAAAATTAGTAAGTTGTTTGCTTTATGTTACTGCTAATAGAGCCTTCATGTTAACCTCCTCCTTTCCAACGGATGGTAAATGTGACTTTATCCATTGGATCGATCCTCCCCATGAACGACATGTTGCGGTGTACTGGATACATTGTGGAACCGAATCTTTGAGTTGGAGGCGGCGGATTGACGATCTCAACGAGCAAACGAAGACCTCCGCCAACAGATGCAGTGCGAGAGGGGCAACGAGGAGGTCGTGAACATAGGAAGTTCCTATGACCCCACATACTGCTGCATAAACCCTAGCTGCATATGTGCGTGCCACTACAACGACGGCCAGCCACGTCCGAGGCGCCCCTCTATACAGCACTCTATGTGGGTAGCGCGGGGCACCTTCCACCATTAGGCACGACGGGAGAAACTTGTATCTCGGTAATTTCCCCTTCTGTACGCAATTATTTTCAATCTACTAAAGCATGTAACTGAATGGTGGACGCATCATTACGGTTGCCTTCTATCTACTGGATTGTTTCATCGGTATGTTGTGTGCATTAAGCTGTAGCGTTGATATGCATTGATGAAATATACATTGTACGAACGAGTCAGGGTTGTCAAGTCGATCTGAGAAGCCTAAACCCACCCTAAAGCTAAACCCTGAGACGTGGAACTTAAAAACCTAAACCCTGAGACCTGAAACCTAAAAACCTAACCTAAACCCTCAGACCTGAAACATGAAAACCCTCAAGGCACCCTAAGACCTGAAATCAAAAAACCTAAACCCTAATCTTAAACCAATTCCCCTAATTCCCCTAGAAACCCAAACCCAAGTCTTGTCACGCGGCATTCGGGCGTGATGCGACGCAATCTGACACGCGAGTCGTGGCATGGCACTATTGTTGTCACGCCAACCTGCTGAACAATTCAGAGGCGATGCAGGGAGAAGCGCTTCGTTCTAGGGCTAAGTTCGGTCACGCCATTACTACCGGCGTGACAGTACCGTACTGCCACGCCACGAATTCTGGCGTGGCACTATTGTTGTCACGCCAACCTTCTGAACAATCCAGAGGCGATGCGGGGAGAAGCGCTTCGTTCTGGGGCTAAGTCCTATCACGCCATGAATCCCAGCGTGACAGTACCGTACTGCCACGCCATGAATTCTGGCGTGGCACTATTGGTGTCACGCCAGCCTACTGAACAATCCAGAGGCGATGTGGGGAGAAGGGCTTCGATCTGGGGGCTAAGTCCTGTCACGCCATTAATCCCGGCGTGACAGGCCCCTACTGCCATGCCAGAATGCATGGCGTGACAATACCAACTGATGCTAAAAATAGACTGAGTTCGTTCCATCGACATTCGAACAACCATTCAAACATTCATTGTTCTGGACTTAACAGAGTTTTAGTTTAGCAACTGTATTTGTTAAATAATTAGCAAGTAGAAGCAGATTTTCAAATTCAATTGGACGGTGCACTAACTCCTGAGCAACTTGCAACACTTCAGTGGCAATTAACAGAAACTTACGAACCCGATAAGTTAAAAACAGGGAGCTTTTTGGAGGATATCTCTAGAAGCCCTTATAGTGTAATTGTTGAGGTTGGTCCACGGATGACGTTTTCAATAGCGTTCTCAACCAACGTTGTCTCGATTTGTAAATCTCTCTCATTGACGGAAGTAAATCGCCTGGAGAGGTAAAGAAGATACCTTTTGTGCCTTGAGCCTGGCAATGACCCACTTGATGAAAGCCAGCTTGCTGACTTTGTTGCTTTAGTTCATGATAGAATGACAGAGTGTGTTTACCCTAACAAGCTAACATCAAACTGTATTGGAATCAGTGCAGGCACATGCACGGACAAAATTTCAAAATATTAGCAAGTCAACAAAGCAAGCTACCATAACATTATATACGAAACAAGGGTACAGCTCAACCCAAAAACGCATCAAACTGTATTGGAATCACATCCAGAACATGTATTTAAAAACTTAAAATATTAAACCATTTCATCACTTGCGCTTTCGGCGCGCATCCGACCCCGGTGTGAACCTCGCTGGTGGGTGTTGTCCTCGCGTGCCCTCGACAACGTTTGCGGAACTAATGTCCGTGCGGTCACGCCATTTACGGCGTCGTGGCGTGGCCTGAGTCGGCTATGTAGGGGACGGTGCACCATCTAGATCTGCGAGGTCCATCTCGTCGTGCAACGTAGCATCGACGTCTTCCTCGTCGGCACCACCCTCCTTGTCCGCTCCGGCCTCGGCTGCACCACCCTCCTCCTCCTCGTCGCCGGCCTCGTCTTCACCACCCTCCTCGTCCTCGTCGGCCTCATCGTCGTCCTCCGGGTCGGCCGAAGCGGATGTGGTCGCTCCCGATGTTGTAGCACGCGAGGAGCCACTCCGGCCGGGCGGTGCGACGACTTCCCGCATGCGCGCATTCATTCATTTGCGGCCAATCGCCGGCATCGACGGCGAACCATCTACAAGGTTTACCAAAAAAAAAGAATATCATTAGCAAAGTACAAAACACAGCAAGCCGAGCTAAAAAAAAACTGTTCTTATCTTCAGTACATGAACACATAGATGTTACCTCCGCAAAATCCCTCAAGCGGGAAGCTCCTCTCGAACCCGGGTAGCTTGAGGCCTCGCCGCCTCGTTGCATATGCGTGTGAGCTGCGTTCCCTCTGAAATGGCCATACAAAGTAAATTACTCGTAATGTTGCTAAACTCTATAATAAATGCGGATTGTGTAGCATGCACATGGAAATTATCATATGAAAAATGTTATCTTAGTTCACGAGGCACTCACGTAATAGGCGTTGATGGGGCCTCTCTCGTGCATGCCCGTCCGTGTGAACTTCGTCATAGTCGTCCACGAGGCACTCCTCGGAAAGTCCCCTCCGCTATGTCCACATCGGTCATGGCGATTGCGGCGGGGCGCGCGCCGATGGAGCCACCGGAGGTATCTATGGCCCGAGCCTTACGATGGATCGGCGGCGCCCCGGCTCCGATTCTCCCGGTCGTCCCATCTGCGACAAGTGAGGCTTGGTGATAGGCGGCCCGATCGGTGTGGCGATACCTCGCCTTGGTTCATCTGCCACATCCACAATGTAATAGTTAGCATTTAAAGCGATGCATGGCGACAAAGGAATGATGGTAGGTACCCTTACCCATGAAGATTCAAATTGGTCGAGAACACCATTGGCGGGGCGGCCTGCAGCTTCCCAAACTGCCTCATCACCCGATGGGGCAAGTGGTACTCCACCGCATGGAAGAAGACAAGCGGTGAGAGTGTCATCCACAAGGTGTTGTCCCGCTTGCACATCTGGTTTAGCTCCATTTCGTCGACCTCGCCGCGCGTGTATGGCAACCACGCGACCTGCACAAGATGTATAAAACTGTAGCGATAAAATCATAGTTCGAATAGCTACGAGGTATGTACCTGGTCTTGTGTGATGACGTCGAACTCGTTTGTATACGCGATGTACCGCGACCTCGGGCCTTGATGGTGCAACGATGGAGCTCCAACGGTATGCTACCGTCGGTCGACGCGAGGTCTTCAAAGGGCCATGGCTGCAGGAGATACATTTCGATTACATTTATGGTGGAAGCGGCGGCTATGGCGAATGGAATGAGTACTTAGCTGTAAGGGAGCACGAGTGGGCCGACCTACAGGGAAACGCTCCCACATCCATACCTGCAGAAGGTATGTGAATCCGCCCAAGTTGCCGTCCGCCCTCCTAGATCGGCACGCGTCGCACAAATGCCAATACAGACACGCCAGTGTTGCGGAACCCCAACTGTAGGTCCCTGCCGTCGCAAAATCTGCCAAAATCGGCAAGTAAATCCAGGAGACGGCGTTCCCTGTACCGTCCGGTAAAAGGAAGGAGCCGAGCAGGTGCCAAATCCATGCTCGTGCGAAGCGGCGCACCGTGTCGTCATCTGCGTCTGGCGGGCACACGTTGAAGTGCGCGCGCAGCCAGGATGAAAGCACCGCGGATGGCCGGTTGTCCCTCGTGTCGGCAGGCGAGTCCTCCGGTCGAACTCCAAGCCACTCTCCCACCCGATCTCGCCAACCCACGCTGTTGATGTCCCCAGACACTGCCACCCCGTCTATAGGGAGGCTGAGCAACATGGTGACATCTTGGAGCGTGATGGTCATCTCGCCGGACGGTAGGTGGAAGGTGTGGGTCTCCGGGCGCCAACGGTCGACCAGTGCGGTAAGTGCAGCACCATCCATACGGGGGAGCCCGTTCATCACTGTCCGCGCTAAAGCTAGTAGACCGGCCTGTAGGACATGTGGCTCGTAGCGCTCATCCCAACGTAGAGGGGTGGGCCAGCGAGGCGGCGGTAGAGTACTGCATGAGAGAGATGCAAATGAATGAGTAAAACAAGAACATGGTAAACAAATTGGAAGCATGACCGAATAGTTGAGACTCGTCTCACCACACCCTCGTCGGCTGTGAGATGCGCACGGTGGTCGTCATCGTATTCCGTGAGGAGCAAGGCGTACTGTATATGCTGCGGCATCCTGCATTGCAAGATAGGATTTTTGTAAGGTAACGTGAGGTACAAAACATTGTCGAAAATGAAAATGAGCGACCTGTACCAATAAAAAACAATAATTTTCGCATAACAATAATGACATTACCTCAGCGGGCGGCACACGCGCGCGGCGCCTTACCCTACGCTGGCTGGAATCCGCGGTCACGTGCTTTGCCCCGGTGTGTCCGTCTTGGTGACACTCGAGCACCGCACTTATAGTAGCGTCGTCAAAGTCCCAAGGCGGTACATGTCCTTACCGCCTTGCTGTGAGAGGTCCATGTCATTACGAAGCCTCTTCCTCTTCCTTCGACCGCGTCGTGCACTCATCAGTTTTTTGTCCGGAATGTATTCCTCCCCCACGTAAGGTGGCCAATGCGACGGGTCAAGGTAAGGTTCGAATCTTTTCTCTCAAGTCCTCAACGTTGCTGCCTTTGAGAATTCTTCCGCAATGAACGTGTCAGAAAGGTAACTTACGCCACGCACACGACAGGCGGTGACGACGTGATAGCATGGGACATGTAACAACGTCGGGACCATGCAAGTGCAGTTCCCCGCTGTCAGGTTCACTCTATGGTTTCGGCCACCATAACGCTCGCCCCCTATCGATGTACCCCCGGCAGCCATGACGGCGTATCTGTGCAAAGTGGGATCATATTCTTCCGCTTCTTGATTGCATGACTCTGCCTCGGCGATAGCAAGGTGCTTGGCATTCCGCCGCACTTAACGGTGGCGGCGTTGTCGCATCCTCGCACGAGTCCACCGATCCACAAAGTATGAGTTGGTCTTACGAAATGAGTACTCCAAGATAGCCGAAATCGGCATATACGGATGCCTTTAATAACGTTGTTGAACACTTCGAGATGTTCCTTGTCATCATGCCATACCGATGACCACCTTCATCGTAAGCTTTGTGCCCATTTCGCCTTGTCTTTGCAAGATCTCGTCCAACCACTTATTACCCCGTTCGTTGGTCAGTCCCCTAAGCTCCGTCAACTTGACCTCGAAGTCCCTCTTCTCTAAACATCCGCACAACAGCTTGAACTTTTTTGTGAGATCTTCCCTACTGCATTGCTTATAGAAATTTGCAGCTAAGTGACGCATTGTCGGGACCCAAAACTACGGTTCTGGAACCCTCTGTGTATACTGCACTAGTCCAGGATCACGCTAGTGCACACAGGGTTAACATAAGTGAATACCCTTCCACACAACGAATAACAAAGTAAACGAATAGTTTGAATAACAAATAAGGGTTTTGACCTTATGGTCGAGGTTACACTTATTTAGCCACGCAGGGCTAACAGAAAATAAAGCAGCAGCGGAACAGAAATAACTCCAGCCTAGATCCCATCAATTCACCACGGGCAACCAACTGGGATCCAGACCTTAACGAACGATCAACCTTCAACGAACTCCTCCTCGAAAGCAGGCGTAGACTCCTCCTCTTCTGTAGGTTTGGACGCAAGTTTTACACAAGCGTGAGTACACAACCGTACTCGCAAATCATACCACAGAATGCAATATATAGATGCAGGCTTATTACAAAGAAAAAGACTTCTGTGGTTCTTTTGCGGAAATGCAACATTTGCAATGGAATACAATAATAGATTGAAAACAGTTCAAAACAAATAAACAATAATAATTTAACAGTTGTTTTCACAAAGACACAAAGCTAGACAGATATTTCCACACAGCCATATGACTTAGATCACACAGCTCCCATTCCAACATTTTATGAAAACTACCCCTCATGTGAAATCCCCGAGCATGTCCATGACCGCGGACGCGGCTATTCGAATAGATTGTTTAACACTCTGCAGAGGTTGTACACTTTACCCACAAGATACAACTAGTGTAGCAAGCACCAATCGTAACAAAACAGTTCGGAAACTTCATCTCAAACATTGACATTCCCAGTGTGCTTACAAACCGCTATACCAACTCACATAGAATTGATATAACACACACCGCTGGACAGGGAAGCGACGAATCGTCCCGCGATGCAACCACTAAGTAGTCACACCTCCACCTGTCACCTGACCTAACCTATCCACGAACATCAATGCCGAGAATCCATAACACTAAGTTAGGCTCATCCCATACCAGGCATGTGGTCGTACAGTAAGGCCCAGTTCAATGGCGCACGAAGTTAAGTCCTTAATTGACCAAGACAAGACTTCCATGTTCTAACTAGATCACAAAGATTATCATTCCCATCACAAAGTCCACCATATCACACAGCTTCCACCACTTGCCTCAGTCCAAATCCTTTCCCACCCAGTTGGTTTTAGTGCAACACATGCCATCACGAAGTAATAACACAAAACACACAGTTTTACTCAAAGTTCCATAATCACATAGTCAAATTTGATATTTGCAACTCACATGAGATGATGACTCGTGGCATGGCTAAGCAATTATACTCGCATCTAACCAACCCACGTTGGTGCTATAATAATACCAACTAGTAACCAAGCTAGGGTGACAAGGAATTATGACATACAAGGCCAAAGTGTGATAACATTTTGGATATTAACTATGCCCAAAGCATTTAAATACATAATTAAAGTAGAATGCAATACTTTGAAACAAAGTAATTTGAAAACTGGGTTCAAGATGATCAAAGGTATGACTTGCCTTGGAAAAGGTCTATGTACTGGTATTGATCTTGGGGTGCTCCTTCTTCAACGAAATTCCCCGACGAATCGACGTCTACTCGCAAACGGGACAAACAAACAAAACAAATAAATAACAGAGGCAAAACAAACTCCAAAAATTAAATAAAAATCTCAGATAAATAGAGCTTGAATTTAGACAAATTTAGTAATTTGAATGGGCTCAATCGGAGTTAGGATGCAAAAGTTATGAGCTCTGGAAGTTTGAATCTAAAAAGAAACCCTAATTTGGATTTTCTGGAATTTCCGAATTATTTCTCTAAAGAAAAATCGGATTATTGCGCAATGCTTACATCAGCGAGGAATTTCGGAATTAAAAGAAAATCAGAAAAGGATTCTGACATGTGGGACCCACACGTCATAGATACAGCTCACGGTAGACCAAGTCTACCGAGCCTCGGGGATCAGGACCCGGTGGACTGCCGCGTAGGCGCGCACGTGTCTGCTGACACGGCGCCACGCAGGACAACACGCAGGCGCGCGGGCTGAGGTGGATGCTGACACGGCTGCCACGTCAGATCGACGGTGACACGGCTCGGGAACCAACGGCAACGGCGAACGGCGGCTCCTCGCTGGCGGTGAGTGGTACCGACGTGTAGAGGGTGTTATTGCGAACCTACTGGTGCAACGCCGGGTGCTCGGGGTGGACGGTGGCGACCAGCGGCGAGCTCGGAGCGGCGGAGGAGCTTCGGTATTGTCGGACGGGAGCTCCGGTGAGATCTAGGTGGCGTGGGTGGTCTCTGGAGGTAGCCCGGGTGACGGCGATGACGGCTGTGCACTCCACGAGGGCAGGGTGTCACCGGTGGCGGCGCAATTCGAAGAAGAACGCCGGCGGCGACAAAACCCTAAAGCTCGAGTTGCGGCGGCGCTGGGGCTTAAGCGGTGCAATAGGTGGAGGGGTTCTGGTGCGGACGTCAATGCGATCCCGGGGTGCCCTTTTATAGGGTCCGAGGGGCTAGGGAGGCGTGCGGCGGCGAAAACCCTAAAAGAGTCCGAGACGGCTCCGAGCGAAAACGGAGTTAGAGACGAATCCGGGATTCGATTTTGATCTGGAAAGGTGCGGGGAGGTTGGAGATAAGATTCTACGCGTTTTCTAAAAGGGGTTCTGTTGGAAAAGTTGTGTTGTCGTGCGGGGCTTGGAGCTGGGAAGCATGGCGGACGGCGCGGCCGCTCACGAGGAAGAAGCCGGGCGCGAGGGAGAAGACGAAGGCGTGGGCCCACACGTCGGCACGGCGGCGGGCGCACATGGCGAACCTCGCGGAGGCGGGCATAGCGGGCCATGCACGGGAAAAGGAGTTGGGCTGGGAAGATTCGGCCCGAGAGGATTTCTGAGATTTTAAATAGGTTTTCTAATTTAGAAAATACCAGAAATTCAAATGGGCAATAGAAAATAGCAAATGAACTCAGAAAAATTCTAGAAAAATCTAGAAAATATATCTGAGCACATAGAACCCAAATAAAATAGTTTTGGTTATTGTTCATGTTGGGATTATGCACATTAAATGTTTTTTATTGTAAATTCCAATATTAAGCTTTTGAAATTAAATTCAAATAAAGTCCAAATGGTGAATTTTCTCCTACTAACTATTTAAAAGATTTTTAAGCTCAGAAAATTGGGATGTTACACGCATGCACCACCTATGCACCACATCCGGGTGTCCGTCTAGTCTGCTCTTAACGGCGTTCATAATCCCACGGTGCACATCGAGACGATGCAAACAACCCGTCCAGGCCCAACGAGGCGTAGACGAACTAAATCCATAAACCATTCCCAGCTCTTATTGTTCTCACCCTCTGTTAGTGCGAATGCTAATGGAATCAGCTGGTCCTCCGCATCAATACCAACGGCAAGCATCAACGCACCATGGTACTTCCTGGTAAGAAACGTGGCGTCAACTGATATCACAAGCCTGCAATGCTTGAAGGCCTCTATGCATTGCCCAAAGGACCAGTACACCCTCACAAGGACATGTTTCATAACTGCTCCATCACGATCCATTCGGTTGTCGTGCCAAGGATAAAACTCCATGCCCGGATTCTTGGCCTGCATAGCCGTTAGGATTCGAGGAAGGAACCCGTAAGCCTCCTTCCAATCACCCTACAGTAACTGCATCGCTCTCTGCTTGGCCCTCCATGCTTTCCCATACTTCACGCGGTACTTAATGAACCCAAATATAACCTCAATGAGGGTGGCGATGGTCACATCGGGATCGACACCCACAACCCCGATAATGCGCCTTGCAATGAAATTAGCGGTCACCTGAAGGTGCTCCCGACACTCGGCGGTCCCATAGGAGTGAGGTGCTTCACGTTCGCAATTTTCCATTGATTGTCCCTAGTTTTGCGCCCCATACCTTCCATCCACACCCCTTTGCACCTCACGGTGTACCTCTTGTTCACATCGAGTGTGTCACTACGAGCAGACGATGGTGGCGCATCGAGTATTCTTGCGACCAAATCTTCATGTCCTCCAAGGTTGGAAACAACATGTTCTTCCGTATTATGTCAGTCTCCGGGTCCGCAATGCCATTCCTGCTCTTCAACCCATTAGCACAAACCGCCTTATCAGCCATACTGACATCATCGAATGCATGCACCAACGGAACCTCACCCATAACACTGTGAAGAACCCGCCCTTCCTCAGAGGAGAAAAGCGGTGCGACAGCCTCATTTTCGGTCGAGCTCCATCCTTCGTCGGAATCCACTTCACGGGTTGTTCCCTCGCGAAACAACTCCTCCTCAAGCTCATTGTTCATTACAGCGCCATTAAAATCAGTCACTGGGTCAGTAACATGTTGCGGGGAAGAAACTGGCACATGCACCGATAATGTGTGGGCAAGGTTGGTAGGACTGACGCTAACGAATTCAGCCGAAGGTTGCTCCTCCATTGGGGGGCCTCCAGAATTATGGAGATCAAGGTCTAGTTCCTCCGTGTTGCCATTCACCACATCCAAATTGTCTGGCAAATCCTCAACAACGTTGATTGTTCTCTCCACCGCCACTTCCAACGAACGGACCTGAGAGGCGAGCACAAGATCCTTGTATGTGTCCCAATCATCGTCAGACAAGATTGGCACCAAACAGGCGTGCACTTTACAACCCACACCAGCATCATATCGCCCCTGCAGTCCGACAACGACCCCAGGCTCGTCCCATCGAAATGTCGACTTTATCCTACTCAGCAGAGTTGGAAAGTCCGGTGATTCGCGAAACAAAAGAACGGTAACTTCCATGCCACTGAAGTCGACATCACTACCCGTTTGGCTAATCGGTCCACCGGTGAATACACGTACAACTTTATCCATCTACATCCAACAAAATATTGCAAAGTCATAACCGCATTCCATATGTATGAAATATCGCAATCAACATTGCATAAAACAAAAGTTGCGCAGTTCGAAGGTACAAACTAATGGTTCATAACAGCTTTATTGTAGTTTTGTGATCTATAACTCTCATATTTCTCTAGAAGAGACTAACGCTGTATTGAGATGTGTTAGGCCATACACAAAGGCGAATAACACCAGAAACAATGAGATGCAAAAGATCAAAATCCTACACTATCCGAAGTCTCTGCGTGCTCGATCACGCTCGAGATCCCGTTCTCGAGACCGCCCAAACCACGTGTTTGGGACCGCTCAGAGCTTGCCTTCGAGTGCGACCTACACTACCCTAGATCCACGTGCCCAGGTACGCTCGAGATCCCGTTCTCGAGACCACCCAAACCACGTGTTTGGGACCGCTCAGGGCTCATTCCTGAGTACGCCCAGGACTTCGCTCCGATGCGCGAGCTACACGCTCGGAGTGCCACGAACCACTCGTTCGGGAAATCTGATATGCAGAAAGGAGATAAGTCATATTTTTTTCGCCTTCAGCCTATATTTTATTTCTATAGAGGTCCTCAACTAACGACGGAGATGGATATATATCTCAAAATTTTCTCTTGGGAGTGTGCTCTCAACTAACGTACTGTTCAAAATAAATGTCACTTCAGCTTTATGAACATAGAGCAATGAAAGGGTTATAATTCCATAGTTTTTAAAACATCTTGCCTCTATTAATTGTATATCCATCTCTGTAACAATTATCTAGAAATCAAAACAAACTTGCTAAAACTTTAGAGAAAATTAAAATAACAACATTAGTCTAGTTTACAATCTTCAAAGTTGTGAAAAACAGAAATATTATTGGACGAGATCTATTATTCCCGTGAGTCATTTAGCATATTAAAGCATGAGATTCAAAGTGTCGGGTGATTGTAGTTCACCAATGGGATTATTTGATTGACCAGACACTTGATGTAAAATAAATGCAAGATTTGCTACATGTGTCGAAACATTTGTGCCCATTGAACAGACATGCAAATTATCACAATGGTCTCCGAGTGGTTTTCAAAATAGCTCTATTCAAGCCTAAATGATAAGCTATGTGAGACCCATGTATATACATTAAGTACCCTTAGTTTGATGTATGAAAACGTGCTTTTGGAAAGCATAAATCCATGTATATACATTGAGAATGAAATACATCAGTCCTTGTTGTAGGGGAGAAGGGAGCTTATACCTCAGTGCAAACCACGGGGAGGAGGTCGGCGCGGGAGGGGAGCCGGCGTGGGGACGACGCCGGCGCGGCGCGAGAGAGAGCGGCGCGACGACGCCGCGCGGGAGAGGCCGGCGTGGGATGGAGGCCGGCGTGGGCGACGCCGCGCGGGATGGAGGTCGGCGCGACGACGCCGGCGCGGGGAGAGGCCGCGCGGGAGAGCGGCGCGTGCGGATGCCGCCGCGGGGAGGACGGCCGCGCGGGACTCGCCGCGCGGGAGAGGCCGGCATGGGGACGAGGCTGGCGCGGGAGGGTACCGGCGCGGGGGGCGACGTCGCGAGGACAGGGGCGGCGTGCGCTAGGGTTGTGCTGTGAGTGAGAGAGAGAAGAAAAAACGAAGAACGCGAGTATAAGTCGCCACTGTCATGCCAAACATAATGGCGTGACAGTCCCACCTTGTCACGCCATGTACTATGGCGTGACGGATGCCGCGCAAGCCCTCCACGCTGGCACGACGCGCGGCTGAGGGCTTGCGTGGCATGTTTGGTCACGCCGTGCATGGTGGCGTGACAGTACGCTTTGGAAATAAAGTTCGCGAGGGATTAACTTTAAAATATTAATAAAAAAAGGATTAAATAAAAAAAAATTCCTATATATGAGCTTCAATGTTTGTATCACTTATGTCCACCTACATTAGCAAACTTTATAACGCTGAAATATATGTTATAGTTTAGGGGATATTATAGCCAAATTCAGAGATCTGCCTTTTTGTTTTTAAATTTTGCAGATTTAATTGATGTTTTGATATATACCATGCTCAGGGATCCGCTGAGGAACTTTTGTATCCTTTAGTAGTACAAAAAAAAATAGTGCCATATCAAGACATGTTCAGTCCAGAATGATATCTTTGATTTGGAAACACATCCTCTGCCATTGCAATGGGCAGACATATAGTACATTGCCTTTTCTTTTTGAAGGAAACATTACTTTGCCATTAGTCCGATCTTTGGATAAAAAAAAACAACGCACCGGATCAAATGCCACGGTAAATTGTTACAGTATTTAACAGCCGAACAGTTTTGAAATGTAATTTCTCTAATTTTGCTTCTTTGAGATGTCTCCAAGGCTCCAAGCTAATTTCTCCATAAAATTAGCAAGTGATTCTTAGAGCTATATAGAATTAATATGAAGTCTCAATATCTAAAGGATCACTATAGGTTTCTACTTCCTAGTGTTACAGCTAGTTACTTGCCTAACATGCTAGCAAATGTGAGCGCTCTATCCTACTCAATCGACAAGAGCAGGGAAGGGTTCGAATAGCATCTACTAATATTACCGAAAACTTTGTGAAAATACTTCTACGAGAAGGTTTTATTGAAAACGTTCGAAAACCATAGGGAAAGTAACAAATCTTTCTTGGCACGTGCCCCTGCTCCTGGTCTTCGAACTAGTCATTAATGGTCGGTGTCTGATCAAATAAGGGATCAGACCGCTCTTAGAAAGATGAAAGAAAAGCTCTAACTTCGTTCAATCAGTTGAGTTTTTTTGCTATCATATATATATATAAAAAAAAAGTATCACCTCAAACTAGTCTCGGTCATAGAGAGGCATTGATTTCTCCATTCAACAAAGCCCATTTCTTGTTCCCTCCCACCTTAACAACAAAGCTAGATGCGGATACTAATCTAGTGGCTGGACATTTGGGTAGATCTGTTGGCCAATTTCTTGACTGAAGGGATGACGCTCTTGCAGAGATCACCTTCCTTCTCAGATATAACTTCTACCAGTGGAGGCTGCTTTAGCCGCATCGTCGGGTGTTATCAGATAAGCTTTCTGCATTACTGTCGAAATGGGGCAATTCAAGAGCACTGTAGAGTGCTAAACTTCCTTTTGAGAAGTGTTAGAACAATGGATACTGCGAGGAAAGAAGAAGCCAAAGCTCACATCCCGTATACTGAAGCCACTGGATGCAAACTGCTCCCCTGAAACTCCTCTATCCTTTCCCAGTGCATCCCATCCCCATATCATGATATCGCTATATAGTTTGCACATTAAGTCAATCCTCTCCATTCTTGTAAGTTGCTACAACTACACTACAATGGAGTATTGCTTGCTATGTGTGCTGCAGTGGGAGGATCAAAACTCAAAAGCAAGAGACAGAATAGTGGTGGTTCTGAAGAAAAGTGTTTGGTTGCTGGATATATAGATGATGGGTGGGTGTGAGCATTTGTTTCCACACATTAAATTCTAAATTTGCTTTGAAATTACTATAGTTCAAAAGATTTTGGTACTTGCAAACAAACTATGCTGTTGTTCTCCTCTTTGAATTAACAAGGCATGCCTTTGATCTAGAGAAATTGTACGATACATTCTACCGGTAGTATATGGTAGTAGTACAAATCAAATCTGATGATTGATTTGTTAAGGGCATAATATATTTTTCTTTGCATTTTATAATTCTTGTGAGGGTATTATGGACTTTTCCAACTAGGGTTGAAAATATTACTCTTATGGCATATAATCCCTACATGGGCAATTACAATTCTACCCTCTTGGTATTTTACTACTCATACTGTCAGGTATAGTATAACTAAATCCTAACTAATCTGAACCATTGGATCAAAAAAATGGATAACCCGTATTAAATTGAGTGTACTGTAAAAAAGCTCTCGATCTAACGCAGAATTTTTTTGCCGTATTGGCAAATACCACGCGCTACCGCACGGCCTCTGCACGGAATTAATGTGGGGGGCGACACGTCGGGGCCACCACATAGCCATTGTGCGGAAATGCCACCGCACAGCCAGCCTGCGGACTCTAATGATTAGTGTTTAATTAGCGTTCCTAATTAGCGATTTCTCTCTCCTTATGAATAGTGATATTTGTAGAAATTTTTAAATATAATAAATAAGCTCAAAAAATATGAATTTTTTTGTGGAGCCTCCTGACATAGTGTACTCACTTTTGTAATTTTTTCATAATTTTATTCATTTTGAATTTTTCTCACAATTTCATTTAAGTATACTGTTTGTAGGGATTTCTAAATATAGAAAATGAGCTCCAAAAGTTATGAATTTTGTTTTGAAGGCTCCTTACACAGTGGACTAGATTATGTAATGTTTCTAAAATTTTATATGTGTTCTAAAATTGTCTCAAAAATTTAGGGTTTATGTCTCGAAAAATTTAGATTGTAGGTTTCGGAAATTAGGGTTTCATGAATTTTCACACAAAGTACTCCTAACAGAATAGGTTTAATCATATCTTGGCACAACATTTTGAGACAAGGAGTGTCGACATTTCCAATGGAGTGCAATGTAACTTTTCATACATAAAATTGACGACATTTCATGCATTACAAGTATTACATGATACACGCGCGGGTTTATTGCAATCGGGATGAATGAGGAGGGGGTATTATCACATGTACCCCCAATGAAGCCTATTCTGTTAGGAGTACTTTGTGTGGGATAATCCGTACCCCAATTAAGCCCCATGATTGCCAATGTGTTAGCCTCATAATGAGTGACATGTTGTGAAGCATGTAGTTGTTTAGTGAAGTGAGAACTGGCTACATATCGAAAAGGTTGTAGTTTAGGCTCTCAATACGAGCTGTCCATGGAATCTACACAAGCGTGGGATACTTAGTGGAATCTTGGATAGTTCGTATTGAGAGAACTTGAACTACAACCTTTTCGATATGTGGCCAGTTCTCACTTCACTAAATAACTACATGCTTCACAATATGTCACTCATCATGAGGCTAACATGTCGGTAATCTTGGGGGCTTAATCAGGCTACGGATTATCCCCACACAAAGCACTCCTAATAGAATAGGCTTAACCAGGGTAGATGTGATAATGCTCCCTTCTCCTTCATCCCGATTGCAATAAACCTGGGCTTGTATCATATAATGTTTGTAACGCATGAAATGTCGTCAATTTTATGTATGAAAAGTTACATTGCACTCCATTGGAAATGTCGACACTCCTTGTCTCGAAATGCTATGCTAGGATACGATTAAGCCTATTCTAGTAGGAGTACTTTGTGTGGGAATTTATGAAACCCTAATTTCTGAAACCTACAATCCAAATTTTCAAGACCTAAACCCTAAATTTTCGATATAATTTCAGAGCACATAAAATTTTAGAAATATTACACAATCAAGTCCACTATGTAAGGAGCCTTCAAAATAAACTTCATAATTTATGGATCTCATTTTCTATATTTAGAAATTACTACGAACAGTATATTTAAATGAAATTGCGAGAAAAATTCAAAATAAATAAAATTATGAAAAAAATTACACAAGTGAGTACACGGCGTCGGGAGGCTCCACAAAACATTTTATAATTTTTGAACTCATTTTCTATATTTAAAAATTCATGCAAATATCATTATTTATGAGGAGAGAGAAATCGCTAATTAGGAACGCTAATCATTGGAGTCCTCAGGCTGGCCGTGCGGTGGTATATCCGTATGGTGGCTATGCGGCGGAAAATACCATGCGCTAAGTGCCATTTCCGCAAATGCGACACCAAAATGTGCCAATACGGCCAAAGATTCTCTAATGCAAGTTATCCCCTTGTTCTATTGTTTTTTTAAGTCCGTGTCTTATTGTTGTCAACAACATAACCATCCATGCTGTGGTGAATTAGGCTTAAAATGCAACATAACCAGCCATGCTGTGGTGAATTAGGCTTAAAATGCTGTATAAAGTTAGCACGCATGTTTGAAACACAAATGGTGCAACAATTTCGCCCACTACCATTTCTGTGAAATTAATTTAGCGGCATGAAAGGTGCTGACAAGGCGGTGCTTGTCTTTAGTCTTGTATTCAATTCATCTACACAAACAAAATTTGGATTAGCAATTATCGGAGGTATGCAGAATGATGGCATTGCCTTGCAAACACGAAGGACTAGCATATCTCGTTGTCATGCAAAGGAAGGAAACCGATGCTAGATTTAGTAGTTGAAGGAAAAAACTCGAATACATTAGTTAACTAGAGTTAACAACTCTGCAAATCCTCCACGTTTGGTCGGATCTAGACATTGCCATGCTTGATCTGTTGGTTGGATTGCTTCAAGCTCGGATCGCGTTAGCCACATCATTGGTACTCAGAAAAGCTCCCATCCGGTAACTGCTCACTGCTGTCAGCAATTATTTGACTCCTCTCTTCTTCCCAAATGCATGCTATGCCTCTATAATGGCATCATCGATGATTATGTCCAACTCTCTTGGGGATGGGATCCTTTACAATCATGAAGAGATCTTGTAGCAACAGGTCTGTAGTTGCAGCTGTGGAGTACACTGCAGCACTGTAGGAACAGCAACAGCCTACTGTACACAGGGGAAAATACTGTAGTGGTTTTACTGTTTAACACTGTAGAGATTTTCACCGTTGATATGAGCCATTCCTACCGATTGGACGGTAGGGAAGATATCTAATGCCACTTGTACTGTGTATCTCTGCTGCAGAGGTTCCGTTTCCCTCTCCTGGACCTGATCTTCTCAATTTTTGCGAGATGCTAATGCTACTATCTGGTACACTAGTAGTACTACTTAGCTTGCAATGTACCTAGGGAGCGGGGAAGCACAAGAGATGTAGTGGTGGCGTTAAATAGGAGTGCTTGCTTAATTATTGCTCGATCTTTTACTGAAGTTCTTGGTACTTATGTGGGATGATATGGCTATTGTCCTCTTGAAACAACTACTAAAGTGCACATCTCATCTAATTGAAGAATTCCTCTACTGTGGAGTAATAAGTCATCCATGTGTTGGTAGTGCAGCAGGCCTAGAATGTTGATGAAAGTGTGTCTGTAATGTTGCATAAAGTTTGGCTAAAATGTTTCACACATTTTTCGTAAGAAGAGGAAAAGAGTGCACCGACTATCACATAATATTGTTCACATTACTAATTTTGTCAAATTTTGCGGCTTGAATATGAAGGTTTGGGTTCTAGGCTGGTAGCGGCTGAAGCACCAGGGAGGGTTCTATGGTTGATGGTTGTACCACCTAAGGGCTTATTTGGATAGAGAGATATTACAACTAATCCTTTCGGATTGGAAGATATTTTAGTTCAAATTTCAAGTGAATATGAAAGGATTAAGTTAGATTATAATGTATCCAAACAAGCCCTAAACGGGTTGATACTTTCGCCTCTACGGGGGAGGAGGGCATGGCTGAGAACTTCCTAGTAGACTGATGATGCCATCGTTTTCCTTAACCCGGTAAAGCAGGACATCAGTTTTCTTGCACGCCTTCTTGATTGGTTCGGCAACGGATCTGGACTCTGCACAAACCTACAGAAAAGTTCGGTTCTGCCTATTGCGTGCCACTGTGCGAGGAAATTGACGTTGATGACCTCCTCGCTAATTTGCCGGCAAAGCGTGCCACCTTCCCATGTACATATTTAGGGATGCCTCTGTCGTTGAGAAAGCTTAAGCGTGTGGAGCTGCAACCGCTGATTGACAAAATCGCCGGCCGAGGTTTGATGTTCAGAGGAGGCAGGTTGGTACTACTCAAATCAGTGCTTACAGCCTTACCGACATATCTAATATGCACTCATGAACTCCCAAAGGCAATCCTCAAGAAAATAGATAGAATTCGGAGAAGTTGGCTGTGGAAGGGTTCGACAACAGCAAATGGAGGCCATTGCAAAGTGAATTGGTGTGAAGTCTGCAAACCCCTGCAGCGGAGAAACAAATGCCTCTACACAACCATCACCTAGCCACTTCTCCGAATGATTTTAGGACTTTGGATTATGTCTATAGGATTTCCTTTATATTCGTAGCAAGCCCAACCGGTAATCTTCCTGACCAGAGCAGTGGGTCCTTGAGACATCAGACATTGACTATGATAACCACATGTTTTATGAGTTGGCCGATTTACCTCTGCAGCACGAGCCAAACCCAATATCCTCGTACTTAAGAGGTTTGCATCTACTCCTCTTTTCTTTCCCAATGCATCTCATACCCAGGACAAGATATTACTACTGGTTATCTGCATCTCCTAATCTGTTCTCCATTATTGTACCAAATTGCTACCACTAGGTAACTATGAACTGTTGCTTGGTATGAGCTGCAGCACTGAGGGGGGTAAAATCAAGAGATGGAGTGTGGCAGTTTTAAAGGCAAGCTTTTGATTAATTTCTGGTGGCTAGGTGATGGTTGTGTAGAGGTATTTGTTTCTCCGTGTTTAATAATAGAGATGCTTTGAATTTACTAGTGTATCTTGCACCGATGGTTTTGGTACTTTTATAGGGACGTTGCTACTATTGACATCTTGAAATAAAAGGGTGTGCCTTTTATCTGATCCAAGACTTATATCCCTTATTTTCCCTTTATTGCCAACAATATAACTGATCCATGTTCTTGCAAAATAGGCCAAAAAATTTGAGGAATGTGACCTAACATGCATATTCCATAAAGGATGGTAGACATGTTCCAGTACTACTTTAATTTAAGGGACAAAATGTTGCAACAAATATCAGAAAATGTTGGCAGATCACTAACTTTGCTCCTGTGCAATTTAGCAGCTTGAAGGCCACGAGGATGCTCACCAGATGACACTTGGTCTTCATCTTGTATTCCATTAATGTACAAAAATAAAATGTCGACAACAATTCTTAGAGCTATATATTGGCTTGTGTTGAGTTTGGATGTGATACGAATTTCGATTCCTACTCCAACTCATATTTCTACTCCTACACGAAGTCTTTCAGGTATCACTATAAATATTTTTCTCGAAAGGGTTTTCTATGTAAAATTCGTGCCTCTCGTTCCTATTTTTCTATGCATTATTTACAGCAAGTGGTATCAGAGCACAGGAGATTCGATCGAAAAAATGTCGAATTGTCTCGCAAGTTACGATCCATCAAGTTGTTGTTCTCGACGAGCAGCATCTCGTTCTAACATCGAAACCGAAGTGGAAGAAGTCCGCGTACAACCAGTGTAAAGAGCGAAGCAAAGTTCGAGTCACGTAATCCCAAAGAGCTGAAGCGCCTAGAACTTAGCCATCCATGACAACCAAATAGCAAAATCCATCCAAAAGTGCTACGTGCACACGGAAGTCTACCAGCAAGCTAGCAAGATCTTCATTGCTTTGTGTACATGGAAGTGTACCAAGGAAGTCACAATTTATTGGTAGGTATACACAGAATTGTACTAGAAAATTTAGGATTTTTTTCCACATGGAGACTTTGAAGTATGATCTTCCACTGCTAGATTGAGATACGAGGTTTTCTCTATAGCAAGTCAAGATGTGAGTTATTCTTGCATAGCTCGATTTGGATGGTGCTTTTTTGGGGATCAACAAGATGCTCACCGCATGGTGTCTTGAGGAGAAGCGAAGAAAAAAAATCATAAGGCCTTATCTCAAATTTATCTTCATCTATCAAATAATATTCTACAAGAGGTTTTGAAAGAGAATATCATTGCCGTATTACGGTTGAAAGTGGAGCATATTTGCATGGCCAAAAATCTTACCAATAAGATGCATTTGAAGCATAAGCTTTATTCACACAAGATGGCGAAAGGCGGGTTATTATTGAACCACCTGACAGTGTTCAATGAAATAGTCTCGGATCTCGTGTCTATAGAGGTAAAATATGATGATGAAGGTTTATATTTTACTCTACGTTCCGGTGACCCTAGGTCTCAGCGCCCAGTCCATTAGCATCGCCGAGGCTGACTGAACCCAGTGCACCACTTCTTTAGCCCCGGATGACTCCTATGCGAAGTGCATCGTGGACCTGAGTCGTCCCGCCTCTCTTCACCGGTGCAATGCCGCCTCCGGGCATCCCCATCGCTGCCACCACCACCCATAGCTTTGCCCTGCTTCCCTCTTTCCATTCCACCGCTCAACGTCGCTGCTCATCGAGCCGTTCACCAGCGACGAGCTCACAATGGCTCTCAGCCATGCGTGCAACTACGTTGCTTTTTGTCTCTCTCGCTGACCGATGGGACCCACTAGCGATTAGGATTTAGTTAACACTAAATGATAGTGATTAAGAGTACTAAGTGGATAACAGGTGGGACCAGTTGAGAAAGTTAACAAAAAATCTAATTTTTAATGTTTTTAGTAAATGTGTCTATGACATGTGGGACCATGCACTATTCCCACTTTTAAAACACGTTTTAAAACCGTGAGACAAATCAAAATAGGTTTAATCATCTAGTTAATGATTAATGAGTCTATGACATATGGGACTGCCTCTGTTTAATCAACAAAAATCAAGAGAATAAAACTATGAGTCAATGACATGTAGGCCCCACATGTAAGTTAATATAAATTCAGAAAATGAGAAAGCCGCTTTCAGTTTAGAGGAAAATACGCTTTCTTAGTTGGAAAGCGTAAACCTCAGTAAAACTCAAAGGAAAATACACTTTCACTGTTGGAAAGCGTAAACCCCAGAAAATATGCTTTCAACGTCACCTCTTTTTAATTTCTGGAATTTTCAAACGGAAGCAAATTAAAATGTTAATAACGTTTGCACACGAACTCTGAATTGAATGAATATTTTTAAAAAATTCATATAAAATCATGCTCTATATGAATATGCAAAATGTTTTGATTTTATTGCTACTAAAATTAATTTTCCATATTTAATTTGCTTTCGGCTCTTTTGATTAAACGTTGATTGTTCGAGTGAAATTTACAGTGATCATCCATCCTCTTATTCAGAGCAACCAGAGCAAGGCAAGCATCTCCTTTGACAATGTTGATCCTCCTATTTTTAATTATTATACTTCTTTTTGCAAAATCTACTATGCATGCATGTATTTTTTGCTTAAAATTGCTATATCTGGGGATAACAGTAGTTATATTCCTATTCGATGCATGATGCTCCTTGAAATATTGATATCATTATTGTTATAGCCATTAGGGTATGGTTTAGACAATGAATGATGTCAAATTGGGTTTTTCGAATGCGAATATCGCATAAATGCTTAGCGAGGATTTAGTCTTTACTAAAATTGGCAAAATGGATGACACATTGACTATGAGTTTGGGATATTTGAAATGATAGTCCAGAGAGGTTTACCCCTGTCATTTTATATAAAAATGAAAATGAAAAACTTAGTTTATGACGCGGGTGAGTTATATTATAATTAGAGGAGTGTGTAATAGCCCAAAAATTCATAAAGGCAAAAATACGGGATTTTTGAAACTTTTTGGTGAAACAACTATTGATGTGCTTTTGACTACCTTTTCAAGTCTTATTTGGACTGCATCATATTTTCTTGGCAGCTTAAAGGGTGACAACATTAGAGAGCCCCAAGTTAGGAAATCCCAGTGTCATGTAAACCACTTTAAGACCTTTATCCCTCCCATTCTCTTGATGGTTGTTCCTTCGGCTAGTAGCTGGTCAAGCTGTTCAGCCAGACCCTGGGTTGTAGAATCGAGGTAGCTACGTCACCTTTCCCCATCACTCAGTGCACTAGTGAAGCTATCATTTAGCCATAAAATGCAGTCACCCCAGCCATCCCATTGTTGGCACTGTGCCACCCACACTGTCAACATTACCACCATTCCACCTTGTCGGGCTGTACCAAATTGCCTATATATAGCAGCCCCAGGCCTCCTCATCACCTCTTCCGCCATTCCAGTGCCAAGTCCCACTTTCCTTCCTTTCATAAGCGAGCTTGAGCTCTAGGCTGACTTGAACGCTCATTTTTGTTCAAGTGTCGTCACATCTCCGCCTTGGCCGTTGATGCCATAAGAACCGCCCTGAAGATTGGAGACTGCTCTTCGTCCCTAGCCCTCAGACCACTGCAACAGCGAGGAGCTCCCTTGCGGTTGTTGACCACAGTTGCCAGATCAGCTTCGACTAGCTCATCACCATAGCTACATACTGGTATGTTCATAGTGGCTCAGATGCTCCTCCTAGTTCGAACTACCCTGTTCTTTCTTTAGTAGTTCGACCTCCTCTTTTACAAAGACCACCCTCTTTGGCCACAACCTCCTCTTTTGTAAAGATCACCCTCGTTGGCCACGACATCCTCTTTTGCAAAGACCATCCTCGTTGGCCATGACCTCCTTTTGCGAAGACTACCCTCGTTGGCCACGACCTCCTCTTTTGCAAAGACCACCCTCCTTGGCCATGACCTCCTCTTTTGCAAAGACCACCCTCTTAAGCCACGGTCACCCTCCACGGCCGATCCACGAGTCCACAGCTGTGCACTTAACGGCCTCGGGCCCACATGTAAGCGACACACTTATTCCTCAGCTAACCACGTGCTTTCCGACAAAGATTCGTCATTAAAACTAATCATTGCCATTAACGCTAATCATGCCGCTACAGGGCTGCCGGCTGTCCGACAAATAGAGCTCCCGCTCCGTTTGCTTGCACGGCGGCTTGCCGGCGCGGTGGCCCACAGCCGCGCAATCCAAGGGTAGGGCTGGGAGCACAATAGCCGTGCGCTTCTACTGGCACCGACGGCGACCTCTACGGTGGCCCATAGCGGCGACGCAACGCCAGTGAGCGGCGGCGATTTTCGGCTACTGGTGCGTGCGACGGCACGGTGCAATTCTGAACTAAACAACGCATGCTTAAGCTAAAGGAGGGGTCACTGAGGCCTACCAGAGGGGATAAAAGGTTGAAAGAGGTTGGAGGTGAGTTGTCCACGATAATGGTGACGGCGGCGCTAGAACTTCACGACGACACGACCACCTGGACAGAGAATCAACCAATGAATGGTCGGAGTAGGTCATATAAGCACACTAGGTGCTCATACCGGAAAGAATCGAGGAATCACCTACCCGAGCGAAGATGGAGACGAAAGGGAATCTCACTGGCCGAAAAGGAAATCCTCAAATCCTAAGAGTTCCTGTGAATAATCCGACAAATTGAGTGAGGGGTTTTACTCCTTAAAGCCTAGAACACGAAGTGATGTGGAAAGAAATGGGAAATAACTCACCGAGTTGAAAATGGCTCAAGAAGGGTAGCCGCGGGCGCGTTCTGGAAATTGTGAGAGCACAGGTTTACCCTGGACCCTACAAGCAACATCAAGAACTCCAGTGAGCAAAAATGGGGAGGATACACATGGAGGAAGCTAGGGGATGCTAAGGATTGGAGCTTACCCGAGAGGAATGCTCACAAAAGCTTCCCTCTCCTCAGCCACCGAGAGGAGAAGTGACGAAGAGAGGGGCACTGGAGGGGGTGTTATGCGCAGGGAGATAGCGGAGTGGAGGCGGCGTCAAGCAACGAAGCTCCAGGAGTGGTCGGAAAGGCGGTGGCTTCACGGTGTGAGCATCCTCCAACGGGTCAGAGCAGAGCGGCGCGGCGACGTGGCGTAGCAGCTCTAAGCGAGTTGACTAGTCGAAGAAGACGACCCCGACAGGTGGGCCACGGCTGGCAGTGACTCAACCCAAGCGCGCGAACGCGCGGAAAGAAATCGAGGCGGGCCGTTGGATCAAGATCCAACGGTCGAGAACGTGCGAGACGTTTTATAACTGGGCGAAACGGTATGCGATCGCGAGCGTTGCGGCATGATCGAACGGCTGCATGTGATGCGCAGGTGAGGTGGTTGGGCCGAGTCAGGTCGCACGGGCTCGGTCGGAGTTAGGCCCGAGCCCGAGGAACAATGCTTTTAGGTTTTTGATTTAAAAGGCTGAGTAGGTTAAGGAATTTTTAGAGGTAGCTCCGAAGCTCCAAAAATTCTGAAATTTTTATAGGAACTTCCTGGTACAGAGAAAAACCTTGTGTAATTTTTCAAGGAATTTTCATGCAGTACATTATTCCCAAGAAAATTCACAAGCTGCTGCCCTAGAGGTTTGACCAGAGTTCAAACTAGTTTGACTTGCTCTTTTGAAATAGCAAATAAAATATAAAAATCATGATATTTTTCAGAGAGGTTGCCAAGATGACCAAGATGACAGGAAAAATATTTCCAGAGGATGATCACAAGATTAGACTAGAAAGTTTTTAATGACAACAATTCCATCAAAGAAACATGGTTCTTATGGAATAGGAATTGCTAGGGGTAAATTCTAGAAAATTTCCAAATGACTTCATGAGGCAACAAAAGTTTTAATTTACCCTCATTAAATTACATTTGAAACATAAATCATTGTTTGGGATGTTACAGCATGGACCCGTTGAACTTTGTGTCCGAGTACTTCTTGAAGGACAGGGTGGTGCAGGTTTGGACTAGCGAGCTTAGGGGCTTCAGGGTTGTGGTTAACTTCGCCACCTTGGACATTGCAAACAGGATCTGGATTCCGGATATTGACATGCTGAAGGGTGGCAAGGGTAGTCGGCAGAGTCGGCGTATTACCAACAATATGGACGAAGCACAAGCCGGGGCGTTGGGTCGACGCTGCGGGCTCTACGGCCAGGAGGGCCACACAGCCAGACGATGCAAGGCACCAGCTGAGGAGTAGGCACTGCCATGGTTTGCGGCACCACTTCTTGCAGTGTGCAAAGTGGGACCGTGTGTACTTTGTATTATTTATGTATCTGTTCTGCCACTATCTACTTTGTATTGTTTATGTAACTGTTCTGCTACAATATAATTTGTAATGTCATGTGTACTTTGTATTGTTTATGTAACTGTCCTGCTACTATCTAATTTTGAAGGTATTATCTGGGTGCCCTAGTACTTATTGGTTTGTTTGTTTACAAGTCAAATTTACTCCTGTTTTACATTCGATGTTATATTTCCACGTATTTCCTAACTTCAATTTGTTTTGCAGGTATGGCTCACGGATCGGACTGGACTTTCGGTCTCTTGGACGAGCGCATCGACCGGCTACATCGCGCGTCGCGTCGTGTCGCTCATCCTGCGGGTGCGGCTGACGTGACTGTGTTGGGGGTGATCCGCACGCGGACACCTCGGGTGCCCTGGAGGCTAGACCCATGCTGGACAGCCAGATTAGCATTCGTTGGCACTATCTTCTCGCCATGCGTGCATCTCGTACTAACCTTTTGTTGCTTTGCAGGCTCAGCGCTGCCGGTCTACTACCACTGGCCCGGATGGTGCAGGCCACAGACGAGGACGAGCCGGCGGACCACGCGCGACGCACGAGCGAGACGCCCATGCCGCCGAGCGGTCCCGATGCTTCCCATTCGATCGGTCCTTGCGCGACTCTTGTGGACCGGTGGCGGCCGAGACTCACACTTTCCATCTCCGCTCGGAGATGGCCCTACTCTGAGACGTCTCCATGCTTCTTGGCCTCCTATCGCGGAGGTGCTGCCTTCCGCAGAGCCTCGGAGAATCGGCGTGAGGACCTTCCAGGCGGTTTCAGGAGTCCTTCCGCTTTGCCGCACCGGTACTACGTTGTAACATCCCAAACAATGGTTTATGTTTCAAATGTAATTTAATGAGGATAAATTAAAACTTTGATGCATCATGAAGTCATTTGAAAATTTTCTAGAATTTACCCCTAGCAATTCCCATTTCCAAAGAACCATGTTTCTTTGATGGAAATTGTTGTCATAAAAAAACTTTCAAACCTAATCTTGTGATCATCCTCGGGAAATATTTTTCCCATCATCTGGATCATCCTAGTAACCTCTCTGAAAAATCTCATGATTTTTAAATTTTATTTGCTAGTTCAAAAGAGCAAGTCAAACCAATTTAAATTCTGGTCAAACCCCTTGGGCAGCAGCTTGTGAATTTTCTAGGGAGCAATTTATTGCATTAAAATTCCTAGAAAAATTTCACAAGGTTTCTCCCTGTCCCCAGATGTCCCCATACAAATTTCAGAATTTTTGGAGCTTCGGAGCTACCTCTAAAAATTCCCTATCTTATCAGCCTTTTAAATCAAAAACCTAAAATCACTGTTCATCGGGCTCGAACCCGAGCCCGACTCGAGTCCGACCGCGCCAGTCGACTCAGCCAAACCAACTAACTGCACCCGCCCGCACCCAACCATTTAGCGTCGTCCGATGGAGATCGTGCGGTTCGCACCGATTGGGTCAATCGGACCATTCCGATCTCCATTGAATCTGAGCCGTCCGTTTGAGATCTAGCGGCCCTCATGGACTCACTCAAAAACAAAAGCTTGCGCGTCGTTTTGTTTCGCTGACGTCCTGGGCCCGCATGTCAGCTTCTTCTTATTCCTCCCGTTGCCTCGCGCAGAGCTTCTGTGCCACGCGGCCGCGCCGCTCTGAGCCGCTCCGTCACCGCCGTGACCGCACCGCCCTTTCCGACCTGTCCTGAAGCTCCGTTGCTTAACGCCGCCTCCACTCCGCTATCTCCCCGCGCATAATACCCCCTCTCGTGCCCTTTCTTCCTCACTTCTCCTCTCGGTGGCTGAGGAGAGGGAAGCTCGTGTGGGCATTTCTCTCGGGTAAGCTCCAACCCTTTGCATCCCCTAGTTTCCCCTATGCTTACCCTCCCCATTTTTGCTCACTGGAGTTCTTGATGTTGCTTGTAGGGTCCGGGGTAAACTTGTGCTCTCGCGGTTTCCAGAGCGCGCCCGCGGCTACCCTTTTAAGCCATCTTCACCTCGGTGAGATTTTTTTTTCCCATTTCTTTCCGCGTCACTTCGTGTTCTAGGATATGAGGAGTAAAACCCCTCACTCAATTTGTCGGATTATTCACAGGAACTCTTAGAATTTGAGGATATTCCTTTTCGGCCAGTGAGATCCCCTTTCGTCTCCATCTTCGGTCGGGTAGGTGATTCCTCGATTCCTTCCGGTATGAGCACCTAGTGTGCTTATATGACCTACTCCGACCATCCATTGGTTGATTCCTTGTCTAGGTTGTCGTGTCGTCGTGAAGCTCTAGCGCCGCCATCGCCATTAACGTGGACAACTCACCTCCAACCTCTTTCAACCTTTTATCCCCTCTGGTAAGCCTCAGTGACCCCTCCTTTAGCCGACAATCATGCCGTCGCGTGCACCAGTAGCCGACAATCACCGCCGCTCACTGGCGTTGCGCCGCCGCTATGGGCCGCCGTAGAGGTCGCCGTCGGTGCCAGTAGAAGCGCGCGGCTATTGTGCTCCCAGCCGTGCCCTTGGATCGCGCGGCCATGGACCACCCCGCCGGCGAGCCGCCGTGCAAGCGGGCGGAATACGGGGGCTCTGTTGTCGGGCGTTCCGACCGTCCCTTGTAGCTCGTCATTAGGCGTTAAACCGCAATGATTAGCATTTAAATCGGGATCTTTGTCGGAATGGCACAGTTAGCCGCGTTAAGTGTTAGCCCTAGGTGTATGACTGGTGGGCCTAGCTCCTTAAGTGCACCGTTTACTATGGTGTGGACCGTGAACCTGTGCATGTGGCTTGGTCCATGCACTGTGCGTGTAGACCTAGTCAATGACAGTAGGGCCCCACATGTCAGTGCGTAAGTAAATCTGAGATTTAAATGGAAATTGGTACTGTGCGTTGGACCCCATTTGTCAGCGTCTGTGGCTAGGTTGAGTTGTGTATAAAAAGTATTATATATTTATGTAAATTCCGAAAAGCTTTATTTGTGAACTGAAAAATGGGTTTAACTTCTAAAATGCATAACTAATTCATTTTAGCTTCAAAATTGATGATTCAAGTTTTGTTAATTTCTATTTTAAATGTACTTTTATATAAAAATAGGTTGAACCATGTTGCTGCTCCAGAAAATATTTGTTCATAAAATAACTTTAGGTTAGATTTATTTTGCACTAAAATTGCTTTAACTTCAAAAATGCATAAGTATTTCTCTGTAACTCCATATTGAGTGAATCTAATTTTTTTGGCTTCCTCTAGTAATGAACTTGTTGTTAAAATTAGTTTTAGTCATGTTACTATTGTTAAAGGAATTGCTAACACAATTAAATTATGCTCATTTTTATGTCTTTGAAAATTCATAGAAAATGCATTATAGCTCCAAATGAGATGAATCCAATTGGGTTGTTCATCTTATAAGGTTTTTTATTTACTGTAAAAATTTCAAATGCACCTCCTTTCCAAAATTTTTTGCCAAACAATTTAATTGCAATGAATAGTAATAAATTGCATTTTTCTAGCTGAGCAGATTTGTTTTGCTTATAACTTTTGCTCATAATATCCAAATCAATTGGTTCTTGTTTCTAAATTCATTCTAAATCTTTATATTGCTGCTATAAAATTTTCAGAGCATTTGGAGAAAGTTGATTTTTGAGCTTTTTCGGTATTCTTCGTTCTTATCGTTTCCTATTTTCTTTTTCGTTAGGTGCCGACGAGTGTATCGATCTTGAGAGTGAACCTCTACAGCAAGCTGAGCAAGTCCAGCAAGGCAAACAGTTTGATCATGTTAATCCCAGTATTTTAAAGTCTAATATATTATTTTCAACTTGTATGTATGCATTGCTATTTTGTGTTAAATTGGTTAGTTATTCCTTTAGATGCATAATCTGTTGGTAAATGATATTCCTCTACTACCTGAGCCTAGGTTATTTGCTGTGATTAGAGTTCGTTGGATGAGCTCTTGTCACTTAGTAGGTTTTGGGTCTAAATTGCGTAGCCATGCTTAGCTTTCGGTAGAAATGGGCGATCATCGACTTAGTCGATGATTGTGATCACATAATTGATATTATTATTCCATTATGTCCAGCCTTGTGTTTTACTTATTTGCAAATCAAAAACTAAAAATAAAAATCAAATTTTGACTTGGGCACAATGGTATGTCGGTGTGAGCTGTTGGGTGTGATTTGGATTGGTGCCTAAGTCCCTAAGGACCGAGTTACTTGCGCCACTGTGCTAAGCATTTTGCATGCTAACCACACGGGAGGGATATGGGACCTCTTTTGACTAAGTACTTTGGGAGGCATTAATCGATGAGTCGCTGGTGGTAGTTGTTAGTGTTTGTTTTGGAATGAGAGGGATGGAGATTCCGGGTAGGTTCTCCATACACAGGACGCCTGCAGTTGCTTCGGCTGGGCCGGTGTTCCGACTCAACGTGTGGGTCCTTGTGATTTATGTCGCCGGCAGATCACTAAGGGTCAACCCCCATACGTGCGACTCTTGATTAGTGCAATCCATTGGAAATGTCTCGTTAGACTTAGCGTGCCTGCGTACCAACGGAAGTATGCTAACCGTGGCTGGTGGAAAGGCAGTCTATCGTGTGGGTACAATGGTACACCCCTGCAGGGTATTAAAACTATTCGAATAGCCTCGTCCTAGGTTATGGACACGCTCGGATACGCCCCGTAAGAACTAGACTACAACCTTTTAAAAACTTAAAACTTGACATGGGTGGTATGAATGGGTAATTCATGCTATTGTTGTGGTGACTATTGGGATAGTCACTTCTAGGTTGTTATTCTATTTGTTATTATGTTCCTGCTGATATTTCAACAATAAAAATGAATTGCAAACTTGCTCTTTAAATGTACTACTTTATTGCAAATAAAATTTGTTTTGTGCTGAAAATGAGACATATGGCCTCCACCAAATAAGCTTGCATGTAGCATATGGATAGGTATGCTATTCCACACGTCAGTCTTGCGAGTACATTTTTGTACTCATTTGCTTTGCTTAATATTATTTATTGCAGAGGAAGAAGGTGAGCCCCAAGGGCCTCACTTTTGTGAGATGTGCTGTGGAGGGGTTTGGGACGACTAGTTTGGCGGACCGGTTGGTTGCCTTGTGGGTAAAAGGCACACTGATTGGCTTTTATTTGTCACCATCTTATGACACTTTTGCTTCCGCTGTTTAATTAGTCTTTTATATGTCATTTGGCCGATCGACCCTCTTTTGTAATAACTATTATTGTATGACTACTGTTTAGCAATGTGTTGCTTTGGATGCTATGTCTAGAATGGAATTGATGCATGATTTTGTTAAGGGGTGTGTATACTGCATTTCTGGGAAGTATACACATCTCGAGGCTTGGTTTATTTGATTTGTGATGCTAGGACCGAATGGAAGGTTAAGCATTACAAGCCAAATAAATTAGGGTCCTCACATACGTCTTCCCGGAGACACAGAGGCACGACCCGTCCTTGCGGTGGATGTCGCAGTTCCGGGTACGTGTTCGCCGACGTTCCCTTTCGAACCGCTGCACTCTCTTTTTTATACTACGGTCTTACTTTCTTTTTTGTTGTACACAGCTCGAGCGGATGGACCCTACCGCGGACGACTAGCAGGTGTCACGCCACCTCGAGGTGTACTTGTTGTGGCTATTCGGTTGGGTCCTGTTCACCACCAGCCACGGCGACACCGTCGACGCGCGGCTCATCGCGTACGCCAGGGCCATCGCCAACGGAGAAGCCCCGCAGATCAGTTGGGGTTCGGCTGTACTTGCTGCCACGTCCCGCGGCTTGTGCGACTCATGCTTCAGGTCGCGGCCGAACTCCGTCCTCACGGGGTGTCCTCTCCTCCTGCAGTTGTGGTCATTTGAGCGCTTTAGCCTCGGACGACCCTTGTTGGACGACAGCTCTCCCTACGGGCAGGAGATGTACAACGCAGGCGAGGTTGATCGGCCGACTATGGGCTCGCTTTGGTGTCGACGACGGGTACGTATTCTTTTGTGTGACTTATTTTTTTATATAATCGATCGTTCAATCTAATATGTTGTGTTGTGTTCCTCCCAGGTACAGTTTGCGCACGTGCAAGTGACACGGGCGTACGAGCCGTTCGTGGAGCTGTTCGACCGGCTCACGGTGGACGACGTTCGTTGGGAGCCATACTCCCGAGGAGTTAGCTGCCCGCTCCTCACGGGCTTTCCTCGTGTACTGCGCGGCCGGGACTCTTGGCTCACCGCGATGCGCTTCGTCTTCGACGTCTTTGTTGAGGACTACGCGGCACATCGTGTGATGCGCCAGTTCGGCCTACGACAGAGGTTCGATGCGATTCGGCGGCGATGCCCGGCAGGCGCACGCGTGAGTAATCGGCATACATGCCCTGTTTTTTGCTGTCGTTATGCATGAATTCTAACTACATGTTACGTCTTGCAGGTTTAGTAGGAAGGGAGTTCACCGCGGTACGAACTGGGGTGGTAGGATGAACGACTGGGTGGGGCAGTGGGACGGCGCGCTACACGACCGTGTGTAGGAGGACACCCCTTACGACCCTACGACCTACGACGCGTACCTCCGCTGGTACGCTCCTCGGACACGTACCAGGCTCGTACTTGCTGCAGATGAGCCCGCACCGCGTGTCCCGACACCGACAGACACATACCCTATGCATTTCGCGCAGGACGTCCACCGCGCGGTACGTTACATCCTACTTCGAAAACTAAAGTTATGGCCTCTGCCATTACAGTTTTCACTAGGTCTTGTTTTCGATGTAGGCGAGCATCGCTGCTGAGATTACGACGGACTGTCGCTCATGGCTTCAGAGGTTGACGGACGGTGTCGAGGGCACACGCGAGGAGACGGTCCAGGCTATCCGTCGTGTGGCTGATCAAACCACACGTATTTTTGGCCTGTTGTTGTGCACCAGGCTCCCGGAGGTTGATACCAGCGGGTTGCCTGGTCGACAGTTGTTACGTCCGCCTGCGCCGTCCCGTCCAGCAGCAGCCCAGCAGGCGAGAGGGTCAGTTAGACCACGTCCGACACCGACACGCCCTGACGAGGCCGGATGCTCGGCGGACTCGTCCGGACGAGGCTCGAGGAGGCCGGAGGGTCCGCTGGGCACGCCCGTACTCGGCGTCGCACTACGTCGGTACTCCACACCCCTTCGCCTTCCACACTCAGTACACACAGGGTGCGTACGGCGTGCCATACTTCCCTACGGACGCCTTCGCACGCGCTATGGCGCTAGCTGGGAGTACGTAACATCTCCGTTTGTCAGCACGCATTGTGTTTTTCTTAATTAACTAATAATACTTTACTGTGCAGGTCCAATTCCCTATGACAGAGGGTCCTCCCCAGGCTTCACGGAAGCCCACGACTTCTTGGTGGACGAGGACCCGGCACCTCAGCCCACTGTCATCACATAGGTAGATGATTTTCATCACATTTAGATTTCATTCATTTAGGAAATGATGTTCAAGCAAAATATTTATATCATGTCTTATGTGGATGGTTCTCTATGTAATGCAATAATTTCTTTTTAATATATGAGTGTTCTTTTTTATCATGCTACGATCGATAATGATTTTTTTATTTTGACTTCTACACACTTATAATCGTTGTAGCAACCTAATTATATCCGTTGCCAAAATAACAAGTCATCTATGTATGGTAAGTACCAACGCTTCTATGCATTGTGACAATATAATTAAATCCATTGTCAAAATAGTAAAAGTTATCCATGCATGGTAAGTACCAACGCATACATTTGTAGTTACAACCTGACTATATCCGTTGCAAAGTAGTAACGTCTTTTCATATCTATTACCAACGCTTGTTTATCTATTGTAATAGATGCTCGCAATGGCCTCAATGGCAACACAGATTAAATGCGTTGGTATAGACCATACCAACATTTATTTGGATTTTACCAACCCATATATATGTTGGTAAAGGGGTGTTCATCTTGTAGTGGGAGAGGGAACCGAGCCTGCGCTGGCGGCGGCGGTGGCCATGTCGGAGGTGGAGGTGGAGAAGATGCTTAAGGCCATCGTGCCCCCTGAGTGGGAGAGCACTGCCGCCCCTGCGTCGCGCCTCTGCTGTGCGCTGCGCCGTCGACTTCGCTCCATTTGCTCCCCCCAATCCCCAAGCCTCCATTCACTTTCTGCGCTAGGGTTCGGAGGCCCCGCGTCGCACCCCGAGTCACCCTACGCCGCCGCCGCTCCCTCTCCGTCCTCCCTGCGCTACGCCAAGGGCTCCGCCTCCCCTTCCCTTGCTGCCACCTCATTGGCCCCAGCCGCTCCTCCCCAAACAGACGCGAAAGCACCAAAATCGCAGCTATGGTTAGGGATCTGGGTGGCTGCCACCTGCTCCCTCGGCCTCTTCTCCAGGTGCTGCCCGGCGACTCCAACGACATCCTCTACCACATCAGGCAGTGCCCCCTTGTGCGGCGTCGAGCCCCTCCCTAGTCGCCGCCCCCCTCTGCCCCACATCGAGCCCTTCCCCGGTCACCGCCCTACTCTACGCCACGCTGCCCTTGCTCTACACCGACTGGCTCGATCCCCAACCGCCGTGCCCCCTTTGCTCGGCGTCGCCCCCTTGCGCCACGGTTACATTTGGCACTGATACAAATGCACAACAATTTTCTAATACAAATGCACAAGATTTTCAGAATCTGATTGGGAGTTCTTTGCCACCCCAACATTCAGCAGCACTTCAAGTCCAGCAAGCAGCTAGAATTTCAATCAAGCACAAGCTGCTGTTCAATATAGACCTGTATGTTTATTGAATTGTATTTATAAGATCCTGACAAAGGTGATCTGCTTGGAATTCTAAATTATTGTTTGTTTTTGTTTGATGTAATCTGCTTGGAATTCTGAATTGATGTAATCTGAATTTGTTGTTTCAAATGTTGTGTATGTCCTGTACAAGTGCAAGCTCAATGCTTTCTATATGGAATGTAGTGTATATGATTTCAGTTTTGTGAATGCTTTCAGTTCTGTGAATGCAGTGTGAATCTGGACAGAAGTGTGAATGCTTTTAGTTCTGTGAATGCAGTGTGAATCAAGACAGAAGTGTGAATGCTTTCTGTTGTTCTGTGAATGCTGTTTGAATCTGGACAGAAGTAGTAATGTGCTTTGTTCAAAGAAGTAGTTCTGGATTTGCTCTGTGAGTGTTGTCTGAAATTCCCTCTGAAATTTACTTCTAAAATGCAGTCCAGATGAAATGCAGTCCAGCTGAAATGCCGTCTGAATTCCCTCTCTGCATTACATATGTCCAGATTCAGTAAAGCAACTCAGCTGGGCTGAAATTTCAAAATTTGTTGTCCAGATTTGTGACTGTATAAGGGTCTATTGTTAGGTTCTGGATTTGTGACAACATTCCAAATTTCAGACAACATTCAAAAGGTCATTCGGATAACCATTAGTGCAAATTCTGTATAAGTCTGTTGCTAGGTTCTGGATTTGTGACAACATTCCAAATTTCAGACAACTGGACAATAACATTTCAGACAACATTCCAAATTTCAGACAACATTCCATATTTGCCAAGATCATGATGTTTCAGGCAGTCCCAAATGAAAAAAAGCCATTTATCGATCCCAAGAAGCAAGTGACACAATTAAGTGCCAGTTCTGGAGCTTTTGTTCCTTTAGCTTCTGTTTATTGCAAACACAGAATGTGTACATCCAGAATCCAGACCATTTCAGATTCATACACCATACATCATAATTGATACACACAATTGAGACACCATACAGAAATTAGAACTCAGAATGTACATCTAGAATCCAGACAATACTTGATATTTCAGAAATCATAATTGACACAATTGAGACACCATACATCATAATTGATACACCATTTCAGAAATCAGAAATTAGACAATACTTCAGATTTCACAATGTGTACATCCAGAATCCAGACAATACTTCAGATCTGTGTGTCCATATGTCCATGCTTTGGCCCATGTCTAGTGGAACATAATTTTCATTCTCCAGAACACATTCTCCAGAATCCAGAACACATTCTCCAGAATTTTGGAATAAAAAATTCTCCAGAACACATTCAATATTTTTGACTCCTCGCCGCTGGACCTTCAGTATAGGCATCATTATTTTGCACCTTCACCTCCTCGCCATTGGACCTGCATCCGTAGAGCCCGAACAAGTTTCTCAATGCGACAACATTGCTAATAGATCACGAACTAAAGATTGACAAGTATACAATAAATCGATAAATTGCTAAGAGATCAAGAACTACAGATTTTTCAATGCGGCAACATTTATCAATAAGTAGGGGGAATCAACCGGCTCGAGCAAGGGGGGCAGCGTAGCCAAGCAGGGGGCGCACAGGGGGCAGGCCGTGGCGCAAGGGGGCGGCGCCAAGCAAAGGGAGCATGGCGGCTGGGGAGCCGATCGTTGTAGAGCAGGGGGGCAGCGTGGCGTAGAGCAGGGCGGCGACTGGGGAGGGGCTCGATGTGGCGTAGAAGGGGGCGACGATTGGGGAGGGGCTCGACGCCGCGCAAGGGGGCACTGCTTGATGCGGTAGAGGATGTCGTTGGAGTCGCCAAGCAGCACCTGGAGAAGATGATGAGGGAGCAGGTGGCAGCCACCCAGATCCCTAACCCTAGCTGCGATTTTGGTGCTTTCGCGTCGGTTTGGGGAGGAGTAGTTGGGGCCAACGAGGTGGCGGCAAGGGAAGGGGAGGCGGAGCCATGGCGCAACGCAGGGAGGATGGAGAGGGAGCGATGGCGGTGCAGGGTGACTCGGGGGCGACGCAGGGCCTCTGAACCCTAACGCGGAAAGTGAATGGAGGCTTCGGGATCAGGGGGCGAATGGAGCGAACTCGGCGACGCGGTGCACAGCGGTGGGGGTGACGTAGGGGCGGCGATGCTCTCCCACCCAAGGGCACGATAGCCTTGGGTAGCTCCTCCACCTTCGCCCCTTGCGTCGTGCTCTCCCACTCAGGGGGCACGATGGCCTTGGGCAGCTCCTCCACCTCCGCCTCCGACATGGCCGCCGCTGCCGCCGGTGCAGGCTTGGTTCCCTCTCCTTGGGTGCGCCCGAAACCTAGCGAGGAAGGGAAGAGCGAAGTGAACGCATGGATTGGGGATCGGGAGAGGGGTGAAATCGAGAAAAGCCGATGTCGGGCGGGGGTTGACCCCAAAGTTGCCAGCCGCTGCATTCGCGATCGATCCTAGCCGCTGCTCGCGCGATGGATGGCCTGGATTGGCCATGTGCATATGTCCTCACATGTGTGCTTGTGCACCAGATATGCCGCCATCTAATACAGGGTTCAGGGTAAATTCTTTTAGAAATCTACAACCGGCCTAGACATCCCAATTAGGAAAAGGAAATTTTCCTTCCAAATCTTCACCGAAGACAATGGGGTTGAGTTATACTATAAGAACATTAATCAACCTTGATGATTGATTTATAGTAGATATATTAGACCTCTGTTGAAATTAAGTTGGTAGACAGAACACCTAAAATGTTTGTGGATTTGCTAAATAACACTTGACTAAATTTTTTTGTGAAATCAGTCGAATCGCTGACCTTCAGATCCACTTGAAGATTCGTGCTCCACCGTCTTCCTCATCTCGGGCAAGCGTCGCCGCCTGCGCAACTGCCTTGCCATCAAACTGTAACATCCCAAAAATCACATTTTGGGAATACATAATAGAAATACACGAGGAAAATCATTTTGGGCATAATTCATATGAGAAACTAATCATGTATGATTTTTGGACTTTTGTTTAAGCAAATAATGAAATTCATATAAATATGCACTTGTAAGAATTTCAAGAAAAATAGAATTAAAATAAGTGAGAGAATTATTTTGGGCATATTTTCTTAGTGAAAAATTTATTAAGTAACTTTTGTGAATTTTCATTAAGGGCAACAAATGCAATTACATGAAAATAGAAACTTGTAAGAATTTTTAAGAAAATCACAGACAAGATAAACTTCTAAAAATTTACATAAACAACTACACTAGGTCAAGAGCCTTCAAAAAAAGTTTCATAAATTTGCACCTTGTTTGCCCCAGTACAAATATTCAGCAAAACCCTCATCCTTCTAATCCCAAAACCATGTTTTAAACTATCTCTCTCTCTCCTCTTGCTGACGCGTGGGACCCACACGCCAGACTCCTTCCACCTCGCTCTCCCCCTCACTAGCGCACGCTCGTGCGAGCTCCACCTTGCTAGCCCACAATTTTGCCACGTTTCCCACAGTTTTTGCCACCCAACTACTCCCGTTGCCTCCACCTACCTTCACCCATGCTACCCACCTCTATAATGGCGACCAACTCCCACGCGGGTGGAATGACCCGATCTACACCACGAGATACTCGCACTGGCCATCGGCATCTCGTCACTCTTCTCGTGATATTGCCCCCACCTACTTAAGCCCCAACGCGTGCACCTTCTTCCTTAGCTCGCCCACGTTCCTTTTCGTACCTGCCCGAGCTTCACAGCTCCTTGGTTTTGTGGGAACACGTACGTCGTTCTCGACGCCCGTGAGCGAGCTCCGCAACTCTAGTTCTTCTGGTGATCTCCTTTACCCTCGCCAACCGCGTCATTACACGCCCCATACCTCACTGATGTTTTATCTGTACTTGATGTAGCTTCAAAACCCCTTAGCTCTGACAAGCCACCGTCTTCTTCACCTCTGGAGCGCACCCTTGTAAGATCGAGGAGGCCGACTAGAGGGGGGGTGAATAGACAGTTTTAAAATCTTTTAGCTAAAATCAAGTTTTATGCAGAATTATAAATCAATTAAGTTTTTCTCAATTAGAACCTAAATAAACTAATCTTGACTAAGTGCACCAACAATATAAGACTATTGATAACAATAACAATCATACAAAGACATGTAAGCAATTTAATTCTAGAAATATAAATTGCACAAAATAAATCACTAGAGAGCAAACCATAATAACACAACGATGTTTTACCGTATTGTTCGGAGACTTGCCGGTCTCCCCTAATCCACGTTGAGGTAAGCCCAAACCAATTGGACCGACTCCACGAATTAAGCCAAACACCTCAATTCCACTAGTGGTAGCTCTTTCCTGCTCCGGGTAGGTGAGCTCCAACCTTCACAACACGCTAGGCCTTCTCACAAGCTTCTTGAGAAGATCACCGAACCACGACGCCTCCACGCCGTCTAGGTGTCAACAAACACCAAGAATAATAACCAAGCTCTTTGTTTGACTCTCACCACGTGCAACGAATGCACAAGCTCAAGTAGATACGAAATCCACCTCTAGATGTAATATATGCAACTAGAGACCTCTATCCTTACTCACAATGTGTAACACATGCACAATTGAGAGGAGAAGCTCACACTAGCTCAAGAGAGTGAAATGAGATGTCAAAGGTTGTCTCTCAATCGGCCAAGGGGCTATTTATACCCCCCACAACAAAAACTAGCCGTTAGAGACAAAACAGCCCAAAAACAAGCCGTTACAGACTTAGTGCGGTACTACCTTTCTGCGGTAGTAGCGCTTTTATAAGAGCGGTACTTCCGCAGGCCATTTTTTAGCACACACGACACTCGGTAAAAAAGTCATAACTTTTGACTCCACTGTCGGAATTAAGTGATCTTGGACTCTATTGAAAGTATATTCAGAGGACTACACAACCCACCTGATTGCATGATCTCAAACTCATTAGATCAATACAGAAAGCACAAGAACTTTAGAGAGTCACAACCATAGTCTAAGTCCAAGGAAATAGCAACAAGCAATCTTAGACCATGTCGAGGGAATACACATGAATCCCAACAATTTGCAAAACACATTTGCAAACTTAGATCATGCCACAAGGAGTAGATATATGGACTTCAACCATTTGTAAAACACATTTACAAAGTATAGTCACATGCTACAAGGATTAGACGCATGAGCCTTGACTATTTGCAAAACACATTCACAAATAATAACATCATGCCACGGTGAGCTAGAGCAAGCGAGATTAAGCTATCAAGATATGATGAGACTCAAGCTACTAGACAAGATCCCTCTTAATAGTACAACAACCTATACTAGCAATCTGGTATTTCAACCAAACACCAAGATCGGTAAAAGACTAAGAACACTTCCTTTGCCCTAGCTAGTCATACCTTTATCTTAAGCATCCTCTTGAAGCTTGATGACGTACATCTTTACTTCAAGTCCGGGTCATTATCTTGATATGCATCAACCCATGATGCATTATTTACTAGTCCTTCATCAACACATGATGGATCTTTTCTTGACTTGATGATCAACTCATGATCATCTCCTCTTCGACATCTTGATATGTATCAACACATGATACATCATCTTCTTGAACCTTGACTTGATGACTATCAACTCATGATGCCATTCAAAGTCTTCATCACCCTGAAACATAACCTATTCATCCAAATTCATGAAAAATGTTAGTCCCACAATTATTAACATTAATTACCATGATATACCTACAATAAATGCTTCTAAACATGTCATTTCTGATAGGTGCGATATTACCACCATTGATCATGCAGTCATACCGCGATGAGGTATTTTTGTCAAAATAACACTAGTACTACCACTCTTCTAGGGGAGCAAACTTGCTCCAAAAGGTGTCTCTCTGTAAAAAAATGTACCGCTCTCTGATCGGTCCAACCGGGGTGCGGTAGTTCCGCTCAATGAACTGCGGTACTACCGTTGTGCAGTAGTTCCATCAAATGAACTCTGGTACTACCACCTCCGAGGTTCGACCTGACCAGGTCACACGATTGATTGAAACGTTTGGACATTCCGAACATTCACCCGGTAGTACCGCACCACCTTCCCGGTCATACCGCAGTACAGTAGAACCGCCAAGAACACATTGGTACTACCGACTTTTCAAAGAAGAACAAAACACCAAAAACAAACTCTCTAGAATAAACATACCGCCATGTAAAACCCGGTACTACTGCACACCGGTAGTACCGCTTACCAAATGCGGTAGTACCGATTTCCACCAAAGTTCTTTCAGAAGCTTTTCAAAATGCAATGCATGGCTCCTTTGTCTTGAGCCATGTTGATCTTTTATCACCTTTGCATTTCCTTTTCATGTCTTCATTCAAAACTTCGGGACTAAGCTTCTAAAATATCTTAGCACACACATTAGTCCCATAACACAATTACAAATAATTGAATATAAAGCAATATGAGTATATACGAAGTACACAAGTTTTATATACTCAAAAGATATGTTTCAAAGTAGAGATCCCCAATATATATGGATAAAGAATATGGATCGATACTAATGAAACCACAAAATATAAGTGAACCCCCCCTAAATGTGTGCATACATGAATGTGTAATAAAAACATATGCACATATTCAAGTTAGACTTTTAGTGGAGTTCAACCTATATTTTGGATCCGATGAATGCAACAAGATATAAGAATATAATGTCGAATGCATACCTCTTTGATTCACTTTTTTATCCAACTAGGACTAAACAATAGGTATATCAATAAAAGTGTTAGTCTCACATATGGGTTTATCATTAATCACCAAAATACTTCATTAACTCATAATGGTGGGTCTAGATTCTTCAACCCCGTTCTGGACTTCCTTGTTTCGGTAATCGGGTGAGCTTGAACCTCCCTTTTTCTCGTCATATCATATCTTACACCTCACTAATGCTTTCCCCTCTGTTAATGAAGCTTCAACCACAAAGGACCAGCACAGTACGCATGGACCTCTGGTCTAGGCACTGTGCACATGGAGTAGGTCAATGATAGGTAAGCCCCACGTGTAAGATTAATAAAAATCGGATGAAAATAGGAAAAGCCGCTTTTAGTTCTAAGGAAATACGCTTTATCTGTTAGAAAGCGTAAACCTCAGTAAAGCTTAGAGGAAAATACGCTTTCTCTATTGGAAAGCGTAAGCCTCTAAAAATATGCTTTCAATGTCACATTTTCTTTTTCTCTAGAATTTCCAAACCGAAGCAAATTAAAACGTCAATAACTTTTGTATAATAACTCAAAATGAGATGATTCTTTTTTATAAATTCATATAAAATCATGCTCTACCTGAATATGCAAAAATATTTGGATTTAGTTATTATTTACATTATTTTTCTTTATTTAATTAGTTTCCGGCTCTTTTCATTAGACGTCGATTGTTCAAACAATATTTTTTATGACCATTCATCCTCCTATTCAAAACAACCAGAGCAAGGTAAGCAACCTCTTTAATCATGTTGATCCTACTATTTTAATTATTATACTTCTTTTTGCAAAATCTATTATGCATGTGTGTACATTTGGTATAAAATTACTATGTTTAGGATATTGGTAGTTATAAATCCTATTCGATGCATGAATCCCCTTGAAATATTGATGCCCTTACTGTTGTAGCCATTAGAGAATGGTTTAGGCAATAGATAATGCCAAATTGGGAGTTTTAAGTGCGATTATCGCACAAATGCTTATTAGAGCGGTAGTTTTTCTGTAAAAGCTACAAAAGGGCAATATGATGAACATGAGTTTGGGAGATTTATGAAAAATATCCAGAGGAGTGTACCTCTATTATTTTGTATAAAAATAAAAAAAAAGAAAAACCTAGTTTTTGACGCGGACGAGTTATATTATATTCTAAGAAGAGTGAGGGTGTACCTCACTAGTAGATAGAGGAGATTCTCACCCAGGTTAATTAAGGACCGAATGTCGGTATATTCGACCTAAGTGTAAGCGTACAACCACATGTGCCGGTATAGGATGGTATTAGCTAATTAAGTCATTGAAAACTAGCAATGCATGTTGGTAGGCTATAGTAGTGCAGGCATGACCGGATGGAGGCATGTCCGAAGGGGCTCCCTTCACTGAGGCGTTGGGCATAGAGCTTGCCGACACAACTGCGAATGTCTCACTGAGACGGGGGTGTACCCAGGTGAAGTGAGGGTGTTCATTCGCTGGACTAGTGCAAGGGTAGGACTAGATGATGTAAAGGCTTTGACACGTGCTCTAGACTGCTTACCAAAGGTAGTGAGAAGTGGTATCGACGGATGCCGAATGAACTATAGAATTCATGTGTTGTGGGTAAAGTTGTACCCCTCTACAGAGTGTAAATCTATTTAAATAGTTGTGCTCACGATGATGAGCATGCTAATTGTAGTATCGCTGGGTATAGTCTTGATTTTCTCAAAAACCATTTCGTTGGAAAAATATGGGAAATGTTTTGTTGGCATATAATTGAGTTAAGTGCCATGTCTATGGCTAAAAATGAAATGTTGCTAGCAACCGAGGAGGGTTGTGAGTTGTTGGATTTATTCATTCAGATACTTACTTACTGTCCGGTATCTAGTTAACTGCTCTTTCAACTTTCGTTGCAAAAATACTATATATTGATATTGCAAATAAAACTTGCTTGATGCAAAATAACTTGTAGCATAAAGCCACATCTCTTGTTAACCTTGCATTTATATACATTTTACGATACACTACAAGTCTTGCTGAGTATGCATTGTACTTAATCTTGCTTAAATTATTGTTCAGATTATGAGGATGAGCCAGTTCCGGATGATGACGGGTCTTTCTAGGCTTTATTTCTTGTTGGTTACCTAAGGGTTTTGGCTGGGCATGCCACTGGAAATTACCTACTATTATCACTTCTACTTCCGCTGCTACTTTTGTTACTCTACCGATACTTGCTTTTATTTGGCCGGTTGGCCTGTGATGTAATAACCTTAACCGCTTAAGCTATGTGCCTCCATTTGCTTTATTTTGTATGTATGAATGTATAGATGTGAATATCAAGGTTGTGATTGTGTGTACTAGCCACTGATCATGGGACTAGTACGGTACACACATGAGGACTTCGGGTATTCAATGTCCGGGGTCCAACACGAACGCCCCTCCGATGGACTCATCGGCCCATCCCAGCATAGCACTCAGCCTTTGGCCTCTGGGCCTTTGGCGACTAGCGGTCCGCCTCGCTCGCCACCGGCCGCTGCAGTGTGGTGCTCGCCATCGCAACTAGATGCTCGGACCTCTAGATCACACTACCGATCGCTAATGAGCAGCGTAAGTGATAATGCCCAAATGCCTAACAACCTGATTGTCTGAACTGAATGCATGTGGAACACACTGTGGACTAAATAAGTCTAAATGTTAAAAAATGTCACAATATCATTCGCAATTCGCATCAACTTTGGTAAATATGGTATTTACCGATACCGAACCATATTTTAAATAATATTGTATTTACCGAATTAACAATATCGTATATACTATATTTACCGAAAAAAACCAAATGAACAGCCCTACGATATCGGACCCCGAGTGTGGTATACCCGAAGCCCTCGTGTGTATACTGTACTAGTCCCATGATCAGTGGCTAGTACACACATCTACAACGTTGGCATACAGATCCATACACAATAGACATACAACATGAAACAAATATGGTACTTAACTTAAGCGATTACATCACGAGAGTATAATACACGGCCGTCCGACTAAATAAAATGACGAGTATCAGAAGTAGCAAATTAAACAACGGAAGTAAAAGTACTAAACCCAAAAGTCCAGCGACATGCCCATCCAAACCGTTAGGCAACCGACAAGAATAAGTCCTAGCAAGACCCGTCACTGAACCCTCTACTACCAAGTGCAAAGAACGCGTCATCTGGAATAGGCCCATCCACAAACTTTGATCGATAATTTAAGCAAGATTGAGCACATTCTGTACTCAGCAAGACTTTTAGTGTATCGCAACATAATTATAAATGTAAAGGATGAGACTCTACTCTACAAGTTATTTTTAGCATTAAGCAAGTTTTATTTGCAATAACGATAAGTAGTACTTTGCAATGCAAATTTTAAAGAGCTATTGATTGAAAATGGAATAATCAAGTAAGTAACATAACCAAAGTAAACTCACAACCCTCCACGATTGTGATCAACACTTCAATCTCTGCCATATTACATGGCACTCAAGTAATCAACAACAAAAACCAATCCCAAATTTTCCAACAAGAACTGTTTTTTTTATTACAAAAACCAAGTCTATACCCAGTAATACTATACTTAGCACACTCATCACCATGAGTACGGCTATTTAAATAGATTTACACTCTGCAGAGGTTCACAACTTTACCCATGGTATATGAATTCTCTAGTTTATCCGGCATCCGTTGATACCACCGCTCACGATCTTTTAGTAAGCAGTCTAGAGCACGTAACAAAACCTTTCCATCACCTAGTCCTAGACTTGCACTAGCCTGGTAATGAAAACCCTCACTTCAATACCGGGTACCTCCCGCCAAAGTGAGGCATTAACCATTGTGTCGGTAAGCTTCGTTCCTGACACCGTGGTGAAGGTAGCCCCTTTGAACATGTCTACCTGGTCATGCTCGTACTACTATGACCTACCAATATGCAAGGCTAGTCTTTGATGACTTAATTAGCTAAGGCCGGCCCATACCGACACATGTGGTTGGACACTTACGCTTAGGTCGGATATACCGGATTTCGGTCCTTAATTGACCCAGGCAAGGATCTCCCCCTATCTACTTATGAGATACACCTCTCACACTCCACAATTTATAATATAACTCGCCCACGTCACAAAATAGTTTTTTATTTTCATTTTTATACAAAATAACAGAGGTAACCCCTTTGGACCATATTTCAAAATCTCTCAAATTCATACTCCCCATTTTAATATTTATTCAATTTTAACGAGACTAGAGGCCAGCTAAGCATCCATTCAACATTCCTAGCCGAAATACCCAACTTGACATAATTCATTGTCTAAACCATAGCCTAATGGCTACAACAGGAAGGATACCAACATTTCAAGAAGGATCATGCATTGATTAGGAATATAACACCGTTACCCGCAAACATAGCAATTTTAATTAAACATACATGCATACATAATAGATTTTGCAAAACAAAAGTAAAGTAATTTAAATAATAGGATCAACATGGTCAAAGGGGTGCTTGCCTTGCTCCGGTATCTCAGAGTATAACGATGGAGGATCATTGTTGTAACATCCCAAAAGTCATATTTTGGGGAAATTAAGTGAAAATGAGTGGGAGGATAAGTTTTGGATATAATGTTGTATGAAAAACTATTTTTGCATGATTTTGAATTTTTGCATATATCAAATAGTGAATTCACATGCAAACCAGCAAATTGTAAGCATTTTCGAGAAAAACACAAAGAGTATAAAATCCTGAAATATTTACAAAAGAAACTATACTGGGTCAGGAACCTCCACCAAAAAATTCATAAATTTTTTACTCCGTTTGCTAAGTATAAAATTTTGGGAATCATTGAGCGAGTTTTGGAAAAAAATTCAAAAGCAAAATCGAATTTTCCCGCTTGACCTTGGGTCGAAACCCAACTCGGCCCATCTCACTCTCTCGCGCTCAATCCAGCATGTGCCTCCCTCTCCTGCTGACATGCCGAGCCCGCATGTCAGCATCTCTCTTCCACCTCTCGCCCTCGCCTACGTGCCAGCTCGCTCTCGCCAGCTCCGCCGCTCGCTCACGGGACGCAACCGGTGCCCATAGTTTCAGGCTTGAACCACCCTCTTATCACCTCTGCCTACTACCGCCCATGCTATCCACCCCACTACCGCTCTTTTCCCCTGTGGATGGAGATACCAGAGGAGCCCCTGTGAGTAACTCGAGTGATTGCCGGCATCTCGCCGCTCTTCTCGCGCAATTGTCCTAGCTACTTAAGCGCTAGAGCACGCACTGTCATCCTCATCTCACCCACATTCCATTTTGCGCAAACCCAAGCTTCAATTCTCCTTGGTTTCGTAGGAACACTTGCGTCGTTCTCGACGCCGGTGAGCACACCTCTGCGCCATTGCCGCTCTAGTGAGCTTCCTCACCCCCGATAATCACGTCACTATGATCCTCTTACATCATTCATGCCTCTCATTTGCTCAATGCAGCCCCAGGAGTCTTGTAGCTTGATCGTGTTCGCTTTTGTCCTCACCTCCAGCGTGCACCAGATATTGCCACCACGTTCCCGTCACTCCAGTGTGTTCGAGCTCCACTCGAGCATGTCACAACATGTTCCATACCCCCTTGATGCTATTTCCTCACTCAATGTAGGCAAACTCATTGTGAATCTCAGCTCCACCACTATCTCTTTCTCTCACGGCTGTCGTCGCCATTTTCATTCTCCTTTGAAGCCCGGTGAGCCTCGGACCGATTCCTTGTATCTACGCCATCTCTAACACCTCAGTGACCTAATGCGACACTCCTTGTAGCTTCTCTATTGCTATGGTGAGCTACCATCGTGAACCTTCTCTGCGCCGCCGCTGCTCGTCATCGACAAGCCGCCTCAACTCTTCCCTAGCCTCATTTTCTTCACCCTTGTGGTCGTGGTGAATCACTGATCCTCGTGCACGCATCAATCGCCAAGGGCGAGTCTCTAGTACTATTTCCTCTTAACCACCCATGGTGCTACCGCGGTTGCATGACGCTGGCACGCCTCTGGTGACACTAGGTCCTCGTGCCAGATCCATTAGCATCGCTTGGACTCACCGAGACTAGTGTGCCACTCCTTTAACCTGGGGGATGCCTCCTACGCGATGTACATTGTGGACCCGAGGCATTCCGTCGCTCCTCACCGCCGCAATGCCACCTCCGGCCATCTCCGTCGCTGCCACCACCACCCATAGCTTTGCCTTACTTTCCTCTTTCCATTCTGCTACTCAACGTCGCCGCTCATCGCGTCATTCACTGGCGGGAAGGTCAACATGGCGCGTAGCTCTGTTCCTTCACTCTCTCTCTCTCTCTCTCTCTCTGACCAGTGGGACCCACTCGAGTTTAGGATTTGGTTAGCACTAAGACAGAGATTAGGGGTAAAAAGTCTATGATAGGTGGGACCAGCCGAGAAAGTTAACAAAATCTAATTTTAAGCATTTTTAGTAAATGTGTCTATGACATATGGGACCACGCACTATTCTTGGTTTTAAAACACGTTTTAAAACCAAGAGACTAACCTGTGGGCCCCAGTCATCAGATAATTAAAATAAAAACATGTTTAATTATTTAGTTAATGAATAATAAGTCTATGACATGTGGGACCACCTCTGTTTTATAAATAAAAATCTAGAGAATAAAACTACGATTCACTGACAAGTAGGCCCCACATGTATGTTAATAAAAATTCAAAAAAAATGAGAAAGCCGCTTTCAGTTCAGAGGAAAATATACTTTGTTTGTTGGAAAGCATAAAACTCAGAGGAAAATATGTTTTCTCTGTTGGAAAGCATAAATCAAAGAAAATACACTTTCGACGTCACCCTTTTTATAATTTTTGGAATTTCAAAACCGAAGCAAATTGAATTATTAATAACTTTTGCATACGAACTCCAAATAAGATGAATATTTTTTTATAAATTCATATAAAATCACTCTCTATCTGATTATGCAAAACTATTTGGATTTTTTTGGTGTTGAAGTTATTTTTCTATATTTAATTTGCTTCTGGCTCTCTTTATTAGACATCAATTCTTCGAGTGAATTTTCAACGATCCTTCATCCCCGTATTTAGAGCAACAAGAGCAAGGCAAGCACCCTTTTTGACCATGTTGATCCTACTATTTTAATTATTGTACTTCTTTTTGCAAAATCTATTATGCAAGCGTGTAGGTTTGCTTAAAATGGCTATATTTGGGGATAGCGGTAGTTATAATCCTATTCGATGTATGATCCTCCTTAGAATATTGGTAAACTTACTATTGTAGCTAATAGTTTATGGTTTAGGCAATAGATGATGTCAATTTGGGTATTACGTGTGCGAATATCGCACAAGTGCTTAGCCAGCCTCTACATTTGCTAAAATTTGAAAAATAGATGACATGTTGAATATGAGTTTGGGAGATTTTGAAATGATGGTTCAAAGGGGTTTACCTCTGTTATTTTGTGTAAAAATAAAAATGAAAAACTCAGTTTGTGAAAAACTCAGTTTATGAGAAGTGTGAAAGGTGTATCTCACAAGTAGATAGGGGGAAATCCTTGCACGGGTCAATTAAGCACTGACCGTCAGTGCTCCCAATCTAAAGCCTAAGTGTATAGTCACAAGTGTCATTATCGGATGACCTTAGCTAATTAATTCATCGAAAACTAGCCTTGCACGTTGGTAGGCTGTGGTAGTGCGAGCATGACCAGTGTGGGCATGTTCGAAGGGGCTCTCATCACCGAGGCGTTGGGAATAAAGCCTTCCGACACAATGGTGAATGCCTCACTGAGACGGAGATATACCCAGATGAAGTGAGGGTGTTCCTTCACCGGGCTACTACAAGGATAGGACTAGGTGATGTAAAGGCTTCGATGCGTGCTCTAGACTGCTTACCAAAGGATAGTGAGCGGTGGTATCAACAGATGCCAAACAAACTAGAGAATTCATGTGCTACAGGTAAAGTTGTACACATTTACAGAGTGTAAATCTATTTAAATAGTCGTGCTCGCGGTCATGAGCGTGCTTGGTGCGGTCCATCAGGTATAGTCTTGGTTTTTATGAAAATGGTTCTTGTTGGAAAAATGAGGGAATGGTTTTGTTATTCTTACTTGGGTTGAGTGCTATGTCTATGGCTAAAAATGAGATATTTATCGCAGCCAAGGAGGGTTGTGATTTTTAATTATTCAAGTACTTACTTGTTGTTAAATATCTATTTAACTACTCTTTAAATTTCTATTGCAAAATACTATGTATTGATATTGCAAATAAAACGTGCAAAATGCTAAAAATAACTTGTAGCATAGAGCATCATCCCTTGTTAGCCATGCATATATATAAATTTTGTGACACACTACAAGTCTTGCTAAGTACGCAATGTACTCAATTTTGCTTAAATTGTTGTTCAGACTTAAGGGATGAGCTTACGCTGGACGACGCGTTCTTTGCAATCGGTACCGGAGGGTTCAGACTTAAGAGATTCTCGCATGCGCAAGCAATATCTAGTGTTGTTCACGTCAGATACGTGTCAATTGTTTTGTAATATTAGTTTGGTGTTCTTTCGTGTAGACTTCGGTGTCGAATTCTGTTTAAGGGGGTAGAATGTAATATCCCGTTTAAACATAAAATAAACAAGTTATTAATACTAAAATTAAATAGAATTAGGGAAGGAAACTGAAGTTTTAGAGGGATGTTTTTGCTTTTATTAGAGAACCTGGACCGTGGGCTTTTGGCCCACATTGTTTGGTCCAAGGGGAAGCTGATTTAAGAAGGGGTACCCAAAACCTAATCATCTTTTTACTGTAGCACAGAACTGTAGCCCGGCCTTTACTGTAGCATGGTTACTGTAGCACACCCCCTCTCCTCCGGTGCTTCTCCATTGTTGCCGGCCAAAGGAAGGAGGAAGAAGCCCTTTGCGCTGCCGGCCATGGTAGAGGAGAAGAGGAAGAGGGAGAGGAAGAGGAAGGAGATCTTCTTCATGAGTCTTGATCAGCGATTCCTGGTGTTTCTACAAGGGTAACTATCAAAGTTCTTTGCTATTTGGATCGTAGTAGATGCAAATTTTGGCTTGTTTAGTGGATCGTGTTCCTGCTGCGATTAGAACAGATTCTGTCTAGTTCCTTGTGTGACTATTTTCGAGACCTTAGAGGCCAAATCAAAAGATCCCATCCCCTAGAGTTATGTGGGGTTCGTTCTTAGCTTTCAGTGGACATAAAGATCACTCAATTCTGAGTTACGGTTTAAAAGTTATGATTAATTCTTTGCTGCTGTCCCTAAATTCTGACGAGAATTAGCAGTCATGGTAATTGTTAAAATATGACCTAGTTAGAAGATGATTCAGAAGTCTTGCCCATAATGACTTTTGTAGGTAATATCATTAGCTTTTAGGATTGATAAATAACACCCCATTTGGATTTGTAGAACAGAAGTTATGCACGTTTCAAGTTGACTGTCCAAAATCCTGATGAGAATGTACTGTCAAGATGTCTTTTAAAATATGATCAAGTTAATTGCAAATTTAGGGCTTTCACCCAACTAGGTTATTGTAGGCCTTGGTCTTAGCTTTCTGTATTGATAAAGAACGCTAAGATTGGTTTAGCCAATTAGAAGTTATGGCCATTTTTGTGCTGCTGCCCAGAAGTGTCGGGCAAATTCTGACAAAGGGCGTTCATCGGTCTTTTGGGGTTAGGTACATTCAGAATTTGGGATTTCCACCAACTAGGTTGTTGTAGATAATTTCGTTACCTTTCAAACAAGCCTGAGTTTACTTTTTTACGAATTTTAGAGTAAATGTTATGTCAATTTTAGTATTACGGCCCATTATGGGTTCCTGCTGGAATGTAGTTCAATTTGAGTAAAATTGTGTAATTAGACGTTGGGGACTGGGGTTAGGAGTTAGGAGTGTTCTATTTTGATGTCGTGGTTCTTATTGAGTAAATTAATGGTGTAGGATGTGAGGCTTCGAGGTTAGCGGCATCGTCTTTGCCTCCTAACGCATCGCACCGTGAAAGGCAAGTACTCTGTTTGATAGAGTAATTATGATTTGTTTGACAATGAGTGCTAGCATTTTTATACACATTAGCTATGCTTGGTTGATAGTGAGGGATGTTGATTAAAGATAGGGAATACTTATGATACGAATGATTGTAATTCATGTATGATGTTGATGCTGTTCATGATTACTGTGAAATTGTAATTGTTCATGTGTACCATGAGAGCATACATAAGACTTGGTCACGTGGTGACCAGGTATGCATATTCGAGGTCATGACCAAGGTATGCATATTCGAGGTCCCTGTCATGTAGATGACGGCATGATGTCCCCACATTCGTGGAATGTGGGCATTGAAAAGAGATCCCCATCAAGAAAACAATGGGCTTTTGGTCCCCACACTTGTGGAGTGTGGGCTTGAGGTCCCCTTTACTTGTGGAGTATTGGGCAATTGGTCCCTGCGCTTGCGAGCACAGGCATGATGTGTGACGACGGTTGCATATCTCGCATCACCGGTAAAATACGATAAAGTGGAAGAGAAAGAAAAAATGCATTGCATATTTCCATTCATACAGCATGAGCTATGTGTCTGAGTAGAGCTTTGGATGTGAATGTTGTTGCTGTAATTGTGAGGTTAATAATTCTTTTTGATACTTGCTGAGTCTTTGGGCCCACTCTTGCTTTTGTTGTGTTTTAGGTACCTTTTGCAAGAATGGCATGTATGGGAGGGAGTAGACTTGAGTTGGAGTCACACACTGCTACGCATATTTTTAAGTTGATTAATTCTTTTAGAGTGTCCACTAATACTTAAGCGAACTGCTTAAGAGATGATGATGGTTAGGCCTTATGCATCAAGGTTATTTGTAATAATGATGAGAAACGTACTTTGGTTATCTTGAATGTGTCCTAACTGAATATCATGTTTTTTAATGCTTAGTGATGATATTGGGTGTTGGATTATTTAGATATGATATACTTTTATCTTTTGGGAACCTCCATATAGCTAACTATACAAAGGAGGTTCTACCAAAATTTAGCAGATTATCCTAGTTTAGTTTTGTTAATGTTTTCTTCAGTAGGATTCCAGACTCATGTCGGGCTGGGGTGTTACAAAGAGCACCATACATAAGTTGATGACCATGAAATATCAGATCCTACTGCATAACCAATCAATTTGTAGCCTTTGTGTGAGTTTTAACTGTTAGATCACCGTGAAGGCAAGAACAGAGTAAAAAAACATATTTAATATCATCAATAGTTATTATCAGTTGTGTATGGCTAGCTAACAACGCTAGCCAGTGGGTTCCACAGTGGCACAATGTCTAACTGCATGCATACATGCATATTGCCACGCGAATTATATATGCTAGATCCACGTCATTAACCGGACTGAGACTCAAGGGAACGTTCCGATCGAGCTAGTCTCCAAGAATCTTCTAGACGCTGGGACTTTTCAAAGTCTTAATTAGGAGTCAGGATAGACATAACAATATATTACAGAGTAAGATTAAGATGCCCAAACTAACCACAAGTGCAACATGTGCACAATAAACTAATTGAAGAGGTAGCCTTTGTTCCCCCTTGAAATGGAAATGAAATGAAATTAAGAAATGTTTGTAAACTAGCTCGATCGAGGACCAGGCAACCTGGTTAATCCCACAAACACGTAATGTTAACCAGACTTATACATTATACAACCACTCAGCAAGATCAATAAGAAATTAAGCAGCTTTACTGAACTGCAATATTCAATATCTTCAGTGCAATGAACCTAGGTAGCCATTCGTGCTCATGCGAGTTGGCTACTGTCGTACATACTGCCTAGCTCGCCAACAAGGAGCTAGTGTACGTAAAATATTATTATTGTTAATTAGCTAATTACAACAATTGATGGACAGTCATTGTTGAGTGGAATTTTTATTTGAGAGTAACTGTAGAGTGGAAATCACGTTGCTAAATTTTGAATCTATTTGAAAATCTGTTTAGCTAACTAATAATCTGACAGATGGACATGGTACTGCTAGTAGTATGTAATATAGACGAAGACCACTTGCTCAAACAGAAAAGGAAAAGGCATTTCATTGGTTTAGAAGTGATAACTTCACCCTGCTTATACTAAAATGAAAATGATTTTTTGTGTGGGTGACAACCTCAGGCAATGAATGGGCAGGTAGCCAAGCAATGGTAACGATGGAGCTTTGTCATCTTGACTGGCTCAGTATAAATTACTGATCAACTGATATAAGCTACAGGCAAGCAAGATGCATAAATATTCTTGTGATATGTTTTCTGCAGGTAGCCAAGCAAGATTGGAAGCGAAATCACCAACTAAGACGCGTTTCGGGACAAGGATCAGCATCACACAACATATTCTGAGCAAGGCTTCCTGCGTTCGGTAGTATAAAGTTTCAGGCAACGAGCTAGAACCAAAGGTTTGCAGAATAAAATAGAGCGTGTTGTTTGTTACCTAAGGACCATCTGTGTCACTTAATAGCATGTCCCATATATGAATGGTGTCTGCAAAGTTGAACTCCTATGTTAATGTGAGTGTTATCCACCAATGCATAGAATCGGGATTAACTCAAAACCATGCTTTTGTCAATATGATTTTAGGCAATTCTATAAGGATAGCAGTTGCAGCAGTGTGGATTTCCTGTTATAATGTTTCCAAACATTACAACAAAACTACTATAAGAATGTTGTAGGTCCATGTCAAATCAAAACGGATACAACGAGATTTGAACACTTTACCTAGCAAGTCAGGACCACCCTAAGCACAGCATGGACAGTGCTATTTAGTACATGAAGACTTACTTCTATTTAGTACATGAAGACTGACTTCTGTAGTTATTTCCAAATGGTGCTAAAGCTTTCCATCATACTTCGCTAGAAGTTGTGATAGTTTGGAGAGCGTACCTCGAATGCCAACAGCACTGTTGTCTAGCTTCTGGCAGAAGTTGTCTCTAAACTCATTGTTGTCTAGCTTCTAGCAGAAGTTGTCTCTAAACTCACTAAGAAACTCCACGAAGCAGGAGAAAGAATCAGCCTCTGCAAAGTTCTGTAAGGTTTCCAAATAGTAGCATCATGATATAGATAGTCTCATAGTCATGACTATAGTACTATACCAAATAGGAAGTGCCTCAAGAGTCTTCTCTACAACAAATGGCATTAAGCATATGGTAAAACAATCGCTTACTCATACAACATTTTTATCATCTGGATCATTCCGAAATACAAAGAAGAGTGATGCCAAAATTTCATTCATCCCTTGTGCATATCTTATTCCAGCATTCAGCTTGGCAAAGATAATTAGTACGTTTTTCAGATATTCCTGGTCAGAATCACAAACGATAAGCCAGATATCTGAGCAGAGCACTATTTAGACTTAGATAGTGGAGATTTACCTAATTGGACTTTGCAAAAGACGAGTCTCCACAGAAAAAATGCATGTTAGGGTGAGTGCGCTTTACATCATGGTCAATGTACCCCATAATTTCTGAATACTGTATGGAAGATACATTCCAAGACAGAATAAATTACCAACATAAGGATGATGCAAGGTGGTGAAATGACTCTCAGACCCGCACACCAACCCGAAAATACAGATACACAAGGCAAAGCAGAAACTAGCTAAAGATGCACACAGTATAGCAGTATATTAGTGTTGTAAACATTTTCTTAGAATAATTGCTTATCTGTTAGCATCAATTTCAATCCTGACAAAACCAAATTAGCAAAAGTTTAACATTGAGATGCATACAGATACAATGTACCAGCTAAATCCAGACAGGAACGAGCTACCATTGCTTGATACCTTAATCAATTGAACTTGGCAGAAACTAATTAACCAATTGCTAAATATCTACCAGGGATGCCGCACCATCGGAACTGCAACCCACTTCCACCATGTTCATGCATGAACCATAGACAACAAGCATCAGGGCATGAGTCAAGAAAAGCATAAAAATCAGTATATCAAGAAATGGGGAAAACAAATCAGGATTAAGTTCTAGGGCCGAGCCCTGGCACGTGTGGCCGAGCCGCCATGGCCACGGGCGCAGCCATGTGCGGGCAGGCGCGCAAGATGGGGAGGGGCGCAGGTAAGCGTAGGCGTGCGAGCGCCCACACGCGAGGGACCAAGGCGGAGATGGAGACAGGGAGCGAGGCTGGGGCGGCGAGAGGAGGGAGAGGCTGAGACAGGGAGAGATGCCGAGAGGAGAGGAGATGAGCGGGCGGTGTAGGAGGATTAGGGCGTGGAAGGAATAATCGTTGACCTGTGGGAGGGAGGAGTTAGCGGGCCGCTGCAGCCAGTTGCCTTTGGAATGTTCTTGCGGGGGAGGTGTAGAGGCGTGGATGGGGAAGAAAGAAGAAACCCACGATTTATGTGGAGGTGTGAGCAGATTTTTAGGGAGGCGAGGAGATTTTACCATGTACAACCAAAAAATTAGTGGGATTAGAGATTCTAAGAGAGGGAAAACGATGGGATAAAAAAAGACACGAGAAAAATGGAGGGAACAAATGGAGGGAGATGAAAATAGTTTTGGGAGTTGAACTGCAAAAGCGAAATCGGATGAGTAATCTAAACTGATCGGAGCCAAACTAGACCTTCTGTACTTACCGAATAATTTAAGGGGTTTTCATATTCCAAAAAATATTCGTGATCGTATTCGCTCGATTCGTATTCGCTCCGTATTTGTATTCAACATTATTCGTATTCGTGTATTCCGTAAAATTTTTAGCAAAAAGAAAAATAAAAAAACTAAGCATTTCAAATGTTTGCAACGAATAAGGTTGCAACGCATGTTATCTTTAGCCATCCACATGATTTATGACGAATAGGTTTTGCAACACATATTATGCGTAGCCATAATATTAGTTCATAACGTATGAATAGAGAGTTGCAACGTATGCATTGGTAAAGGGGTGTTCATGTTGTAGTGCAAGTACCACAGAAATACAAAAACAATTCTGAATAAGAACCATAACCTCGCATCATGTGTTATGAATGTGAAATGACAGAAACATATGAATGCATGATATGAATTCTCCACTTCTGCTTATACCGGTATAGCCAGTGACACACCCGTCGGTGTTCACTCAGGCACGCACTATGCAAAATACGGGGATCCAAGGCCTGTATGAGAACATTTCATAACGGGGATCCAAGTCTTCCCACTTTGGAATTGTGAGTCTTATGTGCCTATATTAGAATGATGGATCTTTCTCCCCACTCCCATGGGTGAATCATGAACATATAAAAATATGAAATGAATATGAACATAAGAGACATCTTCTCATTACCATAATTCAACGAACGTGGAATGAGTATGAATCATCTGAAATCTATGCATAGGCAATAGAAGGTAGTCAAAACATCAACAACAAGTATATAAAGCATTCAACAAACAATAATTTCAACAATGTACTTGCTTTCCGCCCCGCGAAGCGTTGTGAGGCAAGGGAGGTGCCGCTACACTCGGATCCCCTCATCCTACGCAATTTAATTACTTGAATAAGATAAAACACGAATAAGATGCTAATCGCAATGCTTAAACGCATCTCCCTACAAAAGGTTTACAAGATTGTTCTATATAATAAGACAAACAGTCTAGCAGAACGATAATCTGGACAGCGATACTAAAGACATCATATCTTTTGCTCTGAAACTCGGAATGGAGTGATCTCAGATCCTATTAAAAGGTATCAAAAACCTCCAGTTAGTCTAGTTGGTGGAAACTTCCAATTCGGCCAAAAACCTAGTATAACATTCAAGCGAAAGTTTAATACACAATCTGTTTGGTAGAACAATACGTCGGTAAAGAAACATTCCTAACTTTTGATTGGTATAACCAAAATCCAAAATTCTTACTGTTCTAGAAAGTTAGGAACACCATCTTCAAAATCCTAGTTAGTATGACATCCAAATTTTGCCCTTAACAAAAAGTGGAACACAGGTCAAAACTAATGACAGAACCTGACATGCATTCTGAACAGTCAACTTGAAATGTGCATAAATTTTATTCTACAAATCCAAATGGGGTGTTATTTATCAATCCTAAAAGCTAATGAGATTATCTACAAAAGTCGTTATGGGAAAGACTTCTGAATTAACCTCTAAATAGGTCATATTTTAACAATTACGGTGACTGTTAATTCTCGTCAGACTTTCGGGACAGCAGCAAAGATTTCAATATAATTTTTAAACTGTAACTCAGAATTGAGTGATCTTTATGTCCACTAAAAGCTAAGAACGAACCCCACATAACTCTAGGAGATGAGATCCTCTGATTCGGCCTCTAAGATCACGAAAACAGCCGCACACTAAACTGGACAGAACTGAATTTCTAACAGCAGCAATTCGATCCAATTAACCTAATCGAATTTGCATCTAATAAGAATCAAACAACGAAGAAATCTCTTTGTTATGACTCGCAAGAAGACGATGGTCAAACCCCCGAGGAATATCCCCTTCTACTCCTTCTCCCTTCCTCTTTTTGGTCGGCCACCAAGGTAGCAACACCAATGGAAGATTCTTGGAAATGTTGGCAGGAGGAGGCGGCTTGGAGGGGCGGCACCAGGGAGATGAGGTGCGAGGGAGGGGAAGAGGCAGGGGCGCAGGGGTGGGGAAAGGCAGGGGCGACGCCCAGGAGGGGAGGAGGAGAAGGAGTGGGGGCGAGGCTAGGGCAAGAGCCGCCCCCCTTTTGGTGTGGCCGACCCCCCATTGGGCCCTTTCGGCCGGCCCCCAACAGGCCCTATGGCTGGCTCTCCCATTGGGCCTGTTGGCCAAAGGCCCAGGCCCACAACATGGTAGAAACGCTAAACAAACCCCTTTTTTCCGATTTAACTAATTTAACAAGGTTCTTCCTTCAAACTATTTTGGGGTATTACATTTTGCATATGAAAATCAACCCATGTTTGTAATTAAAACTTTTGTTTTAAAAGCAAATGCTGAAATACAAAAAAAAAACATGCACTTAAAGGAAATTGAGTTAAAACAAAATAAAAATGGTTGAGAGAATTATTTTGAACATAATTACTCAGGGAAAAATTACTAAACAACTTATATGAATTGTAGTTGAGAATAACAAATACAATTACATAAGAACAGAACCTTGTAAGAATTTTAGAGAAAATCACAAAAGGGATAAACTTCTGAAAAATTTACATAAGGGACTACATTAGGTCAGGAGTCCTCAAAAAACTTTTCATAAAAATTGGACTTAGTTTGCCTGGGGTCCAATAGGAGGATTGCTAGTGTTGGGCTGAAATGCGGATATCTGGCCTAGAATAATTCGGATAATCGATATTTGTATCTGTATTTGACAGATACTAGGGCTACCATATTTGTATTCGTTTCTGACAAAAAATCCGTATTCATTTCCCATCTGAGAATTATTCGAGAAAAATCCGATCCGAAACAATCCAAATTTGTTTTCGTCCGGTTTGGTAGGAAACTATCTGATCTGTTTTCACCCGTAATAATTGTGGACATATGTACTAGCCACTAATCATGGGACTAGTACAATACACACAAGAGCATTGGGTATTCAAAGCCTAGAGTCCGACAGTCGTAAATTTCGTTCGAAGTATCGACGTCTATTCAAAAAGAGTCAATAGTAAATTAAATATAGAACATTAATTTCAACAACAAAAAAATCCATTTTTTGTAATTTAGAGAGAGCATGATTTTAGATGAATTTAGGAAAAAAATATTCATTCAATTTGCTTCAGCTAGAAAATTCCAAAAATTGAGAAAAGGGTGATGTCGAAAGCGTATTATCTGAGGTTTACGCTTTTTAACAGAGAAGGCGTATTTTCCTCTTAACTGAAATCGTTTTTTTCTCATTTTTTTGAATTTTATTAACTTACATGTGGGCTTACTTGTTAGTGACTCATATTTTCATTTTCTTGATTTTATTTATAAAAACAGAGACAGTCCCACATGTTGTTGTTTGCATGTAATTCACTATTTGATTTATGCAAAGGTTCAGAATCATGCTAAAAAATAGTTTTCCCACACATAACCATGCTCAAAATTATTCTTCCATTTATTTTCATTAATTTTCCTAAAATAGGGTTTTCGGGATGTTACATAGGAATAGGGTTAGAGGGGTGGGATGGATACGTGAGTATTTACTGATACCGAAGGATATTTTAATAATACCTTATTTACCGATACTGAAGCGATACATAGGAATATGGTATTTACCGATACCAAACAAAAATAAAGTGGTATTTACAGATACTGAATCATATTTTAAATAATATTGTATTTACTGAATTAACAATATTGTTTACACCATATTTATAAAAAAAACCCGAATGAATAGCATTAGCAATAGGGTTAGAGGGGTGGGAAGATCTAACCCTTGTTTTTCCATCCAATTGATGGTCACAAAACTGAACTAAAATCCCAAAAAAAAAAATTAGTTGAGTGTTGTATAGTCACTCCCAAAAGTTTGTGTCCATATAAGATAAAAAAGGTTACAACATATACAACATGATGCTGCGTTAATATAGATGTGTGTAGACAAATTAATATTGCATTGTTTTTTTTCAAAAAGAAATGCTTAAGTCTCCCATTGTTTTCCTTTGATATCTCATTTAATTAAGAAGCTAAAAGAGAAATATAAAAGGGAATTAGTATTAGGAAAGAAATCAGAAAAGGGGAAGGAGGTAGTCGGTTTGGCCCTCAACCGAGTCCGAGTTGGACTCGGCAACCGGGGTCGACTGCCCACTGAAAAAGAGAAGGGGTCGAATCCCTCAAACCCAGCTGCCCCCCTACCCTTGCGCCAGCACATGCGCCTCTACCCTAGCCTCTTTGCACCCCTACTGCAGCCCAGATGTAGCCCTTGCGTACCTCTATCATGCATAGCTCCTCTGCACTCCTACGCCTCCACCCTTTCGGCCGCTGTTGCTCTGCTTTGTTGCTGCTGCGGTACCAGTGAGCAGGTGGAGCTTGTGTAACACCTTGGCCCAACATGGAGCCCGAAATGCCACTAAACTACACTAACTATCAATTTTAACACCAATTATTAGTAAATTATAGTAAGAATATCATTGATAAAACCCATCCATGGGTTATATCAACACAAGCATAACGATATGGCAACCGTAGATAATTACTTCTTAGGAAGCATGGCAAGATAATAAACCAAGATCAAAGCAAAACCAATCGAATCAAGTCTATTGAATAAATAATCAACTCTAATGTAATACCCCGATTATTCAATATTATTTAGAGAGGGAAATTAAAAGAAAATTTAGAATTTGTAGGAGGATTAGACCTTGGGCTTTCGGCCCAAGGAGTCCTAGCCATGTGGGCCGACCATTTAGTGGAGTCAAGAGGGGAGGGGTGCCCCTTCCCCCAAAACCCTAGCACCTGCTACAAGTGCCACCACGCACCGCAAAGACGTCAGATCAGAGCAACCCCTTCCTCTTGCTTTGCCAAGATGAGAGAAGAGGAGAAAGGAAGGAGAGGAAGGAAGAAGAAGAGGAAAGGAAGAGAAGGAAGAGGAAGAAGAAGTGTGGGAGAGGAGAACCTCGCAAGGATTCCAGCGATTTCACGTGTCTTCGAGGGTATTTGTTCAATTCTCCGCTGTTTTGATTCAAGTTAGATTTGTAATTGTCATATATTAGAAGATCATTGCAATGCTGCGATTAGAATCAGAAATATGTATTCAGTTGCTCATCAGTTTTCGTGTAGATTGAGTCTGAGTTGGAGGATTTTGTCTCCTAGAGTATTGTAGGTCTCGTTATCACCTTTCAATAGGTTCAAATATCACCCAAATCGGACATGTGGTTCAAAAGTTACGTTGATTTTACTGCTGCTGTCAAGAAAGTCTGACGAAATTGGGCAGTCGCCTTGTTCATTAATTTATATTTTGTTAAAGTCGATTCAGGGATGTCACCCAAAATGATTGTTACAGGTAATTTCATTAGCTTTCAGGATTGGTAAAGAACACCCTTTTTGGATTTGTATAACAAAAGTTATGTAAGTTTTAATTTGACTGTCCAAAGTGTGTGTCAGTTTCTGTCAGTAGTTTTGACCCGTGTGCCACATTTTGTTAAAAACAAAATATGAGTGTCATGCCAACTAGGATTTTGAAGGTGGTGTTCGTAGCTTCCCAGAATGATAAGAATCTTGGATTTTAGTTAATCCAATCAAAAGTTATGAGTATTTCTTTACTGCTGTGTAGTTCTGCTAGACAGATTATATATTAGACTTTCACCTGAATGTTAGCCTAGGTTTTTAGCCGAATTGGAAGTTTTCGCCAACTAGACTAATGTGGAGGTTTTTTTATACCTTTTCATAGGATCTGAGATCACTCTGTTTCAAGTCTCAGAGCAAAAGTTATGATGTTTTTAGTAACGCTATCCAGATTATCGTCCTGCTGGACTGTCGGTTTTATTGTATAGAAGAATTATATGAACCTTGAGTTTAGGAATATGAGATTAGAGGCTGTGGGTAGCATCTTATTCATGTTGTTTCTTATTCAAGCAATTAAATTGTGTAGGAGGAGAAAATTCGAGATTAGAGGCTTCATCCTTACCTCCTAACGCATCGCAGTTCGAAAGGGAAGTACAATTGAATTGTCTTTATTGTTGTTAATTTCACCTGATAGGTGAATATGCAATGGGTAACTCTGGGATTTCCTGTCTTCTTTCAAAATTGATATATCATGATTCTTTGATTATATGTTCACGTCCAACATATTCATTCGTTCTTCCATTCATGCTTCACCCACGGAAGTGGGTAGTGAAGTCCCATCATTCCAACATGGGCAAGTACATCGTGTAAATATTGATGTTGTTAGTTCATAGTGCTTGATGTTCTTGACATGACTGAATACTATGGTTTATGAGTAGTTCTCGATGATTTCCGATTCAATCCATATATGTGAATCCATGCTTCTTGAGATTTCGTCTTCCATATTCATGTATTCATATATTCATTGTTCATGATTCACCCACAGGAGTGGGATATAAAGACCCATTAATTCCAGTATGGGCATGTAAGCCCCACCATTCCAATGTGGGCAAATTGGATCCCCGTTATGAAACGTTCTTCATATGGGCCTTGGATCCCCGTTATGAAACGTTCTTCATACGGGCCTTGGATCCCCGCATTCTGTGAAATACGATCCTGAGTGAACATCGATGGGTGTTCACTGGCTATACCGATATAAGCAAAAGTGGAGATCATGCATTTCATTCATTCATATGATTTCTGTCATTCTACATTCATATTCTATTCTATGATAATAAGTTCTTAATCATCTACTCCACATTCGAATTCTATTCTATGATGCTATGTTTTTATTCAGTCATGCTACATTCGTATTCAATTATGTGATTGTTATTCTTATTCAGTATTATTCATATTGTTCTGTTGTACTTGCTGAGTCGTGGACTCATTCTTGCTATGTTTATTTATTTTAGGTAAACATTGAATGCGGCATGCATGGGAGGGGTTAGTCACATGAATCACTTCTTTCACTTCACATTGGTCATCCTTTTAAATAGTTGAACTTGTTATTATTTTTCATTTAATAAGTTGGAATGTAATAAATGGAGTTATGATGATTTAGACTTTCATTTATTATGACTTGGTTGAACCTGTGAATGCTTATTGATTTTCATATAAACCTATGATAGCCTCATCATATTTGAGTCAATGTGATTGGATGATAGAGTTCGATATGTTGTTAAATTCTGATTCAATTCTTATAGTTATCTTTTGAGATGTTGATCTCCTTATGTCATTAGTTGAAATATAATTGAAATTATTTCGTATTGTTGTTGTATGTAAGTCTTTTAGGTAACATCTTGGCTTCTGCCTAGCCTGAGTATTACAGTTGGTATCAGAGCGGGCTTCAAGTCCGTGGTAAATAAAATATTAAAATGACACAATGTGCACAGTAGGTGGGGTTTGGGTAATCCATTGCATCCGCATTTCTAGTGGTATATTTTATTATGCTATATTGTATTGAATTGTTTCTGCACTATCGTTCTTATTGTTAGTCTATGATATGTTACGATATTCTATATATATGGAATCCTGATATGATTGTTATGAGTTGATCATGTACATTCGTAATTGGTTATGTTGGTTATGCGTGTTGATAACGAATGTTGGGAAGTGGAGGTCGTGGTCGTTGCCTTGGGATTCACCAGGTTGCAACACCGTTCGCGGTATGTGGATAGAGGGGTAGTTACCCCGAGTACATAGTTACAGGTGTTGAGCGTGAGTCGCATTAGAAAGTTGTTCTCTTCCTTGATTTTCGAATTTGGCCAAATCTTGTCCTGTGGTGATTGATGAATTTCTCTTGAGTTCGTGGTTCATTGTAGTTGACGGGTTTCAATAGGTCTCTAATCGTTCCCTGAAACAATTATTGTTTTTCGACTGTTGGGTTGCTTTTACTACTTGTGATCATTGTCTTTTGGCAAGATTGATATTTCCATGGTTGTTCTCTCTTTCTTATTGGAAAAGAATGACTTATTTATTCGCTTAATATTCTGGGTAATGAGAGTTTTTTGTTGCAAGTTCGTTAACATGAGAAAGCTTTGGCTCCATGTATTTCTTTTGGATCATTCCGATTGTTGAAGTTTTAAAGCATCTCTTTTTTAAAGGAAAGTGTTAAAATCCTTTTGTGATGCCTTCTCATGGTTAAGTTAGAGATTGTAATCAAGCAAAATGGTTGGGTACGGGTTTCCACTAGTCTCTATTTGCTTTTCAGAACAACTATTGTCGTTCCGACTGTTGAGTTCTCTTTGCTACTTGTAAACATTGTTATTGACAAGATTATTTTCTTTCATGTTAGTCCTATCTTTCTTGTTGATAAAGGTGACTTTTTATCCATTTGGTATTTTAGATAATGGGAATTAGCTTTTACAAACTTCATTGAAGAAAGTTTTGACTCTACTCATTTCTTTTGGAGTAGTTGGAGTGTTAGACTTTAGAACCTTGTTCTTTGAAAAAGAGGGTGTCAAAACCCTTTGTAAAGTTTTGTAGTATTAAATTAGAAGTTGTAAGAAAAGAAGTTAAATGATAATCTATGACTTCAAGTTGGGCTATTGTTTTGTGGTAGCTGAAATTATTTTAAATAAAATGATGTATTGTATTGTCCTATTGCTTCTTAATAGATTTGTGTGATTTAATCTTAAAGACTCTTTAGTCTGAGTTGGCAATGTGGGGTAGCAATCAAAGAAAAATTATTTTGATTCCTTTAAGAGGAGAATAATCTACTTGCTTTTCATGAAATCCCGTAAAAGAAAATGTTTTGAGTTTTGGGGCTGAGATCATTTGGATCTCATGTTTCATGTGTAGTTGAACTGTTCTGAGCCAAATATGACATGTCGAAGAATTTTATTGGTTCTTAATTAGTTCTTGTGGTTTGGACTAAAGAACTTATCTTATTCGTTGTGGCAAAGTGTTGTTATATTCAAAGGACTAATTTCAGTGTTAGAGGAAACAGTGCAATGGGAGTATTTGAGAATTGGAGTCAAGTTTTGTAACTTGTGGTTATTTGAATCGAGCCTAAAACTTTCTGCACTTTCCGCACAATAGTTGTCGAGTTTCAATCGCAATGCCATTTTCTTATTGGTTGTTATTTGTTATTCCCTTTTTGAGAGATGTGTGCCCTCAATTGTGAACTCAACTTTCGTTATCCAATATCATCGTTATCAGATTGTTTCTTTTGGTTCGTGCTCGCTATGAGGAGCAATGTTTTCCTGTGTGACGAAACTTGTCCTTGTTCACCTCTTTCTTTCGAGAAAGGGACAACGGTTTTTTGTTGCAAAGTTTTTACAAAGTGTAAATGGGCAATTTTTTGGTGGTGGTTAAGTAATGGTGGTGGTGAGGTTTTGCTACCAATCTATTGGAAGAGTAGTAGAAGATGATTTGGTTTTGACCTGTACCTCTTGGAGGAAATGTGATTCAAATAGAACGTATGGTTTGTAAGTAAAACTGAATGGTGTTACGACTAAGTAGAATCTATAGTATAGTGTAATTCTAGAACCTTAGTTCATGCTAAAATGTTGGGGATTATCGAATGTATAGAAACATTGATTAATTTTATAGAGTAACGCAACTGGATAGTATTGTGAGATTGTGTGGGTGATTTCTGATGATGACAATGAGTCAGTACGTCAGAATTGTGGGGATGTTAGATATTTAATCTGATGATTCCTCTATCTGTTATAAGAGAAGTTCGTTGTAGAGGTCTTGGAAATTAATTTTTGGGCTTTGCATTTTTTTGCTAGACCTTTGGTCACCCAATGATTGTGTATAGAGAAAGTAGAATATAGCGTTTCCTGAGCAGTGGATTAATCATTGATATGACCCTTCTAATGTAGTACTTGAGCGTGTGTACTGAAGATTCTGAGTTGTTATTCTTGAAAGTTGGAGGTGAAGGGTTTGCGTGGGATCTATTTTTGAGGTGCTTTGGGCACCTTCTGTTAAATTAATTTCGTCAGTAGAAGGAATTGTCTAGAGTGTTCGATGGGATCCATAGAGCCTGTCCACAAAGGTGTGAATGATGTATTTCGGTTTAAGCATAATTTGAGAATGTTAAATTAAGTGGATTGAGCTCGTGGGGCATACGATGAATTCGAATTCCAAGGTTTGAGAGAAATTTTATTCCTAAAAGACACTGAGAAAAAAAGATGTTTCCTCGGGTAGTGAAGCGTTTTCTTGATTCTCGTTCGAGCTTTGTTTTGTTGACTGATGTCTTCCGCAATTTGAGTTGACATTGTGTTGGCATGTGCGATTCTTTCCGGTTCAGATAGAATAAAGTAAATATTTGATTTGGGGATTCGAGTGATTTCTCCTTTGGCTGTCGTGGTGTTCATTCGCAAATTGCCTAACTAGAAAGTAGAATAGTTTCCATGATGATTTGTTAATCCTGGATTTGACCATTTTGGTGGAGAGTTGGCATTGCGTGGTTGCGATGAAAACTCTTAATTTTCAATTGCATTCTCTTTGTAAAAGAGTTGTTAAAAAAAGAAAGAAAAAAACGAGTTCTGCTGTGTATTCTTGTTTAAAGGAGGTGCTCCTTGTTAGATGAAAAGATAGATTTAGAACTGGGACGAGAGTTCCGTGTGTGTTGAGCATGTTTCGTGCTTTTGTACCAAAGGGAAAGTTGGCGTATCGCTTTGACCATCTCGGGTCCATACGCGAAGTACACAACGTCTGGTGTGTTCTGGTGCTGAGTGAGTAACTGAGCCGTTCAAAGCTTGAGATTTCGTTAAAGATGTTGACCTTTGAGTAGGGTCTTACCTTCGATTCTCTTATGACGAGTGTACCTGGAAGGGGTTGGGTTGTGTGTTTGGACAGACGTCATTTTACATCCTTGTGCTGTGATCACCCAAATTGGAGTTTTGGTTTAAATGTTGCGTTGTTTTACTGCTACTGTCCAGAAAGTCTAACGAACTTGGGCAGTCATCTTGTTCATTAATTTAGATTTTGTTAAAGCCGATTCAGGGATGTAGCCCAAAACAATTGTTGTAGGTAATTTCATTAGCTTTCAGTATTGGTAAAGAACACCCTTTTTTTGAATTGTAGAACAAAAGTTATGTATGTTTCAATTTGACTATCCAAAGTGTATGTCGATTTCTGTCAGTAGTTTTGACTCGTGTGCCACATTTTGTTAAATGCAAAATATGAATGTCATGCCAACTAGGATTTTTAAGGTGGTGTTCATAGCTTCCCAGAATGATATGAATCTTGGATTTTGGTTAATCCAATCAAAATCTATGAGTATTTCTTTACTGCTGTGTAATTCTGCTAGACAAATTGTATATTAGACTTTCACCTGAATGTTAGCCTAGGTTTTTGGCAGAATTGGAAGTTTCCGCCAACTAGACTAATGTAGAGGTTTTCGATACCTTTTTATAGGATCTGAGATCACTCCATTTCAAGTCTCAGAGCAAAAGTTATGATGTTTTTAGTACTGCTGTCCTGATTATCGTCCTGTTGGACTGTCGGTTTTATTGTATAGAACAATTATATGAACCTTGGGTTTAATAATATGAGATTAGGCATTGCGCGTAGCGTATTATTCATGTTGTTTCTTATTCAAACAATTAAATTGTGTAGGAGGAAGGAATTCGAGATTAGAGGCTTGATCCTTACCTCCTAATTCATCGCAGTTCGAAAGGCAAGTACAATTGAATTGTCTTAATTGTTGTTTGTTTCACCTGATGGGTGAATATGCAATGGGTAACTCTGGGATTTCCTGTTTTCTTTCAAAATTGATATACCATTATTCTTTGATTATGTGTTTACATCCAACATGTTTATTCGTTCTTTCATTCATGCTTCACCCACGGGAGTGAGTAGTGAAGTCCCATCATTCCAACTTGGGAAAGTACATTTTGTAAGTATTACTGTTGTTAGTTCATATTGCTTGACGTTCATGCCATGACTGAATACTATGGTTTATGAGTAGTTCTTGATGATTTCTAATTTGATCCATATATGTGAATTCATCCTTCTTGAAATTTCGTCTTCCATATTCATGCATTTATTCATTCATTGTTCATGATTCACCCACAGGAGTGGGATGTAAAGACTCATCAATTCCAGTATGAGCATGTAAGCCCTACCATTCCAATGTGAGTAAATTGGATCCCCGTTATGAAACGTTCTTCATACGGGCCTTGGATCCCTGTATTCTATGAAATGCGGGCCTAAGTGAACACCAACGGGTGTTCGCTGGCTATACCGGTATAGGCAGAAGTGGAGATCATGCATTTCATTCATTCATTTGGTTTCTGCTATTCTACATTCATATTCTATTCTATGATAATAAGTCCTTAATCATCTACTCCACATTCGAATTCTATTCTATGATGCTATGTTCTTATTCAGCCGTGCTACATTCATATTCAATTCTGTTATTGTTATTCTTATTCAGTATTGTTCATATTGTTCTGTTGTACTTGCTGAGTCGTGAACTCATTTTTGTCATGTTTATTTATTTTAGGTAAACATTGAAGGCGGCATGCATAGGAGGGGTTAGTCATATGAATCACTTCTTTCACTTCACATTGGTCACCCTTTTAAACAGTTGAACTTGTTATTATCTTTCATTTAATAAGTTGGATTGTAATAAATGGAGTTCTGATAATTTAGACTTTCATTTATTATGACTTGGTTGAATCTGTGAATGCTTAATGATCTTCATATAAACTGTAACAGTCCTAACTTAGGGTTTGTATTTCAAATGTAAAATTTGGAGGAGAAATAAAAACTTTTGTTGTCTCATCAAATCATTTGGAAGTTTTCCAAATTTTCCCTAGAAATTTCCATTTTCTAGAATTGAATTCTTGTGAATGGAAATTGTTATCAGCAAATTCTTAGCTTTCAAACTTGTGATCATCCTCTGAAATTATTTTTCCTATCATCTTTACTATCCTAGCTACCTCCCTGAATTATTTCACAATTTTTAGATTTTATTTGCTATTTCAAAAGAGCAAGTCAAACTTTTCCAAATTCTGGTCAAACCCTTAGGCAGCAGCTTTTGAATTTTCTTGGGAGAAATATAGTGCATTAAAACTCCTAGAAAAATTACACAAGGATGTCCTCTGTCCCAGGAAGCTTCCATAAAAATTTCAAAATTTTTGGAGCCCTGGAACTATCTCTAAAAATTTCCCAAACCTTCTCTGTCTTTCTAATTCAAATCTGGAAACACTGTTTGTCGGGCTCGAACCCAACTCCGTCTCGAGTCCGACCCGCACCACTTGACTCGGTCGCGTCAACTAACCGCACCGCCCGAGTCCAATCGATCGTGACCGTCCGTTGTGCATCGCACGGTCCACGTCCGCGTACGCAATCGACCGGTCCGAATGCATACAGAGATCTCGACCGTCCATCTCAGATCCAACGGTCGATACGATATTGATCGAGTTAAACCCACTCGTCGCACCGCACCAGACTCCGACTCGAGTCGCACCCCTTTTCTCTCGATAGGCGGTCCCACTGCAGTCATCCCGCCACGTCGGCGAGCCCGCTCTCTCTGCGCACCGCCCGCCAGGCTCGCGCGCTGCCGCCGCGCATGCACGGTGCCACCTCGCCTCACCGGTCTTTTCACCGCCCACCGCCTCACCTCGCTGCCTCCGCCTGCTCCTACAAAAGCCACCGAGGGCTTTCCCTACCTCGTTTTCTTCTCCATTGTCTTTCTTCTCCACCGAGCTTTGAGAGCCGAGAGCGTCGCTGCGCCGTTTCCGAGCGTTTCAGCCGCTCCGGTAAGCTCCGGTCATCGCCGATAGCGTCACGGTGTGCCTAGCATCCCGTGGAAACGAACCCCTCAAGAAATTCGGAGTTTCCGTCACCGTGGAGCCGCGCGCGCTTCTTCTTCTCAAGTCCGGCCGAAACCGCCTTTTCCGCGCGCGTCTTCTCCGGTGAGCTCGGCTCGATTCTTCGCTTCGGTGAGCATCGCTGGACTCCACCTTCCTTCTCCGTTCATTCACTTGTCCTCGTTCGCGCGCAGCTCGCCGTCGTTGACGCCTTGCGTCGCGCGAGCTCGTCGCCGGGCCATCTCCGGCGACCTCTTGAGTTCGCGTCATTCGGTGAGTTCACGAGCCTCACGATGCTCATGCGCGCGCTAGTTTTCACCTTATTCTTCTCGCGCATGCGTCCCTTGTCACCCCACTGCGGCCGCCGTGCTCGTTGCGCGCCGCCACCTTGCTTCTCCGGCAAACCCGCGACCACCCTTAGCGGTAACCTCTTGGCGACCCATTTTGGCCGTCGCACGGCCACGCCGCCACTCCTTCACGGCGTGAATCCAGTCCGAGCTGCCGAGCCTCTCGTTCTTCAGTTGTGCTCCTCTGCATGCATCGGCGGTGGGGCCTACCTTCAAAACCAGTTCTTTTAGTCTCTAATCATGATTAGGAATGTTCTTTAGTTCACTCTCTTGCTTGATCAAAATGGGAATTGGAAGTTTGAAAGCATTTTAGTTCTCTGTATGCTTATTGTTGTCGTTTTTACGTTGTCGATGGCCAAATTGGGTTCATTCTTATGCTATTCATATCAGTTAGTGCTTGGTGACTCCTTAGAAGTAGTGCTTAGCAAGAAGTTAATTAGTTAGTCTCTATAGGTTTCAAATCACTAGTTGGCTTTTGATCTATGAAGTCATTAATGGAACTAGAGTATTGCCTCTGTACTTGTGGTATGTATTTTGATGAAGGTAAGGTTTTGTAGTAACCGCATCTTGAAAATCGTTAGCCTACAATATCTTGGTGTGATGCTTAGGAGTATGAATAGTGAGTATCCTTAAAATCCTATCTTAGATAGAAAATTTTGTTAGCATCTCATAGTTGAATACTTGACTAGTTAGTGTTCAATAGCTCCTTGTAGGTTCTGCGATCTCATCTAATAATGGTTGTTTTAAAGTAGCTAGTTGTTTTGATGTGTTAACTTGATGCTTAGTTAATAGATGTGCACACAATCACCATCAAAGTCCATTAAAGATTAAAACATATAAGAGGATTGATTTTGTGGTTAACTTTTAAATAAGTGAGTGGGTAGATCAAACACTTGAAAACATGTCTATTTGAAACATCTCTGTAGCAGTTTTTTTGTTTTTCCTTTTGTGGTGATCTAGTTTCTGTGTATGAATTTATGTTTGTATTTGAATGTTGAGTTTTGCGGTGTTATTCGTTCTTATTCGCTGTTATTTGTTCAATCGTTAGGCTTCGACATTTGCGGTAACCACGAGGCGATCCTCCGCAATGAGTTGAGTATTACGAGCAACGGCCAGCCGGCAAGCGGTTTGATCATGTTAATCCCGGTATTTTAAAGTCTAATATCTTGTTTCAACGTATGTATGCATCGCTTAATTTGTGTTAAATTGGTTAGATAATCCTTTAGATGCATAATCACGTAGGCAAATGATATTCCTCTACTACCTGAGCCTAGGTTATTTGCTGTGATTAGAAATCGCTGGATGATCTCTTGTCACTTAGTAGATCCGAGTCATTTCGCTTAGACATGCTTAGCTATCGGTAGAACTGGGTGGTTATCGACTTAGTCGGTAACCTTGATCACACAAAATTTATTATAACTTTATGTTTCAGCATTTCTGCTATGTTTAATTGCAAAATTAAAAATGAAAACAAAAATGATTTAGACTTGGGCACAATGGTAAGACTGGTGTGCTCTGTTGGGTGTATCGAAAGGTGCAGTCGATTAAGGACCGAGTTACTTGCGCCACTCGTCTTGAGCATTTGCGTGCTAGCCACACTAGAGTATATGGGACCTCTCTTGACCGAGTACTTTGGCGTGTATTGGCTCAGGGTCGCAGGAGGTCGCGGGAGGGATGGAGGTGGGAGCATGGTAGTTGCAAAAGCTTTATCCTAAGTGGGTAGTTGCCTTTTCGGCTTTACCATGTAAGCGTATGGATTTCTATCCATACGAGCGGCTCGTAGTTAATACACAATATTGGAAAAAGTCTCGTAGGACTTAGTCAGGCTTACATACCTTCGGAGTGTGCTTGGCTTAAAGCGATCTGAAGTGTGGGTACATTGGTACACCCTGAGGTTAAAACTATTCGAATAGCCTCGTCTAGGTTATGGACACGCTCGGATACGCCCAGTAAGAACTAGACTACAACAATTTAAATTAAAACTTGATGGGTGGTGCGAACTGGGATTAGTGCTATTGTTAATGGTGACTATTGGGATAGTCACTTCTAGGTTGGTTACCTTTACTCTTTTGTTATTAATATCCTTCTGTTATTTCAAAGATTAAAATTAAATTGCAAACTTGCCTTCAAACTGTATTATATTATTGCAAATGAAAATTGGCTTTATGCAAATGAAACATATGGCCTCCACTAAACAAGCTGCATGTAGCATATGAACAGTCCGCTGGTTCACACGTCGATCTTGCGGGTACAAAGACAATCTTTGTATTCAGTGCTTTGCTTAATGTTTTTGTTGCGAGGAAGAAGGTGAGCCCCAAGGGCCTCACTTACGTGAGTGTGTTGCCGTTTCGTGGACGACTAGTCTTGGCGGTCCGTCGGATGCCTTGTGGGTTGGAGGCACACCGATTGGCTTTGTTTATAGCCATCTTATGGCACTTTGCTTCATTGTCGTTCTTGTTTATCTTGTATCTTGTGGCTTGTCGGCCTCTGCCTGTAATAACTCTACTATTTGTTTATCTTCCGTTTGGTAGTGTGGTGTTTGGACTCTATGTTTAGAATGGAGTTGATGTCTAATTTTGTAACAGGTGTGTATATCTTGCTTTAGGAAGTATACATATCTAGAGATCAATTTATTTGTTTTGTGATGCTAGGACCAGGTGGTTGGTTAAGCATTACAAGCCAAATAAATTGAGGTCCTCACAAAGTTGGTATCAGAGCCATTCTGACCGTAGTAACCCAAGCAGAGTCGTCCTTAGGATATTTTGGAAAGGCTTATTTTCAAATTATAAAAAGGTTTATGAAAACCTAGGCAGATTCTCAGATTTTATTCCTTACCTATCTTAGCTTTCTACTCTCACCTTACTCTAATTTGAGTTTTAAAACTTGGTTCTCTCTTTCCTTTCAAAAGATAGTTACTACTGGTGGAATTAGCCTTTCGGAGAACCACGAAGTTTAATCCATCTAAAGCTTGTGGGGATAATAGGGTAAGACGTAAGTGAGTAGTTTTGTGTCTGATTTTTGCTGTTTGGACTTTACCCTGTTTTGTGTTTGTTTTTGGACTGTTTTCAGTGAAATTTTGGGCTTTCTTGCTCTTAGAATTGTTGCTAACTTGTCTTAGTGAAACAGGATGGCCGGGAGGACGCGCGCATCGGCCAGTGGTCATGATGAGGAGCTTCCCTCCTCAGACCATGGTGAGGTTCTCGCTCAGTCGAGCGAAACCGCATGGACGGACAGCGCATCTTGGAGGTTATTGCTAGGAATACCTCCACTCCGCCGGTGGTGGCGGCCACGGACTCGCGGGGACTCGCGAGTTTCTCCGTCTGCAGACCGCCGACTTTCTCCGCTCACGAGGACCCTCTCGTCGGGACGATTGGCTGCGCATGGTTGAGCAAAGCTCAACATAGCTCGATGCGAGCGCGAGATAAGGCACTCTTCGGCGTCCCACGGCGAGGCGCGGCACTCTCATGGTGGGAGAACTATCTCGCCATGCGACCGCGCGCCATGTGGTCGCGTGAGAGGAGTTCAGGTCGACCTTTCGTCGGGCCCACATCCCGGATGGCACGATGAAGCTAAAAAGAAAGAATTCCTCGCTCAAGCAAGGCGCAAGTGCGTGACCAGTACTGCGAGTTCAATCATTTGGCTCGTTATGCTCGGGAGGTGGCCTCGATGAGGCTAGCGGAGAAGTTTATGGATGGCTTGTCCGAGGAGCTGCGGACAAGCTATCTATTGTGGACTTCTCGACTTTTAGGCCTTAGTGGATAAGGCCATTGTTGCGAGCATAAGGCAAAGCGGCGAGTCTCAAGCGCAAATGGGAGGCACATCGGTCTACTCACGCCACCTCGCTCGTCTCCGGTGAGCGGCACGATGGCCCGTTCTTTGCTCCACCGGCGCCGAGGCCATCTGCACCCTCTCTCGTCCACCGCGAGCGTGTTTGACCACGTGCGCTGCGATCCAGCAACGAGCGGCCTCGCAATCCGGCGGCGAGGTTACTTGTTTTATTTGCCACAACAAGGGCCACTACGCCAACGCTTGCCTCGAGTGTTGCGGTAGCCCTCGTCCTAATGGAGGGGCGCGGGGGAGTGGTCACCCACCGACGTAAGATTATCCGAGAGACCGAGTGCGGCGTGGTCGAGTCAACCACCTTTCGGTGAGGAGGCTCGGGGCGCGGATGTCGTGATTGGTACACTTCTTGTTAATTCTCGTCTGCTGCAGATTATTTGATTACGGAGCATCGCATTCTTTTATTTCAAGATCATTTGCTGCTGTTAGTGGTCTTCACCGTGTTCCTTTGGGAGTTCCTTTGCTCATCCGCTCTGCAGGGTCGGAAATGAGAGCGACCTCGATGTCGGGATGTTCCTATCATAGTCAAAGGAGTGGGGTTTTGGCAAACCTTATTCCTTTCGATTCAGTGAGTGCGGATGTGATTCTTGGCATGGATTTGTTGTCCCAACACTTGGGGCAAATCGATTGTGCGAGGAAGATTGTCTATCTCACTAGCCCTTGAGTGGCGGTCGGATTTTCGCGAGCTACGAGGGCCACATCTGTGTGCATTAGAGGTGAAGCCAGCCTTACAGATTCAGGATGTTCCCATAGTATCTAACTTTGAGGATGTCTTTCCTGAAGATTTGCCTGGGATGCCTCCGGTTCGAGATCTGGAGTTTGTCATCGAGTTGCTGCCCGGTACCGCCCCGATTTCGAAGGCGCCGTATCGGATGCCTCCCAATGAACTAGAGGAATTGAAGAAGCAGCTTGGTGAGCTCCAAGCAAAGGGTTTCATCCGTCCTAGCTCATCTCCTTGGGGATGTCCGGTGATCTTTGTGAAGAAGAAGGACAAGACTTTGCGCATGTGTGTTGACTACCGTCCTCTCAATGAGGTGACGGTGAAGAACAAATACCCTTTGCCCCGCATCGATGATCTGTTCGATCAGTTGACTGGAGCCCAGGTGTTCTCAAAGATTGATTTGAGAATGGGGTATCATCAGTCGAGGATCGGATCGAGGATATTCGAAGACGGCTTTCACTACTCGTTATGGTCGTATGCAGTACCTTGTCATGTCTTCGGTTTAACCAATGCTCCAGCCTTTGTTCATGAACTTAATGAATTCAGTATTCATGGAGTTTTTGGATAAATTTGTGGTGGTCTTTATTGATGATATTCTTATCTATTCCAAGACTGAAGCAGAGCATGCTGAGCATCTGAAGATTGTTTTGGGCAAATTGCGGGAGCATCAGCTATATACAAAGTTCAGCAAATGCGAGTTCTGGTTGAAGGAAGTGGCATTCTTGGGCCATGTTCTATCAGCTGGAGGCGTAGCTGTGGATCCCAGCAAGGTCAGCGATGTTCTATCTTGGGGTCAGCCAAGTCGATCAACGATGTGTGGAGTTTTCTTGGTTTAGCGGGCTACTACGCGCTTTATCGAGAACTTCTCCAAGATCGCAAAGCCGATGACTGAATTTCTCAAGAAGGACAAGAAGTTTGTGTGGTCCTCTGCTTGTGATGAGAGCTTTCAGGAGCTCAAACAACGATTGACTTCAGCCCCAGTCCTTACTCTTCCTGATATCCACAAGAGCTTCGATATTTATTGCGATGCCTCTCGTCAGGGACTTGGATGTGTTCTTATGCAGGAAGGCAAGGCAGTTGCCTATGCATCCAGGAAGTTGAGACCTCATGAGCTCAACTATCCCACCCATGATCTAGAGCTTGCTGCTGTGGTTCATGCACTCAAGATTTGGCGGCATTATCTGATCGGTAACCGCTGTGAGTGAAAGATCTTATCCAAGTGGTTTCTCTGATACCCGATATCTTTTCAAGTCCTATCTCTTCAAGAGATATATCTAAATTGTATCAAGTGGTATCATCTTATCTCAAGTGGTTTTTTTCCTCTATCTCTTCTCTCTATGCCTTCATTGAAGATCTTAAAAAGAGAAGTTCAAGCACCTTGAGAATGCAAGACCTGTCGACGTATATTTTCCACAAGTGGTATCAACATATGGATTTACAAGTATTATCTACAAGTGAAATTTACAAGTGGCATCGTCGACTCGTAGTATCCACAAGTAAAGTTTAAAGAATATCTTTCAACAAGTGGTATCTACAAGAAATCTCTACAAGTGGTATCTACTAGAATTGTTCAAGGATTACTTTACAAGTGGATACACATAAAGAAAATAGGGAGAATGCTTTTGTGTGTCAAAAGCAAAGAAACTAACTGGACGAATAAATCCTTTGTGTGTCAAAGGAGTGGAACCTTTATGTAAGGGGGAGTTTTCCTAAAATCTTTTGAAAAAGCTTTATTGAAAACCGTTTTGAGTTTCAAAATGGGTAATCTATTATATGGGAAAACTAGTTTGTAGAAACTCCTTTTTGGCCTCGTGTTGATTCTTCGGTGTTTATGCCAAAGGGAGAAAGTTTATTTGATATTTCTTGTGAGTTCACCTATCTTATGATTAGTCCAAAGTGGGAGAATGCTTTTGGAGAACATAAAAGGAAAATGTTTAGGAGAATGTTCTCACCTTATCTTTTGCATAGATCATAAAAGGGGAGAATATTTCGATGATCAAAATCATATGAATTCTATTGCCTAGCTCTATGGTTTTTACAGAGACTCTCTTTTGGCTTAAGATTTGTTTTGGATTTTTGGTGTTTAATGCCAAAAGGGGGAGAATTTGTATGAGCTACATTTGGATGTTCTTATTTGATATCTCTTGTGATGCCTTAAGTGGGAGATTTATTTCTCTAAGTTTTGTGCATACATATAGTCAAATATGCTTTCTCTCTTATTATATGTTGACTTATATCCAAATGTTGCTATTAATGATGGATTTGTCATCAATCACCAAAAGGGGAGATTGAAAGATCTAGACCCGTCATTATGTAGTAATGAAGTTTTGGTGATTAATGATAAATCTAATTGGGAGACTAACACTTTTATTGATATACATATTGTGTAGTCTTATTTGGATATAAAGGTAAAAATCATGAAGGCATGCAAGTGATTAAGTGATTAATGACAAATGCACTTGTGAGACTAATACTCTTATTGTTACATCATGCTTAGTCTCAGCTTGGATATAAAAGCAAAAATCCAAACAGGTATGTATTCATTAATCACAAATCTATTTGTAAGACTAACAATTCTATTGATTATCTATTGCCTAGTCTCGTTTGGATATAAAGATGAAAAATACAAGAGGTATGCATTCTACTTCTTCTTCTTATATCTTGTTGCATTCTCGGATCCAAAATATAGGTTAAACTCACCAAAAAAAGGTTAACTTGGATATGTGCATATGTTTCCATTATACATTTGTGTATGCACACATTTAGGGGGAGTCCATTCTATATTTTGAAGTTTCATTAGTATTGATCCATATTCTCTTTCCACATATATTAAGGATCTTTACTTTGAAACATATCCTTGAATATATTTAACTTGTGTAGTTAATATATTCATATGAGTATATGAGAGCATATGAGACTTGTGTAGTTCATTGATGCTCATATATCCTTGAATATATTTTAACTTGTGTAGTTAATATATTCATATGAGTATATACAACTTGTGTAGTTCGTATACACTCATATTTAGTATATACAACTTGTAGTTCGTATATACTCTTGGTATATATAACTTGTGTAGTTCATATATACTCATGTCACTTTATATTCAATTATTTGCAATTGTGTTGTGGGACTAATGTGTGTGCTAAGATGTTTTCAAGGCTTAGTCCCGGAGTTTGAATGATGACATGAAAAGGAAATGCAAAGGTGATAAAAGATTGACATGACTCAAGACAAAGGAGTCATGCATTGCATTTCGAAAAGCTTCTGGAAATGCGGTAGTACCGGCGTTGTATGCGCGGTAGTACCGCACCGCGGATGTACCGATTTCTGTGCGGTATGAAAATTCCAGTAGCATTGCTTTTTGGACTTGGTTTGCTCTGAGGTGGAGCGGTAGTACCGGAGTTCATGTGGCGGAACTACGCGTGAGCGTATGACCGCAAATATGTTGGCGATGTAAATTCGGAGAAGGTATTTTTACGTATTTCTCGAGCCTCTGAAATCGGTAGTACCATCGAGAAACGGATATTCGGATGCTAGTTGGCGGTAATACCGCACCTTCAGTAATGGCTTGTTCAAAAGCATTTATGCAGGTATATCTTGTTAATTAATGTTAATGACATTGTGGGACTAACATTTTCCATGAGTTGGATAAATAGGTTATGTTCGAGGGTGATGAAGACTTTGGATGACATCATGAGTTGATTGTCATCAAGTCAAGGTTCAAGAAGATGATGCATCATGTGTTGATGCATATCAAGATCTCGAAGAAGAGATGATCATGAGTTCATCATCAAGTCAAGAGAAGACTCATCATGTGTTGAGTGAGGATGCATCATGGGTTGATGCATATCAAGACGATGACCCGGACTTGAAGTGAAGATGTGCGTCATCAAGCTTCAAGAAGATGGTCAAGGCAAAGGTATGACTAGCTAGGGCTAAGGATGTGTTCCTAGTCTTTTATCGGTCTTGGTGTTTGGTTGGAACACCGGATTGCTAGTATAGGTTGTCGTACTATTAAGAGGGGTCTTGCCTAGTAGCTTGAGTTAGTCATGTGTTCATAGCTCATTGTGTTTGCTCTAGCTCAACTTAACATGTTGCCTATATGTAACAGCCCCAAATTAGAGTTTGTATTTTATGTATATAAAAGTATTAAAATTTGAAAACTTTTGGTTGTGTCTCTTGATCATGCTCCTGGTGTTCCAAAAAAATTTGTGCACAATTTCAAATTCTTGCTATTTGTATTTAATGTTGTGTTGAAAATTCAATTTTCAAACTTGATCATTTCGATTCTTTTGAATTCCCGAAAATTGTAAGAACAAAAATTTCTAAAAATAATTTATTCAAATACTAGATTAATTATATTAAATTGTAATTATTTTTACCAAATTTTTAGAAGTCATTTTGCCTTCCCCAAAATTCAAAACAAATCCCAAATGTAGATTTAAATATGATTTAATTCTAACAAATTTTAATATAGAAAGTGTTTGAAATTATTTTTCCTAAGTCCCTTGTGAATCTCAGAGTGTCCACAAAAATTTTCAGGATTTTAGAATTTTATTTCTACCTCAATCGGCTAGTCAAACTTGTACATTTTTGGTCAACATGAAATCCTAAATCCTAACTTACCTCATCGTGGGTGGGCCCCAACCGTCGTGACTCTCGCTCCATGGGCCGAGCCGGTTTCCATCGACTGTTTTCCCGCCGAGCCTTGTTGCGGCCGGACCGGCTCGGCGCAACCCTCCTCCATCGACCTTCGGCCCCACGGTCGCGCTTCTTCTCCACCGCACTGCCGTTCGCGGCGCCGTACAGCGCGCCGTCGCGCATGCCGCCGGAGCTGCCCCCGGGTTCTCCAGCTCTCGACCGCATCTCCCGCGCGCATTAACACCGGTCAAGTCCTTCACCGCCCAGCGTCACCTCACTGTCCCTTCGGCATCGCCACGTCCATGCCTTGCTGCCGCTGCACCCGAGCTTGCCGCCACCCTGTTCTCGGGTTTCCTCGCGAATGCAACGCCCTCATCCCTATATAAGTCAAGCAATGGCTGCCTCTCCTCCTTTCCTTCACTCCCCTGCTACTCCCCTCCATTTTCATCTCTCCTGGAGCTCCAAATCGAACGAAGTCCCGAATGCCATTTTCGGCCGATCGCGCCACCTCCTAACCCTCCGGCCACACCAATGAACTCCGGTCACCCTAAACCGCGTCATGGCGTGTTCCACATCACCAGTCTTTGAACCCTCGGTCAATTTGAAGATAGCACCACCGAGCATTGCGCGCGGTTTCTTCTCCGCCCGCCGAAACCGCTTCCTCCGCCACCGCCTCTTCTACAGCGAGCACGAGCTCAATTCCTCCTTTGTGAGCATCCTTATATACCCTAAACCTTCCCGACCACTCACTTGCTCTCTCGCTCACTCAGTGTCGCCGCCGAGAACCACCCCGCGCCACCATCGTCACCGTCGCCGGCTACTCGCCGCTCCGTCTTCACCGACCACCCAGGACCGTTCCAGGTACCCCACTAGTGCTCATGCTCCCTCCATTTTGATCTCAATTCCACCCGAGCTCTGCGGCCACATTTCACCCCCACGACCGGCCGCCGCTCACCGCCGCCGCGCCGCCGCACTGCCTCTCCGGCCACCCCGCGACCACCCATGGCTTCCTTGACACCCCGGCAACCCATTTTGGCCCTCGCCACCACCTCGCCGCGGCTCCACCGCCGGCGACCACCACAGCCCCCAATTCGGCCAGAGCCCTCCCCTGTCTGTCTCTCTGCTCTCTCTTTCACTCTCTATGACAGTGGAGCCCACTCCCTTAAGCCAAAACATTTGCTGCTAATCAGTTTTGTGAAGGTATTTAGACCACTCTTAATGGGTTAACAAATTGAAAGTTGAGTGTTGAAATGAGTTTAAACTCTGAAAACCAATTTCACTGTTTTGTCAAAGAACTGATATCAGGAGAGTGTTTTTGGCAATCTGTGTTGTCAGTAAGCTGTAGGTCTTATGCAAGGTGAAATGCATTTGTGTCTTTTGAATAGCTAATGGACTACTCAAAACTAATTGGCATTTGATTAAATGATTTTCCAGTAAGAAAATGGTTTGATTAGCACCTTAATTCTGTGAGGTTACTTAAACGTAAGAACTAAAATTGTTAGAAATGTCAGTAAGCTGAAAGTATAAGTATTGTTGGAAGGTTATAGCAGATCTCACTTTTGTAGTTAGAGGTTGTCTTGGTTCATTTAGTCTGATGACAATCATCTAACAAGAAGCATCCAAATCTAATAAGAATCTTTAGAGTAGTGAATGTTCAGAACTAGTAGGAGTGCCCCAAATCCGAAAATCATGTGTGGGTTTCATTTTCTGAAAACAGGAGAACAACCTTGATGTTTCACAGTAGTGTTACTCAAGATAGTAATTAGGAATGTTGGGTTTCAGTTAACCAATTGAACACTTAAGCTTTCAGGACAATCTTTTTGAAACCAAATATGGAGATGTTAAGCATGGATGATAGTCTAAAGCTTGTAATAAGGCAGTAGACTAATTTTTGCTAAGTCTAGTAGTTAGTATTCTTGTGTTCTTTTAGACTTTGAGCACTTAACCAACAGTAGCACTAGGTCAAGATGTTATATAGTACCTAGTGGTAAAACATTAAGATTAGCAATCTTTGGTATGGTCTTAGCATAAAGTATTAAGATTATTGCCTCTAGTTAAATCCAAAATAAATTGTTTACAACTTGAAATTTGGTAAACTCCTCAATTAATTAACCAATTCAAATCATCTCCAAGTTCTATAATTTTGTGTCTTTAAATTTATCTAGAATCATAATCTATCTTCTGTGTTATTGATTTTTGGATACCTTTTGGCATTTTGTGTTTATTATTTGTTTCGCTTTGGCGCTTTTATCGTTAGATGACGTCAGTATCGAGAGTGATCCTCTGCAGCAAGTCGAATATCTCAAGCAAAGCAAAGGCAAGCAGTTTGATCATATCCACTCAATCCTATTACTTTTAAAATCTAATATTTTGTTTTACTCGTACGTATGCATGCTTTTGTGTCAATGATTAATTTTGTCGATTAGAGGTAGTTAATCCCATTGCATTGTTGCCCTAAAAATTGTTCACCCCTGCCACTACCTTAGGAATATTATTCTCACTGGTGAATTAGAGCCCGGTGAATGATTTAGGGCCTTTTATTTGTATTTACGATATGATGCTTAGCCATGCTTAGATACCGGTAGAATTGGGCGGTTATCGACTTAGTCGATAACTTTGATCACACAAAAATTATTATAACTTTATATTTCAGCATTTTTTTGCTATGTTTATTTGTGAAAACTAAAAATAAAACAAAATGATTTGGACTTGGGCACAATGGTAAGTTGGTGTGCTTTTGGGTGTGACTGGAAAGGTGCCCGAGTCAATTAAGGACCGAGTTACTTGCGCCACCGTACTGAGCATTTTGCGTGCTAACCACACTAGAGTATATGGGACCTCTCTTGACTTAGTACTTTGGCGTGTATTGGCTCCGGGTCGCAGGAGGTCGCAGGAGGGATGGAGGTGGGAGCATGGTAGTTGTCCGAAAAGCTTTATCCTGAGTGGGTAGTTGTCTTTTCGGCTTTACCATGTAAGCGTATGGATTTCTATCCATACGAGCGGCTCGTAGTTAATACACAATATTGGAAAACGTCTTGTTAGACTTAGCCGTGCCTGCATACCAAAGGAAGTATGCTAACCGTGGCTGGTGGAAAGGCGGTCTAAAGTGTGGGTACATTGGTACACCCCTGCAGGGTTAAAACTATTCGAATAGCCTCGTCCTAGGTTATGGACACGCTCGGATACGCCCCCCAAGAACTAGACTATAACATTTAATTAAAACTTGACGGGTTGGTATGAACGGGTGTTCATACTATTGTTGTGATGGCCATTGGGTTGGTCATCTCCAGGATTTATTTATGTTACTACTTACTGTATCGCTGTTATTTCTGCAAATAAAATTGAATTGTTAAAACTGCCTTCAAACTATTACAGTATTGCAAAAGAAAACTTGCTTTCTGCTAAAAGTAAGTCCAGAGCCCCCTCCACTTAAATAAAGCTTGCATGTAGTTAAATTATAGTTCTATTACCCTTACACGTCAGTCTTGCGGGTACAAAGACAATCTTTGTACTCAGGTGCTTTGCTTTATGTTTTTGTTGCAGAGGAAGAAGGTGAGCCCCAAGGGCTTCCCTTTTGTGAGATGTGCTGCGGGTTTGACGACTAGCTTGGCGGCCCGGTCGGTTGCCCTGTGGTTATGTGGCTAACCGGTTGGTTTTTGTCTTAGCCATCTTATGGCATTTCTGCTTCCACTGTTTATTTATTTATCTGTCTTTTGCTAGACTTGTATTTATCGTAATGTATGGATTTGATGCATAATTTTGTGTAGAGGTGTATACTGCAGTTCTGGGAAGTATACATATCTCGAGGCTTGGTTTATTTGATTTGTGATGCTAGGGCCAGGTGGTTGGTTAAGCACTACAAGCCAAATAAACTGGGGTCCTCACACTATATTTGCGAATGTGTTTTGCAAATAGTTGAGACTCATGGATAATCCTTGTAGCATGTGACTATACTTTGCAAATGTGTTTTGCAAACGGTTGAAGTCCATGTACCTACTCCTTGTAGCATGATCTAAGTTTGCAAATATGTTTTGCAAATTGTTGGGATTCATGTATTTTCCCTTGGCATGGTCTAAGATTGTTTGTTGCTAACTCTTTGGACTTAGACCATGGTAGTGGCTTTTTGAAGTTGTGCTTTTTGATTTGATAAAATGTGTTTGAGATCAAATCAAATAGGTGGGTTGAGTATCCCACTGAATAAGCTTTCAATAGAGTCCAAGATCACTCAATTCCGACATCGGAGTCAAAAGTTATGACCTTTTGCCGAGTGTCGTGCATGCTGAAAATTGGGCTGCGGTAGTACCGCCGTATAATCTTGATGTACCGCACCAAGGCTCAGAACAGCTAGTTTTTGCTGATTTCAGCTCCCAACGGCTAGTTTTTGTTGTGGGGCTATAATACCCCCTTGGCCGGTTGAGAGACAACCTTTGGCATCCCATTGAGTTCCTTTGAGCTAAGAGCAAGCCCTCTACTCCCATTTGTGCATGTGTTGCACTTAGTGAGGTTTGAGAGGCAAATCCTATTGCATGTGTTGCATTAGGTGGTGGATTTAGTATCCACGAGAGCTTTGACACTTGATTGGTTCAAGTGAAAGTTGGAGACTTGTTACTCTTGGTGTTTGCCGACACCTAGACGGTGTGGAGGCGTTGTGTGTCGGTGATCTTCTCAAGTGAAGCTTGTGAGAAGACCCGGGCGATTTGTGAGTGGCTTGATGCTCGCCATCTCCGGAGTGGAGTAAGAGCAACCCTAGTGGAGCGAGGTGTTTGATACCTCGGAGGAAGGCTCAATTGGTGGAGCCGGCCCAATTGGTTTGGGTTTCCCTCAACGTGGATTATGGGAGACCGGCAAGTCTCCGACCACCACGGTAAAACATCATTGTGTCTCGTGTGCTTCTTGTGATTAGCTTTCATATGCTTTACTTTGTGCAATTTACATTCATTGTATAATTGCCTATTCATTTGTATGATTGCTACCGTATATGTGCTTGATTGATCATATCATTAGTTGATAGCCTACAAGTCTTTGCTAAATTGCTCTATTTATTATTGACTTGTATTTTTGGTGCACCTAGTTGTTTAGGCGTTAATTGTGCTAAACCGAATTGATACTTAGCTTCCGCATTTGAAATCTGTTTTAGCGCATAGAAGTTTTAAATTGACTATTCACCCCCCCTCTAGTCGGCCTCCTCGATCTTACAAGTGGTATCAGAGCTTGGTCTCTCATTTATTAGACTTAACCGTCTAGAGAGTAAAGGATGGCGACTAGAGATTTTATGCACCTAGGTGAAGCACCAAAATTTGATGGCACAAATTATGCACATTGGAAAATCCGCATGTCATGTTATTTTAAGGCCATGGGCCTAAATATATGGCGGATTGTAGATGTTGGCTTTTCTCCTCCATTGGATAGTCTTGATCCAACAATTGAGGAAGAGAAATGCTTACATCTCGACGCTCAAGCAATTAACGCTTTATTTAGTGCTTTGAGTGTAGATGTGTTCAATGAAGTATGCGATCTCAAGAATGCTCATGAGATGTGGACACAATTACAATGCCATTATGAAATGTCCACTTCCACAAGTGATGATTGCATACAAGAATGGATGTCGGGAGAAGAATGCTCAATTTCTAGCTCCGACGATGATGAGACATCAACTCCATCCACTTCGCCTCATTGCTTTATGGCTAAAGGTAATAAGAAGGTAAATAATTATGATGATAATAATCCTTCTAATGATGAGTTGATGGATATGCTAGAAGAGCTTAATGAATATATAGGAGAGGAGAAATCTAAATTCAAAGTTTTGAAGAAAGAATATGTCTTACTTCAAAATAATTATGATGTTCTAAAAGATGAACATGAAAAGCTCCTCCTAAATGAATATACTAGCTCCAAGGTGGATATAGGTGTAACATGCAATTTAATAGATGATTTGCCATGCATAGTTCCTAAATCTTGCAATTCATCTAAAGTTAGCATATCCACATCTTGTGATGATTTAATTGATATGTCTTGTAGCACTTGTGAAAATACTACTATTTCCTCTATGCTTGTTGAAACTAATCTTGTAGAGGAAAACAAAATGCTCAAGGCCCAAGTCACAAATTTGAAAAATGACTTGGATAGAAGCCACAAAGGGAAGGCCACTCTTGATGATATCTTGAGCAAACAACGAAGCTCAAATGACAAGAGTGGAATCGGCTTCACTCCCATGAAGAAAAGGGAGAATAGCAAGATGAGACACAATCAAAGACACAACAAGAACATCAAGTGCTTTGACTGTCATCAAAAGGGTCACCTCTCCTCAAAATGCCCTAACAAGGAAGATTATAAGAGAGGACTTGGTTTCATCGCCAAGAAGAAGGTGAAGAGCATCCCAAAGCAAAAAGGGAAGATATACACAAATATCAAATGCTTTGGATGTTATGAGAAGGGACACATTGCCTCGGTGTGTCCAAATCAAAAGGATGTCAAGCCAAGACATTCAATGAAGAGGCAAGACGACAATGAGCAAGATAAGAAGACATTAAGGGGAAGCAAAAGCCCTACTTGCTACAATTGCCGGGAGAAAGGACATTTTAGTAAGGATTGTCCTAAAGGTATCTCTCCTAAGCCAATTATTTATAATAATCATTATTTGCTTAGGAAAGATAAGAATGACAATGTGTTTGCTAGGAATGTTAGTTTACATAAAACTAATGTTAGGGCTATTTGGGTGCCCAAAAGTATTGTGACTAACATTCATGGACCCAACCAAGTTTTGGGTACCAAAAATGCGCTTAAATGATTAATAGGTACTTGGAGAGGCATTGGAGACTTGGCTTATTCATGAAGAGGTGTATTCCATCATATGTCAAAATTGGAGCCAAGTATGAGGATAATCAAATCATATCATGAGCCAATGCTATCTCGGTAACAAGTATTTACATTGAAGTATCTAGACCCTTTTACCTTGTGTAGGTTGCATTTCATGAAAATCTTAAAAGGGTTGTTCTTGCTCTCATGCTTGATCTTGTTTATTAAAATCTTGAGCAAGTTGGTAGTGGCACATTAAGGGGGAGTGCTAAGTAATGATCATGTATATCACATCCCTAAGTGTGTCCAAATTAATTAAGTGCTAGTATTGTTTTTCAAAATTGAACCATTTAGTCAAAAGTCAAAATTTGAAATTATTAGTATATCCTTTGAAAAAATTAGTTGCAAAATATATACAAATGCATTTCAAAGGTTTACCAAAGGTTTTGGCTTAAGAAAAAGCTATTTTAAATGAAAATGAGTTTCTACCCAAAATTCTAGATCATAGAATCTTGTTTTTGACATAAACTAGATTTTTGTGTAAAATCTATTATAAAAGGAATTTGATCTTCGTCTCAAAAGGAAAATCCTAGAGTTGGTTATTCTAAACACTTTTCGTATCCAAATGATTTCCAAAAGACCAACTCATCAAAAGTTATTTGATTTCGAAACTCATCCAAAATATTAGTTTAACCATAAAGGTCACTTTCTAGCACGTAAGTGAGTTTAGCTATTTGAGCCTAAATTATTCATATGAATAGGTCCATGATGGTATTCATGACTCATACACAAAATTGGATACTCAAAATTTCTTTATTTGCTCAATTTGGATCTTTTTGTGAAAAGTCTGGAAAATGCGATTTCATTTCCAAAATCAAAAGCTTAATTCATAAAAACTATTTGATAATTGGTTTTCTAAAGGCTAGATAAGTTGGAAATGCTCCAAATATCTTTATTTGGATGTTTGTGTGAAAGTTTGGAGCAAAATACAACTATTCCCAAAATTCCCTGATCAATCCTTGAAGTCCCAGGAAAATCGGAACTACCGGCGGTCTAACTGCGGTACTACCGGATCCCGGTACTACCGGCCTTTGACCTGCGGTACTACCGACTTGCGGTACTACCGGTCCTTGAACTGTGGTACTACCGATTATCCTGACAAAACAACCAATCTCAATTCTTTCAATTCTAAATCTATTGTGGTTGTTTCCCAAAGTTAAGATTGATCCTTGCTATCTTTGCAAGCTACCCTCAAATGTTTATCTTGATCACCTTGTGATATTCTTATCATTACAAGTGGTATGTAATACTCCGGAAGTGTGAGAAGTCAATAATCGGGATAAATCAATTTAATCGGTAGCGCTTAATTTTATTCGGGAGTTGGAAATTTTATTAAATTCAAAGTTTTGGGGATCTTTGGAGTATGGACCTCCGCCCAAGCTCATCCATCCTTTGGCCGGCCCGAGTGGGCCATTAAGGGGGAAGGTGCCCTAGGCCCAAGGCCCAAGCCGCCTCCTTCAAAACCCTAGCTGCCTTACCCCCACCCCCTTGGCCGAATTCTTTCCTCCCCTCCTCTTGCAGCCGCCACCTTACCTCTCCCTCTCCCTTGCGCCTTCCATCTCCTCCCTTGGAGCTGCCCATCCATGGATGAGCACCTCCCATTCCTTGATGCCGATCTCCCCGCCGGCCTCGCGAAGGAAGGGCTGGAGCTTCGCGGACTTGTTGATCAAGAAGGGGGATTGAGGTCATCCTCTACAAGGTTCTTCATCGTCTTCCTGGTGCTCCAAGGTAACGGTTCTCGGTTGTCGTTGTTGGTTAATCGTGAGGCGAATTTGATTAGGTTTGATCGGTTCATGCGGTCTGCTGTAATTCCAATTCTGTCCAGTTTCTTGCGTGGCTTGTTTCGTGTACTTAAAGGCAGAATTAGGGAATTTGATCTCCTAGAGTTTTGTAGGTCTTGTTCTTAGCTTTCGGTGGCCGCAAAGAACACTGAATTCTGACTTTCGAGTCAAAAGTTATGATAGATTTATTATCTGCTGTCCAGAATCCTGACGAGAATTAGCAGTCTCTGTATAGGTTGATATATGGCCTAGTTAGAGGGTGATTCAGAGGTCTTGCCCATAACAAATTTTGAAGATGATATCACTAGCTTTCAGGATTGATAAAGAACACCTCATTTGGATTTATAGATCCAAAGTTATGCACTTTTCTTTGTGACTGTCCAGATTGTATGTCAGTCTGTCCAGATTGTATGTTAGTTTTTATCTCTAGTTTTGACCCGTGTGCCACTTTTTGTTAAAGGCAAAATTTGAATGTCGTGCCAACTAGGTTAGTGTAGGTAATTTCATAACCTTTTCAGATTGATAAAGAACGTCCAATTTGGAGTTGTACAACAAAAGTTATGGATATTTTATTTTAGCCGATATTTCTGTCAATTAATTCAGTCAACAGATTTGAGCCATGGGCCAAATTTTATTAGATGCAAAATCTGAACTTTTGCCCAACTAGAGTATTGTAGATATGTCAGTTAAGAATCCATGGAAATTGGTCTCACCTCATTCCGAGTTCCAGACCAATAGTTATGTCAATTACCGTGCTGCTGTCCAGAATTAAGTTATGTAAGAAATTGTTGATTTCAGTTTAAGCTTTGTTTTAATGACTAGAGTCATCGGGAAGCAAAGTTTAACGTCGATTAGTAGTGTTGGGTATATTATGTCCTTATTGAAATTATTTTACTTGTTTAGGAGGTGAAGCCTCGGTTTATGAGTATCACCTTTGCCGACTAACGTCGTCGCATCGCGAAGGCAAGTACATTGCCACCCTTAATGATTGTGATTGATGAATGTTTTTATGGTCATGCGTGATTTTGTATGATACGAGAGAAGATGGATTGTCTATGTTCTTTCATATATGTTGAATCCATGTTTTGTTATCATGTCTTTCAATATTCGTATTTCATTCTATGCATTCATTATGCATGTTTCATCCACGAAAGTGGATTGCAAGTCCCACCATTCCATGTAGGCGTGTTGGACATTGTCATGTCCCGCCCACGGAGTGGATTTGAAAGACCCATTAATTCCGAATGGGCATGTAAGACCCATTAACTCCAAGATGGGCAATGTTGGACACCCGTATGAAACGTTCTTCATACGGGAAGTGGATCCCGCATTTTTGTTAAGATGCGGGCTTGAGTGAACACCGACGGTGTTTCACCGCTATACTGCGATATATGCATGTGTGCGATCCATTCCTTTGATTTTGAGCATTCATATCATGTCTTCATATGTAGTCGGTTGTGATGTGATCGAGCCCGATGATGAGTTTGTCTTATTCATATTGAATGATTATCTTATTGTTATATGTACTTGTCGAGTCGTGGACTCACTCTTGCGTTGTTTGTTTATTTTAGGTAACCCCGATGTTGGCTCTTGGGAGGGAGTAGACACGCACTACTTGTTCACAACATCAAATTCATGTTCAAGACTAAATTTTAGTTCCATATTTCATTCGTTAACGGTGAACTGTAATAATTAAACTATAATTGGAGAAGGAAGGATACCTTCTCCACCTGGATGTTGATTTATTACTGCGTGTGAACCTTCTTTAGTGATGTTCAGTATTAAATAACTTAGAAGGTGAAGGAAGGATACCTTCACCATGTCCTGTTTATCTTAATGCTGTCTTTAGTTGATATACTTGTTTCAAGTTCTTCCGTATTATGGATGTATGTTAGATGTTTTAGGTGACATCTTGGCTTCCGGATAGCCAGGGTGTTACAGTTGGTATCAGAGCGGGCTTTAGGTCCGTGGTTAATAGAAGAATATTAAAATGACACACTGTGCACAGTAGGTGGGGTTGGAAAAGTATATTGCTTCCGCATCTCTATTATTATTATGTTCATCTGTTGAGCAATTGTTGAATTGCTTCTATACTATCCTTCTTGTTGTTAATCTATGATATGATGTGATGTATTATATCTGTGAACTTATTCTATGATTGTCATGAGATGATCATATGTATACTCATAATTGATTATGCGTGTCACTAACGGATGATAAGAAGTGGAGGTCATGGTTGTTACTCGATTCACTAGGTTACACCACCGCTCGCATGACGTGGTTAGAGGAGTAGTGACCCGTACCATAGTTTCGGTGTTAAGCGTGAAGTGCTTTAGAGAGTTGTTCTCTTCCTTGATTTCGAATTTGGCGATTCTTGCCCTGTGGTGGCGATGAATTTTCTCCGGTTCGTGGATCATGATAGTTTATAGTTTTCCATAGATCCTCTTGGTTCTCTCGAAACAATTATTGCTTTTCGACTATTGAGTTGCTTTTACCACTTGTGATCGTTGGCAATTGGCAAGATTGATGTTTTCATGGTTGCTCTTTCTTTCTCATTGAAGAAGAATGACTCATTTAATCGTTTGATAGCTTGGTTAGTGAGAGTTTCCCGTTGTAAGTTCGTTTGCATGGGAGAGTTTTGGCTTTATGTGTTTCTTTTGGATTACTTGAGCGTTGAGGTTTGAAGTCTCTCTTTTTCAAGTAAGGCGTTAGAATCCTTTTGTGTTGACTTGCCATGCTTAAAATGAGAGTTATAACTAAACGAATAAATTGTTACGATATGAGTTACCAAGTCGGTTATTAACATGGTGCAAATCAATTATTCTTAATTACCATCCATGAAAGTGAAATTGATTAATTTGAAATGTCCTTGTATATGATACTTGGTGTATGTTAAATAAAGACTGTCCATATCCGTTCAGAACCTATAGATCTTACTTAAGAGTTAGATTTATCTATTTCCTGGTATGCTAAAATTGTTGAAACTTGTATAAAGTACCAGATGGGTGCTGGTGTATCGACTCATGAAACCTTGTTTATAGGAAATTATGTTAGTGAATCTTTAATCATGTTTTGAAATGATTTCTGAACAAAGGTGAAATGTGAATCTATGCTTATATATGGTGATATGATTGCAAATGAAATTAGTACCGTATGAACACACATGATTAGTACAATCATCATTTGTTAATGAGCGCTGAAGAAGGTGTTGAGCAACACCAACAGTTGAGTAGATGAATTTCGTAAGTAGTCTTTGATAGCGTGCCTTGTGATATTGTTATTGCTTAGCATAATCTTGTTATGATAAATTTGTTTCAACCTTGTGGTTTGTGTTCCCTTTGGGAAGTTTTAGGATGGAGTAATAAAGTTTGATGACTCTTGGTACTAGTGTATGTTGTCGATATTATTAAATAGTCAAAATGTGAGAATGAGGTTAATTCTCGTAGTAATTTGATCACCCATGGTGATATTTTTCTAAATGATCAAATTTCAAGTTTTGTATTCATGATCTTTTGGGGGTTCATGCTTTATGTGGTAAATGAAGTTTATCGAGTAACGATATGTTACAAAGTTGCATTGGTCCTTCAGTGATGCAAGTGCTTCGATTTTGAATACTTATTTGTTCTTATCTGTTAAGATTCGATATTCTCTTCTTGTGAGGCTTATGCGTTCAACTGTGGACTCCACTTATGTTCTTTGAGTTCATTGCTTAATTGGTTTCTTCATTGGTCCGTGTTGTTCAAGTAGTGGTAGATGAGTTTTCTAGTTGGTGAAAGTCGTTTCCATTTGTCTCTTCTTTTGAGAAAGTTTCAACTCATTCTTTTCACGTGGGTCTTTTGAAGTGTTTTCTAATTGTTGTTGTGAAATTGATGTTAATACCCATAGTAATTTGATCGCTTTGGTGATATCGTTCGATGAGAATATTTCAAGTTTAGCTTTCGTGATATTTTCTTTGAGCTCTTGAATCATCCGTAGCTGAAATTATTTTAAATAAAGTGAGGTATTGAATTGTCTTGTTGCTTCTTAAGAGATTTGTGTGATTTAATTTTAAAGACTCTTTAGTTCGAGTTGGCAACGCGAGGTTGCAATCAAAGAAGTTATGTTGGTTCCTTTAAGAGGAGTATAATCTACTTGTTTTTTGTGAAATCTGTAATTGGAAATGTTTGAGTTTGGTGGTGAGATTATTTGGATCTCATGTTTCTTATGTAGTTGAACTGTTACAATAAATATAACGTATTGAAGAATTTTATTGGTTCTTATTTAGTCCGTGTGGTTTGGACTAAAGACCTTATCTTGATCATTGTGGCAAGCGATGTTAGTCAAAAAATTAATTACAGTGTTAATGGAAAGAGCGCAGAGGAATATTTGAGAATTTGAGTCAAGTTTTGTAACTTGTGGTTATTTGAATTATTCATAAACTTTTTGCTCTTTTCACTCAAGAGTTGTCGAGTTTCAATCGCAATGTCATTCTTCTTGTTGGTGGATATTTGCTATTCCTTTTAGGAGGCGTGCACTCCACAGTGAACTCAATTTCGTTTTCCCAGGATCTTCGTTACCAAATTATCTCTTTGGTCTCGTGCTCACCGTGAGCAGCAACTTTTCTGTGTGGTGAAATTTGTTCTTGTTCGCCTCTTTCTTTTGAGAAAGGATCAACCGCTTTGTCTTTGTAAGTTTTACAACTCGTAAGTTGTTGTTTGTTTGGTGGTGGTTAAGTGATTGTAGGGGTGAGATTTTGCTACCCAGCTATTGGAGGAGTAATAGAAGAGGAGTTGGTTTTGACCTAAACCTCTTGGAGGAAGTTGATTCAGATGGAATGTATGGTTTTGAAGTAAAATTGTATAATGTTCGACTAAGTAGGACCTATGGTATAGTGTAGTTCCGAACCTTGGTTCATGTTGAAATGTTGGGGATTATCAAATGTATGGAAACCGTAATCAAATTTTATAGAGTAACACTATTGAAGTATCGCGATGTTGTATGAGTGATTCCTAATGATGTCAATGAGTGAGTATGTCGGAATTGTGGGGATCTTAGAGATTTAATCGAGGATTTCATTATTTGTTATAAGAGGAATTCATTGTACGAGACTTGGAGGTCGAATTTGAGCTTTGCACTTTTATGCTAGACCTTGGGTCGCTCGATGATCGTGTGTAGAGAAGGGGAATTACGGCGTCTCGAGCAAAGAGGATGTTCATTGATAGAACCCTTGATGAAGTATATGATTATGTGTGCGAGGATTCGACGTGTTATTCTTGAAAGTTGGAGGTGATGATGTATTTCGGTTTAACCCTAACTTGAGGATGTTAAATGAAGATGGTTGAGACCGTGTGGTATGCGATGAATTCAATTCCAAGGTTGGAGAGATGTTTTATTCCAAAAGTGAAACTAAGGAAAAGATGTCTTCTTGATTAGTGAAGCGTTTTCTTATTCTCGCATGAGCTTTGTGTTGTTGACCAATGTCTTTCGTAAGTTGAGTTTGACTCGATTTTGGTATGTGTAGTTCTTATCGGTTCGGAAGAATAAAAGAAGTTTTTGATTTGGGCATTCAAGTGTTTTTCCCTTTGGTTTTCGTGGCGTTTATTCATAAATTGCCACTTGGAAAGTGGAAAGGTTTTCTTGATAAAATTCGATTTCGATTTTTACTCTTGATTACCAGCTGGTAACGATAGTTGTGGCGTGAATCTTTCTTATTCAGATATGTTTTGCGGTAAAAGAGTTTGCTTAAAAGAATTCGATTGTATGTTTCCTGTTAAAGGAGGTGATCCTTGTTTTCGTGAAGAGTTCGATTGAGAGGTGGAATAAGAGTTCCGTGTTCTTTGTGCTTGTCGTGTGGTTCGGTGTCATTGGGTTGTTTTAGCTAGTTGGCTTATCGCGGGGATCGCTCGAGTCCATGCGTGAGTACGTAACGCCTTGTATGTTCTCGTGTTGAGTGAGTACCGAGATCCGTGAGTTTGAGATTTCGTTTGCGCTGCTGACCATCGAGTGAGATCTTACCCTCGAGTTTTGTCCGATGAGTGTACCGGAAGTGCCGGGTTGAGTGTTAGATCGGCGTCGTGTTACGTCGTTGTGTTGTGTTGTATTTTCAGTCAGGAGATGCTACTTGGGAAGTTGGAGTTTCGCGTGCGTGAGATTTAGCCGATGTTGTTCACAACGGTGCGTGGTTACCGTTGTTCGTTCTCGATCGTGGTTGTTCTTTCGCTTATGTGTTTAGATTCGGGTCGAATCTGTTAAGGGTAGAATGTAATACTCGGAAGTGTGAGAAGTCAATAATCGGGATAAATCAATTTAATCGGTGGCGCTTAATTTTATTCGGGAGTTGGAAATTTTATTAAATTCAAAGTTTTGGGATCTTTGGAGTATGGACCTCCGCCCAAGCTCATCCATCCTTTGGCCGCCCGAGTGGGCCATTAAGGGGAAGGTGCCCTAGGGCCCAAGGCCCAAGCTGCCTCCTTCAAAACCCTAGCTGCCTTACCCCCACCCCTGGCCGAATTCTTTCCTCCCCTCCTCTTGCAGCCGCCACCCTTACCTCTCCCTCTCCTTGCGCCTTCCATCTCCTCCTTGGAGCTGCCCATCCATGGATGAGCACCTCCCATTCCTTGATGCCGATCTCCCGCCGGCCTCGCGAAGGAAGGGCCGGAGCCATGGACTTGTTGATCAAGAAGGGGGATTGAGGTCATCCTCTACAAGGTTCTTCATCGTCTTCCTGGTGCTCCAAGGGTAACGGTTCTCGGTTGTCGTTGTTGGTTAATCGAGAGGCGAATTTGATTAGGTTTGATCGGTTCATGTGCGGTCTGCTGTAATTCCAATTCTGTCCAGTTTCTTGCGTGGCTTGTTTCGTGTACTTAAAGGCAGAATTAGGGAATTTGATCTCCTAGAGTTTTGTAGGTCTTGTTCTTAGCTTTCGGTGGCCGCAAAGAACACTGAATTCTGACTTTCGAGTCAAAAGTTATGATAGATTTATTATCTGCTGTCCAGAATCCTGACGAGAATTAGCAGTCTCTGTATAGGTTGATATATGGCCTAGTTAGAGGGTGATTCAGAGGTCTTGCCCATAACAAATTTTGAAGATGATATCACTAGCTTTCAGGATTGATAAAGAACACCTCATTTGGATTTATAGATCCAAAGTTATGCACTTTTCTTTGTGACTGTCCAGATTGTATGTCAGTCTGTCCAGATTGTATGTTAGTTTTTATCTCTAGTTTTGACCCGTGTGCCACTTTTTGTTAAAGGCAAAATTTGAATGTCGTGCCAACTAGGTTAGTGTAGGTAATTTCATAACCTTTTCAGATTGATAAAGAACGTCCAATTTGGAGTTGTACAACAAAAGTTATGGATATTTTATTTTAGCCGATATTTCTGTCAATTAATTCAGTCAACAGATTTGAGCCATGGGCCAAATTTTATTAGATGCAAAATCTGAACTTTTGCCCAACTAGAGTATTGTAGATATGTCAGTTAAGAATCCACGGAAATTGGTCTCACCTCATTCCGAGTTCCAGACCAATAGTTATGTCAATTACCGTGCTGCTGTCCAGAATTAAGTTATGTAAGAAATTGTTGATTTCAGTTTAAGCTTTGTTTTAATGACTAGAGTCATCAGGGAAGCAGTGTTTAACGTCGATTAGTAGTGTTGGGTATATTATGTCCTTATTGAAATTATTTTACTTGTTTAGGAGGTGAAGCCTCGGGTTTATGAGTATCACCTTTGCCGACTAACGCGTCGCGATCGCGAAGGCAAGTACATTGCCACCCTTAATGATTGTGATTGATGAATGTTTTTATGGTCATGCTGTGATTTTGTATGATACGAGAGAAGATGGATTGTCTATGTTCTTTCATATATGTTGAATCCATGTTTTGTTATCATGTCTTTCAATATTCGTATTTCATTCTATGCATTCATTATGCATGTTTCATCCACGAAAGTGGATTGCAAGTCCCACCATTCCATGGGGCGGTGTTGGACATTGTCATGTCCCGTCCACGGAGTGGATTTGAAAGACCCATTAATTCCGAATGGGCATGTAAGACCCATTAACTCCAAGATGGGCAATGTTGGACACCCGTATGAAACGTTCTTCATACGGAAGTGGATCCCGCATTTTTGTTAAGATGCGGGCTTGAGTGAACACCGACGGTGTTTCATCGCTATACCAGATATGCATGTGTGCAGTCCATTCCTTTGATTTTGAGCATTCATATCATGTCTTCATATGTAGTCGCTTGTGATGTGATCGAGCCTGATGATGAGTTTGTCTTATTCATATTGAATGATTATCTTATTGTTATATGTACTTGCTGAGTCGTGGACTCACTCTTGCGTTGTTTGTTTATTTTAGGTAACCCCTGATGTTGGCTCTTGGGAGGGAGTAGACACGCACTACTTGTTCACAACATCAAATTCATGTTCAAGACTAAATTTTAGTTCCATATTTCATTCGTTAACGGTGAACTGTAATAATTAAACTATAATTGGAGAAGGAAGGATACCTTCTCCACCTGGATGTTGATTTATTACTGCGTGTGAACCTTCTTTAGTGATGTTCAGTATTAAATAACTTAGAAGGTGAAGGAAGGATACCTTCACCATGTCCTGTTTATCTTAATGCTGTCTTTAGTTGATATACTTGTTTCAAGTTCTTCCGTATTATGGATGTATGTTAGATGTTTTAGGTGACATCTTGGCTTCCGGATAGCCAGGGTGTTACATGGTATTCTTTCAAGTGGTAGCTCTTTTTCATCATCTTTGATCTCGGCATGAGAATCATATGTGTTTGATTCAAGTGGTATCCTTGTTTTTACAAGTGGTACTCTTAAAGTGATATCATCTTGTCCTTACAAGTGGTATTCTCAATTGATATCATCGTACTCCTTCATGTTGTATCTTTTAAATGGTATCTCTTGTTCTCATTCACAAGTGCTATCTAACTCTTTCCATGCCGATCAATTCTTTGCTTACCAAGCTCTCCCCGATACCTAATCACTTCTTATCCATGTGGTCTCTCCGATACCTCAAAATTCTTGATATTGTTTTTCAAGAGGTATCTTATCCAAGTGGTTTCTCTGATACCCGATATCTTTTCAAGTCCTATCTCTTCAAGAGATATATCTAAATTGTATCAAGTGGTATCATCTTATCTCAAGTGGTTTTTTTTTCCTCTATCTCTTCTCTCTATGCCTTCATTGAAGATCTTAAAAAGAGAAGTTCAAGCACCTTGAGAATGCAAGACCTGTCGACGTATATTTTCCACAAGTGGTATCAACATATGGATTTACAAGTATTATCTACAAGTGAAATTTACAAGTGGCATCGTCGACTCGTAGTATCCACAAGTAAAGTTTAAAGAATATCTTTCAACAAGTGGTATCTACAAGAAATCTCTACAAGTGGTATCTACTAGAATTGTTCAAGGATTACTTTACAAGTGGATACACATAAAGAAAATAGGGAGAATGCTTTTGTGTGTCAAAAGCAAAGAAACTAACTGGACGAATAAATCCTTTGTGTGTCAAAGGAGTGGAACCTTTGTGTAAGGGGGAGTTTTCCTAAAATCTTTTGAAAAAGCTTTATTGAAAACCGTTTTGAGTTTCAAAATGGGTAATCTATTATATGGGAAAACTAGTTTGTAGAAACTCCTTTTGGCCTCGTGTTGATTCTTCTGTTTATGCCAAAAGGGAGAAAGTTTATTTGATATTTCTTGTGAGTTCACCCTATCTTATGATTAGTCCAAAAGTGGGAGAATGCTTTTGGAGAACATAAAAGGGAAAATGTTTAGGGAGAATGTTCTCACCTTATCTTTTGCATAGATCATAAAAGGGGAGAATATTTCGATGATCAAAATCATATGAATTCTATTGCCTAGCTCTATGGTTTTTACAGAGACTCTCTTTTGGCTTAAGATTTGTTTTGGATTTTTGGTGTTTAATGCCAAAAGGGGGAGAATTTGTATGAGCTACATTTGGATGTTCTTATTTGATATCTCTTGTGATGCCTTAAGTGGGAGATTTATTTCTCTAAGTTTTGTGCATACATATAGTCAAATATGCTTTCTCTCTTATTATATGTTGACTTATATCCAAATGTTGCTATTAATGATGGATTTGTCATCAATCACCAAAAAGGGGGAGATTGAAAGATCTAGACCCGTCATTATGTGGTAATGGAGTTTTGGTGATTAATGATAAATCTAATTGGGAGACTAACACTTTTATTGATATACATATTGTGTAGTCTTATTTGGATATAAAGGTAAAAATCATGAAGGCATGCAAGTGATTAAGTGATTAATGACAAATGCACTTGTGAGACTAATACTCTTATTGTTACATCATGCTTAGTCTCAGCTTGGATATAAAAGCAAAAATCCAAACAGGTATGTATTCATTAATCACAAATCTATTTGTAAGACTAACAATTCTATTGATTATCTATTGCCTAGTCTCGTTTGGATATAAAGATGAAAAATACAAGAGGTATGCATTCTACTTCTTCTTCTTATATCTTGTTGCATTCCTCAGATCCAAAATATAGGTTAAACTCCACCAAAAAAAAAGGTTAACTTGGATATGTGCATATGTTTCCATTATACATTTGTGTATGCACACATTTAGGGGGAGTCCATTCTATATTTTGAAGTTTCATTAGTATTGATCCATATTCTCTTTCCACATATATTAAGGATCTTTACTTTGAAACATATCCTTGAATATATTTAACTTGTGTAGTTAATATATTCATATGAGTATATGAGAGCATATGAGACTTGTGTAGTTCATTGATGCTCATATATCCTTGAATATATTTTAACTTGTGTAGTTAATATATTCATATGAGTATATACAACTTGTGTAGTTCGTATACACTCATATTTAGTATATACAACTTGTAGTTCAGATATACTCTTGGTATATATAACTTGTGTAGTTCATATATACTCATGTCACTTTATATTCAATTATTTGCAATTGTGTTGTGGGACTAATGTGTGTGCTAAGATGTTTTCAAGGCTTAGTCCCGGAGTTTGAATGATGACATGAAAAGGAAATACAAAGGTGATAAAAGATTGACATGACTCAAGACAAAGGAGTCATGCATTGCATTTCGAAAAGCTTCTGGAAATGCGGTAGTACCGGCGTTGTATGCGCGGTAGTACCGCACCGCGGATGTACCGATTTCTGTGCGGTATGAAAATTCCAGTAGCATTGCTTTTTGGACTTGGTTTGCTCTGAGGTGGAGCGGTAGTACCGGAGTTCATGTGGCGGAACTACCGCGTGAGCGCATGACCGCAAATATGTTGGCGATATGTAAATTCCGGAGAAGGTATTTTTCTGTATTTCGAGCCTCTGAAATCGGTAGTACCGCATCGAGAAACGGTATTATGGAGAGCGGTATTACCGGATGCTAGTTGGCGGTAATACCGCACCTTCAGTAATGGCTTGTTCAAAAGCATTTATGCAGGTATATCTTGTTAATTAATGTTAATGACATTGTGGGACTAACATTTTCCATGAGTTGGATAAATAGGTTATGTTCCAGGGTGATGAAGACTTTGGATGACATCATGAGTTGATTGTCATCAAGTCAAGGTTCAAGAAGATGATGCATCATGTGTTGATGCATATCAAGATCTCAAGAAGAGATGATCATGAGTTGATCATCAAGTCAAGAAAGACTCATCATGTGTTGAGTGAGGATGCATCATGGGTTGATGCATATCAAGACGATGACCGGACTTGAAGTGAAGATGTGCGCCATTAAGCTTCAAGAAGATGGTCAAGGCAAAGGTATGACTAGCTAGGCTAAGGATGTGTTCCTAGTCTTTTATCGGTCTTGGTGTTTGGTTGGAAGACCGGATTGCTAGTATAGGTTGTCGTACTATTAAGAGGGGTCTTGCCTAGTAGCTTGAGTTAGTCATATGTTGATAGCTCATTGTGTTTGCTCTAGCTCAACTTAACATGTTGCCTATATTTGCGAATGTGTTTTGCAAATAGTTGAGACTCATGGATAATCCTTGTAGCATGTGACTATACTTTGCAAATGTGTTTTGCAAACGGTTGAAGTCCATGTACCTACTCCTTGTAGCATGATCTAAGTTTGCAAATATGTTTTGCAAATTGTTGGGATTCATGTATTTTCCCTTGGCATGGTCTAAGATTGTTTGTTGCTAACTCTTTGGACTTAGACCATGGTAGTGGCTTTTTGAAGTTGCGCTTTTTGATTTGATAAAATGTGTTTGAGATCAAATCAAATAGGTGGGTTGAGTAGCCGACTGAATAAGCTTTCAATAGAGTCCAAGATCACTCAATTCCGACATCGGAGTCAAAAGTTATGACCTTTTTACCGAGTGTCGTCTGTGCTGAAAATTGGGCTGCGGTAGTACCGCCCGTATAACTGCGGTAGTACCGCACCAAGGCTGTAACGGCTAGTTTTTGCTGATTTCAGCTCCCAACGGCTAGTTTTTGTTGTGGGGGCTATAAATACCCCCTTGGCCGGTTGAGAGACAACCTTTGGCGTCCCATTGAGTTCCTTTGAGCTAAGAGCAAGCCCTCTACTCCCATTTGTGCATGTGTTGCACTTAGTGAGGTTTGAGAGGCAAATCCTATTGCATGTGTTGCATTAGGTGGTGGATTTAGTATCCACGAGAGCTTTGACACTTGATTGGTTCAAGTGAAAGTTGGAGACTTGTTACTCTTGGTGTTTGCCGACACCTAGACGGCGTGGAGGCGTTGTGCGTCGGTGATCTTCTCAAGTGAAGCTTGTGAGAAGACCCGGGCGATTTGTGAGTGGCTTGATGCTCGCCATCTCCGGAGTGGAGTAAGAGCAACCCTAGTGGAGCGAGGTGTTTGATACCTCGGAGGAAGGCTCAATTGGTTGAGCCGGCCCAATTGGTTTGGGTTTCCCTCAACGTGGATTATGGGAGACCGGCAAGTCTCCGACCACCACGGTAAAACATCATTGTGTCTCGTGTGCTTCTTGTGATTAGCTTTCATATGCTTTACTTTGTGCAATTTACATTCATTGTATAATTGCCTATTCATTTGTATGATTGCTACCGTATATGTGCTTGATTGATCATATCATTAGTTGATAGCCTACAAGTCTTTGCTAAATTGCTCTATTTATTATTGACTTGTATTTTTGGTGCACCTAGTTGTTTAGGCGTTAATTGTGCTAAACCGAATTGATACTTAGCTTCCGCATTTGAAATCTGTTTTAGCGCATAGAAGTTTTAAATTGACTATTCACCCCCCCTCTAGTCGGCCTCCTCGATCTTACAGTGAGGTGTATTCCGACCACAAGAGTTTGAAATACTTGTTCACTCAGCCAGATCTGAATCTCAGGCAGAGGAGATGGCTAGAATTGATCAAAGATTATGACATGGGTATTCAGTATCACCCTGGCAAGGCCAATGTAGTTGCTGATGCACTTAGCCGAAAGGTGTATTGCAATACTTTGATGATCCAAGAGCAACAACCGCACTTCTTGCGCTTTCAGCGTCTCAACTTGGTTTGGTTGAGCATGGTTCCCTTCGCCTTGGTTGTACAACCGACCTTGGTGGATCAAATCAAGGCAAAGCACGTGAATCGATGATGGTGTGGGTAAAATCAGCGAACATCAGAATGGATCACCAAGTGTTTCACACAAGATGAGCACGGTGTTGTATGGTTTGGGCAGCGCCTTGTGGTCCCAAAGGTCCCGAGTTGCGGATTTGATTCTTCAGGAGGCCCATGATTCGCCTTTGTACATCCATCCCGGGGCCACTAAAATGTACCAAGATCTGCGTCGAGATTCTCGTGGACTCGCATGAAACGCGAGATTGCGGGTTCGTGGCCGATGTGACATATGTTGTCGCGTCAAGGCCGAGTATCGGCCAACAGTCTCCTTCGACCTTTGCCGCACGAGAATGGAAGTGGATTACGTGAGGCATGGACTTCATCACCGGTCTACCCTGCACCTGCAGGAAGGATGCATTATGGGTTATCATCGATCGATTGACGAAGGTGGCTCATTTCCTTCCAAAGCGATCGAAGATTGATGTGAATCGATTAGCGGATCTTTACATATCCGCATTGTGAGTGCATGGTGTGCCACGAACAATTGTGTCGATCGTGGTTCCTGCTCACCTCTCGGTTTTGGCATAGTCTGCAGGAAGCCATGGGGACCCGTCTTTCGTTCAGCTCAGCCTATCATCCTCAGACTGATGGTCAGACGGAGCGCGTCAATCAGGTGCTTGAAGACATGCTCCGTGCTTGTGTTCTTTCCTATGGAAAGAATTGGGAGAAGTGCCTACCGCTTGCCGAGTTCTCCTACAACAACAGCTTCCAGGCTAGTCTCGGTATGGCACCATTTGAGGCCTTGTATGGACGGCGCTGCAGAACACCGTTGAACTGGTCAGAAACTGGTGAAAGGCAGTTCTTTGGTCCAGATTCCATCAATGAGGCTGAAAGTCAAGTGCAGTTGATTCGTGAGCACTTGCGCGTAGCTCGATCCCGAGCGTAAGAGCTATGCGGATCGTCGTCGCCGTGAGTTGAGTTTCACCCAATGACTTTGTGTATCTCAAAGTCTCACCTTTGAAGGGACATCGTCGTTTCGGTGTCAAGGGCAAGTTGGCTCCTCGGTATGTTGTCCATATCGCGTCATCGATAAAGTGGGGGCTGTTGCTTACAAGTTAGAGTTGCCAGCTACACTTGAGGGGGTGCATGATGTTTTCCATGTGTCATAATTGAAAAAGTGCCTTCGTGTTCCAGATGAGGAGACGCTTTAGAAAATATTGATGTGCAGAAGATCTATCTTATCGTGGCGCCCCATTCGTATCCTCAAGAAGTGAACGCAGAACAAGGAACCGTGTGATCAAGTTCCTTAAAGTTCAGTGGTCGAACCACTCGAGGATGAAGCCACTTGGGAGCGGGAAGATCGTCTCGAGCGATTACCCATCCTTCTTCTCCGATGATCGAATCTCGGGTGAGATTCTGTAAGGGGGAGATTTGTAACAGCCCTAACTTAGGGTTTGTATTTCATATGTAAAATTTGGAGGAGAAATAAAACTTTTGTTGTCTCATCAAATCATTTGGAAGTTTTCCAAATTTTCCCTAGAAATTTCCATTTTCTAGAATTGAATTCTTGTGAATGGAAATTATTGTCAGCAAATTCTTAGCTTTCAAACTTGTGATCATCCTCTGAAATTATTTTTCCTATCATCTTGACTATCCTAGCTACCTCCCTGAATTATTTCACAATTTTTAGATTTTGTTTGCTATTTCAAAAGAGCAAGTCAAACTTTTCCAAATTCTGGTCAAACCCTTAGGCAGCAGCTTGTGAATTTTCTTGGGAGAAATCTAGTGCATGAAAACTCCTGGAAAAATTACACAAAGATGTCCTCTGTCCCAGCAAACTTCCATAAAAATTTCGAAATTTTTGGAGCCCTGGAACTATCTCTAAAAATTTCCCAAACCTTCTCTGTCTTTCTAATTCAAATCTGGAAACACTGTTTGTCGGGCTCGAACCCAACTCCGTCTCGAGTCCGACCCGCACCACTTGACTCGGTCGCGTCAACTAACCGCACCGCCCGAGTCCAATCGATCGTGACCGTCCGTTGTGCATCGCACGGTCCACGTTCGCGTACGCAATCGACCGGTCCGAATGCATACAGAGATCTCGACCGTCCATCTCAGATCCAACGGTCGATACGATATTGATCGAGTTAAACCCACTCGTCGCACCGCGCGGACTCGACTCGAGTCGCACCTCTTTTCTCCGCCGAGGCGGTCCAACTGCGCAGTCATCCCGCCACGTCGCCGAGCGCTCTCTTGCGCACCGCCGCGCCGCGCTCTCGCCGCCACCGCGCGCATGCACGCTGCCACCTCGCCTCACCGGTCTTTTCACCGCCCACCGCCTCACCTCGCTGCCTCCGCCTGCTCCTACAAAAGCCACCGAGGGCTTTCCCTACCTCGTTTTCTTCTCCATTGTCTTTCTTCTCCACCGAGCTTTGAGAGCCGAGAGCGTCGCTACGCCGTTTCCGAGCGTTTCAGCCGCTCCGGTAAGCTCCGGTCATCGCCGATAGCGTCACGGTGTGCCTAGCATCCCGTGGAAGCGAACCCCTCAAGAAATTCGGAGTTTCCGTCACCGTGGAGTCGCGCGCGCCCCTTCTTCTCCAAGTCCGGCCGAAACCGCCTTTTCCACCGCCAGCGTCTTCTCGGTGAGCTCGGCTCGATTCTTCGCTCGGTGAGCATCGCTCGACTCCACCTTCCTTCTCCGTTCATTCACTTGTCCTCGTTCGCGCGCAGCTCTCGCCGTCGTTGACCGCCTTGCGCCGCCGCAGGCTCTCGTCGCCGGGCCATCTCCGGCAGCCTCTTGAGCTCCGCGTCATTCCGGTGAGTTCCTGGAGCCTCCCTGATGCTCATGCGCGCGCTAGTTTTCACCTTATTCTTCTCTGGCGCAGTCGTCCCTTGTCACCCCCACTGCCGGCCGCCGTGCTCCGTTGCCGCGCCGCCACCGTGCTTCTCCGGCAAACCCGCGACCACCCTTAGCTTCAGTAACCTCTTGGCGACCCATTTTGGCCGTCGCACAGCCCACGCCGCCACTCCTTCACCGGCGTCGAATCCAGGTCCAGAGCCGCCGAGCCTCTCTGTTCTTCGGTTGTGCTCCTCTCTGTCTGTCTGACAGTGGGGCCCACTCCTTCAAAACCAGTTCTTTTAGTCTCTAATCATGATTAGGAATGTTCTTTAGTTCACTCTCTTGCTTGATCAAAATGGGAATTGGAAGTTTGAAAGCATTTTAGTTCTCTGTATGCTTCGCTGTTGTCGTTTTTCTGTTGTCAGTAAACTGAAATTGGGTTCATTCTTATGCTATTCATATCTGGTTAGTGCTTGGTGACTCCCTTAGAAGTAGTGCTTAGCAAGAAGTTAATTAGTTAGTCTCTATAGGTTTCAAATCACTAGTTGGCTTTTGATCTATGAAGCTGTTAATGGAACTAGAGGTATTGCCTCTGTACTTGTGGTATGTATTTTCAGTAAGGTAAGGTTTTGTAGTAGCCGCATGCTGAAAATCGTTAGCCTTGCAATATCTTGGTGTGATGCTTAGGAGTATGAATAGCTGAGTATCCTTAAAATCCTATCTTAGATAGAAAATTTTGTTAGCATCTCATAGTTGAATACTTGACTAGTTAGTGTTCAATAGCTCCTTGTAGGTTCTATGATCTCATCTAATAATGGTTGTTTTAAAGTAGCTAGTTGTTTTGATGTGTTAACTTGATGCTTAGTTAATAGATGTGCACACAATCACCATCAAAGTCTGTCGAAAGATTAAAACATATAAGAGGATTGATTTTGTGGTTAACCTGGTAAATAAGTGAGTGGGTAGATCAAACACTTGAAAACATGTCTATTTGAAACATCTCTGTAGCAGTTATTTTGTTTTTCCTTTTGTGGTGATCTAGTTTCTGTGTATGAATTTATGTTTGTATTTGAATGTTGAGTTTTGCCGGTGTTATTCGTTCTTATTCGCTGTTATTTGTTCAATCGTTAGGCTTCGACATTTGCGGTAACCCTGAGAGCGATCCTCTGCAACAGGTTGAGTATTCTGAGCAACAGCAGCCAGGCAAGCAGTTTGATCATGTTAATCCCAGTATTTTAAAGTCTAATATCTTGTTTCAACTGTATGTATGCATCGCTTAATTTGTGTTAAATTGGTTAGATAATCCTTTAGATGCATAATCTGTAGGCAAATGATATTCCTCTACTACCTGAGCCTAGGTTATTTGCTGTGATAGAAATCGCTGGATGATCTCTTGTCACTTAGTAGATCCGGGTCATTTCGCTTAGACATGCTTAGCTATCGGTAGAACTGGGCGGTTATCGACTTAGTCGGTAACCTTGATCACACAAAATTTATTATAACTTTATGTTTCAGCATTTCTGCTATGTTTAATTGCAAAATTAAAAATGAAAACAAAAATGATTTAGACTTGGGCACAATGGTAAGACTGGTGTGCTCTGTTGGGTGTGATGGAAAGGTGCCCAGTCGCTTAAGGACCGAGTTACTTGCGCCACCGTCTTGAGCATTTTGCGTGCTAACCACACTAGAGTATATGGGACCTCTCTTGACCTAGTACTTTGGCGTGTATTGGCTCCGGTCGCAGGAGGTCGCAGGAGGGATGGAGGTGGGAGCATGGTAGTTGTCCAAAAGCTTTATCCCGAGTGGGTAGTTGCCTTTTCGGCTTTACCATGTAAGCGTATGGATTTCTATCCATACGAGCGGCTCGTAGTTAATACACAATATTGGAAAAGTCTCGAGGACTTAGTGTGTGCTGCATACCTTGAAAGTGTGCTTGGCTTAAAGGCGATGCAAGTGTGGGTACATTGGTACACCCTGCAGGTTAAAACTATTCGAATAGCCTCGTCCCAGGTTATGGACACGCTCGGATACGCCCCGTAAGAACTAGACTACAACAATTTAAATTAAAACTTGATGGGTGGTACGAATCTGGGATTCGTGCTATTGTTGTGGTGACTATTGGGATAGTCACTTCTAGGTTGGTTACCTTTACTCTTTTGTTATTAATATCCTTACTGTTATTTCAGCATTAAAATTAAATTGCAAACTTGCCTTCAAACTGTATTATATTATTGCAAATGAAAATTGGCTTTATGCAAATGAAACATATGGCCTCCACTAAACAAGCCTGCATGTAGCATATGAATAGGTGCGCTAGTTCACACGTCGGTCTTGGGGTACAAAGACAATCTTTGTACTCAGTGCTTTGCTTAATGTTTTTGTTGTAGAGGAAGGAGGTGAGCCCCAAGGGCCTCACTTTCGTGAGGCTGTGTTGCCGTTTCGTGGACGACTAGTCTTGGCGGTCCGGTCAGATGCCTTGTGGGTTGGAGGCACACTGATTGGCTTTGTTTATAGCCATCTTATGGCACTTTTGCTTCCGCTGTCGTTCTTGTTTATCTTGTATCTTGTGGCCTGTCGGCCTCTGTCTATAATAACTCTACTATTTGTTTATCTTCCGTTTGGTAGTGTGGTGTTTGGACTCTATGTTTGGAATGGAGTTGATGTCTAATTTTGTAACGGTGTGTATATCGCTGCAGGAAGTATACATATCTGAGGATCAATTTATTTGTTTTGTGATGCTAGGACCAGGTGGTTGGTTAAGCATTACAAGCCAAATAAATTGGGGTCCTCACATAAACCTATCATAGCCTTATCATATTTGACTCAATATGATTGGATGATAGAGTTCGATATGCTGTTAAATTCTGATTCAATTCTTATACTCATCTTTTGAGATGTTGATCTCCTTATGTCATTAGTTGAAATATGGTTGAAATTATTCCGTATTATTGTTGTATGCAAGTCTTTTATGTAACATCTTAGCTTCCGCCTAGCCAGGGTGTTACATCTAACCTATCCACTAGGGCTAAGCAATAATACCATGTCCTAAGTATAAATCATCATGCTAATAAAGTGTCTCATTACAAACATTTTAAGTATTTGAATGCATGATGTGGTTCCAAGTGCGCTAGCCCTTGCCATATGCAATGTCATCAATAGTCACCTAAAAACAACAACAAAACAAGAGTGAGTCCAAGACTCAGCAAGCACAATAATAAAACAATAATTAATCAACTGTAAACAATATCATCATCAACATCATTAGTTTTCTTTTCTTTATTCTCATATTCAATCATCAAATTATCTCTTCATTAAATCCAAGGTATCCCTATACTACATGTCCACATGCAACTCCTTTCACGTATACCAGTATATCGTGAATAAACACTCGCGATAAGGTTCACTCTCCAGCCTGTCCTTCAAAAGAATCGGAGACCTCCTCTACTGCCGTGGAGTCTCTACCAACAAGGTAGATATGTGATCACCATGATCACCTTTTCTTCATGCAATGATGCTTAATTTAATATAAGTTCATCAATAGTACTATCATCCAACATTCTTGAATTCATCAATATAATTAATATCAAGACCAATCATATTATTTGCAATTAAATAAGATGAAAGCAAAAACAATATAATAATAATGAGTGATAAAGAATACAGCGATCCACCATCGATCACTGTCTACCATGCACTTACCTCTTTATCCCCTTGGAGCTGGATAGCGAGGCGGCGGCAAGGCACTAGAGGCCACACTCTGTAACATCCCAAAAAATTGGTTTGTTTTGAAGTTTTAAAAGTAAAAATAACCATTTGGATTTATTTTTTGTTAAAGTTAAAACTTAATTAGAATTTTTAGAGACAAAAAAATTAATATGATTAATGTCAACAAAAATTATTATCAAAATTATTTTATTTGGACTCTATGTTCTTGGATATATTTTTTAGATTTTTCTAGAATTTTTTAGAGTGCATTTGCTATTTTCTATTTCCCATTTGGATTTCCTGCTATTTCTAAAAAGGAAAACTAAATTAAAATCTCATATTGCCTTCAGGCTCATTTCCTTTTTCTTTGGCCTGCCACCTTTTCCTTGCCCGGGCCGCTTTTTCCTTTTCTCCCGGCCCGAGCAGCCCAAGCCAACAACCATGACTACCAGCCCATTTCCTTCGGCCGCTTCACCATTTCTTTCCCCACCGCCAAAGCCCAATCACCTTGGCCTGCCGCGCATTTGTTTTTCTCCTGACCGCTTCAGCCTTTGCATTTCTTCCGCGCGCTCGGGCCCACAGTCGCACTTACGCCAGTGCAAGACCCAACCTTTTTCTCTACCCGAGCCGCACCAGCTCCCTTTCCTTATCTTTGGGTTCACTGACCGTGGGTCCCATCGCCATGAGGGCATCGTCTTCAAGCATCCCTAAGCCAAACTCTTGGCGTTGTGTCCGTGAGCAAAATGTCAGCGCCGCCGACTCTCCCTCGGATTCTCTCGTTCCCAACCTATTTAAGGCTGCCCCTATGCGTCTTTTCCTTCGCCCGTGCCTCCTCCCCCAAAACCCTAAAATCCAGATCCAGTTCTTCTCCTTTTTGCGGCATATTTTGTCCAAGAAGGAGCTGGCCATTGAAGCTTCTTCATCACCAGGTTCTTCGCTGTACGTCGACCTTTGGCATCCTTGAGGTGCTTCCTGTGATCCTCGTGCCTTCGACATCCTAATGGTCTCCTTCGTATTCGTCGGGCGCCACCCAATCTACTTCGTCACCTTTGTCGTCTACCTCTCCGCCGCCTAACTCGCCACTGCTATCACCATGTCGCCGAAATCGTCAAGCCATCATCGCCCAGAGCTCCGCCTCCCTCACAGGGTCTTGTTTGTGCGCTATCCAGCTGCCGCTCACCTCCGTTCACCTTCATCACCGTCGTCAATGTCGTCGGCCGAAGCTTTCTTCCCTCTCAGTTGCCCTCTCTTTGCTGATGTGGCCTACACCTCACCCATCCACCTCTTGTCCACCTCAGCCTTATTGCTTATGTGGCATCTTCGTCAGCCTCCCTGGTTAGCGCCATGTGGTACACCCAAATCCCACCCGAGCCAAGATCCATGCTCCTAGTCTACCATACACCATATCAATGACTAGTGGGTCCCACAGATAAAAATCAATTTCTTTTATTTTCTTTCTCAGCCGAATTTCCCTTGCTGATGTCAGTTGACGTCATAATTCATTTTTCTTTAGAAAAGTAATTCCAGTAAATCCATAAATCTGATTTTCATCAATTTTGTGATTTCAATTTTCCAAAGCTCCTATCTTTTGCATTCGAACTCCGATTGAATCCATTCAAAATTTTAAATTCATCTAATTTCGAGATTTATTTATCTGAGATTTTTATTTCATTTTTTGAGTTTGTTTCCTCTCTATTATTTATTTAGTTGGTTTATTTACCTTGTTTGCGAGTAGGCGTTGATATTTTGGGAAGTTTTGAGTAAAGAGAAGTACACCAAGATCAAGATCAATCCCAGGGTTTATTCCAAGGAAAATTGTGGTTCTTTGATCATATTAAACCTATGATTTCAAAAGTATATTATTTTATACAATTGCATGCTATCTTTATACAAATTATTTTGGGATTTGTTATCACCTGTTGTCATTATGCCTCTATTGATTATTTGAATTCTATGAATCCTTTTTTCACCCAGCATGGATAATTTTTGTTGGACATATTTATATCACCAACATGGGTATCATACAGATGCTTAGATATGCTTAGTTACGATGGGTTCATCATCACATATGTTATAATGATTAATCTTGACTTAATAAAATATAGAATCGTAGTGGTTAGCCTCTGCTATTATTAAAATTTTGTACCATAACAGGGTATGTCATTGGTCTTAGTTAAACAAAATGGTTTTCGCTCGGGCGAGTGGATGGTGGATAGTGGGGGGTGTGGTTTAACACGTCAAGGGTTTGTGGTAGACTCGCTTGAATAGCTTGTCAAGAACTTAATCTTGTGCGCCATTGAACTGGATCTTAACCACACAACCACATGTCTTGTATGGGCAAGACCTGGCTAATTAATTAGCGATGTTTTGATTTGATTCTGTTTGGGTTGGTTTAGTGCAAGAGGGGGCCAGGTGGGCGAAACTTTAGCGAGCAGAACTGGGTCAAACGAAACTTTGTAAAGGCCTTGTCTCATGCTTTAGACTGCTTATCTAAGGTAGTGAGCAGTGGTATCGAAGGATGCCAAACAAATTAGAGAAGTCATGTCATGTGGGAAAAGCTGTACAACCTTTGCAGAGTGTAAAACTATTCAAATAATCGTGTCTGCGGTTATGGACATGTCTAGGGATTTTACACGGGAGATAGAGTTTTCATAAAATGAGTCGGAGTGTGAATAGGAAGTTCACTTGATGAATATAATATTTGTTTGGTGAACGGGTAATTCACTTGGTGGTTAGTCTTGGGGAGTGAATGGGTAGTTCACTAGTTGTTTTTAAAAAAATATTTACTTACTTATTATTATTTTCAACTACGTATTTCAATCTATTTATTGTATTTATCTTCAATACTACTTTATGCAAAAGAACCATAAAGCTAACCTTTGTTCAAGTCTTGTATGAATACTATTTGTATACATTTTCCCACGACTTACTGAGTGCTTTATGTACTTACAGCTTTACGCCATTGTTGATCAGTTGAAGAATATCAAACTATTCAAGAGTTCTTCGCCTAGGAGTACCATGAAGATTTTACGGATTAAGATGCATTCTCCACTCGATTGCCTATTGGCATATTGATTGGCCTTTTCAAGAGTTTCATTCCGCTGCAAGAGTTTATTTGATTCTTTAGCCCTGTGTGGCAAGTTCAGTAAACGTTGACCATAAGGTCTAGTTATTATTATTATTTGTTACTTTGAGATCTTTTTAGTTAAATCAAATAAATAGATGGTATTTTATCACTGTTTCCTGTGTGAGCTAGCTACTAATCTTGCACTAGTTCAGAATACACAGAGGGTTCTTGAATCGTATTTTTGGGTCCCGACACACTCCCTAGACAAACAATGCAAGACAAATCACAAAATCGCAATATCACAGCACCCACACTTTACACTTATCGTCATCGTACGTCTACGCCAAACTGACCCAATTAACCCAAAACCATCGGACATACTACCCACTGTCTCGGCAGTAAAAACTCTCTAACTTATTCATCCGACTCCAAATTCAACCAACCAATACTTTCTGGAATCCTCACGAAAAATACTACAACTTTCTAGTTACGATGAACCTTTGATTCTACCATTTTCTTCCTTGTTTCCTTTCCCGAAGACCGTCCCAGAATCTATCAAGACAGTTCGTTTCATAATTTCGTATCTTTAATTCTAAAACTTGAAAAGTATAAACAATGCCAGTTATAAAAACTACACAAAATTTACTAACTTATTCAAGTTATCACCAAATTTTAATCATGCCATTTACTATAAGAAACTAACCTATCTTCACAACGTCAGCCAGCTACGTCTAAATTCTGGACAGCGACTTTCATGAGGCCATAACGTTTTACTCGCTACTCTAATTCTATTGATCCAGATCTTCCTAGAAAGCTAACGAGATTATCTAACTTTTATCTAACTTGACTGACCTCTGAATCTGAGCGTAAATACCTCGCCCCCATAAGGTTATGCATCTAACCTCAACAAACTAGAGTATGCTGAAAAATAATCTTACCCTAAAGAAAACGATCTACAACCTTAACAATGACTAAACCATGGCAAATCCTAGGAACTAACAGGATTTACTCTTAAAGAACACGATGGATCATGAAAACCTAACGAATTTCCTCCTCTTTTCCTTCATTCCCTTCTTCTTCTCCTCGTTTCCTTCTCTTTTCCTCTACTGGCCAAACCCTTGCTGGCCTCTCTTTCCCTATCCTTTCCATGACAAAAGATGGCAGCCAAATTGGCTACCACGACATGGCTTGGAAGACCTGGCTGCAGAATTTTTTCTTTTTAATTCGCTTAATTACCTTTCTAGTTCCAATGATCTTTCTAGTATAAATCGGGATATTACAGCTTGGAGGTGATACAAACATATGGCATAGAAAGTTGTAGGAACAGGAGGTGTGGTAAACCAAATTAAAAACATAGGAGTTCTCAGGTGGAGGATCCGGGCGGGCTAGCTCATACACCAACATGTACATTGTAGCGATGTGTATGAGCCCCTATGGTGGGGACACTCCTAGAGAGGGAGGAAAAACAAAAAAGTGGAGCTGACTTAGAGCAAGTTCTTGGAGGAGCACAGTGATTTCAACGGATAAGAGTTAAGGTGGAGATTGTTGAGTAATTTAACTCATATGCTAACCTATTAGGAGTTAGAGAGGTGTACTACAAAGATTTATATATGAATCCTAATAGGATTAGGATTTCGACTTCTCTTTGGAAGAGAACTAGCGGGCACTATAAAAATCCTTCAGAGGTGGTTATGGAGAACCCAAGCCACAAACTGTAACACCCCAGTTCGTCATGAGCCTGGAATGCTACTAAACAAACTCTAAAAACTCTAAAGAAGACAATTCTAATAAATTTAGTGAGAACCTCCTTGTAAAGTTAATTACATGAAGGTTCCAACACACGAATAATCAAATATTAATTAAACTTCCATTCCAAGTCATCAAAGGATAATCAGAAACATGCTAAGAATCCATCATAACTAGAGAGGTATAAAATTCCACTACTCCTCATTATTACATTTAATCCATAGCATAAAACAAATCATAATATTTAAAGATCAATCACTCTCTGCAGATCATTCATCCTTATCTAGTTCATGTGGTATGTGTGTGACTAGCAGTCTACTTTCCCCCATGCATGTCATTCTTGTCTCGGGTACCTAAACAACAATGAAAGCAAGAGTGAGTCCATAGACTCAGCAAGTACATTAAGAAACCATGGCAATAACACACATATAAAAGAGATTAACATTAGAACATCTTGAATGCAAATGCAATGCTCAAGGACTTTTATCTGTAACTTTCTGTGTACATTACACCTGTAATGCAGAGTATGCGACCGCCGCCGCATACCCATGCCTGTGCGCGCACGCACAGGGACCAATTGCCCGTTACTCCGCAAGTAACGGGGACCTCAAGCCCACACTCCACGAGTGAGGGGATCTCGGGCCCGTCACATTCATGACGGGGCTCTCAAAAGGAAACATACTTGGACACCACGTGACCAAGCCACAACATGATTTCTCTATGCAAATGCTTATCATGTAATCATCATCAAATTACCAAAATACAACATCACTTAATCATAGTAAAGCATGAGCATCATTTGAGCAATAACCATACTTAAGCATTCATTAAGTATACCATCTTGCAATGCATCCATACAGCAAATAACACACAATTTAGACAATCATTCAAACAACAATGCACTTGCCTCAACCGTGTGAAGGTGGATGTCGGGAATGAGGTACTGCTCCCGGAGCCAAACCCACACCTGGACAACAATTGAGACAAGCTAAGGCTACCATAAGGGTCTAATAACAAAATCATAAACACAACATGAGTACATCGTCCACTAAACGTAACCCCCAACGTTAAAGCGGCCTGTCAGATTTCTTTTCCAGAGAACAGCCCCCTTCGAAAAATCATAACTAAATGTACAGAAATCCAAATGGAGTGATCTTGGACAATCTGAAAAGGTTATTGAATTCCCCTTCTAAACCTAGTTGGTGAGGTTCTCTGATTCGGCCATTTACTAGCCCTACCAGTCTAAACAACAGAGTATCAATTTTCGCGTCGGGTCTCTGGACAGCAATAATGAAACTATCATAACTTTCTCTACGTTCGTCCGAATTTCATGATCTTTAGTTTTCCTGAAAGCTAGAAGGATTATCTACAACTTTCGTTATACTGGGGTTCTCAGATTTCCAATTTAACCATCACTTTTAATTGGTTTTCTACAATCTTCCTAAATACTGACAGAGCAGTGGAACAGCAGACTTAGAAAAATCATAACTCTCTAACCGTTAATCGGATTTGAGTGAACTTGGCGGCCACTGAAAGCTAAGACAATAACCTACAACTCTCTAGGAGACAAAAACTCCAGATTCGTCCTCTAACCATATGAAATTTACCCCGCAAGCCACTGGACGAAAATTGCATAACAGCAGGTCGAGTGCCATCTAAACAAAGACTAATCAAAATCTCTTCCAAGACTAATTATCCTTCAAGAACAACATGTTACCCTTGGCGACGCTGCGAATGCGAACCCGGATGGCGATGGCGATCCCTCCCTTTTCCTCTTCTCCCTTCTCTTCTCTCCTCCTTTCTTCCCTCCTTTCTTCCTCTATGGCCGGTGCAAGGTGGTCTTCTTCTCCACTAGGCCGGCAGCAATGGGGGCTCTTGGAGGGGAGGTTGGGGGCGCAAGGATGGGCAACCAGGGGCAAGAGAGGCGTGGGGGGAGGGGGAAGGAGAGGTGGCGGCCAGGTTGGAGAGGTGGGGGAGTGGGAGAGGAGGGGTTGCGGCTAGGGTTGGGGAGGTGGGAGTGCTGCCCCACTTTGGCCGCCACCCCTAGGCCATGGGCGGCCCAAGCCCAGGTTGTGCTACAACAGCGATCACCCCCCTCTTTAACAATTAAATTAAGAAATCTCCTGTTGGTCCCTCCCAAAAATCCATTGAATTCCTTCCTGAAAGTTTAACCTCTCCCGATTTCTTGTTCGATACAAATTCAGGGTATTACACAAACCAATTCATCCAAAGCAAGATACGATGAGAGGATTAGAGGTTAGGTTATTGTTTACCACTAAATTCTTGTATAGGGTAAGGATCCGAGAGTCCTAAAAGCTTAGAACGACAACCACTTATGCTCTTTTGAAGTTGTGCTTAAGGAATATGTGATCGGCTTTGACGTATGGTTCTCTCTCGTCATGATTGCTTCATCGTCGTATTTTGGTTCTCTACGAGATTAATCTACTTTGTCCTTGTATCATGCACGCTTGTACCGTATCTCGCAACTTGATCCAATCTGAAGCTATTACGTATAAGGAGGGGTACCGGAGTGTAACAGGATCAAAATAGGGTGGCTGGTGAACCTAATCGGTAGTTCAGCTTCGTGGCTCGCGGGTAAACCTCATTGCATTGTGCATCTTGTGCTCGATGATTAATTGTAACTAGTAGCCCGTGCGCGCCGTATGGCACGCAGTGAAAGATTGCTATGTATATCGGATAGTGTAGATTATGTGCTAAGAAAAATAAAGTGGTATAAAAGATCAAAATTTTGTGAGGATAGATTGTTACTTGTTTGCGCGATTGTAATATAGACGCTATGCGAAAGCAATTGTTTAAACAAGCGTATTATGCGATATGTAGCAGGGAAATTAAGTAAAAACAAAACACAGATGATAGCGTACATAGATAGGTACCATCATTGTTACAAAAGAGTGCAGAGCATGTTGACTGTACATGCAGCACATATAGTTGTTTGCGGAATGTTAGAGGATGTTTTACGATATGACATATTACACAAAGTGGGTCCACAGTTACTGATTAAACACAAAAGCTGGCCAATGTGTATCATTGCAGTCTACAAAAGTAGAGTTATATAGCATGGGATGAGGTTGGATAGGCGATGCGCACGCAAACCAGAAGCTTCTAAATCCTTGTTATAGATAATGTGGAGAGAGGCATTTTAGAGTTCATATATAATAGGCTGGAGGTAAACACGGATGGATAAATTGCCATACCGAACCAGCCATCCATTAGTCGGTTGATGAACCGTGAGTTGATCTGCAGGAAAATAACGGTAGGTGAGTTTTTGACATCGAAAAAGATTATTAATGTCACTATGGAGTCTGTATTCTTTGTAGAATGAATATAATTAGAATACTAACATTGTATGGACAGAGTATAGACAATTGTTGTTGAATGCACTATTTTACATCCGGCAAAGTTGTAAAGGGATTCTTTGAGCAATATAAAAGATCCTTATACGTGCAGATAAAATACTGAGGAAATAAAGTGATGATTCAACAGTGTACAACTCTGTATGAGCTAGATTTTAGGTACTTTGACACATAGAACTGTGACTACATCAGTCTATCTTGGAATTATATTCATAAGATAAACTATAACGCGTTCATATATGGAAATATGTAATCTGGCAAGCTAGAAGCTCTGATGAAGGCATCAATGTATGGGGAAACATATTCATAAGATAGGCCATAACGCATTTTTATGTGATGTTATCTAATGCGCTAACAAAGTAGCTACATTATATGGTACCTCAAAGTACCGAAGGAGATGCAAGAATGGTTTGTATAATGTTAATGAATTAAAAGTAGAGTGTGAACAAAGAGGTAATATTGAGATGGCGCAAAGCAGGTTGAAAAGTTGCATATATATTATGTAGAAATGGCATAGAGGACGAAATTGGCCACAGGAATGCACAGATTGATGAGTTTGTTAACCTGCATATCTTGAGTTTTTTCCCAGCAGCGGGATTGATCTTATCATCAGTGATGTCATGAGAACTATGTTCTTCGGTGGGATCTGTGTTTTGTATATTAATATTCTGCAAATAAATTATATGATTTGATTAAACCTATTACAGATGTGCTACAGGTTAGGTAAAAACTGTATAGAGAAAGATAGGAATTGGATCACCAACCTGATCTGAAGTTGCTGCTACATTATAGAGTCTTTTTTAGCGGATTTTGTGGTGTCGTGCGTCGCCTGTAAGCTGAATATATCATAGAATCAGCATGTTAGCGAGCTATTGTGGTCCAGGCAAAAGAAATAGAATAGCCAGTGTAAAGAATGATGTACTGTTGTTTTTCTTTGCCCTCAGTGATAGATAGTCGAGTTGCAGCTGGGGGTGTGTGTTGCAGTATCTAAAAATAGATATATGTATTGTTACAAGATGCACCAGATGTGGAAATTGTGTTGGAAAATGAGATATAGCGCCTACGATTTCTGCATGGTAATGAATCAACTATTTTGTTGAGATATCTAGACTATAACATAATCCATTGTCGAGTTTAGATGTATGCACACTATCTTAGGTAACCATATGATTAGATATGCGTTACCTCAGGAGCTAGAGACTTTTCGAATGGGCTGCCTTCAATATAATTAGCTGTTTGAGAATCTGATGTTGCAGTATGAACTGAATGGTATAACTGTGGAATAACAGTCTGTCTTCCAAAGGATGTAATAACACGGTTGACTTGGAAAAAAAAATTTGTCCACGAAAGCTTTTTTCGGTTATGTTGATGCGCCAAGTGTATTTTGTGCAAACAATCTGCGCAATTTCAGGAGGTATTAGGTCGATTCCACGGCTCGATCTAAGGACTGCGCCTACTTGTTTACCAACCACGGATTGACCAATATCTCCAAAAAGCATAAACTTTGCCTCTGCCGTACCGTCGGTGGCTATGACACAGAGCTTGTATCTACAATGAGGGAATCTGTGCACGTAAGAAAGCAGATTGTCTGTAAAAAAAATTTGTCGTTAGAACAGATAGTAAAAGTACCTTGGTTTGGCAGCTTTGCAAGGACACGAAGAGCATCGGTATAACGTGCCTTCGGGCAACGCTTTTTTGCTGCATTTGTTGCATGAAAAAAACCACCATGTTTGATTGGGGCTAAGTCTAGAGATTGTCACACTACATTCTAAACCATCACGCTGTAGAAAAAGATAGCTGAATCACTCAGCACAGACCGGTAACAGAGAAACAATAACATATTCGGAAAGTAAGGGAGCAGAGCTTAACTGGGAAATCAAACGGATTGATATCAAGTATGTCTTTTAGTGTCTTGTCTTCGTATTTTCTAAGGGTAATTTGAGTGGCACGTGTTTGATCACGAAGGACAATACGCGAAACAGGTTCGAAGCTTGCTTGTAGGCTATTTTTTTAAGAGCGACAAAGTAAACAACATTTTCTTTATGCACGAATGTGCAATAAGCAGCAGTATAGCTATAAGCGAAGTATTTTTTTTGTAGTAAGGTGTGTAGTAATATAGTTTGCGTACCTTGACGTAATTGCTGTTGCTTCAGGTATGTTCGGTGAAATATACCAACGACAGGCTGCACCTCCTGAGAGACCTTCGTTCTCTACGGTAATGTGAGTAAGCTTAGATGTAGAAATGAAAAAAAAAAACTGTTAAATGCGTATCGAATTTAGGTGCCACATGAAAAAAGTCTGCTAAATGCGTATCAAATTTGACATGTTAATCTCAAGCTGAAACATCATTCCTGTCATAGAGAGGATTTTCAAGTCTTTTGGGGTAGTCTCTTGTTGTCAGCAAGCGAGAACTGTGGTAAAGTCGTAAAAATCACCACTACCGAAGATAACATGTACACCGATGTTACTAAACAGGCATAATGTTTAACTTATTTATATCAGAGGAATGTCAAGTATTGATGTAACCCTTTTTGCGAATTACATAGAATGATCTTATGGTGCTAACTATATAGTAAAAAGCAAATTTAGGTGCTGCATGAAAGAAGTCTGCTAAACGCGTATCAAATTTGACATGCTAATCTAAAGCTGAAACATCACTGCTGTCATAGAGAGGGTTTTCAAGTCTTTTGGGGTAGCCTCTTGTTGTCAGCAAGCGAGAACTGTGGTAAAGTTGTAAAAATCACCACTGCTGAAGATAACATGTACACCGATGTTACTAAACAGGCATAATGTTTAACTTATTTATATCAGAGGAATGTCAACATTCAAGTATTGCTGTAATCTTTTTTGCGAATTACATAGAACGATTTCGTGGTGCTAACTATATAGTAAAAAGCCAGCATGGTGACTATGCATATAATTTAGATTAGGTATATACAAATCATAGATGTCTATAACGTAAATCATTAAAAACAGTAGAGGCTATGTTCTAAGGACTTACGGCCATATCTTTTCATAAGAACACCCACAAAGAGGATTGTTATGGGATTTTTCTGGCCTTTTTCGTAAACATATTCACCATCAAAATCTTTTGCACGCTGCCCCCAAAGAGTAAGCGTAATTTCACAGCCTCTGTGAACAATCAGACAGAATAAATTGTCATTTACAACACGAAGTATGTAGGGAGCATCATTTGATAGGATTCCTAGAGTATAAAAATATATGTTGATTTCATACTTAGCATCTTTTATAATGACCAATCTTTTGGTAGTAGCAGAAGATTGGTTTGATCCTTGAATAGAAGCAGCATTTGAAACAGATTTGATAGCACCAATGACATCTGTAAGAAAAATTTGCTGTATTTTTGTGACGTGATCCAATATATTGTGTAGACAGCATATAGTATTTGCATGTTGTTTCTAAAAGAAGGTAGGTGAGCAATGGAGGACATACCCAGGAAATTTCTAGTTTCACCAATATAGGTAGTAAGATTATCCAATGGTATAAGGCTATATGCATACACTGGAAAGTTGGGCGTGTCATCAGGCTGTTCTTCAATTTGAGTGTAGTAACCGATTTCAATCATGTATTCACTGTCAACAGGCCTGTATTTTGCTTTATTTGAAGATACCAGGAACCTATTAAAAGTGTAAATATGTCCCTCCTGCAATAGAGGCCTTTTCGCCTCTACATGTTCTTTGGGAATTTCAGCATATATAGCATTGGCCTGTAACCAAAAAAAGTTTTTTTTTTTGCTTACCGAACTAAACCGTAGAGGCAAAAATTACAGGTAGAACAATACCTGTACATCAACAAGGACAAGATCTAGGTGTTGAATTTATGCATCATCCACATTCCCACGATACTCCCATAGGCGAGATACTCTGGCACAAACAGTCCAATTTTTGCTATTCGGATTGATCTCTGATAGCAGACTATACGCCATTTGTCTAGCTGCAGAAATAGAATCGATTTAGGGGTTGTAATACCCCAAATATCAATTGGAGAAAATATTATTCGGGAGAGGGAAATTTATTCAATATCGATTGTAACAAAGTTTAGAGATGGAATTAAGTTCAAAATTCAGAATTTTAGGAGAGGAATGGGCCGCCAACCCATATTCGAGAGGAGAGGAGCCGGCCTTAGTGGCCCAAGGCCCATGAGTGGTCCGGCACCCATTAGAAGGCAAGGAGGAGGGGACCAAACCTAGCCACCCTTGCTACAGAGGCACTGTGCTACGGTAGCCATGCTACTGATAGCAACAAGCTACCATGCTCCGCCTCTGCTGCTCCTCCTCTCCTTGGCGCCATCCTCCCTATTGCTTGGCCATCGGAAGAAGAGAGGAGAAGGGAAGGGAAGAAGAAGAAAGGTGGGGGTGATCTTCGTGAGGAGTTCCAGCATCATTCTTGTGGTCTCCAAGGGTAACGATCGTCGTTTATGTTGTTGGATTAATCGTAGAGGTGAACTTGATTAGGATTGATCGGATCAAGTTCTGTCTGCTGAAGATTCAGTTCTGTCCAGTGTCTTGCGCGGCCTCTTTCGTGTGCTTAAATGTAGAATTAGGAAATTTTATCACCTAGAGTTATTTAGATATTGTTCTTAGCTTTCGATGGCCACCAAGAACACCTGATTCCGACGTACGGATCAAAAGTTATGATTGTTTTAGTTTCTGTTGTCCAGAATTCTGACGAGAATTAGCAGTCACTGTAATTGTTAAATTATGACTTAGATAGAAGATGATTCAAAAGTATTGCCCATGACGACTTTTGTACGTGATCTCATTAGCTTTCAGGATTGATAAAGAACGCCCTATTTGGATTTGTAGAACAAAAGTTATTTATATTTCAATGTGACTGTCCAGATTGTATGTCAGTTTCTATAATTAGTTTTGACCTGTGTGCCACTTTTTGTTAAAGGAAAAATATGAATGTCATGCCAACTAGGTTATTGTAGGTAATTTTATAACCTTTCAATATTGTTAAAGAACACTCTAATCGGAATTGTAGAATAAAAGTTATAATCTTTTTAGTGCTGCTGTCTTTTTCATCTAGGCAGTTTCTGTTCTATAATTTCATCTATCAATTAGCAAATTAAATTGGTCGAATTGGGTTACCTTGTCAACTAGAGTATTGTAGATATGTCAGTTAAGAATCCATAGAAACTGGTCTCACCTCATTCGGAGTTCCAGATCAATAGATATGATTTTTACCGTACTGCTGTCCAGTTTCAGTTTGTGCCTGAGTAGTCAATTTTTAGATTAGAGTTTCTAGTTGAATCTTGAGTCACCGGGGAAGCGTTGTAGAACGGTGTCGAGAAGTGTTGTGTGCAATGTGTTCTTATTTAAATTACTTAATTGTTTAGGCAGCGAGGCTACGGTTTTGGGAGCATCATCATTGCCTGCTAACGCGTCGCATCGCGGAAGGCAAGTACTTTGCTAATATTAATGCCTGTGATTGATGAATGCTTAAATGTTCATGTTGTGGTATCTTATGATACATGAGAAGGTGAAAAGTCTATGTTCGTTCATATGTGTTGATTCCATGTTTCGAGATGATGTCTTTCATTGTTCAAATTTCATTCCATGTATCCATAACTCATGTTTCCTCCACGGGAGTGGATTGTAAGTCCCACCATTCCAATGTGGGTAGATTTGGACATTGTCATGTCCCGTCCACGGGAGTGGATAGAAAGACCCATCAATTCCAGTATGGGCATATAAGACCCATCAATTCCAGTATGGGCAGATTTGGACACCTGTATGAAACATTCTTCATACGGGACTTGGATCCCCGCACTTTTGTTAAGGTGCGGGCTTAAGTGAACACCGACGGTGTGTCACTAGCTATACTGGTATAAGCACGTGTGCGATCCTTCCTTCGATTACTTCCATTCATCTCATGCATTCATAAATATTCATGTCTTTGTATGTTCGAAACGTGAAGAGTTGATCTTGTTCATATTGGAGGTCTGTTCTTATATTCAATGTACTTGCTGAGTCTTGGACTCACTCTTGCTTTGTTTATTTGTTTTTAGGTGACCGTTGATGGAGTTTCTCTTGGGAGGGAGTAGACACGCACTACTCAAATATATTTCACTCTACACCAGATTCAATAATGAATTGTTATTGTCTTTCATTCGTTATTTGTTGGATTGTAATAACTAAACTTAGACAAAGATGGTAACTTCCTTTCGAGGAGTTTGTTTAAATAATTGTTTATGTTAATTGATCCTTCGTTGTTCATTGACCATTCGTTGATAGGTTTATCTTAGTGGATCCATTATTACATTCCTGTTATGTTCCAACTGATGTTGATCTGTTTAGCTTAGTTGATGAATTATTGTCGAAGTTATTCCACTCTATGATATTATGTTAGGTCTTTAGGTAGCATTTTGGCTTTCGAATAGCCAGGGTGTTACAGTTGGTATCAGAGCGGGCTTTAGGTCCGTGGTGAATAAGTTAGCAACTTAGGTAGCTGAATTTGTGAAAATTTGTTAATGGTTATTAACCTAAAACTTGACACACCGTGCATGATAGGATGGGAAGGTTCAAGTAATGCGTTTACATTCTTTGTTATGTTGCCTTGTTACTATATGATATGATATGATCTTCTATACCTATGAAATTATTCGTGATTGTTATGAGATGATATTCTATACTCACGGTGATTTTTGGCTATGGGTGATGTTGAGAGGTTGAGGTCGTGGTTACGTACCGTGGGCTTTGCGAGTTACGCCACCGCTCGTGGTAAAAGAATAGAGTAGTATCTACCCTGAATACCATAGTTATGGGTGTTGAGGGCGAGTTTCTTTAGAAAAGTTATTCTCTTCCTTGATCTTGAATTTGGCCAATTCTGGTAATAGTTGCAGTTGATGAAGTTTTCTTGAGTTAGTGCTTTACATTCCTTCTGATGAGTTTTCATTGGACTTTCTTGGTTTCATAAATCGACTACTTGTTCTCACATTTCTGGTCTAATGTTGTTTCTTGGGAACGTTGGTTACCGCAAGATTTATCTTTTCTTGGGAGTTCTACTCTTCTTATTGGAAATGTGATTCAATTATTCGCTTGGTATTGTGGATCTGAAAGTTTTCATTGCAAGTTCTTTATCATGTGAAACCTTTGGCTTTATGTATTTCTTTTGGATTATTTAGTGTTGAAATTTAGTACCTCTTCTTCGAAGGATTGGGTTAAAATCCTAACGATGTCTTGTCATGCTTAACTAAGAGGTATTAATTAAATGAATTAACCGTTATGAGATAAGTTATCATATTTGGCTTTTGGCTTTGTGTAGCAGTTTTTTTCTCAACTAGAATCCATGGAAGTGAATTGCCTAATGCTAAGTATCGTTGTATTTGGTACATGATGAATTTTAGATAAGAGTTTGTTCATTTTGTTCAAGGACCTATTGTTATTAAGAAGTGTGGAAATGTTGATGAATCGGTTTGATCCTTACGATCGAGTAATCTCTTAAATTTGTTAGACGGATTGGAATCTAGGCCCTTTTTCGGTTATTCTAACCGCTAGTGATGGTTAAGTTAAGGATATGTTCGAATGTTGTCTTGATAAATATTCATCTTGAATCTGTCTTCTATTTGAATATTGATGATCTTATTCGAATGATAACGTTACCTAATTCTTGCCATGGTAAAAACTATTGAAGCTTGTTTAAATGACTAGATGAGCGATGATGTATCGTCTTGTGAAACCTTGTCTTATGCATCCTATAATATTGAGATTTAAGGCATTTCATTCTAATTGCTGAGCATAAGTTAAAACGTTAATTATATCCTCTTAACTATTGTTGAGTTTGCAAACAGAGGTAGGAAATCTTGATTGTGCTATGTGTGGCTAGAGAGTATTTAGTGTGTTCTATCTTGGCGTCAATTGTCAGTAAGAGTTAAATGGATGAAAGCTAATAAGAGATTTTTGTTGGTGTACATTGGTGAGATTGTCATGTTCTATTATCATCTTGTTGAAAGAGCTTGTTTCAAATATGAGGTTTTTGCACTAGGTTTTCCCTAGATCAAGTAGATGCAATCTCATTTAGATAATAGAGATATGATGAAGTAATTTATTGTATCTCTTTTGAAAAGTTTATGCAGTGATAACAGGTTATGATGATTCTTGCTAAGAGAGTATTATTTCGTTGAAAGTAAAAGAATTTGATCACTTGCGTGATATTGATTTAATGAAAGTGTTTCGAGTTTTACGTTTGCAATCATTTGGACCTCATGAGCTATGGGGAAATTGAGTCTATTTCGAGCAAAGTGATGTGTTGAAAGATTTTATTGGTTCTTAAGTGGTTCTGTGATTTGGTCTTAAGAGCTTATCTTGTTTAAGCTAAGCGAAGTGATCGATGAGTCACAGAAAATAACTTTCTGGTTAAAGGAAGGAGTGAAGTAAAAGTAATTGAGATTTAAGTCGCGGTTCGCAACTTGCGATTATTTGTGTGTGCTAGACCTTATGCATTTGTTCCATAAGAGTTTACCAATTTTCAAAGGGCATTACTTTCTTCTCATTGGTGGTTTGGTATTCGCTATAGCAGACGTGAGCCCTCACCGTTGACTTCCTCTATGTTTTCGAGTTCTTTGCCTAAGTGACTATTTCCTTGGTCCTATGTTTACTTGAGCATAAATATCTTCATTTGCTTTTTCTTTTGAGGAAGGATCCACCGGTTCATTTCACAGTGGTTTTTCGAAGTGTTTATTCATTGTGGTTGTGAGACCTTGGATTGAAAGTTAGTCGAGGAGCATTGAAGGATGAACTAATTTTGTGTATAATTCTTGGAGAAAATTTTATTTATTCAGAATGTCTGCCTTTGAGGCTAAACTGATTGCATTGTTGCAACCATTAGAACCTAAGGAGATTTGTGATCCAAGATCCTTTGTCCAATTCGGGTGGAACATTATAACTTTTGAAAGGATGGGAATCTTGATCAATGTATTAGAGTGTCGCGATTGAGTACCTTGCACGGTTGTGCAGTTGAAATATGATGGCGTTGTAATGAGAGTATTATTAGCGAAGTAATCTGATCGATAAAGCGATTAATGAGATAGCTGAGATTGTTGGGTTATTGTCAAAAATGACTTGGACGTAGTAAGTAACTCTCTAATAGTTTGAATCTTTATAAAGATAATTGGGTCGAGGAAATGTTTTTGTGTTGATGTTAATGCGCGAGTATGTTTGGATTGTGATAATTTTAGGATTTAAACGAGGTTTTCCTATCTTCTTCTATATGAGAAGTTTGTTGTAGGGTCTTAGAGGTTAAAAATGGGCTTTGCATCTTTATGCTAGAACTTTGGTCGCCTAATGATTTGTGTATAGTGGAAGTAGAATAAGGGTGGATTACGAATAGTAGGATGTTCATTGATAGAACCCTTGATGAAATATATGAATATGTGTGCTGAGGATTCCGAGTTGTTTATTAATAAAAGATTGAGGTGATGTGAATGCATGTGAGACCTATTTTGAGATGCATTGTGAGTCATCTGTCAAATTAATTCTGTCGGTATAGGAGTTGTTGAGAGAAAGTTTCTGTGGAGTCGATAGAGCGTCTATACAGAGGTGTGGGTGATGTATTTCGGCTTGAGCATAGCGTTGAGAATGCCAAGTTAAGATAGATGAGTTACTGTGGTATGCGATGAATTGGAATTCCAAAGTTTGAGAGAAATTTTATTCCTAAAAGAGAAACTGAGAAATTGATGCTTCCTCGATTAGTGACACGTTTTCTTGATTCTTGTTTGAGCCATGTGTTTATGACGGATGTCTTTCGCAAGTTGAGCTCGACATTTATGTTGACATGTGTGGTTCTTATCGGTTGAGAAAGAATAAAAGAAATTTATGGTTTGGGCATTCAAGTGATCTCTTCTTTGGCTTTCGTGGCGTTTATTCGCAAACCGCCACTTGGAAAGTGGAAAGGTTTTCGTGATGAATTTTCGCTTCTCGATTTGACTCTTTTAGTACCGAGCTGGTAACGCAGGGTTGCGATGTGAATCCTTCATTTTCAGATAGGTTTTGTCGGTAAAAGAGTTTGTTTAAAGAGATTTCGGTTGTGTGTTCCTGGATAAAGTAGGTGATCCTTGTTACGGTGAAGAGTTCGATTGAGAGGTGGAACAAGAGCTCCGTGTTCTATATGCATGTTGTGTGGTTCGATACCAATGGGGAAGTTAGCCCAAGGTACATTGGGTTGTTTACGCTGGTTGGCGTATCGCTAGGACCGTTTCGGGTCCCTACGCAGTGAACGCAACTTTTGGTATGTTCTGGTGCCAAGAGGGCACCTGGGTGATCCGGAGTTTGAATATTCGTTAACGTTGTGGACCATCGAGTAAGATCTTACCTTCGAGTCTCTTCCGATGAGTATACCTAGAAACGTCGGGACTAGTGTTAGGTCAGACGTCGTTTTACGTCTTTGTGTTGTGGTCTCATCAGCTCGAGATAGGCCACTTGGTAGTTGGAGTTTCGTATGCGCGAACAATATTCGGATTTGTTCGCAACAGTGCGTGTTTGTCGGTGTTCTTTCCAATGCAGCTTTCTTTCGGGAATGTTGGTGAGTAGATTCGGGACGAATCTCGTTAAGGGGGTAGAATGTAATACCCCAAATATCAATTGGAGAAAATATTATTCGGAGAGGAAATTTATTCAATATCGATTGTAACAAAGTTTAGAGATGGAATTAAGTTCAAAATTAGAATTTCAGAATATGGGCCGCCAACCCATATTCGAGAGGAGAGGAGCGGCCTTAGTGGCCCAAGGCCCATGAGTGGTCCGGCAGCCCATTAGAAGGCAAGGGAGGGAGGGACCAAACCCTAGCCACCCTTGCTACAGAGTCGCTGTGCTACAAGAGCCATGCTACAGTAGCAACAAGCTACCATGCTCGCCTCTGCTGCTCCTCCTCTCCTTGGCGCCATCCTCCCTACCGGCCATCGGGAAGAAGAGAGGAGAAGGGAAGGGAAGAAGAAGAAAGGTGGGGGTGATCTTCGTGAGGAGTTCCAGCATCATTCTTGTGGTCTCCAAGGGTAACGATCGTCGTTTATGTTGTTGGATTAATCGTAGAGGTGAACTTGATTAGGATTGATCGGATCAAGTTCTGTCTGCTGAAGATTCAGTTCTGTCCAGTGTCTTGCGCGGCCTCTTTCGTGTGCTTAAATGCAGAATTAGGAAATTTGATCACCTAGAGTTATTTAGATATTGTTCTTAACTTTCGGTGGCCACCAAGAACACCTGATTCCGACGTACGGATCAAAAGTTATGATTGTTTTAGTTTCTGTTGTCCAGAATTCTGACGAGAATTAGCAGTCACTGTAATTGTTAAATTATGACTTAGATAGAAGATGATTCAAAAGTATTGCCCATGACGACTTTTGTACGTGATCTCATTAGCTTTCAGGATTGATAAAGAACGCCCTATTTGGATTTGTAGAACAAAAGTTATTTATATTTCAATGTGACTGTCCAGATTGTATGTCAGTTTCTATAATTAGTTTTGACCTGTGTGCCACTTTTGTTAAAGGAAAAATATGAATGTCATGCCAACTAGGTTATTGTAGGTAATTTTATAACCTTTCAATATTGTTAAAGAACACTCTAATCGGAATTGTAGAATAAAAGTTATAATCTTTTTAGTGCTGCTGTCTTTTTCATCTAGGCAGTTTCTGTTCTATAATTTCATCTATCAATTAGCAAATTAAATTGGCCGAATTGGGTTACCTTGTCAACTAGAGTATTGTAGATATGTCAGTTAAGAATCCATAGAAACTGGTCTCACCTCATTCGGAGTTCCAGATCAATAGATATGATTTTTACCGTACTGCTGTCCAGTTTCAGTTTGTGCCTGAGTAGTCAATTTTCAGATTAGAGTTTCTAGTTGAATCTTGAGTCACCGGGGAAGCGTTGTAGAACGGTGTCGAGAAGTGTTGTGTGCAATGTGTTCTTATTTAAATTACTTAATTGTTTAGGCAGCGAGGCTACGGGTTTGGGAGCATCATCGTTTCGCTAACGCGCCGCATCGCGAAGGCAAGTACTTTGCTAATATTAATGCTTGTGATTGATGAATGCTTAAATGTTCATGTTGTGGTATCTTATGATACATGAGAAGGTGAAAAGTCTATGTTCGTTCATATGTGTTGATTCCATGTTTCGAGATGATGTCTTTCATTGTTCAAATTTCATTCCATGCATCCATAACTCATGTTTCCTCCACGGGAGTGGATTGTAAGTCCCACCATTCCAATGTGGGCAGATTTGGACATTGTCATGTCCCGTCCACGGGAGTGGATAGAAAGACCCATCAATTCCAGTATGGGCATATAAGACCCATCAATTCCAGTATGGGCAGATTTGGACACCTGTATGAAACATTCTTCATACGGGACTTGGATCCCCGCACTTTTGTTAAGGTGCGGGCTTAAGTGAACACCGACGGGTGTGTCACTAGCTATACCGGTATAAGCACGTGTGCAGTCCTTCCTTCGATTACTTCCATTCATCTCATGCATTCATAAATATTCATGTGTTGTATGTTCAGAAACTGTGAAGAGTTGATCTTGTTCATATTGGAGGTCTGTTCTTATATTCAATGTACTTGTTGAGTCTTGGACTCACTCTTGCTTTGTTTATTTGTTTTTAGGTGACTGTTGATGGAGTTTCTCTTGGGAGGGAGTAGACACGCACTACTCAAATATATTTCACTCTACACCAGATTCAATAACAGAATTGTTATTGTCTTTCATTCGTTATTTGTTGGATTGTAATAACTAAACTTAGACAAAGATGGTAACTTCCTTTCGAGGAGTTTGTTTAAATAATTGTTTATGTTAATTGATCCTTCGTTGTTCATTGACCATTCGTTGATAGGTTTATCTTAGTGGATCCATTATTACATTCCTGTTATGTTCCAAGTGATGTTGATCTGTTTAGCTTAGTTGATGAATTATTGTCGAAGTTATTCCACTCTATGATATTATGTTAGGTCTTTAGGTAGCATTTTGGCTTTCGAATAGCCAGGGTGTTACAGAGGTCTGCGAAGTCTGTATAGCAAAATGAGAATAAAACTGTAACATTACATGGTGAGTAAATCTCCGGAAGGCAAACAAAACGCATAATTTTTTTTTCAAAATTTTCACAAACAGAAAGATATAGAACACGAAGCAAAGGCAACAATTATTCTAATACTATATGAAGCAAAGATATATACATTGATAAATATTAACTCGCAAAATGTGACGTCTGTGCAAACTTTAAAAAGGATACTCAGTTTAACATTATCTATTTGTAGAAACTGTAATAAATAATACACGTAAATATTACAGTGATTGTAGAATTTCTTGGTAAACAATATTCTTAGTTTTTGTTCCACATGTGCAGTCCTCATTTTCAATAAGGATTTTAAGACCCTCTCTACATGTTACCCGTGACACAGCCACGTATAGTTGTCCGTGTGTAAAAACAGGTTTTTTTAGATATATGCCTACGCTTTCAAGAGTCTGGCCTTGGCTTTTGTTAATTGTCATTACGTAGCATACTCTAACAGGGAACTGACGGCGTTGCAGTCTAAAAGGCCATTTTCTATCTGTACTTATCAATGTTATGCGAGGAATATACACGGTTTGTCCCATGGCAGAACCAGTCATAATAATGGCTTCGATAATCACATCAGCAAGTCTCGAAACTATAAGTCTTGTTCCATTACAAAGGCCAACAGACTGATTTAGATTTCTAAGCAGCATAATGGGGACACCTAATTTAAGTAATAATCTGTGTTGTGGGAAATTATTTGGATTTATTGAATTCAGAAGCTCCAAAGGGTATAGAAGGTCAGCGTCAGCAGCTGTGTCTGCAGATTTAGAAATTGTGTCACAACTTAGGTATTCAGTCTCAGCACCAGGCACTTTTGTTAGAACAAAAGAATTGATCTCGTCAACAATTTTGTTTGTAGGTGATAATATGGCTCTGCTGCGTAAATAGTTAGCTATGCAAAAATTATCTTCAAAATCTACGTAAACGGCATTCACTATGGCAGCCACTTTGTCATCTTGGGTAAGAATCAAGAATTCTGGTGGAATCTCTATCCAATAAGCTTCAGATTCACTCTCATTGTTTGTTGTGGGGAGTTTACCATCACCCAGATCTAGAATCCATTGACTAAAATTTGTTATACCAACGTCAGTATGTGTGGTTTGGTCTGCAACGGATAATCTCATGTTAATAGTCAAAGGGAGTATGTTGACATAGTTCCATAGAGGTGACTTTACAATGGCGGCATCAACTATTTGAGCTCTAGTACCTCCTTCAATAATAGGTAAGATCTGTCGCAAATCACCACCAAGAACAAAAACTTTGCCACCAAACGGCATAGCGTGAGCAGCAGAGCCTACATCAGCTAAGATATCACGGAAAGTTCTATCTAATGCTTCAAAACATTTTCTATGAGCCATCAAAGCTTCATCCCAAATAACAATGCAAGTAGTTTTAATCAATTCCGCTAACATAGTTCCTCTTTTAATATCACATATACTTGTCTCATCAACGCCAATAGGTATTTTAAATCTTGAATGAGTTGTACGTCCTCCAGGCAAAAGCAGAGAAGCAACACCAGAAGAGGCAACCGTAAGAACTACTTTGCCTGTAGACCTTAAGTAGGTTGTAACAGCATTCCAAAGAAAAGTCTTTCCAGTACTGCCATGACCGGAGACAAAAAAGAAGCCAGGTTGGTTATGTGCAACTCGTGACACGATACATTCAAAGGCATTTTTTTTTGTCAGGATTTAACATAGAACACATTTTTTGTCGATTTATCAGCTAGCTCGGTAACATCATATGACAACTCATCGCTTATCATTGTGTTCGTGTAGCAATGAGCAACATGGCTATTTCGTGCAGGTAAATTGAAAGAAGCTATTTTAGTTCCATTCCTTTTTAACAGAGCAGAAATTTCATCTAGCAAAAGATCTCTTAGATCATCAGCAGACATAGCATAATATGGATTGCGAGTAGCTCTACGAAAATGGTATTGGAAGTCCTCTGCTAGATCTAACCAGAATGTATCAAACAACAAACGTTCGTCGTTAATATCACAAAAAAGCAACATTGTGACAAACAAATTTCTAAGTTGAGACGCCGTAGCCCATCTAGACGCTTCTTCGAGAGCACGATACCATTCAACATCATTCCCTAATAAGCCGCGAGCACTACAAGCCTCTTTGTACGTGCTATAAACAGTACCTTGGAAGGTACGGACGTCTTCGTAGCTTTTAGCTCCTTTGACTAACATAAGAAGCATTCTCAAATAGTATTGCTCACCAGTAGAAGGGTGTACAAAATATAAACGGCCTATTTTTTTTCCAGCGTGTCTTTTTTTTCCAAGATCTAGTATTTGTATCCCAGCGCCATTTGGAAGGGAATTCGCAATAAGTAAGAGCATGAGCTTCAGTATAGTGAATGTTTGCCACAAACCATTCCGTGAGTGGTGTTCTTGCTAGAAAAGTGTTGAAAACCACGTTTGATAAATTGGCATTAGGGTTGAAGCAAAGATTGTTCATCCTAGGGAGATGTACACTGAGTCGTTCCACAGAAGGGAAATGCCTATGAATATCGTATTCAAGAATTCGCCAAATCGCAGCGTGTTCACATATATATCGACAATCAAGATATTCTCGAACTTCATTCACAGCTGATGTGTGAGAATCAGACGGAGCATCCTCTCCTCGTTTTAGTCTTTGGAGGGAGACTTTTGCATAGTCTTGGCCTTTAGTTACATATTTGAAGAGGTACTTTAGAACCTTTGTCTTGTTGCACCACTCGACATTAATATGTGCACTGTATTTCTTTAGTAGGAACATATTATATGGAACCACCCATCTATTGTCTAAGCGAACATTTCCTTTTATAACATATCAGACATTATCAGGGCGTTTGTAAAGAGCAAAGCCATCTCTATCAATTGTTGTCTCATTTTGGAATGGTTTTGGATAAAACTTGGAGCAGGAGCCATTTTTCATACAAGGACATCTATCATTGAACAAGCCACATGGACCATGCATCATGTGTTCCGAGACCAAAGCGTATCCTAAAGGGTCCAATTGTGGATCGGGTATCTCAGCACTAACAAAACTATCGATCAGAGCAGATGTTGGCTCAGCTGTATCTCTAGCAAGCCAAGCAATTATATGAGCGTGAGGAAGGCCACGTTTTTGGAACTCTATAGCATGAAGCACTACGAAAGGCCACAAAGGAGAAACGCAGAGAAAAAGATGAAGAAAATAGATTAGAAGGAAACCACATGGTAAGAAAGTAAAAGACATGTGGAAGAGCAAAGTAGATGGACACCTACATGCATTGATAGGACCAAATGCAGATCCATCCTTAATATCAGCTAATAGTTCTTCCAGCTTCATATTGTAGACTCTATCAACAATATCAGCTCTATCAGTGGCGCGCTCACCTCGATCGAATGCAATTGTCTCAGTTATTTCCGGCCATTTTGGATTGCATGTGAAAGTAACAAATAAATCTGGCGGACCATGGATACGGCATATAGCGATAGCATCATGGTAGTTCTGAACCATATAACGTCTACCTCCCGTATAAGACGCAGGTAGGACTATACATTTCCCAACATCGCTACCATCTATAGAGCCGCTTGCGACAGCGTCGGCCACACCTTGTAAAGTTTCAATTCTTAGCTCATCTTGATGATCTAATATGTATTGGATATGGCATTCATCAACGCATGCACGAGCGTCGACCTTTATCTGGGACGATAGTCTCCCGCAATCTAGATAAGGATTGTGCTGGTCCTTTCTATAGTGGAAGAAATATCGGAAATAGTCTTGCATTGTGACTTTCGAACGGGTTGCCTGATCTAATGAGTCATTCCCAGAGTAAGGCATGCCCAGTTGGAAGCCACGCTCACCATAAGGAAATAACAATGGATATTGCAAAGCCATGAATGCAGGATGCAAAGGCGATATTCGACAAACTTCGTTGGACCTATTGTGGACAACAACATCTCTTTTGTAGGTTTCTAGCGAGAAATCTCCAACTACTAACAATGCAAGCTCATCACAGGTCGGCAAGTTATACTGAACCGGATCACCAGCCCTAGCGCCAACAATTCTAATACCCACAGACTCATCACCGAATTCACGTAAATGGTCTCGCGCACAACGGAACTGTCTAACCAAAGGATTATGTTCGTCAAGCATGTGCATGATATCGGAGACTATTTCAGGATCTAGATCCCCCTCAGTGTTCTCAGAAGGATGTAATGCGCTGATTCTATTGTGGACCTCATTGTCAGTATCATATATATAAAGCTCTATAAATTTTGGAGAAGCGCCGCTAGAAGGAAGCAGAGATCCAATACGGTGATATACCTGCCCACACACACTGCATACGTATGGGCCTCGTTGTTGATTAATCGATTGGTTTATTCTACCACCCATGGAAGTGAAGGCAAACAAGCAGCTGTATTGCCTTATTTTGCGCCGAAAATTTTTAGAGTGGGCATTGCCATCAGGCCTAAGCAAAGTAGCTAGCAAATCAGGGGGATTTCTAAAAGAAGGAAGAACAACTTTACCACCCCTGCAGCAATTGTTGTACACAAATCTTTGGTCCCTCACCGAGGAATAGCGTTTTGTGCGCTCACGAAACCAGAAAACAGCAGAGCAATAAGAGCATGTGTAATCAGGTTTGCCGTAGTAGGACCTGCCTGCGTAGGAGGCTTTTTTGGGGTAGAGGAAAAGGGGGGAAAAGTGGTACATTGATTAAGGAACACTGTGTAATGTGGAGCAAAGGATGTAAGCACAAATTGAATGCAATAACAGATAAGCGTAGGCAAAAGTACCTTTAAGGGCATCAATATAATCCTGAGGAAAGGCGAGATATCCAGGAGCATATACATGGCCAACAGAAGGACCTAATTAGGTGAGATAGAAACTAATTGAGGTATAAGGAATGTGTGTACATACACATATAGTAGTAACATCACCAAAAAATGCAGGTAGGACAGGAAGAGAGCATTTTTTTCTTTTTTTTGGCGCATAAGCAAACGGTACCATGGAGAACGCGAAAGAAGTATTGTTTGGTTGAGAGGGGTAGCATCTTTAGAACCGTTATCTAAGATTGGTTGATATGGGCTGTTTCAAGAAAGGTGGAAGAGTAGAAAGAAAACATTTTTTTTTTGGTGCATAAGCAAATTGGACCATTGAGAGCACGAAACAGGACATGGCTGGTTAAGAGGGTTAGGATCTTCAGAACCACTATCTAAGATCGTCTGACATGAGTTGTTTCAAGGAAAGCAGAACCAAAGACCTGTTTGAATCAGCCGTTTCTGGTCAAGAAGTTGGCGTCTCTTTTTACGCTTCTGCCGCGAATCCTCTGCCGAGGGTATAGGATAACTACTCTTTGCTATATTTAGGAAAGGAAAGTCAGAGTAGTTATGTAAATACAGCTAGCACAAACAAGCTTGAATGAGACATGTATACCTAATCTCCTACGCAACACAGGCCTGGCCGATGTCTCTACACCAGACATGCCTGATGGCTCGTGCACTAAATAGAATAAGAAGCCATAAAGATCCTGTGCCAGCGATGTAAAAGATGAGTTGAGGAGGCAAATACAACATACAACCGATGGGCAAGCAAGGCAAAACAATATGAACACGGACAACAGGCACACGTTGCTAAAACGGGAAAAGACAAACCAAACAGCAAAAACAACACATCTAGGATGTCACAAAGGGCATGTAAAGAGACATGCAATCTATCCAACGCGCAATACGGATTATGCAGAGCGCAAGCATAAACCAATACCTTAAAGAAGGCAACAGTAAGGTCCACGAAGACTGTCAAGCGATAAGCGACGATCGTTTAGCCGCAAGACAACCTGCACATCAGAAATAAGAAAAGCTGAATGAAGAGCTAAGAGATGTGTAGTTACGAAACAAGAAAAGGACGTATGAAGAAACGATAAAAATTAGAAAACACATCACCAAACACATGTGTAGGATCGGGTAGGTTGATATGGTGTTCTGTGCAGATCAGAAGGCGATTGCTGGATAAACAACATCGAAAAAAGGGGAATAAATCAGACTAAACCATAGAACGGTGCATCCACCAAACAGTATGTACCAGCTAGAAATGTATGGAATGCACATACCTAAAACAACTGCAGCGCCAGCGGCAACGATCCGTCAGCAAGCACAGGTCGGCTGTTCTGCGAAGAAAGAAAAAAAGAGTAAGAACCGCGAAGAAAATCGAAGCGGACGAAAAAGAATCGAAACGGAAAACTAAAAACATTAGGTAAGAAAAAGGGCAGGAAGCATCCATTTTGCTCGATGCAGTGGAAACGGCCGCAGCAACGGAGCCTAAAAAAGGCAAGAGCCGTGATAGCCAGAAGTACAAAGCTGTGAAGGCCACAAACACAAAGCTGGATGCGTAGCCTACGCCCAAGACCGCCTTGAACTACAGCGGAGAGCGGTGATGCCCAGAAACACGGATCTGGATGTAAGATAGAAACGTAAGGCAAGCAAAGTGAAGAAAAAACACAGAAGAAAGAAACACAAAACCAAAAGGGAAGATCCGAAGCGGGAGAGGGACGGAGGCGACGGTCAGCTATAGAAAGTCAAACGATCTGGATGTCTAGGCCCTGCCGAAATTTGCCTCGAATCACACCAAAGAGCGTTGGTGCTGACAAACGCAGAACTGGATGCCCGAAGAGCGTCGACGGCCAAAAAAACAGATCTGGATGTAAGATCGAAATGTAAGCCAAACAAAGGTGAGAAACCACATGAACAAGTAGTCCAAAATTAAAAAGGGGAATGCGAAGCGGCAGATGGAAGAAGGCAACGGTCGGCTGCAGAAAGCGACACCAGAAGAGCAATCAAACCACAGATCTGCAAATAAGAACCGCATATATTCAGAGAAACACCAACACAAGCGGAGAAAGCTGAAAGGCGAAGAGGCAACCGCGGAAGAACAAGCAGGCACAAAGAGAGCGAAGACACAGCGCTCAAAAGAAGAAACGAAGCAAGGTTCTACAGCGAGGCGGAGGCAGAAGAGCACGGGACAACCAGCAGAAAAAAGAGGCAGCAACGGAGCAGCCGAAGCGCCCGAGGCGGAAAAGCTGGCGACAGCCAAAGACGGCACGTTCGAGACGCAGTAAAGGAGGCACAGCGCTACGAAGCAATGCGAGCAGCGACGCCACGCGCCCAGCCGAGGAGCCCACGCGGCAATCAAAAGGAAGGATCAGCGTGCACGTGGCAACGCAAACGGAAAACGACGGAGGCGTCTAAACGCAGCGATGAACGAACGCCAGAAGCATAAAACTGGCTTCGAATCCGACGGCCGAAAAGCGAGACAGTGAAATCGAACGTTGAAGACGCGGCCTGTCGACGTGGCCAGCCTGGGCTGGTGCAAACCCTGCCTCGAATTATACCGAAGGATGCTACCCTCGAGTAACCAGTGAAGTACTCTCTTTCCCTCGCAGAAAAAAACTTTAGTAATATTTTGATTTACAATACCTGAAACTCGGTATGCTATCATGCCATACATATTTCTATTGCAGGTTAAGATGATATCTTGTGAACCGGATCACTCGAGGCCAAGGGGGCCTTTCTTTGGCCGTAACGGTAGGGTCATTATACTGGAGACGGGTCATAATGATTTCTTTCCTTGCTTGGTTTGCTGAACTATGCTGGCGATCCGTCACCGCCATCGGAGCCAACACTGTTCCTCAGCAACAGTGTTCCTGGAATGATCAAGCCAAGCTAGACTGCGATTGCTTTATATATACACCCCTCTATGCCTTATCTATCTTATCATTTCTTCCCCGACGCGTCCCATCCCCATTGACTGTCCACATCTCTTCTTGACCCCCTCCTCTTCCCCGGTTCCTTGTGAGTTCATGCTGCTACAGGGATGCACACAGAAAAAATGCGCATGCTAGTGGAGGTAGAGGTTTAATTTAAAGGCCTTCTTTTAGGTATTATTGGATAGATGACTAGTGGGTGAAAGCATTTCTTGCTTTGAAGTAATAGCATTGTCAGTATGTGTCACATGGAAGGTCTTGGTACAGTGTCATCGTATCCCACTGTAAACCTATTGAAATATCAGACACCATTCCATACATTCAGAAGGTAATGAGTGCATAGGAATTCTGAATATACCAAATAAAATGTACATTCTTATTTGAGAGATTTGCAGCACGTAGGGCTTTAAAGTTCGAAATCATGTCGACACGTCCTTGTACCTTCCTCTGCGTTAGCAAACTTCGTAAGTCAAATAGATTTATCAGACTAAGTGATACAATATATAACCACATCCAGAAACACGCTAAAAATGATTTTAAAATTTAATACGGTTGAATCGCTGAAGACTGTTAAGAAACCGGGCCCAGGCCGGCAGACCTGGCCCAAGGTGGGCTCCTCATCCCAAACCCTAGCAGGATCGTGGCCTATAAATAGGGAGTGCTATTCATTGTAAATGATTGATCACTTGATGAAGGAATAAAGAGAAGCAATAAGTCCCCCTACATCTCTGTGTTCATCTCTTAATTCTGTTCTTGTGCTTTGCGTTGTTCTTACGATTCTAAGTATTGTCTACGAGGTAATCGCTCGGACTGGACTCGCTAGCGACGGTTTTTCAACACGTTATCAGCACGATCGACTCTCCTCGTATCGAAAAGGTTACCGTCGATGAATGACACTCGTATATTGAATTGTATTTTCTAGATTGCTTTCAATTCCGCAAATTTGGCTTTCTAGATTGGTTTTCTACGGTGCAAATCCGCTCTAATCTACCGCAAGCCAACTCGAAGTCGCCGGCCAAGCCGATCGGTGGGTTGCATGAAAGAGTAGATGATGATTGCACTGTAGTTGGTAGATGCAATAGCACGAAAGGCATCATGTGCACGGCACCGCCTGCAAGCGGCTGTCACTACCTCTGCGATACGTTACCGGTCGGCATAGTCCACCATCACGCATCGCCACGGAGGCAACGACAGAGCCACGCCGCTAGCACGCGGCAAGCATGCACACATCGGCCTGAAGCCACGCCACCGATGCAGTCCCGTAGTACATTACATGGTATTGCATCGCATCACATTTGCATCGCATAAATAGTAATTGCATAAAGAAAATCGCGTCCGGCAGCCGCGCATCGCCTCGTCGCCGCGCGCAGCGCGCACCGCCGCCACGACCGATAGCGCCGCAGCCGGCCGCGCAAAGATGGAGCCCGTGACGCCCAGCCTGCGTGAAGCAACCACCGCCGCGGGTTCAGGCGCGTGTAAGCACCCATCGGCCCCGACCGCCTCCCCGCATGTTGCCGCTTTGAGCGCTGCCGCCCCACACGGCGGTCTCCGCGCGAGCTCGCCGTGCATCCGCGCTGGGGGTGCCGCCACCATGGCCGCCTCCTTGTGCAAGGTGCCGCCCGAAGTTGACCGCCCGTGCGAGCTCGCCGCACCGCCCACGGGCACTTGAAACTCGGCACCGCCCCACGGGCACTTGAAGCCGGGCGCCGCCCCACGCGCACTTGAAACTCGGCGCCGCCCCACAGGCACTTGAAACCGGGCGCCGCCCCACGCGCACTTGAAGCCGGCCGCCGCCGCCAAAAGGCCTCCTGGGTGCGCCGCGCGGCTGCCGGCCTCACCGCCTCGCGACGCAAGCCGCCGACGGCTCGAAGACCGCCCCACCGGCCCGCCGAGCGGGCACCACCGCACGGGCGTGCCTAGCAGCTTCGGCCCCGCATGGCCTCCACACGGGCGCGCCGCCACCGCATGACGCCTATGGGGCCGCCGCCGCTCGCCCTGCCGGCTTGCGGTGTCGTCGGACTCGCCCGCCGCACACGCCCTCACAGCCACCTCGTGCGCCGCCACCAGAGCCGCCACCGGTCGCGCTTGGACGCACGCGCTGCAGCTGCCAAGTCATTGCGTCTTGCTGTTGGCCAACATGGCCCCCCATGGAGGGAGCCGCCGCCGCCGTTTCGGGTGTGTAGGGGGTAAGAAAACCCTACCCCCATTTCCTCTTGAAGCAGCCGCATGGGCTAGGGCCCAAATGGGCCATAGGAGGCCGGGAAAAATCAAAAGGGAGGCCCGGTAGAAAAAAAAAAAGGGGGCACGGTGAAATTCCAAAATTTTGCGAAAAAAAACCCCTCGTATTCTGAAAATCACGAGGAGTAAATGCTGGTGAGGAAATTTTGCAAAAAGGGCCTCGAAAATTCTGAAAATTGAAAGCAATTTTTCTCTGTACTGAAATTTTGCGTATTAATCCCTAAAAGTTGCAGAATTCACCGAAAAGTCATTTTCCAGCAAAAAAGGACCTCAGGAATCCTTTTGTTTTGCATAATTTTGTATTTGAAGCATGTTTAAGTTTGTTATTGTTGTTTCTATGCAATTTATTTATTGTATTTACTGTTTTGATTATCTATGATTGTTTATATTGCTTTTAATCACTGAAAATAGCAGTAAATCATGTAAATGCTTAGAAAAATACGGGATCACGAACCGGGAGTTCGAACAGCATTATGAGAATTTTGTAACCATTTTATGCATATTACTAGCAGTAATCCTAGGAATTTTTTGCATGAATATGAATATGACTGGCATCATAAACCAGTAGTTCGAAGAACTGACGCAGCATGGCCAGAATTTGTACAAGTCTTCAACTCTGTGATAATATAATCACGAATGAATAGAAGATTGAGAAGACTCTCTACCTTTCACCCGAACACGGTGCAATCCGCACGCAACTATCATCAAGACGGCTATATGCAATATACCGAATTAATTGACATCACGAAAGTTGCAGAAACTCAAGATGATGTTCTAAGAAAGAACTACATCTCGCAGACACCTAGTAGTAATGTTGGACATGAAGCCACTGCTAGTAGCTACAAGGTGATGAAGCCTCTCACGAATGAGAGGAGCAAGAAGGGTAAAGTCGTGCGTCACACGTTATTGATGTTTTCCAGTCTAAGAAAAAGGGCAAATGATAGCATGAGGCACACCACGCCATTGCAGGCACAAAGGATTCACATCTATTAGCTGCACTTATGAATGTGGACAGCCCAGTAGCAACCCCCATCATCCCTCCTTTGGACATCGCAGCGACCGCAGCCGTAGCTACCCAAGAGGAGAAAATCGTGCATGGAGCCGATTGAGGCAGAAGTTCTCGAATACTTCGCTTATTAGATCTAGTGCACGCATTGCACTCGGATCTTTTATAGTAACCTGCAGTTTGTAATTGAAGCAGAATTTTGAATTATTGAATAATGGTTGCAAGCTCCAGGAGAGCAAAGCATTAAATTCTTATTATGAGTCCTACAAGACTTATTTTCCCGTCTTTATAATAACAAGTTACGTTCTGATATCTAAAGTATTTTATTTATGTGTTGCTTGCTTTCTGCTACATATTAATAAAGTACATTATATTAAAACACGTGTGACGCCCTATGGAGGAAGTGTGCTTAGCATGTAGCGGCACAACAAATACCATCCTGAGAGAAACAAAAATTTTCCAGTCGATCAGCAAGAATGCTGGTAGTCTTACGACAATCGCAGACAGCGATACTTGTATAATAGGCACAAGAAGGGCCATAATTATACTCCCAATGGTCACAGCTTTGGTCATTGAAGAAGACTTGTTGTACCCAGAATCGACAAGAACTCTTAAGGATATTTGCGCTAACAGTTTCCACGTAGAGACTGAAGAAGAGTATGGTACAGAATACCTGCTCATTATAAAGTGTGAAGAAAGTGAAAAATAGCATTAGAATGTCTTCCTTCATATGAAACTGGGCTATACTACACTAATATTAAGGCACCTGCAACCTATACTGTCTTGAAAGCCGTATTTAGAAGCTCTGAACTTACCTATCTCTAGCATGATAGATTATGCCGCTTAGATCTTAGGATAATGAGAGATATAATTAACAATTCACATGGACATAATATGAATATAAAGAATTTTCCGAATCAGAAAGATTTTGTGTGCCCTGCATGTGCCACTCGAAAATTAATTATTAGACCTTTTGCTCTGAAAGCGAAGGATGAAGTCTCTGCATTCCTGGACCGTATCTAGGGAGACCTTTTGCGGTCCTATATAGCCCCTGTAAGGGTCATTTTAGGTATTTTATGGTGCTCATCGATACTTCCTCGGAATGGTCGCACATATGTTTATTGTCTACGAGAAATCATGCTTTTGCATAGCTAAATCTCGCAGATAATTAAGTTAGAAATATTTTCCCTGATCATCATGAGAAGTCCACCTGAATCTGAATGGACAACGCCGGAGAACTTACTCCGAAAGCATTTGATGATTATTGCATAAAAATGGGAATTAAAGTTGAGCATTTTGTACCGCATGTTCGCACCCAGAATGGACTAGCAGAACTTTGAAGAATTGTAATTTACCAACTATATGTTGGGGACACGCAGTCCTGCTCGGAGCAGCTCTCATCAATTTTAGACCGTCGGCCTATAACATCCATCCACCTATACAACTAGCGCAAGGGTCAGCATCGAAAACTACTCATCTTTGCAGGTTTGGTTGTAAGGTTTATGTACCTATACCACCACCGCAGTGAACTGCAATGGGCCTTCTCTAAAAGTACGGGATATACATTGGTTATGAGACAGCATCCATAATCAAGTATTTAGACCCTATGACTAGAGATTTGCATAATGCCCGATTCGCTGATAGTATATTAGATGAGATAAATTTCCCATCATTAGGGGGAGGAAATCAACCCTTGATGAAAATGTCGGGAAATAACGTGGTAAGCCACGGGAAGTCCAGAAGAAAATTGAAATCTAGAAGACAATTGAAGTCCAGAAGATAATTGAAATCTATGCATATGACCCGTGCACTAGTAAAGCAAATAAAGAAGTCTAGAAGATAATTGAAGTCCAGAAGATAATTGATTTGCAAATATTAGCGAATCAACTACCAGACCACTTTAGTGATTTGAAGAGCGTGACCAAGTAGCATTTGCCTGCAAGCAATGCACCAGAGAGGGTTGAAATACCAATGAAGGTATCCCTAATCCCGTCCAGAGGCCTCAGAATAAAAGGACGAGAACTCTGGTCCCTTGAATCCAAAGTAACCGGGGACGCCTGGTGAAAAAGGATAAGAAGGACTTAACACAGCCGATCACCGAAGTTCCTCAGAACCAGAAGGTAGGCTAGTTGAGACCTGGCATCGGTATGGAACCTTCAGAAAAGGCATACCAAAATTGAACATCCCATGAAGGGAGACATCAGCATGGATGTGTGCGCACACATCGAGTGAAAACTAAAGGACTTGCCCCGCAATTGGAAGCAATGTAAGCAAGTAGAAGCATTAGAAGAATCGCCCCTTGAAGAAATAGCTATAAACTTTATGACCTCGGGAGAATCTTTGAATATGACAACAGCCAATGTCGACATTTACTTTGCAAAAAAACTTGTCACAATCATCAATCTTGATTCAAAGCCTGCATCGCTCGCTGAATGAAAGAAAAGATCAGATTGGATGAAGGCAACAGAAAGTGAATTATTCTCTCCGAATAAAAGAAGGGCGTTTGGGCCTGTAAGCCGCACGCCTCCCCTTGTGCACCTCATAGGGTATAAATGTGTATTTGTTCAAAAGAGAATTGAAAAGAAGCAAGACTTGTTGCACAAGGTTTCACTGAACATCTAGGAAATGATTATGAAGACACCTATTCCCCGGTCATGGGCGGAACTCCCTTTAGACATTTATCTCAATAGCAGTGAACTTGAAGTTAGAAGTGAAATTGATGGATGGGGTACCAGCATACCTTTATGAAATATTGGATTCAAACATTTATATGAAGATACCTGAATGTATCACTGTCCCGAACCAAAACAGAGCAAATAGAAATATGTACAGTGTGAAACTCATAAAGTCATTGCACGAACTTAAGCAATCAGGCAGAATGTGGTATAATCGCTTGAAGCAACTTTCCATGCAAGAAAGGCTACACGAAAAATAAGAATAATCTCTGTGTATTTATACGATGATCCCAGAATGAATTTTGTATAATCTCAGTGTATGAAAATGATCTGAATATCATCGGAACCCTGAATGATATTAAGAAAGTAAGCTCTTACCTGAAGTCGGAGTTCGAAACGAAAGATTTGAGTGAAAACCAAATATTGCCTAGGCTTGCAGCTTGGGCACGCCCCTGAAGGAATATTAGTACATCAGTCAACCTACACTCAGAAGGTGTTAGAAAGGTTAGACTTTGAAAAGGCATACCTTTTGAAAGTGCCAATGGTCGGGAGATCCTTGCAGCAAGACAAGGACTCGTACAGATCTAGAAAAGAGGAGGAAGTCCTGGGACCGGAATTCCCACACTTAAGTGTAATAGAAACACTCATGTATTGAACAAACTGTACTAGACCGGGCATTGCATTTGCCGTGAACCTATTAGCAAGATATAGTGCAGAACCTACCAAAGGCATTGGCAGGAAATGAATGACATCTTTCGATACCTCCAAGGAAGCAAAGAATTTAGTTTATTCTACAGAAAGAACCAAGACCTAACTATGAATGGCAATACAGATGACGGGTACCTGTAGGATCCGCATACAACCAAATCACAAACAGGTTATGAACTCCTATGTGGTGGAACTGCAATTCTATAAAAATCGTCTAAGAAATGTCTTGTATCGACTTCAACGAACCAGTTGAAAATCATAGCACCGTACAAGGCCTTACAAGAATGTGTTTGGCTTCAGCGGATGATTCACCACATCCAGCAATCGTGTGGATTGAATACCGCGCAAACCCCCACTTTTTTCTATGAAGTTAATGCAGCTTGTGTTGCACAAATATATATGGGTTATGTGAAGAATCATCTCACAAAGCATTTCAACCCCAAGTTCTCCAATGCTCATGAATTGCAAAAGATGAACGTAATCAAAGTACTGCATACTAAGTCATATGAGAATCTTACAGATTTATCCACTAAGTCATTTCCAGCGTCTAGTTTTGAAAGATGCATTCGTGAATTGGAATGATGAGACTTAGAGAAGTGTAGAATTCAGGGAGAGAACCTTCACGAACTCATTATTAAAGCTTAATCATGAAGATCGAGTACCCAAAAAAATACATCCAGGAGATTAAATGAAATTGGGTGGATTGTATTCTTTTTCCCTTGACGAGTTTTCCTGAAGTTTCTCGGCTAAGGTTTTTAATGAGACAATTCGTGCATCACAGCAGAACGTGTATCATGTACTCTTTCTCCGAATTTTTCCCACTGGGTTTTTATGGAGTTTTGACGAGACATGGACATGAAGGATGAGTGTCCAAGGGGGAGTGTTAAGAAACCGGGCCCAGGCCGGCAGACCTGACCCAAGGTGGGCTCCTCATCCCAAACCTTAGCAGGATGGTGGCCTATAAATAGGGAGTAATATTCATTGTAAATGATTGATCGCTTAATGAAGGAATAAAGAGAAGTAAGAAGTCCCCCTACATCTCTGTGTTCATCTCTTAATTCTGTTCTTGTGCTTTGCGTTGTTTTTACAATTCTGAGTATTGTCTATGAGGTAATCACTCAGACTGAACTCGTCAGCGATGGTTACTCAACAAAGACAACAACACTGTAAGAGATATGGTGCAGAAGTTATTCGCCCCATACTGTAACCGGTTGGTGTGATTAAGACAGCTAGTTGCTAACAAAGATGCCATCCCCTAAGTTTCGTCGAAAACCGACTACTTGGATCTTATCAAAATTATTCATCAGGCAAGGTAACTAAATCCACTCATCCATGTCCTATTTGAAACACGGGATTTTTTTCGATTTGTGCAGAAATTAAATTGTTTCCAATGGAATTACCGCGTACGGAACCTAATAATCAAGTCTGATACTTTTACAGGAAAGACCAAGCCCAGCTCAGCCCTAAACCTAAACTGAGTCAGGCCCACTTGAGCCAACCAGTGGACCTAAGCAAATTTGGGCTGGGTCGAGTCCGGCCCGGGCAGCAATTTGCTCAGGTCTAGAGAAGAGGGGGCAACTAGACGCCGCTCGCACGGCGCGGAACAACCTGCCGCGCACCTTCCATAAAAGGCAAGGCCGGCTGGACGTGCAAATTTGGGAGGCTTTGGTCTTATTTGGCAGTGTTTGACAGGCAATAGCAAATTTAGTCCCTTTTAAAAATTAAAGTTAAAAATGATCCTGTGGACTTGCTGAAAAGTGACATGTGTCTTTGTTCGCGCGGGGTGCACGGCAATGGTTCGTTCCTCTGTGCGCAGGATGCACGAACATTAATTAGCTCGGCTAGCGTTTAATTAGGGTGAAAAACAACATTTGACACTATTTGAATGCTATTTATACTGTATATAACACTATTTCTCTCTTTTTAAAAAAATCAACCAAAAGCATCTATTTTCTTTGAATTTTTTCTCCGTGCTTTTTTACCTCGCACTGGCAAAACTTCAAACTTGGGAGTCAGCCATCGTCGTCGTCGCCACCTCTCGCTACCCTCAGTAGCTCGGTGAGTCAATAGATGGTGGTGATCTGGTGCCTTTGCTACTAGGATTAGATTGCCGCCTACTTGCTCGTGTCTACCAAAAAAAATTCCACATGAAATAACGGCGCAGCACTGCTGAAGAAGGTATTATCACATGTATCCAATCAAATAGGTAATTCTTTGTTAATTTGTCGGTTTAACGTGGATCATGTAAACACTGCCAGGCACCCCTAGTGTTCGCGCTGACGAGACTTCTGAGGTAACTTGTTCCTTGCCAGCTGCTGTGTCCATTCTAGCTTAATTTGCCGGCCGGACGTCGAGATTGGGTCCCTTCGGTTGCTAACGACTAAACATTTGGTAGAACTGGAACTCATCACGTAGACATCTTGCCTAGATGTAAGAATCTTATATATGTATCTGTCAGAGGTGTAAAACTTTCATCAAAGGGAACGACTAAGGGTCGTAGCGTACGATGAGATGATTCTCATCGTACGCCCCCCGACGCTCGGCCTCTCTGGCTCTCTGCTCAACTTTTTGCGCGAGGAACATATGGTCACATGCATGCGGTGACCACAGAGACCACTGGCTGCTGCAAAGTACAGTTGAGCCAGCAGCTAAGCCAGTTAGCCTCCCGATCTTTATGACACATCTCTTCCTTTTTTGCTAGTTTCACGTCCTGTAAACCTGTACCACGGGAAAAGTTGTTGCCTGCCGATCGAGAGGAGAGGTGGAGTTACTGGAGTAGATCATATGCATATGTGATATCGCCTCTCTTCTCGCCAAGAAACTGACCGCTTCCTGCACTAGCTACTGCCATATGTGCATAACGTTATGTTGGTGCGCTGATTTGATCTCGTGAAATTATCCATCGTTACTTGTTTGAAAACAATGTTAACTCACAAGAGAAGCAAATACTACGGAGTACTAATACTACTAGTAGTTGGACAAAACATTTTCAAATCATTTCTTTGGGTGGAGATGACGATAACAATATTAGGAAAAAAAAAACATCCTTCGGATACAGTTGCAACATTCTCTGGACACGGTTGCAACATCTCTGAACAACGGTTGCAACATCTTAGGACAATGGTTGCAACATCCCCCGAACACAGTTGCAACATCCCCGGACAACGGTTGCAACATCCTAAGACAATGGTTGCAACATCCTCGGACAATAGCTGCAACATCCCCGGACAATGGTTGCAACATCATAAATAAAAACAAATCATCTGAAAAAAACGCGTTGGAAAAAATTGCAACATCGCTATATACAATATGCAACATTTTTTTTTCTATAGATGCAACACTTGTAACATCTCCGGATAACGGTTGCAACATTCTAGGACAATGGTTGTAACATCCACAGACAACGATGGCAACATCCACGGACAACGGTTACAACATAATAAATCAAAAAATGAAGCATCTGAAAAAATCCGAGCGGTTTGCTTCCAATCGAACGTTATGGTCCATTAATTACCCAAAATATATACATCATGGACAGTGCCATTACTTACAAATAAACCTGTAGGTGCACATTTTTCAACCGGTACATGCGCATGCGGCATGCGGCATGTGGCATGCTGAAGAGTAAAGAATTGTCAAAAGGCACAAGCACATGCCAAAGGTCAAAGCTCAATGTAAAACGATGGCTTACGTACGGATTGGTGGATAGATTAGCTCTCGCCGTCCACTTGCTGGGGGACAGATGCCTTGTAAGGATTAATAACTCAGAAGTCACAAGTCTATACGTAGTGGAGGCGGACAGTCGGCCCGGGGGCAGGCACGCGAGTGACGAGGAGTTCGAGCGGTTTGGTTCTAATCGGACGTCAGGTCCGTATTATTACCCTTATTTTTAAGAATCGCAGGAGTTCTGCTGAAACACTCAACTATGGAAAATATAGTATTGGAGCGAATCAGTGGCTAGTCCAACCCGTGTGATACTCGTGTTTATTATGGCTAAATGCTGTGTGTTTGATTCCATTAAGTACATGTTAAGTGGGTTTATTGTGGATTTTTTTTCAAGATTTCATCTCACGGCCTCTTGGTTGTATGCGAGTTATGGATAATTGTGTACACCAACTGCACCCTTCTAAAAATTGTGTATGCGAGGACCCTGGCTTTTATGCATAAAAGAAGACCTCACTCGTATGTGAAACTTCTCAGATAAGAATGCATTTTCTGTTTGGTATATGCATCCATGTGTGCTTAGTACTTTTTCAAAGTACGGGATGGCATTTTCTATTTAATAGGACGACTATGGGATACAATTTCTATTCAAACATCAAGATCTTCATTCTTCCATATGAAACACTAACAATATTGTTACGAGTTCAAAGCTACATATGCTTCCATGCACCAACTTGTCCCAATAAGATAAAATCACTTACTCTTTTAACACTTCCGCCTTCATTCCACTTTCTTCTTTCTTTTTGCATTTCTGTATATACAGCACCACGCTAACAAGCAAATAATGGTAGCACTCATGCATCAATGTTATGTGCAAGTTGCACAGTGCAACTGCATGAACTCACCTGAACAGAGGGATTCGAGAGACATATCGCTAGTGTCAATGCTGTGCCATGGTTTCATTGGCAGCAGACCAAGCAGAAAATGATGAGGAGGACTGAAGGAGGCGGCAACGGCGTAAGCTGAATGTACAAGGCCAGAAAGCGCTCATCTCCTTTTGGAGCGATCGAGAGAGCTCACGGTAACAGCACGACATCGCGGTATTTTGATTTGTGAAGCTAAATATGATTACTGCTAAGTTTAAACAATGATTGGGCATGTTTGGACGTTGCGCACCTTCTCTCTCCTGCAACGATGAGGCAGCTTCGCTGGTGACGAGGAGGACGCCGCCCTGTAGCACCAATCTCCAAGCGGATCGCAAGGTGAGAAAATTGACTGATTTCACACCAAAAAAATCATGCGGCAGATTTTTAGCATTTCCATTTTTTTAAGGAGCCATGGCATACAATTCTCCCTGGAGCACGAACCTCCAAGCGGATCGCATGGTCAGAAAATCGACTGATTTCACACAAAAAAAAATCATGCGGCAGATTTTTAGCATTTCTGTTTTTTTAAAGGACCCGCCGGGCATACAATTTTCCATTGAAACAAGGAGATGTTCTGTGTGAGATGCACAGACAATATTTAAAATTCAAAGGGAAACAATAGCACAAATTCAAAGGGAAACAATAGCACTCTGACATCCAAAGCGTTCGGACGATTCTCAGCCACTCAATCTTATCCGCTTCCCACCATATGCTCTCTCACATAGTCACATGCTACTAGGGATAGAAACGGATCGAATAGTCTCGAATACGAATACGAATCCATATTTTTAAAATGAATACAAATCAAATATTGTAACAAATTCGAATTCGAATCGAATATTTACTCAATTCTGTCGAATGCGAATATCCTACAACTTTGCGACTAATCTCGGTAGAACACCCAACAGCCACAGATTTGATACCGAATCAAAACCCCGTCGAAACAGAAACGTTCCTGAGAAAAAACGGATAGCATTTGTATCCGGAGAAAAACAGATAGTATTCATATTCAAGAAAAATGGATAGTATTCGTATTCGTTTTTCCTGATACTATCTCCCGGATACGAATAACACTGAATACGAATACTATCCATTTTTCCCGGATAGTAACCGGATACTAATAATACCGAATACGAATACTATCCATTTTTCTCAGATAGTACTCGTTTTCTATTCGAATACAAATTTTACTTATCACATTTGCTTTTCTTATATATGAATATCGGGTAAAACGGATTATCCTTTACCATTTTCCATCCCTACATGCTACCCATCAGCCCCACCTACTACACTCCAACTCCCACCCAGCAACCTTACTCCACTCCCAACTCCCACCTTCCCATCTAAAAATCTAGAGCATTCTTCCCCTTTGCTCCCCTTCCAACATTTCACCCAAAATCCCCAATCCGAAGCTACTTACTTCAATAAACACACCAAAAAGATCTTGCGATTCTTGCTGCTACATGGCACATCACGCACGGAGAAATCAACTGATGGGCCGCTGGCTGGAGGCGCTGCTCTCCAGCTCCGACGGCGGCGAGGGCACTACGGCGGGGGCGTGACGCATGGCGTCGGCGGTGGCGCTAGAGCTGCGACTACTGGTGCCGCTAGAAACTTTCCATCGTGTCGCTTCCTGGCTCTTGGCTCAGCTAGCGCTGCTGCTGCCCACCTGCGTCGCCACCCATGGCTCTGCCTGCTGCTGGCTCCTCTCCCCCGGTGCCTCCTCCTCCCCTAGTGCCGCCACACCGCCCGCTCCTCTCGCCTCGCCCCTCGCGGTCTTTGCACGCTCGGCTTCGCTCGCCTTGGCCGCTCGGGCTCGCCTATGGCTCGGTTCCCTTCTCCACTTTTATTGATTTTTGGATTTTGATGAAATGTTGCGACCTATTGAAAAAAATTGTTGTATCTATAAAAATATATTGCATACGGTTCATGGCGATGTTATAATTTTTTCCAACACGTTTTTTCCAGATGCTTTGATTTGATTGGGTTAAGTATATGTTTCATCCCTTAACTTTTGCCCTAGTTTAGTTTTCGTCTCTCAACTGAAGTACCAGATATAACGCACACCTTAAAGTTTAGATACCGAACAAAAAGAGTCCATCCGTGCGTTCGAGGGCGGTTTTGACCAGTGTTTCGTGCCACGTGGAAAAAGAATCATTTTCCCTTGCCAGCCAAGCGTCCACGCTGGCAAACCTCTGCACTCTCTTTCTCCCCGATGCTCTCTCTGTCTCTCTAAATCTCTCTCCCCCAAGCATCCCATCGTCGCCTCCTCCTCCGTGGACGCAGCCTCCCCGTGCGTAGGCCGTCACGCTCCCGCCGCCGGTCCACCACTCTGGCCCATCGCCGCCGTCGTCCTGGCCCGGTTTGCCCCCCCCCCGCTCCATGTGCTGCCACCTACGGCTTCACCCGGTTCAGCTCCTCCTGGCACCCCTTCGACCCGGCGCCGCCTCCAGCGCGCTCGTGCTCCCCCTTGGCTGCTCCCTAGCTCCTCCCCTACGCCGGTCCCTACCGAACCGCCTTCGGTTTCCCCGGCCTTCCCTTCGCCTCTTGTCTCTTGCCCACATTCACTGAGCTCTGAGAGCCCAAGTGCGTAGAGCCAACTCCACGCCGCCTGGCAGCCACGCAACCCACGCCGCTCCGGCGAGCCCTAGACACCCACAACCGCGTCACGGCGCGTCTTCAACCTCTAGCAACAAATACCCTCCGCCAATTCGAGGATTTCCACTGGAGCATCGCAATCTCAGCATGTTCTCCAACACCGGCCACATTCGCCTCCACCGCCGCCACTTCCTCTCCAGCAAGGCCAAGCTTGATTCCTTTCGCCTTGAGCATCTCCTAGCACCCCTTGACCTCCCCCTACCTCTGATTTGTGCTCTCTTCTTCTACAGGTCGTCGCCACCATTGGAGCACCAGTGCCGCCCATGGTCGTCGCCGCCGGCCCAATTGAGTTGCCCTCGGCTTCCTCCGAGCACACAGGTAAGTCCCACTCGATCTGCTGCTGCTCATGCGCCTCCTAAATATCAACCACTCCACCCTACGCCGTCGCCCACCTTTCACCTCCACGGCCGGCCGCCGTTCATCACCTCCCCGCTGCCACCAACCGCCGGTCAAGCCACCACCTCCCTTCGGTTCACCATCACCTTCTACATCTCTCCAAGCGCCCGGGCGTCGAGGCCTTACTCCGCGCCGAGGTGGAGGCCTTCGAGGTCGTCGTCTTCACTACGGGGCTCGAGGAGTACGCCCACCGCCTGTACTGCGACGTCGGCAACGAGATGCTCATCGAGGACCTAGCGGCCACCGACCGCGCGCTGGACCAAGCCATCATCATTGACGACAACCCCAATGCCTACTCCATGCAACCGGAGAATGCCGTCCCTGTGGCTCCGTTTGTCAACGACGTCAACGATCAGGAGTTGCAGCGGGTCATGGGGTGCACCTGCGTGAGCCACGGCGGCATCATGTGCATCCGAGCGATGTGCGTGAGATACTGCGCCTGGCCGATGGCGTTGATGAGCAGCACGGTGGTCATTCCTTCGATCTTGTAGGGCCGCTGTCGCCACTGTCAAGAACGCCCAATCTCGAGGTCGTCATCTTCACCGCGGGGCTCGAGGAGTACGCCTCCCTCGTGCTCGACCGCCTCAACCCCGCGGACGATGTCATCGCCCACCGCCTGTACCGCGATGCGTGCCACGACGTCGACTACAGGATGCTCGTCAAGGACCAGGCGTCGGGTCAAAGGGGAGCCAGGAGGAGCCATACCGGTGAAGCCGTAGGTGGCGGCGCATGGAGCTGGGGGGCGAACCGGGCTAGGGCAGAGTCAGCGGCGGGTCAGAGTGGTGGCATCGGCAGGCGCAGGGAGAGGGGCCGAGCCAAGAGGCCCATGGAGCCAAAGTTTCTTTCAATTGGAGAAGAAATGGGGGAGAGAGATGAAGCAAAGAAAGAAAATGGGGAAGAGGAAGTGTTTTGTGCCACGTGGAAAGTCACGTGGATCATTGACTGGTCAAAACCGCCCTTGAACGCACGGAGGGACTCTTTTTGCTCGGTATCTAAACTTTGAGGATCGTTATATCCGGTCTTGAAATTGAAGGACGAAAAGTAAACTAGGGCAAGAGTTGAGAGACGAAACATGTACTTAATCCGTTTTGTTCGTGATGTTGCAACCATTTTCCGGAGATGTTGCAATCATTATTCGAGGATGTTGCAACCATTGTTCGGAGATGTTGCAACCGTGTCCGGGAATGTTGCAGCGGCGTACGGAGCTAGCGCTCGGACCGTACGTTGACATTGGGATGAGAATTAATAAGATACTTTAGTGCTATATAGCCAAAGGGAAAGACATTTCTAGGTTCATTCTACAGTTTCTATTTTATTAGCGTGACCCTGACCTTATTGCTCTGATACCACCTGCGGCACCCCGTGTCATTACCCCGAAGGGTAATCACACTTAAGCATACGGATTACTATTCGTTTACCTAGTAGAACACTGCTCCAACGAATAGTAAGCCTTTACAAGAGTTAGCACAGCAGAATAATAAGATAGAAACTGTTCTTTATTAAACAGTTAGCCACGTAAGGCTATGATCTTAGATACAATTATTTAATTACAACGGGAAAAGGATTCCCCCTTCGCTTGCTGTCTTGATCCTCCTGCCGTTTACTCGACCCAGTCGTCGATTTAGATGTCCAGCTCGCCAGGGTCCTCGTAGTCAACACCCTCGCTCCCTGCGGCCTAATCTGCACCTGTGAATCCCTCATCCCACTCGGGATAATTCCTGGCCGGACTAGGATCTACAAAGGAGAATACTAACAAGGTTGGGTACAAATCAATATACTCAGCAAGCATTAATAACAAAAATACACTATATGACTCATCTCTGTTCTTTACTTCCTTTTCTAGTTCATCTCTGCTTCTGAAAAAAATTCATTAAGACACTAAGTGGCAAATTTTAATTCTGAAAAAAAAACTACTAGTCACTCGGAGAGAAGAAAGACCCCCCAGTGGTTCCCGTATACTCCAATCCAGGAGTCAGGCATGAATTCATGATTTTATTTAGCACTGCGCAGGCTTTGTACCACTTTACCCATAGCTACTCTGAACTCTCTTGAACTGGGTCCACCGCATTTCCTTTGATGCGACTTCGAGTTCAGAATACAGAACGTTTTCCAGGTTACGTTATTAAGTCTCGACCCATTATTTTTCGTCGGTGTCCTGAGCGCACCCAGTCCTCCACCGAGTTCCAACAATGTTGGTTGGGGCGTTCATCTCTTCTATGCCCCAACACTCCACCTATTGCGCTACTATAACGCCTTGGACTCCCTCAGTTCCGGACTTATCCTACCGGCCCCTGAGTTCATCATCCCTACACAACCCATGCAATATTACTTACCCGATGTAAAGAGGACAAATCACGTAACAAGGTAGCATTTTCAGCCCGTCGAAACAATACAGCCTCTGATCCGGGTGAGAGTTTTGTTGGTCCTTATATACTAACCCTAAGTAAAGGGGTCCCACCTCTTTCCACATCATCATCTTCTTTTCATCTTCTCCCCTGCCTCGGGCCCCTTTACCCACATAGTAATTCTCATTTTTTTTCCCCTCTTTCTCATCTTTTCCATCTTCTTATCGTCTTCATTTTCATCTCATTTATTTGATTTGATTTTGAGAAATAGTTTTGATGCAATATATAAATATATATGAGCAACAATATACAGTTTACATTTAATATAACTATATTTATGTTCAAGAGAATCGCTTGCCTTCAGAACTGTAGAAAAGATCAGCGTCGACGGAATCGAAATCAGATACTCCTACTTGCGTCGGTTCTTTTTCTGCAATAATACGGCAGATGCTAATAATACGCAAATAAATTCTTAGTGACTTTTGGTGTTAATATAAGTATTCAGGTTGGTTGGTGCTTTTAGTTAAAATATTTTAGTTTAATAACATTTTGAGGATTCCCGATATGTTAGCACTCCCCAATTATCTCACCTGGTCTACTAGCCCTAGGGTTGTGGTTGCTGAAACTCATGATTAACGCCCGGAACTAAACTACTACTCGCCTTTGTATTCTATTAAGTTTTATCAAAATTTATCCGCGCTCACTCCTAATGGATTTTATTAACGTGCAAACCTAGATATGCACAACTCTAAATAAACCCAAGTTTGATTAGTTTAACTGCCCTAGTATGATTAGATTGTTTCTAATACCAAACTATTTGCCTAATATTGTAGGTTTGGTAAATCCGAGAACTAATCTTTCAATAATAACAATTTATAGTTCTTTTATCTCGCTTAGTTGAACAATCATCTAGTGTCAACATTTATTAAATTACTACCATCCTGTACTGATATCCAAATCACTTACTCAAATTACTAGAATTTATACAGTTTACTTTATAGTTTTTGGAAACTTTGCTAGCATCTTAATTAAGGTTCTAACCCTAATCTTCTAATTCCTTTAACCCTAACCCCCTATCTCACCCTGGGCTCACCACCCAGCCGAACTCTGCCCCCCCTTTCCTCTCTGCCTCATTCACCCGACAGCCCCTGCGGCTTCTTCTTCTTCTCCTCACTTCTGTCAGGACTGAAAATTCTGCTCAGTTGCAATTGGGTGAAAGTCTTCAGAGTCGGAGGAAGTAAGTTGAAGTCGGCAACCTTTTAAACTTGGGAACGAGTATGAGTAAGCCAAGATGGAGAGTGGAGATCTAAAGACACATCCGACACAAGGATCTGACGGACAGACTTGTTTGACAATTTCAACAGTGCCATCATCCGTAGTCGAGTGAATTTCCTGAAGAAGCTGAACTTTACTCTGAACTTTATTGTTTTTACTTTGAACTTGCAATGTAAAACTTATGTTACTTTTGGGCATTATATATGCCAGCTTTCTTTTAATGAAGGGGAGGAAAAACAGCATATTCGGTATCTAGTTGTTAGTTCTGTAGAACCCTAGCTTACTTTCCCTTTCCTCTTCTCATGTATCCACGGCTTCACCCAAATCCCGTCCGATTGAATGTCTGAAACTTCGGTTCCTGACATTGGTATCAGAGCGCACTGCGATTCTTGGTGTAGTAGCTGCAAGAGTGAAGGTTGGGCGATCGGAGGAGTCGCTTGGTAAAATTCCTAAGCTCCGGCAGATCTGAAGCGGTGGTGGACTGCTGGTGGTACGATACAAATCAGTCTTACAGAGCAGTGTGGATGGTGGTGAGAACACGCTCACACGGATCGATTGAAGCAGAAGAAATGGAAATGGAGAATCGAGCAGAGATTCTGAAGATCCAGGAAAAGTTGTCGGAGTTGGACTCACTGAAGTCTGATGTTGCAGAGATTAAGGCTCTGTTGATGGCAAAGTTCGCTCCAGCGACGTCGGTCTATGCCGTCGCAGAAACATCCAAGGGTAAGGGAATTGATTCAACCACAGCAGAAGCAATAGTTGGGAGCACTGTGGAAAATCCCGAGTATGGAAGAGAAGGGGGAGGCCCAACAGCATTCTTCCTGGAACCGAACACAGTGATACCTAACCTCACACCAGTCTTCTCACCAGCGACTAGAACCACAACTCAAGTGGATATGGGGGGTAGACCTGGTCCTCAGATGATGGGAATTCAGAACACATCTGTCCCTTTTACACCTGTGGTTACCCAAGGGAACATGTATGGGCAGGGAATACCGCCGGTAAATCCGTGGCCTTGGCAAGCGGTGAGTCAGCCAACAATAGGTCCGGTATACTACCACCCAGTGTTGAACTCCAACACAGGCCCTGGGATGTATCATGTTCAAGGTGGAATGCCTCATGTGTCGTCAGCGACAGGGTTACAGTGGGCAGGTACAAATGGAAATACAGCAGGGAACCACAACAACAACGGCCATCAATTTGTAGAGGCAGTGATCAGGGGACCTAAGCTGGAGTTGCCACTGTTTTCAGGGGATGAACCTATCGGATGGGTGGAGCAATGTGAGAGATTCTTTGAGATGTCTGGTACACCCAGAGAGCAGTGGGTTAATATTGCTACCGGACATTTCGCGGGAAGAGCTAACACTTGGTTTAAGGGTATTGGGGTCTCGTGGCAAATACTGAATTGGCCACAATTATGTGCAATGTTGACAGATCGATTTGCTGAAGCAAGCGCACACGATGCTGTGGAGAAGCTACAGACCATGAAACACATGGGGACGGTGAGCAAATATATTGATTATTTTGAAAAATGTGTGGAATTGGTGAGGAGGGATCACCCATATTTACAAGAAGCATATTTGCTGAGCTGTTTCATCGGAGGACTTAGGGACGAGATTAAACACAATGTGTGCAGTCATCAACCCAAGGGATTATTAGAAGCATATTGGTTTGCGAAATTGGAGGAAAAATCAGCTCAAGCTAGAAGAGCAAATCAGTCTGGGGGACTAAACCGAAACAAGGGGATGATGGGCAGTAATCGACCGGTGGCACCGAAGTCAGGTATCTTGGAGGCAACGGGGAAAGGTAACATTCAGGGGCAGGAGATGAACCGGAGAACCTGTTGGCATTGCAATGAACCGTGGGTTCCGGGGCACAACTTGAGGTGTAAAGTAAAAAAAGCACTACACGTAATCTTGATGCAAGGAGGGAGTGAGGAAGAAGAAGCTTGTGAGGAGCCCGAATTAACCAAGGAACCGGATTATGTGACTGCTCCCGCTAGCCCGGAGGTGACCGACACTAATCCTGAAGCTGACCAACTGATGTCGATCTCCAGTCATGCGGTGAAGGGCACGGCTGGGCATGCAACCTTCTCATTAATCACTGTGATAGGGGGAAAGAAGGCAATAATTCTGGTAGATAGTGGCAGCACAAATTCTTTTATGGACTATGAATTTGCTGTTAAGAGCAACTGTACTCTGAAAAATCAACCAGCCAAGAAGGTGGCGGTGGCAGGAGGAGGTGAACTGTGTACCGAAGCAATTACTGAGGGTGTCACATATAAGGTACAAGGATGCACTTTTGTAAGTTCTTTTCAATTATTGAACTTAAGAAGTTATGACCTCATTTTGGGAACCGACTGGATCTATGATCACAGTCCCATTGGATTGGATTTAAAGAGGAGAGTTCTAACCATTTGTAAGGAAGGTAGGACTGTTGAATTCAGTGATTACACTACTCCAAATAAGCACTACCTGGTTGACTCATCTAAGTTAGAGAAGATTATGAGGAAGGAAGTGTTGGGATTTCTAATTCAGATTTATCAAGTTCAAGAGGCCGAGGGCAGGGAATTTCAGGAGTTGCCACAGGAGATAAGGAGGACACTACAACAGTATGCAGACATTTTCAGGGAATCTAAAGCATTACCACCTAAGAGAGAGTGTGATCATACCATTCCACTCAAGCCTAATGCTGAACCACCTAACATTCGGCCATACCGAACCCCGCATCACCAGAGGGATGCAATGGAAGAAATCATCAGGCAACTCTTGGAGTCAGAAGAGATTAGGGCAAGTACTAGCCCCTATTCTTCACCGGCTGTTATGGTAAGGAAAAAAGATGGAGCGTAGAGGATGTGTGTGGATTATAGACAACTTAATTCGATGACAATTAAGAACAAATTTCCAATGCCCATAATAGAAGACTTATTGGATGAGTTACATGGCGCAAGTGTTTTCTCAAAACTGGACCTTCGGTCAGGGTATCATCAGATCCGGATGATGGAAGAGGACATTCCTAAAACCGCCTTTAAGACTCACTTAGGTCATTATGAATATCTAGTCATGCCATTCGGACTGACTAATGCTCCAGCCACATTCCAATCATTGATGAACCAGATCTTTGCTTCTCAATTGAGGAAATTTGTAGTAGTTTTCTTCGATGACATTTTGATATATAGCAAAAACTTGTCTGATCACATTGAGCATTTACATGTTGTGCTGACCGTTCTCAGGGAGAATCAACTCACAGTGAGGATGAATAAGTGCAGTTTTGCTATGGATGAAATAGGATACTTGGGCCATATAATCTGTGGGACAGGAGTGGCCACCGATCCTAGTAAGATCATTGATGTATTGAATTGGCCAACACCGGTGAATCAAACCAAACTTAGAGGGTTTCTTGGCCTAACGGGGTACTACAGACGGTTTGTGAAAGGATATGGAACAATTTGCAAGCCACTGTTTGAAGTATTGAAGAAAGATTCTTTTGAATGGAAGGAGGACCAAGCTAGAGCTTTTGAACAACTAAAGAAGGTGATGACGACTTGTCCTGTGCTAGCCTTACCGGACTTTTCAAAACCTTTTACACTGGAGACTGATGCGTGTGGGGTTGGATTGGGAGCTGTATTAATGCAGGAAGGCCGTCCGATTGCATATTACAGCAAATCTTTAGGGGTGAGGGCAGCAGCACAATCCATATATGACAAGGAGGCCATGGCAATCCTTGAAGCCTTGAAGAGATGGAGACATTACCTAATTGGAAACAGGTTGCTAATTCGGACAAACCAAAAGAGCCTCAAGTATATCACCACCCAAAGATTGGTTGAGGGGATCCAACATAAACTGTTACTTAAGCTGCTAGAGTTTGACTATGTGGTGGAGTACAAGAAAGGAAAGGAGAACTTAGCGGCAGATGCTCTCTCTCGAAGGGATAACCCAGATAAGAACCGGGAGGATGAATGCTTCGCAATTATCTCCATCGTTCCAGACTGGGTAGAAGATATCAAGGGAAGTTACACCAATGACATCGTATATGAAAGGGCGGTGACCAATCTGTAGGCTGGCACAATCACTGAACTGCAGTACACCTTGGAATCGGGGCTACTAAGGTACAGAAGAAAGATATATGTGGGAACTGGAGGTGCAGTTAGAGCTAAGATCATGGATTCTTTTCACTCCTCAGCTTTGGGGGGCCATTCGGGTAGGAGAGCAACGTATCAAAGGATCAAAAAGCTGTTTTATTGGCCAAGGCTCAAGAGAGATGTGGAGGCAATGGTGGCAGAATGCCCGGTGTGTCAACTCACCAAATCAGAACATGTGCACATGCCCGGATTGCTAAATCCCTTGGAGGTACCCGATATGGCTTGGACACACATTAGTATGGACTTTATCGAAGGGTTACCGAAGTCCAAAGGAAGGGAGGTGATACTAGTGGTTGTAGACCGAATGACAAAGTATGCTCATTTCTTGTCCCTTTCTCATCCATATTCTGTCCAGGATGTGGTACAAATCTTTATGGATAATGTGTTCAAACTTCATGGGATGCCCATCGCCATCGTGACTGATAGGGACAGGATCTTCACAAGTAACCTCTTCCAAGAAATTTTTAAGAGCTTGAAGGTATCCTTAAGGCTCAGCAGTGCATATCACCCACAAACGGATGGGCAAACCGAACGAGTGAATCAATGTCTAGAATCATATTTAAGAAGTATGACTTTTCAAGAGCCAAAAGAATGGATGAATTGGTTAACAATGGCTGAATGGTGGTATAACACCACTTATCACACTGCCCTGAAGATAACCCCCTTCCAAGCTCTGTATGGCTACTCACCCCCTCAGATTGGAGAAGTATCACTCCAGCGGTTTTGGATGAAGCCGGGATGTGATAGAACAAAGAGATGCTATGTTGCAACAACTCAAGGTAAATCTACACAAAGCTCAAGAACGGATGAAATATTTTGCTGATCAATCCCGGTCTGAAAGGCAATTTAAGGTAGGAGACATGGTATACCTCAAGTTACAGCCCTATCGCCAGACTGCTTTCGGCATCAGAGGATCTCTGAAACTCCGGTCAAAGTATTATGGGCCTTTTCGGGTCCTGGAAAGAGTGGGACAAGTAGCATACAAACTGCAATTACCAATGGACTCAGCCATTCATCCAGTCTTCCATGTGAGTCAATTGAAGAAGCACTTGGGGTTATTGGCAGTACCGATACCAGGTTTACCACTGGTTGGAAGCAATGGCAAGATTAAAACAGAACCTGTTGTCGTTTTGGACCGAAGAGTAATTCCTAGGAGGAATGAACCGTGCTCGATGGTTGGTTCGGTGGTTGAGTGCAGGACCCGAGGATGCGGCGTGGGAAGATGTCACTTTTATTCGAGATGCGTTTCCACAATTCGAACCTTGGGGACAAGGTTCATCTCAAGCAGCGGGCAATGTCAGGACTGAAAATTCTGCTCAGTTGCAATTGGGTGAAAGTCTTCAGAGTCGGAGGAAGTAAGTTGAAGTCGGCAACCTTTTAAACTTGGGAGCAGTATGAGTAAGCCAAGATGGAGAGTGGAGATCTAAAGACACGGCCGACACAAGGATCGCGGCGGACTTGTTTGACAATTTCAACGATGCCATCATCCGTAGTCGAGTGAATTTCTGAAGAAGTGAACTTTACTCGAACTTTATTGTTTTTACTTTGAACTTGCAATGTAAAACTTATGTTACTTTTGGGCATTATATATGCCAGCTTTCTTTTAATGAAGGGGAGGAAAAACAGCATATTCGGTATCTAGTTGTTAGTTCTGTAGAACCCTAGCTTACTTTCCCTTTCCTCTTCTCATGTATCCACGGCTTCACCCAAATCCCGTCCGATTGAATGTCTGAAACTTCGGTTCCTGACAACTTCTCCCCCAATATCTATCTCTTCCTCCATGGGATTTCTTCCTGGTGCCTTGCTTGGCTGCACCTCCTTGCCCATGGCTCCTGGTGGCTCACCGCCTGGTCCCCGGTCGCCCCTGGTGTCGTCGCCTTGGCTCCCGACCTGGCTCCGCCGCCTCCGGCTGCCTCCAGCTCCGCCACACGGCTCCCTGCTGGCTTACTCCGCCGCTTCGAAACCCTGGTCTCGGCTCTTGCCTCCTGCGGCTCCCAACACAACACCGCCTCCTACCCATGGTGCCGCCTCCGCTGCCCCCTGCCGGCCCGGCCTCCAGCCGCCGGCGCTCAGCTCGACCCTAGCACCCTCAGCTCTCCCCTCCTCCCTCTACTCCCTTCCTTCTTATTTTCTGCTACTACGGTTTTGATCCAAATTATGCAGTATTTAACTTCTGATGTTGGGATGATTTGATGCTTAAGTTCATTTTCAGATTCCAGTGCTTAGTCATGTTATTCACTCATGTGATTTTGCAATGTGTTCATGCATGAGTGCTGATCTGGATGTGGGTGCTACTAAAGGTACTGCTTCATTGCTCTTTTGAGGTAACACTTCCTCCTTAACCCCTCTCTGATCCTTGCCCCATATATGCTCTGTGATGAAAAAGAACGCAGAGCTGTGATGCTACTACTGTGATGTGCATGAACTGAGGGTTATGTGTGCATATGCTCTATGACAACATCTAGATGCTCTGAGAGCTTTAACTGTAAGTGTTTTCTTGCTAAAAATGTTAAGATTTAGGTGATTCATGAGGTCTGTGATGCTAAAGGTGTATGGCAATTTGAGATATCCTATGGTTACCTTTTGTGGGTATTGAGGGAAGGGGGAAGAGGATTGTAGCGCCGGCTTCAGTTGGTGCTCTTCTCTTCCTCCTAGGTGCTGGCAAGCAAGGATGGGGAGAGCTTTGAGCTTGTTGTGGTTCCTGCTTGCTCCTGGCTGCCTTGATGCTCGGTGGTGGCTTGGTCGCCGTCCGGTTCCTTGCTCCCCTCTGATTTTCTCCTTCTTCTTCTCTATTCCCTACCTCTGGCTTCCTTCTTGATGGGGGTTGCTTGCAAGTAGTGGTGGGTAAACTCTGAGTTTGCAAATGGGATTTTTGCTTGTGGGTGGCTTTGTGGAGGATGGTGATGTGGGAGGTGGTGGTGATGCTGGCTGATCTTTGGGAGGAAATGAATGGTGGTGGGGGGCTGCTCCTGACCTTGCCTTCGGTTGTGGGTGAAATGGTGCCTTGTGTTGGCTTTGAGATGGGGAGATGGTTTGCAGGGGGAATGCATTTGGTTGGGAGGGGCAGCTCCCTTATCCCCATTCCCTTGCCCTTATCCCCATTCCCTATACTTGATATTTTTGGGGATGCTTTCATCTCCCTGGCTCTCTGTCTCATTCCCCTATTGGCTGGGTAATGCTGATGGACCTCGGTTCAGATGAAGCTTCTACTGTTGTTGGCTTATGGACCTTGGGTCCAAACGTGGGCTTTGGATTGGTTTTCGGATATTTGGCTGAGGTAGGTCGGTAAAATGTGGGCATCTATTCTAATATTGCCGAGTGATGAGGCCCACAGAAGGCGAGATGGTGCCACTACCCTAGGGTGGTTGGGAAGCCTCCATGACCTTTGAAAAAAAACCTGACGGCAATCTTCTCCCTCTCTAACTCCTCTTTATTGATTTTGGTCTAATACCGGTCTTATGTTTTTGTTGACGGTCGAGGGAAATGTGGACGAAACATAGGTTGGCTGTGGAGTGGGTTTGACGGTTGACGATAAATGAACAATGATTCAAGGAGGGCTTTGGCGATATACGATGCAACAATCTTATTTTATTCATTTTGCTATTTACTCAAAGTTGTAACTTATACCGTGATATGCTGTAGTCAAATTTTGTAATTGACTCGGAGATGTAATATTTTACTATTGCTTGCAATTAACTTGATGGTGTAACAGTGTTTTATTATTGCTTTAATAATTCATATTGTAATTTCGGAGATTGATTCCTGTAATTAAATATGTGTTTGTTTGCAGAGTTCAAATCGTTGATAATTACTGTATTGATTAATTTATTTTACTGTGTAATACTGTTTAATGTTGCTTAGCTTAATTTAATTTTCCGAGTTCTCACATTAGCTGACTGCACTAACCAGAATGGAGGGAGAGATTTCATTCAAGGGATCTGGATATTCAATTAGTCAGTGTCAATGTTATGCAATGGAAATGGGATGCATCGAGGAAGAAACGACAAGCTGAACTCGAAAAAAGAGCATATCAATCAGTCACGATCTCCGAGAGTCTTGGCATAATCGGCAGGGTATGAATAGTTGTTGTCAATGTGTTATGTTTTTTTGCAGAAATAAAACAATGGGAGACATCTTGGGGCTTTTTAAGCGAGCGAAAGGTACACATTATTTGTTTGAAGAGATCAATGTGTGGCATCATACCAACATAAGCACAAAAAATCTTCCGTGCAAGATACAATTGTTATGGTATTTAATAAACAGAAACAAATGCCTTTACTCATCCAGCAGAAATGAACCAAATACTGTCTTTAAAACTGCCGTGCAATACATACCAAGCAACAGTTTGTAGTACTCCATTACTCTGTTAGTTTCTCCTTATTAAGTACCAGACATATCATGCTATGGGGATCGGATGCATTGGGAAAGTTAAGAGTATTTGCAGAGGAGGTATTAGCAGTTCAGTACAACACAGAGATCGGCTTGCTTTGCAGAGGGCTGTAGTCAGCATTATCACCGATGATGCAGCCTGTCACAAATTCTTCTTCTACATCTACAAATAGATGTAAAAGTGGTGGTGTCATCAAATTTTAAAAATCATTTTTGGTAGGTCTATCAACTCGGTTATTGTTGCTCTCGCTACGATGTTATGCATTTTTTTTTTTACAAAAAGGTTTAGGGAAACATGATCTTGAAGTTTAGGAACATGTGGTAAGTGTTCTCATTCCTCAAGTTTCGAGTCTAGGTGTTTATCAATAAAATAAGAATAGTATATTTAATACAGTAGTGCTTCTGTGCTCTCAAAAAAACGGCACATATTACGAAGCACATGAATGGCCTGAATGTCAATTACCCACGAATTTTTAAAAAAAATATTATTATTATTAAAGATATTTACAAAAATAAATAGTCGTTTAAAAAAATTACAAAAATGTGTCACTCGTCGCCATTCAAGCGGCGGCAGAATCTGTCGCCACTCATGGCGGGCGACTACCTATCGCCGATTGAGTGGCGGCGAGAAGTTGGGCGATTTCCTATCGCCGATTGAACTGGCGATAGGTATATCGCCGATTGAGCTGGCGATAGGTTCTGTCGCCGATTGAGCGGCGGCGGAAAGCGAACTATAAAATCCCGAAAAATCAATCGAATTCATTTTAATTCCAGAAAAAAAAAGAGAGAGTTGGAGAGGAGAGAAGAAATTGCGGCGAAGCCACTGCCGGTTTAATCGCGGTGGAGAGAGATTGATAGAGCATCGGTTTGATCGATCATCTTGTGTTGCGAGTAAATTTTTCGAAGCTGTGTATGTTCGTCCAAACCTTGTAGGTTAGCAAGCGACAATAGCGACATAGAATTGAGTAGGTTAGATACATGTAGTCAAACTCACGTAGTACATATTTTGAGTTGTGTAGCGACATAGAATTGCGACATAGAATTGAGTAGGTCACATAAATTTAGTCGAATGCGGTACATATTTTGAGTCGTAGCGACATAGAAATGCGACGATGGCGACATAAATTGCGTGAGGTGACATAAATTTAGTCGAACTGCAATACATATTTTGAGTGTGTAGCGACATAGAAATCGACAATAGCGACATAAATTGCGTGGGTGACATAAATTTAGTCGAATCATGCGTACATATTTTGAGTTGTGTAGCGACATAGAAATGCGAAAATAGCGACATAAATTGCGTAGGTCACATAAATTTAGTCGAGCATGCGATACATATTTTGAGTTGTGTAGCGACATAGAAATGCGACAATAGCGACATAGAATTGCGTAGGTGACATAAATTTAGTCGAACTGTGCAGTACATATTTTGAGTTGTGTAGCGACATAGAAATATTTGTGCGCGGGTATTATTTTGTTAGTACGCTGTTATTAGTTGTGTTAGTGCGCGGTCAATATCTTGTTAGTGCCGAAAACACCGTTTAACTAGAAAAGTAGCATGACATGTATTACATTTGTAAAGAAAATTCGTAGTTGCTACATAGGCTATGTAAAGATGCATGAAAAAAATATGAACTTTCTCTCTTGCTGTATTTTCAGGTATGGCAGACGCGAGTCAGTCTGAGTTTCTTGACCCGATGATTGTGGCGTCACCGTAGCGCCTCGATCGCGTGCTCCTCGGAGAGGCGAGGCGCCGATAGAGCTTAGGGGCGTTTGACTCGCACCCCATCGGGCATGGAGGCTGCACCGAGGCCGGATTAAGGTGCGTGAAGTTCGACCTTGATGCACTCAATCGCGATCCGCTTTATGTGGCGTTGACTCATGTTTGTTGTGAATCGTTTCAACGCAGTTGAGAGCGGCGAGCCTCCTTCCACTAGCGAGGATGGTGGAGCGGCGACGGAGGACGACCAGGACCATCGTGCGATCGTGCGTCTGGCGGTTTCCATATGGCCGGGCCCTCGGCGGCGCTGGTTGACCGCCGGAGGCCGAGACCCATCGTTCCATCTCCGTGTGGGAGATGGCGCCGCGTGTGAGGATGTGAGCTAGCGGCGGGTTGCCTGCGCGGCGCTCCGATGGTGGCGCCGCGACGTCCCGCCACGTGGCGCCACGAACCTCCTAGCGAGTTCGCGATATCACGCCTCGAGCGTGGCGTGCGTGGAGTTCGCCCCCACGGGCCGCGGCGAAGTGGATCGCGATTCTCGTAAGTGTTTTCCTAACTATTTTTCTCGTAACAATTCGTTTGTGAACCTGCGGCGCTTACGTGTCTTCTTGCGGCCGAGCGTATGGTCGCGACGCGCCGCCGTCATTTATTACGAGGCGCCGAGCGTACTGCGTGGTTGTTCGGGTGGGTGATGTTCCCGAGCTCCCACGGCGGCAGCGTGGACAAGCACTACATCCATGCGCGCGCATGAGGTAGCGAGAGTCACCGATCGGCGGATCCGCGATGCAGCGTGGGGTCGGCCGTCTTGTCTTGCGCGACGTCATCGCGCCTTGTCGCGCGACGCGATGCCAAGCGATTGGCGTGGCGGCTCCATCCTCTCGGGATGCCGCTCCTCTGCGGTGTGGTCGTTGGGCGTTTCGGATCGGACGACCACGGGTGGACTTGAGAGCGTCTGAGGGATCGCTTGCGTCCGCGGATCGACTGGATCGGCCGATCATGGGCACTTTGTGGTGCCGCCGACGGGTTGGTTTCGTAATCATTTATTATTTTCATTTTGCAATCATTATATTTGTGTGCTTAGTTTGCAGTGTTGTATTGCACAGGTCACTTTCACGCCGATCACCTCGCAGGGCTCCTACCCGGAGTACATTGCGATGTTCGATCAGCTGACCGATGACCGCGTCATCTGGACCCCGTACAGTGACGACAAGGTGATCGCGCGCGCCCCCAACGGTCTGTCGGTGCTGTGCACGCGAGACTACCTGCACTGGTACACGCGGAGTGCCTTGGTGCACGACATCTTCGTGGAGGAGTACCAGATACAGCGGGTCATGCGCCAGTTCGGTCTGCGGCAGGAGGTCCCAGCCCCTTGGGGGGGAGGCGGGTGCCGGCGCACGTACACGCGTAAGTTCACTGTTGACTTTTATGTCCGTACAATATGTGTTACATCGCAACCAAATATTTTTCTTGCCGTCCACAGGTACACTAGGAAGGGAGTTCGTGGCACGATGTCCTGGTCGGACAGATGGCCCCTTGGGTGGACGGTTGGAGTACCGCGCACGAGACCCTCGTCGAGGTTGCGGACGAGGCCTACGACCCCGAGACGTACGAGCACTACATGGAGTGGTACTCGGCTCGGACGAGGCTCGCGTTGCGTCCGGGTCGTAGTCGACCACGCTTTCGACATGTGGCGCGACGTCGGACACCTACCCCACCCACCGGACTCGCTTTCCACCGCGTCACGTACTCAATATTACATATTTCATATTTAATTTGACATACTTACGTGTACAACTTGTTGATTACATGCGGTGGATCTTCACCGGGAGGTCGTCCAGATGGTAGACTCCGCGCAGCACATGGCAATGTCGGGAGATCGGAGGGTCTGCGCACAGATCGGGGAGGCAGCGATGCAGCGGTGCGGACGCGGCCCGATCGCGCCAGCCCGACCCGATGGACCGAAAGCGATCCGAGGGCGAGGTCGGCCGAGGTGGTAGGACCGACCTCTGCTCCGCGCGTGGCGAACGCGTCGGCGTGGCGAGGTGGGAGCACCTCCGGACATGTGGGAGGTGAGTTCGACATGATGACATCGCTTCTTCATTTCATTTCGAATCTCATAAGTTTGTAACGATGATCTTCTGTTACAGGTCCTCAGCTCCACCCGTACGCGGGCCAGGACTATGCTGCGTCGTCGGAGCACATCTTTGGGCCAACAGGTAAGTTCCGTTTGCTTGCGTAACGTACTATTAGTCATGACTATGTTTGTAACCTAATTCTTGAGCAGAACGCTTGGAGGACGATGCATTCTCGGCGACGATGCAGACCTATTGTGAGACCCCGGTTTATTAAACTTGTAATACTTAACCTTCCACTGGTTCTAGTATCAAAATAGAATAATCCGCGTCTCGATGAATATGTGCCTCCCGAACAAGCGGCACACATACATCATATCAAAGCATGCATCAATTCCATACAATAGAATATGACAAGTCTACCAAAAGACATACATAATATAAGTTATTACAACACAAAATGACTGCCAAATGACATAAGTAGCAAATAAATGTAACAGTGAAGCAAAGTTGCCATAAGATGGCTTAAACCAAAAGACGACCGGTTAGCCACATAACACCACAGGGGCGTGGCCAAGACCGCCAAGCTAATCGCCCCTTAAGCGCCACGGCACAACTCACAAAAGTGAGGTCCATCGGACTCACTATCATCCTCTGCACAATACAAGCAATGCGGTGAGTACAAAAATGTACTGCAAGACTTACGAGTAACAAGCCTATACATAGCTACATGAAAGTGTATTCAAAGGAATGTGGTTATATGGTTCTTTGGGCGCACAAAGCAAGTTTCATTTGCAATATTGTAATAGGTTGAGCAATGGTTTGTAAAATCTGTTTTTAAGCATTTAGATAACAAATGAGTAAACATAAGTAACAAGTATCCACCTAGAAGTGACTTTCCCCAAAGCCACCACAGCATAGCATGAATCCCTGATTCATACCACCATCAAGTTTTAATTTTAAAAAGGTTGTAGTCTAACTCTTCAAAAGCTTATCTAAGCGTGTCCATATCCTAGGACTAGGCTATTCGAATAGTTTTAATCCCTGCAGGGGTGTACCAATGTACCCACACTTCAGACCGCCTTTTTGCCAAGCTATTAAGCACACTTCCTTTGGTATGCCGGCACGGCTAAGTCCTACGAACCTTTTCTAATGGAATGTGCTAATCAAGAGACGCACGTATGGGGGTTAATCCTTAGTGATCTGCCGACGAAATATGGATCACAAGGACCCATACGTGGAGCAGGACACACCGGCCTCGGCGGGTGTTCCTCTCCCTACAAACGTGTCCATGTTGCATATAATCAAATATGCAACCCACCACGCGACTCATTAATTAACACAGCCCAAAGTACTTAGCTAAGAGAGGTCCCATATCCCTCTAGTGTGGTTAGCATGCACAAAATGCTCGGATAACAGATACTCACAAGTAGTTCGGTCCTTAATTGACCCGGGCACCATTCCAATCACACCCAAAAGATCACACCATCTTACCATTGTGCCCAAGTCTAAATTGTTTTCATTTTCATTTTTAGTTTTGCAATTTAGACATAGCACAAGGCTGAAATATACAGATTATAACAGTTTGTGTGATCAAGGTTATCGACAAGTCGATAACCGCCCATTTCTACCGATAGCTAAGCATGGCTGAGCATAATGACACGTAAACTACTAAGTGACAAGGGTTCATCCAAATAACCCAAAATCATAGCAAGTAATCCTAGGCTCGATGAGTAGAGGAATAAACATTTCCTACCGATTATGCGACTCTTTGGGCTAACTATCGACAATAGTTTAAAACAACATAGCGATGCATACATAGAATTTGCAAACAACATATTAGAATTTGAAAATAATAGGAACAATATGATCAAATGAATGCTACATCCGCTTTGCTTGGGTGAAGTCGACGAGGATCGTTCTGCGTGGCTCAATATCGGCAATAAAATTATCTTCGGAACCTAACGCGAAAAGGCGATAAGCAAATAAGAACGAAGAACACCAAATAAGTTCCAACAGCAAAAGACTTCCAAATCCAATGAAACTTACACAACAGCTAGGGAATGATTTTAGACAGAGATAGGAACAAGAATCATGCACTTCGGACTAAGCATGCAAAAGATATGGACAAAATACTCTTTCTCAACCTTAAAATCAACCTAATTAATTAATAGCACTGTTCATGGCGAAATTTTCTAGAATGATCTAAGGTCTGAAATTTTTATAACAGGTAGATTATGACATCCTAATAACAGCAAATTTGGATTTACTAAATTTGGAGTTATACACATTTACTTATGATTTTTCTAAGTTGTAAACCTAATGCAAATCATTTTACAAAATAATGAACATGCTCAAATCTCATTCCACATGAAAGTATACTAACAGATGAATTTGACAAAAATTGATTTTGCACAAATTGGATTTATACAGAAAAAGATATGCATTTTTCAAGGTTAAATCTATTTCTGGAATATTCAAAGTGACAGAAATCAAGTTATTTCTAGTTACACCAATTTCTGCTACTGAAATATGCTTAATTCCATTTTTATAATAAGCTTAAGTGATAACAAAGTTTATTACAGTTGGAATTATCTAAAAAGCAGTTAAAATGAATCAGTTATGAATTTCCAAAGTTTTTATATCATTTTCAGTTGTTAAATAACTACTTACCGAAATACAGACAAACTCAATCAAGAGAATAAGACGTGGACGCTTATCAACCATCGATCTAAAATCCTACGGCTTACGAGCGCTGGAAACAGCGCACGCGCGTGCAACTTAACGGAGCCCACCGTTGGATCAAGATCCAACGGCGCACACGAGTGTATGCATTCGGACGGTGCGGTTGCTTGGGCCAATCGGCCGCGGTCGGCGGATGGGCGGTCGAGCGCACCAACGATCGGAAGGTCGATTGCATACGATCTCGACCATTGATCTCAAGATCGACGGTCAAGAATGATCACGGCATCCGGAGGGTCCGAATGCATGCAGAGATCTGGGCCGCAGATCTTAGAACGGACGGTGGCCAACGATCGAAGTTCAAACGAGAGATGCTGACACGTGGGACCGCATGTCAGTGACTTCAAGTCACAACGCGACGTTTAACCCACGTGCACGGTGCACTGGGCCCACTTGTCAACGGCCCGAGTGGCGGTTTAGGGCAATTAATGTCACTAATGATTATCATTAAATAGACCTAAGAGAGACACTAATGACTTACGATTTAGATTTTAACCCCTCGGGCCGCAGTCGATGACCGGGTGATTTAAGACAATAACAACACCGACACATTAATTAAACAATGATTAAGCATTAATGATGTCGAACGATGCGAGATGCGCGCGTGTGATTTAAGAATGTTGGGCCTTTGGTGGTGGCTCAACGACAAAGGTTAAGACACAATTAATTAACTAATGATTGGCAATCACTGTGTAATTAATATGCCCTAAACAAATGACGAAAACAGGAGTTCCACGCCGGCAAAATCCCGATCGACTTTAACGGCTAATCGCGGCGACAACTTGGCGCGGCGCCACCACCATGCGAAATGGAATCGCAATAACGCCTAGAACCTAATGGTGGCATTCTCGCCGGCGGTGAGAGACTAGAACGCTGGCTAGCCGGAAAAAATGAAAAGGGAGCCTTACTGTTAAACACGAAAACAGCAATGAGCTCCGCTGCAGTCCAAGGAAGCGGGTGCCAGAGCCTCTAAGGACTAATAAGAAGCTACCTTGGTGAAAAGAAGCTTCAAAGATTGCCGGAGATGCTTGTCCACGGTGGAGGCTTGCCGGACTTGGAGAAGAAAGATTGAAAAAGACACCCTGAGCCAAGAGAGTGATACCAAAGCATCAATGTAGCTTCATTATGATCCACAGAGGCTACATGAGCAAGTAATTAGAAGATGGAGCACTCACCTGAGCTGAGGAAGAAGATGACCACTTTCGGCCGAATTTGAACAAACCCCAAATTGGACAATTCCTGAGAATCAAATCCAAAATTAAGTGAGGGGAAATGCTCAAGATAGTAAAGAGGTAAGGATATGGCAAAGAAACATGAAGGAGAACCACTGGAACACCAAGAACACCAGAGGAGCTCTTCGGGTCAACAATGGCGACTTGCCATTTTTGAGGTGTTAAGCTCCAATACTGAGAATGGAGCTTGATGGTGGTCTAAAGAAATACCAGAAGTGATTTGGGTGCTTATAAGGCCTTGGAGACATTAGGGTTTGCACCACAAGCCTTTGAGGCGACAAAGCCACGAGCACAAGGTGCGGCAGGCAAGGAAAAAGGTGGTAGGCGTGCAATAGGGTATGGCACGGCTCAGTGTCTCCATACCCCTAAGCGTCGGCTAGGGCATTTGTGGGAGCATGATTTGACTTGCCATCACCCCTACTGTTTATGCAGTGGAGGTTGAAGATGACCGGAGGAAAGGCTCGGGCGATCCACGAGCCCTACGATTTAAATCGGACGGCGAGATTCGCCACGCCTCCAGGTTTAAAACACAGCGAAAGGTCGCGAGCCTAGGATTAGAAATGAGCGGCTCAGTTGCCCCGTCGCGAGCGTGGTTTCCATGAGAGGACCAGCGGCGTTGGATCTTAATCCAACGGCTCCGATTCAAGCCGACAACCGGAGGGTCGAAGGTTTCGGAGGATCTCAGCGGTTGGATGGAGATCTAGCGATCGGCGATCGTGCTTGCAACGGAAGGTCGAATGGTTACACGCCGCGTGGGCGCGCGATCGAGATCTAACGGTTGAGATTCAATGCGCGTTTTAAAAGAGAGACTCGGTGCGATTAGTTGGTGGGTGATCGATTAACTCGAGCCAGTCGACTCGAACCCAAAGCACGGTGACTTTAAGTTTTGACTTTTAAACTAGACGAGAGACTTTGGAGGATTTATTTGAGGTAGCAAAACAACTCCAAAAATTATGAAATTTTTACAGGAGCTTGCTCACTCAGATATCAACCTTGTGTAAAATTTTCAGAGGTTTTTATGCAGTGCGCTTTTCTCCAAAAATTCTGCAAGGTTCTGACTTGTGTTTGACTGTAAGTCAAACAGGTTTGACTGCCTCTAAAAATATTCAAACAATTTCTAAAAATTGTGAAATTTTTCAGAGGGGTCACATACCATCACAGAAACTTAGGAAAAATATTTCCCAAAGATGATCACAAAATTTGACAAGATTGTTTTTGGAATATCAAAGTTTGGATCAAATAGACTTGTGACATTGTATTTCCATAACTTCTTACAACAGATGTTCAAAGCTTACAGGAAATACATGATGTAAGAAAAAGTTTTAATTTCTACTGATTTTCTTACATTTGAAACACAAGTCCAAAATTGGGATGTTACACCTATCGGCACCCATCGAGGACTTCTTCAGGGATCCGCGTGACACACAGTTCTCTTTGGAGGCTTCTCGGTATGCGGTGCGCGAGTTCGACCCGAGCGGCGCAGACTCGGCCAGCGCAGACCGGATGGCGTAGGATCGGTAGCGCGAGCAGCCCCGGCTACACCACGCGGACTACTCGCGTGGGTCGGGTAGTCGAGCGGCGACCCTCGGCGTGCTCGCAGCGGCGCGCCAGAGGCCCGGGGCGACACACGGGGTGCAACCTAAGAGGGGACGCCATTAGATTTTCCTTAATGTAATTTTTTTTCATTGTGCCAACTGTTGTTATGACATCTTTTGAATATGAGTAATATGCCCGCTTTCTTTGGCGATCAGCGTTACAACGGCGGTGACAAAGCGAGCTAGGTTTCTTGGCGTGCCACAACACGGCGACTTTCCGGGACTCGTGACCGGACGGGTAAGCTTTTCATAATGATGTGACCACGCGGGCGGCTTTTGGGCGATGTGACCATGCGGGCGGCTTTTGAGATGATGTGACCACACGGGCTAGCTTTCCAGGACGATGTGACCAGACGGGTCAGCTTTTCAGAATGATGTGACCACACGGGCTAACTTTCGGGATGATGTGACGAGCGGGCGGCTTTTCGGGGCGATGTGACCACGGGCTAGCTTTCGGGGCGATGTGACGGGCGGGTGGCTTTTGAGAATGATGTGACTACGGGCTAGCTTTCCAGGACGATGTGACCAGATAGGCCAGCTTTTCAAGACGATGTGACCACACGGGCTAGCTTTTCAGGACGATGTGACCATGCGGGCCAACTTTTCAGGACGATGTGACCAGGCGGGCTAGCTTTTCTGGATGACCTACCAAGACGAGAGGCCCGGCAACGGCTCGGTCCGCTCTAGCTATAAATACTACGTAACTCGTCCAACTAGTCCACAACAGCACCACCAAGTAGAAAACATGGACAAGGAGAAGGAATGGGAGAAAATCTGCAAGCTTTTGAAGGACTGGGTGTCTCCCCATGAGACCACCGCTCGCTATCATGCCGCTAGTCGTGACCTTTCACACACCAAACTTTTGGAGCCGGTGGATGCGAGGAAGCTGCCTCGTAGTACGCCAGCGATTAGGTCGGTAGCGACCCCTCCTATGCGGTGAGCGCCCTCGGAAGGACCCCGATAGGGGTGGCACCTGTCTTTGGTGTGGGGCGCTTTGCAAGTGCGTCAAATCAGCCGATGAGTGGACCATTGGGCGGTGCTATTGGTGCTGCCCAAACTCGTCGTTGGCGCAACAACGAGCATCCGGTAATGAAAGCGTATTTCATGGTACAATGTTTTTATTCGGACAGCGGGTAACGAACTCTCTTTACCCACGCGGTCTCGCCACCATTATCGACTTCGGCGGTGGATCGGCGACAAGATCCACCCCTCGACATGTGGTCGTTCTTTGAGACGGAAGAGTGGGCGAGGAGCACATCGAGACCCGTGGCGCCTCAAAGAGTTGAAAGTGAGCGGGCCGAGCAAGGTAGGCGGGACGAGCGGCGAGGCGAGGCGTGAGCATGCGAGCGACAGGAGGCGAGAGGGAGCGAAAGAGGGCCATCGCGGCGAGCCAAGGCGCAAGGCGAGGAGTACAACGCCGAGCCGGCCCGCAGGGTAAATGGCCACGTTCGACTCGATGGTTCTACCCTATTCCTCCACATATCCCATGTATTTCAATTTCCCTAAAGGCATGCGTGTACCGTCCTCGGTTCGTTGTCCTGCGTGCCATGTAATCCCCTTGTCGTCGGATGAAATGTCGTGTGGTTATCGTTGCGTCATTGGTACATACGAATCATTAATCCCTCAATCGTCCTTGAAAAAATGCACAACAACAAATAGCGAGCGAACAAGTTGCAAAAATTAATCCCGTCACGGTTGAACCGCTAGTTCTGGTTCACCTATGTATCGTCGATTGAGCTGGCGGCGGAAGGTATCGCGATTAAGCGGCGGCAGGCCACGACCTCTACAAAACCCTCTTGCAACGGTCGAAATTCCACACAGAACTCAGTCTTACTCAACAAAAATAGAAGACACAGAGAGGGCGAGGAAAAGCAAGCGAAGCTGCTGACGTCAAGTTGCCCACCCCTCGGGTAATTTTCTTAACGAGCGGATTACATGATTCTTGATGTCTTTATTACGTAGTGAAGTCCGTTTACATACTTTTTGGTGGGATATTTAGTTGCACATATGTAGTTAATCGTGTAAATGTTCTTCACACTCTGATCGTCAAATATGTCCGGCGTCGTCAATTTCAAAATTTACTACAACCGAGGGACTATTATGGAGGTCAGGGATTGATTTGAGTTATTTCCGGTCTGCGGACGTGCCCCTACTAAGACACGAGCAGCGTACAATGGCGCTGTGATGCGGTGGTTGTTCCACACGTTCAAGTGGACCGTGATGTCTGATCGACATTGAGTGCCTCGCCCCGGGCGGGGCGGTACGTATTGGGAGTTAGTGCAACTAAAGGAACAAATTCATGGCGGTCGTATGCGCATGGCGAGGAGAGGATGGAAATTGGTCCTACGGTTGGCGTATGCTAAACCCACTCCGGCATCGCGTCGAACAAGTAGGACTTATCGACACAGGGAAGAACTAGGTGACTCGGTAGGTGCACCAAATGGCGAGAAGGGCAGAGGTTGCGATGTCGTCGATGAAGACTACGCCGACTTACCTCATTCGGTGAGAGCAGGCTAGTGGGCTTGGCGGCGAGGGAGGAGCTGGAAGACCTAGTGGAAATGATGGGCTCGAAGACCAAGACTACATGGCATTGTCAGAAGATGAAGGTTACGATGGCGGCGATGATGCGGACCAGCAGCGGTTCCGTCCGAGTGGAACACATACGATTCGAGAACCTCGTCGTCAACGAAGGCTCCCATGTACCATGGGAGTATGACGAGCGAGTCGGACTAGAGCTACGTATAAATGCAAGGAGGCGTGCAAGATGCGGTCAAATTACGGGCATTGTCGGTTCGGCGCACATTCACCGTCGTCAAGTCTACCCCAAGATGCTCGGCGTGAAGTGCGGCATAGAGGATGCCCTTGGCGTGCGCATTTCAGCCCAAGTGGGACACCTGCGGAAGTGCTCCATAGTGGTCCTCACACATGCGTCGTCATTGAGTCAACGCGATCCCACCGGAACCTGTCATCAAGCTTCATTACCAATCTTATGTACGGTGAGATCGTGGATAACCTAGATTTTGAGCCATGATCCATCATTCGGACCATCGAGGCAAGGTTCAATACACTATCGGCTATGCCAAGGCTTGGAGGGCAAAGCAGAAGGCATTGGAATCAAGGTTCAGACGCGTTCGAGGATTCCTACCACAACCTCCTGGGCAACTCCGAGTCATACAAGGCGGAATCCGGCACTCATGTCGACATTCAAGGCGCCACGCATCCGGTGGCCTAATAAGAGGAATACTACAGCGAGCATTCTTCGCGTTTGGTCCATGCATCAATGCATTCCGCCTTTGTCGTCCAATCTTGTGTATCGATGGCACATTCTGTTGGCGGTACAAGGGCGGATCGACCGCAATAGCGACGGGCGGAAACAATCAAGTTCTTCCGTGGCATTCGCTTCGTTGGCGAGAACGCGGATAGTGGCTGTGGTTCTGAAGAATGTGAGGATTTACGTTGTATGCGAGACCGTCCCAACGTATGCCTCATACATGGCCAAACGCGCGAACTGCTTGCATGCAATAACACAGCTACTGGCGAGAAGAACGTTCCACTTCCATGGCGGATCTACGAGCGGTGGTGCATGAGGCACTTGGGTGCAAACTTCTATAGCGATTCGCAACAAGGACTTGATGAACATGTTCAAGCGCTGTGCAGCGAGAACGCGGCGTAAGTTCGACACACTCGGAAGATGCGGGCGGCCGGACCCAAACCCACGAAGGAGGCATCGACAAGGGCCGCCCAAGCGCCGACCAGGCCCCAAGCATTGCCACGGCTACCCCTGAGCGCTCCTAGTGTAACGAGGAAGCGAGGGCACAGTCAAATGCTTCTCGGTTTGGATTGAGCACGAGCCTAAGGAGAAGTGGTCGCTCTTTGCATGGCGGTGGTACTCGTCACGGTATCATGACAACCAACCTAGGCTGAGGTCTACAAGCTGGGTCATGCGCGGCGCGAGTGCCTCCCTTTGGTTGGTATTGTAGAGGCAATTCTCGCGGTACCACAAACTACTTTGTTAACAGATGCGACAATACGTCGCTCACCATGGCAAATGACGAGTACTCTACTCGCCATGATCACCGCATACATGGAGGAGAAGAGCAAGAAGGGTGAGATGCACGGGCATTTAAGATGGGCACGATGGAGCTTAAGCCGAGATAATGTGCGAGGATAAGGGCGTCGCGGGACTAACGCGAGAGGATCACCATGAGTGCGCTACGCGCGATTATTGCGTATGCACTTGTAACAAGCCCCTTCTTCTCGCATAGGCCTGCTCCCATGTCATGGCGCTTTGTTCGACGATGGCGCGACATCCCGGTCGATACCTCTCTCACTATTTCACCAAGGAGGCGGTGATGCAAACATGGAGTGGAGAGATGTATGGTTCGCCGTTGTTGGCCATTTCACTGCCATCCATCCACAGGAGCAACTAATGCGGGCGCGACATTGGTAGGCTCAAGGGAAAGGTTGGCGGCGGCAGGTACAACGCATCGAAAGCGATATGGGCGAGCGGCGGACGTCGCCGAAGAAGTGCTCCATTTGCGAAGTGCAGGCACACCTTCAAGACATGCCCCGCAAAATGCTCGGGACTAAGGAGACATCGACATTCGGGCGTCACCACGGGGACCTCATCAGGTGCCCGACTAGAGCGATCCACATGGGAGGCGTTGGCGTCGCGGCCACGACAAAAATATTATTATCAATGTTGTCAATTATCATTTTAGTTAAGTGTTATGGCGTTCTTACGCAGGATTACGTAATATCGAGTATGAATTCCGATCGAATGGCAATATCACTTATCTTCCTTTTTACGAATCGTTCATACCTCAAACGTCCTCGCTAAATTCTTCGAAAATTAACCGTAGTAGAACAACATACGATGATGATAAAATGTTATTACGAGTCTAACAGATTTCGTACCGTTTAAAATTTATGAAAATCACAAACTGCCTAAGTGAAATAGGGAAAATAAGGGTTGGGAATGGCAATATCACTTATCTTCCTTTTACGAATCGTTCATACCTCAAACGTCCTCGCTAAATTCTCCAAAAATTAACCGTAGTAGAACAACATCGATGATGATAAAATGTTATTACGAGTCTAACGATTTACATCGTTTAAATTTTATAAAAATCACAAAGCGCCTAAGTGAAATAGGAAAATAAGGGTTGAGAAATCGCGATTCAGCGGCGATAGGTCTGTCGCCGATTGAGCGGCGATTCATTCTATCGCCGATTGAACTGGCGATTCATTCTGTCGCCCCATTCAAGCGGCGATAAATACCTCAGCTGCGGCGAGGCGGAGATAGGGTCACATGCGCCGGTTGAATCAGCGATCGATAGAGATATATTTTTGTAATTTTTTAAATCGACTATTTATTTTTGTAAATATCTTTAAAAATAATAATATTTAAAAAAAAAATTCAACTACCTACCAGGCCTGAAGAATAATGTTGCTGAGGGCATGTTCGTATATAGAGGGATTAGAACATAATTATTCAGATTAGAAGGGATTTTAATTCAAATTCCTAGTCAATCCAAATAAATTGAGTCGAATCACGTTGTATCCAGACAAATCGTAAAGTATTCGTGCAAGAACTTGTCTTTTAACACTTCCGCATCCATTTCTTGCTTGTGGAGTTGTTCGCTCGATGTGTATAGCACCAGACTACAATCAAATGACCAATAATCGGCAGTAGCTTTAGTCCAGCTGCATTTTGACTAAAAAAGTAGCAGTGCACGTAGCTGTATATATAAACTAATTAACAAGAATGGATGGATCGGACGAACAGGAGGATTGAAGCCTTCGAGAGGTGCAAATCATCCATATTGATGTGCTGTGCTATGGGAATGGGATGTATCGAGGAAGAGAAAAGATGAGCCATACAGAAAACGAAAGCATCTCAAGCAGTCAAAATCTCACGAAGCCTGGTCATGAATGTTTCCATCCGTAGCAAACATAGAAAGAAAAAGATCCGTAGGACTTAATTCTGGGGAATTAAAACAAGAGAAAAGAGGTGCAATACTGTCATACATCACTTAAAACAAGTTATATGTTTTTTTTTAAGTACTAAGGTCCTCCTGACGAGATATATTAGCATGGTCCAATGATCCGTAGGACTTAATTCTGGGGAAACAAATGCTCCCACCCACCTACACGGCATCACCCATCCAGCAATAATTTAGCAAGCACCACCAGTGTTTAAAACAAACTGTCCATCTCTAGCTTTCCTTTTTCCTCTCTGGTGCACACATGTCAATCAACAACAACGGTGTAATCAGTGGCGGAGCTAGGATTTCAATAAGCCTCGGGCCCAAAGCTAAAAGGATATAAGTATATATTACTAACGTCAAATACTATTAACACTGAAGTATAAAAAAACACAAATACACAATCGAAATAAAATTTGAATTCCATATTTAACGATACGACAAAATAGATAACACATAGCAAAAAAAATTTCACTGGTCTCCAATTTGTTCACAAGATTGTCGTGGTGTTTTTGGTCCTCTTCATAATGTAATTCTAATTCTAGTACAACAAATATTCAAATAGAAAGTTAATAGACATACTACACTATCACTCATACTAACTACTGTCATACAGTGAGTCATATTCATAAGTCATAACTTCATAATTCATAAATCATAAGTGATAAGTCATAACTAATTAACTCATTTACAGATTTACTCAAACAAGCCATCAAGCCAATCTGCCAATGCCAATATCACAATATGCCATTATGCCAAAGTCTTGTCTCATTATGCGTAACACTAACACATCAAGATTTGGAGCAATTGGCGAGCTCACCTCACGGGGCGGCACCGCGATTGAGGCGGTGAGGACCGAGAGGAGGCGAGGAGGTCTTTGCCGCGATCTGCTGGCCCAGGGGTGGAGCGAGGCGGGAGCCGGGAGGTAGGCGGCGGGCGCGCGGGCTGCGCTGCGGCATGCCGCGCCGGCTACGCTGCGCCTGGCGGCTTTGAGGAGTCTTGGCGGCTGGGAGAGGCGGTGGCTAGTGGAGCCATCAGCCGTGGAGACTGGAGAGGAGTCGGGGGCGGGGGCAGCGCCAGCCTCCGGGCTCTGGGCTGGGCGGTGGAGCCGTCAACCGTGGAGAGGAGCCGGTGGGGGCTGCGTTGCGGCAGAGAGGATGTGGGCCGCGGGGGCGGTGCTGCGGCGGAGAGGAGGCGGAGGGTGGTGCCGCGGCGGAGAAGAGGTGGGGGCGGCCGGCCGCGGAGAGGGGGAGTCGCTGGTCGCTGCCGCTTCGCTCAGTCGCTTGCCGCTCGGGGAACTACTGCCGAAGTCGACTGGAGATTGGGGAGGGGAAGAGACCGAAGGGCGAAGGCGGCTAGGGTAGGCTGGGGCGCTGGGCAGTGGGTAGCCGCTTGGCTCCCTCATGCTGGCGCTAGCGCTGGACCTCCACTGGGCTGCTTCACTCTGCTGCGCTGGGCCACATGGAAGCAGAGCTCCGCTGGGCCGACTGGGGATAGCCCCGGGCCGGCCAGCAAAACCTCGGGCCTGACTACTGTGTAGTATTTTTATTTTATATATCTACTAAAATTTTCTATTGCTATTTTCTCTGGGCCTCGGGCTGTTGCCCAACCGGCCCGAGGCCCATCTCCGCCCCTGGGTGTAATAGTGGCAACATGAGAATATTGGATGGATCGAGTAGGCCGAGTTCAAGAAATGCAGACACCACTAGTGATATCCACGTATAGGAATGGGATGGCATTGGGGAAGAAGAGAGGAGACGAAGAAAAGTTCAAAGGCGAACCGAGCTCAGCTCAGTTGGTAAGCGCTCCCGCTGTGAAGGCACTGCACACTCTCCTTCCTTTAAAGCCAACGGTGGTAGCCGTCTTCTCCAATCGTCCTAAAAAAAGTTCAAAGCATTTTGAGGCCAGAGTTTATTGCTTGTGTACTTTAGCTGGTTGTGCTGAGACTGATGTTTGGCAACATGAACAATGATGTAGTTACCAGTTAGCACCACAGCCTTCACCAGAAGCAAACTGAGCCACCAACCAACTAGGTTCCGCGATATCTCTGAGGTGACCACCATATTGTCGAGGAACGAGCTGAAGAGATGCTAAGTACTAATTAAATCTAATGTATTGAAGTTTTATGAGACTAACTATACACAACAAAAAATGTTAGCTAGCATGCATGTTACTATAACAAAGCACAGAAACCTTGCTAGCATGTTGTTATAAGCAATTAACACTACAGACCTATTGGGTTGGAGACCGTGTATCTCACTATCTCTAGTTCCATACAATGACTTATCACTATCCTCCCCCATAGGCCGATTGAAGCCATGTTTGCTCAAGTTGGCGCCAATGTGGCAGATGTTTCGACATGTACGTTGGTTTTGGGTTTAGGGTTTTGACACATAAGCAGAAACAGTTAGCATAGTTAGCAAATAAATTTAAAACAATGGTGGGCCCACCCATCAACCCCTAACTTCTTCTTTGTCCTCTTCTAGTTCTATTCCTCTCTCCCAAGATCTACTTCATGGTCCTCATCCCTCATGGCGCTTGCATCCCCATCTTCCTCTTTGCCGCTGACACGCCTCCTCCATCGCTGCCGGCTCCGGCGAGCTAATTGGCTACTTGCCTGGTCCTTGCTCTCTAGTTGCGCGCCAACGTCATCATCACCCGTGCGCTCGGCTCTCACCCATGCCGCCGAATACTTCCGCCTCTCCCGGACCTCTCTCTAGTGCTCGCTAGAGTGATGCCATGGCACGCTCGTCGACCCACTCCTTGTTGCCATCAATGATAGCCACTTCTCCTTCTCCCCTACTGAAGTAGTTGCTCAAGAGGGCAAGGAGTGCAACGTGGAGGTTAGGCGAGATCGGAGAGGAAGAGAGAGATGGATGGCTCGGCTCCTACATGGTGACAAGTAGACCTATTCAAGCGTCGGGCGGGCGGGCCGGGCGAGCCTGCAAAAGCCGGTGATAAAACAACGAGCTCGAGCCGAAATGAGGCGACTCGGTGCATTTTCGAGCCCGAGCCCGGCCCAACACAAAATCCCAATGCGGCCGGTGGTACATACAGATTCTGATGGATTGAATGCAATTAGATCTAAATGCAATGAAATTTATACATTTTCGAGATCTATCCATCCGAGTCCATCCATGTATATGAAGTGCATGGCGAAAATTTTCCTTCAAACATAGCCACAACCACGGATGGGAGGAGCACCGCCAGGGAGCACCAGCGGAGGGCGGCGAGCGAGGGGAGAACCGCCTTGGGGCGCCGCTGGTCGCTGGGAAGCAAGTGAGGGGAGAACCGCCTTGGGGAAGCACCGGCCGGGAGCGTCGGCCGAGGGGCAGCGCCGGCCGGGGCGCCATCGAGAGAGCAACGCCAAGCGGTGGGGCGCCACCAAGGGGGCGCGCCGTCGAGGCGCGCGCGGAGTGCCGCCAGTGGGAAGCGCCAGCGGGGCGTCGCTGCGGTGAGAGCCATGAGGGCGCCGCTGAGGAGCTCAGTTGGGAGAGCTCCCCTATGCTAGGGTTGGGGCGGGGTGTGGGAGCGGGAATAGGTTAGTGGCCTAATGGGCTCATGGCCTTATGGCCTGTGGGACGGGAGCTCAGATCAGGCCGGGCCGGGCTTTTTGCAGGCTGAAATTTCCAGCCCAAGCCTGGCCTGAAAAAAATCCAGACATATGTAACAGGCCCGAGCCCGGCTCGAGATTAAAGTCTGGCCCGGCCCGGCTAAAAAAAACGTGTCGGGCTCGAGCCGGGCCATCCATGAACAGGTCTAATGACAAGGCGGTGGACGAATGGTCGTCGTTCCTTATCTCGAGCTTCTCAAGAAGGACGTGCGTAGAGCAAGAGAGGGAGGGAGAGTGATGGAATTTTTCATGTTTTCCTTTATCCAGGCTCTCTGTTACTACTTCATCGAGAGAAAATCGTTCGGCTTTTCTCCGTGAGACGCACTCGGCTTTGCCCAGAGGACGCGCCCTTGTTTCTCCGTGGAATCCGGTGCCTAGTGCCCCGACGTGATCCTTCTGGATACTCGAAGCAGCTTGGTGCCTGTCTTTGGTTGCCTCCCGTGTGACCCACGACGTGACCAGGGACGTGGAGCAGCGCCCTGGCCCCATGGCCCTCTCTGGTCCTTGCCTCTTCCACGTGATGGAGTAGCAGCACCAAGCAATACTTTCCCCTGTGTTTCCTTCTAGTTGGAGATACAAACACCGGACTGAACGCAGTTGTTTTGTTCAGGAGCTTTCTGGTCCTCTTTTTCTTTTGTATTTCTTCTCTCAACTTCCTTAACCCATTGTTACATGACCGCATGGCCTTTTAAAGGCAGAGTTCTTAGACTCATAAACGGACTCATGAACCAACTCGGAAACCAAAAACTAAAACAGAAAAGGAAAGGAACAAAGAATACCAAAAACAAGATTAATCCTAACAGAGAGGCAGCGGGTGGAGGCGAGGGGGAGGGTGTGGCATTGGGGCAGTGCGTGAAGGAAGAGGTAGAGGGAGGTGTCGAGCAGGATGCTCTTCGAGCGACGCCATCACTTCGAGTTGGTCGATGGAATCGAGGGGGTAGCAGGGAAAACGTTACCGAACGCCAAAAAAATTCGGAGGCTAGCTGTAGGCCCGGTTATCGGCGGTAACTGGGTATTTCGGAATTTTTTCGGCCAAAATTTTTGAATCCCAGTTTGAAATTCTGTGTTTTGCCGGTCGAAATTTTGTCGAAATACGTTTACGTTTGGTATAGCTGCGAAGTATTTGTTGGTCTAAATGTCTGGTGATTTAATTTTATAACTTGTTCTGCTTATTCTACAACTTGTGCTATTGAGATTCTGACTTGTAATATTTTCTTGTTCAGTGTGTGATCAAATGTTCTTTACAAAACTCACCAAGGAGGCTTTAGAAATAGCTGGCTGTTTCAGGCTCATGACGACCAATCCTGAACGGTCATACCAATTGAAACTGAATAGCACCCAAAAAAATCTCCTCGATTCAGTAGAAATCCAACTCAAAATCCTTAACTTGAAAATTCCTTACAGAACAAACAGCAGTGGAAAAGAGATCAAGAAGATGACAGATAGGGAGAGGAGGAGGAGGAGGCAGGACTTGGGACGCAGGAGCTCACCTCACGGAGTGTCGGCGACACCGATTGAGCCGCTGGCCCGCTGCCGACAGAGGTTGTCACGCCCGGAGACACCTCACAGAGTCACAGCCGTGGAAAACGCGAAGGTGGACGGACCTCGTGGCCGGGGACCTTGCCTCACGTCCTCGAGACCTCGCCTCAGCAGCAGAGCAGCTCAGCTCAGTACGAACTCCAAAGCAGGCGCCGCCGAATTTGCCACAGCGCGAGGAATTTTGGACTCAATTGGCCCCCTAACGCTCTGTAATTCCTAAAGTAGCTCCGTTAGCTCCAGAATTCCATTTTTGGCCCCGTGCTAACGCGTGCTGCCATCGGGGACAGCAGCACCTCTCCTCCTGCACCGTACAGCTGCGGCACTAACGTGCTGCCATCCCGATTGGTGGCAATCGACATCTTCTGCCGAGCCGGCAGCACAGAAGGTGCTACTTTACCCCATGGCAGCACCTTGCTGCACATGAACTGAGGAGAGAGGAAATAGGAGAGAAAGAAGAAGAGTAAAAATTAAAGAAAAATTAAAGAAAACCGGAAAAAATAAACAGAAAATTTAAAAAAAAGGAACATGAAAACATTTAATAAAAAGATTAAATTGAAGTTTATTTTATTTATTTAAATTATTTTCTATTTTCTGAAATTTTCAATTAACACAATAAAATAGAAATGGTTTATTTTTTAAGCTTTGAAAAGACTACGAAAAAGGAAAAGCGAAGAGAAATAATATCTTGGTCGATCACGGTTCTTGATCACATTACTTCTCTATGGTGGAGTTAAAGCAAAGTACTTTATGAAGCTTGTATATAATGCAATTGAAGAGTGAGAGCGCTCGTTGTGATTATAAAGATACCCTAAAACATAGAGGAATCGTTGTCGATGCGTAGTGACATGGCATGATGGTTCGGCTAATTGCTTTAGTCATCCTCGCTACTACTACGGTACACTGCGACACAAGCATCTGGACCATATAAGTATGCATGCCTTTAGGGGATAGTAATGGGGGGTAGGACGGCGGACTACTACGTAATGACCTAACCTACTGCGTGGACCGGGGCCATTTTCCCTTCCTTGCTAGCTCGGTGTTGAACTCCTCGGCGGCCTTCCCCTTCCCCTTGTCGCGGGAGTGTCCACATCGGGCTGGCATATCGAAGTCATCCATGTCCTGCGATTCATTAATGTAAGTGCACCATATAGTGAAAATCGTAAGAAGGATGTAAATTCTTCATAACTAACGTCATCAATACAGATTACGCCCGGGCGACCGGATACGCTGTGGCGGCCGGGCTCAGCTGCATGAGCCTTTCCCTTGCCCTTGTCGTGGGACTGTCCACGTGCGACTGGTATGTCGAAGTCATCCATGTCATGCGATTCCATGATGTAAGTGCATCATATAGTGAAAATCGTAAAAACGATGTAAATTCTTCATAACTCACGTCGTGGATCACGGATTACACAGTGCGTCGGATCTGTTGTGGCGTCGGGCTGAGCCGCATGAGCCTTTCCCTTGCCCTTGTCGCAGGACTGTCCACGTCGGGCTGGTATGTCGAAGTTGTCTATGTCCTGCGATTGTATGATGTAAGTACACCGTCTGATGAAAAGCGTAATAAGGATGTAAATTCTTCATAACTCACGTCGTCGATATGGATTACTCGGGCGACTCTTGGGCTAACCGGTGCCTCCTCGGCGGTCGATGCGTAAGGTTTCCACGCGCAAGTTCTCGGCCGCACCGAGTAGTTCGGCATGTACCTGCGGATGAATACCCTATCGTACATCTCGGGCTATCGATCCTTTGGAAGAAGTGGCGGCGCATCTCGAGCTGCCATTACGTGGGGATGAAGTTAAAAATTTAAGGAATTCAACGTTGATGAAAATCGATCTTGCGAAAGAAATGCTTACGAGGTGGTGCTGCACGCGTGTAATGCGCTTGGCGGCGGTGGTGGGTGTGTGGACCGAATGATCTCTGCTGGTTGCCACACACATAGTGCGGGGATCGGAGAGCGTGGTGGTACTAGAGCATCTTTCATTGAAAAATCTGGATATTGTAAGTGTTTCCTCTTACGCAAGCCACTTTTGTACGCAACATCCTCGCGTAGAAGTTTGCCAAAGAGTCCATAGTTGGGTATCTATTGTGTAGTGTTGTGTAGTATTGGGTTTGGTTTAACCCCCTTTTATAAGCTCTATGGTTGGCATGGTGTGGTTAATTTCATGCAGAGTCCTGTCTTTTAGTTCTAAAAAGCTGAGGAGGTAGAGTGTTGTCATATCCATATGAAAAGCTGGCGAGGCATAGTGTTGTCACGTCTTACTTTGCACGGAGAAGTCATGTCATGCTGCGAAGTGCTGTCTTATCGGTCTGAAAAGCTGGTGAGGCAGATTGTTGTCACGTCTTTCTTTGCAGAGTCTTGTCTTTTGATGCGAAAAATTGGCGAGAGAGTGTTATCACGTCTTTCTTTGCAGTGTCGTCTTTTGATCGAAAAACCGGGAAAGCGAGTGTTGTCACGTCTTACTTTGCAAAAAATGGTCACGTTCTGCTTTGCAGAGAGAAGTTGTGTGGTCTTGTCGTTGTGAAAACTAAGTGTTCTGAATTTGTATCCAACATTAGAGATTTAGGTCTCCAAAATTTGGATTTGAGGTTTCAGAAATTAGGGTTTCATGAATTCACACACAAAGTAATGCATGGATACACGACAGTTCATCCATTCGTAGATAATGTTACTGGTTTATTCTCATTCATGATAGACTGCGATACATAGATAAAGAGTGGAGATTACGATCTCATTACAACTGAACTTTTACTTGGCAACAACAAGAAATAATAGTAGAAAGACCGCAAAACTAACTAGCTTAACTAATTTCTGAAGCATTTTTTCAACTCTTTTCATCCTTTCATCCAGTCTTTTAAGTCTATTCTCTTCATTCTGCGTTGGTGGATCGGAGGCTCGAGCGATGGAGATGAAATGCGGGAACACCACAAGAGTCATCTTGCAAAGCGACAATTTGCATTGCAATATCTTGAACCATTGGGACGACCGTCATTGACCTTTGCCAAAACCGGCATGTTGTGCTCTAAAAATAATTGCAGCTTGAAGTGAAAAAAACATGTTGTTTGAATGCAATTCATTCGAGATGATTAGGCAAAAGTTCTGTAAGATTTGAACACTTCATGAACACTCGGGATGGATTCGTTGGCGTATGCGAGGTGAACACATTCACGGATCCACCAACGAGGGCAAACCATCTGTTGTTGTAGTGATTCTAATTGTGCGCTCACTCGAAAGTTAGATGAAATGTAGACATCCGTGTAAGGCGGAAGAAAGGAGAAGAGGAAATGAAGAGTGAGGTGCATGGCGGCAAAAGCATCCATATATAGCATGCGTTGAATTGCAATTGGGTTGAAGGAAAATCGCATCTGTGAGGTAGCGGGCCGAGGAGGAATCGTGTGGCGGCGTTGAAGGAAATTCGCGTCCACGAGGTAGTGTCGGATCCCCTAGCGAACAACCACGGAACCCTCTATAAGGCGAGCTAGTCCCAAGATCAACGAACTTTGAATTTTGAAAATCAAGGATGTTTGAAATACAAACCGAGCTTAGAACATGTTGTGTCTATAAATCACAAGGTCATACTACACCGCGACACTCGTAAATCACAATGGCACAATACACAATCATATTACATAACATGCATTATCGACCATGACATTACTTATGGTACATCGCCGTCGATTGCTCGGACGGCGTGGTGATCCTCGGGAAGGTGAACTGTCGGGAGTGGCGTGCGTCTCGCAAGCCATAGTAGGGCGTTGCGTGGGAGCGTCGCTGCGGTGATCTCGATATAGGTGTCTTGGTCAAAGCGAGTATATTATCGATCCACGTGCTCATCACGAGGAAGGGTACTTGGTAAGTTAGTCATTGGTTTTATGCATTGCAAAAATTGCTACAACTACATTAAAGCGTACTGAGTAGGTTGTTGTGTTGGCGAGGATCCTCTGGCGATGCGTGCGTAATCTTTGCCGCGGTGTACCCTTGCAGTGCGTCTCGGCAAACCAATGGTCGCGCTCTGCACGTGCGGCCCGAATGCCTGCGTTGAATGCCATGTGCCAATGATCCCAACCCGTCCTCTTGGCGTTGCGGCGGTCGAAGTCATTGTTGCGATGGAACAACATCGCGTTTGTGGCGAAGTCTATCTGCGCCTCCCTCGTGGCGAGGATAGCTAAAGCGAGTGTTGTCCCCTCCCAAGTGTTACACCTCCTCGTGGCGGCGGCGGCGAGGCGAGTGTTGTCCCTCGCAAGTCTTTGCAAGAACAAGCGGTGGTGTCGGATACATTGAAAGGAGTGCATGGACAAGTATTGATGACAACAAGCGGCGGAGCGAAGAGCGTACACGTGGCGGCGCGTCGGTGGCGGCCGTAGCTCGGCGACTCGCGAGTGCGATGGGCGTGCGGAGGAGGTGCGGGAGGTGCCAAGGAGGTACCAGGCGGAGGGTTGGAGGTGCCCTCGGTGTCGCGATCTTGTATGTGAGCGTCAACTGTGGCGACCATAAGTTATGGTCCTCATTGCGATCCTCGCGTCCTCGGTCATCATACGCGCGCGCGTGTAGGAGGCGATCAAATGTGCTATTGCGACCACGGTGTAGAGCTTGACACCCTCATGCTCGTCGATCAAGGCGGTAGTACTACAAGAAACCGATAGTAAGTTAGAAGCGTGTTCTGGATGAAATTTCTACGAAGAATGTTTTACCATCTCGTCGCGTCTGCTTAGATGTGATCGGGACTGCTAGTACAACGGCATCTTGCATGACCTCCAGCGGTATTGTGGCGCCTCTTCTCGTTTGCTTGCAATTGAATTTGGATATCTGAAAATGTAAGTCGGACATGTGGCTACTATGATCTGAAAAATGACATCTGGTGGGCCTTCTCGGTGAGAGGTCATCCGGCGGCGGTGGCACCTCTGGTAAAGGCCAAACGTCTCATGACCAGCGTGGATTATGCAGCTCGACCATGTGGGAGAAGATCGGTGGCGGTGCGTCAACGAGGCGTCTCGTCCGAGTGCCTGCAAGGATAACTGTGGGAGCCGTGTATGCAGGCTATGCGATCCATGGCCACGGATGACCTCGTCCTCATGCGAGTCATGAATAGGTTATGAAACTCAAGGTACGCGCCTCGGTCTCTCTATGGCCCAACCTAGGGTACCATGTGTCCAACGCATTCCCATTGTAGGCCCATCGGCGGAGTCGTCACGTAACATGCAGTAAAGCTTGACGCTCAACTCGAAAGAGTGCGGTGCTCTGAAAATATGGTCGACCAACGAGGAAAGTGCTCCCATGACCATAGCTACACGGTTTGTAGCATCTGGCGAGGCCGGCTCCCCGCGATCTTGTCTTTGAGAGGCATCGCCACGACCCTCGGTAAGTGCCACAAAGCACTCACGGAGGCCCAACTATATTGTGGCACCTCGTCGGGTGGCGTCCACCAAAGACTCAGAGATGGATGTAGCTAGGGTACACGCGGTCACCACGAGTCGTGGAAACAAGATCCATTCGAGCGAGAACAAAGGTACACAAGGAAGTGTGTCCTAAGCCTCCTGATCGCATGCTCGGGGCGCTTGTGTACTTTAGCTGGTTGTGCTGAGACTGATGTTTGGCAACATGAACAATGATGTAGTTACCAGTTAGCACCACAGCCTTCACCAGAAGCAAACTGAGCCACCAACCAACTAGGTTCCGCGATATCTCTGAGGTGACCACCATATTGTCGAGGAACGAGCTGAAGAGATGCTAAGTACTAATTAAATCTAATGTATTGAAGTTTTATGAGACTAACTATACACAACAAAAAATGTTAGCTAGCATGCATGTTACTATAACAAAGCACAGAAACCTTGCTAGCATGTTGTTATAAGCAATTAACACTACAGACCTATTGGGTTGGAGACCGTGTATCTCACTATCTCTAGTTCCATACAATGACTTATCACTATCCTCCCCCATAGGCCGATTGAAGCCATGTTTGCTCAAGTTGGCGCCAATGTGGCAGATGTTTCGACATGTACGTTGGTTTTGGGTTTAGGGTTTTGACACATAAGCAGAAACAGTTAGCATAGTTAGCAAATAAATTTAAAACAATGGTGGGCCCACCCATCAACCCCTAACTTCTTCTTTGTCCTCTTCTAGTTCTATTCCTCTCTCCCCAAGATCTACTTCATGGTCCTCATCCCTCATGGCGCTTGCATCCCCATCTTCCTCTTTGCCGCTGACACCGCCTCCTCCATCGCTGCCAGCTCCGACGAGCTAATTGGCTACTTGCCTGGTCCTTGCTCTCTAGTTGCGCGCCAACGTCATCATCACCCGTGCGCTCGGCTCTCACCCATGCCGCCGAATACTTCCGCCTCTCCCGGACCTCTCTCTAGTGCTCGCTAGAGTGATGCCATGGCACGCTCGTCGACCCACTCCTTGTTGCCATCAATGATAGCCACTTCTCCTTCTCCCCTACTGAAGTAGTTGCTCAAGAGGGCAAGGAGTGCAACGTGGAGGTTAGAGCGAGATCGGAGAGGAAGAGAGAGATGGATGGCTCAGCTCCTACATGGTGACAAGTAGACCTATTCAAACGTCGGGCCGGGCCAGGCTTCGGGCCAGGCCTGCAAAAGCCCGGTGATAAAACACTGAGCTCGAGCCCGAAATGAGGCCCGACTCTGGTGCATTTTCCAGGCCCGAGCCCGGCCCAACACAAAATCCCAATGCCCGAAGCCCGGTGGTACATACAGATTACAGTGACAGATTGAATGCAATTAGATCTAAATGCAATGAAATTTATACATTTTCCAGGATCTATCCATCCCAGGTCCATCCATGTATATGAAGTCTGTAAGCAGAAATTTTTCCTTCAAACATAGCCACAACCACGGATGGGGAGGAGCACCGCCGGGGGGAGCACCAAGCGGAGGGGAGCGCTGAGCGAGGGGGAGAACCGCCTTGGGGGGAGCGCCGCCTGGTCGCCTGGGGGAAGCACCGAGTGAGGGGGAGAACCGCCTTGGGGGGGGGAAGCACCGACCGGGGAGCGTCGCTGAGGGGCAAGCGCCGACCGGGGGAGCGCCACTGAGAGGGAGCAACGCCAAGCGGTGGGGGAGCGCCACCAAGGGGGGAGCAGCGCCGTCGAGGGGGGCGCCGCGGGAGTGCCGCCGAGTGGGAAGCGCCGACCGGGGGAGCGTCGCCTGCGGGTGAGAGCCATGAGGGGGGAGCGCCGCCTGGGGGGAGCTCAGATTGGGAGAGCTCCCCCTATGCTAGGGTTGGGACGGGGGTGTGGGAGCGGGAATAGGTTAGTGGCCTAATGGGCTCATGGCCTTATGGCCTGTGGGACGGGAGCTCAGATCAGGCCGGGCCGGGCTTTTTTCAGGCTGAAATTTCCAGCCCAAGCCTGGCCTGAAAAAAATCCAGACATATGTAACAGGCCCGAGCCCGGCTCGAGATTAAAGTCTGGCCCGGCCCGGCTAAAAAAAACGTGTCGGGCTCGAGCCGGGCCATCCATGAACAGGTCTAATGACAAGGCGGTGGACGAATGGTCGTCGTTCCTTATCTCGAGCTTCTCAAGAAGGACGTGCGTAGAGCAAGAGAGGGAGGGAGAGTGATGGAATTTTTCATGTTTTTCCTTTATCCAGGCTCTCTGTTACTACTTCATCGAGAGAAAATCGTTCGGCTTTTCTCCGTGAGACGCACTCGGCTTTGCCCAGAGGACGCGCCCTTGTTTCTCCGTGGAATCCGGTGCCTAGTGCCCCGACGTGATCCTTCTGGATACTCGAAGCAGCTTGGTGCCTGTCTTTGGTTGCCTCCCGTGTGACCCACGACGTGACCAGGGACGTGGAGCAGCGCCCCTGGCCCTCTCTGGTCCTTGCCTCTTCCACGTGATGGAGTAGCAGCACCAAGCAATACTTTCCCCCGTGTTTCCTTCTAGTTGGAGATACAAACACCGGACTGAACGCAGTTGTTTTGTTCCGGGAGCTTTCTGGTCCTCTTTTTTCTTTTTGTATTTCTTCTCTCAACTTCCTTAACCCATTGTTACATGACCGCATGGCCTTTTAAAGGCAGAGTTCTTAGACTCATAAACGGACTCATGAACCAACTCGGAAACCAAAAACTAAAACAGAAAAGGAAAGGAACAAAGAATACCAAAAACAAGATTAATCCTAACAGAGAGGCAGCGGGTGGAGGCGAGGGGGAGGGTGTGGCATTGGGGCAGTGCGTGAAGGAAGAGGTAGAGGGAGGTGTCGAGCAGGATGCTCTTCGAGCGACGCCATCACTTCGAGTTGGTCGATGGAATCGAGGGGTAGCAGGAAAACGTTACCGAACGCCAAAAATTCGGAGGCTAGCTGTAGGCCCGGTTATCGGCGGTAACTGGGTATTTCGGAATTTTTCGCCAAAATTTTTGAATCCCAGTTTGAAATTCTGTGTTTTGCCGGTCGAAATTTTGTCGAAATACGTTTACGTTTGGTATAGCTGCGAAGTATTTGTTGGTCTAAATGTCTGGTGATTTAATTTTATAACTTGTTCTGCTTATTCTACAACTTGTGCTATTGAGATTCTGACTTGTAATATTTTCTTGTTCAGTGTGTGATCAAATGTTCTTTACAAAACTCACCAAGGAGGCTTTAGAAATAGCTGGCTGTTTCAGGCTCATGACGACCAATCCTGAACGGTCATACCAATTGAAACTGAATAGCACCCAAAAAAATCTCCTCGATTCAGTAGAAATCCAACTCAAAATCCTTAACTTGAAAATTCCTTACAGAACAAACAGCAGTGGAAAAGAGATCAAGAAGATGACAGATAGGGAGAGGAGAGGGAGGAGGAGGCAGGACTTGGGACGCAGGAGCTCACCTCACGGAGTGTCGGCGACACCGATTGAGCCGCTGGCCCGCTGCCGACAGAGGTTGTCACGCCCGGAGACACCTCACAGAGTCACAGCCGTGGAAAACGCGAAGGTGGACGGACCTCGTGGCCGGGGACCTTGCCTCACGTCCTCGAGACCTCGCCTCAGCAGCAGAGCAGCTCAGCTCAGTACGAACTCCAAAGCAGGCGCCGCCGAATTTGCCACAGCGCGAGGAATTTTGGACTCAATTGGCCCCCTAACGCTCTGTAATTCCTAAAGTAGCTCCGTTAGCTCCAGAATTCCATTTTTGGCCCCGTGCTAACGCGTGCTGCCATCGGGGACAGCAGCACCTCTCCTCCTGCACCGTACAGCTGCGGCACTAACGTGCTGCCATCCCGATTGGTGGCAATCGACATGCTGCCGAGCCCGAAAGCAGCAGCAAGGTGCTACTTTACCCCATGGCAGCACCTTGCTGCACATGAACCGAGGGAGAGAGGAAATAGGGAGAGAAAGAAGAAGAGTAAAAAATTAAAGAAAAATTAAAGAAAACCGGAAAAAATAAACAGAAAATTTAAAAAAAAGGAACATGAAAACATTTAATAAAAAGATTAAATTGAAGTTTATTTTATTTATTTAAATTATTTTCTATTTTCTGAAATTTTCAATTAACACAATAAAATAGAAATGGTTTATTTTTTTTAAGCTTTGAAAAGACTCTGAAAAAAAGGAAAACTGAAGAGAAATAATATCTTGGTCGATACGGTTCTTGATCACATTACTTCTCTATGGTGGAGTTAAAGCAAAGTACTTTATGAAGCTTGTATATAATGCAATTGAAGGGGCTGAGAACGCTCGTTGTGATTATAAAGATACCCTAAAACATAGAGGAATCGTTGTCGATGCGTAGTGACATGGCATGATGGTTCGGCTAATTGCTTTAGTCATCCTCGCTACTACTACGGTACACTGCGACACAAGCATCTGGACCATATAAGTATGCATGCCTTTAGGGGATAGTAATGGGGGGTAGGACGGCGGACTACTACGTAATGACCTAACCTACTGCGTGGACCGGGGCCATTTTCCCTTCCTTGCTAGCTCGGTGTTGAACTCCTCGCCCTTCCTTCCCTTGTCGCGGAGTGTCCACATCGGTGGCATATCAATCATCCATGTCCTGCGATTCATTAATGTAAGTGCACCATATAGTGAAAATCGTAAGAAGGATGTAAATTCTTCATAACTAACGTCATCAATACAGATTACGCCCGGGCGACCGGATACGCTGTGGCGGCCGGGCTCAGCTGCATGAGCCTTTCCCTTGCCCTTGTCGTGGGACTGTCCACGTGCGACTGGTATGTCGAAGTCATCCATGTCATGCGATTCCATGATGTAAGTGCATCATATAGTGAAAATCGTAAAAACGATGTAAATTCTTCATAACTCACGTCGTGGATACGGATTACACCTGGTCGTCCGGATACGCTGTGGCGGTCGGGCTGAGCCGCATGAGCCTTTCCCTTGCCCTTGTCGCAGGACTGTCCACGTCGGGCTGGTATGTCGAAGTTGTCTATGTCCTGCGATTGTATGATGTAAGTACACCGTACAGTGAAAAACGTAATAAGGATGTAAATTCTTCATAACTCACGTCGTCGATATGGATTACTCCCGGGCGACTACTGGGCTTCTTCGGTGCCTCCTCAGCAGGGTCCAGTACGTAAGGTTTCCACCGCACCAAGTTCTCAGCCCGCACCGAGTAGTTCAGCATGTACTTCTGCTGGATGAATACCCTATCGTACATCTCTGGGCTATCGATCCACTGGAAGAAGTGGCAGCGCATCTCGAGCTGCCATTACGTGGGGATGAAGTTAAAAATTTAAGGAATTCAACGTTGATGAAAATCGATGCGCGCGAAAGAAATGCTTACGAGGTGGTGCCTGCACGTGTAGTACGCCCGGGCGGCAGTGGCTGGGTGTGTGGACCGAATGATCTCTGCTAGTTTGCCACACACATAGTGCAGGATCGGAGAACGTGGTGGTACTAGAGCATCTTTCATTGAAAAATCTGGATATTGTAAGTGTTTCCTCTTCTGCTTAAGCCACTTTTGCTTCTGCAACATCCTCGCGTAGAAGTTTGCCAAAGAGTCCATAGTTGGGTATCTATTGTGTAGTGTTGTGTAGTATTGGGTTTGGTTTAACCCCCTTTTATAAGCTCTATGGTTGGCATGGTGTGGTTAATTTCATGCAGAGTCCTGTCTTTTAGTTCTAAAAAGCTGAGGAGGTAGAGTGTTGTCATATCCATATGAAAAGCTGGCGAGGCATAGTGTTGTCACGTCTTACTTTGCACGGAGAAGTCATGTCATGCTTTGCGAAGTGCTGTCTTATCGGTCTGAAAAGCTGGTGAGGCAGATTGTTGTCACGTCTTTCTTTGCAGAGTCTTGTCTTTTCGGTCTGAAAAGCTGGCGAGACAGAGTGTTGTCACGTCTTTCTTTGCAGAGTGTCGTCTTTTCGGTCTGAAAAACCAGGAAGGCAGAGTGTTGTCACGTCTTACTTTGCAAAAAATGGTCACGTTCTGCTTTGCAGAGAGAAGTTGTGTGGTCTTGTCGTTGTGAAAACTAAGTGTTCTGAATTTGTATCCAACATTAGAGATTTAGGTCTCCAAAATTTGGATTTGAGGTTTCAGAAATTAGGGTTTCATGAATTCACACACAAAGTAATGCATGGATACACGACAGTTCATCCATTCGTAGATAATGTTACTGGTTTATTCTCATTCATGACAGACTGCGATACATAGATAAAGAGTGGAGATTACGATCTCATTACAACTGAACTTTTACTTGGCAACAACAAGAAATAATAGTAGAAAGACCGCAAAACTAACTAGCTTAACTAATTTCTGAAGCATTTTTTCAACTCTTTTCATCCTTTCATCCAGTCTTTTAAGTCTATTCTCTTCATTCTGCGTTGGTGGATCAGAGGCTCGAGCCAGTAGATGAAATGCAGGAACACCACAAGAGTCATCTTGCAAGGCAGCAATTTGCATTGCAATATCTTGAACCATTGGGACAGCTTCGTCAGCCCACTGCCAAAACCGGCATGTTGTGCTCTAAAAAATAATTGCAGCTTGAAGTGAAAAAAAACATGTTGTTTCGAATGCAATTCATTCGAGATGATTAGGCAAAAGTTACCGTAAGATTTGAACACTTCATGAACACTCGGGATGGATTCGTTGGCGTATGCGAGGTGAACACATTCACCGGATCCCTGCAACGAGGGCAAACCATCTGTTGTTGTAGTGATTCTAATTGTCTGCTCACTCGAAAGTTAGATGAGGCTGTAGACATCCCGTGTAAGACTGGAAGAAAGGAGAAGAGGAAATGAAGAGTGAGGTGCATGGCAGCAAAAGCATCCATATATAGCATGCGACTGAATTGCAATTGGGTTGAAGGAAAATCGCATCTGTGAGGTAGCGGGCCCGAGGAGGAATCGTGTGGCAGCGTTGAAGGAAATTCGCGTCCACGAGGTAGTGTCGGATCCCCTAGCAGAACAACCACGGAACCCTCTATGTAAACCGAGCTAGTCCCAAGATCAACCCGAACTTTGAATTTTGAAAATCAAGGATGTTTGAAATACAAACCCGAGCTTAGAACATGTTGTGTCTATAAATCACAAGGTCATACTACACACTGACACTACGTAAATCACAATGGCACAATACACAATCATATTACATAACATGCATTATACGACCATGACATTACTTATGGTACATCGCCCCGTCGATTGCTCGGACGGCGTAGCTGATCCTCAGGGAAGGTGAACCTGTCAGGGGAGTGGCGTACGTCTCGCAAGCCATAGTAGGGGCGTTGCGTGGGAGGCGTCGCTGCGGTGATCTCAGTATAGGTGTCTTGGTCAAAGCTGAGTATATTATCGATCCACACGTGCTCATCCTGAGGGAAGGGTACTTGGTAAGTTAGTCATTGGTTTTATGCATTGCAAAAATTGCTACAACTACATTAAAGCGTACCTGAGTAGGTTGTTGTGTTGACGAGGATCCTCCTGGCCAGTCTGTGCCGTAATGCTGCACGGTGTACCCTTGGTACGTCTCGGCAAACCAATGGTCGCGCTCCTGCACGTGCGACTGAATGCCCTGCGGCTGAATGCCATGTGCCAATGATCCCAACCCGTCCTCTTGGCGCTGCGGCGAGTCAGGGTCGCTGTTTGCAGTGGAACAACATCGCGTTTGTGACGAAGTTCTATGCTGCGCCTCCCTCCGTGACGAGGATAGCTAAAGCAGAGTGTTGTCCCCTCCCAAGTGTTACACCTCCCTCCGTGACGACGACGACTGAAGCAGAGTGTTGTCCCCTCGCAAGTGCTTTGCAAGAACAAACAGTGGTGTCAGATACATTCGAAAGGAGTGCATGGACAAGTATTGATGACAACAACTGGCAGACAGAAGACGTACCTGTGGCCCGAGGCGCGTCGAGGCTGAGCGACCGTAGCTCTGACGACTCGCAGAGTGCGATGGACGTGCGGAGGGAGGTGCCGAGGGAGGTGCCAAGGGAGGTACCAAGGGCGGAGGGGTTGGAGGGTGCCCTCGGTGTCCGCGATGCTGTATGTGAACGTCACTGTGGCGACCATAAGTTATGGTCCTCATTGCAGTCCTCGCGTCCTCGGTCATCGCACGCACCGCATGTAGGAGGCGATCAAATGTGCTATTGCGACCACAGTGTAGAGCTTCAGCACCCTCATGCTCGATACGATCAAGGCGGTAGTACTACAAGGAAACCGATAGTAAGTTAGAAACGTGTTACCGGATGAAATTTCTACGAAGAATGTTTTACCATCTCGTCGCGGCGTACCGCCCGATGACGATCGGGACCTGCTAGTACAACGGCATCTTGCATGACCTCCACTGGTCGCTGTGGCGCCCCTCTTCTCGTTTGCTTGCAATTGAATTTGGATATCTGAAAATGTAAGTCAGACATGTGGCTACTATGATACCGAAAAATGACATACCGGTGGGCCTTCTCGGTGAGAGGTCATCCCGGCAGCGGTGGCACCTCCTGGTAAAGGCCAAACTGTCTCATGACCCGCTGTGGATTGTACAGCTCGACCATGTGGGAGAAGATCGGTGGCGTGTCGTCAACCGGCGTCTCGTCCCGAGTGCACCGCAAGGATAACTGTAGGGCCGTGTATGCGCAGGGAATGCGATCCATGGCCACCAGATGACCTCGTCCTCATGCAGAGTCATGAATAGGTTATGAAACTCAAGGTACGCACGCCTCGGTCTCTCTATGGCCCAACCTAGGGTACCATGTGTCCAACGCATTCCCATTGTAGGCCCATCGACGGAGTCGTCACCTGTAGCATTACCGTAAAGCTTGACGCTCAACTCGAAAGAGTGCACGGTGCTCTGAAAATATGGTCGGCCAACAGGAAAGTGCTCCCATGACCATAGCTACAGCAGTTTGTAGCATACAGCGAGGACTGGCTCCCCACCAGTACTGTGCTGAGAGGCATCGCACGACCCTCGGTAAGTGCCACAAAGCACTACGGAGGCCCAACTATATTGTGGCACCTCGTCGGGTCGGGCGTCCACCAAAGACTCACCGAGATGGATGTAGCTAGGGTACACGCAGTCACCCTGAGTCGTAGGAAACAAGATCCATTCGAACAGGAACAAAAGGTACACAAGGAAGTGTGTCCTAACTGCCTCCACAGTCGCATGCTCGGGGCAGGTTATGTATTCCCGCAGCCAGGAATGTGGCACACCCGACATGTTGTCAGGAATCGAGTGACCGAATCTGTCAGCCATACGCACCTTCCAGTCCACTCGCCTCGGAGGTGGCACTATCGGAAGACCATGCAGTGGCAGACCTGTAAGCATAGCTACGTCCTCCAGAGTTACAGTCATCTCCCCCCACCGGAAGTGGAAGGTGTGAGTCTCTGGTGTCTAACGATCCACGAGCGCAGATAGGAGTGCCGCGTCAAACTGAAACGCGTGCGGTACGTCCAACATGCGGGCAAAGGGTAGGAGGCCGATGTCCCACAGTCTTGGGACATACCACTCGTCAAGAGCCCACCTCTCTCTGGGGGCGCTCATGAAAGGGATCGCTGGAAGGCTACGATAGCACAAAGAAAAATTTACCGCGCAACCAAGGAACCACCTTAAGTAATAGATCACGAGATTACCAATAGACGCGCCGACTCGTAGCGGAAGTAGAGCCGATGTAGCGAGTTGAAGCAGTCGTAGTCGTACTTGCTACGCGCCTTCTCCTCCTACTCCGATGAACGTTGCGAGTTGCGGATCGTCCTAGTGCTGATGCTTCGCAACAACACCTCCAAGGTATCCACACGTATGGGGCAAGGACACCACGCGCAGGAGTGCTAGCGCCGGCGGTGTGGTTGAGGAGAGCGTGGCTATTAGGGTTTCGGGATTTCTTCCAGAAAGATTGATCGATCACGTCACCCCATGCCACCGCCCCTCTATATATAGGCATCCATAATGGGTCCTGAACAGGAGGCCCATTAGGAACTCGTGGCCTATAAGAATTCGGATCACCATCCAAATCAAATCCTAGTCCTTTAAGTGTGTGACCCTATAGGTTCGTGTGTAATTAGTTGTGACTCAGAAACTCTTTCCCGATCACGAGTCGTCAGCGATACCTAGCAGCACATAACGATTCCTGAACACACACAGAATATATCGGACGAACCTTAATGCAATATGATCTACGACCAGGTCCTTATCACTTACGACCAGCTCATACTTAGTCACGACCAGTACATAATTAGTTACAACCAGTTCGTAACTCCTTACGACCAGTTCGTATCTAACTATGACCAGTTTGCAACTCCTTACGACCAGTTGGTGATTATGTTCGAGTAGTCTTCGACTAGGTCGCATCTCCATACGACTTCGACCAGTCTACGACCTCGGCCAGTCTACGACTTCAAGAACTGAACGACCTACTTGTGTATTCTCCCTTTGCCTCACGACATCTGGTTGAACTCCAAGTGAGATAAAATGTCATCCATGGACTGTTCAATACTTTCTCGATCAAGTGTCGAATAACTTCATGTGGTCGACACTTCGACCACTAGTGGCATGGCCATGCACTTTCTTTATTCGACCACAATGAGGGGTCCAGAGACATCTCTCCCGTTATGTTAGGAGGGGCAAATCCCATATCCGACCAGTCATATTCCTCCGCATGTTTCATAGCATACCCGAAAGCTACCTTTATAACTATCCAGTTACGGAGTAGCGTTTGGCAACCCCTAAGAGTGCTATTACACATGTAGGAAACCATGCTGATCTCAGGTCTAAGGATTATACATCATCATTGCTTGAGACCGACTAACGACACATAGAATCATAACAATCTCAATAGTGTCTCAAGGTGGGTCTTATCCAACACCATGTTCTCTAACATGTGTCCATATTATTGGTTTGATATCTCCATATCTATGACCTATGAAACATGGTCATCAACCGATACATATGCTAGTCTATTCATATGTGTCCTCATATGTTTTCGACCAGCGAACGTTTAAGAATAATTATCGTAGAAATACAAAGTTTCACAATCAAGTCACATACTTGATGATAAATATTAACGATATAATTCTAAGAACAAGGTAACACATTATCCAAAATTATGAACATAATGTAATATAATCATCTCTATGATTGCCTCCAGGGCATATTTCCAAAACCTCAGGACTAGGCTCGGAGGGTCGACGCCGGACGACCACACCAGGCATCGGTGTCGCCCGTCCCAGCGTGCGTCGAGCAGCTCATACGGGCTTTCAACTGGAGGCTGCGCCATCTCCTGCCGAGAGATAAACAACATGTTAGTACACATATAAAACATAATGTATGGCATAGAAAAAGAAATCGAAACATATGACAACAAAATGTAAGACAAAGTGAATAACACCATATACACACCCGTGCAACATAACAGTAGATATGACCATAATGAGTTAGCATATGACCCACAGAACATAACATTACATCCGTACACAAAGGCATGGATTGGCAACGATACAACTCATACTGGGCATTAAAACAAGCATGCAAAATCACGACTTAGTAATTGTATCTTGGGCGCTACGGTGCGCTGCTTGTGCTAGGTCTGTTTAGGCAGCGACTGATGGAGTGGCCAACCGTCTTGCATAGTCTGCATCTGGGGCGACGAACCCGTTGCCCGCGCTGACTGTCGTCCATGTCTTCCGGATGCGTCGTGATTGGCGTCTTCCACAGCGGGGGTGCTTCAGTGCGTCATTGGGCACCCACTTCACCTGCCCCAGCCAGAGGTCCTTGTAGTGCATGTCCATCCTGTACGAATGGAACTTGGCACTCCAAGTGCCATACAGGTGGTGGATGTCGTAGTACTTGGAGATGTAACGCTCGGAGGCCTGGCGCCACACCGCGCACGCCACGTACACATGGGAGCATGGTTTGTGGAGAAGCTGCGGCTTGTTGTAGGTGCACGACGCTTCGTCACCAATCGTGCTAACCTACTTCCGATCCCCTCTAGCGTGGCCCATGACGTACTTCTCCCTGAGCCAGATCTCGAACTTCTGCCTGACGCCATCCATGGTACGAGCAGCGTGCGAACGAGCCTTGCTTATCTTCTTCTCCATGTAAGCATGCATTACTTCCGAGAATTGCTTGCCATCCTCCAGATGCTTATTGGCCATCATGGCTCTGTTAACGAAGTAACCGATAGTACGGTTCCAGCTCTCCTCCACGATCACAGTGATCAGCAGGGATCGGACACCCTTGAGGACACCGTTGTACACCTCCGACATGTTGGTCGTCATGATCCCGTACCTTGCACCATCGGTGTCGTGCAGCATGGACCATTTCTCCAGGTCAGGTGCGTGCGAGTTAACCCACTGTGTGAACTCCCCAACTCTCGTGGACCCTCTTACCGCTACACCTGCCTCGGCGTCCGCCGAGTTCCTTAGATGCTTCCCAGTCTCCTCGTCGAGCTGTCTCCACACCGCATCGAACTTCCACCTTTGGTTCTACATACAGAGCTTCTTAAACATCTTCATCAGGTCCTTGCTCCGAAACCTTGTGTGGAAGTTCGTTGCAAGATGCCTCATGCACCAGCGGCTCCTGACATCATTCCACTGGAACAACGGCTGTGTCCCATTTTGCATCGTGCTCAACGCAGACAACAACCCAGCATTGCGGTCCGAGATGACACACACATCTTGCCGGTCTTGCACCACCGCCTGCTTCACATTGGACAGGAACCATAGCCAGCTTTCGGTGCTCTCGCTCTCAACAATTACAAAGGCCACGAGGAGTAACTGGTCGTTCGCATCGGCTGCAACCGCGGTGAGGATGGTACCCTTGTACTTCCCGGATAGGAAGGTGTCATCCATCGTTAGCATGGGACGACAATGCTTGAACCCTTCGATTGCCTGACGAAAGGCCCAAAAGACCTTGTCAAGAACAAAACAATTGGGCCCCTCCCTCAGATGCACTCGGTCAACCTTGTTTATGTATGTCCCGAGATTTGATTCTGCGATTTGATGCAGCATTCTTGGGACTAGGTTATAAGCCTCTTCGAATGTGCCAAACATTCTCTCCACGACCTTCCGTTTCACCCGCCATACCGTCTTGTAGCTCACTTGGAACCCCACCATATTCGCAACCTCCGCCATTAGAAGCTTTGGGGAAATGCTACATCTTCAGCCACGAGGTGGCTTATCAGGCTGGCAACATACGAGGATGTCATGTTGCAGTGCCTATGAAGCGGCTCAGTTAGCTCGCACGTGTGGTCCTTTAGCACCGTGATCCGAAAGCCCGTGGCCGCGGCTGTGAATCGCTGCGCACGGACCTTGCCAGCACAGGATTTTTTAACACACCTAACGATGTAGGTGTCGGGGTTGAACCTCTGCATCCGATACGTCCGGCCAATGTTAATAGCATATCTAGCAATAGCATGATGGGCGGCGCTCTTGTTAGGGAAGCGCTGCCCTAGGAGCAGGGTGTCTTCATTGAACCCCCAGTCGGCCCCCTCCGGCTGTGGCAGCACCAGCGATGTCATTACGATGTCGTCCAATCTAGAGGGGACGTAAGCAGTGTCGGTGGTCACAACACCACCAACAACACCTCCTGTAGCAGCTTCTCTGTCTTTCTCGTCTTCAGAACTGGTTGTTTCCACGTCCTCCTCTTCCTCGCTTTCCACCTCTTCCACCTAGTCGGCCAAGTACTCGTGGTAATCAATACGGGCTGCCCACCATCTCTCTACTCCTTCGTTGGGCTCGAAGTTGTCTGCACACCTCCTCAGGTCTCCATCGCCCACTTCCTCGCCTGCGTCTTCTCCAACACCAGAGACCAAAGCAGGCTCCTCCTCACCAACAGCCTCACCAGAACCACCCACATCAGACGTCCCCGTCCTCTCCACGAACTCAACATAGACCATCGGCCGCGCAAAGATCTCAGCAGCAGGGTTGCAAACAACCCCCATGTAATTGGCCCATGAAGCATCACTTTTCACCTTCATAAGTTGCCAAACGGTCTCCCCTCCATCACCCACCACCGAGACATACAACGCCTCGATGCGCAACTTCATCCTTGCAGTGGCGCGATCGAACGCGGACCGCACGCATCGCCTTAGCTCCGAGAGGCTCATGTCCCTCAAACCCAGCGCCCGGATCATTTCAGGCCGCAATTCGACAGGTTTGCCCCGTACAGTCCGTCGCGTACGAGAGCGTTCCCGTGGAATACGAATAGATCTTGAATCTCCGCCATAAAGTACCTAACACATGTGCATATAAAACCACTAAATTATATGTAATGCTCGCACCATCCACTTATTTGTGGGTTTTCCAAATGAATTCTTCCACAATTTTAGTCATGGTTAGCTATAGAATAACATTTCATGAACAACAAAAATTGATTCATATGAATTTTCTATGAAATGTTGAACTTAATTCAATTCATACTGTGAAAATAATTCTTAACCGAATTTAATTCCAATTCGCAAATTATCAGTGCCAGTAACAAGTTTCAAACCTATTCTAAGTTAAAGTACAATAAAAATGGAAACCAACAAAATTGGTTTCACTAAATTTGAAGTTACTATCAAATAGTTATGGATTTTTTAAGTTGTATGAATTTACAGTGCAAAAACTAAATCACTTTACAAATGCCTATTGTATTTAAAAATTTGTCTACTCGAGCTAAACCTAGCCTCTACCACTGACATGCGGGGTCTATTGTACAGTGTTCTTTTTCATTTAATTTCCGAATTAAAAGCCAACTGACAGGTTAGGCCTGTTTGTCATTAACTCGGTCCATGGCATACTGCATAGACCAAAGGTCAACATGGCCGGTCAAGGATCCATGGACCACGCACGTGGTGTACGCGCTCAGTGGGACCTGATCGTCAGCGACACTAAGTCTTCTAATTACATGATAATCACACTAAACCTTCTAATTACATGCTAATCACACTAAGTATTCTAATTTTACATCCGAACGCTAAGTTTAAATACACATACTGCACAACACTAATTACTAAGTTGCTATAATAAGAATCTACCATTTTATCTAATTATATGCTAATCACATTGCTAAAACTATAGCCCTATGCGAATAACAACTACCTTCTCTAGATGCTCGTCTTGACGATGCACGCGCGAGCTTCAACTGCTCTCTGCTCAATTCCTCTCTGCTTGGCTTCTCCCTTCTCTTCCTCTTTGCTTCTCTTCCTCTAGCTCTCTTCCTTTCAATTTCTAAAAATCACTCAGGCAACGTTCGGCTCATTTTATTAAAGGCGAGGAGCACCGGGCGCACAGATTCCACCGCACGGAGCGGCGCGTGGCAGGGCCCGGGTGGGCGCGCTGGCGCGCAGCGCCGCATGGCGGGGGAGCGCACTTGCTGCCGCGCCCGAGCGCAACAACAAAGTTGCTGCCGTGCGGTGCGGCAGCACCTAGGTGCTGCGGTCGGTGAGCGTAGCATTTCAGTAGCTGCTGTCCTGCACCGCAGCACGTGCGAAGAGGGGGCCAAAAATGGAATTTTCGAGATATGAGGGCCATTTTTGGAATTATGTTGCTCTATGGGGCCAATTGGGTCCAGAATTCCAGCGCGAGATGGGGCTCAGGGTTAGGGCAGAGCGACTGAGCGAGGGGGGATAGGACGAGGAAGACACTGCTCGGTTGGGCTGGGCCGGGGACTTCAAATTGGGCCGAAATATTTTGACCGGCACTGTTTCTTACCGGTAGCCACTGGTAAGACCGAAAATCGGCAGTAACTGGCGAAATTTCGCCAAAAACGTTTTCCCTAGGGGGTAGAAGAGAAATTTATGGTGATATGGCCTAGCTAGATGACGTGTTTGCTGATTCTATTGTCTGGTATGCTACATCAGCCAAAAACCAGTGATGTGGCATCTACGTGGCAAAACCCACTACTGAAACCAAACGTAGGGGGTGAAAACCGAACTATTTCGATAGTCGAGGGGGGTCGGTTACCCAGTTTCATAGTTGAGGATTCATTTTTTTCGACAAACACAATAATTGAGGGTCAAACGGAATCATTCTTAAATTCAAACAATTCCTACAGACTTATTTAGGAGAACAAATGCTCCTGCCAACCCTTCTATCATCCGACAATATATAAGAAGCACTTGTTTCCACCTCCATTTCCTGCTTTCCCCCCTCCTGTATACAACAGCACAATACAACCAACGGTAGGAATGGCGACTTACACACGAGTATAGGAAAAGGGTTAACGAAACCCAGATACATAATAACGATGATGCTGTGGGTGTATGAATGGGATGCATTGGGAAAGAAGAGAGGAGGCCTGCTGCAGACCATCATAGGCATCTCTAGCACCCACGTCCTTCAGCCTTCAGGACACAGCAAACCATCTTTCATCTCTTCGGTATCAAGTTCACTGATCGGAGATTGGAGTAATGCACAACTAAACTTATTTTCACCGACTAATTTTTTCTCTATACAAACTACTTTGATAATTGTATTAATCATGCTATCCCTAAACATAGGCTAACAATATGATACTACACATGATGTTGCTTGCTAACCTACAATGGTTATTAATTAATCATGCTATCTCTAAATATTTGCTAATAATCTATCACGACATATGACGTTAATGGCTAACCTACCATAGTTTAAAGAATATACTTGTACAAAACAATACTACAAACTCACCGTCGTGGTCGTCGATGCAAAACGAACTCTTTTCTCATCTTCTTCTTCTTCCTCCCATCTTCTTTTCTCCTCTCCTTCTTCCTCCCCTCCTCTTTTTTCCTCTCCTTCTGCTCTCTTTCTTTTCTTTGGGCTCTGGGCTCGGCTCGCTCAACCGAATGGCGACAATTCGGCCGTGTGCGTGGTTTTAAAGTCACCCTAAGTCGTCATACGGTTGTGCGACTTGGGCCTAGGTGAAACATAGTCGCCAAACCGTATGGCGACTAGAGTCATATCGCCAAGCCGTATGACGACAATGCCTCGGAGGGTGAAATCGCCATTTTATTGACTAGAGTCATATCGCCAAGCCGTATGACGACAATGCCTCGGAGGGTGAAATCGCCGTTTTATTGATCGATTCGCACATGTGTTGCACTTTGGTTGGGCGACTATACCCCGACGCGAGGTTATTTATGTAGAATAAATAAATGGTATTATTTCTTTAATTCCGAATAAAAAAAGATTATTTTGAAAAAAAATTCTCACCATTATGTCTGCTTTCTCGCCAAGCGCCATAGTCAACTCTTGCTATGTGTTAGATGGGTTATTTGTCGATTTATTTCAATCACATGAATATTAAAAAGTTTTAGCGGAGATGAGTGTCATAACACATATTGTCATACAACTTATCAAAGTCTGTCCCATATTGTTTAAATCAATCAATAGACACTTTTAGGATGGCACAATAAAAGCATAGAATCCTTCCTTAGAAACCGAAGAACATAATTTTATTACAAAATAGCAGAAACAGAGTGGTCTCGTGACCATATAAATGGAATACAATGTGATGCGCATACGACATTACGACTAGGAACAATCTTTATGGAGTTGCAGAACATACCATGCATCAGGAAGACAGGAATATAACATCATAGGAAAAAACGGAGTTCAGATTCAGAAAACAAGTTAGACAGAGTTAGCAGCAGTCTCGTCCTCGGCGGCTCTGCCTTCAGAAGCAGTCGGGTATTCGCCTTCTTCATCATCATCTTCTTGTTCCTTGGCTTCGGGTGGCTCCGGCCTCTGGAACCTGTCGGCAAAGGTCTCCATCCCCATGAATGACAAGAGGAGCCAGACATAAGTGAGCAGCTCCGGACCTTCACCCAGGCTCTTGGCGTGCAGGTAACCCCTGCACCTGCCGGCAGAATAGCAGAGCATCTCCACCCACACCCCCTCGACCACCACCCACCTCTTTTCCTCACCGGGCAGCTCCATCAACGCTTTGGCCAGCCTGCATGCGTTGGGAACCAGAGTTCCTATGTCGTCATTTTGTCGCCCGGGAGACTGCTGTGCCCTGCGAAAAATCCCATGAGCGAGTCCGGTTTCGTCGAGCACTGTCTCACCGGCCAACATTAGCTCGACGTCATCGCAGGCGACGGTGAAGATACCCTTCCTGGTCCCGGGCATCAGCATCTCAGGGCGGATGAAGAGCAGGTAGGCCATGTAGTTTGATATCACTCTGCTTCGAGCGGCGCACGCTTGGCCGTGAGGGGATGTGCTTTGGTGGTGAAAGCAGAGGTCCGTGGCGATGTGCCAGAGAAGGACGCTCCTGTCGAACGGCATGTTCAAGCTCCACCCCAGCCGGTTGTCGCGTCCCAGGCGGTGCCTCCTCAGCGTCCACTGGCCCCGATGGCTGTTGAATCTCCTGTAACTGGCAGCGTCGCGGATGTATCCCTTCCATCCATCCTTCACATATCCTAGAACCAACTCTGTGATTTCATCATCTAATGTCAGCTGCTCTATATACCAATGCATGTTAACATAGTTCTTGCAACAGACAACCGAGGCAATATTCATCAAAACGGTGGGTCTCTTTTTACGAGCACAGGTCGACAAGAGGCTAGACTTGTAAACCTGGCTAAATGGAAGTCCAGCGAGTGCGATGCAAGGGCCGATGAACATGGATAGGAGATCCAGCACAGCGGTACAACAGAACAAGATGTAAGTTACCTTGACATCGCTCGCTTTGTAACCATCTTTGTGGCTTGTGGAGAAGAGGAGGACGGAAGCTAAGGTCAGGAACGGAAGCAAGAAATTCAAATAGAAGCCGAGAACACTGAATAACACCATCTGTTTTGTGTAGATGGTCCCGAATGTACGTCCAAGCTCGTGTTCCAATTGTCTAAATACACGTTGGCCACCAAACCCCATTAGAAGCTGTAGGCTTATAAGCCTACGGGAGTATGGAGGCGATATGTCTACAAATAGCCTGCGGAAGTAGTGATGTTCATCGAATCTGTCCATTTGATCGCTGACAAACTTCATTTGCTCTTGATCGCTGGCAAACTTCGTCTCCTGTACGCAATTCCTTGCATTTTCTACAAATTCTTGCAGCGAAAGGTCGTGCTCTTCTTCCTTTTCTTCTTTCATTCGTTTTTCTATGGAAGTAAAATATGGAGCAAAGGAAGTAAAGAAACTGCAGCAAGCAAGGAAACTTGGTACCCTTCGTGCGGACAGAGAGGAAGAGGTAACCATGCTGTTGACGCTGGCGTTCTTCAGGGCCCATGGCTTCTGGCTGAATTTGATAATCCCAACGACGAACAGCAAGATTGCGGCCTGCAGCAACCTCTTCTGCCCGGACCACGACTTGCAGAACACGTACAGGGCGATTGTGATCTGGGATACCATGGTCACGACATGCCGTCTCCACAGCTCGTTGTCTTCGATGCTGTAGGCAGTCATCGGGTGCTGGCCGCCGAGGTGGATGAGGAGGACAGGCGCCCATAGGGCCTCCAGGACACCGCTCCCATCCATCGCGGCAACCTGCTTGTGGCGGTTGAAGAGGGTGGCAAGGGAGTATATCGCCAGAGCGTCGCCAGCTAGGTAGCCAAGCCAAACGAACACTCTGAACCAGGATGGAACACACCCGCGCACCATGGTGGAGAAGAAGAGGAAGTACTGGACGAAGAGGCTACCGAGCACGAGAATGCGCAGCTGCCATTCACCCCACCATTGCACAGCGCTTGAGAAATCCATCCCCCCCTCTAGACGGAGGCTTACCATGGAGTGGCAAAGAAGTCTTGGCTAGCATAGCTCTTAAATTGAAAGGAATTGATGTTTGTTCTAGCTTCCGCGGACACTTGTTAATATAATAATATGATGAGTGTTACTGTTGTTGACACTGCAAACTCTAAGTTTCCTGAATGAGACACTGGTGCAGGGGTTCTGAATACAACAGATGAATTATTGGAATGAACAGGCTGTTGTGCATTGGTTCTGGTTCTCTGCAAATAATTCTGATAAACTCTATGTTGTATCGTCTTTCTTTTGCGAAATTCTTCCAACTCACGACGAGAATCTTCTATGAGTACAGTTTTATCAACCATCTGCTGAAAATCCGCGTAGTCATTACCCACAACTTGCAATTTCAGGCTAGGGTTAAGTCTACGCTTGAATCGTTGCTAACATGTATTGTCCGTAGCAACATCTTCTGGAGCATAGTGAGAAAATTGAGTGAACTTTTTGAGGTACTCACTCAAAGACATGTTTCCTTGCTGTAGATCACGAAATTCATTCTTTTTCATTTCCACTATACCATCTGGAACATGCGATTCACGAAAAACTGTAGAAAACTATTTCCAAGTAATAGCTTGCGAATTCTCATGAACTACGGTATAGTTCTCTCACCATTATGCGGCTGTATCTTCCAACTTATGTAAGGCATAAATAACTTTCTCATGATCCTTGCATTGAGCAATCACGAGCTTTTTCTCAACAGATCGAATCCAATCTTCTACTTCCAAAGGTTTTCACGAATGAGAAAATATAGGCAGATGTGTTCTCATATACATTAATGTCGTAGTGAGAAGACTAGACAGTGAGAAGTGGAGACCCCTCGTGCAGTAGAGACGAGGGGGCTAAACAGGGGCTCGGTTTGTATATCTTTTCTCCTTCTCTTAAGTTACAGGGTAGAGGGGCTATTTATAGCCTCCTGATATGATACATGAAAATACGTATATACCCCTAACAAAGTACATTTGACCTAGGGGCAGCAGGGTCTTTTACGCGTCCTATGCGTAGCCTCTGGTGTATGATGCACCCTCGTGGACATGGTCTATCTCCGAGGGGGGTGCCGCGGGAGTGCCGCCGAGCGGGAAGCGCAGACCCGGGGAGCACCGCCTGCGGGTGAGAGCCATGAGGGGGGAGCGCCGCCTGGGGGAGCTCAGATCGGGAGAGCTCCCCCTATGCTAGGGTTGGGACGGGGGTGCGGGAGCGGGAATAGGTTAGTGGCCTAATGGGCTTATGGCCTTATGGCCTGTGGGACGGGAGCTTAGATCGGGCCGGGCCGGGTTTTTTCGGGTTGAAATTTCCAGCTCGAGCCTGGCCCGAAAAAAGAATCCAGACATATGTAACAGGTCCGAGCCCGACTCGAGATTAAAGCCCGGCCTGGTGCAGCCCAGCTCGAAAAAAATATGTCGGGCTCGGGCCGGACTGTCCATGAACAAATCCAGTGACAAGGCGGTGGACGAATGGTCGTCGTTCCTTATCTCGAGCTTCTCAGGAAGGACGTGCGCAGAGCAAGAGAGGGACGACGCCTGTCTTTGGTTGCCTCCCGTGTGACCCGCGATGTGACCAGCGACGTGGAGCAGCGCCCTGGCCCCATGGCCCTCTCTGGTCCTTGCCTCTTCCACGTGATGGAGCAGCAGCACCAAGCAATACTTTCCCCTGTGTTTCCTTCTAGCTAACACCGGACTGAACGCAGTTGTTTTGTTCCTGGAGCTTTCTGCTCCTCTTTTTTCTTTTTGTATTTCTTCTCTCAACTTCCTTAACCCATTGTTACATGACCGCTTGGCCTTTTAAAGACAGAGTTCTTAGACTCAAACGGACTCAGGAACCAACTCGGAAACCAAAAACTAAAACAGAAACAGAAAGGAACAAAGAATTCCAAAAACAAGATGGAGCGGGTGGAGGCGAGGGGGTAATTTTTTTTTAGAAATAATATATTTTTTAAAAATATTTACAAAACTAGGTCACCACTCCCAAAAATTGCAAAAATAGGTTCTGTGCTTGATTCATCGGCGGCAGTTCTATCGCCGATTGAATCGGCGGCAGGAACCTGCATAAATGGCGAGTTAGTGTCGCCATTCAATAGCGATAAAATCTATAATTTTAAATATAGCAAATAAACTCAAAAAATTACAAGAAAATTTGTGGAGCATCCTGATAGAGTTTTTTGCTTGTGTAATTTTTTCATAATTGTATCCCTTATACATTTGTCTATAAAATTCATTTAAGTATAATATTTGTATAATTTTTAAATATACCAGATGAGGTCTAAAAATTTTGAATTTTTTTGTGAACGCTCCTTACATAGTGTAATTGTTTCTGTAATTTTTTGAGAATTTTATATACTCTGAAATTGTCTATACAATTATGAATTTAGGTTTCCAATACAATGTACTTGATTGTATACCCTTATTTTTAGAGACAATTTCAGATCATATAAAATTCTGAAAAAATTACAGAAACAATTATACTATGTAAGGAGTTTTCACAAAAAAATTCATAATTTTTGGACCTCATATGGTATATTTACAAATTCTACAAATAGTCTACTTAAATGAATTTTACAGACAAATATGTAATGTATAAAATTATGAAAAAATTATACAAACAAGAAAACTCTATCAGGATACTCTACAAAAAAAATTGATAATTTTTTAAGTTTATTTACTATATTTAAAAATTCATAAATTCCTGTCGCCAGCTGAACTGACGACAGGAACATGCCCCCGCTGTACAGGGTTCTTGTCGTCAGTTCAACTGGCGATAGGAACCTGTCGTCAGATGAACTGGCGACAGAAACCTATTTTTGTAATTTTTGAGAGCGGTGACCTAGTTTTGTAAATATTTTTAAAAAATATATTATTTAAAAAAAATTTCGGCAAAGGGCAGGGTGTGGCATTGGGGCAGTGCGTGAAGGAAGAGGTAGAGGGAGGTGTCGAGCAGGATGCTCTTCGAGCGACGCCGTCACTTCGAGTTAGTCGATGGAATCGAGGGGGTAGCAGGGAAAACGTTACCGAACGCCAAAAAAATTCGGAGGCTAGCTGTAGCCCGGTTACCGGCGGGTATTTCGGAATTTTTTCGGCCAAAATTTTCGAATCCCAGTTTGAAATTCTGCATTTTGCCAGCCGAAATACGTTTACGTTTGGTATAGCTGCGAAGTATTTGTTGGTCTGAATGTCTGGTGATTTAATTTTATAACTTGTTCTGCTTATTCTACAGCTTGTGCTATTGAGATTCTGACTTTTAATATTTTCTTGTTCAGTGTGTGATCAAATGTTCTTTACAGAACTCACCAAGGAGGCTTCAGAAATAGCTGGCTGTTTCAGGCTCATGACGACCAATCCTGAATGGTCATACCAATTGAAACTGAATAGCACCCAAAAAATCTCCTCGATTCAGTAGAAATCCAACTCAAAATCCTTAACTTGAAAATTCCTTACAGAACAAACAGCAGTGGAAAAGAGATCAAGAAGATGAGAGATAGGGAGAGGAGGAGGCGGGACTCGGGAGTCGGGAACTCGGGACGCAGGAGCTCACCTCACGGAGTGTCGGCGACGCCGACTGAGCCGCTGGCCCGCTGCCGAAGCCGCCGCTGCCGACAGAGGTTGTCACGCCCGGAGACACCTCACAGAGTCACAGCCGTGGAAAACGCGAAGGTGGACGGACCTCGCGGCCGGGGACCTCGCCTCGCGTCCTCGAGACCTCGCCTCAGCAGCAGAGCAGCTCAGCTCAGTACGAACTCCGAAGCAGGCGCCGCCGAATTCGCCACAGCGCGAGATGGGGTTCAGGGTTAGGGCAGAGCGACTGAGCGAGAGAGGGGATAGGACGAGGAAGACACTGCTCGGTTGGGCTGGGCCGGGGATTTCAAATCGGGCCGAAATATTTTGACCGGCACTGTTTCTTACCTGTAGCCACTGGTAAGACCGAAAATCGGCAGTAACTGACCAAATTTCGCCAAAAACGGGAGGTAGAAGAGAAATTTGTGGTGATGTGGCCTAGCTAGATGACGTGTTTGCTGATAGTCTGGGATGCCACATCAGCCAAAAACCAGTGATGTGGCATCTACGTGGCAAAACCCACTACTGAAACCAGACGTAGGGGGTGAAAACTAAACTGTTTCGATAGTCGAGGGGGTCAGTTACCCACAACTTTATAGTTGAGGGTTGATTTTTTTAGACAAACGCAATAGTTGAGGGTCAAATAGAATCCTTCTTAAATTCAAACCATTCCTACAAACTTATTTATGAGAACAAATGCTCCTGCCAACCTTCCTATCATCCGACAATATATAAGCAGCACTTGTCTTAACACGTTTCCGCCTCCATTTCCTGCTTTCCCCCCTCCTGTATACAACAGCACAACACAACCAACGGTATTAGGAAGCTAGGAATGGCACCTTACACACGAGTACACGACTACACGAGTATAGGAAAAGGGGTTAACGAAACCCAGATACATAATAACGGTGATGCTGTGGCGTATGAATGGGACGCATTGGGTAAGAAAAGAGGAGGCCTGCTGCAGACAATCATAGGCATCTCTAGCACCCACGTCCGTCAGCCTTCAGGACATCAACTTTTGCTTCCTCTGTGCAGAGATGGATGTACGTCGTCGGTGTACTGATGCGCCCTATGTGACGCCAAGGTGGCTTCCAATATCAGCAGCAAGCCTCCTCTCGTCTCTTCGGTATCTAGTTCACTGGTTGGAGATTGGGTTAGCGTAGGCCCAAGAGCGTTGAGGCAATCAGGGTGCCTTGCCAATTGCTATTGGCCTTTTTCAGGGCTTTTAAATTATCACTGACGCCGTAACATTTGTCGAAATCAAACTATTTGCACCATGATGGTAATTTCTTTTTTCTCTCTCCGTAAGAAGGCATGCGGCAGCACCCGAGGAAATTTCTACCGCCCGGACATACCAGCGGGCCCGGTGAATTTTGCATCTGGTAAAAAAAAAAACAGTAGAATTTGAATTTTTAGATTTTAAATAAGTTTCAGTACTCACACACATCCGTATTGTTTCCCAAAGTCGACTGTATCTATGACCTAGTACATGCCGTCGCCTTCATCTTCAAAACTCAATGCATGTTTAGTTTATACCTAACATTGCCATAAATAAATAACTTTAAGCAATTGTTACGACCGCTGCTGGTGATGCTCAGAATAACTTGTCGGGTGGGTGCAGAAGAGGCTGTCGAGTGCGCAAGCCTAGTTCTCGTTTCCCTTCAAACGAATGGGCCGTCTAAAGTGTGGGCTGCTGAAGATTCGGACTGGTGACACTGGAAGCGGAGATTGTCGTTTATTAAACCGTAACTGAAGTCCCTGGAAAGGGCAACGATTGTAAAGAGACTCTGAACATCCTCCTCCTCCTGTTCTTGGCTCTTCTGTTCTTCCCTCATCTCCTTTCCCCTTTCCCAAAATACCTTCCGCTACCTTGGTGTTATATTTTGATCGAATATAATTGGGGAACGTAACAAATTGGTATCAGAGCCAGGTTCCTAGCACCAAGGACGATCTGGAGAGACCCAGATATCACACGCGCGCCCAGGAGAAATCCATGGCCATGGAGCAGGAGTTGGTCGCACTGACTCGGGCGATTCAAGCGCAGAGTGCGATCATGCAATCACTAGTCGAATCCATGGCGGAGATCAAGCCAGCGGTGCTGGAGTTGAAGGAGTGGAAGCCGGCGATGGAGGCTAAGGTGGAGGAACTGCGAGATGAAGTGGTGGAGTTACGCGATCAAGTCAAGCAGGTAACTCTAGTTACAACCCCCATGATCAAGCCAGTAGAGATGCCTCCCCTGTTGCCAATTCCGGAACATTTGAAAACCAAGGAAGATGAAGGCTATGGGCAGAGAGCAACAGGCAACCAGGTTCACAATCAGAGACGGGAGAATCTCGTCTCCGATTGTCTGTCGGGTAATGGAACACAAGGTTTTTACCCATTACCCATACCTCCTTCCGAATTAGGGGAGAATGGCAATCGATTTCAAGGAACTTACAACCATCAACCTATGCCACCGAAACTGGATTTCCCTCAATTTGATGGGGAAAACCCAAAGGCTTGGAGGTTAAAATGTGAGGTATATTTTGGAGTCTGTGGAACCCGAAGGGATTTGCGAGTTGGTGTTGCTGCTATGCATTTTGTCGGTAGTGCGGTGATGTGGTTACATTCTACACAATCTCATCTCCAGTATGCTAGATGGGAGGAGTTTGCTGAAGAAGTTTGTCTGCGATTTGGAAGAGAGGAGTTTCAGCAACAACTCAGGCAGTTCAATCGCCTGAAACAGAATGGTACAGTAACTAAGTTCGCGGAGAATTTCAATGAATCCATGCACAACTTGCTTGCTCACCACACTTGGGACCCAATGTTTTTTGTGACACAATTCACTGATGGCTTAAGGGGTGAAATCAGGGCGGCGGTGATCCTACATCAACCGAAGGATCTGGATACCGTGATTTCTTTGGCATGCTTGCAGGAGGAAGTTCTGGAGACGATGCGACGGGAGACGCGTCGGCCAGAGTTTTCATCTGGGGGGCGGCAACAAACGCGCATGGCGTTGCCATTGCCGGCACCACCTGGAAGACCACCACCAATTAACATGGGAACCCGAGCGGAAGATAGAAGGGGTGTGGATGGGGCACAAGCAAGTGGTCCTGATGACCGAATAGCTGCTCTTCGGGCATATCGTCGTGCTAAAGGATTATGTCATACTTGTGGGGGAAAATGGAATAGAGAACACCGATGTGGTCCTACAGTCCAACTGCATGTGGTGCAGGAGATGTGGGAGATGGTTCAGGAACCTAACTTGGAGATAGCTCCATCAGAAGAAGGAAGCTCACATGGAGAAGAAGTATTAGCAATTTCAGTAGCTGTGGTAAATGGCAATGAATCACCTAAAACAGTGAGATTGAAGGGTAGTATTCAAGGAATTGATGTTATGATCCTGATTGACTCGGGAAGTACGCACAGCTTCATGGGAGAGGCATTGGCCAGCAGGTTGCAAGGTGAACAGGAAGCATCCAAAAGAATTCAAGTCAGGATTGCAAATGGAGGCGTACTGATGAGTACAAGAGAGTTTCCTGATTGTCTTTGGCAGGTTCAAGGAGTACAATTCAGAACCACCTTTAAGGTTTTGGCATTGGGGTGTTATGATCTTATTATAGGAATGGATTGGTTGGAACAAAACAGCCCGATGACTATCCATTGGCGCAAGAGGACTTTAACATTTATGTACTTGAGTAAACTGGTTGTCCTAAGGGGGTGGAAGGAAGAGGTTCCTAATGGAAAGTGGCAGACAGAACTCCTAGAGTTGTTACCACCTGCAGACTGAGTCCAATTGTGCTCGTGCAGGCATCAACAAACTCGATTGCAGAAGGCGTAAACGATGCATTGTCGAATACTCCGATGTGTTTGAGGAACCACGAGGTCTGCCGCCAACCCGAGTGTTTGACCATGCTATTCCTTTGCAGCCAGGTGCTCAACCAGTGAATATACGACCATATCGTTATTGTCCAGAACAGAAGGATGAGATTGAAAGACAGGTGAAGGAAATGCTTGGTCAGGGAATCATTCAGGCCAGTGCTAGCCCGTTTGCTTCGCCGTTGCTGCTAGTTCCGAAGAAGGATAAGACATGGTGCTTTTGTGTGGATTATCGACATTTGAATGCCATCACCGTGAAGAACCGCTATCCATTGCCAATCATCGAAGAGCTGTTAGATGAGTTGGCCGGCTCCAAGTGGTTCACCAGTTTAGATCTGAGGGCGGGATACCACCAGATACGTATGAAGCCGGAGGATGAGTATAAGACTGCGTTCAAAACACATCAAGGGCACTATGAATTCAAGGTCATGCCGTATGGGCTAACCAATGCTTCGGCCACCTTTCAAGGGGTAATGAATACGATCTTGGAACCTGTCGGGACCCAAAAATACAATTCTGGACCCTCTGTGTATACTGCACTAGTCCAGGATCACGCTAGTGCACACAGTGGCAACATCGATGAAATATCATTTCCATATGCAAAGATGACTAATAAATAGGCAAATAACAATAAATATCAGAGTAAAGACCTTAAGGTCAAAGCTTACAATTAATGCCTCAGAAGGCGAATAGCTCAATGAACCTGCAGCTGAACGAAATGGAATAACTTCAGTGAAGCCCATCCATATACCCACAGGCAATCGGCTGGGGTGCGCGACCTAGTTCTTTTCGATCCTTGAAGTAGACCTTGTTGGCCGACGATTCCTCTATTTCTGTAGGTTTGGGCGCAAGTTTTACAACAAGCGTGAGTACACAACCGTACTCTCAAGTCATACCACAGAATGCAATGTATAGATGCAGGCTTATTCCAAAGGAAATGGCTTCTGTGGTTATTTTGCAGAAATGCAACATTTGCAATTGAATAAATAATAGATTGAAAGCATAATTCAAAACAAATAGACAATATTAATTTAACATTTGTTTTCACAAAGACACATAGCCTAATCAAATTCTTTCACACAGCCATATGACTTAAATCACACAGCTGTCCCTTCCCAAAGATTTTATGAAAATCTACCCGTCGTGTGAAATCCCCGAGCATGTCCATGACCGCGGACGCGGCTATTCGAATAGATTGTTTAACACTCTGCAGAGGTTGTACACTTTACCCACAAGATGCAATCAATTGGATCAGAGCTGATCACAACAAAACTTTTCAGAAACTTCATCTCAAACATTGACATTCCCAGTGTGCTTACAAACCGCTATACCAGCTCACATAGAATTGGTATAACACACACCACCGAGGAAGCGACGAATCGTCCCGCGATGCAACCACCAAGTAGTCACACCTCCACCCTGGCACACAGCCTAACCTATCCACCTGAACATCAATGCCGAGAATCCATAACTTACTAAGTTAGACCCGTCCCATACCAGGCATATGGTCGTACAGTAAGGCTCAGTTCAATAGCGCACAAAGTTAAGTCCTTAATTGACCAAGGCAAGACTTCCATATTCTAACTATGCCACACAGATTATCATTCCCAAGCACACAGCTTCCACCATATCACACAGCTTCAACCACTTGCCTCAGTCTAAATCCTTTACCACCCAGTTGGTTTTGGTGCAACACATGCCATCACGAAGTAATAACATACAGCACACAGCTTTACACAAAGTTCCATAGTCACTTAGTCATATTTAAATAATTGCAACTTATATGAAATGTGAGACTCGTAGCATGGCTAAGCAATTGTACTCGCATCTAACCAACCCACGTTGGTAATACCATAGCACCAACTAAATAAACCAATCTAGGGTGACAAGGTGATATGACATACAAGGCCAAGGTGTGATAACAATTTGGATAATAACTATACCCAAAACATTTAAATAAATAAATAATTAAAGTAGAATGCAATACTTTGAAACAAAGTAATTTGAAAACTGGGTTCAAGATGATCAAAGGTATGACTTGCCTTGCTATAGCAATGATGGTCTTATTTTATCTTCAATCCTCTACTTGCTTGATCTTCAGCTCCTTCGGACGATTCCGGGACTTCGGCGTCTAACGAGAAAGAAAGTGCAAAACAAACTAAATTCAAAAGGCAAATCAAATAAACTCTAAATTGAAATTGAATGGTACTGGAAGGTAGATATTGAATTTAGATGAATTTAGAAACTTGAATGGGTTCAATCGGAATTCGGATGAAGAAGATATGGCTCTCGGAAGATTAAAATTCACATGAAATGATGAAAAAGCTCTACGGAATATTCTCAGAATATTCTATTCCGAAAATATTAGAAAAAGAATGAGTGTATAATAGGTGGGACCGACTGGTATTTATGGATTTCTAGAATTAAAATAATTCCAGAAATAAGGTAGAGAGAGTGACAAGCGGGACTAATAAGATAAAAGGATTTTTAAGAATTAAATTAATTCCCGAAAATAGAATTAGGGGTTGACATGTGGGCCACTGGTCTATGGACCAGGTCCACAAAGATATGCTAGTCCACGGTGGACCAAGCTCATAGACAAGGGTTTGACCAAGAGTTGACTGACATACGGGACCCGCATGTAAGAGAGATAAATAATTAGAATTTTTATTTGGAGGATGACATATGGGGTCAACATGTAAGGGAAGGGATTTATTTTTTTGTATGTAACAGAAAGAAAGAATTAACACAGAAGTATGCATTGGTTTAGAAAGAATAGAGAACGGAATAGAGGACACAGAAGGCAAGCTGCTCAAGGAGGCATGGAGTTGCAAAGCAAGGATTTGAGGAAAAGAGAAGAGGGTAGAGAAGCTTGGCTGGGCACACATTAGTGAAGGAAGGAACCAACAGAGCAATTCACGTAGAGACAACAGAACGTCATCATCCATGAACAGTGAACAAAGATGTCGGTCAAAACGGCGTAAGACGGTGACGACGAACGGAAGCGAACCAACAGTGGCGAAGGGGCAAAACGGAAAGGAAACGACGAACCGGAGATGATGACGCGGTCCGGACATCAAGATTTTGCTCCATGCGACGGCAGCGACACGAAGAACGCCGACGGCGGCCTCGCGGCGCGTAACACTTCCGGTGATGCTCTGCGAAAAGGAGAGTGAGCACGGCGTAGAACGCGCGGCGAACTCAGCGGTGGTGGAGTTGAAGGCGGGGATCAACGGTTGCGAGTAATTGGCGAAGAAGGGTGGCGAACAAGAGGCGAGAGAACGTCCGATTCTCGGCGCCGCGGTGGATGAAACTTGAATCTACAAGATGCGAAAAATAGGTATTGACGAGGGCACAAGATGGCGCGATCGGATTTTGGAAAAACTCACCGAGGAAGCGAGGAACGCGATGAACACGTTTGGCTTTAGGGCTTGACATGGCGGCGGTGCTACGGTGATCTTGGGCGAAGAGGAAGGAACCATGATGTAGAACGCGATGATGCGAAGCCAACGCCGCATGACGGTTCGGCGAAGTGCGTCGGATGAAGCGCGATTCGCGGAGAAGAACCTCGGTTGGAGCTCGGTTTTTTGGAGATTGCGACGAAAATAGATCGGTTTGGAGGAAACCAATTCAGGGGATTGGAAGAGGAGATCAATACGAACGCGTGAGCGCAAACCGTTCGCTTTTATATGTACCGTGGAAGAAGATATGTAAATTTGAAGTTTTGAGTTGGAGTCGTGCACGTACTGGACTTGATGCGTTCCGTTCTGGAGGAACATGATGAACAGTACCGCACTGTAGCACATGGGCAGGAGAGAGAAAAGGCTGGTTTTCTGGAATTAAAATAAAAGGCCGAAAATCAAGGAGATCAAATAAATAGCAAATAAATTCAAAAAAATCTCAAAAAATACTCAAAAATTCCTTGAAAGACAAGGAAGCGAAATAACACAGGTTTTTATTTAATTCACGTTTATATTAGTCAAATTAGATATTTTTAATTTAGAAAATTTCCAATTAAGCTTTATTAATTCAAATAAAATTGGTAAAATTTTCCAGGGACCTAAACTACTCAAAAGATTTTTGAAAAGCCAAATTTTGGGACGTTACAGAACCTTACTTGCGTCGTGGAGTTTTGGTCTTTATTGATGATATACTTGTGTATAGTCCGACCTTGGAGAGACATGTTGCACAGATTCAGCAGGTATTGGACATTATGAGGAGCCACCAACTGAAGATCAAGAAGTCGAAATGTGCCTTCGCGCAAGGACAACTGACATACTTAGGACACATTATCAGTAGGGAGGGTGTGGCAACTGATCCGAAAAATATTTCTGCGGTCCGAGATTGGCTGGTTCCAGTGAATGTTAAACAAGTAAGGGGATTTTTGGGTTTGGCAGGCTATTATCAAAAATTCGTTCGGAATTTTGGTGTGATCAGCGCCCCCTCACTGAATTGCTCAAGAAGAATGCGGTTTTCGTGTGGACCAATGAGAAGGAAGCTTCTTTTCAAGCCTTGAAGGAATCCCTTATTTCAGCGCCAGTTCTTTCCTTGCCAGATTTCTCACTTGAATTCGTGGTTGAGACTGATGCGTCCGACAAGGGAATTGGTGCAGTATTAATGCAGAACAACCACCCGGTTGCCTACCTCAGTAAGGCATTGGGACCTAGAGCTTAGGGATTATCCACTTATGAGAAGGAAGGGTTAGCAATTTTATTGGCAGTGGAGCATTGGAGAACATATCTGATGACAGGAGAGTTTGTGATTCGAACCGATCAACGCAGTCTGATACATCTCGGTGATCAGCGTCTTACTACCCTGTGGCAACAAAAGGTTATGACCAAATTGTTGGGATTGAGGTACCGGATTGTGTACAAGCCGGGTATAACCAATAGAGCCGCGGATGCACTATCTCGTAAGGAAAGGGGAAAGGATGGCGAAGTAACTGCAATATCCACTGTCATACCCGATTGGTTGGAGGCAATAGCTAAAGGTTATCAAAACGATCCACAGACCAGTAAATTACTTAAGGATTTGACTGTCTCTGGTAATGGGTCGTCCAAATTGCAATTGATCAATGGCATTCTGAAGTTGGGAAACCGAGTGTGGGTAGGAAACAACACCACGGTGCAGCAAAACATTATGCACTCATTGCATCCCAGTGCCATAGGAGGGCATTCAGGAATGCAAGTGACCTATCACAGAATACGAAAACTGTTTGCATGGCCTGAGATCAAACGACATGTGAGGGAATTTGTGGATCAGTGCTCCATATGCAAGCAAGCTAAGGTGGAGCATGTGCGCTATCCGGGGTTATTGCAACCTTTGCCTGTGCCAGATCATGCTTGGCAAATCATTTCTATGGATTTCATTGAGGGCTTACCTCGGTCGGCTGGATTTAATTGTATTATGGTGGTAGTTGACAAATTCTCAAAGTATGCTCATTTCCTAGCTTTGGCTCATCCCTTTACGGCTTTCCAAGTATCACAAGTTTTCATGAAGAATGTGTTCAAGCTCCATGGGTTACCACAGTCAATTATTTCAGATCGGGACCAGGTGTTTACCAGTCTGCTATGGAAGGAGTTGTTTCGGGCTGCACAAATTCAGTTGCGGATGAGTTCGGCATACCATCCACAAACGGACGGACAAACCGAACGAGTGAATCAATGTGTTGAAACTTACTTGAGGTGTTTCGTTCATGCTTGTCCTGGTAAATGGTACCATTGGTTGGCTCTAGCGGAATATTGGTACAATACGACTTGGCATTCTACCCTGGGAAAAACCCCGTTTGAGATATTGTATGGTTATACTCCAAGGCACTTCGGTATCCGAGACACTTCGGCCTGTCAGAATGCCGATTTGTTGGTGTGGCTGAAGGAATGAAAATTAATGACTGAACTGTTGAAGCAGCATCTCAATCGGGCAAATCAATACATGAAGGTGCAGGCAGACAGGAAAAGATCAGCAAGAGTCTTTCAAGAGGGTGATTGGGTGTACTTAAAGATCCAACCCTATGTTCAGAGGTCAGTAGCAGTGAGATCTAACCACAAATTAGCATTTCGTTTCTTTGGTCCCTTCCAGGTACAGAAGAAGATTGGATTGGTTGCTTATAAACTCAACTTACCTTCCATTGCTGCTATACATCCGGTGATTCATGTTTCACAACTCAGGAGGGCTGTGCCTCCTTCGGCAAGAGTATCAACTACACTTCCTGATTGCACTGAAGATTTTCGGATTCCACTCAAAATCTTACGACAGCGGTTTCGGGACAAAGGAGTGACAGCAACCACTCAAGTACAAGTGCAATGGTCTGGAAGTTCTGCGCCTACTTCCACCTGGGAGGACCTAGAAGATCTTCAAGCTCAATTTCTGTATGCGCCAGCTTGGGGGCAAGCTGGAACTGAAGGAGGGGAAGATGTTACGACCTCTGTTGGTGATGCTCAGAATGACTTGCCAGTGGAGTGCGAAGAGGTCGTCAGTCGCAAGCCAGTTCGTTTCCTTCAAGCGAATGGGCCGACTAAAGTGTGGGTCTTGAAGATTGGATGGTGACAGAAAGCGGAGATTGTCGTTTATTAAGCGATGGCAAGTCCTGGAAAGGGCAACGATTGTAAAGAGACTCTGAACATCCTCCTCCTCCTGCTCTTGGCTCTTCTGTTCTTCCCTCATCTCCTTTCCCTTTTTCCAAAATACCTTCCGCTACCTTGGTGTTATATTTTGATCGAATATAATTGGGGAACGTAACAGCAATGTGGCTTGCCACAGAAAGTGTCATGAACAAAATATACGCCACAGCTCTGACATACTTAGCCAAACAAAACGAGTATATTGTTTTTGTCTCTCTTTTATCTGTGGGGCCCACATGTCATGGTGCTGTCTCACCTCATTAGAATCTCACTCGTTCCTCAATTACACCCAGAGACCCGATTATACTTACCAAGGCTGGCCCCTAACCGCACTTTTGCCGCCGCCGCCGCCGCCAACCCTACCGCAGCCGCCGGAGGAGCCACCGAGGCCGGCGGCAGCCCTCAGGTTCTTGCTCGAGGAGATGGTGCTCGGTAGGGACCGCGAGATGAAGTTGCTGCTGAGCAGCATGCTTTCCACCGACGTCAAATTACCGAGCACGGCGGCCGGGAAGGAGCTACGACCGTGACTCCGGATGGCTTGAGACTTCGAGGATCTGCAGCGACGCACACGGATTGGGCCGGTGCGGTGGTTCACTTTTGAGTTCAAATTTGTTTTTTTTTTCTTTTTTTTTGTGATAAATATATCTATATTTCCATCTCTATTTCGTGTGTATATTTAAATATCTGGTTCATCTCCACAAATTTTCCTTTTTTTTCTCTTAAAACTCAAATTTCAAATGTCAATTTAAAAATTTTAGCGGTAAAGTTTTTCCAAATCGGCAATGTTCCCCTGGCTTGGCTGTACCCATCACCATTATGTTTGCTTTCTCGCCAAGCGCCATAGTCAACTCTTGCTATGTGTTATATGGGTTCTTTGTCGATTTATTTCAATCACATGAATATTAAAAAGTTTTAGCGGAGATGAGTGTCATAACACATATTGTCATACAACTTATCAAAGTCTGTCCCATATTGTTTAAATCAATCAATAGACACTTTTAGGATGGCACAATAAAAGCATAGAATCCTTCCTTAGAAACCAAAGAACATAATTTTATTACAAAATAGCAGAAACAGAGTGGTCTCGTGACCATATAAATGGAATACAATGTGATGCGCATACGACATTACGACTAGGAACAATCTTTATGGAGTTGCAGAACATATCATGCATCAGGAAGACAGGAATATAACATCATAGGAAAAAAAAACGGAGTTCAGATTCAGAAAACAAGTTAGACAGAGTTATCAGCAATCTCGTCCTCGGCGGCTCTGCCTTCAGAAGCAGTGGCATATTCGCTTTCTTCATCATCATCTTCTTGTTCCTTGGCTTCGGGTGGCTCCGGCCTCTGGAACCTGTCGGCAAAGGTCTCCATCCCCATGAATGACAAGAGGAGCCAGACATAACTGAGCAGCTCCCGACCTTCACCCAGGCTCTTGGCGTGCAGGTAACCCCTGCACCTGCCGGCAGAATAGCAGAGCATCTCCACCCACACCCCCTCGATCACCTCCCACCTCTTTTCCTCATCAAGCAGCTCCATCAACGCTTTGGCCAGCCAGCATGCGTTGGGAACCAGAGCTCCTATATCGTTGCGAAAAATCCTTTGAGCGAGTCCGCTTTCGTCGAGCGCTGTCTCACCGGCGGCCAACATTATTAGCTCGACGTCATCGCAGGCGACGGTGAAGATACCTTTCCTGGTCCCGGGCATCAGCATCTCAGGGCGGATGAAGAGCAGGTAGGCCATGTAGTTAGATATCACTCTGCTTCGAGCGGCGCACGCTTGGCCACGAGGGGATATGCTTCGGCGGTGAAAGCAGAGGTCCGTGGCGATGTGCCAGAGAAGGACGCTCCTGTCGAACGGCATGTTCAAGCTCCACCCCAGCCGGTTGTCGCGTCCCAGGCGGTGCCTCCTCAGAGTCCACTGGCCCCTATGGCTGTTGAATCTCCTGTAACTGGCAGCGTCGCGGATGTATCCCTTCCATCCATCCTTCACATATCCTAGAACCAACTCTGTGATTTTATCAGCGGCTGCCAGCTGCTCTATATACCAATGCATGTTAACATAGTTCTTGCAACAGACAACCGAGGCAATATTCATCAAAACAGTGGGTCTCTTTTTACGAACACAGGTCGACAAGAGGCTACAATTGGAAACCTTGCCAGGTCGTAGTCCAACGACTGGGATTAAAGGGCAGAGGAACATGGATAGGAGATCCAGCATAGCGGTACAACAGAACAAGATGTAAGTTACCTTGACATCGCTCGCTTTGTAACCATCTTTGTGGCTTGTGGAGAAGAGAAGGACGGAAGCTAAGGTCAGGAACGGAAGCAAGAAATTCAAACAGCAGCCGAGTAAACTGCATACCACCATCTCTTTTGTGTAGATGTTGCTGAATGCACCTTGAAGCTGGAAGTACAATAATCTAAATACACGTTGGTCATCAAACATCATTAATAACTGTAGGTTTGTAAACCTACGGGAGTATGAAGGTGATATGTCTACCAATAGACGGCGGACGTAGTGATTTGGGTGGAATTTATTGAACATTTGCTCTTGATCACTGGCAAACTTCGTCTCCTGTACGCAATTCCTTGCTTTTTGTACAAATTCTTGCAGCGAAAGGTCGTGCTCTTCTTCCTTTTCTTCTTGTATTCGCTCTTGTACGGAATTTTTATGTAGAATAAAGGACGTAAAGCAACTGCAGCAACGAGCAAGGAAACTTTGTTCTCTTCGTGCGGACAGAGAGGAAGAGGTAATCATGCTGTTGATGCTGGCGTTCTTCAGGGCCCATGGCTTCTGGCTGAATTTGATTATCCCAACGACGAACAGCAAGATTGCGGCCTGCAGCAACCTCTTCTGCCCGGACCACGACTTGCAGAACACGTACAGGGCGATTGTGATCTGGGATACCATGGTCACGACATGCCGGCTCCACAGCTCGTTGTCTTCGATGCTGTAGGCAGTCATCGAGTGCTGGCCGGCGAGGTGGATGAGGAGGACAGGCGCCCATAGGGCCTCCAGGACACCGCTCCCATCCATCGCAGCAACCTGCTTGTGGCGGTTGAAGAGGGTGGCAAGCGAGTATATTGCCAGAGCGTCGCCAGCTAGGTAGCCGAGCCAAATGAACACTCTGAACCAGGATGGAACACGCCCGCGCACCATGGCGGAGACGAAGAGGAAGTACTGGACGAAGAGGCTACCGAGCACGAGAATGCGCAGCTGCCATTCGTCCCACCATTGCACAGCGCTTGACAAATCCATCCCTCTCTCTCTCTCTCCGGAGTATGAGTACTGGTGGCTTGTCTTGAAGTATGAGCTATTTCTCTTTCTGCTCCTGACAAAAAAGTTATGGCTGGCATAGCTCCTAAGTTAAAAAGAAATTGGTCTTAGTCCTGGCTTCCGCAGACACTTGTTAGCATAATAACTTGTCTCATGGTAGTTGAAGCATGTAACTCCTACAGTCGATTGTTGGTCATCTGAGGTTGATGAGTATTACTGTTATTGACACTGCGAACTCCTAAGTTTACTGAATGAGACACCGGTACAGGGGTTCTGAATACAACAGATGAATTATTGGAATGAACAGGCTGTTGTGCATTGGTTCTAGTTCTCTGCAAATAATTCTGATGAACTCCATGTTGTATCATCTTTCTTTTGTGAGATTCTTCCAACTCACGATAAGAATCTTCTATGAGTACGGCTTTATCAACCATATGCTGAAAATCCGCGTAGTCATTACCCACAACTTGCAATTTCAGGCTAGGGTTAAGTCCACACTTTAATCGCTGCTGACATGCATTGTCTGTAGCAACATCTTCTGGAGCATAACAAGAAAATTGAGTAAACTTGTTGAGATACTCACTCAAAATTTATGAAAATTGAGTGAACATGTTTTCTTGTTGTAGATCACGAAATTTATTCTTCTTCATTTCTACTATACCATCTGGAACATGCGCTTGATGAAAAGCTGCTGAAAACTCTTTCCAAGTAATAGCTTGTGAATTCTCATGAGCTATGGTATAGTTCTCCCACCATTCTGCGGCTGTACCTTCCAACTGATGTGAGACATAGAGAACTTTTTCATGATCATTGCATTGAGCAATGACGAACTTTTTCTCAACAGATCGAAGCCAATCTTCTGCTTCCAAAAGTTCTCACGAATGAGAAAACGTAGGCGGATGGGTTGTCATATACTCTGATAACTTGGAATGTTGTTGAACTGGCGGCGGAACAGCTACTATTTGATTATTCTGATTCAACAAATTGACTAAGGCAGCGGTGGTGTGATTATGCTGAATCATCATACTGTTCATGTTGTGCATGTAACACCCCAACTCAGAACGAGCCTGGAATGCTACCAAAGCTAAATACAACTAGAACGAATTTACAAATTTTCGACAGAGTCTCCTTTGCATATTCAATAAAACCAAGTTTCTAACAAGTAAACATAACATTTAACAATATTTCCAATATTCCAATTCAATCATGCATAAATGATAATCGTATGAGAATAAATAAGCAACATCAATCACACAATCCATAAATCATCCTACATCCATCATCATAAAAGCATCTATAGGTGGTTATAACATAGTTATTTATTCTTTTGTGTGGAACTAAGGTAACAATTGCATAAAAGCTGTGAGGTAGTGCGTGCTCTCCAAAGTCTACTCCCTCCCATGCATGATGTTTTTGCCAGAGGTACCTAAATCAAAACAAAGCAAGGGTGAGCCATAAGACTCAGCAAGTATCAACAAGGTTACATGATCATAAAGACATAACAGCATAAACAACTTTAATCAACATCATTCATGGCATTTCAAATATTAAAAAAATAATGTTAATGTGTTACAGTAAATAATGATAATGCTATGCACTCTTGTTCTTTATCTCTTTACGCATTTTACCGGTAATGCGGGGTATTCATCCGTCAATGGATACCCATGCCTGTGCCCTCTGGCACAGGGACCAAGAGCCTATACATCAACTTGTATAGGGACCTTTGCCGTCATCAAAATGACGGGGACCTCAGACATATTGCCCACATTTCATGAATGTGGGGACCTCAAACCTGTCATTGTCTGACAGGGACCTCAACTGATTCACTTGGTCACCTTATGACCAAGTTTCAATATGCTCAAAATATGCATGAATATAATATCTATACCTTCTCATTCATCGAGATTCAACATATACTTTAATCATGTAAATAGCATTATGATGTAACTGCAATCATAATATGCAAACATCAACACCACTAGGGTCATCTCAACATCACTTTCATATGGCAACAATGAACATTACACCCCTCAATCATAGCATGCAACAAGAATTCTACTTAACCCGAATACTTGCCTCAACCGTGCGAGCAGCGGACGCGAAGTGGGTGCTGCCCTTGGGATCTCGCTGCCACCTGGACAAGAAGATAACCCCAAACTAAGACTAGCATACTGGACCAAAATCATACATAACATTACAATCGAAATCGCTAACTTCTTATCATTTCTAACTTTTCTAATTTCTAGCGATCGGTCACTGCAGACAGCAGACTTCAAAAATTCATAACTTTCTGCTCAGGAGTCCAAATAGGATGATCTTGGACATTCTGGAAAGGTAATTAAAATTTCTAAATAAACTTAGTTGGGGAGACCCTCTGATTCGGCCATCTACCAGTCCTACCAATCTATTTAATCAGAGCAAACATTTCACGTCGGGTTTCTGGACAGCGACAAAGAAACTATCATAACTTTCTCTACGTTCGTCCGAATTTAGTGATCTTTAGTTTTCCTGAAAGCTAAGAGGATTAGCCTAGTTTTTCGTTATGGTGAGACCCTCTGGAAACCCCTCTAAATATGCGCTTCTATCAGGTTAACCAACACTAGCAATTCTGCTTCTCTCCAGAAACACAGAAATACTAAGAAATTCATAACTTTGGCTACCGAAGTCCGAATGACTTGATTCTTGTCGGCAATGAAAGGTAACTACGATATCTACAACTTTCTAGGAGACACCCAGACCCAAATCTGCCTCTAACCTAATCAAAATCAACAATCTTCTCTGCTGCAGAAAACCGACGAACTGACAACCGAAAATGTACAACTAGAAAACGACCCCAAAACAAAGAATCACGGGTTACCCTTGCCGAAACGACGAAGGCACGCTGCGCGGATGATGATCACCACGAGTTCCCGTTTGCGGATCCTTCTTCCCTCTCCCTTTCTTCTCTTCCTTCTTCCCTTCTTTTCTCTTCCTCTTGGCCGGCCAACAAAGGAGTCCCTCTCCCTTCTTTGGTCCAGCAGCAAGGGTTATGGGGTGCAAGGAAGATGGAAGGGGCGCAAGGGGAGATGGAAGGGGAGGCGCGGGAAGGGGAGAGGAGGGGCGGCAAGGAGGTGGGAGGGGGAGCCGGCGCAAGGGGGATGGGAGAAAGGGGGGGGGGCGCCTAGGGTTTGCCCCCCCTAAGTAGCCGGCCAAAGCTTCCCCCTCATGGGCCAAAAAAACAGTGGGCCGAAAGTCTTAACCCACGCTGCCCAGAATTTCCTATTTTCCCCCGGATAAATCGCTAATTGGTCTTTTCTTTACAGTTCTTTTCTTAGTCCTTTACACAGCACTCGACCGAAACCGGCAAAAGCTTTTCGGGATATTACAGTGCATTATTGCATTCATGAGTTGAGTGTGAGCTGCTAGAAATTGTCCCATGTTTGGATCCGCGGCTCCATGTACCGGTGATTGTCCACTAACATTGACATTGATATCCTCCGATTGAGTACGACTACCGGTGTTGTGAGTGTCAACCATTTGCGACGATTCTCCACAGGTTTAATAGGTACGATTGGAAAACACTATAGATGAGAGGGAATAGCATAATAGATGAGATAGAACAAGATAGAGAAGTGTCGGACCCGGGTTTTCTAATCCGAATCCTCTGTGAAAACACTGTACTATTCCCTGGATCAGTAGATAACACTCACAGGCATTGCTGAATCATTCATACATGACGTAGACTAAAGTACCAAATTTATTACAACCAACAGAGTGACATAGACCACGTCGGGTCGAGTTTTACAAAAGGGGCCGATCAGGCCAAATTGATTACATTACAGAACACCGAATACGATAGCGGAAGCAAAAGGGTAGAGCTTATCTCTTCACGAGCAGCGGCGAGGCAACTCAGGTATGATCGATATTACCCAAGGACCTGGATAATATCGGTTGTACGCAAGTACCAACGAGTCTGCTAGACTGGGACGAGACCTAACTACAGGACTAGACTACTCTTCATCGACTCCATGCCCACTGACTTCTGGATCCTCGTAGTAGGCATAGTCTCCTTCGTCGGCTTCATCTGAAGGGTTTTGGGGAGAGCGAGAATGAGCACAACTTCCGTGCTCGCGAGCCAACACACAATGCAATATTATACATACAAGGCTTACAAGGGTGGCTCGGTTCTTTTATTTGCGAAAGCAATATTTTCAATTATCATAATTACAAAATCCTATCACTTAGCAGTTTTACAAATTGTATTTTGTTTAAAGAGAGTAATTGTGCAATAATTTTGTATCAGCAGAGGTTACATCCACCTTTATGCTTAATTTGATTGGGGCTAACCCCACATATACACCACTGAGTCTGAAAACTCAGGCAAAAACCAAACTCAGGGCTAGGTGAGCCCACCACAATTTTCATACCACCTACAAAGGTTTTTGAAATAGAACTAACTCAAGTTAAGTTCCCATATCCGCCTTTGACCGTAGGCACGGCTGTTTAAACAGTTTATAACTCTACAGAGATTGTACACTTTACCCACAAGAGACGATTAACCCGTTGCCCTACATGATTCCTTGATCATGTAGTCGAGAGGTCGTCACAATAACCATTCTAAATATCTCGTCCTTTCCATCATCTCACCCATATGGGGTTGCGCCCATACGTTGCACGGGATGCCCACCTCAGCGACTGGCGTAGCGTGGTTACACGTCAGCGACTGGCGAACTTCACCATTGACTCGGTGTCCCATCAAGCCCGACATACCCAGAGCTTGTGCCCCTTTATCCCTCCAGTAAGGTGACTTTCAGGATTTGATAAATTTACTAAGCCAAGTCGCAGTTTGTTGCAGACTTGTGGTTGTACTTGTTTTACACGGGAGGTCGTGACAAGATTAAGTCCTTAGGGATTATCTGGGCGGTTCTTCCACATACCATCCACAAAATAACATTCCTTGGGCTACATTAGCACCCAATGTTATACCATCCACCTCTCCATCCACCCAGATATGGTAATAGCAATTTAGGGTTTTTGAGAAGTAAAATACAACATTTCAACCATCTCAGTCATTTACCCGTAATGACTGCCCAAATCATTTTGTGTCTGAAGATATGATGATTGAGACAGTTTAATATCCCGGTACTTAAGTAAGGCTAGCATGTCGCTTAAGTACAACCTATAGCTAGTATTACCATATAGTTACTAGGGTGACAATGGAATTAAGGGATTCAAGTTGTCAAGGATGGCATAATAATTAGTTAATCATCAAATGGGTACTAACTACCTTAAGCTTTAACATATGTTTGATTCATTAATTAAAGCATGCAATTTGCTATTTTTAAAAGAACATAATTTACAAAAAATGTAGGCTCAATATGATCAAAGTATTGACTCGCCTGGGTCTATTTACCGCGGCCTTGATCTTACTCAAGCCTTCTCAAACAGTGGTCTTGAATCTTTGGGCTTCGTCTTTATCTGAATCCTGATCCCGCTCGAGTTGTTGTTTCTTCAGAACTCCAACTTCTAATCACACGATAAACGATCGAAAGCCAAATAAACCCAAACAACTTCAAAGGACCAATTAAATTCAACTGAGCTTGAATAAGATTTGCGATGATCGAGAATAAGAGAGAAGATTTAGCGAATTGGGGATGTTTGACAAAGTCAAAACGACAATTTGAGCGAAAGAGGAAATGGCGGAGAAACTCTGCCGGGAAGGAAAACAAGGAAGGATCAAATTCAAAGGAACATACGCAGGGATATGCACTTCGGATTTGGAAGCTGGCAAGATATTGCCGATCGGGGAAAGACATAGCTTGAACTTAGATTCAAAAAGCTTCTTTTAATTTATGGATATCTATTAAGGAAGCTCCACAAGCTGGGTAGATAGATATGGGTCTTAAAAGAACACTGGGCATTATCTGAGGAGTATTAAACATTAGATATTAGGGTGTGAGTTCAACATGTGAAGAATATAATTTTAGTTTGAGCTAAACTTCCATATTTTACCAGAGTTCTCGATTAAGGTTGTGCCTCGAATTGTTGATACATTAATTATTTCTTAAAAACCATCGGTGATTTAAATTTAGCGATAAAGATAGGATGATTGATATTGGGAAAGGTTACTTTTAGCAAGATATTATATTTAAGTTTGCATTTTAAATTTGATGGCAAGGGCATATTGGTTAGCTACTTCAGTTTCAATTTATTTGCCATTTTACACAAGAATGTATACATCCATTCATGAGTTATTTTTAATTGACAGGATAACCTTAGATCGAGGATAAAAGATGTGATGGTTATTATTTGGACCAAGAATATTGGATGGGATTCGCAATTATAATTCAAGTTTCTAGAGCAAGATATTGTGATTAATGTAATTATTCTCAAATAACTTTACATTCAAATTCCTGATATTTGTAAATTAATTTATTGTATCTCACAACTTTTAAACGTTAGTGGATAAATATCTTAGATCGGCTTTAATAATTTAAACAATCATTAGCTACAGAGAGTTCATCATATAGTTTGGAAGTTAACAAATGACTTAGCATGATCTTCAATTAGCAGATGAATTATTTAGAGCCCAATGCCCTCACTAGCTCTTAAGGAAGAGGGCCCACTGTCATAGGAGTGAGAGGGAGATAGAGAGCTAGCACTGCATACTCGGCTTCACAGAGAAAGCAGAGGAAGAGAGGAGGCGCACGGGCGGCGAGGGACGGCCGGAGAGGCGGCGAGGGCCGGTGAAATGAGACGCCGGGGAGAGGAGGAGGCTGAGGGAGGCGGCGTCGGGGCGGCACCAAATAGAAGGCTGCGGCGTTGGGAGCGGTGGGCGCAAGGGCCGGACGGTGGCGATGGCGGCTGGAGGGAGGAGAGGGGAAGGGGAGGCAAGCACGGGAATTAGGAGGGTTCAAGGAAGCTCACCGAGCGGTCGGGATGGCCGGAGAGGAGCTGTGGCGGGCTGGCGACGGGAGCCAGGGGCGGCGCCGAGGAGTCCCGCGGTGGCGGTGGCCTAGGGCGGCAGGGGGCGTCGGCCGGTGGTTGGGGGAGCTAGGGGTGCCGACGTGGTGCTCCAGCAGAGACGAATCGGCTCGAGGAGTGTCGAGGAGGAGATGGCGGCGGAGGAGCTCCAATCGGCCGGCAATGGGGATTCCGGTGAGTCCTGCGGCCAAAAGGAAAAATTGAGAGGGGGAAGGGGGTCCTTGGGTCCTGGGATACCCGGTGACGGTGGTGGCGGAGGTAAGGGAGCACCCGGGGTCCTTTTTGTAGGTGGCCAAGGGCTTGGAACCGTTGGGGGCTCGGCGCCGCGGTGTCGGGGCGCGACGAGGAGTAGCAGGGTGCACTGCAGCACGCAGACAAAGCGCCGAGGACAAGGCGATAGGTAGGCGCTAGCTCGTAGCGGGGAGGCTACTGGACGAGGCATGCGGCGTGCGCTCGTGCTCTGTCCGAGCGGCACAGAGGCGTGGGCGGAGCACGCGGGTGGCAGAGGAGGTCAGGAGCGCCGTGGGGGGGGGGCTTGGGCTGCTTGGCCAGAGGAGATGGCAGGAAGGAAGAAGGAAAGAGGGGGGTCCGGTTGGAGGTAAAAAGGGAGAGGAAGAGAGAGAAAGAAAATAAAAAAAACGAAAGGAGAATTCAAACTGAAATTGAATTTGGGAATTTGCAAAAAGGTTTGAAACACAAACCCAAACTTAGAGGAAGCTTAGAAGTTTTTGAAATTAATTGATAATTTGAAATACGACAGAAAACGAAAACCCAAAACCAAAATAGTAATTGCTATTTGCCGTTCGAAAAACGGGACGTTACAAATCCTACCCACCTTAAACGGAATTTCGACCCCGAGATTCGAACTACTCCGAGAACAGGGACAAGTAGTCCTGCTTCAGTTGATCTTCGCGCTCCTAGGTGACTCCTTTTGCTGAGTGGTGGCTTCACTGGACTTTGCAAAAGCGGATGTCTTGACGTCTTGTTCGCTTTTCGATGACGTCGAGAATCTTGATCGGACGCTCTGGACAAGTCAGATCTTGCTGAAGGGTGATGACTTCGACGGGCATCTGCTCTTCGGGAACTCTGAGACATTTCTTCTACTACGGCCCGAAGTAAAGATATTGTGCACCTTGGGCAGCAGTAGTGGTAGGCCTGACTTGGTAAATCGATGCCTAACTGCTGGTTCTTAACCATGTACTAGAGTGCCAACAAAAAAAAAATACTGTCAATTTTGTATACTAAATTGTTGGATCCAAGTCTCAGTATTATTGAAATCCACAATTCCAGCATAGCATAAAGTCACCCAATAAAAATTCGGTCATTTAATTATCCTCACATTCTGTTGATACAACAATATAATTCGCAAATCTTTCTTGGGCATAGACTTAAATAACCCAATAGATCCACCACTTTGATTATATGTTTTATTCTCTGCACAAATCCATAAAAATCTAGTAACCAAAATCACATCTTTCAATCCGATAAACTTCAAGATCATGCTAAATTCCATGTTTGAAACGAAAGCTCTTCCAAACATCACAATTGCGCAATTGCTTCCTCCAAAATTCTTGACTAAATCCACGACATCATTCACTTACTTAGTCAAGTATAATTATCAATTGCAACCCTCCAGAATATCTTTACATAAATCCAATATCTTCATTATAGAACCTTCCAAAAGACTGATTGTCACTCAAAATTTCAATTTAATCTGCTAATTTATTTTATCACTATCTATCCAACAAATATTTAGTTCAATTCCAATACCAGTAAGATATTCATTAATATAAGAATCGTACTTCAATATCTAACAATCCAAAAGTTAATAATCATGTATTTCAAATATCCAACACTTAGCAACGATCCATTGTCTATAATCCAATCACCAATGATTATATGTCTATAATCCAACTCTCGACAATCCAATATCCAATAACAATTCTATTTTTAGAATCCAACATCAACGATTCAGTATTTAACAATAGCATCTATCTATCATCCAATCTTTATTAATCCAAAATCAACAATTATAGATCATTTGAACACTTTTATTCAGTTTCTCCATCATTTCATCACTTTCTCTATGATCCAACCAAGATTATTTCTATAATCCAACAAAGATCACTTTCTGTAATCCAACCACAATTCCCTTTAAATCCCAACCTATCTATTCAATCATATCCAATTTGAATCAAATGTTGCCAACATACCCAAGTATTTCCATATTTTCTTGATTCAACTTTATTCGCAAAAAATCAACATCATGGATTGGTAATCTTATAATCCAATCATACAATTCTTTAATCAGAATCCACCCGTAAATACATTTCTATAATCTAACTTTCAACAATTATACTTCTATAATCAAGATCATGAATCAATATGAAAATCCAATTTCTCCTAATAATCAATTCGGTACTTCAGATTCCTATATCCTTCATGATCAATCAAAATTTTCCTACACGATCATCTTCTTTCTTCATAATCTATATAATCCATTAATCTGCTATTCTTTAAACCATTCATAATCAAGGTTTACCATCATCATACTCTAGTATTCACAAGATCTTTTTATAACATCGGCAAACCTTAAAATTTTTAATTCGCAAAATCAATCCTATCAATGATTTTATGAAGGTATCTAGTTTGGCATCCAACACACTAGTTATTCCCAACAGTAATAGCTTCCATGCGATTTACCTATTTGAACAATCTTCAACAATTCTTCTCAGGTTTCATAGATGAGGAAGAAAGCACGATAGACGAGAGGAAAAAGCACACTAGACGAGAGAGAACAAGGGAGGAAGATAGAAGCATCCTTTGTGACTAGCACCACTTCTTTGGACTGCTGTTCTCTTTGGTGCCATCTGAGGGAACAACTCAGCTTAGAACTAGAAGGGGAGTATATGAGGGTTATTGGCCCTCTAGAGCACACAGAACTTAAACCAACGAGGAGAAAGAATCAAATACAATACAAAGCCTAGAGTGGCTGCATTATATTAAGGGGTTAGGTGTTACATGACTCCTGAAGCACAACATATAGTCTAAGCCAAGTCACGACACAGGATACAAACACAACGTCTACAAAAAGACAAAGTGCTTGCAACCAAAAGGCTGCTAAAGCAAGAACTGCTAGCTAACCTAGACTAGTCTGACTACTCCAACGGGGCTGATTACTACAAGCGGTGCAATTGCCCGGGGAGCGGGAACGAGAACGGTTGCGATTGAAGTTGGGTGACCGGAAACAAGAGCGAGAACGAGAAAGGCTGCGTCCTCGACTGGAGTCTTCGATGTTGATGATGGGCGGCGGACTAGGGTGTCGCATGCTCTTGCGTGCAGCGATCCTGGTGCAGGGTCCAAGACGCCAAGTCGACGTCGGGTTGCTAATGATAACGGCTGGTGCAGGAGGAGCTGGGGCGTGCATCGCGGCGGCTACTGCAACAATGGTTTTCTTGATGTCGAAGATCTTCGGGTAGCGTTCTCCTCCTTGGAGAGATGGGAAGGAATAGAAAAGGCGACCTCAACAAGGGATCCTCGTGCATCCAGCACAAGTGAGTCAAGGCGAAGCGTGCTATGTTCTGAATGGCATCGGAATAGCGGCTCCTGGGATGCTCAGTCCGAAAGGTGTGAGCGATGAACTCAACCTCTATGGAACGAGACTCTCGATCCAGAACCTAGGTCTTCCGGCCTCTGAGTATGGGTCGGTGGCAAACCAAGGTACTGCTTAAGTTTGCGGGGGGATACCGACAAACTTGTCGTCGTTCTCGCCGTGAGGAAATAAATCCTACGGGCCATCGAACAACGATACAGTAATCTAAAATTTTAAAACAAGAGAGAGAGCTAGCAACGGAGTAGGCTCACAAAAGGAGGTAAGTAAAGAACTAGGAGGGATGAGTAAGAGCAATAAATACACTATATTTTAGCAAAAGCTTTTTCTTAGTTTTCAAAAATAAGACTTAAGTCCTTAGGCTCGACCAGTCTAACTAAGGCTCCTACAGTCGTATGCTCTGATACCAGCTCTGTCGGACCCGGGTTTTCTAATCCGAATCCTCTGTAAAAACACTGTGCTATTCCCTGGATCAGTAGATAGCACTCACAGGCATTGCTGAATCATTCATACATGGCGTAGACTAAAGTACCAAATTTATTACAACCAACAGAGTGACATAGAACACGTTGGGTCGAGTTTTACAAAAGGGGCCGATCAGGCCAAATTGATTACATTACAGAACACCGAATACGATAGCGGAAGCAAAAGGGTAGAGCTCATCTCTTCACAGGCAAGCAACTGGGGCAACCTGTGTACTACTGATATTACCCAAGGACCTGGATAATATCGGTTGTACGCAAGTACCAACGAGTCCGCTAGACTGGGACGAGACCTAACTACAAGACTAGACTACTCTTCATCGAATCCATGCCCACTGACTTCTGGATCCTCGTAGTAGGCATAGTCTCCTTCGTCGGCTTCATCTGAAGGGTTTTGGGGAGAGCGAGAATGAGCACAACTTTCGTGCTCGCGAGCCAACACACAATGCAATATTATACATACAAGGCTTACAAGGGTGGCTCGGTTCTTTTATTTGCGAAAGCAATATTTTCAATTATCATAATTATAAAATCCTATCACTTAGCAGTTTTACAAATTGTATTTTGTTTAAAGAGAGTAATTGTGCAATAATTTTGTATCAACAGAGGTTACATCCACCTTTATGCTTAATTTGATTGGGGCTAACCCCACATATACACCACTGAGTCTGAAAACTCAGGCAAAAACCAAACTCAGGGCTAGGTGAGCCCACCACAATTTTCATACCACCTACAAAGGTTTTTGAAATAGAACTAACTCAAGTTAAGTTCCCATGTCCGCCTTTGACCGTAGGCACGGCTGTTTAAACAGTTTATAACTCTGCAGAGATTGTACACTTTACCCACAAGAGACGATTAACCTGTTGCCCTACATGATTCCTTGGTCATGTAGTCGAGAGGTCGTCACAATAACCATTCTAAATATCTCGTCCTTTCCATCATCTCACCCATATGGGGTTGCGCCCATACGTTGCACGGGATGCCCACCTCAGCGACTGGCGTAGCGTGGCTACACCTCAGCGACTGGCGAACTTCACCCTTGACTCGGTGTCCCATCAAGCCCGACATACCCAGAGCTTGTGCCCCTTTATCCCTCCAGTAAGGTGACTTTCAGGATTTGATAAATTTACTAACCCAAGTCGCAGTTTGTTGCAGACTTGTGGTTGTACTTCTTTTACACGGGAGGTCGTGACAAGATTAAGCCCTTAGGGATTATCTGGGCGGTTCTTCCACATACCATCCACAAAATAACATTCCTTGGGCTACATTAGCACCCAATGTTATACCATCCACCTCTCCATCCACCCAGATATGGTAATAGCAATTTAGGGTTTTTGAGAAGTAAAATACAACATTTCAACCATCTCAGTCATTTACCCGTAATGACTGCCCAAATCATTTTGTGTCTGAAGAGATGATGATTGAGACAGTTTAATATCCCGGTACTTAAGCAAGGCAAGCATGTCGATTAAGTACAACCTATAGCTAGTATTACCATATAGTTATTAGGGTGACAATGGAATTAAGGGATTCAAGTTGTCAAGGATGGCATAATAATTAGTTAATCATCAAATGGGTATTAACTACCTTAAGCTTTAACATATGTTTGATTAATGAATTAAAGCATGCAATTTGCTATTTTGAAAAGAACATAATTTACGTAAAATGTAGGCTCAATATGATCAAAGTATTGACTCGCCTGGGTCTATTTACCGCGGCCTTGATCTTACTCAAGCCTTCTCAAACAGTGGTCTTGAATCTTTGGGCTTCGTCTTTATCTGAATCCTGATCCCGCTCGAGTCGTTGTTTCTTCAGAACTCCAACTTGTAATCACACGATAAACGATCGAAAGCCAAATAAACCCAAACAACTTCAAAGGACCAATTAAATTCAACTGAGCTTGAATAAGATTTGCGATGATCAAGAATAAGAGAGAAGATTTAGCGAATTGGGGATGTTTGACAAAGTCAAAACGACAATTTGAGAAAAAGAGGAAATGGCGGAGAAACTCTGCTGGGAAGGAAAACAAGGAAGGATCAAATTCAAAGGAACATACGCAGGGATATGCACTTCGGATTTGGAAGCTGGCAAGATATTGCCGATCGGGGAAAGACATAGCTTGAACTTAGATTCAAAAAGCTTCTTTTAATTTATGGATATCTATTAAGGAAGCTCCACAAGCTGGGTAGATAGATATGGGTCTTAAAAGAACACTGGGCATTATCTGAGGAGTATTAAACTTTAGATATTAGGGTGTGAGTTCAACATGCGAAGAATATAATTTTAGTTTGAGCTAAACTTCCATATTTTACCAGAGTTCTCGATTAAGGTTGTGCCTCGAATTGTTGATACATTAATTATTTCTTAAAAACCATCGGTGATTTAAATTTAGCGATAAAGATAGGATGATTGATATTGGGAAAGGTTACTTTTAGCAAGATATTATATTTAAGTTTGCATTTTAAATTTGATGGCAAGGGCATATTGGTTAGCTACTTCAGTTTCAATTTATTTGCCATTTTACACAAGAATGTATACATCCATGCATGAGTTATTTTTAATTGACAGGATAACCTTAGATCGAGGATAAAAGATGTGATGGTTATTATTTGGACCAAGAATATTGGATGGGATTTGCAATTATAATTCAAGTTTCTAGAGCAAGATATTGTGATTAATGTAATTATTCTCAAATAACTTTACATTCAAATTCCTGATGTCGTAGTGGTGAGACTAGACAGTAGAAAAGGGGAGGCCCCCTGCGTCAGAAGGACAGGGGGTCCTAAAAAGGGGTTCGGATTTCATTTATCCAAGCCGAAAAACCTGCCTTTACATGGTTCCGGGGGAGGCTATTTATAGCCTCTTGGTAAGGTATCTGAAAGTACAAACACGCCCCTAGCTAAGTACACTGTTCGTAGGGGTGGCAGGGTCTTTTGCACCCTACTTGTAGCCTCCGGTGTATGGCGTGTTCTCCTGGACACGGTGTATCGTGGGGGGAATAGACCCGGCTTATGGCTCGTGCGGGCCCCGCGCCCCTTCGCTGGCGCTCCGCCTTCTTCCTGGAGAGGAGTCCCCGGGATCCTCCGGAGGGTCTTCGGAGTGTCCTTCGGGGGAGGGCGTCGGGGCCACTCCGCGGAGGCCTTCGGGCCATCCTTCGGAGTGCTCCGGGGCCCCTCCGAAGGGTCTTCGGTTTCCTCCGGAGGGTCTTTGGTTTCCACCGGAGGGTCTCTGATTTCCTCCGGAGGGTCTTTGGTGACCTCCGGAGGGTCTTGCCCCTCGGAGGGTCTTTGGTGACCTCCGGAGGGTCTTTGATTTCCTCCGGAGGGTCTTTGGTGACCTCCGGAGGGTCTTCGGTTTCCTCCGGAGGGTCTTTGGTGACCTCCGGAGGGTCTTCGGTCGCCTTGCTTCGCCAGGTCGTGGGGCCGGTGTGGCGCCCCTACGACAAGCCCCTCGCGGTCGAGGTCTGCTTCGCCATGGCTGAAACCGCGCCGCTCTCCTGTAAGGTCCAGGCGCACCGTCCCCTCTGGCGTGGCGAAGCTTCGCCCATAGCGAAGGCTTTTGTCGCATTGGTTCTAGCGGCGCCTTGGGCGCCGCGTGTCTTGGGTGGTGGTCTGCTGCTTTTGATGACAACGGCGGCTGGGGCCGTTATGCGCCGCAGCGGCTCTTGGGGCGCCACGCGCCGTTATTGGCTTTGATGACGGCGCTGTTTCATGTGTGCCGGCGTCGCCTCGTACTTGGTGCCCGTTGCATTGATGACGGGTGGCAACGGTTGGGCTATCTTCTGCTCTATAAATAGCTGCCTCTGCCCTCCCCTTAGGGTTTACTCTCTTTTCTGGGTGTGCATTCTTCTCTGCTGTTGTTGTGATGACGAAGAGAGGCAGAGATGCGGTGGGAGAGGCGTCCTACACGAGCGACCTGGGGAGATCTACGGTGACGGAGGCGACGCTCCGGACCCTCGTGGACGAGGGCAAGTTAGGGAGTTTGCGGGTGGTGCGGGTCCCCGGGGCAGAAACAGTGCCATCGCCTCGGGCCGACGAGGCGGTGGTTTTCGTCGCGTTTTTGGCGGGCGCGGATCCCTGCGTTGGCTTGGTGAAGGGCGTCCTCGCTTGTATGGCGTAGAGCTAAGCGCGACTTCGCCCAACTCGTTGTCAAGTTGGGCGTCTTGAATGGATGCTTCGGCACCGGGCGGGTGAAGGTCGTGTCTTCGCCTTTTTGCACGATGCTCGCTGTCAGCCAAAGAAAAACAGCGGCGGGGAAACGCTAAATTTTGGCAGTGTAAACTTTCAGCCGAAGTCGCGCTGCCAAATGTATCTACCCGCCCCGGCTGCTCGGAACCGCTGGGAGACGGCTTGGACACGGAGATGGTTCTACCATACCTCCGTCCCTGAAGACGGCCTGCGATCCCGGGGTGGGCAGATACAGCCCGTCGCGAGTCCCGACATCGAGCTCACCTCTCGTGAGGAGTCTCTCCTGCGGCTTCTCCTGGACGTGACGAGGCGCTTCTCCACCCGCGACCTGGTGGAGGAATTTTGTGCCTTCGGAATTTGGCGTGCCCGGATCGCGGTCGGCGCGGTTCCTCCGCTCGGGCACCCTCTTCTTACCGCACGGGGGCACGAAGGTAAGGTTCCTAGCGCCGTTTTGCTGTTGGTGACGCGGCATATGTACACTGTGCTTTTTGCGAACCTCGATACGTATACAATGTTCTTTTATATATTTTTCCCCCTTTTTTTATTTCTTATTTTTTTTCTTAGCTGTGCCCATTGCCGAGGCAAGCCGTGCAGCGGAGCTACTCCTCGGCCCATACACGGGGGAGGAGCACTCGAAGCGTGGTTTGGTGGTGCGCGAGGGCCGACTGAACCGCGCATATCCTGCGTCGGTTCGCCTCGTCGAGCGTCCTGACCCGGAGGTCCGGAAGAAGAAGCGGGCCCGCCCGGTAGAAGCTGAGGGGGGCGGCCCGATCCTAGTCGCTCCGCTGCGCGTAGTTGCGCCCCATGACGCTGGTCTTTGCCGCCGCAGCGGTGTTAACGCTTCGCCGTCGAAGGGTCGAGCGAATCCTTCGGCGCCGGACTTCTCGGATGGGGTGGAGGTTTCGGTCGCCAATGCGATCCTTCGCCTTCGGTGTTAGTAGCGCCGGGGGGAGCCCTGCCGCAGCGGTTGGCAGAACGGCCTCGCAGGTGCAACAGGCGATGGGCTCGTTCGATGTCATTGGGCTGGACTCCGAGGCCTCCTCGGAGAAAAGTACCCCCTCGAACGTTTACGCGGGCCAGGATGCTGCGGACGAGGTTCCTCCCACTCCGCGGGTGCCTCGCGGTAAGTTGCGGTTCGTGCTAGTCTTATGTTTGTTTTGGTTTGTGCTAACGCTGCCAAAGGCCTTGATTTTGCAGCGGGTGAGGCCGAGGGGGAGGATGGCTCTGGTGGTGGTGGCTGCGGCCGTGCTGTCGGCGGTTCCAGCCCCATTGCTTCTGCCGATGTGCGGTCGAGAGGACAGGGGCCCGCCCGTAGCCCTGTGACGGTGGACGTGGGGCCCATGTGCCGCGCCGACTTCCGAGTTAGTGAGGGCGCCTCGCGGGTTTGCGGGGCTGTGGCCGACTTCGCTTCGCCGCCTCTGCTCCGGGAGCTCTTTTCGCGGATGCCTTTACCTGAGATGCTTCGAGGTGTCGAGGCTAATGCCGCCAAGGTCGTAACTGATGGGTTTTTTTTGTTTTTTTTTGTTGTTGCTCTGCTGATTGGAGTTGGTTATGCAGAGCATAATGTTGGCGAGGGCCATTAACGACGATGTCGCGTCGGGCTTTGCCGAGATTCAAAGGCAGGTCGAGGATGGACATGCTCGGAGCGAGGCGCTTAAGGGCGAGCGCGACGCTCTGGCCGCGAAGGTTCGGGCCTTGGAAGCGGTTAGCGGCGAGCGCGGCGCGCTGGCCGCCAAGGTGCAGGCCCTGGAGGATCGTGTGAAGACTCTTGGCGCGAAGGCGTGGCTTGAGGAGGAGGTGCACGCACCGAGCGGCTGTCATCCTCCGTTGACGGCCGCTGGCGAGCCATGGAGGTCATCGAGGGCGTGTCGCGGCTGGCGCCGTGCCCCGGCGAGGGTTCACCGTCCGTCGGAGATGGACATTACCCTCGGGAGGCTTTGCCGCGCTGGGGAAGTGTGCCTCCCGGCCGCACGCTCGTACGGAGACCATTGCGCGAAGGCCGCCTGGTCCGCGACCCTTGCTTCGCTCGACAAAGCCGGATGCGCGCATATCGATGGCCTCGCCGCACGGTCTGTCGCGGTGGCCACGCCGGAGGAGGTAGCGGCCGCTCGGAACCGAACCAGGAAGACCGGGAGGGTTCTGTTACAAGATTACTGGTCTCTCCGGGGTCATGATGACGCAACGGAATCCTTGAGTTTGCGCAGCGCGAAGAGAAAGGAAGGCCCGGTGGAGGACACGAGGCCGACAAGCGAGGTCCACCCACGGGATAAGGTGTGACCCCGCTTTGGGTTATAGCGCCATTGAGGGTTTCTCTTTCTTCTCTTTTTTTGGTGCCCCGCTTTCTTTGCTTTGTAAGGGCGTTTTGTAGGAGGAAACTCTTTTGTGTAACACCCTCTTGTTTTTAAATGAAAAATGAAAAGGTTCGCTACTACAGTGTGATTTGTATTTGTGATTATGCTTATATGCAGAACAGTTTTGGTGAAACGAATCTGCCGGGCGGTCTCGCTCCCTCGGGGCCACGAGGCGTCAAAAGAAGCGCTGGTCGCCGAGGCTTGAAAGATGAGCGGCGTGCAGTGCCCATCTGGCCTTTGCGGTTGTTCTACCGGGGGGTGGTGTACCATGGTGCGAAGTGGAGGCGCTGGAAATTGGCGAACCCGACCGGCTCGATGAGGGATTTTCATCGTGCGCGGAAAAGGAAGGCGGCGGAAGCGCGTGCGGAGATTCGTGCATTTTGGAGGCGTCACGAGGCTATGCTTGCTGGTGCTGGCGCGGATCCGCTCAAGTCTTGTGCTGAGTCTGCGCTTCCGCCCGAAACCGTGTCGGCGGCGGCTCGTCGAGTCCTGGGCGCGCACGAGGTTCTGTCTGCGGGAGCTGTCGGAGTTGCTAGCATGCGACGCGTCGGATGAGGAGCTGCTGGCGTGGGCGACGCGTGTGGAGGAATGGGACTTTGTTCCGCAAGCTTGAGTCCGCTTGGCACTGCTGTACTATGTTTGTATGAGTTGTCTTTGTTGTGTGCGGAGTCTGTAATCTGTTGAGCTTGAAGCAATAAAATTGTGAGGTGTTCTTTGAGAGGCTCATGTGTATGCGTGTGTATGTGTCTTGTTTTCGGTAAGGCTCGGCCGAACCCTGTCTGTATGATTCTTCCGAGGGAGCCCTACCCCCCTTTTTTTTTGATAGGGCTTCGGAGGGGCCCTTTAAATGTAATTTTTCCGAAGGGGGGAGCGGCGAAGCCGCGTGCCGTCCCCTACCTTTCTTTTTTGATAGGGCTTCGGAGGAGCCCAGTAAATGTAATTTTTCCGAAGGGGAGCGGCGGCGCGTGCGTCCCCTACCTTTTTTGATAGGGCTTGGAGGAGCCACAGTAAATGTAATTTTTGAAGGGGCGCGGCGCGAAGCGCGTCCCGTCCCTACTTTTTTGATAGGGCTTCGGAGGAGCCCTGTAAATGTAATTTTTGCGAAGGGGGAGCGGCGAAGCCGCGTGCCGTCCCCCTACCTTTTTTTTGATAGGGCTTCGGAGGAGCCCAGTAAATGTAATTTTTCCGAAGGGGGGAGCGGCGAAGCCGCGTGCCGTCCCCTACCTTTTTTTTGATAGGGCTTCGGAGGGGCCCTAAATTTTTTTTTATATATATATATATATGGGCCTGCGGAGGGTTTCCATGTGCACCGGGGCCGAAGGCCATGTGCGGTGTCATTTTTTTTTTATACATGGACCCGCGGAGGGTTTCCATGTGCACCGGGGCCGAAGGCCATGCGCGGTGTCGTTTTTTTATACATGGACCCGCGGAGGGTTTCCATGTGCACCGGGGCCGAAGGCCATGCGCGGTGTCGTTTTTATACATGGACCCGCGGAGGGTTTCCATGTGCACCGGGGCCGAAGGCCATGCGCGGTGTCGTTTTTTTTATACATGGACCCGCGGAGGGTTTCCATGTGCACCGGGGCCGAAGGCCATGCGCGGTGTGGTATTTTTTTCTCGAGGGTCGTCCGGGCATACAGGGTCTTTCATTTCATTGGCGCAAAATGTCCAAAAAGAAAGGGTGTTACAGGTGGTTTAGTACAAGTCCCCCCTCGCTTGTGGGTTAGGACTGTTGTCCGGTCGCAGCCGGGTTTTGTTTTCGTTTTACAATACAGCTCCTACGGGTAGAACTTGCGAAGACTCTTTGCGTTCCATGTATGGTCGAGCTGCTGTCCTTCTGGCGTGGCTAGGTGGTAGGAGCCTGCTCTGGTGCTGCGGGTGATGATGTAGGGCCCTTCCCATTTGGACTGCAGCTTGCCAACTGTTGCGGGGTTTGCTACTCGCTTCAGGACCATATCTCCTGGGGCGAGGTAGCGGATCCGGACCTTCTTGTTGTACGCCCTCGCGACTCCCGCTGCGTAGCTTGCCATGTTTGATATGGCCTGCACGCGGTGTTCTTCTAACGCGTCCAGGGACACTTGCCGTTCTTGCTGGTTATCGCTTTGGCCCACACGGAGGGACCTGGCAGCGAGCTCCTCGGGTGTCATTGCTTCGTCCCCGAAGAGGAGTTTGAAGGGAGAAAACCCGGTTGCTCTAGTTGGCGTGGTCCGAATTGCCCACAGGGCCTTCTGAAGCTCTTCGGGCCAGAGCCCTTTTGGTAAGCCCACTAAGCGCCTATTGAGTCCTGCCATGATGTTGCCGTTTGCCCTTTCGACTGCTCCGTTGGACTCCGGGTGGCCCACTGATGCGAAGCATATAGCGGTGCCCAGGCCTTGGCAGAATGATCTGAAGGCTGCGGAGTTGAACTGAGTGCCATTGTCGGTGACTATCTCCCGAGGTACTCCGTATCTGCAAATAATATTTTTCCAAAGGAAACGCTGGGCCGCGGCTGATGTTATCTTTGGGACTGGCTCGGCTTCTACCCATCTTGAGAAATACTCGATAGCGACGAAGGCGAAACGAAGGTTGCCTTTTGCCGCCGGGAAGGGGCCGATGATGTCGAGGCCCCATCTTGCGAAGGGCCAAACCGGCGGTAGAGGCTGTAGTGGGATTGGAGGTGCCTTTGGGTTGTGACTGCCCCACTGGCAACCCTGGCATCGCTGGACGAGGTGTTGCGCGTCCCGCAGCGCTGTTGGCCAATAGAAACCTTGCCGGAAGGCTTTTGCTACGATGCATCGTGGAGCCTGATGTGCTCCGCAGATTCCCTCGTGTATTTCCTCAAGGAGGTGCTGACCCTCTTCTTTGCGAAATGCACCAAGAAAGGGCACTGAACACCTCCTTTATACAGGTCTCCTCAAGCGAGTGGTAGTTCCTAGCGCGTGCACGAGCCGCTTTGCTTGATGGGGTCGTCGGGTTCTCCGCTTGTTAAGTAGGCGATGATGGTGTCGCGCAGTCCGGGTCTTCGATGTGCGCCACATGGCGCTCGCGACAGGGCTATCTTGGTGCCTTGGCGTTGGCGCGGTTTGGCTCGTGGGGCTCGGTGGAGCCTAGTGCCGGATGGAGCCTTGGGCGCCGGCGAGCCCTGGTGCTCGATGGAGCCTTGGCGCCGGCGGAACCCACGTGCTCGGCGAGCCCGGCGCCGGGCGGGCGATGGGAGTTTTTACGGGTGGACGGTTTGGTCAGTATCTCGTAGAAAACTTCGGGCGGTGGACTTTCGTTGGCACTGGCCATCTTTGCGAGGCGGTCGGCGCCGTTGGCGCTCGGGGGATCGTGCGGATGGTGATCCCGAGAACCCCCAGCCACGGCTCGCACCGCGTGGCAAGGTACTGAGCCATTTCAGGGTCCCTTGTCTCGAAAGTTTTGTCGAAATGGCCCGCTATGAGGCGCGAGTCACTTTTGACTATGACCCGCTTTACTCCTAGTGCCTTTGCCTTGCGGAGGCCTAGGAGGAGTGCTTCGTACTCGGCGGCGTTGTTTGTGGTGGCGAAGTCGAGCCGTGCGGCGTGTGAGATGCTTCGTCCGTCCGGGGCCACGAGGATGGCCGCTGCGCCTGCTCCCGCGGCACACCAGGAGCCGTCGGTTTGCAGCGTCCATGGCGTTTCGACGGTGCCGGCCGGTTGCTCCGTCTGGGGGGTCCATTCGGCGACGAAGTCCGCCAGCGACTGAGATTTTATGGCGGTGCGCGGGGCGAACGTAATGTCAAAAGGTGCCAGCTCCGCAGCCCATTTGCCGACTCGTCCCGAAGCGTCTTTGCTGCGTAGCATCATAGCTAGTGGGTATGAGGTTGGTATGGTGATTGGATGGGCGAGGAAATAATGGCGAAGCTTGCGCGAGGCCATCAGGAGGGCGTATGCTAGCTTTTCCAGCTCCGCGTATCTTGTCTTGGCTCCTTGGAGTGCTTCGGAGACGTAGTAGACGGGCCGTTGCCCGTCTTCTTGGACGAGGCTCGCACGACCGCGAGAGCGGGCGCGCCAGTACAAGAGAAGTCGCGAGTCCCGGGCTGGGCTGGCGAGACTTGGTAGCATGGCGAGGTACTTCTTGAGCTCTTCGAATGCATCTTGACATCTGCGCCCACCGAATGGCTCGCGCCTCGTAGGGTTTTGAAGAAGGGCAGCGCTCGCTCCGCCGATTTTGACAAAAACCGGCTGAGGGCGGCGAGGCGGCCTGTGAGCTTTTGTACTTCCCGGGCGCTGCGGGGTGGTTGCATTTCTTGGATTGCCCTGATCTTTTCGGGGTTTGCCTCGATTCCTCTATTCGAGACGAGGAAGCCTAGGAGTTTTCCTGCCTTGACACCGAAGGCGCACTTCTCTGGGTTGAGCTTTATGCCTTCTGCTCGGAGGCTGGCGAAGGTTTCTTGTAGGTCTGCGTGGTGTGAACCCGCGATCTTGCTTTTCACCACAATGTCGTCAACATATGCTTCGACGTTCCTGCCCAGCTGCCTCGCGAGGACTCCTGAGATGAGGCGTGTGAAGGTGGCTCCCGCATTTTTGAGCCCGAAGGGCATGCGGCGGTAGCAGTATGTGCCAATAGGGGTGATGAAGGCAGTTTTGGCTTTGTCTTCCTTAGCCATGAATATCTGATGATATCCGGAGTATGCGTCCAAAAAACTCATGAGCTCGCATCCCGATGTGGCGTCGACCAGTTGGTCGATGCGTGGTAATGGGAAGTCATCCTTTGGGCATGCCTTGTTGAGGTCGGTGAAGTCGACGCACATGCGCCATTGGCCGGAGCTTTTTTGGACGAGGACTGGATTGGCGAGCCATTCGGAGTGCTTGATTTCGCGGATCACGCCGGCTTTTAAGAGCTTCGCGATTTCCTTTTTTGCCGCTTCAAGGCGTTCGGTCGTCATGCGCCTAAGCTTTTGCTTCCTGGGGGTTGCGTCGGCCCGGAGTGCTAATCGATGCTCGATTGTGTCCCTAGCTATGCCGGGGATATCCTCCGGGCTCCATGCGAAGACGTCGGCGTTGTCGCGGAGCACGTGGAGGATGCTGCTGTGCTGTTCCTCCGTGAGCTCTGCGCCAAGGGACACCGTTTTTTCTGGCGAGGTGTCCCGGAGGGGCGCTTTTCGTAGCTGCCCTTCGGGCCTTGCTTTCGGGGCCCATTTGCCTACTGGGGCCCTGCCTTGTGGCTCCGAGCTGGTGTCAACTGTGTGAACGCGCCGGGCGTGAGAGCGAGGCTCCATCTCAGCCCGACGAGCGAGTTCTTTGATCCGCCGGGCGTGATGACTCTTCGGGCGGGGACCTTCATGCATAGGTAATTATGATGGGCTATGGCACCGAAGGTGTTGAGTGTGGCCCTTCCGAGGATGGCGTTGTACTGATATGGCATCTCGACGACGTCGAAGGTGATTGTCTCGGTGCGGGATGCCAGGCTGTCGCCGAAAGTGACGGGTAGGTTTATCTGGCCGAGGGCGTGATGGGCCTTCCCGAAGCCTAGCGGGGATGCTCGTGGTGATAGACGATCCCAGGGATCATCATTTTGTCGAATGCCTCGGCAAAGAGGAGGTCCGCCGAGCTTCCTCCATCTACGAGGACGCGACTTCGTAGTTGGCGATGTTAGCGAAATGACGAGGATCTTGGTGGGGAAAACTTATCCCCGGCGTCGCTAGGTCCGAATGTTATGGGCACCTCGGCGTAGCGGGTGGTGGAGGTCGGTTGTGTAGCCACGTGGTGGATTTGCGGACGTAGGCTCGGCGTTGGCGTTTTGACGCTAAGCCTAGCGAGGATCCTCCTGTGATCATGTTGATGATCCTGGGGGGTGGCCCTCCGTGGCCTCCCTCGATGCGTGGTCGCAGCGGTGGGGCAGGCAAGAGGTTGCCTGCCTCCTTTCGATCCTCCAACTCGCCCGGCCGACGGCTGCGGTGCATGTAGTCCTGCATGGCCGCGATGGTGCGGCATTCCGCTGTTGTGTGCGACCCTTCGCCGTGAAGGTCACAGAATGACGGGGCCGCTGCTGTTCCTCCTCGGGTGTCGTGGTGCCGCCCGGCGTTACGGCCGCGACCCCTGCCGCGGCCGCGGCTGGTCCGCCCACCCCTCCTGCCTGCGTCGGGGGGGCATCCTTCGTCGACGTGGTACACGCCTCGGCCCTTCTGCCGGTAGTTTATGCGTGACTTGTTAGCGACCGAGGTGGCGGCCGCATCCTCCTTGAGTTGCCTTTCTGTCGGGGTGGCGCTGTTCCTCCGGGTGCTATCCTCCTCCGCTCGGGCGTATTCTTCTATTTTGTCGAAAAGTTCCGCCACTGTGCGGGGTGGTTTGCGCGCCAGTTTTTCCGATAGGGGGCCTTTTTGTAAGCCGCAAGTTGCAGCGTTTATAATGGTTGTCTCGTTGACCCCCTTGACTTGGCACTTTACTTCTGCGAACTTTCTAAAGAAGCTTCGGAGGGTTTCGCCTGGTGCCTGCTTCACTGCAAATAGGTGTCCTGCGTCCTTGGGCTCGCTGTAACTCCCTTGGAAGTTGTTGCGTATCTGGTCACGCAACTGCTCCCAGGCGTAGATGGAGCGGGGGGGTATAGTGAAGAACCATGTCAAGGCCACGCCCCTGAGGGCAAGAGTGATGCTTTTTGCCTTCGTTGTGTCGTCTCCTCCTGCTGCCTCGATTGCCGTCTCGTAAACGCGCAGGAATTCCGAGGGGTCTGTACCGCCCTCGAAGGGTGTGACTTCCGGCATTTTGAAGTTTCTTGGCCATCGCGCAGCTTCCAGTCCCGTGCTCAACGGGGAATTGGGGTCTCCCCGGAGCTGCGGGTTTGCGCTTGCTTCGGCTGGGCCTCCTGCTTCGGCAGCGTCTTGCTGCGGTTGATTTGCAGTGACGATGCCTCCTGTTGTTTGCCGGAGGCTAAGCATTTCTCGGCGAAGGTCCCCTATCTCGCGCTGGAGTGCTTCATCGCTTCCGAGTGACACCCGGGGCCTGCGTATTTGGTAGAGACGCTTCGGTGGGGGCGTCGCCTCCCACTATGCCTCCATGGGTGGAGTTATTCGCTTCTTCCTCGGCTACTCGCGTGGCGGCGGCGGCCGAGGCGGGCCGCCCCCGCTTTGATTTTGGGGTGCTCGGGGCCGCGGCCGCTGCTGCAGCTTCGGTTGCGGAGACTTTGGGCAGTGCCCTTCGCGGGGCCATTGTGGTGTGTGTTTGTTGTTTTTTTTTGTGTGACCTTCTTGCCGAACCCCACGGACGGCGCCAACTGTCGTAGTGGTGAGACTAGACAGTAGAAAAGGGGAGGCCCCTGCGTCAGAAGGACAGGGGGTCCTAAAAAGGGGTTCGGATTTCATTTATCCAAGCCGAAAAACCTGCCTTTACATGGTTCCGGGGGAGGCTATTTATAGCCTCTTGGTAAGGTATCTGAAAGTACAAACACGCCCCTAGCTAAGTACACTGTTCGTAGGGGTGGCAGGGTCTTTTGCACCCTACTTGTAGCCTCCGGTGTATGGCGTGTTCTCCTGGACACGGTGTATCGTGGGGGGAATAGACCCGGCTTATGGCTCGTGCGGGCCCCGCGCCCCTTCGCTGGCGCTCCACCTTCTTCCTGGAGAGGAGTCCCCGGGATCCTCCGGAGGGTCTTCGGAGTGTCCTTCGGGGGAGGGCGTCGGGGCCACTCCGCGGAGGCCTTCGGGCCATCCTTCGGAGTGCTCCGGGGCCCCTCCGAAGGGTCTTCGGTTTCCTCCGGAGGGTCTTCGGTTTCCACCGGAGGGTCTCTGATTTCCTCCGGAGGGTCTTTGGTGACCTCCGGAGGGTCTTCGGTTTCCTCCGAAGGGTCTTTGGTGACCTCCGGAGGGTCTTTGATTTCCTCCGGAGGGTCTTTGGTGACCTCCGGAGGGTCTTCGGCTTCCTCCGGAGGGTCTTTGGTGACCTCCGGAGGGTCTTCGGTCGCCTTGCTTCGCCAGGTCGTGGGGCCGGTGTGGCGCCCCTACGACACCTGATATTTGTAAATTAATTTATTGTATCTCACAACTTTTAAACGTTAGTGGATAAATATCTTAGATCGGCTTTAATAATTTAAACAATCATTAGCTACAGAGAGTTCATCATATAGTTTGGAAGTTAACAAATGACTTAGCATGATCTTCAATTAGCAGATGAATTATTTAGAGCCCAATGCCCTCACTAGCTCTTAAGGAAGAGGGCCCACTGTCATAGGAGTGAGAGGGAGATAGAGAGCTAGCACTGCACACTCGGCTTCACAGAGAAAGCAGAGGAAGAGAGGAGGCGCACGGGCGGTGGGCCTGCCGGCGGCGAGGGACGGCCGGAGAGGCGGCGAGGGCTGGTGAAATGAGACGCCGGGGAGAGGAGGAGGCCGAGGGAGGCGGCGTCGGGGTCGGGGCGGCACCAAATAGCAGGCTGCGGCGTTGGGAGCGGCAGGCGCAAGGGCCGGACGGTGGCGACGGCGGCTAGAGGGAGCAGAGGGGAAGGGGAGGCGAGCACGGGCATTAGGAGGGTTCAAGGAAGCTCACCGAGCGGTCGGGATGGCCGGAGAGGAGCTGTGGCGGGTTGGCGACGGGAGCCAGGGGCGGCGCCGAGGAGTCCCGCGGTGGCGGCGGCCTAGGGCGGCAGGGGGCGTTGGCCGGTTGTTGAGGGAGCTAGGGGGTGCCGACGTGGTGCTCCAGCAGAGACGAATCGGCCCGAGGAGTGTCGAGGAGGAGATGGCGGCGGAGGAGCTCCAATCGGCCGGCAATGGGGATTCCGGTGAGTCCTGCGGCCAAAAGGAAAAATTGAGAGGGGGAAGGGGGGTCCTTGGGTCCTGGGATACCCGGTGACGGTGGTGGCGGAGGTAAGGGAGCACCCGGGGTCCTTTTTGTAGGTGGCCAAGGGCTTGGAGCCGTTGGGGGGGGGCTCGGGTGCACACGGTGTCCGGAGGCGCGACAGGGAGTAGCACGGGTGCACCGCAGGGGCACAGGCGAGCTGAGGGGACAAGGCGAGAGGTAGGCGCTAGCTCGTAGCGGGAGGCTACTTGACGAGGCATGCGGCGTGCGCGCGTGCTCTGTCCGAAGCGCGTGGCGTGGGCGAGCACGCGGTGGCGAGGAGGTCGAGCGCCGTGGGGGCTCGATGGTGGGCTGCTGGCGGAGGAGATGGCAGGAAAGAAGAAGGAAAGAGGGGGGGTCCGGCTGGAGGTAAAAAGGGAGAGGAAGAGAGAGAAAGAAAATAAAAAAACGAAAGGAGAATTCAAACTGAAATTGAATTTGGGAATTTGCAAAAAGGTTTGAAACACAAACCCAAACTTAGAGGAAGCTTAGAAGTTTTTGAAATTAATTGATAATTTGAAATACGACAGAAAACGAAAACCCAAAACCAAAATAGTAATCGCTATTTGCCGTTCAAAAAACGGGACGTTACAAGAAGATGGAGAGAACTTAATTAGGAAAAATAGATTATATCCAAGGACAAAAGACAAAGAAGACATAGCTGAGATGCTATGAAAGAATAAGACAAATAAACTCTTCAAATCAAATTCTTAGTGTGACTGCAACATAATGCTTACAGCAAAACTCCCGCTCCCACTTACACACTGCCCAAATAAAATCTAAAGCAACAACGATCTAATAATGCTACTAAAAACACTAATATGATGGCTCCCATTCTGGACTGGACAACGAAGACTCTTCAAAAACAACTGGAATGAAGTGGCGAAGATACTCCTACTGATTGCGGGTGATTCGACTTCTCTCTTCCGTACTAGAGAAATTAATGAGGCGAGAAAGTCAATTTAAGATTATAAAACAGAATTCAGCAAAGATAATGAAGAAAATTTGAAAGATACGATGAGAAAAGATTAGAATAGAATAAGAATAGAATAGACGGAGATGAGAAAAGAATAGAATAGATGAGAAACGAACAACTACTCAAGTCAAATTAAGTTAGTTTGATTTAGAAAATAAGTTTTGAAGCTTTTGGCTAAGACGACCATGCTAACTGAGGTTGTGTTCTGTAGTCAATATGGTTTTGATACCACCTCTGTCGGGACCCGGATTTACACATCCGAAACCCTCTGTGTATTTTGAACTAGTTCGTGATCAGTAGCTAGCTCATATAGGAAACATCGATGAAATAATATCCATTTATCGATTTAACTAAAAAGATCTCAAAGTAACAAATAGTAGTAATAACTAGATATTATGGTCAATGTTTACTTAATTTGCCACGCAGGGCTAAAGAAACAAATAAACTCTTGCAGTGAAACAGAAAACTTAAAAATGCCAATCAACATGCCTACAGACAATCGAGTGGAGAATGCATCCTAATTCGCAAAGTCTTCATCTCAAAGAACTCTTGAGCTGCTTGATATTCTTCAACTGAGCAACAAAGTTTAAAGTCGTGAGTACATAAAGTACTCAACAAGTCGTAGGAAATAATATGCAATTAATATTCATGCAACACTTGAACAAAGGATGAGCTGTATGGTTCTTTTACAGAAAGCAATATTGATAGTAAATATAGTAAATATATTGAAATGTGTAATTTAAAAGACAATAAGTAAATACAGTAAATAGTTTCTTTGAAATCAACCAGTGAACTTTCTGTTCACTTCCCAACCAAACCACCAAATGAATTCTCCATTCACCAAGCGAACATCATATTCACCAAGCGAACTTCTCATTCACACTCTGACACATTTTTATAAAGAAACTCAACCTCTTGTGTGAAATCCCGAGCATTTTCATAACCACGGACACGGCTGTTTAAACAGTTTTAACTCTGCAGAGGTTGTACAATTTTACCCACAAGAGAAACATCAACTCAAAATATCTGACCACACTTCCGTAGGTATACGACTAAGTGATCATCACAAGGTCTTTACAAAGCTCCTTCATAACCCAATTCTGCCCACTATGGTTTCAATACTGAATGTCTTTCCAACCAGACAGGGGTCCTCCTCTTGTGCCATTGTGAATAAACGTCTATCTCGCAACTCACGCTTCCAAGACAAAACCGCAATTGAGACATTGCTAATTAGTTAGCCACGTTTATCCCATAATGGACATGTGGTTGTACGATAAGGCCCAATTCAATTGTGCATAAGATTAAGTCCTTAACAAGTACTCAGGCGAGTCTACCATAACTCACAATATGCTAGCCGCACTCCCTTTACTTCACGATCACTCGACTGAGCGGAAATCATTTTGTTCAACCAAGGTCAATGATATACACTGTCATGGTACATAAATTTTAACAACAGTGGCTACCCACCACAATTCTATATCTCATTAAGTGAAATTTAACATTATTGAACATGTGATCATGAGTCTATCGTAACTAAGCATGATTAAGCATCTCTACGATACCCATATTGGTGATACAAATATGTCCAACTAATATAATGACCATTTTATGGTGACAAGTGATTCATTGTATTCAAATATTCAATGGAGGCATAATGTAAATAGTTAATTAACTATTCCCAAAAGCAGTTGATATAAAGATAGCAATCAATTTGATATAAAAATAATATAATTTTGAAATCATATATTCAATATGATCAAAGGACCATGACTTGCCTTGGCTTCAGCTTTGCTCGGTTACCATACTTGGATCTTCGAAACTTGCTCCTACTCCTTGAAACAGATCGTCTAATCGAGAGAGAAAACAACAAGCGAAGCACAATAAATCCAAAATAAAATAAAATAAAATCCAAAAACATCAAAGCTAACTGTAAAAGAAAGAACTCGATTTTTGATAAATTTAGGAATTTGAATGGATTGAATCGGAGTTCAGACAGAGGAGAATAGACTCTCGGAAGATTTGCCGAAAAGGACAGAGAGAGAGAGAGAGAGAGAGAGAGAGAGAGAGAGAGATTCCCTAGAATTTTCCTTTGGATTAAAAGAAAAAGGAAAAAAGAAAAAGAAAGGAACTGATAGGTGGGGCCCACCCGTAAGTGAGAGAGAAACAAAAGGCAGTGGATGACTTGTGGGACCGTGGTGGCGGTGAGAGAAAGGAGCAGAGAGAGGATCTGACAATAGGCCCCATATGTAAGAGAGAGAGAGAGAGAGGCTAGCACAGGGAACCGAAGCAGAGGATTGGACGGGTGGCGCTGGCGCACGGTGGCAGCAACGAACGGCGGTGAGGGAGAGGTGGCCAACTAGCAAAACAAATTCTTGGCAGCGCGGGGAAACTAAGGGAGGTGGCAACGCGACGAGGGAGGCAGTGAGGTGGCGACGACGGTGGAAGGGAGTCTCTGGCTCGCGGCGGCGATGGTGACATAGCGGCGCCCGAAGTGAATGGAGGGGAGCACCGGCTAGGTGGGGAGACGAGGATGACACCGGGTGGCTTGGGGTGGTCGGAGGACAACCGAAGCGACAGTGCGACAGAGACCGAAGTCATGGAAGAAAAGCGGCGGTGGCGGCATAGCACGGTGATGGAGAGGTGTCGAAAAAGTGGAGAAACGGAAGAGAAAACACGAGAACACGTGGTGATGCGCACAGGAAGGCGAGGAACTCACCGAGTTGAGAGATCGAGTGCGAAGGCGACGGTCGGACATGCAGAAGAAAGTGGCGATGGCGAGTTGGCGATGCTCCGGGGACAAGGAGGTGGGCACCGGCTAGAACGTGGAGATGCGAATTCAACGATGAAGACGGCCCGAGCGGAGGACGTCGGACAGCGGTTGAACATGGCGAAGAAGACCTTCAGCGGCGGCGGCTTCTTCGGTAAAATCCGGCGATGATTTCAAGGTGGCAGTTTAGGGCTTTGGATAGGGTGGACGACGCGAAGAAAAAGATGTGGACGACTGCGCTTATAAAGGCCAGAAACGTGGGAGTTTGCAAGGAGGACGGCGGCAGAGCGTAGCCGGCTCGGACACAGGCTAGAAATCGGGAGGAAGAAGGAAAGGAGGAAGGAAGGCAGGCGGTGGCTGACAGGCGGGTCCCGCTCAGCAGAGAGAGAAGGAGAAGGGAGGAGGTGGCCAGCAGTGGGCTTGGCGCGCGGGAGAAGATGGAGCGAGCCGAGCCGACAGGGAAAAAGAAAAGGCCAGAGAAAAAAGGAAATGGAACTGGGTCGAAAGAAAAGAAAACATCCCGAAAGAACGGAATTTCGGCCCAACGGAAAATCTGGAATTTAATTTGACTTCTGAATTTCAGAAAATAGATTAAAGAGAATCGAGCTCAAAGAAATAGCAAATAAACTCCAAAAATTCCTAGAAAAATTCCAAAAAATTCTCAGGAACTCAAGGAACCCAAATAAAATAACTTTTAATTTAATTGAAGTTTAAATTAATCACATTAAATTGTTTTGATTTCTGAAAATTCAAATTAAGCTAGAACTTAACCAAAAAAAATTCAAATAGTTATTTTGATTTTTAGAATCTTCAAAAACATTCTAAATTTGGGATGTTACAATCTCCTCTCTTCTCTTCTTGGCTCGAGGGAATAGCAGGTCTGGGGTTGCTTCTGCCTTGTTGGCATGCGTATGTTTAGCTAGTAGGGGAATCTTCTTTTGTTTTCTCGCGAAGGACATTCACGTTCCTGGTCATCGGGATCACCTGCAGTCACACTAAACCTTTTCATGTTTATGTTCCTTGCGTGTTTGTGATAATATTCCTGGCATACTCATGTGCTCGTGATGATGTTCCTTGATCATCCTTTGTCTTTTTTAAGGATTCCTGTCCTTACTTTCTTTTCCCAATGCCTTACTTGTTCGTAACGATCACTACATTAATCCATTGCCCATGAGTTTGCATAGTAAACATAATTCAAGCACACTCAACAAAATTACCGCCAAGTGCCAACAAGTTTATATTCTTTTATCATTATAAGCCCTGTTTGTAACGCATACTCCCTTCTTCAGAAATATATGATGTTTTAGAAATTGAGTTGTCAAACTTCCTCGATTTGGAACGCTAATATGTACAAAACTATTTAGATGGATCATATGAAAATAGTACCATTAGATTTGTTATCATACTTACTTTTGGAATATAATATTTTTATACTTTTAACTAACATGGTACTAAGAATTTTGGAATATAACATTTTTATACTTTTAACTAACATGGCACTAAGGAAACTAAAGGTCAAAGAAACATATTGGAGACCATGTTTTGTCAGCGTCATATATGTTTGAATAGAGGGAGTAACTTTTTAGCATCCACTGAGCTAATCGAAATTTTTTATGTCTAGAGCATGACCTTGATGATTCTATTTGCTCCCAATTAATTGAACTTCCAAAAAAGAAAGAAGAAAGAAAAAATGTATGTCTATATGTTGTGGTCGTTGGTTGGGTACGGGTCCGAGGACAGAGGATAGACTCGCCCTCATCTAACCGCCGTCAGGGCTCTTCCCTGTCAAGTTAGCGAGGCTCTAAGGCTTAGTTGAACCTTTGACTTCTCATTGCTTGATTGATAATGGATACATGATATCCCTTTTATAGGGACAATCCGACTTGACGTCTAAGAAATAATCTATAAGGAAACCGATCAATCAAATCTAATCTTTCCTACTATTAAAAATAATCTTCATAATAAATAAGATCATATTCCTAACAATAACTAGATAGATAAGGAATCCCAAAATAATTTACCTAACCAACTATTTTTTTATTCTAGGAAACCAGCCAGCATGTATGGAAAATAACATGCTACAGTACCGACGGGTACGGTTCATGCATGCTACAGTACTGTGGTACTGTTCAGTCGCCTGCTATGACGCCTCGTGCATTTCTCCATAACATTACACTCCTCGCGGCGAGGCAGCTCGTCCTCGAGCTACGATGGTGTCCACGGTTGAAGTCCTTGGTGGCCCCATGTTGACAAGAGTATCCGGTACCGGCGTTGGTTCGCTTGAGAGCAGATCAGCGACACTCTGACGTATGACACCCAAGAAAGAAACGCCTTAGCATGATGTGGCATCGGGGAAGACGCCAACGACATGGGCAATCGGCATGGGGAAGCAGTGACGCCCGTGCTGCCACAGAGCGTGATGATGGCGGGGAGGATGCGATGGTGGTGTTGTCCCCTCAGCCATTGCGCTCCGCATCACCTAAGGCACGGTGTCGGCTGGCCGCGCGGAAAATACCACCGCTAGACAACGGTAACCCTCCTCGGCGAACACACCAGGGGTGCAGCCAAGAGCAGCGTTGTCCGTTGAGGAGGTGTTGGTGATGATGGCCAAAATGATATTATTGGCGGTGCTAGTTCTGGAGGTGATGGAAGTGGCGGCATAACTATGTTGGCGACGACAGGCGTCACCTCCTTTTGCTCCTCCATCTTGGCCAAGGTCACGACCGGCGAGGTTGCTGTCAAGGCCAGCGGATTGGTGGAACATTCCTTGCTCTAGCGTGGCTTCTCTCCTCCCCCGAAACACCAAGCATCTTTTCAAACATCTCAATCATGCGACCCAGCATGTCACTGATTGTCATGGATTGAAACCCTCGCTGCCCGACATGGTGGAAGGGGCAATGATTGCCTCTGATACCAAATATTGCGGTCATTGGTTGGGTTCGGGTTCGAGGACCGAGGGTAGAGCACTCGCCCTCATCTAATCGCCGTCAGGGCTCTTCCCTGTTGAGGTGGCGAGGCTCTAAGGCTTAGTTGAACTTTTGATTTATCATTGTTTGATTGATAATGGATACATGCTATCCCTTTTATAGGGATAGTCCGACTTGATACCTAAGAAATAATCTATAAAGAAACCTATCAATTTAATCTAATCTTTCCCACTATTAAAAATAACATTCCTAATAAATAAGATCATATTCCTAACAATAACTAGATAGATAAGAAATCCCAAAATAATCTACCTAACCAACTATTCTTTATTCTAGGAAACCAACCAGCACGTATGGAAAATAACATGCTATAGTACCTAGGGATTATTGAAGATTTGTCATTAAGTTCATGTGCAATTGCCAAAATGTCACTCCATGTCTCACAGTGAGACATGGAGTGACATTTTGGCAATTGCCCATGAACTAGTGTGGCAAATATGCAAATCCCTCTAGTACCTATGGGTACTATTCACGATACAGTACCCGCGGTGTTGTTCACACGTCTGCTTTCTCGGCCTAAAACTGTCAAATTTTAGTTCACTTACAATTTTATTATACATAAATTACAATCATTTATTTATGTAATTTTTGTTCTTGGTCACTGTAATTATTCTTGAAAGTCTTAATAACTCATATTTCCATCACACGATTCAAAATCTAACATATACTTTGAGAGATTGAGCAAAACTAAAGACAAAAAATAAAATAAAATTATATATCGACAAGATACGACAATGTGGTGAACTCGTTATACTGCAAAGGAAAAAATCATAATAAATTCGGACCCAATTCATCATATGAGAATAAGTTCAAATCTCAAAGCATATCGGACAGATGAAAATTCGACTATTTTGATATAAAAAAAAACAGTCGAACGTTGTTTAGCGAAACCGAAGAAAAAACTTGTGCCTAATTGAGTCGGCGTTGTTGTAATGCAAGGCGCAAACTGTTCAAGTAGGATTCTGGTGGGCTTTTAGTAGTCAACATTTTCTATATGTATCTAATAAAATCAGTCCATCGTGGCTATCTTAACAAGTGTAGTTTTTATCATCCTGAGTTCTACTAATAAAGCACATGAAGCTAAAATAATAACAGTTTATCTATTCTGTCAGCGTCCTCTGCATTCTTATCCGATGAACCAACGCGCTAGCCGTTAGATTGATTAATTGAAGTGTTGCAACAACGATAGTTTGTATGCCAATTTTCGGCTACAATATTTATATGGCTATCGAAACAAAGGATATATTGAAGTGTTGCAACCAGTCTAGCTTTTGGATTAACTTTAGATTGATAGATTGAGTTACACTAGACATTTTTAATGTTTATGTTCCTTGCGTATTCGCGATAATATTCCTGGTATACTCACGTGCTCCTGATGATGTTCCTCTTCCTTTCTTTTTCTTTTCTAAAGGATTCATATCCCTTCCTTGTTCGTGCTGATCACTACATTGATCACTCATGAGTACACCTAAAAAGAGTGCCGCCAAATGCCAACAAGACCAATACTCTTTTGTCCTTGTACGACCTGTCTGTGACACAAAGATTTTTACAGTAAAAAAAATATTTACTAAGAGAATATCGGATTTTTTTTTCCATGCTCAAAACAGGACCTTGATGGTTTTACTTGCGCCCAATCGATCAAAAAGAAGAAAGAACGCAAAACTTGCGCCGAATTTATTCGGCTGTTGTTCCTTCAGATTTTAGTTTGGACAGGGCTGATGTACGCATAGCGGGACAGAGAAGGGCATGCCCATTGCACACCGGTGTAGCAAAAACCAAACGTTGAATCGGGAAGCGGTTTATGGTTCAGTTTTCACGAGAATTGGGAATGCTTCCCGTGTTCCAAACTGGATCTAAATTCTTGTGAAATTCCTGTATTCCAAACGGGTCGGTAGACCAGGTCTCACTAAGCTAGTTTTTAGATCCCTAAATTACCTCTTAGAGTAAATTGCTTCCGTTTGCACCGTAGGTCACAACTACTGCTTCCTAACAGGTTTCACTGAGGTGGACAATGATATGGCTAAACAACAAAGATTGGCCCTGGCCCGCCTATCAGTGGCAAGTCACATGTCTTCTTCCTCGTTCTCTACTCTCTATCTTTATCTCTATCATGCCCCCGCTCCCTTTTCGGCTCACTGCTAGCTTTCGGCACCACACCTCAGCTGATAAACTCCCCTCTCGCGGCCTCCATCCCCACGTCCTCATGGCGCTCCTCTGTGAGCATGACTTCCTCCCGGAACTTGCCCAACGCCATGCTACTCAAGCTCCCTCCAAGGCGACCTTAGGGAGGTCTAGAGAGGAGGCAAATTAAAGGGGATGGGGATGAGGTGCCTAGTGCAGGAATCGACGGTGCCGCCGCCTTGCTTCATCCTACTGCAGCTGCCATGCCACGAGAAAAGCCATGTCAGTGACATCCATCGCAAGTTGGCAAAAGTTTCTAAAATTTGAATGCACGAAATCGAAAATGACTTATTTTTGTGAACCGGAGGAAGAGGGAGTAGTTAATTGCGAAGAAGTCTAAGAACATGCATAAATGATCTTCAAGTTTAGGGACATAAGTGCTTTCAGTCCTCAGGTCCGGGAGGCAGTGCAAATTAAGTCTCAAATAATATATATATATATATATATATATATATATATATATATATATATATATATATAGTTTGTTTGGATATTCAATATTTCTCATGTAATGCTATTAATTCTTTTCTAAAAGGAGGGATGGCATTGGCACATGCTATATACTTCACGAGGACAGGAACAGGATACAATTCCCACTGTGGGCTTGTTTTCCCTGCCAATCTAAAAGGATTAGGTCTAATTCCCTTTCATCCAAATAATCTACTTGAGCCTCCTTCACACTCATGTAACGTCGAGGTACTGCATAAAAATGAACCGGAAAATTCGATCCAATTTTTTGTAATCCATTAGTTAACACGGTGATTAACCATATTATGAAAGATGGAAAAAAAAATCATTGGCCTGTCAAAACATTAAAAAGCTTCTGCGCAAGAACCGCTATACGTAGGAGAGTGAAGACTAGCTAACCAGTCACCAATGGGAGAACTAGTCTTTAACACCAGCACCATCATTTCTTGTTTCTTACCTCGCTACAGCCAATAGCAGTAGCAGAGTGTAGCTGCTTCAACTCTCTAAAACGGATAAAGAGGAGGATTCAAGATATATGTATCAGTGGCGTAGCAAGGATTTAAAATCTGTGGGATTAAATATAAAGTTTTCCCATTTAAATATAAAGAGGAGGATTCAAGATACTAGTAATCAACCCTATGCATCCGCACCGGTCACATGAATTAAATGATATTTATTTGTGTTAAAAAAGTATAGTAATTAACTATTGGCATGTTAGTCTAAAATGATCAAGCTTTACTTCCTTAATCCGTATTTGAACTTCCAATACAACACTCTAACAAATTCACAAATTTTAAAATCAAACAATTTTCAAAATTTAAAATTTAATTTCGTTTTCCATAATTTTAGTTCCAAATTTGTATATATTGTTAGTTCATAAATTCAAGATCTATTTTTAACAAAATTTTATTGAGAAAATTTTAAATAATAAATTTAGGAAATTTCACATTTTAATTCCGAATTATATATATTTGGATGCCACAATTTTTTATTGTGAATTTTAATTTACATATACACCTAATTTATTTTTTATCCATATTAAATTCTAATTATGAATTTGATTTAATTATGCAAAAATATTTCTAAAAAGGATGGTTATTCTGGATTCAATTTAATTTTTAAATGGATTCTAATTTGGAATTGAAATTTAATCGTTATTTTTTTATTGGTACATATTACTAATTTGAACTTATGTATACATGTAATAAAAAAATTATTCTGCCTAAAAAGTATTCATCAATTTTGAAATTGAATTAATTCTGAATTTTGTTTTATTATTAATTAACTTTATTTCTTAAATTGTAATTCACAGTTGATTTCTACATCTAATTTTGGATTTTGTATGTTGCAAATTTCAATTTGTACAGAATATTTTGAAATTGATATATAATACTCCTGAGAGTACATACTCCCACTTCTCATATACCACTTCAATCGTATGATGATACATCTTTATCAATTTAAACATACTCCAATAATGATTATGAGATACCTAAAGTGAGTTCTATAAAAAAAATTCATTAATATCCAACTTTTATACCAAAATTTGTGTATATACTTATTTTATATATGAAAAAGGGTATATAGCAAAAAGAAAGGGCTACAATGAAATTTTTTCAATCAAGTCGCATTAGAGTATCTTATAATTGATATTTAAGTATACTGAAAATGATAAAGAAGTATAATATATTAGTTTAAATGGTATATTCGAAGTGGGAGTATGTAATCCCGGGACGCAACTTGGTTCTCTTTGTTTTGAAGCCATTGTATCTTTGATAACTGACTTGGGAATCATTTACTTAGTCGAGTTACAAACTTCTTTATGCTTCCTGTCAAAACACTAGTTGCAGATTGTTATAATAGTTTGGAGATTTCTGCAGAAATTCAGCTAGTTTCACCAAGGTTTTTCACAAATGCAACTCAGAGTTTAGTTCAACACAGCATACATTGTACTAACACTCACGTCATCTGGAGCATTCACAAGAAAATTTCCTTCACAAACCAGACTGCCAGAGCAAGAAGTTTTTTTTTTACTAGCTACAGAACACAAGTAGCAATCGTCTGGACTCTCAGTATTCACAACACAGCATACATTGTTCTCTAACACACACGGTCTCAAACCGTCTGGACTCTCAGTATTCACAACAAGCAGCAGAGCCTTGTTTACTGCTCTCAACCACCTCCTTCAGGACAAGTTCATGAGCAGAGGGACGCAACGGAGATGAGAACTGCGAAGGTGGAGAGAGGATTGGAGAGATGGCCGGCGTTATTGGAGGAGCAGCGTCTCGGCAGTGACGAGAGGGACGAGACGATCGGCAACAGCTAGACGGGGTGCAACGGCGTGAGCACTGCAGCGGCGATGAGACGATCGGTGGCGGCACTCCGACGGCGCCGAGATCGGCTGCGGCAGTGGCGGGTGAAACCATGAGCTGCATGAATTGGGTATTTGGCCTGCACGAAATGGGGATTTGTCAGGTTTGGTCATCTCTTTCATAGGTGGATGGTGGTAACCATTGATCTCGTGATGAAGATAATGGTACGTGGTGACATTACTCTCAAGTCAGAGGATACGAATCCATTAGCTAGTATATTTCTCTACTCTTTTGTTAAGTAGAGGTGGCCCTCTAAAAGAAGAGTAGAGGTGGCAACAGGCCGCGGATACCGGGGGACCCACCCGCACCCTCCCCCGCTAGGATGGCCCCACCAGTTAGACCTCCTTAGGGTTTGTTTGGATAAAGAGGGATTTGAACTAATCTTTTCGAATTGAAAATAATTTTAATTCAAATTCCGAGTCAATCTGAAGGGATTGAGTCGGATCATAATGTATTCAAATAAACCCTTAGGGGGAGATTGACCTGATCCAAGTTTGATGGGATCATCGCGGGATTAAAAGGTAGGTTAAATGATTTTTAAAATAATAATGTGACTTTATTTACGTGGCTGAGCGTTCGATGCATCGTACGCACGTACAGTAACGTTTCCATATTTAAATACTTGGTTCATCTGCATAATTTTTCATATTTTTTTCTTAAAACTCAATTTTCAAATTTTAGCGGTAACATGGCCGATCTTACCACCTTCGGTATTTTTTTTTCCAAATCGGTAAAGTTTTCCTGGCTGTACCCATCACCGTTATGTCTGCTTTCTCGCCAAGCGCCATAGTCAACTCTTATGTTAGATTGGTTATTTGTCTATTTATTTCAATCACATGAACTTATATTAAAAAGATTTAGCGGAGACGAGTGTCATAACACATATAGCTACCCTACAGTTAGCTCTTTTTGTCATACAACTTATCGAAGTCTGTCCCATATTGTTTAAATCAATCAATAGACACTTTCAGGATGACACAATAAAATCATACAATCCTTCCTTAGAAACTAAAGAACATAATTTTACTACAAAATAACAGAAACAGAGTGGTCTCGTGACCGTATAAATGGAATACAATGTGATGCACACACGTCCTTACAACTGGGAACAATCTTTACTGAGTTGCAAAACATGTCAAGCATCAGGAAGACAGGAACATAACATCATAAGAAAAAACGGAGTTCAGATTCAGAAAACAAGTTCGATAGAGTTAGCAGCAATCTCGTCCTCGGCTGCTCTGCCTTCAGAAGCAGTCTGATAGACGCTTTCTTCATCATCATCTTCTTGTTCCTTGGCTTCGGGTGGCTCCGGCGTCTGGAATCTGTCGGCAAAGGTATCCATCTCCATGAATGACAAGAGGATCCAGACATAAGTGAGCAGCTCCACACCTTCACCCAAGTTCTTGGCGTGCAGGTACCCCCTGCTGCCCTGCACCTGCCGGCAGAATAGCAGAGCATCTCCACCCACATCCCCTCGACCACCTCCCACCTCTTTTCCTCACCGGGCAGCTCCATGAACGCATTGGCCAGCCTGCATGCGTTGGGAACCAGAGCTCCTACATGGTCGTTTTGTCGCCCGGGATACTGCCGCGCCCTGCGAAAAATCCTCTGTGCAAGCTTTCGTCGATATTAATTGAGGAGCGGAGGAAGTAGCTTATTTGGATTTTTTTTTTCATGTAACGCTATATGGAGTAATTGTTTTCTGAAAGGAGGGATGGTTGGCATGGATTTTGGTTTAATAGGACAGCAATCTTATTGGTTGGCATGGATTTTGGTTTAATTTTGTTATACACCAAATTTGTAATTTGGAATCTTCCGTATTCACAGCACCAGTCTCTGGATCAGTAGTTAGTGCTTACAATTATCAAACACATATCACGAAAATGTAAAGCTATTGCATAATAATAAACAAAGTGTAATTATATCTTATGTCTTTTGTCTTTTAAAATGGTCGACCAGGCCAAATATCGTTAAAGAATCAGCAATGGAAGGGGAATTGAAATACAACACTTCACGATATACCCACATGCAATCGACTAATGCCTGCGACCTAGTCCCCGACCTTCTTGTCTTTCAGCCTTGAAGAACACGCATAAGTGTCCATATAACCTTCTTTTATACTTACTGAATAATAATATATTGAGTGAGCAAAAGTACACAACCGTACACGCGAGCAAATACATAGAATGCAGTTCTATAATATGCAAGGCTGATCAAAGGAATGACCCGTGATTCTTTTGTTTGCATAAAGTCACTTATTGAAATAGATTATGTAGTAGCAAATTCCGAGACCTAGCATTTTAACTAACACATGTTTTGATGAAATCCAGTGCTTTTGTATAATAGTATCGAATGTTCCATCCACCTCTAGTGGAGAACAGTACCCAAAGGTTCCATCCATCCACACATAGATATCAGTTCCATTCACCTCATGCTATATCATTTTCCAGAGCTACATCTACCCGGCGATCCCAAGGCTGCAACCACTCGGCAATTCCAGCCGGACTACCCCTAAAATTCTTGGCTGAATGCCTTTGGTAACTCTCCAGCTGCACCACCCGACAAAACTTAGGCTGCACCCCTGGCGAAACTTAGGTCGCAATCCCCCTAACTCCTGTAGGCTGGAGCACCCTCGAATCCTAAGCGGCCAAACCCTCAAATCCCGCTGATGCACCACCCTCGAGCCCTAGGGCACATCCCCTCGCCAATTTTCATGTTGTAAGCGTACGCGAATTCCAAACCACATCCACATTGCGAATCTCATGACTGCATGCATCCAATACTTTTCGCTGGCTCTAACCAGGACAACTCAAATCCTCAAGTTCCAACCTGACTTTTCATCCCATTCACAAATCGTTTTGTAAAACTTAAAATCTAATCAAGCAAGTTCTTGGCATCGCCCGTGGCCGTCGGCACGACTATCTGGATAGTTTTACACTCTGCAGAGATCGCACAACTTTACCCACATAGACAATCATCTTTTAATGCCAACACGCTGTCATTGGCGTGAGACTAAGAAGATCATCACAAAGCCTTTGCAATGCCCCATCCAAACACAACCCCACCCGCAAGGTTTCACCACTGTGGGCCACACCCCCCGGAGGCTCCCTCCTTGCACCGCAGTGGACTTATCCATGCCACGTTCGCAGGATGATGAAGCAACGCCGAGACGAAGCAAATTAGTGAGCCAGGTGTCCTACACATGGTAGACTTGTGGTTGCACTGTTAGTGCACGAGAGGTAATCACAGGAATTGGTCCTTAATCGACTTGGCGGTTCTTCCATACACCCATTCTGGCGTACTCCCTTACGCATCGACCACTCTTTCCAGCCGTCTATGTCTAAAAACAGTTTTAGGTTTTCTCTTTTGAAATATCTTTCTATCTTTAACATACCAACCAGGCTCCAGCCTCGGCTGCCCAAATCCATTTTTCAGTTTTGAAAGTTGTCGAGGCAAATCATTGCCCACATATCATTGTATCTAAGCAAGGGTAAGCATGATACTTAGATACGGACTTATTAACTAGTATGTATACCACTAGTTCTAGGGTGATAAAGGATAGTGTCCAAGTTCAAGGATGTGAATATTATATTCAATTATCATTAAGGTATTAACTATGAGCTAGGCCAACATAGTTGTATAAATCATAGCAATACAATTTCATAATTTAAAATAATATAATTGCATTTCAAAAGTAGGTGCAATATGATCAAAGTGTTGACTCATCTTGCTTAATGTTCTGATAATCACCTTGGTCTTGTTCCTGTTCTGTCTCGGACTGCTGTTTCATCATGGCTACAGATTCTAGCTACGCGACAAACGATTGAACCCAAGAACGTCTGAAAACAACCAAATAAAATCCAATAAATTTAAAAGCACTTGAAATAAAAGGAAACACTTCAAATAAAAGTCAATAAACCCCAGAGTGTTTGAAGCAGGATATGCTTCAAACGAAAATAAACATATCTAATGGGATCTTGAAAGAAGAGAGCACTCCAGATGAAACCAAACATACTCATCTGAAGTTGATGAAGGAAATACTTCAGACAAAGTACATCCAGAGGAAGTTGATGAAGGAAATACTTCAAACGGAATGAAGTACGTCTAGGGATATTTGGAATGGAAGTACTTCAGACCAAAGTAGATAAATCCAAACTCTACTTGTTTGGTTTAGTGGTGGGATTTTGTGTTGATAGTTAGGCTTAGTGTTAGGTAACCGTTTGATCCGGAGTAAGGGTGGGAGGGATCGAGCACTCGAGAAGTCCGTTGGTGCAAGGAGTTAGGACTCCAACAGAAGGGAGAGAATATTTATATGAATATTCCTTATCAGTTACCTAGATGAGAGAGGTCACCTGGTTAGGCAGGACTCTTTTGATTCACCTTCAGATCACGAACTATCCTTCTATCGGGAACAGATAATGATGGATGATAGCTAGAACCTATACGAGGTGGATTGGTGGTTTAACTACTATCATCCACTTGAGAACCTATCACCGCTATCCATACACAGCGCCTAGCTATCTAATGATTCATTTAGTTATTACATCCTATTTATCAAGGAAGTTTCACGATATTCGGGTGAGACTTGTGCATAGATTTGGGGTTCGCTCTGGGTAGATATAAGTCTCACCGACACATGTGGTCTAGTTCACTTAATTATTCATTTTATTATTTTATATTTATCAAAGAAGCTTCATGAGCCTTAGCTGGAACTTTGAAGCATTGGCTAGACATTAACCTTATGATTTAAGCAGCGGTGTCTACAGGTTGTTTTGAGTTTCACCATCGAGGTGACCTTTACTCACCCTAACTTATGTGACCTAGTATAAACTAAAGTGAACCTACTACACTAGGTTGGTTCTTAGCTATACCGTCTTGCTAATGACTGCTTCTAGTTAAGTAGATAGCTACTATACACCGCCTATGGGCTCTTACCTACTAACCCTTGTTTAGACCTTCACAGCCACCTAACATTACTATTATTTACTCATTAATGTATAAGTATAGGTGTATAGGTCTTATACGTCGGTGACGTATCCCAATCCTAGTTAGGTTTTAACTAAAGTAATTATTCTACCTAATCAATAAGTAGCAAGAATTTGCTTGTAAGTGTGTGTTCCTATGATGTATAATTTTATTACTACTAGTAATAGGTGTATAGGCCATTGACATGTTGTCGTTATTATCATTTATCATTATTATAACAATGGCCTAGGGCCTACTGGTAATTTGGATCATGGGTCTATGTACATGCCTAGACATGACTGTATCATTTTACCTAATCACTTATTGACTTAATGTAATTCTTAGTTACAACACGACTTCCTAGCATTGAACTATTTGGTTAATCAAACACTACCCATTCCTACTAATCTTGGGTTATCCTTTAGTTGCAGTGGACTACTAGTAGGTCACATGTTCTTGCTAAATGACATAACCAATGCTTAATAAATCCACTAATTAGTTTAAATTAGATTTTTTTACTCTGGTGGGGCCCACTGTCAGTTAATCTTTCCCTAAAACACTACTAGCCACTTACCCTTACATATGGACCCCTGTCAGCCCCTCACAAGCCTTCACAGAGAGGGTGACACACAGAGATACAGAGACAGAGAAGGAGGTAAAATAGGGGAGGCGCCGGGGCGGCTCCGGTCGTGCTCGCGCCGGCGAGGGGGGCTATGGCGGCGACGAGAAACAGAGAAAATGGGTTGGGGGAGGGGAAGATGATCCTATAGGTGGTGGTGGCGCGGCTCAAGGTGGTCAGTGGCAGCCTAGCGGCTGTAGGATCAAGGATATCTGACTAGAGGAGGTGAATAGGAGGTTTTAAAACTTTTCAACTAATTAACAATTATGATCTAAGTCTAAATTAGATACAATTCTAGCTAAATAATTTTACACGAGTAAAAAGCTAGAAATATAAATGTGGAAGTAGTAAACATAAGAATAAACCACAATGGAGACAATGAAGTTTTTCCTATGGTATCGAAGACTTGCCGGTCTTCACTAGTCCACGTTAAGGAAACTTGAACTAATCAAACCATCTCCACAAATTATGCCTTTACACTCGATCACTAGTGGTTGTTCTTCCTCCGCTCTAGAGATGGCGAACACCGAACCACTTACAATTTGGCACCAGCCCTCTTCACAATCTTCTTATAGAGAACGCCGTGCAAACTCCCGCCAAGCCATCTAGGTGTCAGCAAACACCAAGAGTAAAGAACCACAATCTTTGCTTGATGACAATCAAGTGCTAAGGATCAATCTAGAAATGAATGCACTTGAATTTTGCTCAATAACCTCACAATGAATGCAACAAGTGTATATGATGTGTGGAGAGTATGCTCTTGGCTCAAGGATGTTAGATGAAGTCCCCTCTTTCTGTCCTAGAGCTGATGGAGGGGTATTTATAACCCTCACAACCGAATTCGACTGATGGAGGCAAAAGCTCTAAAGATATTAGCATGAGCGGAAGTACCGCTGTCCAAAAGCCGGTACTACCACACTTGCAAAGTTTGCACAGTAACGGTTATAGCAGACGCAATTAATGCATCTAAAAGAGCTATTAGAAATTCGATACGGTACTACTGCCATTGAACATGCGGTCTCTCCAAAAGGTGTCTCTCTGTAAAAAATGTACCGCTATATAAGTAGGTACTACCGATCAGCGGTAGTACCGCCGTTCAATATGCGATCATTTCGATTTTTCATAAAGAGAGTCAAAAGACACAGGGTCCGACTCGATCTGATCGCTTGACATGTTCAGACCACCAGATCTGACTGTCCATTTGGTTTAGCCGATCGGACCACTTGATCGAACTACACGTTCGGACGATAGATCTAGCCGTCCATTTGCTTCCACCCGATCGGACCACTGATCTGTCCATTCGATTGAATCATCCGATCGGACCACTCAAACGCAAACAAGCTACCAACTAGGTTTAGGTCAGACTGGGTTGCGATAGTACCGCATTACATTCCCGGTCATACCGCTGTGTGGTAGTATCGCTAAGAACACTTCGGTACTACCGACTTTTCTGATAAAAGCTTAGTTGGCTTTCAAAATAAATTCTAAATGCATGAAAGATCCTAGATTGATCCAAATGGCACAAGAACATTCTATCAAGCTACTAGTCATGATCCCTTATAATAGTACAACGTTTAACCTAAAATCCGGTCTTCCATCCTTTTTCTCCTAAGACCGGTAAAAAACAAAAGGATTCTAGACTATTTATACCTTGTCTTTGAACCATATTGATCTTCATGTTGACCTTTAGCATGCATCTCTAGATTGTTATAGTCGTCACTGGGACTAAACCTTATAAACACTCAATAAACATGTTAGTCCCATATTCACATATTGTCATTAATTACCAAAACAAATTTTAGGGGTCTAGATGCTTTTAGCGGCGGAGGTAGGCGGCCGGCCATGGGGGAGGAAGAGTGGTGACGGTGCCAGAGGGGAAGAGTAAGAGAAGGGAGTGAGAATGGGCTTGATGAACCCACCTGATCAGTTAACGGAGGCGGAGGAGTGCCGATGGGGCCCAGCGGCGAGAGCCGATGGTAGCGCGGGCGACTCGCCATGGGGGCGGCGCTACGGGGATGGGGTGCTAGAGTGGATGGTGAGGAATGGAAGAAGAAGGTGTGGAGATGCTCCGAGAGGGAGGAATTGAAGTGGAGCTTACCAGGGAGAAAATGGTGGCGGTGGAGGCGGATTTGTCTAGATTTGGGGAAGAATGGGATGCGACATGCCCCTGTGGGGGGAAACGTGAAATCGATTGAGGGCTTTTGCTCGAGACGTCGTGGAACACAACGTGACACAGTCGGCCTTGGACGGAGTTCGCTGGATTGATGGGGACGGCGAAGGGATGGCGGCGGCCAACGCGGGTTAGGCGTGGCTTGGACTCAGTTCGAGCTGGGAGCAGAGAGATTGAGTGAGGGGGAAGAGGAGGCTGGGGCACAGTAGCTCGGTGTGGCTTTATACCCGAAGGGGGATGCGATTTCTCACGTGAAGCTTGGGGTGAGAAGGGCGAGCGGCGTTCAAGCAGCTCCTGTGCGCTGTGATGTCACACCAGTGCGAGGCATGGCATAGGATGGCGAGGTGACGCGAAGAATGTGGTGCGAGAGCGCGGTTTCCAGACGTGGTTGGGGCGAGGACGACCCAGACACAGGAGACGCGACTGGGGTGGGTGAGCAGCATGGGTGGTTGAGCGAGGGTGGCAGTGCTGTGGTGTGGTGCACCATGTGAGTGGTAGGAGACGGCATGGTGCACAGGGAGGAGAGGATGGTGATGACGCGGTAGGGCAGGCAATGTGCGTGATGGGGGCGGTTGGTGCGGCACAGCGCTACAGCGGCGACGATGGCGGGAGCAGTGGCGTAGGATGGGAGTAGGTGAGGGGCTGGCGGCATGACGCTAGGGTGCTAGCGTGGAAGAAGAGAGGAGGAAGGAGAGGGAGGGAGGGAGGAAAAAGAAAAAGAAAAAGAAAAGAAAAGAAAAGAAAAGAAAAAGAAAAGAAAGAAAGAAAAGGAAAGGAAAAGAAAAAATATTTTCTTTTCTTTTTAAACTCATGTTTGAATTCGATTATCAGTTTTTCGGGTTGAGGTTTCAATTAACAACTAAAAAATTTGAACATCGCCGAAGCGTAACTTTTATAGGTACCTTGCTATTTTTGGCATTAACAAAATATTTACTGTGTACAAATGCAAACCAAAATTAAGTTGGGATTATTGTGATTAAGCTCTACATACTCTATTTAGCTACTCTGCTATTTTAATACATTTTTTATCGGTAACTTGCTATTTTCCTTGGTTAAAAAGTGTCTCCAGCATTTACAAAATATTTACCGTGTACAAATAGAAACAAAAATTAAGTTGATAATATTTTAGTTTAACTCTACATACCCTATGTAGTAACTCTGGATATTTTTTTTACAAAATTTTTAGAGGTGTCTTACTATTTTTCTTGTTTAAAAAGTATTTTCGGTATTAACAAAATATTTACCGTGTAAAAATAAAAACCTACAAAGTTTCTTAGTATTTTGCAGATTTATTCTAAATCATTTGAGTACTGCACCAGAAATAATATCTATACGATGAACTAAACTATACACGGCTAAAATGATATACTACATTAAACTGCAATACAACTAAAATTATCTAATCTATTGAATTCTATGTCACTACTTTTATTTGCTAACCTACCAGGTTTCAAATTTATGTACAAAGTTGCAAGAATATTTACCTGCAAAATAGGCGACCGGATCTACTTCTCTTTATCTCTCCTCCGCTACAAATCGGCAGGGCTTCGCTACGTAACTTCTCCTCTCTCTCTCTCCTTTTTTTTTCCGGAATTAAAATAACTTTTCATCTAGTTTTTGAGGTTTATAAAGCCAACCTCTGTCGCGACAGGAACCCGCGGGTTTCTGTCGCCATTTGAACTGACGATTTGCACACTCTTCGAAGCAAATCACTAGTCCAAATGACAATAGGAAGTTGAAACGGCAACTGACAATAAATGGCATCCTGTCGCCATTTCAAATGGTGGCTGGAGCCTGTCGCCATGTGAAATGGCGACAGTGGCTTGTTTTTGTAAAAAAAAAAAAATCGATTATTTTTTGTAATTATCTTTTAAATTAATATTATTAAAAAAAAATCATCCGATCAGCACCCTCTGGTATACTAATTCAGACCACGCATTAAGTTCAACAGGATGTTATAAATGATAATCTGTTACCAACATTTTACGATCGATGTTTGTTACATCTTTTTGGTTCCTTCAATTTTTTCTGAAATATTTGAGCCAACGTTTTGCAATATTTGGACATCACCATCAACATTTTAGGCCTATTTCACTGTGACACGGATAACTTGTTACACAATAGGGAAATGATTGGACTAGATAAAACGGGCAATCTTCTTGTTTCACGAGGACTTACATGTTCTCGTATAAGTGCCAAGATATCCAATAATCCCTACATTTTAATGTGAGAGAAACAAATACTTGCACCAATCTATCACTCGTCCAACAATTAATAACAAATACTTGTACCAATCTATCACTCGTCCAACAATTAATAACTGCCCAATATACACTTGTTTAAAGCCCCCACTCCATCTCTTGCATTTTTCAGAGCACACACAGCAAAGCAACAGCTAGTAGTAGTGTAGTGCACTAGCTGATATCAACTAACAAGAAAGGGAAATGATCTCTGCATTGATAGTAGTAGTGTAGTGCATGGTATCAGGAGTGGTCTCCACCGTTCGATCAGAAATCAAATGTTGATATCAATATCTACAGTGTTTTCGCTAAAGTATATAATGTGTTGTTTCTGCAGTTCTTTGCTACAGTACCAGTGTCTAGCACAAAAAAAATAATATTATTCATACATTGAACCTTTGCAGCAATGTAGAGGATCCGGCTCCACAACCACAAGAAACCATTCAGATGATCAAGTTCAGCAGATAGGCAATCACTAGTGGTGGAGTAGTGATAGTATTATATAGGGATGGGATGCGTTGGGAAATAAAAGAGGAGCCTCATATGAGTGAGCACTGAGCAGCATATATAAGTCACAGTTTTCTGGTCTTTTGCAAACTAATGTTGTCAACATGATCGATGATAGAGTCTGCCCTTCTGCGACTACCCGACAATGTACAACACCAGTTTCGAAGCAAGATGAAGAGATGCCAAGTACTAATTAAGTATAATTAATGTACAAGTTTTTTTTCAAGAACACGAAATCTAAAATATTTGCTAGCATGTTAATTAACAACTAACAATGACCATATCAGGATCCCGTGTGTGTGTGTTTGAAACTGTGTATCTCATTTTCTCTATTTCCATACATTATTATGGGTTTATCTGTAGTTAGGATTCTAGTATCAAATAAATGGTATTGTAATAGTTTAACAAAAATGTTTGAATAGCCATGTGGTCAATGTTAAAATAAGAAGATTTCAATTTCTAAAAGAAAATAGAAACATGTATGCATGAGCAGTAAGTATAACACTGGAAAAAAAAGTTACTGTTACTATTACTGTAATATTAACATGTAAACTTTTAGTCAATGCATTGTGACATTTTAGGGGGGAAATACAATATTTCTATGTAGTGCTGCAACATCTAAATTAAAGAAGCATGTTATATATGTTGTAACATTTTATTTCTCAATCTTTAGGACCAAAATTGTTTAGGTGTCTTATTTCAACGTAGAAAGCTGTCCCTTGCTTAAAAATTTCTTGTCATATAGAAACTTGAAGTTCTTTTAACCCTAGCTGACAAATTCTAGGTAGGCTACATAATGCGAGTTGTTGATTACAAGGGAATAGCATCAATTAGATTAAAGATGAGCACTTTCTATCTCAATAATTATATTAAAAATGACAGGACAAGATACACCATAAAAGCAAAGATCTTCAGTTTACATTGACAACACAATAAATTCCATGTACTCCTAGAAATTTATATAGCAGAATAAACGCTCCTACCAAACACATACATCACTCATCTCCATTCTCCAATATGTAACAAGAACTTGTCTTGGCACCACCACGTCCATTCCCTGTTTCTATTTCCATCGCTATATAGAGTGCCACAATGCGACCAATGGTAGTGGCATTGACTTACAATTCTACAAAATTTCATAAGAATGGAGCAAGAGGGTTAACGAAATGCAGACATATAAATATCGATGAGGTTGTCAACCTGTGGTGCAGGAATTGGATGCATCGGGAAAGAAGAGAGGAGAACACCGAGATTTCTACGTAGGCGTCTCCACCAACCACGGTCTGCGGCATCCGTGCAACAACTTCGGCTTACTCAGAGGCCGAGGAAAATGTGTTGTCCAGCTATGTCCAGAGTGGCTTCCATCAGCAGCAAACCATTCAGTCGTCCAGCTTCCTGTAGAGGAGCTGTTCCTTGCGGAGACCGTGGATGAGAAAACTTACCTGCAAGGATTCACAAAGCATGACTTCGTAGCTTTCAGTTACAACGAATCAATGAATAGCTGCACACTGTTCAATTATCCATATATATGCCATGCAGCCATTGCGGCATCCTGTGCAACTTTGGCTTACTCAGGGGCGGAGGAAAATGTTGTTCAGCTATCTACCGACGCAACGTATACGACCCAGAGTGGCTTCCATCAGCAGCAAACCATTCAGTCATCCAGCAATAAAGGTGATATTGTAACAGTTCAACAAAAATATTCAAATAGTAATGTGGTCAATATTAAAATAAAGATGATTTCAATTTCTAAAAGAAAATGAAACATGTATGCATGAGCAGTGAGTATAACACTGAAAAAAAAGATTTACTGTTACCCTTAGTGTAAAACTTACATGTAAACTTTTAGTCAATGCATTGTGACATTTTCGAGAAAAAATGCAATATTTCTATGTAGTGCTGCAACATCTGAATTAAAGAAGCATGTTTCATATGTGGTAACGTTTTATTCCTCGATCTTTGGGACCAAAATTTTTAGGTGTCTTATTTTAGTCTACCATCTTTCAATATAGGCACTAATGCACAATCAACGTCCCTTTATTAAAAATCTCGTCATACTAGATAGGAGTTTGAACCTAGCTTTCACTGATGTAAAATGATATAACCAAAACAAGAGTTTTCGTCAAAATTGATAAATGGTCGGTAGTTTCATAGTTTTAGATAGATAAATGGGAAGAAAATTTAATTTAATTTAACCCTAAGTGACAAATTCAATGGTAGGCTACATAATACGAGTTCTTGGTTATAAAGGAATAGCATCAATTAGATTACAGACACAGACCTTCTATCTCAATAACTAGAATGGAAGGACAAGATACAGTCTAAAGCGCAAAGATCATTCATCCGTGCAAGATACATTTACAACATAATAAATTCAAAGCACTCCTAGAAATTTATGTGGAGAATAAACGCTCCTTCCAATCACATATATCACTCGTCTCCGTTCTCCAATATGCAACAAGCACTTGTCTTGGCACCACCGCATCCATTCCCTGCTTTTCTTTCCTTCACTACATACAGCGGCACAAACGCACAATGCGACCAATGGCAGTGGCAATGACTTGCAAAATTTCACGAGAATGGATGAAGATAGTCAGCGAAATGCAGATATATAAATATTGATGAGGTTGTGGTATAGGAATAGGATGTGTCGGGAAAGAAGAGATGAGGCCAGCAAGGAACCGTGGAAGGCGTCTCTAGCAGCCACGGTCTATGGCCTCCGGTGCAACAACTTTGGCTGTCTTGGACTGGATGGTTGCCGGCATCGTTCTGCAGCTACCGTATACGACCCAGAGTAGCTTCCATCAACAGCAAACCCTCCTGGCACCCTTCCCTTTGTTTTTCGGTTCTAGCAACTGAGGCCCAAAAGCATTGAGGTAATCTGGGCCTCTTTGCCAATTGCTTTTCAGGGACACCAATTTGTCATTCACATTGTAACATTTGTCAAGATTGAGCTATTTGCAGCATTTTCTCTCTCTTTTTCGTAACAATGCAAGGGCTTGTACCCACCACCATGCATCTCCCGCATGTCACCTCTGTTTTCTCGCTAACATATTCACATTACTCTGGTTTGTTTGAAGTGTCAGGCATACATGGCTATATGCATGCAGCATGCTATGTAGATAAGTAAACTCTGCTTTGAGTCTCTGACCCGATAAACCACCTCCAGCCACTCACTTGACTCACCTTCATAAAAGAATATGGAGTGCATCTCTTCTAAGGGCACCCGTGACAGTGAGTTATGCAACTCACGGATGCCCACAAAAATATCGAAAAAAAAGATTCATTTTTTCATTTTGAGAATTTTTCCGATTGAAAAAATGTTGCAAAAAGCATCCCAAAAAAACCGTCCGAGAAAAAAATATTCGACAAAAAAAAAGGAAAAGAAAAAATGAGAAAAAATCAATTCATGAAAAAAAGAGAAAAAAAAATCTGAAAACAATCTAGTCCCCATGGCAGCACGGCGCCAGGAGCAGTGCGGTGGAGCTAGGTGGTGCCAAGAGCAGCGTGGTGGGAAGGGCGGAGAGCAGGTGCGGCGGTGCGTATGCATTGTAGCAAAGATGGCAGCGCCCGCGGACCACGGAGAGGGAGAAGACGCCCATGGCAAGGGAGGAAGGACGAAGAGAGAGAAGGCGACGGCGACGGTAGGAAAGCCGGAGAGGGAGAAGACACCAGAGCGCGTCGTGCGGAATGGCTCAGGTGGGAGCGACGCACGGGGAGGTGGGAGTTTGCAAATCACTACACCCCAGTAGTGGGGCGGCTAGATGTCCGATTTGCTCTAGGTGGATCCTACGGCTCGGAAGTGCGTCCGTGAGTTGGGCAACTAAAGGGCGTCCGTAAATTAGCAGTTTCGAGGAAGAATGTGTGCAGGAACTCCTAGAGCTATCAAATTAATGAACAGCAGCAACAACAACAATAGGTGAAAATTATGGTCTTGATTTTCCTTTTTGTTGGGGATTAATTAATTTAAAGATGATCCACACTCCAGAGAGATCTATTAATTGGCCGTTCTCTTCTCTACCCTCACGTGATGTTAGTTGCTCCTGAAGTCATAAGCGATAATAGATCACGATGATCTCGCCATGCATGCACCCATGCTTATATATAGCCCACACACTTGGCTGGTACACATCGCAGCAAGCAAGATGAGAGTTCGAAGCATCTCGCACAAGCGTATTAACATAATAACATTAGTTGATGGCTTCTTTTTGTACTAATGATCTTTCTCATGGTTCTCTAGCAGTACTCTAGGTGTCAAATCTTCACGATGACAATGCTCAAATATGTGTGCGCCCACAAAAAGATACGAATTCTAGGAATTTTGCATGGATTATATGCAAAATAAGTGTTAACGTATAATTAGCAAGTGTATATTGGGTAGTCCTAATTACCTGATTTAGCTCCCTAATTGTAGCCTTAGCTGTACTCAGCCGTTGTAATGCACTACTACAGAAAATCACATCTCAGACGGTTCAGGACAGTCATCACAGACGGTTTTCTAACCGTCTGTATTTGTATGTCTGTGATAACAGTGTATCACAGACGGTTCAAAAGTTGTCTGTGATATGTCCGCTATCACAGACGGTTCTATTTACAATCCGTCTAGGATATTATGTATATCACAGATGGTTCTATATACCAACCGTCTGTGATATGTCTGATATCACAAACGATTAGTAAATAGAACCGTCTGTATTATCAGGCATATCCCAGACGGTTAGTAAATAGAACCGTCTGGGATAGCCGACATATCACAGACGGTTTGATTTACCAACCGTCTGGGATAGTCTACATATCACAGACGGTTAGTAAAAAGAACCGTCTGTGATATACGACATATCGCAGACGGTTAGTTAATAGAACCGTCTGTGATATGCGTAATATCCCAGAAGGTTAGCAAATAGAACCGTCTGTGGTATACGTTATATCACAGATGGTTAGCAAATAGAACCGTCTGTGATAGTTCTATATACGTAACTAAATTTTTTGGCTTTTCGGCTAGCCTCAGGAATTGCTAGTCATGCCCTCTGAAAATAAGCAGGCAGAAAATATACATCATAGATGAATCAATCATTGACAACTTACAATTATACATCACAGATGAATCAAAGTGATCATTTACAATATGTATCAAGTATTGTCGCTAGAGTTACAATTGAATTACAACTACTCAAAGTGAAGGTCATTTAGGTGTCGATAGAGTAGTGAAACTCTCTGTCGGCGTTAATGATCTCCGTTTTGATGAAGTCGCAGAGCCTTCCTCGAGCCTCCGAGATCTCTCTCATAACGAGTGCATCTAAATGTATGTTCAAACCCTGTCGCTAGCAAGAGTAAAGCAGTAAGCATATATATTTAAATTTATAATTAGAAAATATTATTGCGAGATTGACCAACCTCGGGATCCTTCAACTTAGCACTCATGAGTTGCTGCATATGATGCCAGACGTAGAATGCACAATCTTCTTGTTTTTGCTGGCGGCACTGCAAAAATAGAATTACATATATAGGTATAGTCAGTTCGAGACGCATTATTACGAAGTATGATATATGATTATTGTGTTGTAGCGTGTACCGAAATCGCGTCCTGTGTTGCAGTGTGGCACTCAATCCCCTGTATGCCCCTCCCTCAGCAACATAGGCGATGAACGACCTACATATTTCCAAAAAGTTAACCTCGGCCATTTCAAACGAAGAAAGACTACAATAGAGTTATGTATGGAGGAAATGAGCATAGTGTGAGTATTTCTTACACAAGGGTGAAGTCGTAGGTTACCTTGAGTAGGGAATCAAGGTATATTACCTTGTTCCTCCTTGGTATAATGACTAAAAGGATCCAGTGGTTCCTACTCATATATGTTGCTATAGTCATTAAACCTAAGTTTGTGCTGCGTATAAAGTAGAAATGAAATTTGTATAGTAAGTAGTGAAGCACTTACTTCTGGTTATAGGGCACCATTTTGTAGTCCTTGTCGTCCTGAGCAAGCAATGTTGTCGTTATGTATTTCACGACGTAGGATGCGTCTGCTAAGATGGTTTGCTCAGAGACCACGTGTGGGTCGAGGAAATCCACCGGTTCTTTCAATTGCTGGGCATTTTTCATCATGTATCTATACATAAACAATGAGTCGTTATATTAATCGGTATTACGTGAATGTAGAACTTGATTGTACACACTTACAGTGTCTAGCATCATAGAAGTGAGGCATCGAGGGCTTTGAGGTTGAATAGGTCGAATAAGTCATCGAAGCCCACGACGAAGGGGGCCGGCTCGTGGAGGAAATGCTCCTTCGTGTATCTGACGGTGATTCCACCATTGCACCCTTTCTCTTTGGTCTTCTGCATGTACCAGGCATGCAAACCCTGATAACTTGGCGTATTTATTAGGGTTAGAACGCGGAGGCATCTTAATGTTCTTCGATTTCGATTTGTCCTGAACGACTTGGCCACTACACGTCTTCCTGTGAGACGACTCGGGAACCAATACGATAACAAACTTCCAAACATCTCGACTTGGCGTGCTACATTTACCCGAGAGCTTGCTCTACTCATCCACCAAGCAAGCCTCCACTAAGCATTTGCTTTCTGCATGCTGTCCAACTTGCTGTAATTTGTTCTCCAGGCAACCGTTGGTTCCAAAGGGTCAACTTGTATTGGTCTTATTGTAGAGTGCCGATTGTCCGTCCTGTCTACCTTGGCCGGCCCTATGTGTGAGGGCTGGATTTCCTTTCTTCTTCTTTTTTCCTTGCCCTTCTCTTCTTCTCTCTCATTTTGTTCCTTCTTGGTTCTGTAAATACTATCTCCTTTTATTAATTTTACAGTAGAGCTCTCTCTACTGTTTAGGGTCAAAAAAAACCGTCTGTGATAGATTACTTATCACAGACGATTTTAAATACAAACCGTCTATGATAGATTAATTATCACAAACGGTTGTATGAAGAACCATCTGTGATAAGTAATCTATCACAGACGGTTTGTAATAAGAACCGTCTATGATATGCCTTAATTACCTCACGATGTGCTCTTCGTCTCCCGCTCTGGCTTTAATTACCCTCGTGATGTGCTCTTCGTCTCCCGCTCTAGCTTTAATTAGTACTTGTTTTATAAATAGACATCCCTTCTGAAATGGATTTCTCACAAACCTCTCATTGATCCCTTTCTCCACAAACTCCAAATGGCTTCCCCTCTCATACCGGTTGTATTGGCCTACATTGTGGTTGTGTACTCGCACCTCTCTGGTCGCAACCTGGCCCAAGCTGTGGACAAGCTTTCCGTTTGCAATGTCATCCGTTGTTGGCCCTCCGATCTACCAGAGACCATAGAGGCCATCATCTATCGACTAGAGCTCCTCCTCCGACAGACCAATGCGAGGGTCTCCGCCATTCAGCAAGTAAACCTCATCGTTGAGATCGTCCTATGGAACTACCTGGTCTGCACCGAAGATGCAGCCCGGAGAGTCGAGGACGACATCCTAATTACAGGAGAGTGGGTCGACCTCGTCGAGACGGAGGATGTAACAGCCCCAAGTTTATAAACAGTGATAAAATGCTTTATGAACAGTAATGAGGTGCTGTTCATAGCCTTACTGTTCATTTCTACAATTTGGGTAGTATGTTACAAATTGAAAACCTTCCTTTTTAGCCAAAATCCAAAAGAACCATTTAAAGTCTTAAAGGAATACAAGATAAAACTTGTATTATGACTGGGAAGTATTTATATTAAAGCCTAGATAAATTATCTTGGCTGAAAATATTTTTGTTGCATTTTTAGAAATTAAATTGACCTAAAGAAAAATAATTGTCTTTAAATGAATACTTTCGGGCTAGAATAAATATTTATGTATTTTACCAAGTGATTACGTGATTTTAAAATTTATCTGGAAATATATCATCCCGGTAGCCTTGATAAAAATTTCATGGTTTTACAAATTTATTTGCTATTTTTAAAAGCCAGTCAAACCTTTTAAGCATTTGAATAGGTTACGGTCAACCAAATGGTTTGAATCCAAACCCTAGCCTTCGTAGCGACTCGATCTCATGCGGTTGGGTCCAACCGATGTCTGCGGTCCGGCTCATCACGTTGAGCGAACCCAATCCCTCGCGCATTGTGAGCCGTTGATCTTCAATCGAGCGGCGAGGCCGCAGCGTCACGCGAGAGTGTCCACGTGTACGCTTTGATCTCCGCCGTTGGATCTTAATCTAACGATCGAGGTCAATGTATGCAATCGGACAACTCCGGAGCCCTTCTCGATCTCCACCGTTCATTCTCGATCCAACAGCGCCTCCCTTTTCGTTTTAAACTTAAAGGCGCGCTTTTATCTGAGCCGTCAGATTCCAATCCTACGGCTTTCCTTTTTACCGCGTGCTAATAAGGCCCGCACTCCTCTGGGCCGTTAGATCTTCATCGAGTGGTCCAGATTGGTGTATGCATTCGGACGACTCCGGATCCCCTCACGATCTCAGCCGTCCATTCTTGATCTAACCGCGTCGCTCGTTTCATTTTGAAATCAAAGGCGCGCGTTTATTTGGGCCTTTGGATTTAAATCCCACGGCGCTCCTTTTTGACCGTGGGTCTTTAAAAGCCCAAATTCGATGGACCGTTGGATTTTAATCGTAGGGTCCATATGAGTGTATGCAATCGGACCATCCGGTTCATTTTCCCATCTCGACCGTGGAAATCCAATCTAACGGTGCTGCGTCATCTCATCTAATCGAGTGACGTGTATTCCTTTAATTGATCGTTGGATTCCAATCCAACGTCAGTTTGAAAGTAGATCCGAGATTCCTTTTGGGCTCTGTTTTAATCTCGATCGACCGTTCTAGATCGCACGGTCCATATTAAAAGATACCGATTAAAACCTTTTAACCTCTCTATTTATCACAGCCGCCCATTTCCAATCGGACGGCTGATATTCTTTTGAGCTTTTGAAGGCAGCGGTGAGGATGACAAAGGACCCACATGTCATATTTTGCCTCCTTCTTCCTTATCTCTGCGTGACCATTTACGAGCAGAGGAGGTGGTTATCCAAAGATTATGCCACAAATTTTGGATATTTAGCTAAGTGGACACCTCATCAACTCTAGATCTTTCCCTCTTGCCCTGTAGCTCAACATCCATATATAAACCCTAGCTTTTCTTTGCTGTTACCATTGTTGACCACTGAAGCTCATCCTCCATTGTTGTCCAGTGGAGTTTCTTGCTCTTGTCCATTGCTTATCCACCTTAAGCACTGGTTTTACCTTGCAATAAAGATTGGCTATCTTTTGTAGGTTAAATCGAGTTTATTTCTCTGTCAATCCACTTCGGTTTTCAAAGACGTGGTGTCTTTCCTTTCTTTGTAGCTAAAACCTTAGTTTCTAACATCTTGATCATCTTAATGACCTTAGAAGCTCACTGTGAATCATTCTTTCGAACATCGTAGCTTCAACTTGCTCTAAACGAAAAGTTGATATTCTAACTTTTCGGTCTTTCATGTCATTTTCAAGAATTAGGGTTTCTCCAATCGACTTGTTATCCTAGTTAGGTTTAGACTAAACCCTAGTAGCACAACAAGTTATTCTTTTAATCCTTGTTATCATCTATTTAGATTGATAACAAAATTCTCTGTCCCTTTTGTGGCTCAACCGACAAAAATGGGTTTCTCTTAGTTGATGTAATCTAACGATTAGGGTTAGATTAAGGTTAGTTTGGGATATTAATTACCCCAAAGATCATGCTAAGTTTCATTTATGAACTTTGCATGTTCTATTTTTCCTTTTCCAAAATGCGCTCTGTCTGCTTTGACTCTTTTAGAAATCTGAAAACTGGGACTTTGCACTAAACTCCAGTTTCTGTCTTTTGAAAACAGTAAGCTATATTATGGGTTATTATCACTATTATGGGTAGTTATGGCTTAAGCATATTGTCAATCATGCATTTCTAGATTGATCATGCATATTTCTTCCATTTTGTGCTTATTGTCAATCTTGGCATTTATTGGATCTTATTGCTTCTTATAGAATCTGGTTCATCCGAAGTTTTTGAATATATTTCGAGCAACTGAACTCCAATGAGAGTTTATTATTATCAAGGCAAGCATCCTCTCGCACCATATTGATCCCAAATTTTATACATTAGATTTTCTAAATCCAGTGACAACTGTGCATGCTATGTTTATGAAAATACAAAGTGTGACCTGTTAGTAGCTAGTTATGACCTAACATGAAGGATTACCTCAATTGTCACCATACACTCAACCTTAGCATAATACTGTATATTATAACATATATTTTCAGTTTTGGCTTAGACATGCGATCTAGAGATTTTAGAGTTTGACAAGCATATCTTGTCAAACATGGGAATCTAAAAGACCTTCATTATTTGAAACTCTTTGTCCAGTTTACTTATTTCAGAAATGAGTTTTATATTTAAATTGATCTGGACAAGAGGAAGCTAGTGATGGTGCTTTTGTGCACAAGATTGGGATTTGTGGTGGACTTGTCCGGGTTAATTAAGGACCGAACTCGATTATTCAATTCAAGTCCCCACGTACTTCCACATGCGATGTATGGGCGCTGTTTGGTTAAGTAAAATGTTAAGACTATTGGGTTGGAAACAGAGAGTAAGAATATGTGTATTGACCTTGTATGGCATAGATGCTTTGGTCCGATAAGCTGCGTTGTATGCCATGTGAGCTTGTATGTCGATGTCGGATGTTCTTAGAAGGGTGAGGCGTATATGTGCTCGTAGCATATACGATACCTTAATGGTGCCGATTGCATCCTAATATGGGTAGTGAGCCCGTTCGCATTTAATTGTTTGGATCGGCATTATCGATGCAACATGTGTGCCCGGTTAAGCAATGCTATCGATCGTTGTTTAAGCGGGATCGATTCACACATGGGGTCCAACTCAATAGTGTTAGCTTGTTGAAAAATACCAAATCTTAGTTTCCGGTCGGCATACCAAAGGAAGTATGTCATCATTCGGAGGCATCCGAAGGCAGGCTAGCTAAGTCATGTGGGTAAAGATGTACACCCCTGCGAGGTATAAAGCATTCAAATAGCCGTGTCCACGGTCATGGACGATAACTTGAATTGATGTCACTGTATAGAAGTTTTGATTTTCAAAATCTGGTTTGGTTTTGGTGTGCATGAGGATTCATGCACCGCATCGCATTCAATTATGCCATTTACTTACTGTTACGGTCCAAATTTGATTTATTAAAGCTGCTTTATCAAAATTTAGTCTTTGTAGGTTAAGATGTCCCGCTTTATGCAAAACTTAGTCATTTACCTTCTGTTGTAACCTTATGCATATATAAATTCTACTCCTTTGGGTAGGCTCTAATCAATACTTTCTTTTATTAGTTTGTGTAAGACTTCTTGAGTACCTTCCGTACTCAGGTGCTATCACCTATTGTTGCAGTGAGGACGGTTTTCTTTATGAAGTACCCGTAGCGCGATCGGTGACACTAACGAGTAAAGCTACTTCTTTCCTCCACGCAATTGCTGCGGGTGGATGAGGCCATTGGTGGACTTTAATATTTTGTTTTGCTTCCATTTGTCAAACTTTTGAAGTGACCAAGTCACTTAATATTGTAGTATTAACCCGAATGATGTAAACTTATGTTTAATTATGCAAATGTATGACTTGTATGTGTATGATGCAATGTTGTTGAAGGATATATATATATGCAATGGTCGTTGATCTCAGGAACCATTGTGATATATATATATATATATATATATATATATATATATATATATATATATATATATATATATATATATATCAGGGATCTGTTTATTGGAATTGATACTTGTTAAATTTATATCTATAGCATGATCTTTAATTAAGGACAAGATCTGTTCCTTCATTAATAATCGTGCTACGATGCAATTTAATTAAGTACATTTCCAATAACTTTGGCGCCACAGAGGAGACCAGGATTGATGGCCTATGGGCTATATGGAGCTTGATCAAGGAGTCTGAACGGCTACAAGCTCAAATCGAGTGTGCAAGGTCGCAAGTGGAGGCGTTTGATCTGATATTCGCTGATCCTGCCACCACTGAAGCCGACGAGAAGGCTTACGAAGATTTGAATGCTAAGATAGGATCGCTGATCCTTTTTTTATCGTCTGTGATGTAAACAGTATATGGTCTTTTTATCGTCTGTGATGTAAACGGTATATGGTCCTTTTATCGTCTGTTTATTACTGGGCAACTCATTTTAGTAATTAATTGCGCACATAGAGGTCGTGCATGGGTTCTCCGTGCACGACCTCTATATGCAAAGTATTTATCACATACGGTTCTACTTTAGAACCGTCTGTTCTGTACCTTCAACACAGACGGTTCGTATTAAGAACCGTCTGTGAATTATCACAGATGGTTTGTATTAAGAACCGTCTGTGATGAATGCTATTATCATAGACGGTTCGTATTAAGAACCGTCTGTGATAGTGCCCTATCACAGATGGTTACTTTGGAACCGTCTGTGATGAGGCGTCTAGTATTAACCTTTTTGTGGTAGTGGTCCGTGTTACTTTCCGCGCTAAAAATCATCTGTGAAGAGATAATATCACAAACGGTTCATGTTTAAAACCGTCTGTGAAGTATCACAGACGGTTCTGACAAAAAACTGTCGGTGATATTACCAAGTATCACAGACGGTCTTTTGTTGAAAACCGTCTGTGATATTACTACGTTGAAAACTGTCTATGGTAATTAACTCATCACAGACGGTGTAGTGTAGCTCCCCAACAAAGTCTTCTTGATCTCCATCTCTAGCGCTACGGTAATCGCGGGAGATCTCCAAGCCCGGTGAGTCCATCGCCACTCCGTGCCTGGTTTGAGTATCATCTCACCTCACTGAGCCCGCTCGTGTGGTTCATTTCAGCTATTGTCACCCACGCCGAGCTATCACCGTGGACCTCTCTATCACCGACGTGCCATCGATGCCAACTATTCTCCGGAGAGTCCTTGACCCCACCAAGGTCGATTTCCCCACCTATATGTCTCTTAAAGTTGTGCATGTGCTTGGTTTTATTTTATTTCCACCGAAAAGACCTGTCACCAAGGAGCTTGCCGCCATCGCCTCTGTTCACCGACGACCAGCCGCCTTGGACTTTCCTCGACTTCGACTAGCCGCCTTGGACCTTCTCCGACTTCATTGACACCTTCCTCATGATCGAGGTGAGCTACTGGAGCATAAGCATCCTTTAATTTGAGTAGTTTCAGGCGTTTACGTCGAAATTGCTAGTGAAGCCCATGGCGCCGCCATAGGATATCACCGTTGGCTTGCCTCAGGCTACCTTAGGGTCCCGAGCCACGACTATTAGCAATGTGATGTCACCTTAAGCCCAATTTGAGCTTCAAATCATACTATTTTTAATCATTTAGTTAATAAACTAACTGAAGGATCGGTTATGGCGACTAGAGGAGGGTGAATAGGCAAAAATTAAATTTTCCCCACTCAAGTATTTCTTCTCTTGAACTCTAGTGCTATTAGGAAGACACTAGGTTCAAGAACACCAAGAGTACACTAAGAATAGAGTGAATCAGAACAAGAATTTCATAATAGCAATTTCAGCAAATCTGAAATTTCATAAACTTAGCCACTAAGAAACCTCAAGAACTCAAGATCTATTCAACTAAAATTGATAAAACTTGAACCATAGCAAGATAAGCTCCTCAGAGTTATGATTCCAAAAGGAATTGTAGAATAAAGCCCAAGAGAGAGACCTATCGTACTTCAAGACCACGTTGCATCAAATCTGCAATTTCAGCAAATCTGGAATTTCATAAACATAGCCGCTAAGAAACCTCAAGAACTCAAGATCTATTCAACCAAAATTGATGAAACTTGAAACATATCAAGATGAGGTCCACAGGGTTATGATTCCAAAAGAAATTGCAAAGATATGCCCAAAGTCTCAACCTTTCATGCAAATAGTCCAAGCTGCATCAAGAACAACAATTTCAGCTCAAGAATACGGTTAATGCAAACACAACTTGAGCAAAAATGAATTCTAATGGATCTTGTTGGGTTGGAACATGTTCTTGATGAACTTCTCAACCTCTTACACGTCCTGGATCCAATAGAACTACAACAAGTAGAAGTGGGGGGAAGAGAAGCTCAAGTTGCAACAAAGAAAAGCTAAAATTGTAAGAAATAAAATAAATTTCAGAACATGCAAGAATTTGAAACTTTCATTGCTTCAAGAGGAACTTTCATTGCTTCAAGAGAAAGGATTACAAAGCCACACTTCATGATGGGCAAAGCTCAAAGAAGCATAAGGAAAACGCTAAATTCTTCCCCAAGACTTGGTGGTGGAGGTATACCTCTACCCCTCTATTTATAGCCCCACGGGAGCAACCTCAACCCTTGGATCACCTTAAATGCTAAGATTAACTCTCTCCACTCATTCATATCCACTTAGGGTTCAGCCAACTCTATCCCTTGCCTAGAATACCCCTCTATACAAGCTACAATTACATCAATATGCCAATTACATCAATACCCTTATGTTGACATTGGTCAACACAAGCCACCTAGAGCTACAACGCTGCTCCACCTTGACGGTCTTCGCTCCTCATTGACTTGTCACCTCCACACCTTGTGTCTCGAGTTCCGAATACCCTCGGAACGCCTCGCCGACACTTGAACACTACCAAGTCACCCTGAGTCGATGCACGAACCCGTCTCATGCCATCTTCATGAAGACTCCATCTTCATGATTGGACTTGATCCCCGATTATCTCCTCGACCACCATGATCGTTTTAGACACCAAACTCTCCAAGCTTGCTCCCAATCCCGCGTCGATGATCATCCAAGCCATCAAGTCAACATGCAGTTAACAAAGACGAAGAAATTGTTTCCTTGCCACAAGCGCCGCGCACTTGACCATCATTAGTGAAAACATGCATCATAACATCCCATGCAACCTAGGTGAAACTCAAAACTTGACTTCGCAAACTTTAACAACTATCGAACCTCCATCAATAAGTCCCAAATGTTGTCAAATATTCATCACAACATGAAGAGGGCCTCCACATGGTCTCTCACTAACGAGTCTATGACATGTGGGACCACCATAGATTTTGTACATAAAATAAAAAATAAAAATGAGTTACTAACAAGTAGGGCCCACATGTAAGTTAATAAAATCCAGAAAAATGTAAAAATGAGAAAAGCCACCTTTAGTTCACAAAAAAAATATGTTTTCTCTGTTGGAAAATGTAAGCCTCAGAAAATGCACTTTCGAAGTCACCCTTTTATTTATTTCTAGGGTTTTCAATACGAACCGTGTGATGAACCGAAGCTGGATGTACACTGAGAACCATGTGAGTGAAGAGTACATTAATAGCGTGTCTACTTTTACAAGAGCTGCCAGGAGGATATGCTGGATAAGGGGGCGGAATATATGTACTATCCATGCATTGACTACGAGAATCTTAAGATGTTTAAGAACCAAGCGCAGATCGAAGCACACTTGATTTGAAGGGATTTCAAAAAGGGTTATACATGTTGGACCAGTCACGGTGAAGAGCAGATTATACAGGAATGTAGTAATAACGACATCGCTGACGAAGTCAATGATATGCCGTCGGATGATGTTGATTGTGGTTCCGATTTGGATAGGCTGCACGATGACAATCTAGATCAGATGCTTTGCGATGCAGAAGGGAACTGTGATGAGAGGGAGTATGTTAAATTCCGGGGCTTGATGGAGAACTCGGAAACACCTTTGTTCCCAGGCTGCAAGCCAGAATACACAAGGTTGCCATCTATGCTTGAATTGCTAAAATTGAAGGCAAGCAACGGTTGGTTCAACAAGAGTTTCACGGCGTTGTTAGGTCTCTTAGCGGACATGCTTCTAGAGGGAAACGAGTTGCCCAAAACCACCTACAAAGCCAAGAAGGTTCTTTGTCCATTGGGAATGGAAGTAGAAAGAATACATGCATGTCCGAACGATTGTATCCTCTACCGTAACGAGTATGCAAACATGCATGTATGTCCGATGTGCAACGCATCCCGATACAAGTGTAAGAATCAATCAGATGACAACGAGGGAATCAAGGTGAAGAAAGGACCTCCTACTAAGTTGGCGTGGTATCTTTTTGTAATTCCCCGTTTGAAGCGGTTTCTACGAACCTAAAGGAAGCAAAACTGTTGCATTGGCACTCAGAGGAGCGTAAGAATGATGGAAAGCTAAGACACACTGCTGATTCCGCCCAGTGGAGAAACATCGATAGGAGGTTTGCAGATTTCGATGCGGAACCGAGGAATGTAAGGTTTGGATTGAGTACATATGGAATGAATCCTTTCGGTAACATGAGCAGCTGGCATAGCACTTGGCCCGTGACACTCTGTATATACAACCTTCCTCCTTGGTTGTATATGAAGCAGAAGTATATTTTGCTGTTGGTACTTATCCAAGGGCCGAAGCAACCCGGGAATGATATTGATGTGTAGATAGAACCATTAATGGAAGATCTAAAAATATTGTGGATTGAAGGGGTACAGGTATGAGATGCGTATAAACGAGAGAACTTCACTTTACTCGCCTTGTTGTTCTGCACCACAAATGATTATCCTACCCTTGCTAATCTGTCAGGCCAGAGTACAAAAGGGGCCAAAGCTTGTACTCACTGCTTAGACATACCGAGAGTGTGTGGCTGAAGCACTCACGCAAAACCGTGTACATGCGTCACCGTAGGTTCTTTCGGAGGGCTCATCTATACCGCAGGATGAAGAAACAATTCAACGGAGAGAAGGAGGACAATTCAGCTCCAAGGCATTTAAGCGGAAAATAGGTCTATGATATGGTTAAGGATTTAGATGTTGTGCTCGAAAAGAGATATAAATCGAGGACTCGTGAGAAGAACATCTGGAAGAAGAGATCAATATTTTGAGACTTACCTTATTAGGAGCACCTAGAAGTTTGCCACTGCATCGACATCATGCACATAGAGAAGAATGTATATGGCAGCTTTGTTGGTCTCTTACTAAATATTCATGACAAAACAAAGAATGGTGTCAACGCACGACTTAACTTGGTTGATATGGACATCAGGCCTATGTTAGCACCGACAAAGACCGATAAAGGATGAACATATCTTCCCCCTGCTTGTTACACTTTGTCTAAGGCCGATAGAACTGAACTGTGCTAGTGCTTGCATGGTGTGAAAGTTCCGTCCGGTTACTCCGCCAACATGAAGAAACTTGTTTCGATGAAAGATTTGGAGTTAATTGGTATGAAGTCTCATGATTGTCATGTGCTGATGACACAGATGCTCTCTGTTGCAATTAGAAGTATTTTGCCGATCAAGGTCCGAGAGACAATCATGAGGTTGTGTTATTTCTTTAACACAATTGCTTAGAAGGTCATCGATCCCAAAGGACTACATGCTCTACAGGACGAGGTGGTGACGACTTTATGTGATCTTGAGATGTATTTTTCTCCATCATTTTTTGACATCATGGTCCATCTCATTGTCCACATTGTTAGGGAGATAAAGATGTGCGGACCCATGTTCCTACGTAGTATGTACCCGTTCGAGAGGTTCATGGGAATTCTCAAGTCCTATGTACGTAATCGATCTCGGCCGGAGGATAGCATCGTCGAAGGTTATGCAACCGAAGAGGTCATTGATTTATGCGTCGATTACATAGCTCAGGTCGAACCGATAGGTGTGTCTTGATCTCGCCATGAGGGGAGGCTCGATGGTATTGGGACCATCGAAAGGAAAGCAATCACACGAGATGAGAGCGTATGCTCAAGCCCATTTTACGGTCTTGCAACACATGACTGAAGTGTCCCCGTATATCGACCAGCACAAGGACGTGCTTTTGCAACAGAATCCGAAGCGACCAGATGTTTGGATCACGAGACGGCACAACAGTCGGTTCAACCAATGGTTGAAGGAGTGACTCGGTAGGAGCACGTCAAGTGATATACTGACATGATTGGCAAAAGAGCCAGCATTTATAGGTGTGACATAGCAGGGATACAACATAAATGGGTATACATTCTATACGCAGGCTCAAGATATAAAGAGCACTAACCAGAACAGCGGTGTCCGCATAGATGCGTTCATTACCGATGAGCTGAGGAGCTCCTACTATGGGCTCATAGAGGAGATATGGGAGCTCGACTACATACTTTTCAAGATCCCCCTGTTTCGGTGTCGTTGGGTCCATCTCCCACAGGTGAAGGTCGACAAGTACGGCGTCACTACCGTGGACCTCGAACGTGTCAGATACAAAGATGAACCATTCATACTCGCTAACGAAGTTGTTCAAGTCTTCTATGTAACCGACCAGACAAATAAGAAGCGCCACGTAGTTCTTCATGGAAAAAAAGAATTGTCAGAGTTGAGAATGTAGTAGATGAGGAAGAATACAATCAATTTGATGAGTTGCCTCCTTTCGCAAAGGGCATAAGGGTCGAGGAAGAACAACATGACGAAACTAGTTACATACATGTCGATCATCATGATGGGCTAATTTTTAAAGATTGAACAATGTGTGTGTATATATGTATGTTCTGAATGGTTAATTTTAGTTTATTTGAGTTAAGTGATTTGTACTGTGAAATGGATGTGCTTGTTTCTGAAATAAATATGAATTGGATGTATACATGTACTTGTTGTGTTTTCTGCTTGTTTCAGAGGGCATGGCTAGCATTTCCTGAGGCTAGCCAATAAACAGAACTAGATTAACCAATACAAAATAATATCATAGATGGTTTTATCTACAAACCGTCTGTGATACATAAGCTATCACAGAGGATTCCTTAGCATAAACCGTTTATGATACATCATATATCACAAACGGTTCCTTAGTAAAACCCATCTATGATATATCATATATCACAGACAGTTATTTATTGAAACCATCTGTGATACATCATATATCACAGACGGTTATTTATTGGAACCGTCTGTGATATTATTTATCACAGACAGTTCTAATTTAGAACCGTCTGTGATGTCCATCCCTATTTATAATCGGACTCTAGAGTTTGCCCGCGCCCCCACTCAAACGATTAAGTTTCTCCTCCTCGAGCCCAGCGTGACTCCTCCCCCGAGCCCGTCGCCGCTGTCCTCAATGCCGCCACCTCTTCGAGCCCAACGCGACTCCTCCCTCGAGCCCGGCGCGCCTCCTCCCCCGAGCACGCATCGCCTCCTCCTCCCCCGAGCCCAACGCACCTCCCCTTCGATGCTGGCCTGCTACTCCATCTGCTCCCTGCTCGTCTTTCTCCTCGACGCCAAAAGGTAACCAATGTCGAGCTGTCGACCCCGACGCCCCTTTCCCTCACTCTTTCTATCAATAATCTGTCATGTTGTCATGGTCCTCATGGACTCATGATAATTGCACTGGTATCTGGTTCAAACACTGAGTAGTATGAGGTGTTGTACTTGTTTTAGGAATTTGTATTTGTTCTAGTCAGTGATTCATATGGTATTTGTTTTGATACTACTACTGGAATATATTGCAATGTAGTGTGGTGGGCTTGAGATGAATGCTCTGTGATGATAATAGTCTTGTACTGAAACTATTTTGATAATCGGGTTTAAACTTAAGCTCTAAATAGAATACTTACTCTACATCTGAGAGCAATATATATCAAATGTTAAATCTTAGCTTTATGATGATTTCATTTGTTCACATGATGTTTGTGTTGAGCATATTATTCCTTTTAAATGACTTGGAGGATTTACATGTTTATATGTCAATTATACGCCGGTCATGAGAGCATATTATTCCATACACATAGAGATCGAATCTTATGATAATATGTTCATGCGTGTCAAAACTTCTATTTCTTTTGAAGAAGTCTTCCGCTCATTCTTCGCCACCGTTACCTCATGTGTTTGATACACCATCCTTTGGAATATCCAAGCATGGTAGAAGAAGAGGAATATCGAAAAGGCCTAGGGGTCCATGATTATCACCATCATTCGGAGAACGATCGTAATCCATGAGTGGAAGGAGTTGACAGCTCGGCCCGCTCGAGATTGGGAGGACTTTATGGCGAAGAAGACGACATATGATTTTAAGAGTGAAAGTGTAACATCCCTAATTTGTAGAGTTTTTAAAAAATTTCAAAATAAAAATAACCAGTTGATTTTATTGAGTTGTAAAAGCTTATATTGAAATTTAGAAATAAAAAACCATTTAAATTGAGTTAATCCAACTTCAATTAAATCAAAACGTTAGTTTATTTGAGTTTTCTGGATTTTATTTGGATTTTAAGCCTTTTCTTGCTTTTTCTAGATTTTAGAATTTGGTTTTTCCTTTGCCCTGAAGTCAAAATCTATTTTGTTTACAAAAACTAAAAATTAAAGTATAGCTAAAAGTATTTTTATTAAGTTCTAAATAATTCGAGGGAATTGTTTGAATTTTTCTAGAATTTTTAGACTTTATTAGCTAATTTCTAAAAGATTTTTTGTTTTTTGGGATTTCTTTAATCAGAAATGTATTTTAAATCGCCTAAAAAGCTTTGGGTCGAATCTCCCTCGGCCCATTTCTCCGTCCTCTCTCCTGCGGCCCTCTCCGGCCCATTCCCGCGCGCGCCATCGCCTCCCCTCCTGGTGAGCCGTCCGATCAAGATCGGACGGTCATGATTGCTTCGCACGTTCGGAGGTCTGATTGCCCCACGCGTGGACCGTTCGATCATAATCGAACGGCTCCCCTTCATCGCTGCCCCGCACGCACGTCTCTCTCTCTCTCCCGCTGATAGGTGGGGCCAACCTGTTAGCATCATCCCCTACCTCTGGACCCCCACCGCTGCGGTCGCGTCTGCCCCGTCGCCGCCCACCTCGACACGCGCAATGAGTGCGGCGTGCATCGCCGCACCCGCTGCCACCTCCTGCTCGCGCTTCCGCGTCCCGTCGTATCGCCTGCCAAAGCTCTGCGCCGCGCCAGAGCTCACACGCGCACTCCCGCCCATTGAGCCCCCTCTCTCCGACCTCCCCGCGGCTATTTAAAGCGTGCACCAGCTCCGCCGTCCCCTCCTCCTTCTTTCCCCTCTCTTCTCCCTCTCTCTCTCTCTCTCTCGCTCTCCTCTGGCCATATTTGGAGCTTCTCGCCGTCGGTCACCGCAACTCGCCCCTGCCATTTGCGCCGCCGCCGAGCCTCCTCTGTCGCCTCCGTCACCATCTGTGACTTCGCAAGAACACGGGCTTCACCGTGCGCACCTCCCCTTCGCCGGAGTCCCACCGGAGCCCATCCGCCGCTTTTGACTGTCGCCGCCGCCGCTCTCTTCTCCGTTGCCGGTAGCCCCGTCGAGCCTCGTCGTCGACGAAGTGAGCAACGAGCTCACCGTGTCGCCCTCTTCACGTTGGTGACCTCGCCACTGGCTGGGGCACCGCCAATCACCGGCGAGCCATCGGGCTCCGCGCGCCGCCGCTTGGGTGCTCGCGTGGCAGCCCAGTGACGCCACCTCAGCGCCATGTGGCGGCCACGTCAGCCCTCTGCTGAGGCGGCTGCCCAGTCAGCACCCGCGTGGATTTTTTTGGGATTTTCCGGTGAAAAATAATTCGGCCAGAAATTTAAATCCCACCGCTGATGTCAGCTGGAGCAATAAATCCTTTTTCCTTTAGAAAAATAATTACAAAAATTAGGAAAATCCCTTTTTGTAACATCCCAAGGTTATGTTACCAAAATAAAATAAATAAAGATATTATTTCGTTGGATTTTCCAGCTGTCAAATAATTTTTCTAGATTTTCTGTAATTAAAAAAAAGAGTTTTCCTTGTGAAAAAAAATCAATTATTTAATATTTTTTTTGGTTTTAAAGTCAAAAAGAAAATTTGTGGAGTTTTCTGGTATTTAAACAGGTTTTTCCAATTTTCCAGAATATAAAAATAATTATTGTACAAAAATAAAAACCAAATTTAAGTTGGAATTATTTTTATTAAGTCAAAAATAATTCAAGGTATTTTTATGAATTTTAGTAGAGTTTTTGGACTCTATTTGATATTTTCTAAAAATCTATTTGATTTATTGATTTATTTAAAATCCTAAAATCAGTGAAATTGGTCAGACCGTCCAAACCTCGTGAACAGTAACCTTACAGTACATAATAAACAGTAATTTCGATAAAAAAATAATAATTTAAATAAAAAAAACCTCGTGAACAGTAGTACATAATAAATAGTAATTTCGAAGAAAAAATAATAATTTAAATAAAAAAATCAAATTCCTGTTGGGTCACCCATCCTTAGACTGCCTTAGCACATGCACGCTTAACTCTAAAGCTCCAATGCATAAACTACCACCTCTCTTTCTTACTTTCTCTATTCTAATTGCTCTCTCTTTTGTTTTTATTCCTTCCTTCCATTCCCTTTCTTCTCCACCAGAACGTGCAGCACGGACAGACCGCCATTAGAGCCACACACAAGCTTTGAATCGGTCAAGATTTTCTCCACGATTCCTCCCGAAATCTCAGGCATTCAAACCACCTCATCTAAACTTCCCCATTCCACCCACCTCCCCCTCTTTCTTGCGCACGATTTCGCTCGGTTTCATGAACGACGTCACGTTCCACGCAGCACGATCTCTCTCCACGGTCCACCTCCACCCCTATATAAGAGAGCACCGTGTGCCTCCCATATCCCTCATCCAACCCCGAAAATCTCAAGTCCTCCCTCGCTTTCTCCTCTCCGCAATCGAAGTTTTTCCGTCGTAGGCCGAACGTCGTTCATCGCCCATTTGCGTCGCCTACAGTGGAGCCCCACCACCATCGACCACACCCCTGGCTTTGCCTCGCGACGTTCTACGCGGTGCTCCCCTCGCCTTCGCCGGAACTTCGCCGGAGCATCACCGCCACCGTGAGACCGTGCGCCCGTCGCCGCCGTCACCGATCACCGTTCGCCGCACCGCCACCTCCTATGGTCTCGTCGCAAGGTGAGCAACCCATTTATGTCATTCGCCGACCACACTTTCCTTTTCTTCACCGGCGCCGTTCATTTTTCCTCCATAACCGAAGCTTCTGTTCGTGCTTGAAGACAATGCACTGTAGCATATTTATCTAGTCGTGTGGTCATGCTTTGTACATACACATTTTATTCCTTTCAAAAATCCATTCTCTCTCATACAAGCTCCAAATCCAATGATTCTTCCTCCTAAATTCATCTAAATTCATCTACTATTTACAGTATTTATTTCATAATTTTTAGATTTTATTTATTTTCTATCATTTATTTTGATCCGTTAATAATCTCTCCTCCGTTCTCTCTCCTCGGTCACTCATTTCCCGAGCCGACCATGTCGCCGCGTGCCCCTCGGCTAACTCTTCATATCCCTGGAATTCGCCCCTCTATCTCGCCTCGAGCAAAAATTTTGCGCGAGCGGCCGAACCACCTTCTATCGTCATTTCCGGTGCTATTTTTGATCCCCTGACGACATCGTCCACACCGCTGGCTTCGCCTCGCAACGTTCTATGTGGTGCTACCTTCCTTTTTCTTCAAAACACCCTGGCTCACCGACGCTACTATTACTCCAACACTATTTTGCGCGCCGCCGCCACACCGAACCTTCGCCGGCGACGAGACCACCACCAGTGGGTCCGTTTTGCTCCCAGGATTCCATTTTTGTGGTTCACCGACCGCCTGTCCATTCTTATCGCCCGGCATCGCCATTTTCGGTATGAGCTATCTGTTCATGTCGCATGGCAAGCTACTGATGCCATGCATGAATAGTGTTTGCATGCATCTCATTTTCTACAATTTCGTTTCTCCTCATACGAACTCCGATTCTGTCGATTCAAATTCCTATATTCATATAAAGTTGATACCTTATGTCTAGTATTTATTTTATAATTTTTGGAGTTTATTTGGATTTTATTTGAATGTTATTTGAATTTAGCTCGTTTACGCGTATAGATTTCGACGACTTCGGACGACTGGATTTCGACGCCGTTTGAGAGCATCGATTAAGCAAGCAAGGCAAGTTACATTCTTGATCATAATTTCACCTATTATTTAAAATTATTTAAATTCTGTTTCAAATTATTACTGCATGCTTATTTATATTCAGTAAATTAAATTCTTGTTTTTAAATTTATAGTTATGCCTAAAATCCTTTGTATGGCCAATTTGGGTAATTGAAGCAAGCATATTGTCACCCTAGATAAAACCTAGTTGATACAATAGTATGGACTATGATCATTTGGAAAATATTGTGCTTAGCCATGCTTATATACCAAATATGTTTGATTTGGGAGATTTCAGCCAAAAGTCAAATGTTATTTAAATTGTACCCTTGGCATTGGTGTGTCATGGGAGTTTACAAATGCTTGAAAAATAAAATAAAATGATGGTTTGGACTTGGGCGAAATGGTTGCCTGGTGGGTGCAGGTTTATGCACGGGCTCAACTGGGTAGGTTGAGGCTCAGGGTTCTGTTGGTTGTCGCCCAGGTCAGTTAAGGACCGGTCTTCGAGCCGCATCTTGCTAAGCCACATCATACTACCACATGTCTTGTATGGGCAGGACCTGGCTGATTAATTTGCAAAGTTCTATCATGGTCATTCCTGTTGGTGCAGTGGGTAGTCATGTTATGACCTGTGTTAGTCCCACTTGGCGCAAGAGGGGGCCTGAACCCTGCGGACGGGTAGTCCAAAGGGGGTGAAACCTTAGCGAGGGAGGACTATGGTGGAATGACGCATTGTAAAGGTCTTGACACGTGCTCTAGACTGCTTACCTAAGGTAGTGAGCGGTGGTATCGACGGATGCCAAACAACTAGAGAATTCATGTCTTGTGGGTAAAGTTGTACAACCTCTGTAAAGTGTAAAACTATTCGAATAGCCGTGTCCACGGTCATGGACATGCTGGCAAAGCCACTCAAAGTTAGACTTCGATTTCAAAATGTTTTTGTAAAACAGATTGACATGGATGGGTGTCCATGAGAAAAGTTATGGGTTGAAGCCCCGGGTTGGTGCCCGTGTTTATGTTGGTGCTAGGTTGGTGCCTACACTATCGTTATCAATTCAAGATCAACTTTTTTTTTAAAGGCGAGGCAGGAGAGCTGCCCACACCGCATTAAAGAAGGAGAGAAAATACAAAAATCCACAATATGTAACCGTGTTCGAAGTCAAACCCACACAAACGAAAATTAAACTAAACCACCCTAGCGCAGCTGGATCCTCCGAGCCGCTTTCACCCTTTTCGCACCGGTTTGAGCGCCTCTTAGAAGTTATTCCCACGCATCGAAGGCCCTTTCAAGCGCGACCGATACCCGCAAGACTCTAGCTTGATGAGGCGCTAATCAAGGAGATGTCAAAATTTCGGTCGGTAAGTAGGATCCTAACTTGCTTGCTCCGCTTAAAATCCAAGCTCGGGCTTCTTCTTTGATTATTGCTACCAACCCGTTAACCTCATTCCTTTGGTGCTGAAAAATTCTCCTATTTCTTTCTTTCCAAATTTGCCACATTATCAATATGATTAAAGAGCTTTGGCCCTTCCTGCTCAAATTCGCTTCTCTTTGTGATCTTTCCAACCACCAATGGAGCACCGACTCGTCAACATCCTCTTGTGCCGGTAAAACGCTGCTGCGTTGAGCCCAAATTGCGATGGCATTCCAAACCCTTTTCGCGTAGCGCAATTTAGGAGCAAGTGTCGTGCCGTTTCGGAGCGCTTTGGCAGCAGAGGGCACCAAAGTCATTTTGCATGTGCCTTGTTGTTAGAATGTCCGCCGTTGGAATCCTTTCTGAATGGCTAGCCATGCAAAGATTTTACATTTTTGTGGTGCCGAAGCATCCCAAAAGAGGTTAACATAAGGTTTCTCTATTGATCCCAAGATCAATTTTAGATTTTATAAAACTTGAGCTTTTGAACTTAGTATGGTATTTAATGTCAAATGATGTTTTTGCACAAATAACCCTATAAGCCATCCTATGTTACATCCATTTATGCATGTCATTCTGTTATTTTGACGGGTGTAACTTGCGAGCACGGAAGTTGTGCTCATTCTTGCTTAATGCAAACAAATTTCAGAGGAGAAGGACTTCGCTACAGGTGTGGATCGTGACGACTAGGCCGCTACCCCAGTCGATTGCCTGTGGTAGATTGCTGGACCCTACTACTTCTTCATCGTCTTCCGCTGTGTTTATTTAATGTTGCCCTGTAAGGCTATCTTGTAATCAACTCTGTTGTTATTTAATAACTTTTAACGTTTATGGTTGTGTTATCACATTTGTTTACGGTGTGAGCTATCCACTGATCATGGGACTAGTTCAGTTATGCACAGAAGATCTGGGATGTTAATCCCGGGTCTTACACTTTTTCTTGATTTTCAATCTTCCGGAGGCCGTAACTTCTTCGTTCGAACTCCGATTTGAGTGATTCAAATTTCTAAATTTATCTAAAATCCCCATCTTGCTGTTAGTGCTAATTTGGTATTTATTTGAAATTTATTTTTAGTTGTTTTATTTATTTAGCTCTTTTCGCACGTGTAGATTTCGGCGTTTCGGAAGATTTCTCGGACCCGACAATCTAAGCACCTCAACTCTTCAATGAAGACAAGTCATAGACCTTTGATTATATTGAACCCCTTTTTCAAAACTATATTGTTTGATATAAACATGCATTGCTAGTTTTATATTAAATGATTTCAGGAGTAGATAATTGCCTAATTGATGTATGACTCCTTGATAAATTGCAAATAACATGTATCCTTGAATGACATGAACCCTTGGACACCATAGGAGCCCGAGATTTCACGCAAGGGGTAGATGTTTTCTTTTAAATGGTGGAATCTTTTAAATTGTGCTTTTAATCCACTTATTGTATTTACGGTCAATATTGCTTTCTGCAAATTAAACATAAAGCCATCTTTGTCGAGCCTAGCATGAATAATAATTGCATACATTTCCCTATGGCTTGCTGAGTACATTCAAAGTACTCACGGTTTGCGCCCTGTGTGATTAATCCCCACAGAAGAACCAGAGAACTCAGAGTATTATGAAGAGGAGTATCTTGAAGACTTTGCGAACTAGGTCGCGTCCTCCACTCGATTGCCTGTGGGCATGTCGAATGGCCTCCACGAGATATTTTGTTTCCGCTGCAAGTTATCTTTTGGTGTTGAGCCCTGCGTGGCAAACTCTGTAAGACTTGACCATAAGGTCTTTTGCTACCTTTAATATTAATTTGCCTGCTTTATCATTAATTGGTTGTATGGTTATGATTACTTCTTTGTTGTAACTGTGCGAGCTAGCTACTAATCATGGAACTAGTTCGGAACGCACAGAGGGTCCTGGGGTTGTACACCCAGGGTCCCGACAGAAAGTGCGACACACAGGGCCCTTCAAGCAAAAAACAAGCACCCCACAGACTCGGCACCGCTGGGTATACGGGTAAAATCCTGAAATGGAGGGATCAGGACCAGTAGGTAAATCGTTTGAATATCTCCCCGCCATTTGCCGAGATCACTGATGAGCGCACTGAAACTAGGTAATAAGGAGGTTACGTACCCTGTCTTCGCGGGCCATCTCCTTTCCAAACCCCGGAGACGCGGAAGTGTGACAGTGTCTGGTAAGATATCGAACTACCTAGTTTGTAATTACTCCATAACTTCTTTGGAAGTGAAATGACTTGTGGGGCTATTACAAGTAATGCTGAGTGCACAATCTTCCCAAGGCTCATTCCAAGCAGACAAGGAGAGAGATATACTCTCCGTGGCCCTAGGAAACAATGAGCATCCGGGTCACACGAGAGGCGTTGGTCTTTATATTCCATGGAAATATGAATTCCGAGAGGACTCCGAATCGTACCGGAGTAGGAAGAGAGCTAAAGTCGAGCGTGATGCAAAGCTATGAGAGGAGATTTATGAATCCCTCAAAGATGAGATCACTGAATCCCTCAGAGATGAGATTGATGATCGTGTCAGAGTTGAGACGCAATGGCGGATGGAGAGCTTTGAGGAAAGGCTTAGGGAAGTTCAGTTGCAAGCCCCAAATCAGTTGCAAGCCCCTACCCCTACTGTGCTAGCCAGCCCCCTCCCCCAAACTTTCGAGTAGCTGCACGTCCAACCCTATCCCTACTCCAATAGGCGACGACAGATTTCCTGTCGATGACATCCAGGTCATAATTATTATCTCTAGAATGCTCGATCCATTGATAGGCCTATTGGAGTAGCTAATTTTGTATCGTTATGTAGGTGGCTACGAAGTGCAAGCTCCAAGTGAGATATGCCTCTATTGCCCTAGATGCTACTTGGGGCCAGGTGTATCCATCCGGTGTTGGGGCTTTGGTGCACGGTATAAATCCAACGTCGGGTTTCGCAAAAGTGAATGTGGACGGTATTTATGCCAATTTCACGGCCGTCCGTTACATATTCCCCCAAACGATGAGGTCATCACTCTAGAGCAAGCCACTAGAGCATTCATCCAGTGCCCCAAGAGGGACATCTGCCTGGAGCTACCTACTCCGGTGTCAACTTCATGGGAATGTCCTGCAACAGTGCCAAGTCCATGGGAGCTGACTGCATCGGAGCTACCTGCACCGAAGCGGCAAGGGCCCAGTGCATCAGATGCATCTACACCTCGTGCTCGGTCGACTCTTGTGAAGTCGACCTCTACAAAGCGAGGCAGCAAGGGCAAATCAAAGATGATCGACTCCTGTTCTGATATCCCCTTATTGCCGTTGGCTCGAAATTCATGCTAAGCAAGCCATTGGTCGAGAGGTTAGACAACCCTACCCTAGGATTGGCTTGTACGAGATTGCATATATGGTACATGGAACATGCCAACAAGACAGATAAACAACGATGCTCGGGTGTCACCGTCAAGTTCAAGAAGGATCATTTTAACCACGAGGCTCAAGATTGTGTCTTCACGGTGACCTTCGAGGACTTGTTCTGTCTCTTCAACCTCGATTCCTTCGACGTCTCACTCATGCGATGCTGGACACTGTAAGTGTGTACAATCACAATCAATGTTCGTGTAATACTGATAAATGTTATATATAACTCCTTACTTTTGTATATATATATATATATATATATATATATATATATATATATATATATATATATATATAGACACATGATTTCTTGACCCAATTAAGGAATTCACGTGGTTTCCTTGACCCACACGTGGTCTCCCAGAAAACCAATTCATCGAGGATTACATGACATAGTCATTGCTGGCTCACCACAACAAGGAATTCATACTTTTGCCCTACAACTAGGAGTAAGTGATGCACTAGTGGCTATACTTGTTGATTTGTACTTTATAAGCAATACGAACTTAGGTTTAATGACTATGGTGGCATACCTATGTAGGTACCACTAGATTCTAATTATAATTATACCAAAATAGAACATGGTAATATACCTAGATTCCCTACAGAGGGCCAAACATGACTACAGTTGTCCAACATTTAATCGACAGGTAAAACATTTTCTCTATAGAAACTCTATTGTAGTCTTTCCTTCCTTTGCAATGGCTAAGGCTAACTTCTTGGAATCATGTAGGTCATTCAAAGTGTTTTTTTTTTCTAAAGGAGGGAAATCCAAGAGAAGGATGCTGCGACACGATCTAAAATTCCCGGTACTCGCTAGCTAGTACACATCAATCCTATATAACACTTCATAGCAATGCCTCTTGAACTAACCAATTCTATTTTTTGCAGTGCCACCAGCAGCTGCTGTCCTACAACCTCTATGGATACTATGGTTGCCACAACATGGAACTACTCGTCGTTTCCACGATGACCAATGATCCTCAGGTTTGTCAATCTTACAATAATTATTTCATACTTATCAATTTATATATATACGAATTTAATCTTCATAGTGATAGGTTGCGACCATCGTGGAAACTGCGTTGGAACAGGGCCAGCTCATAAATATTCGAGGACAGTTTGCGGGATTTTTGAACCGTGAGATCATAAATCAATATGGGAAGTTCCACAATGTAGATTGAACTTGATTGGGATAAGATTGAACTTAATGGTACATGTGTGTAAATGTACATATGAATGGTTAATTTTAGTTAATTGAATTGTGAATTGGATGTGCTTGTTTCTGAAATGAATGCAAATTGGATGTGCTTGTTTTTGAAATGAATGTGAATTGGATATATACAACTTGTTGTGTTTCAGAGGGTATGGTTAGCATTTCCTGAGGCTAGCCAATAAACAAAAATAGATTTAGCAATACAAAAGAATATCACAGACGGTTCCTTAGAACATACCGTCTATGATGCATGCATCATCTCTCACAGACGATTTCATCTACAAACCGTCTGTGATACATCATCTCTCACAGACGGTTTCATCTACAAATGCGTGATAGTCGATCAGCATGAGCGGTTACGAGTTAATAATCGCTGCGTGATAGTCGCATCACGCATTTGTTCAAACCATCTTTGATGACCTCATATCATTACTAACCCATAAACTCAGACGACTCATGAAACCGTTTGTGATGATATTTTTGAACCATTTGTGAAGACCTTTTCTGTACTAGTGCGTCTCGAAGGGCATCTTGGGAATCATCATGACTCCGAATGATTTGGCACGCGTGGTCTGGACAAGCATTCAAAATCTCTTTCAAGATAACAAGCAGGCACGTGCTCTCAATCTTGATGCCGAGTTTTGTAACCTGGCGCAAGGCGACATGTCCATCATGTTGTACACCCAAAAGCTCAAGTCGTACGCCGATGCACTGGCTGACATCGGACAGCCAGGTCAACGATGAAAGACATTGTGGCACCGCCGGACAAAGAACGTAACTCTCAGGTGCAATAGCTTAGGAAGCCTCTACCCTCTCCACCAGCCATCAACACAACAACCACCTCAAGTCCTGGCTGCCACCATCCCTTTCGAGACACTGTGGCACCATCATTTGGGACACATCGGTCATCAAGCGCTCTCTCGATTGGCGTCATCTTCTAGCATTTCATGTAATAAACGTGCATCGCGCCTACCTTTATGCCATGCTTGTCAACTTGGATGACACGTCGTCTTCCCTTTCAGCAATCCCTTTATAAGTCGAATAAAGTATTTGCTCTCATCCATTGTGATTTGTGGACATCCCACATACCTAGCGTGTCCGGTTTTAAATATTACCTTGTATGTCTTGATGATTTCACCCAGTATCTACGGACATTTCCCCTCAAACTAAAATCCGACACATTTTCCACCATCAAAAATTTCTGGACCTATGTCTCCACACAGTTTGCTTCAACCATACAAGCCTTCCAGTGCGATAATGGCCGAGAATTCGATAACCATGCTGCCTGCTCTTTCTTTCTTGGTAGCGGCATCCACCTACGTTTGTCCTGCCCCTACACGTCCCAACAAAATGGCAAAGCCGAACGCATGATTTGCACAATCAATGACATAGTGCGCTCCCTTCTTTTTCAAGGGCACCTTCCACCCAACTACTGGGTCAAGGCTCTAAACACTGCCAGCTACCTTCTAAACCTCCATCCCACTAAATGCCTCCGATTCCAAATAGCTCATCACATCCTCTTTGGCTCCCTACCCAATTACTCCCATCTCCGAGTATTCGGTTATATGTGTTATCCGAATCTTTCAACCACCAGTCCACACAAACTCGCTCCCCGTTCTATGGAATGCGTGTTTCTAGGATACCCATCCAACCACAAGGGCTACCGCTGCCTCGACTTATCCTCCAACTGCATCATTTTGTCTCGCCATGTGGTGTTCGATGAGGATATTTTTCCCTTTGTTGCACGGCATCCTGTATCGTTGTCCTTGTACGCCTTTCTTGATGACCTTGCACATGGCTCCCATGAGAGCTCTGCCGTGCCACCCTCGGGTGCTACCGCGGTAGCCTCCCACACATCCGTGCCACCTTCGGGTGCTGCAACGGCCTCGCCGCGCGTGCTGGAGCCAATGGAGCCCTCTACAGCTGCACTGGACCTGCTGGGCCTTCCTGCCGGGACCTCTGCACTGACGATTGGCACGCCTGGTGAGCACCTTGGCCCAGTTGCCGTGCCCACAACACCCGTGATGAGCGCACTGAGTACAAGTGCTCCAGATGTGCTCTCACCGCGCATGACTGCCCTGAGCGTGAGTGCCCTTGCTTTGGCGCAGAGCGCGCCCCCTAGCATGCCATCATCAACGGCAGCCTTGACAGTGCTGGGTGTGTCGGGGCCACCTACTGGGCCTACCGTTGTGCCCACAACCACCTCCATGCCCGCCAGGGCAGTGCCTATCGCGTCGGTCTCCAACGTGCACACTATGGTAACTCGAGGCAAACATGGTTTTCACCAACCAAATTCCCCCTTTGACCTTCATATTGATATCTCACCGATGTCTCTCCTTTGCCAAAAACATACCGAGGTGCTCTCAATGATCCTCACTGGTGGACCGCTATGCAAGAGGAGTTCTATGCGTTGTGTTCCAACCGCACATGGGATCTCGTCCCTCCTCCTCCTCGCGCCAACATAGTGACAGGGAAATGGGTCTTCCACCACAAACTCAAATCCAATGGTTCTCTTGATCGCTACAAAGCCCACTGGGTTCTCTATGGTTTTTCCCAGAAACCCGGAGTGGACTATGGTGAGATCTTCAGTCCCGTCATAAAACCAACCACCAGCTCCAATTGGCCAGTTCACCAACTTGATATTAAAAATGCTTTTCTACATGGCACATTAGCTGAAATCATGTACTGCCACCAGCCCTTAGGCTTTGTCGATGCCACCAAACCTTTCCATGTTTGTCGCCTCAACAAATCCCTTTATGGCCTCAAGCAAGCACCATGTGCATGGTATAGTCGCTTCACGACGTATCTCCTATCCATTGGCTTTGTTGTTACCAAGTCTGATGCCTCCCTCTTTGTCTATCATCATGGATCCGGACGGCCTATCTCTTGCTGTATGTCGATGACATTTTTCTCACTACGTCCAGCACCTCCCTTCTCAACCGTCTTATTACTCTCCTTCACTGTGAGTTTTCCATGACTAATCTTGGGCCTCTACACTACTTCCTTGGCATTGCTGTTCGCCAAGACAGTCACCACATGTTCCTTTCCCAAGCACAGTACACTGCCGAGATCCTTGAGCGTGCTAATATGTCGCACTGTAACCCGTGTGCCACCCCCCTTGACGTGCTAATATGTGAAAATGTCACTCTTTACCGCAGCTTAGCAGGGGCTCTCCAGTACCTCACTTTTACTCGATCAAATATTACCCTTGCAGTTCAGCAAGTATGCCTCCATATGCATGATCCACGCGAGCCGCATTTTCACATGCTAATGCGCATTCGTCGCTATCTCATGGGTACCATTGGTTTTGGCATCCAGCTCACACGCTCGTCCATGAGCAACCTCATTGTCTACACTAATGCTGACTAGGCCGGCAGCCCCGACACACGTCATTCCACTTCCGGTTACTGCTTGTTCCTGGCGACAACCTCGTGTCATGGTCCTCCAAGCGCCAACACACTGTGTCGTGCTCCAATGCAAAGGCTAAGTACCGCGGCGTTGCCATTTTGCCAATGTTGTCGCGGAGGCTTCTCAATCTTCATCGATTACTTCTCAAGCTTCATCGACCACCCAAGACTGGACAACCATCGTGGAGATCGATCTACACTTCTCTGCGACAACATCAGCACCGTCAATCTCTCCACCAACCCGGCACAACACCAACGCACAAAACACGTGGAGATCGATCTACACTTCGTCCGTGAGCGCGTCACCCTCAGCCAAGCTCGTGTTCTTCGTGTACCATCTAGCTCTTAGTACACGGATATATTCACCAAAGGCTTGCGGACGTCGCTATTCCAAGAATTCAGATCCAGTCTCAACGTCCGGGATGCTCCTGTTGCCACTGCAGGGGGCTGTTAACGTCTAATTAGCAAGTGTATATTTGGTAGTCCTAATTACCTGATTTAGCTCCCTAATTGTAGCCTTAGCTGTACTCAGCCGTAGCAATGCCCTCCTGGATATTTATGTACATTGTATGGCAATGGAAAGGATCAATGCGTGATCAATCAACGCTTTCAATAAGGAAACAAGAATATAAGAAAAACTCCGGTGTTCCAATCAAATGGGTCTCCGGTTGTTGATAAAATGCGATCAAATTACGCTGAACTAGAATGTTTCATACTATGGATGAATAAATCAAAGAATTACTCGGGACAATTAATCTTCCTGTATATATGAACCATATAAACTGGTTTTATCTCAAGTGGAGTATATATTATTGGCTCCAAAGTGCAACATTACGTACTCGGAGCAATTGTTACATGCCGCAGGTAATCATCATCATCATTAACAGGCAATCAAATCCATAACAAGCTATAATAAAGACATAAATATCTGATATCAGCAGTTGTTGATTTTGGCCTCGTCGGCGTCGCCAAAGCACCTCTTCCAGAACCAGTGCCGGCGCCACACCCTGTCGACCATCTCGTCGATGGGCACGCCCTTGGTCTCGGGCAGCAGCACGATGACGAAGGCCGCCATGACGACGATCCAGATGGCGAAGAAGAAGAAGATGAAGGCGCGCATGGAGCACATCATGGACAGGAACGCCTGCGCGATGAAGAAGGTGCACAGCATGTTTGAGCTCACGGCGAAGGAGAACCCCGCCGTCCGCGTCTCCAGCGGGAACGTCTCCGAGGGGATCAGCCACCCCAGGGGACCCCACGACCACGCGAAGCTCGACACGTAGACGCAGATCAGCACGACGATGGCCACTGCCCACCCCTCGCTAGGGTTGTTGTTCGCCTTCACGTGCACCCACATGATCCCTCCGATCGCAGTCTACAAAGATTGTTACTATGATCTTTAGGTTCAGAGTATTCTGCACCATATATACTGATATACATCTGTAAAGAAAAAAAAATGTCTGCTGGAGATTTTATTGACAAGAGGGGTTTATCAAGGAGTGATTGACGAGTCACCTGGGCGAGGAGCATTTGGACGCAGGCCTCGAGGAGGAGCTTGCGGCGGCCGATCTTGTCGACGAGGACGATGGAGACGAGGGTGGAGAGGACGTTGACGCCGCCGGTCATGACGGCGGAGAGGAGGGAGCCGTTGCTCTCGAAACCCATGGTCTGGAACAGCACGGGCGCGTAGAACATGATGGCGTTGATGCCGGTGAACTGCTGGAACACCTGCATGACGATGGCGATCACCAGCGGCGGCCGGCTCTCCGGGCGCCTGAGCCGGCGGAACGGCTTCTCCTCCTCGCACAACGCGGCGGCGGCCTCGCAGGCGGACTTGATCTCGTCGAACTCGTCGTCCACCTCGGCCGTGCCACGGATCTTCTCCAGCGTGGAGCGGCCGGCCTCGCGGCGCCCGCGCTCCACGAGGCTCGTCGGCGTCTCGGTGATGATCAGCGACCCGAGGAACAGCACGGCCGCAGGCGCGGCCGCGCCGCCGAGCGAGTACCTCCAGCCTGCGGGGTGGATGTTGGACGTGAAGTAGTTGACGACGTTGGCGATGAGGATGCCGATGGTGACGTCGAGCTGGAAGAGGATGTTGAGCGCACCGCGGATGTGCGCCGGCGCGATCTCGGATAGGAAGAGCGGCGCGGCCTGGTTGCCGAACCCCACGCCGACGCCCAAGCAGAGGCGGCCGACGATGAGCATGATGATGTTCGTGGCGCCGGCGCAGAGTCCAGCCCCGACGAGGAAGAAGACGGACGCGACCTGCATGGTGCGCTTGCGGCCGAAGCGCGTGCACAGCATGGACGCCACGAAGCTGGCCGCGAGCGCGGCGAGGTAGAGCGACGACGTGAAGAGCTGCAGCCGCTGGTCGTCGAACTTGCAGTAGTTGTTCTCCCTGGCGTGGTGCTTCCGCGCGTACACCGCCGGGAAGAAGAGCAGCAGGAAGTCGTCCATGGCCGTCACCCCACCTGCAGCACACGCACACGCACACGCACACGCACGCACCATCGATTACCACATCGGCGCAGCGCAACATCAATCATATTCATACTACGAGGCACGCAGTGCAACACGTACACGCACGTACCTGATATGCCGACGTCGTAGCCGAACATGAGGCCGCTGGTGGCAGCGATGATGCCGCAGATCCAGACGTACCACGTGATCTTCCCCTTGAACTCCCGGCGGCCGGCGCCGGCCTTGCCATCGGAGACCGCGAAACCTCCGGCCATCCCCCTCTCTCACACACACCAACACAATTAATCTCGGAGATAAGAGGCAACAACTGCAAACCTCAAGTACGAGGAAGGGAAGGTAGCTGCACACACGGTATATATAGAGGAAGACGTACGAATAAGAGGAGGATAAACAAATTGATCTGGATCTTATCTATCTCTTATGGTTAGCGAACTCCGGCCGTGCGCCGCGTGGCCCGACGCCTCCCGTCCCGAACTTCGCCGAACCGAACGATGGTACAGCGGTTGTCAGATCCGGTTTTGCCGTTTCATTGTATAGCCGGTTCAGTTGTTTTGCCCATTTTGGGCCGTAGGAGAAATTTATGGGCTGGCTGGGCTGGGTTGGGCTGACCCTGGAAGGCTCTAAACACGAACACAGGACGGGCGATTTCGTTATCCATTTTTTTTTTTTGGATTTGATCATATGCCACTACCAAAGATTGGTAATTGATTATTTGTCACTCATGTGCGGATGACATGTGGTCCCGGGGCCCAGATGTCATCCACACATGCAGTGGCAAATCATCAAACCCACTCTTTTGGAGTGACAAATAATCAATTTTTCCTTTTTTGAAGATTCAGATTAAAAATAATAATCTCGTCTAAAAAAAGATAAAAAAGAATAGATTTACTGCACAGCTGTCAAAGCACTTGGTTCACATATGCTCTTTTTTTGTTGCTAGAGTTATTCGAAGACTTAGCTAGCAGGTTGCGAGGACGAATCCCAAAAAAGATTATTTAAAAAAAATAATACATTTTTTATAGAATTACATAAATAAATATTCCTTTAACAAAATTACCAAAATAGGTTTCTATCGTTATTTGAAATAACGACATGTCTCTATTGCCAGTTGGACTAGCCACCGAATAGTATTAAATGACGTGGTCTCCATTTGGAATAGCGATTTGTCTAAAATTCTAAATTTTGGTAGTGCATGCAATATGTATAAAATAGTTTTCGTTGTCTACAAAGGGAATTCATGGAAAAATAATCCTATAGCACCTGGTCCATAATTCCATCAGTGTAGACCTATTTCACCGCGTGACATGTATCTTTTACGAATCTCAAAGCGCACAGCTCAATAAATCACTGATGTGAATTTTCACAAATTAAATACTGAAGACTAGCATGTCATGCTTTGAGATTCGTGAAAAGACACGTGTCACGCGGTGGAATGGGTCTACACTGATGGAATTGTGGACCAGGTCCTATAGGATTATTTTCCGAATTCATGTATGCAGGTGTTGTATGCTTATGTTGTACCATATTTGTATGAATTTCAAGAGACCTTTAACTTTCAGTAACTATATTTGTATGAACATAACATGAGAAGAGACAATTGAATTATAGCATTCAGTATAGATTCAGAACATTACAGTACCACACTATGGCAATGTCATAAGTCTAAGTACCATATTTTGTATAACATTACAATACCGAAATGAAACTAAGTTATCAAGTCATGTTCAATTCATATTACAATACCATAACACTAAAATACTAAAATGAAATTAAGCTATCAAGCCATGTTCAATTCACGTTAAAATACCAAAACATTACACACCGCATTCGTTCTAACCTTTAGCATATTTTCAAACTGAATTGACCACACCCTACCATACCACCTTTTCAGACCGAATGGACAACCCAGACCCACTTTTACCAGTGAGTATGCATCACTCACCAGCTATCCAACTTTTTTCAGATCGAATTGACAACACCATGACATGCCACCTTTTTAGACTGAATTGATCACACCATACTATGCCACCTTTTCAGACCAAAAGGACATCTTAGACCAGCATTTGTCAAAGAGTAGACATCACTCACTAGCCATCCCATCTTTTCAGACAGAAATGACCACCACCCTGCCACACCACATTTTCAGACCATATTGACCACACCCTGTCATGCCACCTTTCAGACCAAAAAACAACTCGGGCCAGCTTTTCTTAGTGAGTAGACATCACTCACCAGCCATCCCACATTTTTAGACAGAAATGACAACACCTTGTCACACCACCTTTTTAGACCGAATTGACCATACCCTACCATGCCATCTTTTCAAACCAAAAGAACAACTCATACCAACTTTTTTCGGTGAGTAGGCATCACTCGTCAACTTTCCCACCTTTGCAGACTGAAATGATCACACCCTGTCATTCCACCTTTTCAAACTGAAATGACCATACCCTGCCATTCGTCATTATTTACTCCCTCAACACTACACCCTACATGTTTATAAAAGAGGGGTACACTCCACCACCACAACCAACACTCCACTCCAACTAGTATCGTACAACAAAGAAAAAGTAGGGAGAAGAGAGCTAAAGGAGATCAGTACGTTAGGCTTGGAGATGTCAGGCTATGGGGAGATGATGCAGAAGTAGAAGTGGCTTGCCGGGAAGGTGGGAAATTACCCAGATAGTTCGATGAAGGATGTGCCTATACCACCGGAGTTCCCACGCCAACAGTGTGACTGTGGTAACCTGACGCAAATCATTCAGCCCACACACCCGGGGACCACCGCCCGGATGTACTACACGTGCTCGGATATCCATGTAAGAGAATTTGACACACATATCGATTTTTCACATTGTACGTTGCATTTCACATATCGCCAACTTTATTCGTGCATAATGGCAGCCGGAGGAGCGTTGTTTTTTCTTCCAATGGATCGATGGCCCGGACAAGTACGATAGGACATTCATTGAGTAGAAGTACATACTGAACTACGCGCTGCCGCCCGAGATCTTCCACCACTGGAAACCTTATTTTCGATTTTTTAATATCGAGCTTATGAAATGAATGTTGGGGGCTTCTTTGATTGAGACTATGCAAGAGGAGACACATGGCTTTTTAGACAGGTTCGACCCTTCTCCTGAGAGAATGACAACCCTACTCATGTGCCCTTGTATTGATTGTGTTTACAACGAGAATGAATTCACCGAAAGCTAAGGCTAATGACTTTAGTCTCTTGTCCTCTCTCCCTCTGTCCACTAGCATTATCCCTTATATAGCTTCTAAGGGGGTGGCAGTTGTCCCGTGCCAAGAGGCGCTGAACGGTTGGTTAATCACTTAATTGCGCACGTTTGATGATAGTTATTGTTAGAGAAACATTCTTCCAATGTCTGCCTTGCAGTTATGCCAGAGACAGAGGTTACGTGTAGTTATGTCGGAGGATAACGACACATGTTTAACTACTGCGTATATATAAACACAGCGTATAAAGTCCCTAGCCGATTGGGTCCATATGTCTGTGGATTTTATCGACCATAGGAAGGTCGTGGTTGACTTGATCGTAGTAAAACTTACGACCATGAAGTGATTATAGTAAAGCTTACAGTCATAAAGGTGGTCGTAGAAGATCTTACGACCATACGATGGTCTACGACCATATGGTGGTCGTAGGATAGCTTACGACCATTAGATAATTGTAATCTTCCCTTATCATTAATAATAAGGGGTACCACTGAAGGTTGTATAAAGACATTATCATCTATAATAAATATTACATATAAATGATTAATTAATTGAGGATTATCAGATCCTCGTCACTTACATACCCGAGAGCGGGGAAGACAGCTATGGAGCCCGAGAAACCAGGGTGGTGGTGAAATAGTCTCGAACAGCACACTAGGGACGACCGAGTCGAGCGCACGGTGGATTAGGGGAAGGCACCCATGGCCCTCATGGCTCCTGCTAAGCGGGTGGTTACTCCCGAGGAGCTAATGGACGCCCAGTACAGGGCTGCCTTCGGGACTAGTTGTACCCGCAGGTCTGCAAGAGACAAGGGAAAGGCACCCATGGGCCCTCAAGGCTAACTTCTTTCAAATCCACTAGTTTTTTCGATTCTAAAAATGCGTATATGTATCCTAGGTGTAGATCAGTTTGATGATTCATGCATGTTGTTTGTACCGTACATGTAGCGGGACAAACAAATGCACTAATCAATCCTCCGCACCGCGTAATTCGCACCTACATTATAAAGTCTTACTATCGTAGTTGAAATCTTTTTTTTTTTAAATTTAAGTATTAAATTATTCTCTATTTAATATTTCGTTCTCTTTTCCGAAATAAATCAGTTACGCAAACACTACACTCGTAACAACAACATGTGTTAGGGATTTATCCACGCAGTCAACAAACTCCAACTTCTTTAAGCATTACAAGATATTACCAAATAACTTGGTAAAATCCTGTAAAATTTGAATCCACATTCTATCCAAATATAAATATAAATTTATTTCAATTTTTCAACCAAAAAAAATCAGGGCTTGTCGCCATTTGGTTTGGCGATAGGAACGTGTTGTAAATTCAAATGACGATTTCCGTCTTTATCGTCATTCCAACTGGCTACAAAGATATTTAATATTATTTGGTTGGCGATAAGAATCATGTTGCCTATCCAAATGATGACATGAGTATTTTGTCATTTCAAACGGTGACAGAAAACTATTTTTGTAATTTCATTAAACAAACATTTATTTCTGTAATTCTATTTTAAAAATATATTATTAAAAAAAATCTCCCAAAAAAATCATAAACGAACCAACATAATCTATATGGTTGGTGGGACTCGAACCCTTGTCCTCGCAACTTACACCATGTAGGCAGCCTTGCTCAAGTCCCAGGCCTCCCAACATTACTCAGACCAAACTCAATGTTTGTCAGGCAACTTCAGAGGATCCTCCGTTTCAAAATTTAAAATGTGAGGATATTAGGGCCACTAAATTTGTTTTTAATCTAATAATTTTGAAATGTGAGGTGTGGATGCAAATGTATTCATCTTTACCTGTAGTCACCTAATTTATTTTTCGTATGACACTTCCAGCAGGATATTAGGGCCACTCCATTTCCTATCTCTGTTCTCGTCTTAATAGAATGGCAGGGGGATGTACAATGGAACAAGGGAATTCCAGTGAATTCCTGCAGAAATTATACTTTTTTTCCTGTAAAATTCCGTCGTAGGCATCTTCGAATCATCACACAAATTTGTCTGAACAAGATCAACAATTAGCGTATCGAAGCAGCCTTACACAAACCACGGCGGGCAAGGAAATGTAGCCAACTTATTTATGTTACTAATATATAGCTTAGAACAAGAAAGGGATCTCAAATTGTCAGTTCATCGAAAGACTAGCACATTACCAAGCACCCTACAGACAAATGCTTGGATCAAAAGTTCACACGGCAAAACACCAGAACAAACATAAGCTTAACAGTTCACACATTTTCACTATCTTCCTACAGATAAGAACTCGAGGGTTCTCGATTTCATCATATTCCCCCAACCTGCTTCAAAATGCCTCCTTGCCTTATCACTTCCTTAAATCTACACATGGTAAGAACTTCGAAATACATCACATCAAACTTAACATAATTTTAAGGGCCCACAAAAAAAATTACCTGGTACCTGAAAGGTGCTCATTCTGAAAGAGGCTTTCGAGCCAAAAAGAAGTACATAGGCGTGAATATTTCCTTCCTGTTGTTATTTCCCACATTAGAACTCACTTACAGTATTAAACAGGAGGGAAAATAAAGGAAAAACAGAAAGGTGGTATTGGAGCTCCTGAAATTTGCAGTTCTGTTTCAGTTCAAAAAAAAAGAAATTTGCAGTTCTGATCGTAAATGTGTGCAATTCTGCATTCTGATTCAGAAATGTGGTTCAGAGATAAACTTACTTGCCACCTTCTACAAGACCTTCGGCAGCCTTCTCCAAGAAATTAGAGACCCTCTCACTGCCTTGTGGGGCAAGGCCAATGTATTCCAACGCCTTGACCTGAACAATATCAAAAAGAGAATGTCAATGTCATGTTTATGACTTCATGTGAACAAGCTTAAATACATGATGGAATCTACTTTCAGCCTTTGGCTGTCATGGCCCGTTTACTACACTGGACAATACAACATGATTCATAAAGCTTTAATTCTCACCTAGTTATTACCTATATCTTGTTATGGATTAGGGACAAAATTTGATTGAATTCACTAGTCAAGCATCTCAAATACATTTGATGTACAGAAAATCACATCAAATCCACCTGCAGTTTGACGGTTTCCACAAACGACGTTGCCATTTAAATTTTGCGCTAGACCTATCAATATTATCAAATATCAAAATCTTGATGTATCAGATGCCAATAGTACACCAGCGTTAAACTAGGTGAAAAGGTAGTTCTTGACATGACAGTGTTGGTAAATGGTCCTGACATAATTTGGGTGGTTTCGTATGCTACATAAACTGTTGCATGGTTTTTTGCTAGGATGCACGGACACGGACACGCGTGTCGGACACGACACGTATCGGATACGGGATACGCCATTTTCTAAAAAAATGGCGACACGGGGACACGGCTGTATATAATAATAATAATAATAATAATAATAATATATGCATATGTATTATTGAATGCTTTTCTACGTATTTATCAAACAGAAAGTGTAAAATGTTAGGAATATATACCTCAAAGATGATCCTCGCTCCCGATCTTTTCAATTCTTCATAAAGCATAACTTCATAACTTCATATTAATACAAGAAATTTAGAATTCCACAACGGAGTCTTCACATTTTGTTGCTCAACACTTGAACCAGACCGTTCCATCTCCTAAGTTAATCACTAATCATGTTCAAGCAAAAGTAGTTACAATAGCACAAGTAGGGAGAAGGCGTCGGGGCTGCAGGCGGCATCGAAGGGACTTGGGAATCATGGGCGACGTCGAAGGGTGCGACGCGGCGTCGAAGGGAGAAGCAGAGCGGTGTTGAAGGGAGCATGGAAGGGGCGGCGTCGGGAGTGAGAGGATCGCCGTCGGCCGTCAATCGCCGCCGGATCTGGGCGCTCTCGGGGGCATCAAAGGGGAAGTGGCTGCAGCGGCGTCGAAGGGGAAGGGGACTGCACACTGTGCAGCTCGGGGGCTAGGTTAACCCATATAGGAATGGGCTTGCTACTGTTTTGGGCCAAATTAAATGGGCCCAAGTGTCCGATACGTGTCATATATGTGTCCGATACGTGTCCGATTTTAATTTTATTATTTTTTGCGACTGTAATTTCCGACACGCCTGGGATACGTATCGGAGCCGTGTCCGTGTCCGACACGGTGTCCGACACGGACACGGCAACTTGCAGGTGTGTCGGTGCTTCCCAGGTTTTTTGCCCCTTGCAGACATGTTTTAAGCTATGCAGGGCATCCGAATTATCATTTGAGACCATCTCAATTATAGTTAATCGTCTCTTTTTGCTTTAATTGCAAGAGGTGAAACTATTTTTTTTCTTATTTCTATCTAATTCAATACAAAATTGCTGTCATCGTACCTCTCATGATAAAATCTTAAAACCATGTGCGCAACTCACATAGAATTCAAAGCACAGGGAGGAATTTGTAGAACTGCTAAAACAATATGTCGACCTAGTGCATATTACTGCTTCCTAGGAGAGAATAATAATTTCATTTGATTGTGCAGAATGAAAGTTATCCAAGAATAACAAATGAAGTATTTTATTTCCTCACCATATTGCGAGTAATCATTCGCCCCACAGAAGTCAAACGGAAGCTACTCAACGAAAATCGGCTTGGATCCAAGGGCAAGTACCAAGGCAATGGAGAATCTTCAGCGAGATCCTTATCCCAAATAACCTTCATGAAGAAAAATTATTATATCCATTGGAAACCCAATGAAACTCCATGATATTGAGAAGAAACAAATACTTGTAGTATATTCCTTTTCAGCAGTGGATTTACCTGGGTAGCAGCACATAATTAAACAAAAAAGGGAAAGTATAATATCTTACCTCAAAGCCAGCATCTTTAACAGCTTGAAGACATTGCTGAGTGCTTCGGATATCTGGCAGGCCATTGCCGAGCTCGATTTCATCCTTAATCCTCTTGTGTGTTGCATTGTTTGGATCATAGTGATCAGTAATGCACCACTCATATACAGCAAAACACTGACCAGGCTTCAATACACGGTAAATCTCCTTATAGCAGCCAACCTTTGCAACAAAAAGATCAATCCAGTTTTGATTGCTAGAAGGTATTAAAAGTGATGATAAATCTTTCTACATAAAGTGACAATTTGAAATCATACATAAAGTGACAATTTGAAGTCATACATAAAGTGACAATTTGAAGTCATACCGGATCAGGTGCATGGCATGTTGCTTCGATGGCATAAACAGCATCGAAAGTGTTATCAGAGAACGGCATGCTCATGAAGTCTGCCTGTAGTACAGACCAATATGTACGTAATGTAAGTATTATCATAATATCATTTACCTTATTTAAAATTTCAAAAAACTCCAAGTACAAGCATCAATCTTATAACATTGTTAAACAGCCAAGCAATTGCAGAGATTTGTTTGGGTAAAAACATTTGTCTTTATCCATTATAGATTGTGTTTACTAAAAAGAGGACTGATAACTTTTTTATGCAGCAAAGCAACTGTAAAGACGTGTATGCCTACAAAAAGGAGGGAAGAAAGAACAGCAGGGCAAACATATGAGCTAAACCAAGAAGGAAATGTGCTATAGTAGGTAAGCCAACATACCTTGACAAAATTGCAAGTTCCACTAACTCCTGCCAACCGATTGAGCTCCTGAATATCAAAATCTCATGTTAACAGAAGAGTATTGTTATAACCTGTGTGACATTAAAAGCTGTATATTTAACTAAAATTCTGAATCAGAATCAGCAGCAGAATTAACAAATCAAATATGGGAGTGTGATGTCAAATAACCTTTCCCCTAGATATCTGGTATTCGTTGTTGTTCAATCCAGTAACTGAAGTGGAGCTGCAGCGAACCATTGCAAGATCAGTTATTTCTAGCTCCAAGTAATATATTGATAATGAAAGATGACAGAAACAATAATCCCTTATCAAACTAACAAAGACATTCTGTTATGCATCTTCCTTGCAGGGAACGGATCGATGCTGATATATATATATAAAAAAAACGAAAATAGTGTTCCAAGCTAACTGTGAGCTAGGTTTTTCTCCTTCCCAAATAAAAGGCACATGTTACTTCCAAAAAAAAAAAACACATGATAGGTGAACTTGAAAAGGTCAATCGTACATGAAACTTTCCTGGGACCATCTCTCCAAAATCAAATCACTACAAGTTTACAATTTTAAGTGATAAAGATTGATAAATTATGATACATTAGTCATGCATATGAAACGTTTGAACTCAATGCATCTCAAGCATGAAGGAAGGGCTGTGGCCCAGTAATCAAACCTAAATCTGGCAATTTCTCTTAATGGTCCGCCTATTCCACAGCCCACGTCCAAAACCTACACCCAACAAATGAAGCAAATAATCTCTAGTTATTAATGTTTCATATTCACGTTATGCTGTAGCAAGAGCAATGAAAACCATTCTGACATAGGTTTTAATGAAAAAACTGACCTTCATTCCTGGTTTCAACCCAAGCTGTAGGGCCAGAAAGTGCTCATGTCGTTTGATGCTTTCCCGTAAAGATTCTCCATTCCATCTAAAATATCGAGGCCCAAGGCAAGTATAGTTCAATCACAATGAACCAGGTGACAAACAAAACCAATATTACTTTTTTCACGTTTCCTTAGAATAAGCACAACATGATATTTTTTCTGAAAAATGAAAGATCAATTATTTTTTTCTTTCCACAAGAGAGTCCTCACCTGTGAGCAAAGTGGAAGGATTCACCCCAGCCATACTCATAGAAGCTAGTGGCAAGATCATAGTATTTATTGACCTGATAAGGCATCATAGTATAAGCTGCTGATATTCAAAAGCTAATGGGCCAGAAACAGTCTCCCACTATCATGGACCATGGGGTAATGCAGCACAGCGGACATATGTAAGGACACTCAATTTGTAACATTGAAGATTTCATTCTTCCAAACAGACAAAAAAGAGACACCATTCAAAAATATATGTTTACGATATTTAATGAAACAATTGATATGTAGCCACAAAGAACGTAAACAGCAGAACATAAAGCTTGCATATGTATTTGTAGTTTCAAGCATCATCTCAAGTATATGAGAAATGCGACTTTTAATCATCTTGTGAAGATCATCATCCTCAAGGATATTTAGTAAAGCAGAATTGCAAGCTAACAGCATTTTGTTTGAATACACTGAAGTCTGAAGCTAACTTACACAGTTATAGTCCTTCCATTGTACAACTAAACATTGCAGACAAATTTTCATCAAAATAAAAAAAATGCAGACAAATAACTTGAGTAGGTAGGCATCAAATTTACCAAAAATACTACATGCAGTACATCTGTCTTCAAAATAAGATTATTATTACCATATCAGTGTAGTTAGACTTCCTTGCTTCCTCCTCCCCTCCGTAATATCCATGATATTTCTCATACCTTTTGAAAATATTTTATTCCAAAAATTAGAGTAAAAAACGAAAATAAAGGCAAGTAATGAACATAAATTTTACTCAAAAAGAGAATGAACATAAACGTTCTTAAGAGTCAGGATGCTAGTTAAATAAGATTCCATTCAGCAACTTCTACAGTGTGTTCATGTAAAGGCGAAAGTGAACATCTTGATGGCTCCTTAATAGTGTGTATATGTGAAACTGTGAACGGTTAACACGAACATCTAGTAGACTGAGGACCAGTTGACATGGCACTGAAGCTAATTAATAATATTACATCGGCAGCTTCTACAGTGCATTTGTGCAAAAAATGAAAGTGATTATCTGACGGTTCCTTAATACAGTACTATGTATGATATGAAAGGACCAGTTGGCATGGCTTGTATTGTAGTAAACTAAGGGGCCAGATACTGATATGCAGGCATACAACATCAGATGCGCACTTAAATCCACCAAACTACTGAAATACTGGAATATAAGCTAACAAGCCCACACACGTCAAGAACTTACACATGTTTAGTATTGGTAATTCAAAGAATAAGATTATTAACGCGGGGGGTGGGGGGATCTGAGAAGGGCCAAAAGAATTAATTTCTTGGTGCAGATTGAAAACATAAACTAACAAATAACAATTGTTGCCAGATGCATGACATGTCAGACAAAGCAAAAGATAGAACAAGTTTTTTGAAATATTTGATTATTTGCCACTCTAAACATGTGCATTTCAGGATTTGTCACTCCATGTGTCTATGACACGAGGGTCCCGGGTCACATATCATAGACACATGAGTGACGAATTCTAAATTACACATTTTTGACAGTGGCAAATGATCAAATCAAGTTTTTTTTCCTCAGATCAGCTCATCGTGATCTCACAAAAAAACGAAATGCGAGTCAAATCTTTTTCATTCTTTCATTTTAGACAAACAACTAAACATATGATGTGAGGTACACAAAGGATGCTTGGAACTCTAAATCTACAGAACACAAAAAACAACAGCTAATATATATGAGGAAAAATTGTATAGGGTCAACTTCTCCGTCTTATCTATTCCCAGACATCATCGAGATCCTCAGATACATACTCATCGACCGCCGATTTGACTTCTTCCTTGGTGATCTTCCCTCCAAGGCCAGATGCAAGATCCAAGGCTCCCGTCTTCGACATCGTGGAGTCCGCCGCTGCCCTGCAATGTTCGTAGCACAGATTAGAAATCTTCAATTACCCCGTGTTTCTGATTCTTGCCAATCATGGCAGACCCACCCAAGAAGAACAAGAAGAGGACAGAATAAAATAGCTAAAAAACACATGAATGTACCATGTACGAGAGAGAGAGAGAGAGAGGGCTTACGAGAGAGCAAGAGTGCGCGAGCGATCTCTCTGGCCGAGGAGAAGAGAATGGGAGTGGGCAGTCGCCGCTGCAGTTTATAGGAAAGGTTTAGGGGGGGTGGGGGAAAGAGGAGACGGCGGCTGGGGAGAAGTGCTGCTGATGCTGCCTCCGGCTCTGGTTTGTGCACTGGAGAGAGAAAGGTGCTTTACGTCTCTACCGTCGTGGGGACGCTCGTTTCCTTCCCGTGGCAGTGGCACACCACAAACCGCTACGCATCCGCGGCCACGGGAATTGTGTCGTGCACTGTGCACACACGCAGTGGGCTAGATAATTTAATTAGCGGTCGTAGAAATGGATTTCGGAAACATAAATAGGATGTTGTGTCGACGCGGTGTGCCTGGATTGGATCAGCATTTAACCTGTGCATGAGACTTTCCCTGGTGGTAATCCATGAGTACGGGGTTTATAGACTTTTGCAGAAATGGGCTCTTCGCAGTTTCTATCGAAGAGAGGCACGTGGCGGACGAGTAGGTGCTCGGGGTGGCACGATAAAGGCGACGAGGGCGGCCAGAGTCAGGGGAGGAGGGTGCTCGGCCTCGGGGGTGGCTGGAGTCGGAGGAGGGTGGTGCTCGAGGGGCGGTGCGGGCGGACGACCGGGGGTCGACGAGGCAGAGGTGGTCGGAGTGGCCGGGGTCCGAGGAGAAGGGGCGGCCGGGCAACACGTTCGTTGTACACGTACGAAAAAAAACTACATCGTACGGAAAGCATTTCTCTTCTAACGAATTATTGATGTCACGTATGGATGGTAGCTAATTACTAGTCTATTTGGTGTTTCTATTACTAGTCGTTCATGAGGTGTAGATCAAGCTATACAGCCACGAAGAACTGATATAACACTGGAGATTAGTAGAAAAAAACCATTAGTCACGTAGAAAAGAAATTTATGCGTAATATAATCCTTCAATTTGGTGTTCCATTGGGTCTATTGTAAACGATAACTTTAAAAAACAAAGTGGTTGGCAGTTGGCTAATACTTAAAGAGTTCAATTTTCATCCATTATGGATCAATCCATAGATACTACTTACCTTTAAGCACACGAATACAATCCTAGCAAGAAAATGCGTGCCTACACCTTACGAGCACGTCATACTACTAGTACCGTGTCCTTTAATTGTTCGTAAGAAGCAAATTTGGAAGGCACTAATGGTTGGCAGTTGGAACAAGAACCTGGAAGAGCTGACCACACACACGACACTTCATCTCTATCCGATAGCATGCTGCAAATTAAGTGTGATCAGAAAATCAGGAGGGCTTGCTTGCATGAGTCCAATGTTTTGGTTCAAATGTCGTTTAGTTTGGTTGGGTGCAATGGGGGGTGCAAGCAGATGATTTATGGTGGAAAAAATAACATGAAGATTTTAATTATTCCAACTTAATCGACTGTAATCCAACCGAATAATCCCTCATCAATATAAATCAAACAAGTGACTGACTGGACAATATTGCCTGATCCCCTGACTTTATAGAGGTAAGTCACCAACTGCACGCCTTTGTAGGCCATTGGATCAAGTTCGAACGGTCTGAATCACAGCACATGAGAGATTGAATATCTCGCGGCCAATTGATCACCCACTAGATCCAGACCATTGGATCAAGTTCGAACGGTCCGAATCACAGCACGCGAGAAATTGAATATCTCGCGACCAATTGATCACCCACTAGATCCAGACTGTCCATTGATTCATCCGATGGTTCCGAACGCCCCAACTGCATGCTACAGTGCCCCCCTCTGACTTCCTTATGTAAAGTCAGAGGATCCACTTCCCACTCATACGCTCTATTCGATCTCCCCCATAACTTATGCATGTTAATCTATTAATTTTGTGCGGAACATCTTATCTTATTTTAACTAATAAAAGAATGAATTTACCACTGCGTAGCGGGACGATCGTCCTTTCTTCTATGCGTGCAGTTGGCCTATCCTGATCGAGCAAAAACTACACTCTTCACTCTCATCTCATGCTCTCGTGTACTGACATATGGGCCAGCAAAGTTGCAAGCCCGCAAACCACCCAGAACGCCGCATCCCATGATCTGCGACAACCATCGCATCCCTGCAGCAGTGACGGATCCAGAATTTTTAAGATGGGTGTTCGGACTTCGAAACTAGATTGTTCAAATATGCCGATACCAATACGTCGATACCGTGAAATGACATCACCCAAAAAAAAAACACTGATACGACGATACAAGTATATATAATAAAATACAAAAATATAGAAATGAATGATTTCATATGAGGAAATGGACGATATAAAGCAAGCATAATGGTATGAATTAAACAGCAAATTATAGATATCAATGACAGTTGAGGAGGTGGAAACTAGGAATAGAGCTATTTTAGCTCCAGGCTTCTTATTTTGTTGAGTTATGTTGTTGTTGCAGGGTGCGGTCAAAACTTGTGCTTGGTGCTTGGTTGTTGTTGTCTCTATTTTTCTGTTCTGTGATCGGTCGAGCTCTTGTCTTCTTTTCAAAAAAATAACTTGTGCTTGGTGCCTTGTCATTGTTGTTTTCTCAATTTTTTTGTTCTGTGTTGTAGCAGCTAGACTGCTAAAACTTATTTTCTTCCTCTAATAGTGATCGGTAAAGCTCTTGCCTTCTTTTTCAGAATTTTTTTTGACAGTTGTATAGTTTGTCGATTCTGCTCTTTTTTGCTCTTTTCCCGTCAGTAAGAACCCCATTTAAGAATATTCCTTCCGTAGAGCAAAAATTAGCATGTAAATCTATGCAAGATTTGCCCCAAGATGAGTTCTATCTTCTTCTTATTCTCTCTTTGATACCTTTAGAATTTTTCGTATTCCTTAGTTTTTATTTGGGATCTTACTGTGATCTTGCTTGCTGGGATGTGTGGGATATGATCTAAGATCATCTTGATCATCATCCATCCACGAGCAAGTTTTTGGATCTAAGTTTGATTTTGCCCAGTTTTGGTGAAAGAAAAGGTAATTTTAGAGGTTTTGCTCTTGAGAGCTTTTGGATTGATTCTTTATGTGATTAAGGGTGCTAGGACGTATAGGAGACCATCCTTGGCCACCTTGGATTGGTTCCTCCCACGAAATCCTTCCAATCTCCGTTTTCGTATCTGGCTATGTTTTAGAGCAACCTTCGCTCAAACGGAAAAAGGCCACAACTTTGGCAATGATCTTCATGATCTTTGATTGGAATAGGTTCCTCACATCCTAGAGAAGGTATATTTCAAGTTTCATAAAGTTTGGAGTTGTGGATCAAAAGTTGTGCAAATTTTTTATTTTGGGTTGATTCCCCTGTTCCTTGTGCTATTTTTACTATTCATCCAGTAATACCGCTACTGTTCACCGGTATTACCACTGTGCGGTAATACCACTACTGTTCATCGATATTACCAGTACTCTTCATCAGTACTGTTCACAGACACTGTTCTTCAACGCTGTCGGTGTTTTAGAACCGATCTTACGTAAAGATTATTTGATTCGGGGGGCCTCTGCAATTGATCACGCAAACAAGAGAGACACAGGAATTTTTATACAGGTTCGGGCCTTCTCTGAGTAAGAATAGCAACCCTACTCTTGTGTTATGTATTTGGTATCCTGATTACAATCAGCGAAAGAGCTGGTGTTCGTACTGCTACTCACTGTCCTTCTCAAAAAAGCCTCCCTCCTCACTATCTCTAAAAGATACCTATTTATACTATATTGTTGGGGCAGTTGTCGTTCCAGGCTAATTAAACTCATTATTGCGTAATAATGAGAGTAATTACCGGAGTAGTAACCCCCCACGCTGTTCAACGGTTATCAATCAGCGATAGTGGGGAATTATCTGTAGTTATTTCGGGTATAACTACGTAATTTGACTACTCAGGTCCTTACTTAATGAATGGGTCTTCTGACGGGTGGACCCGGCTAATTGTGAGGATGTCGTAGCAGGGCTAATCGTAGTAGAACTTATGATTAGGAGGTAGTCATAGAAAGAGCTTACGACTAGGCACTGGTCGTAGAAAGGCTTACGACCGGACGTAATCATAGCATGACTTATGATTACAGTGTAGTCGTAGCATGACTGGTCATAGAAGAGCTTACGACTTGCTAACTTACTCTTCCCTTACAATATTAAGGGGTATACCATGTGACACCATATTACATGATTATGGAATAATAAAATGATGATTATTAGATCCTCGTCATCTAGCCCCCCAGTTTCAAGTGAAAATAACTTACTTGGTTGAGGAGTCATATATGATCTTGTGACCAGCTAGATAAATTAAGAGCGTCTCTCCTAGTTTCAGGGAAACCAGAAGAGGAGCACTCGTAAGATATCTCTTGACTTCCTCGAAGGCTATATTAGCCTCTTCTGACCACTCGAAACCCTCATGTTTTCTTAGAAGTTTGAAGAAAGGCAGTCCTTTTTCTCCCAGACGTGCGATGAAACGACTTAATGCCGCCATGCATCCCGTGAGTTTCTGGACTTCTTTTTTCGTTGTCGGGGGGCGCATCTGAGTGACGGCTTTTATTTTTTCAGGATTTGCTTCGATTTCTCGTGCAGAGACCAAGAATCTAAGCAATTTCCCTGAAGATACCCTGAACACACACTTCTCGGGATTAAGTTTCAAGCGGTGTTTTCTGAGGTTGTCGAAAGTCTTCTGTAAGTCTGTGATATGATTGAGCCGTTTGTTGCTTTTTACGACCAGATCATCAACGTAGGCTTCCAAGTTTCGGTCTAGTTGAGGAGCAAAAGTTGTTTGCATCAAACGCTGAAAGGAAGCCCCGGTATTTTTTAAACCAAATGGCATTTTGACATAGCAAAATATTCCAAATGGTGTAATAAATGCGGTTTCCTCTTCATCTTCTCGACACATACTAATCTGGTGGTAACCAGAGTATGCATCTAGAAAACTCAACATCTCACATCCTGCAGTAGAATCAACCAGTTGATCGATACGAGGTAAAGGGAAATCATCTTTTGGACAAGCTTTATTAAGATCAGTAAAGTCTACGTACATACGCCATTTGCCGTTCGACTTTCTAACCATTACAGGGTTGGCCAACCACTCTGGGTTGTTGACTTCTCTTATGAAGCCTACTTTAAGCAACTTGTCCAATTCTGACCTAATAACGTCTCGTCGATCAGGGGTAAATCTCCGTAACTTCTGTTTTACGGGTACCTTGTCAGGCCGTAAGGCTATCCTGTACTCGATCACTTCCCTGGGGACTCCGGGCATGTCGGACGCTTGCCACGCGAAGACATCTGCGTTTGCTCGGAGGAAAGTGATGAGGAAAGTGCTCGGAAGAATCCCCGATGCGAACAGTCTTCGAGGGCTCCTCCGCGTCCAGTGGAACCTCTTTGACCTGGTCGTTCGGCTTAGGTGCAGCTTTAGGCTTCGACTTGCTAGTCGAAGGCTGACCTTATAGGGTGTACCATCCAGTGCCCTCTCCTTGTCAGCAGCATCCATGAAGTCAGCGATCAAAAGGTTATCACCCACAGATAATGCACGTAAACCCCTAGTGTTTCGCCAAGCCGGTCGCATTCCCCGTGTGATTGTTTGAAGATGAAGTACAGAAGGGGACAATGCCTTACCAATGATAGACCACTTTACCCGAGGGCCGTCATCTTCTTCATCGTCTCTCATCACCAACTGCTCATCTTCTCCGCCCGACAGGTTCAAGCAATCTAGCATTGTCGTCATGCCGTCCTCCTTGCCATCCAGGCCTCTCCCAATCTGGGATTTCAACGTGTAACATCCCAATTTTTGCCCTTTCGTAAACTTTATTTTAAATTAATATATTTCAAAGTGTTGGCTTTTATTTGGAGTTTAGCAAAAAAATTAAATACTATACAAATCAATTCTGAATTTAAAATCTTAGCTCAAATCAAAATTCAAATGTCCAATTTAAATTTCATCTATTTTCCTTGGGCCGAAGCCGACCTTTTTTCTCCCTGGCCCATTTTCTTCTTTCTTCCAGTCTTCCTTTCTTCTTCCTCTGCTTCGGCCGAGTGCCGCGTCGTGCGCCTGTTCATTTGCACCACGCTGCCCACATCGTGCCGCCGCCTTTACTGCGTGCCTTCAACACCCACTACCTGCGAGCACTTACTCCCTATCGTTTCCCATCGCCATTCGTCTTCATCAAGACAGCCAAAACTGCTACCGTGGCTCCCGTCGCACCCATGCCCGCTTGATTGTTGCCCTCGCCTATAAAAGGGGAGCACCATGATCCTCTTCCATCCCACCACTTCCCCACAAACTCTCATCGCCTCTGGAGCTACGCCGTCACCGCACTGCCTCGCTTGATCTCCCTCTCCGGTGGGCCCCTTGCAATTCCTTGCACGTCACCATTCGTTCTCGTGCTCCTCCATATTTTCCCCACGTCAATTCGGCCAACTCGCCACTGTGGAGCACCCCTGCTGCTAGCTGCCATCGCTCCACCACCTCGGACCACCCCTGGCTTCCCCGATTGACCCGGTGTGACACCCTCACCATTGCCGTGCCCGTTCTTGCGTCGTCTCTCGAAGAAGATCGCTGGAGCACCGTCATCGTCGTCCGCCTGTAGGCCTAAGCCGCTGCCACTGTTGCTAGTGTTGCTGCCATGCCGCTTCGCTCGTGACGCCGCCACTCAAAGGACCACCACCACCATGCCGTTCTATTTTGCCTATCACTCCACCTCCCCACGCCACCATTCGCCATCGCCACTGCCGACCTGAGCCACCGTCCCTTGTGCTCCTTTTCTTCCTCTGTTCCCTGTCTTTCTCCCTCCCCTCTCTCCATATCTCACTAACAGCGCCCCCTACTCGTTAGTGACTACCTCTTTATCTCTTTCTTTCTTTCTCTCAATGACAGTGGACCCAACTTGTCATTCTCAGTGGCTTTTATTAATTAACCTGAAAAGAATATTCCCTTCTCTCTCGATTTTCCTTTCCGGCAAATCTTTCGAGAGTCCGTTCTCCTTCGTTCGAACTCCAATTTAGTTGCTTCAAATTCATAAATTCATATAAATTATTAATCTATCTATCGGTACTAATTATATATTTTTTGGGTTTTATTTGGATTTATTTTGTTTATTTGTCTCGTTTCGTGTGTGTAGAGTCCGACGTTGCCTAAACAAGTTTACCTTCAATGAAGACAAGTCTCCTTTGACTATGTTGCACCTATATTTTCAAAATCCAGTTTTCTATTATTCAAATCTATTATGTATAGCTATTTACATAATATGATTATTACAATTCTTAGGGTGTTAGTTAATCCTAACTTGAATATACCTTCATTTGATGTTGTTCTCCATGAACCATTGTCGCCCTAGTATAGCAAATCCACAGTAGTGGTTACATTATTGATGGATTAGTATAATACAATAGAATTTCTTAGACAAGCTTTATCAGTAATGATCATCCTATGGGAGGGAATTATTAATACCCTTTTATGCACAACAATTTGAGAAATATATGACAACATGTATTGTTAATAGTTTGGAAAATAAAATAAAACTGTGGAAAACTTGTTTAGACTGGGGCGAGTAGATTGATTTATTGACCGTCTCGCCTTGGTCGATTAAGGACCAACGCTTGTGTCTATCCAAACCGAGCAGTATCGTACAATCACATGTCCGGAATGAGATGGACCTAGCTGAATAATTTACCAAGTCTAAGCATTAAACCCATAGGCTGTAGTTGGTAGGTGTTACTTGGGTTGTGCAGACTATGGTAAATGTATTTCCATGTCTGTCGGGGTTTGCGTCGAATGATGGTAAATGAACCTCCACGTTTGGATAGGTTATCCCCCACAACTATGAGTTCTCTTGATAATGGTAAATGTACTTCCATATTTTGAGGGTATAGCTCATAGGGCGGGCTAATGTAAGGACGACGTATTGTAAAGGCTTTATGATAATCACTCAGTTATACACCCAAGGAAGCGTGCCATAGCCGACATTATAAGTTGATTATCTCATATGGGTTAAGTTATATAACCTCTACAGAGTGTAAAACTATTCGAACAGTCGTGTTCACAGTCAAGGGCGAGCAATGTGCATTCACATGGTATATTTTGGTTTTGTTTTTAAAAAAATAAGCTTTGGGAATCCAGGAGTAGTTGGGACTCCCGGGTCGATATTATGGTAGCTAGAGCCAGTTGGGCAGCTAGAGCCCTATCCTTTGAACCTTAGCGGATAGAGCTTTGATACTAGTGGTTGGTAGCTAGAATCATCACTAGTGAAATAATTAGTTTAATCATATAAACTACTTTTGTCAAATGTTACTTTATGAAAACGGTTGAAACTTAAAATATTGCTTTGTGCAAAAGAACCACATAATCCTCGTTGTTAAGTCTTGCATATTGCATTTTTCTAAGACTTGCGGAGTATTTTATGTACGCACATGCTACACTCAAAACATATCTCAGAAGCTTTCAATGATGCTGAGAAGGATTACGACTTCTACGCCTATGGCTTTGATAAAGGTCATCTGGAGTACTAAGCTACGCTCCACAGTCGAATGTCGGTGGACAATTTGATGAGCCATCACTCGGAGTTTATGTTTTGTTGTTTCCGCTGCTGTAAAACTTGAGGTCATGTGACCTTTATTGTAATAAGTGGACATAAGGTCGGTACTCTGTTATTTACTTTTATATTGAATTATGATTCAAATTTGTTATCAACATTGTATCCACTGTATGCACCAGCTACTGATCTGTGACTGGTACAAAAAAACACAGATGGTTCGGATTCAGAATTCTGGTCCCGACACAAAGCATCCTCAGATCTCCTGGTCTTCCTCGAACTCAATCCACTCGCCATCTTGCAATTCACGTTCACAGTAGATTGAACTCGCCTCCATTAGGGACGGCACGTCCAAAGGTGGGTAGAAGCACTTAGGTCTTCCCATAAATCACCCCGAGACAGTGGTCGCCCAACGAAGAAAGAGAACCAAAAGAGAGAAACCACACCACTGATCGAAATCGGGGGTGAGTAAAGTCATATAGAGATAAGACTAAAGACAACTACAATAGAATTGTCTCTTAAGTTTGTCTCTGTGGGACCCACGATCTTTTAATTATGGGACGATGAAAGTGTTTGTTATAGACAACAACTTATATAATGGTGTTTTGTGATGTCTATATGTCTTTATTTCGTGGGCCTTGGGTCGTCTCTTCGCGAATAGACAACTACAATCTCTCTTCTCCTTCTTTTTCCTATGTCAGAAAAAATCATACGACTGACACATTATTATAGATACCCTAAGATGTTACGCGCATACAGATAATCACGCCGCCAAGCCCAGAGCCCAGATAGAGATAGGCGCGCAAGTTATATATTGCTGCTCCTGCTGAGGCGCGAGCGCGGGAAGGCGGACGCGCAGTGCCGCTACCTCTTCAAAAGAACAAACGGGAAAAGAGAGTGCGTCGTGCCACTCAAGGTCCAAGTGCATGCCTGCGGACGCAAGGGTGCCCCCATCCCCATGCCGCGATCGTGCATTCAGGCGTGCGACCCCGGCCTGTGCGATGGCATGGCCCAATCCGATCTACCGAGCGGATGCCATCTAACTGTCGCCCCCTGTGGATGCCTCCGCCTTCTCCCGATCAGGATCGCGCTCCCTTGAAGGGAAAAAAGCATCCCTTCTCCTTGACTCCTCTCCCAACCCTCGATGCCTCCGTCGCCCCGCCCAGCTCGGCTGCTGTAGCCACCGTCTTCCCCCTCCGCCCCTGTTGGCGCCTGGGCATCCCTGCTTCTTGTGCTGGTGCGGTTCCAATGCTCGCGGCGCGGCTAGGGTTCCGATCAGGGTTTTGAAAACCGGTATCAAAATTTTACCCGTGGTCCGGTAGAGTCAGTTTGGTCAAAAATCGAAAGTACCGTACTTTTCAAATGAAATTTTGAATTTTTAAAAAAAGACGAAAATCGGTTAAAAATATCAGCCGAAATTTTTGAAAATATCAGCGGATGCCATCTAACGGTCGCCCCGTGGTTGCCTCCGCCGCCGCTGCCATATCCGCAACTGGTATTCCCCTGCAAAGGTTCGTCCTTCAGCCTTGCTGCCCCTCCTTTTTTCCCTCTTTCCTCTCACCTCTTTTTCGCATTTCTTTTTTTTTTAATGGCTAGGTCCGATCGATCAGCCTCGCCGGATCGCCGATGATGCCGCTATCAGGATGTCTACCTCTGGTTGGAGGCCAGTGTCTCTCAGGTTAGTTTGCTTGTGGCTTCTCCCACTTTTACTATTACCGTGCGGCTTTTTGGTGTTAATTTGGTTCTGCTTTGTGTGGATGTCTAATATATTTCCATTCTGTCTTGATGGCTAATCTGCCAATATAGTTTTCTTCAAGAGATGAGCTACTGCTCCTCAACACTGCTCTCGCCATGCCATTGCCTTTGCTTGACCAGCCAGGTGCTCACTACTCAGTACTCATGGCTTTGCTTCTCACGTGTGCCTAAAATCTGAATACTATGGAAGTTGCCCATTGTGTTAGGCCGGATGGATCCCAGGTGTTATTTGCCTTAACGATCTTTACTTACAGCTTTGCTTCACTTTTTCATGAATAGTAACTTTAATTTGATTTATCTCAGTGATTACTCGCAGGCCCGGGTTATGCTTTTATTGTCGATACTTCCAGGAACACATTCAGGTAATTAAAAGTACAATGCCAGTTTTGTGTTAGAATTTGGAAAGGCTAGGAAATATTTCATATTGTAATTCAGTTGTGTGATGTGTCTTGCAAGTATCAGTAGCGAATGCATGCTCTGGATCAACTCCAGCACATGTATGGCTATGTTTAGTTTTTTAACAGAGATGCCTATGTTTATGTGTATATATGAACCATGAAAAATGTGTCTATGAACTACAAAGTTCATTATTTATTTTATATTATTTACTTTGTGTTTGGGTACATTATTATAGATATTTGGGGAGCAACAACACCATGTGCTTTCGATCCACTTCTGTAGGGTGTCATATTCTGCTATGCACTGCAACTACTCATTTTGTGTTAGATCTTAGTTTAAAAGTTGCTTAGCTGGCATCAGATAAATGCTAGCTTTTGGTTTATGCAGATATGAGTGACTTATCGATGGCATCAACTTTAACCAAATCGGATTATCATGCTGTTTTTTGTTTTAGAGTTTTGCATCATGCATGCCATTTACCTGGCAGAGTGCCAGAGTGTAGTGCTTCGATGTGCTCGAAGCTGTAAGTTGGCTATTCACATTGGGTTGTTCTTACAGGTGATACAAATGATGCACAGATCAATAGAGACAAAAGATATTAATTTTATGAGAAAAATTCGTACGGAAAAAAAAACCACTAGTACCAATCGGCGATGATCACTATATAAGGAGTGTTTACAAAACGCCGAGGGATTACAATGAGCTGTCTACTCTCCCCATGCGGCTTACAAGAGGTATATAAAGGGGTAAACTGACTTGGAGTCCAAGTAAGAAACTAATTCACTAATATAACAATTAATCTGGATCCTTCCATATTAGAAATTCGGATCACAAAATCAACAATCTCCATTTTGAGACGAATTTCCTCTTGTAGTATAATAAAGAATCATCAATCACAAAATATCTCCATGATAAGATAAAAATCACCGTGCGCCAACTAGTCTCTAGGACTAGACTGTAACACCAACTAAGCTTGAGCAAAGCTCAAACTTAGTAACAGGAACTGGTTTTGTCATTATATCAGCTGAATTATCATGAGTACTTATCTTGCACACTTTGACATCACCTTGAGCAATAACACCTCGAATAAAGTGATATCTTACATTAATGTGATTTGTTCTCCTATGGAACATCTGATCCTTTGTAAAGCATATAACACTCTGACTATCACAAAATATAGTAGTGCAAGAATTATCTCCACAAAGCTCAGTGTACAAACCTCTCAACCAAATAGCTTATTTACAAGCTTCAAAAATAGCCATATATTCAGTAGATTGCAAACTTATTTTCCAACTAACAGCACAACCACCAATATTAAAAACATAACCTGTGAGAGACCTCGTCTTGTCCAAATCACCATGTGAGGACCCCAATTTATTTGGCTTGTAATGCTTAACCAACCACCCGGTCCTAGCATCACAAATCAAATAAACTGATCCTCGAGATATGTATACTTCCCAGAAAGCAGTATACACACCTCGGTACAAAATTAGACATCAACTCCATTCCAAACATAGAGTCCAAACATCACACTACCAAACGGAAGATAAACAAATAGCAGAGATTATTACAGACAAAGGCCGACAGGCCACAAGATACAAGAATAAACAAGAACGACAGCGGAAGCAAAAGTGCCATAAGATGGCTATAAACAAAGCCAATCAGTGTGCCTTCAACCCACAAGGCATCTGACCGGACCGCCAAGTCTAGTCGTCCACGAAACGGCAACACAGCTCACAGAAGTGAGGCCCCTGAGGCTCACCTTCTTCCTCTGCAACAAAAACATTAAGCAAAGCACCTGAGTACAAAGATTGTCTTTGTACCCGCAAGACTGACGTGTGAACTAGCAGACCTGTTAATATGCTACATGCAGGCTTGTTTAGTGGAGGCCATATGTTTCATTTGCATAAAACCAATTTTTATTTGCAATAATATAATACAGTTTAAAGGCAAGTTTGCAATTCGCTTTTAATGTTGAAATAACAGTAAAGATAATAATAATAAAAGAGAAAGGTAAACAATCCTAGAAGTGACTATCCCAATAGTCACTCCAACAATAGCACGAATCCCAGATTCGTACCACCCATCAAGTTTTAATTTAAATGTTGTAGTCTAACTCTTGGAAGACCTTGCCAAGCGTGTCCATAACCTAGGACGAGGCTATTCGAATAATTTTAAACCCCGCAGGTGTACCAATGTACCCACACTTCGCATCGCTTTAAGCCAAAGCACACTTCCGAAGGTATGCACACACTAAGTCCTACGAGACTTTTTCCAATATTGTGTATTAACTACGAGCCGCTCGTATGGATAGAAATCCATACGCTTACATGGTAAAGCCGAAAAGACAACTACCCACTCAGATAAAGCTTTCTGACAACTACCATGCTCCCACCTCCATACCTCCCGCGACCTCCTGCGACCGGAGCCAATACACGCCAAAGCACCGGGTCAAGAGAGGTCCCATATACTCTAGTGTGGTTAGCACGCAAAATGCTTGGTTCTGTAACAAGATGTTCGGTCCTTGTTGACTCTGCACCATTCCAGCCACACCCAACAGATCACACCAATCATACCACAGCCCAAGTCTAAATCATTTTTGTTTTCAGCTTTAGTTTTGCAATTAAACATAGCAAAAGTGTCAAACATAAAGTTATAGTAGATTTTGTGTGATCAAGGTTACCGACTAAAGTCGATAACCGCCAGCTTCTACCGATAGCTAAGCATGTCTAAGCAAGTTGACCGGACCTACTAAGTGACAAGAGATCATCCAATGACCTCTAATCACAAAGAAATAACCTAGGCTCGTAGTAGAGATCAACATTTTGGCTACAGGATATGCAACACGGATTTAACTAATCAATTTAACACAAATTAAGCAATGCATACATACAAATTGAAACAAAATATTAGACTTTAAAATACCGGGATTATCATGATCAAATCGATTGCACGGTCATTGTTGCTCAATTTGTTGCGGAGGATCGTTCTCAGGGTTGCCGCAAATATCGAAGCCTAACGATAAACAAAACAACGAATAAGAACGAATAACACCGACAAAACTCAAACATACAACAACATCAAAACATGCCAAAACTCACACAGCAGCCTAAGCATGATATAACAAATTTTTAGAAACAGAGAACAATTCATTTTAAGTGGTTATGAATTTTCTAGGAATTTTCTAAGCTAACAATACACATGAAAACACTAGTTAATTACTTAACAAATCTTCATGAACAGAAACAGTATCTAAAACCTATCCTAATAATTAGTATACTGAAAATAAAATTTTACAGAATTGGGTTCATTGAATTTGGACAATTCTTGAAAAAGATATGCATTTTCTAATTTGGAGATTACATTCTACAACATTAAATTAATTGACAGATTTTTGCTACAGATGCAAGGTTGAAACTAATTTTAGTAAATAGTACACTTAAAATGAAAATTAACAGCACTGGTTTCATGCAATTTGGATAAAAATTGAATTAGTTATGCATTTTCTAAGTTTAAATGAATTAACAGTGCAACAGAAAAGCATTACAGAAATCTATATAGCATTTATACCTTTTCCCACCGACAACCAACTAGCCCCAGACACTGACAGGCGGGCCCGCGCGAAAGTGCTGACCAGAGCAGCCCGCCCGCCGAAGGTGACGTCGAAGACGTATTCTAAGAATACGTCTTCGGCTTACCAAAGTGTAATCCTAGCATACTCTCACAGAGAAATACGCTTACCGACAGAGAAAACGCATTACCAGAGCTACACAACCCTAACTGACAGCACGGACCCACATGGCAGCGACTCAGAGGGAAATATAACGGTTGGATTAGAGTTTACTAAACACGATTAACCCGAGATGGACCCACATGGCAGTGACTGAACTAAACATGGATTAGTGCTAACTGAATGCCACCGCGCTCGCCGCGCGCCGACAGGATTGGCGGCTGCTGCACAAGAATCGTTTTGCGAACCAGAGGTCTCGTGGCGAGTGAGATATACCTTCGAGTTCGCAACGATCTCGCGAACTCACGACGGTGACCGGGACGCGAGGATGCCGGCGGCGGTCAAGGCGAACGGAGGCGAGAAGAAGGTGCGCTCGCGAGAGGACGCGACAAGCTTCTAGAAGACTCGGAAGGTGCGCATAAGCTCGCCTTGACGCCAGGATCAACAAGCACAAGATAACACCGACGAAGAAAGCTCGAGGTGGCGGAATTTCACGGCGGCGAAACCGAGCTTGAGAAGAATTGGTCGCACGCCCGCAACGATGCACAAAAGGCGTAAACAAGCCCACCGTTAGACTCGGTCGCATCGCATGCGATCCTAAGGGACTAGGTGGCGGAGCTAGAAACTCACCAGATCGCAAACGAGCCCGCGGGGCCGAGATTGCCGGAGGCGGAGACGACGATACCGCCCCTGGTGATCCACTGGACGCCAAGGGCCCGGGTTGGGCAAAATGGAGGCGGCGAGGCAAGAGGAACACGACGGTGCGGTCGCTGGCTCAAGGGCGGCTCAGAAACGGCGGCGCTACGCTCGAGTTCTTCTCCGGCCGAGAGGAAAATTTGGGCGGAGAAGGTGAGAGAGCGAAGGAAACGATGAATGAATGAGTGCGGTGAGGTTATAAAGCTCTGGCGATGCTCCACGGACAGACACGAGGGCAAATAGGTGGCAGCGGCGAGGTACGTGGCACCCATGCGCGAACGGCCGCGAGCTCCGGTGAGGTGCGGAGAAGACGAGGGCGAAACTGACAGGTAGGGTCCACCTGTCAGCGACTGACGAAGCGGTGCGAACCGGTGGTTTGACTTGATCAGTATCGCACCGACCGTTGGATCTGAAATGGACGGCTGAGATTGGTGTATGCATTCGGACAGGTCGGTTGCGCACGCGACGTGGATCGTTCGATTTGCATCGGACGGCTGATAGCCATCGGGCTCGCACGGTGCAGCTAGGCGGTGCGACCGAGTCAAGTGGTGCGGGTCGGACTCGAGCCAGAGGTTGGGTCCGAGCCCGAGGAACAGTGATTTCAGGTTTTGATTTAAAAGACAGAGAAGGTTTGGAGAATTTTTAGAGGTAGCTCCTGAGCTCCAAAAATTTCTAAATTTTTATGGTAGCTACTAGGGACAGAGGACAACCTTGTGAAATTTTTCCAGGAGTTTTCATGCACTAGATTTCTCCCAATAAAATTCACAAGCTGCTGAACAGAAGTTTGACCAGATTTCAAACTAGGTTGACTTGGCCATTTGAAATAGCAAATAAAATCTAAAAATTGTGAAATAATTCAGAGAGGTAGATAGGGTGACCAAGATGATAGGAAAAATAATTTTAGAGGATGATCACCAGTTTGAAAGCTAAGAATGTGCTGACAACAATTTCCAATCACAAGAATTAAATTCTAAAAATTGGAAATTGCTAGGGAAAATTTGCAAAACTTCCAAATGATTTGAAGAGACAACAAAAGTTTTTATTTCTCCTCAAAATTTTACATTTGAAATACAAACCCTAAGTTAGGGCTGTTACAAATCTCCCCCCTTACAGGAATCTCGCCCAGATTCGATCACCGGGAGAAGAAGGATGGGTAATCGCCGAGACGATCTTCCGCTCCCAAGTGGCTTCATCCTCGAGTGGTTCGACCACCGAACTTTAAGGAACTTGATCACCCGTTCCTTGTCCTGCGCTCACTTCTTCGAGGATACGAACGGACGCCACGATAAGACAGATCTTCTTGCACATCGATATTTTCCAATGGTGTTTCTCCACAGAACACGAAGGCACTTCTTCAATTGCGATACATGGAAAACATCATGCACCCCTCAAGTGTAGCTGGAAATTTAACTTGTATGCAACAGCTCCCACTTTCTTGATGACGCGATAAGGCCCGACATACCGAGGAGCCAACTTGCCCTTGACAAAGCAAACGACGATGTCCTTCGTAGGTGAGACTTTGAGATACACAAAGTCATTGGGCCGAAGCTCAACTCACGGCGACGCCGACCGCATAGCTCTTCTCGCTCGGATCGAGCTACGCGCAAGTGCTCACGAATCAATCGCACTTGACTTTCACCTCATTGATGGAATTGACCAAAGAACCGCTTTCCCCGCCGACTCGTTCAACGGTGTCCTGCATCGCCTCCCATACAAAGCCTCAAACGGTGCCATACCGAGACTAGCCTGGAAGCTGTTGTTATAGGAGAATTCTGCAAGCGGCAAACTCTTCTCCCAGTTCTTCCCATAGGAAAGAACACAAGCACGGAGCATATCTTCAAGCACCTAATTGACGCGCTCCGTCTGACCATCGGTCTGAGGATGATAGGCCGTGCTGAAAGTAAGACGGGTGCCCATGGCCTCCTGCAGACTATGCCAAAACCGAGAGGTGAAAAGAGAGCCACGATCTGACACAATCGTTCGTGGCACACCATGCAGGCTCACAATCCTTGATACATAGAGCTCAGCTAGAGGTTCCACACGGAGCCGACTCTTGACCGAAGGAAATGCGCCACTTTAGTTAGCTCACAATGACAACCCAAATGACGCCATTTCCCTTGGATGAACGGGCAATCCGGTGATGAAGTCCATGCCTACGTAATCCCACTTCCACTCGTATAGGCAAGGGTCAAGAAGACTCTGCTGGACGCTGATGCTCGGCCTTGACACGACAACATATGTCACATCTGGCAACGAACCTGGCAATCTCGCGCTTCATGCGAGTCCACCAGAATTTCTGACGCAGGTCTTGGTACATTTTGGTGGCCCCGGGATGGATGGACAAAGGCGAATCATGGGCCTCCTGGAGAATCAAATCCCGCAACTCGGGGACCTTTGGTACCACGAGACGCTGCCCAAACCATACAACACCGTGCTCATCTTCTGTGAAACATTTGGTGATCCATTCTTGATGTTCTTGCTTGATTTTACCCACACCAACATCTGATTGCTGTGCTGACTTGATTTGATCCACCAAGGTTGGTTGCACAACCAAGGCAGCAAGGGAGCCATGCTCAACCAAACCCAAGTTGAGACGCTGAAATTCTGCAAGAAGTGCAGGTTGTTGCTCTTGGATCATCAAAGTATTGCAGTACACCTTTCGCCGGGCATCAAGAACTACATTGGCTTTGCCGGGATGATATCAATACCCATGTCATAATCTTTGATCAATTCCACCATCTCCTCTCGCTCGAGGTTCAGACCGCCGAGTGAACAAGTACTTCAAACTCTTGTGATCGTAATACACCTCACAAATGGTTTCCGATCAAATAATGCCGCCAAATCTTGAGTGCATGAACCACTGCAGCAAGCTCTAAATCATGGGTGGGGTAGTTGAGCTCATGTGGTCTCAACTGCCTGGATGCATAGGCAACTGCCTTGCCTTCCTGCATAAGAACACATCCAAGTCCCTGACGAGAGGCATCGCAATAAATATCGGCTCTTGTGGATATCGGGAAGAGTAAGGATCGGGTGAAGTCAATCGCCGCTTGAGCTCCCAAAGCTCTCATCACAAGCAGAGGACCACACAAACTTCTTGTCCTTCTTGAGCAATTCAACATCGGCTTAGCGATTTTGGAGAAGTTCTCGATAAAGCGCCGGTAGTAGCCCGCTAAACCGAGAAAACTCCGCACATCAGTGACTGACTTGGGCTGCCCCCAAGATAGAACATCGCTAACTTTGCTGGGATCCACAGCTATGCCTCCAGCTGAAAGAACATGGCCCAAGAATGCCACTTCCTTCAACCAGAACTCGCATTTGCTGAACTTCGCATATAGCTGGTGCTCCCGCAATTTGCCCAAAACAATCTTCAGATGCTCGACATGCTCTGCTTCAGTCTTGGAATAAATAAGAATATCATCAATGAAAACCACCACAAATTTGTCCAAAAACTCCATGAATACTGAATTCATCAAGTTCATGAACAAAGCTGGAGCATTGGTTAAGCCAAAGGACATGACGGTGTACTGCATGCACCATAACGAGTAGTAAAGGCCGTCTTCGAATATCCTCGATCCGATCCTCGACTGATGATACCCCATTCTCAAATCAATCTTTGAGAACACCTGGGCTCCAGTCAACTGATCAAACAGATCATCAATGCGGGGCAAAGGATATTTGTTCTTCACCGTCACCTCATTGAGCGGACGATAATCAACACACATGCGCAAGGTCTTGTCTTTCTTCTTCACAAAGATCACCGGACAACCCCAAGGAGATGAACTGGGACGGATGAAACCCTTTGCTTGGAGCTCACCAAGCTGCTTCTTCAATTCTTCTAGCTCATTGGGAGGCATCCGATCGGCGCGCCGAGATAGGCGATCTGGGCAGCAACTCGATGATAAACTCCAGATCTCGAACCGAGGCATCCTGTAAATCATCGGAAAACATCCTCAAAATCACAAACAGAGGAACCTCCCGATCTTCAAAGTCGGCTTTGCTACAAGTGCGCAAAGGTGCGACCCTTGCAACATGGGAAAACCGACTGCTCGCCATAAAGGTTGGTAAAGAAAACCATCTTCTTGGCACAATCGACCGTCCCAAATGTTGGGACAACCAATCCATGCCAAGAATCACATCCGCATCACTGAATCGAAAGGTAATAAGATTTGCCAAAAATCCCACTCCTTTGACTATGATAGGAACATCCCGACATCGCAAATCGCCTCTCATTTCCGACCGAGAGCGGATGAGCAAAGGAACCCCAAAGGTACACAAAGAAGACCACTAGCAGCAGCAAATGATCTTGAAATAAAGAATGCGATGCTCGTAATCAAATAATACCGCAGCAGGACGAGAATTGACAAGAAGTGTACCCATCACGACATCCGCGCCCCGAGCCTCCTCACCGAAAGGTGGTTGACTCGACCACCGCCGCACTCGGGCTTCGGATCATCTTCGTCGTGGATGACCACTCCCCGCCCGCCCTCCATTAGGACGAGGCGCATCGCAACACTCGAGGGCAAGCGCTGGCGTAGTGGCCCTTGTTGTGGCAAATAAAACAAGTAACCTCGGCCGCCGGATTGCGAGGCCGCTCTGTCGCTGGATCGCAGCGCACGTGGTCTGAAACACGCCTGCGGTGGGCGAGGAGCTGGTGCAGATGGCCTCGGCGCCAGGAGCAAAAGAACGGCCATCCGGTGCCGCCTCACCGAGGACGAGTGAGGCCGGTGTGAGTAGACCGACGCGCCCCATTTGCGCTATGGGACTCGCCAGCGCTTTGCCTTATGCTCAAGAACAATGGCCTTATCTACCAAGGCACGAAAGTCGAGAAGTCCACAATAGATAGCTTGTCCCGCAGCTCCTGACAAGCCATCCATAAACTTCTCCTGCTTAGCCTCATCCGAGGCCACCTCCTGGAGCATATCGAGCCAAATGATTGAACTCGCATGTACTCAGTCACGATTTGCGCCCTTGCTTGAGCGCGAGGAATTCTTTCTTCTTCTTCATCGGGCCATCCGGGATGTGGGCCCGACGAAAGTCGATTCGAACTCCTCCCACGCGACCACGTGGCCGCGGCCGCATGGCGAGATAGTTCTCCCACCATCGAGTGCCGCGCCTCAAGCCGGTGGGACGCGAAGAGTGCCTTGTCTCGCGTCCGCATCGAGCTATGTTGAGCTTCCGCCAACCATGCGCAGCCAATCATCCGCATCGAGAGGGTCCTCGAGCGGAGAAAGTCGGCGGCGTGTACGGAGGAACTCGCAAGTCCCCGCGAGTCCGTGGCCGCCACCACGGCAGGAGTGGAGGTATTCCTAGCAATAACCTCCAAGATGCGCTGTCGTCCATGCGGTTTCGCCGATCGAGCGAGAACCTCACCATGGTCTGAGGAGGGGAAGCTCCTCGTCATGACCATCACTGACCGCCAGCGTTCTCCCGGCCATCCTGTTTCACTAAGACAAGTTAGCAACAAATTTAAGAGCAAGAAAGCCCAAAATTCATGAAAGCAGTCTAGAAACAAACACAAGGCAGGATAAAGTTCGACCAGCAAAAATCAGACACATAACTACTCACTTTACATCTTACCCTATTATCCCCACAAGTTTTAGTTGGATTAAACTTCATGGTGCTCCCCAGACTAATCCCACCGGTAGTAACTATCTTTTGAAAGGTAAAGAGAGAAACCAAGTTTCAAAACTTAAAGGAGGGTAAGATGAGAGTAGAAAGCTAAGATAGATAAGGAATAAAATCTGAGAATCTGCCTAGGTTTTCATAAACCTTTTTATAATTTGAAAATAAGACTTTAAAAATATCCTAAGGACGACTATGCTTGGGTTACTACGGTCAGAATGGCTCTGATACCAACTTTGTGAGGACCCCAATTTATTTGGCTTGTAATGCTTAACCAACCACCCGGTCCTAGCATCACAAATCAAATAATCGATCTCGAGATATGTATACTTCCTGAAAGCAAGATACACACCTCGGTACAAAATTAGACATCAACTCCATTCCAAACATAGAGTCCAAACATCACACTACCAAACGGAAGATAAACAAATAGCGAGATTATTACGCATAAAGGCCGATGTGCCACAAGATACAAGAATAAACAAGAACGACAATGAAGCAAAAGTGCCATAAGATGGCTATAAACAAAGCCAATCGGTGTGCCTTCAACCCACAAGGCATCCGACCGACCGCCAAGTCTAGTCGTCCCACGAAACGGCAACACACTCACGTAGTGAGGCCCCGAGGCTCACCTTCTTCCTCTCGCAACAAAAACATTAAGCAAAGCACCGAGTACAAAGATTGTCTTTGTACCCGCAAGACTGACGTGTGAACTAGCAGACCTGTTAATATGCTACATGCAGGCTTGTTTAGTGGAGGCCATATGTTTCATTTGCATAAAGCTAATTTTTATTTGCAATAATATAATACAGTTTAAAGGCAAATTTGCAATTCGCTTTTAATGTTGAAATAACAGTAAAGATAATAATAATAAAAGAGAAAGGTAAACAATCCTAGAAGTGACTATCCCAATAGTCACTCCAACAATAGCACGAATCCCAGATTCGTACCACCCATCAAGTTTTAATTTAAATGTTGTAGTCTAACTCTTGGAAGACCTTGCCAAGCGTGTCCATAACCTAGGACGAGGCTATTCGAATAGTTTTAAACCCTGCAGGGGTGTACCAATGTACCCACACTTGCATCGCCTTTAAGCCAAAGCACACTTCCAAGGTATGCTGCACAGCTAAGTCCTACGAGACTTTTTCCAATATTGTGTATTAACTACGAGCCGCTCGTATGGATAGAAATCCATACGCTTACATGGTAAAGCCGAAAAGACAACTACCCACTCAGGATAAAGCTTTTCGGACAACTACCATGCTCCCACCTCCATACCTCCCGCGACCTCCTGCGACCGAGCCAATACACGCCAAAGCATCGGGTCAAGAGAGGTCCCATATACTCTAGTGTGGTTAGCACGCAAAATGCTTGGTTCTGTAACAAGATGTTCGGTCCTTGTTGACTCTGCACCATTCCAGCCACACCCAATGATCACACCAATCATACCACAGTGCCCAAGTCTAAATCATTTTTGTTTTCGCTTTAGTTTTGCAATTAAACATAGCAAAAGTGTCAAACATAAAGTTATAGTAGATTTTGTGTGATCAAGGTTACCGACTAAAGTCGATAACCTTGATTCTACCGATAGCTAAGCATGTCTAAGCAAGTTGACCCGGACCTACTAAGTGACAAGAGATCATCCAACACCTCTAATCACAAAGAAATAACCTAGGCTCGGTAGTAGAGATCAACATTTTGGCTACAGGATATGCAAACACTGATTTAACTAATCAATTTAACACAAATTAAGCAATGCATACATACAATTGAAACAAAATATTAGACTTTAAAATACTGGGATTATCATGATCAAATCGCTTGCTCGGTCATTGTTGCTCAATTTGTTGCGGAGGATCGTTCTCAGGGTTGCCGCAAATATCGAAGCCTAACGATAAACAAAACAGCGAATAAGAACGAATAACACCGACAAAACTCAAACATACAACAACATCAAAACATGCCAAAACTCACACAGCAGCCTAAGCATGATATAACAAATTTTTAGAAACAGAGAACAATTCATTTTAAGTGGTTATGAATTTTCTAGGAATTTTCTAAGCTAACAATACACATGAAAACACTAGTTAATTACTTAACAAATCTTCATGAACAGAAACAGTATCTAAAACCTATCCTAATAATTAGTATACTGAAAATGAAATTTTACAGAATTGGGTTCATTGAATTTGGACAATTCTTGAAAGAGATATGCATTTTCTAATTTGGAGATTACATTCTACAACATTAAATTAATTGACAGATTTTTGCTACAGATGCAAGGTTGAAACTAATTTTAGTAAATAGTACACTTAAAATGAAAATTAACAGCACTGGTTTCATGCAATTTGGATAAAAATTGAATTAGTTATGCATTTTCTAAGTTTAAATGAATTAACAGTGCAACAGAAAAGCATTACAGAAATCTATATAGCATTTATACCTTTTCCACCCGACAACCAACTAGCCCCAGACACTGACAGGCGGGCCCGCGCGAAAGTGCTGACCAGAGCAGCCCGCCGCGAAGGTGGCGTCGAAGACGTATTCTAAGAATACGCCTTGACTTACCAAAGTGTAATCCTAGCATACTCTCACAGAAATACGCTACCGGCAGAGAAAACGCATTACGAGCTACACAACCCTAATCGACAAAGACGACCCACATGGCGCGACTCGAGAGGGAAATATAACGGTTGGATTAGAGTTTACTAAACACGATTAACCCGAGATGGACCCACATGGCAGTGACTGAACTAAACATGGATTAGTGCTAACTGAATGCCACCGGCGGCGCTCGGCGGCCAAGACAGGACGGCGGCGCGGCCACAAGAATCGTTTGCGAACCAGAGGTCTCGTGGCGAGTGAGATATACCTTCAGTTCGCAACGATTCGCGAACTCGCTGACGGTGACCGATACGAGGATGCCGGCGGCGAAGTGGCGCGAACGGAGGCGAGAAGAAGGCGCGCTTCGCGAGAGGACGCGACAAGCTTCTAGAAGACTCCGGAAGGTGCGCACAAGCTCCGCCTTGACGCCAGGATCAACAAGCACAAGATAACACCGACGAAGAAAGCCTGAGGTGGCCGGAATTTCCACGGCGGCGGAAAACCGAGCTTGGAGAAGAATTGGTCGCACGCCCGCAACGATGCACAAAAGGCAGAAACAAGCCCACCGTTAGACTCAGTGCATCAGTGCGATCCTAAGGGACTAGGTGGCGGAGCTAGAAACTCACCAGATCGCAAACGAGCCCGCGGGGCCGAGATTGCCGGAGGCGGAGACGACGATACCGCCCCTGGTGATCCACTGGACGCCAAGGGCCCGGGTTGGGCAAAATGGAGGCGGCGAGGCAAGAGGAACACGACGGTGCGGTCGCTGGCTCAAGGGTGGCTCAGAAACGGCGGCGCTACGCTCGAGTTCTTCTCCGGCCGAGAGGAAAATTTGGGCGGAGAAGGTGAGAGAGCGAAGAAACGGCGAATGAATGAGTGCGTGAGGTTATAAAGCTCGCGATGCTCCACGGACGAACACGAGGGCAAATAGGTGGCGCGGGCGAGGTACGTGGCACCCATGCGCGAACGCCGCGAGCTCCGGTGAGTGCGAGAAGACGAGGCGAAACCGACGGTAGGGTCCACATGTCGGCCGATCGACGGCGGTGCGAACCGGTGGTTTGACTTGATCGATGACGCACCGACCGCTGGATCCGAAATGGACGGCCGAGATTGGTGTATGCATTCTGACAGTCGGTTGCGCGACGTGACGTGGATCGCTCGATTTGCATCGGACGGCCGATAGCCATCGGGCTCGCACGGTGCAGCTAGGCGGTGCGACCGAGTCAAGTGGTGCGGGTCGGACTCGAGCCGAGGTTGGGTCCGAGCCCGAGGAACGATGATTTCGTGTTTTGATTTAAAAGACAGAGAAGGTTTGGAGAATTTTAGAGGTAGCTCCTGAGCTCCAAAATTTCTAAATTTTATGGTAGCTACTAGGGACAGAGGACAACCTTGTGAAATTTTTCCAGGAGTTTTCATGCACTAGATTTCTCCCAATAAAATTCACAAGCTGCTGAACAGAAGTTTGACCAGATTTCAAACTAGGTTGACTTGGCCATTTGAAATAGCAAATAAAATCTAAAAATTGTGAAATAATTCAGAGAGGTAGATAGGGTGACCAAGATGATAGGAAAAATAATTTTAGAGGATGATCACCAGTTTGAAAGCTAAGAATGTGCTGACAACAATTTCCAATCACAAGAATTAAATTCTAAAAATTGGAAATTGCTAGGGAAAATTTGCAAAACTTCCAAATGATTTGAAGAGACAACAAAAGTTTTTATTTCTCCTCAAAATTTTACATTTGAAATACAAACCCTAAGTTAGGGCTGTTACACACCAGCATAATCAGAGTCAACATAACCAATAAGTTTATCTCTAGAATTTCCAAACTGCAAATAAGCATTAGGAGTGCCACGTAAATATCTGCAAATTCACTGAACTGCTTTCCAATGCTCTTTTTCAGGATTAGCCATGTATCTACTAACAACACTCAGTGCATGAGATAAATCAGGACGAGAACAAACCATGATATACATAAGAGAACCAATTGCACTAGAATATGGAACACTAGACATGTACTCAATATCATAATCTTACTTAGAACATAATGCTGAAAATAATATGAAATACGAAGCTAATGGAGTACTCACTGTTTTGCATCATACATATTAAAACGACGAAGGACCATCTCAATATAACCTTTTTGACTAAGGTATAGCTTGTCAGATTGCCTCTCTCTAATAATCTCCATGGTAAGAATTTTCTTTGCTGCACCTAGTTCCTTCATCTCAAATTCATTACTCAATTGTGCTTTCAGTTTTACTATTTCTGACTTTTCTTTTGCAGCAATCAACGTATCATCAACATAGAGAAGCAAATAAATAGTTGAACCATTCACAGTCTTTAAATAAACACAGCTATCATAATCAGACCGCTTAAAATCATGAGAGAGCGTAAAGGAGTCAAATCTCTTGTACCATTGCCTAGGAGATTGCTTCAAACTATAATAAGATTTCTTTAATCTACAAATGAGGTGTTCTTTTCTAGGAATAACAAAACCCTCAAGTTGGTCCATATAAATGTGTTCTTCCAACTCCCCATGTAAGAATACAGTTTTAACATCTAATTGCTCAAGTTCATAATCATACATAGTAACAATACTGAGTAAAGTGTGAATAGAACTATACTTTACAACTGGGGAAAAGACATCATTAAAATCAATACCTAGAATCTAACTATAACCTTTAGCAACCAATCTTACTTTATACCTTGCTGGTTCAGTAGGAGAAATACCTTCCTTTCTTTTGAAAATCCACTTGCAACGAACATGCTTCTTCTCTTTTGGCAATTTCACTAATTTCCAAGTGTCATTCTTTTCAAGTGACTCCATCTCATCATACATAGTAGTTATCCACTTATTACAATCAGTGGAGCTAGTAGCCTCAGAATCTGATGAAGGTTCTGCATTACCTTCAATTTCTTCTGCCACACTCAAAGCATAAGCAACAATATTAGCTTCTTCAATCAATCTCTTGAGTGGATTAATCTTCCTCCTAGGCCTGTCAACTGCAATGGACCGTTGTGGTGGCTGCTCAACAATAGGAGAGTCCTCAACAATAGGTGCATTATGAACAATAGTATTTTTCTTATCTGATGTGTCACCTGAACCAACAGAGTGCTTCATCTGAACACTTGAATTATGCTCACTCTCAACAGAAACATTAGTGAGCAGTTTATCATGAAGCATAGCAGATTCATTAAAGACAATATTTCTGCTAATCACAACCTTCTTTGTTTCAGGACTCCACAACTTATATCATTTAACACCAGATTTATAACCAAGAAAGATGCACTTAACAGCTCTAGGCTCTAATTTTTCATTATCAACATGAGCATAAGCAGTACAACCAAAAACTCTCAATTCTGAATAATTTACTGGGGAACTAGACCATACCTCAATTGAAGTCTTCCTTTCAATTGCAATAGAGGGTGACCAATTAATAAGATAGCAAACAGTGGAAGCGGTTTCAGCCCAAAAACGCCTATGCAAACCTGCATTAGACAACATGCAACGTGCCTTGGAAATGATGGTCCTATTCATACACTCAGCTACACCGAATTGTTGAGGAGTACCAGGAACGGTGTAATGCCTAACAATGCCTTTAGTCTTGCAATATGTTTCAAATTCATCAGAAAATAATTCCATCCCATTATTAGTACGAAGTTTCTTTACCTTTTCAGTTTGTCTTTCAATCATAGTCTTTCACTCTTTAAATGCTGAAAATGCTTCTGATTTATGCTTCAAGAAATAAGGCCACACTCTTCTAGAGTAATCATCAATAATTGTTAACATATAACGAGTATCTCCTAGCAATGTCTTACAAGATGGCCCCCATAAATCAAAATATACATAATCCAAAATACTTTATGTAGTATGAACTGAATGCTCACAAAATTTTAGCTTGCCAATGCTATGTCCATTAAGAAGTCCTCTCTTGCTCAATTCTGCCAAACCAATTTCACTCATATGCCCAAGATGCATATGCCAAAGATTAGTAGTATCAGAATAGACTACTACATAAAAGGTCTTCATAGACGGTTCAAAAACTTCATCACAAACGGTTTTGTGAACCGACTGAGCTTATGAGTTAGTAATGATATAAGGTTATCACAGACGGTTTTCGAATCGTCTGCGATGCAGACTATCACAGACGGTTATTAACTAGAACCGTCTATAATAGTTTCCTATCACAGACGGTTTGTAGATTAAACCGTCTGAGATAGTTTATGTATCACAAACGGTTTGTAGCTTAAACCGTCTGTGATAGCTTATATATCACAGACGGTTTGTAGCTGAAACCATCTGTGATATATGATGTATCACAGACAGTTTGTAGTAGAAAACGTCTATGATGACTTTTCTCTATAAGTGCCCAAGCAGTGGTTGTTTGTACCTTTAATATATATATATATATATATATATATATATATATATATATATATATATATATATATATATATATCGTAGTCCCTCTGCCACTTTCAGGGGGTCGTCCAAGCAGTTTGAGGAGGATTGGATAGCAACCACAAGCAACTTCATCGAGCCCCCTACAAGTTCAAGATGCATGGCGGCTAGGAGAGCGCATGGTCATCCAATTTCCTAGATATCGTCGATAAGTAATTGGACGTCGCTATGTTCAGAAAGTGACGTGGACGCGTAGGTACTCTGACTGGGAAGTGGCATCATGTATCAGTAACCAACCATTCCTTAATTCCAAGTCACCGTAGAACTTAGATCAAGGAATGGTTGGTTACTAATACATGAAGCCACTTCCTACCAGTAGTACCACGCATCTACATCACTTTCGAACATAGCGACGCCCAATTATCTATTGACGATATCCAGGATCTATATATATATATATATATATATATATATATATATATATATATATATATATATATATATGAAGCCTTTTACTACTCCCTGAGTAGTTACTCCTATTTTGTATCTCACATATCTCACAACGTAGGGAGTATCTTGCAAACCGAGAGTATGTATGTGTAGTATACAGTATATAAGACCATATAGGTGGTATTTACATATTTTCAAGTGGTGGTATGTACAATTTTAGACATACTCCTTTTATGTGCGAATATGAAGGTATTTACAAAATATGCTAAAACTATGGACTCTCTTGCAAATTTTTCGTATGGTTCACATTGGAGTATCTTATAATTAGTATATGAGTATACCCAAAGTGATAATGGAGTATATCAAGTTCTTTTAGGTGGTATATCAAAGGTGGGAGTAACTACTCCTGTGAGTATTTTTCATATATATATATATATATATATATATATATATATATATATATATATATATATATATATATATATATATATATATATATATATATATATATATATATATAAAGGCACAAGTAACCACTGCTTGGACACTTATAGAGAAGAGATTTAGGAATAGAATGGTAGGATGTATCTAGGACGCAAGGGAGGAGAACTTGACCGGTATAAACATGGTTACACAGATAAAGGTGAAAGGAATGGAATAGCAATTTTAAAAAGCATAATTGACATATAAACATGTGAATCCTTCAGATTATTTAAAAGACACACAATCTATACACAATATCGATCACATCCAATTGCATTTGTAACATTAGTTAGCAATTCAATTGTATATTAGAATGTATAAATTTGTATGTGTACAGGTTGATAAACTGAAGATCAAAGTAACAACAGTTAGCAATTCATTAGAGCTCAAATATGAACTAATTATCAATTCAATTTCAGTATAAGACTATTAACATCATTGAGCAGTTCAACAGAGCATCAAATTTGCAATACCTCCCAGTGCTAGGCACAAACAAATCACACAGAGCATACAAAAATCAGTGATTATGCCAGATTAACACATTAAGCAACCTAATAGAATTTATCCACAACAAGCAGCACCAGCAGTCACACCACGAACACAACCCCATTCCCCCACATTCAGATCCATCCATCCATCCAGCAAGAAAGCAAGGCCAAGGGTGTCCACATTGCAGCTCGGTTCACATGAATACCAACAGCCCAAACCAATAGGTGATAGATATGTCTTACCTCGACATCGCCGGTGTCGGTGGTGAGGTAGTCGAGGTCGGTGGAGAGGGAGGATGCGCTTGCGTAGCCGGATGGGGGAGGAACAATAAGGTCGTGTGCGCTGGGGAGAGGATGACGACACTGGCAGTGACGGGGAGAAGGGCGGCGTTGACGACAGGGTCGGGGAGAAGGTGCGACTTGGGGGCGGCCGTCGGGGAGGAAACTTCGGGCGGCGGCGGCGGCGACGTCGAGGTGGGGAGGGAAACAGGCAAGAGTAATGGTACTGGGGAGTGACGAGTTAGGGAGCAAACCCTAGCGGGCTCTTACTAATAAAGAGATATCACAGACGGTTGTATTATGGAACCTTCTGTGATAAGGTTGTTCAAAGTTCTATGTTTTGAGTATATATATTGTCATTTAAATACTGCTAAAAATTTGCTTTAACTATGATACATATCACAAACGGATATTTGTTCGTACTAAACTGTTTGTGATATATATATATAGTAATTCGATCACCTCTAAACTAGATTTTTTTCATTTTGGAATTTACATGTGGCCAAACAATGTGGCCAGTCGCTTCTTACAAAGATTAAAGAAGTAGAAATCTAAATAAACAAAGTTTTTCTAGTGGCGGAGGTAGGCTGCTATCTCCGTCTTCAAAACTTCGTAGGCGGCGGCGGCATCGGACGGTTCGTGCTCATCGGCACAAAATGCATTCACCCACTAACATGCTCGTTCGAGTGTCTCCCGAAGACCCTCGGACTATTGAATCAAGAAGAATTGAGCCCATAAGGTCTCTTCCTTTGCTTGAGGGGTCTCGGCATGGTTGTGGAGGACCACATCGATGACGCGGTAAACTCACCAGAAGTGGGAGATCACTCAGAAGACGCGGCGGAGGAGAATATCAAGACGGCGGAAGGTGGCCGCCACCTGCTCCAGCAAATCCTCGGGCAGAGGAGTGAGGACACTGTTGAAACAGTATCCTTCTGCCGCAACCGCCAACGTCTACCGAGAGGTGCTCAGACAAAGATGGCTGTAGGCCATCGCTGCGGCGACAACGAAATGTAAGAGGGGCCATTTTTGCTTTAGAAGAGTAGAGTTATATGTGGGGATGATGATCATCTTCAATGGCGGATGATCCTTTTTATAAAACAAAGAATAAATTTGGCACGTGAGACGAAGAGACGCATCGGGGAGCCGAAGCGGCATTGATGCGACGAAGAGACGCATCGGCGACGAAGAAAGTACTCATCGGGCGACGAAGAAACTCACCGGAAACTGTAGTGATATTATCACAGATGGTTATAATTAAAAACCGTCTGTGAAGTCTTCAATTATCACAGACGGTTTTCAATATAAACTATCTGTGATATTACCTCTTCACAGACGGTTTTTAGCACATGCAGTTACACAAACGGTCTCTAAACCAAAATCGTCTGTGATTGCATGTAATACAAACGGTTTTGGTCAACTTTCTGTGATGAGGCGTCCAGAATTAGCCTTTTTGTAGTAGTGATCAGATAATGAACTTGAAATTACAGCAACATTATCTGATATTGTAGTACCTCGCAGATGGTACAGATTGACAGATTTAATATCAGCTTTCATCACAACAAGAGAGCCTCTTGATACCTTCAAAACTGCACCTTCACTAGAATACTTGTACCCTTTAGCATCAAGAGTACTCAAAGAGATAAGATTCCTTTTCAAATCTGGAATGTGCCTTACATCTGTCAAAGTTCTGACAATGCCATCAAATATCTTGATCTGAATTAAACCAATTCCTACAACCTTACAAAATGAGTTATTATCCATCAACACAGTACCACATTCAACAGTTTCATAGGTGGCAAACCAATCCTTATTAGGACACATATAAAAGGTACAGGTGGAATCAAGAATCCATTCATCATTGGTCTTAGCACATCCAGTAAAGGCAACAAGAATTTCTCCATCAGAACTATCATCAGCAGTAAGGGAGGCTTTATCTTCATCATCTGGTTTACCTTTTAGCTTATAATAGCCAGTTTTCTTTTCTTTATTCTGCAGCTTCTAGCATTCAGAGATGTTATGCCCACTTTTCTTGCAATATTTGCACAACTTATACTTGCCTCTAGATTTCGATCGGTTCTTGTAGCCGTTCGAAATTTTGCCTCGAGATCTATTGTTTGAGTTCTTCTCTTTTTGCCTGCCACGAATAAATAAGCCTTCTCCTTTTGTACTTGAATTTTCAGAATATACCATCTGTTTCATCTTCTCCTTAGCATGCAAAGCTTCATAAACTTCATTAAGAGTGAGAGTATCTCTACTATATAATATGGTATCTTTGAAATTTGAAAAAGAACTAGACAGGGAATACAAAAAGAATAAGACCCAAATCCTCATCTTCCTATTTTACATCCATCGATTCTAGGTCGGCAACGATCTCCTTAAACACCAAAAGATGATCAAGCACGGATTCTCCTTCTTGCAATTTGTGAGAGTACGGCTTCTGCTTGAGATGCATCTTGCTGGTGAGATCCTTCGTCATGTAAATTTGTTTCAGCTTCAGCAATAATGCAGCAGTTGTCTTCTCATTCAAAACCTCCTGCAAAATATTATTTGATAGATAAAGGTGAATCTAAGATAAAGCCTTACGGTCTTTACGCTTCTCATCTGCAGTCCATGTGGTAGGTTGTTTCATAAATCCTTTCAATGCATCATTCACATCTATCTGTGCTAGCACAGCTGTAACAACCCAAGTTTGGCTTGTGTTTCAAATGTAAGAAAATAAGTAGAAATTAAAAAAATTTCTTACATCTTGTATTTCCTATATGTTTTAAGCAATTCTTGTACAAAAATTATGGAAATACAAAGTCACAAGTCTTTTGATCCAAACCTTGACCTTACAAAAACAATCTTGTCAAACCTTATGATCATTCCTTGGAAATATTTTCCCAAGTTCTAGGTTTGATGTGTGACCTCTCTGAAAAATTTCACAATTTTTAGAAATTTTTTGAATACACTTGGAGGTCAGTCAAACCTGTTTGAATTTTAGTCCAACCCTATTTCAGCACCTTGCAGAATTTTTGGAGAAAAATGCACTTCATAAAAGCCTCTGAAAATTTTATACAATTTTAATATCTTATTTAGCAAGCTCCTGTAAAAATTTCAAAGTTTTGGAGTTGTCTTGCTACCTCAAATAAATTCCCTAAGTTCAGTTGTTAATTTAAACCCTAAGTCAAAGGGTGTTGGGCTCGAGTCAGACCCGAGCCCAACCTAATTGACTGGGTTGAACCCCACCCTCTAGCTGCGCCTCATTTTCGAACCGTTCGATTAAAATCCAATCGCCCACGAGCACCCAAGCCCTTCTCTGGTCTTCTTCTTCCTCGCGCTGTGCGCGTCAACAGTGCGCGACGTGGTCCTGTCATGTCATGCTCCCTCATCAACGTCGCTCTGGTCGGGCATTTAGTGCGCGCAGGTTCGCTTTCGGCCTCGGTCGTGCCCTACTCCTGTCCTCCATCATTCCTTTTGGTCCACAGCAGAGCCGTGAGCTGCGCTCACCGTCGAGCTCACCCCTGGACCTTTCATTTTGCCAAAACCCCTAGCTCTCCGGCTTTATAAAGCTCCCCAAACTCCTCCTTAAGCTTCCTTTACACATCCCCTCGCAAACCCTAGCACCCTCTCTGTGTTATTGAGCTCAATGCAAAAGAAGCCCCAAATACGCCATTGAAGGCCGCAAGCAAGCTCCTTGGACTTCAGTGTTTCAGTGGCTCCCTTTCCAATCTTTTTGCTCCTAGTTGTCCCTCTGACCTCCTGGAGTAAAACCCCTAACTTGCTCTGGTTTGACAATCGCAGGAATTTTCAAATTTGGGATTGTTCAAATTCGGCTGAAAGTGACCCCCTTTCTTCCTTAACCCCGGTAAGGCCCTCCTTTTCTCAATTCCTTGCTGTTGGGCCCTCTTTAGGCCCTATTGCATCTAACCCTACCTTTCTCTCATGATCATTCTGCTCAGACCTCACAATCGTCATCATCTTCTCCATCTCCGGCAAGCTTTTGGTCGCCGGAGCTCTTCTTTCTATCTCCTTGCTTTTTCCGAACTCAGGTACACTCTTTTTAGTCCCTTAGCGCTTGAGCTTTTTCTCTGTTAATGGTGCAGAGCTACTTTGGTTTTGCATTTTTGTCGTATTTTGTCGCTGGCGGTCATCTCCGGCTAGCCGCCAGTAGAAGGCTTTTTAGCACCGGCCTTTGGCACCTTTAGGTCCACCTTGCTATTTTAGACCCATCCCTACCCTTGGTTCACGCCGGCGTGGTCCACATCACCGCCGGTGAGCTTTTCTTTGCACTCGGGTTCTTGTCGTGTCGTACTCGGACCATCTCTGTAGCGCGATGATTAGCAATTAATGGCTGTCGGAGAATATTTAGTGTGTCACTTACTTGTGGATCTCGACCCCCTGTTGTCGTACGCTAAACCGCCGCCCAGACCACCCTCAAGACCGCTTAGATTAGATCTTGTCCGTTAAAGACCTCTTTAGGTTTAATCTCAGCCATTGAGAATCTCCCTAGGTTTATATCTAAGCCTTAGACTCCTTTCCGAAAAGCTTTTGTCTTAAGACCTCCCCCTAGTTAATCTCAACCGTTTAGGAGCACCTCATGTTAGATCGTAGTCGTTGGGCCTTCTCTGTGGAAACTTAAGTTGCAAGACCTCCCTCCGCTTCGATCTCAGCCGTTGAAGACCTCTTCAAGGATAGATCTAGACCTTAGGTTCTGTCTATAAAACCTTGAGTGCCAGGACCTCCCCTAGCTTAAATCCTGACCGTTAAGACCTCCCTAGGCCGAATCTTACCCGTCCAGACCTCTCTCTGTTAAAGCTTTATCTTTAAAGACCTCCCTCGTGTAATCTGGACCGTTTAGGACCTCCCCGTTGAAATCCTAGCCGTCCGGGACCTCTTCTTGATTAGGTCATATCGCTCAGACCTCCCCCGATTAAATCTGGACCGTCCAAGATCTCCTCTGGTAGATCCTGGCCATCCGAGACCTCCTTCGTAGATCCCTAACCTTAGGACCTCCCCATCAGCTCTGGACCGTTAGATCTTAATCTAACGGGTCGGACCTCCTCGGCACATTTAGCACTCTAAGTGCTCCGATCTCTTTTTCACCGTCCATCTCTTGATCAATGGTCTAGATCCGTTTGGCCATTCGGACCACCCGAGTGTCCCCATCGCTGTGGGCCGTTCGATTTCTTTTCAACGCTCGTGATTGTTTGGGCCGTTCGGGTCACCTGAACGTCCCGGTCCACGTGGACCATTAGATCTTGATTCAACGGTGGATCGCTTATGGCGCTGAGCGCGCTCGTCGGCTGCACGCGTGGGCCATTGGATTCCGAAATCCACAGTCCATGTGCGTCCACGTCATTTCTTTTTATTTATGTTGTCTGTTTTCTAGTAAACCTTTTATTTGCAAACTGAAAATTGTATTAAAACTTTGAAAACTCACAACTAATTCGTTTTAAATCCTTTTTAGGTGTTTCCAACTGGGATAAATTCATGTTTCACTAAAGTCTAATCCAAAAATGCATTTAGACATGGTTCTGTAACAGAAAATTTTGTAAACAATATTAACTAGTTTTTAGCCATTTTTTAATATTCCAAAACTTAATTTGAAACTTGTAAAATGCATAACTTTTTATGTATAACTCCAAAATGTGCAAACTCAATCTTGTTAAATTCCTCTGTTAGCATAATTTAATATGAAATAGGTTTTGATCATGATTTCATTTCTGAAAAATAACATGCGTTAGGTTTACAACTTAGAAAAATCATAAGTAAATCATTTTAACTCCAAATTGAGTAAACCCAACTTTGCTGACCTTAGGATGCCATTATCTACCTAGCATAAAAATTTCAGACTTTAGATCATTCTGAAAATTTATACCATGAACAGTACCAGTAATTAATTTCATTGGAATTAACAGGCTGATGGAAATTGTTTTAGGTATAACTTTTTCATACTTAGTCCAAATGACTTGATTCTTATTTCTAAATTCATTTAAAATCATACCCTTGATGCTGTGTAAATTTTATGGATTTTGGATAACTTTTGCTGTTGAGTTTTGTTTGGTGTTCTTTGCTCTTATCGGGTTTTATCGCATTTTTGCGTTAGGTTCCGAAGGGTTTATTGAATCTGAGAGTTCCCCTCTGCAGCACCGTGATCAACTACAGCAAGGCAAGTAGTTTGATCGTGTTAATCCCTGTATTTTCAAACATAATATGTTGTTTGCAAATTCTACGTACGCATTGCTATTTTGTTCTAACTATTGTCGATAGTTGACCTATTAGATGCATGATCTGTAGGTAAATATTTATCCTCTACTACTGAGCCTAGGACTACTTTGATGTGATTTTGGGTTCGTTGGATGTGCCCTTGTCACTTAGTAGTTTTCGAGTATGTTGCTTAGCCATGCTTAGCTACCGGTAGAAATGGGCGGTTATCGACTTGTCGATAACCTTGATCACACAAACTTACTATGACTTATGATTTCAGACTTTGTGCTATGTATATTTGCAAAAACTAAAAATGCAAACAAAATGATTTGGACTTGGACACATTGGTATGTTGGTGTGTTTTTGGGTGTTTCTGGAATGGTGTCCGAGTCAATTAAGTACCGAACATCTTGTGAGTCTCTGTTATCCAGGCAATCTTGCGTGTTAATCACGCTAGAGGGTATGAGACCTCTCTTGACTAAGCACTTTGAGAGGTGTTAATTACGGGTCGCAGGTGGTTAAAACTGTTTTCATAAGGGGGGAGCATCCGCAGCGGCTTGAGCCATGGGCGGATGTATCCTACTCTTCAGGTTGTCGTGGCTCTTAATTAGCATCATTCATGGGAAATGTCTCGTAGGACTTAGCCGTGTCGGCATACCAAAGTAAGTATGCTAAATCATGTGGCAAAAAGGCGGTCTGAAGTGTGGGTACTTTGGTACACCCCTGCAGGGTTTAAAACTATTCGAATAGCCTCGTCCTAGGTTATGGACACGCTTGGGTAAGCTTTTCAAGAGTTAGACTACAACACTTTTAATTAAAACTTGATGGGTGGTATGAATCAGGGATTCGTGCTATGATGTGGTGGTTATGGGGTTAGTCACCTCTAGCTGGTTACTTGTATTTATTGTTATTCGCTGTTATTTCAACAATAAAAACATATTGCAAACTTGCTTTCAAATGTATTACATTATTGCAAATAAAGTTGGCTTTGTGCTAAAATAAGACATATAACCTCCACTTAAAGAAGCCTGCATGTAGCATACGTATAGGTCTGTTATCCTACACGTCAGTCTTGCGAGTACATTAGTGTACTCATTTGTTTTGCTTAATATTATTTGCTGCAGAGGAAGAAGGTGAGCCCCAAGGGCCTTACTTTTGTGAGACGTGTTGTGGTGGTGTTTAGGACGACTAGCTCGGCGGTCCGGTCGGTTGCCTTGTGGGTTATGGCTAACCGGTCGACTTTTGTTATAACCATCTTATGGCATTGTTGCTTCCACTGTCTTACACTCTTTTGTTATCTTTTGGCCGGTCGACACCTTTTGTAATAACTCTATTTTACCTTATGTCTTTTGCTAGACTTGTTATATTATGTTGTATGTGAATTGATGCATGACTTTGTATGAATGTATGTGTGCTGCAATTCTGGGAAGCACATGTTCATTGAGACACAACGTATTTTGTTTGTAATACTAGAGTCAATGGAAGGTTAAGTATTACAAGCTAAATAAACTGGGGTCTCACAACAGCCCTCATCTTGACTTGCCACATGGAAAATCTTATGTCTCGATACAGGAGTGGAAGATCATACTTCAAAGTCGCCATAAGGAATAAATTATGAAATTTGCTGGTATTGAACTGTGTAAACCTAGCAAAAAATCACGACCTCTTTGGTACACCTTCTGTGTACGCGAATAAAATTTTCAAATCTCCTGGTAGCAAAAAATCACGACCTCTTTGGTACACCTTCTGTGTACGCGAATAAAATTTTCAAATCTCCTGGTAGCTTCTCGTGTGCACGTAACAAAATTGCCGGAATTGATACTTCACGTGAATGAAAACAAAAGCTTGTTCGGATGGTACATGAATTATTAAAGAAAGAATCTTGGCAGCACCTCCAGGTGAATCAAAGAAAGATTTAATAAGGAAAGATTGATGGGACCTTTGCTGGTGCTTCTTTTGCTTTGGCTCTTGGTCTGTTGGTGAGATGCAGCACGCACGCGCGAAGGGATTGACGACCGAGGCGGGCGGACGCAGCGGAAGAAGCCTCCTGTGCTGGATGCAACGCGACACCGATCGTGGCGAGAGGACGCAGCGGAAGACGCGCCGAGGAATCGCGTGAAGAGCGATGAGCCATCAGGAGCTATGCGCGACGGGAGTCGCTGCGCGAGACGGCGGCGCACGGACGGACGAATCTGCTAGTTTTTTTTTCTCTCGTATCTCTCCCAAAATCCTAATATTTTGTGTTCTGATACCACTTGATACAAATAATATACAGATCAATAAAGACAAGAATTTTACGTAGAAAATCTTTGCGGAAAAATATCACAGACGTCAATCGGCGATGATAACTGTACGAGAAGTGTTTACAAAACGCTGAGGGATTACAATGAGCCGTCTACTCTCCTCATACGGCTTACAAGAGGTATATAAAAAGGTAAACAGATTTAGAATCCAAGTAAAAAATTAATCTGCTAATATAGAAATTAATCAAGATACTTCCGTATTATAAATTCGGATCACAAAATCAACAACAAGAATAGTTTAGGTTACAGGAGTACAAACTTGTACATGCTGGCTGTTGGGTATGTTCCCTAACATATTCCTTTCAAGACCCATGCTTGATGCTCTTCCTGTATGTGGTACTTTTTTATATTCCAATGCAGATTCTCTTACGTGTTTCCTTGGCAATATGCGAAAGAATTTGATGGGTTTTTAGGACTAGAAATGTGGCAGAATTTATGGCTTTTCACACAGGTGATTCTCGCGATATCACCATTTTTATGAATGAATCAAAAAAACATTATCATATTATGCATTTCCAATTACAACTTTTGTTCCTACATCTTTCTTACTTGAGCTCCTTTTATTTTTTTAATCTTTTTTAAAGTATTTTAAAGATAACCTATCCCCTAACTTTATTTTCAATTCTGACCCCCTTTGATCACACCATGACCCGTGAGCAACCGACCGCGGTGTGGCCAAACCTACCTCAAAAGCCCTTCGAGCCAACACGTGTCCGTTTTTGAGTTAAGTCATGTCACGCCAAGAGAAGTGCACTCGTTTGCCACGTCGGGATCCGTGGCATGACAATATGCTTTTGCCACGTTACACGTTATGATGTGACCAAATGGGTTATAATTGAAAATAAAGTTAGAAAAATGTTATCTTTAAAATATTTTTAAAAAAAGATTAAATAATAAAAAGAGTTCATCTTACTTGCTTGGAAGCTAGACAGCCAGCTCAAAGACATACTAGATTACAAGCATACCGATTAGGGACAGCCCCGTTTTCTTTGACAATTGAATCTTAGCAATATTGATAGTGCAATTAGCAGTAAAGATTGTGTTAGCAAATTATGTGGCTTTCACTTGCAGGGCTATAATGGACTATGCTTAAATTTGCAACAGCGGTTATCAAAGCTTCCCATTTAGGGATGACATGCTGGAGGATGAATAAGAGAGACGTCTATATAAAATGCATGATCCTGATATTCCGAAGTTCTCATAGAGGTTGATTTAGACATCTATTGTCTTGCAAGCTAATAGGGTGATCTAATCTATTCTTGCCCTTCGGTATAAGAAAATATACAGAAAATTGTAACTATACTATCAATTTATGTCTATAGTATACACTATCTGTGACAAATCGTAACTATATTATCTTAGTTTTTCACTCTGCCCACGGCAACACGCAGGATTTTACTTTGCCCGCGGCAACGTCCGGGGTTCCAACTTTCAACTAGTATAATTCTGAAGTAACGGTGATGCGCTATGATGTTGCTGATTTATCACCAGCCTCTACAATTATAGACATGTACGCACTCGTTTGTATATATACACTGGTGTGTGAGTATGCCTCTACCTAATTTTTTTTTCTCAAACGGGGAACCCCGATTTTCCAATATATCGGAAAACAGATAAAAAAAATACAATTACATCTCATCTCTTGCGAATCGTGGTAATTGTACCAAACAACCAACAAAAGGCCAAACCCGGTAACACAATAACCCTACTACAAAACAACCATCTAAAAACAGAACACCAGCGTCTTGTAACGTCCTGTTACAAACATGCAAAGACAAGTATAACGGGATGTTCAGCAAGCTGAAACCAAAAGAAGATAAAAACAGCTACGTACTGCTGCATACAAGGGGTTGAAGAAATATCAGAAAGTAACGGGCGTGTGCATCAACCTTGTAATCTAGAAATAAAATGCTCATACACCAACCTGTAATCTAGAAATAAAAGGCTCGTAACTTACACACATCTGCATCTACGCTGTAATCTAGAAATAAAAGGCTCGTCAGCACATCTTATTTCACGGATGTAGTGTACCACACATTAGAGATCGAGGCTATCCTCTCTCAGGCAACTCAACTACATAACTTCATGGGCAAATCAAATGGCACAGCATCTAGACGTGCAAGTACGGGTAACAGTAGGACTCATTGCTGTTTACGTACGTGCCATGTTATTTGTACCGCTGCAAGCACTCGACGAGCTCATCAAAGTAGTGCTCCTGACGCGCCGTGTCCCCAAGAACCTCTTGCAGCTCCTTCGCGTTGCGCGCGAGCACCTTCCCCTCCTCCTCCACCATCACCCGCCGCACCGCCGCCGCGACGCCGTTTCTGCCGAACGAACCGTCGTCGTAGTTCCTCGCCACCTCCACGCCGATTCCCCTCACCGCCATCGCCTGCGCGATGAGGCCCTGGTCGCAGACGAACGGCAACATCACCAGCGGGTGCCCGAACCGGAAGCTCTCGACGGTGGAGCCCCACCCGCAGTGGGTCAGGAACGCGCCCACCGCGCCGTGCGCCAGCACGCGCACCTGCGGCACCCACCCCGTGCACACCACGCCGCGCCCGGCGATCCGAGACTCGAAACCGTCCGGGAGCAGCTCGCCGGTGTGGCCGCTCGGCCGCCGGAGCGCCCAGAGGAAGCGCACGTCGGAGAGCTCCAGTCCGAGCGCGAGCTCGCGCAGGAGCTCCGCCGTCACCGGCGCCTCGCTCCCGAGCGCGACGTAGATGACCGACCTCTTGGGCTGCTCGTCGAGCCACTGCATGGTGGGCGTGAAGGACTGGTCGGAAGTGGCGTTTGGGACGTCGTCGGGCAGGAGAAGGCCGGCGGGGACGGCGGGCTTGGCGAAGAGATCGGTGAGGAGTGGGAACAGCCGCGGCTCGGCCTCGGGGCAGCTGCGGTAGACGATGAGACGGCAGCAGGGGCGCTGCATCTGCCAGATGCGGTCGGCGTCGGACACGCCGGAGGCGTTGGGCCGGAACGCGGCGGCGAACCACTCGGCCTCGTGGCGGCGGTAGGCGAGGGTGGAAAGGAAGGGGATCCACGGTGGCGGGACCATGTAGTCCTCCGCCGTCGTGCGGGGGTGCGCCTGGTTCTCGTGTTGCGGGCCGATGAAGGCCAGCAAGGCCGCCGGGAAGATGAACAAGATAGCGCACGAGATCTTGCGACAGAGAAGCAAATCGAGCACATTAATTGTTAACTATGAATTAGTGTCTCGTTAAAACCCCAGGTTTTACAAATTTTCTGTAAGGAACCCTAAATTTTGGAGCAAAAGTAAAAAAAAAAACGGATACACCAGCTAACCATCCATTTTTCTTCAAGATTTATGTAGAATACTTACGTAAATAAAAATACATGATATTTTCTAATATATACACGCATAGGATTGCCCCACAATACAAGATTTTTTTATTAATTAATCATTTTTTAAAATTATTTTTAAAGTTAACCCCGGTGCACTTTATTTCCAATTCTAACCCCTTTGGTCACACCATCATCCGTGGTGTGACCAAATAACACTGTCACGCTAGCCCGTTTCTGGGCCAATTCTTGTCACGCCACGGGTGGTGGCGTGACAGTGTTGTTTGGTCACACCACCAACAGTGGCGTGACAAAAATTGTGTTTTTGCAGACTTATCTTATGACGTGACAATGTTGTTTTGTCACGTCATGAGTGGTGGCGTGACCAAATGGGTCAGAATTGAAAATAAAGTGCGTCGGAGGTTAATTTTAAAATTAATTTTTAAAAATGATTAATTAATAAAAAAAGTTCACAATACAGCCATATACGCCTCTCTCCTCTCTCATTCTCACCATCCCTCGGCATGAGGCCCGGTAGCGTCAACACCGGTAACCGAGGAGGAGGTAGCACGATGATCGATTACACAGTGACGCGGCCATTGTGAGGTCATCAATATTTATATACTCGAAAATATCATGTATTGAAAATATCATATATTGGATGATCCAAGGGGTGTATATGGTGTTTTTTTTTTTGAAACATTTTGCCTCAAAACATGTGGTTTGTCGAAATTTTTTCTAAAACCTAAGTTTTGTATTACCTATGTCTCAAAACTTCAAAAACCTAAGTTTTGTCTTACCTATGCCTCAAAATATGAGGTTTCCTAAAATGTACTCTTAATTCATTGTAGCTAGGACTAAGAGTGTGTATCAGATTTTGAATTTCGGTTGAAAATCGGTGATATCAGGCACCTGGTAAAAATTCAAACCTAGTAAAAAAAAAACGGTTTGTCCAAATTTTATATATATAAAAAAAATCAAATTTCCTTAAATTTTATTTAATTTTGATTTTTTATTTAAAATCAGAAAATAAAAAAATAAAAATAATAAATTAACCGAAATTTTCGATTTTCGACCCCCCGAAGTGCATGCCTTCTCCCAGGTGGTAAGAACGGCTCACCTCGTGCTTCTCGGCGATCGGCCAAATCCAGTTCTGCGCGAAGTCGAGTATGATCCAGTCCGGCTTCCTCAAGAACCCGCCGGCGGCGGCGGCGCAGGTCTCCGCGACAAGGCCGGCGAAGGGCGCGGCGAGGCCGTCGAACGCCTTCTTGAGGAGCTCGACCTTCTCCGGCGGGACGTCCGCCGTCGACTCGGCGCCCACAGGGAGGCCGTCAACCTCCGGCAGGTCCAACGACACGATGCGGACGTTGGCGGACAGCTCCGGCGGGATGGCGCACAGCCTGGCGGCGTTCCTCGGCGTTGAAACGAAGGTGACGGCGTGGCCGCGCCTGGCCAGCCGCTTGGAGAGCTCGAGGAAGGGGAGCATGTGGCCGAAGGCCAGCCATGGGAACACCAAGACGTGGAGGGAAGAAGTGACTTCTTTGATTTCTGCCATGGCTGCAGGTTCTTGTCAACGAGATATGCTTGAAAATTGGAATAGTAGCACTAGCAGCTATATAGGATCATAACCGGAGCTTTGCCCTTTTCAGATCTGTGATTCTGATGTAAAATAGTAGAAAATGTGATCGGCGCATCAGTTTATTTTAAGAAGCGCATCAGTCGGTGAGAGTTAGATTGCCCCCAGTTGCCAAGCTATTCTGGCATTGTTTCGTATTGAAATTATAAATCTAATCTATTTCTCGGTAAAATGTAAAAATGTCACCGTATAGACAGACAACATTTACCGTGTACCGTGCCAACATTGTGACACTATTGCTAGGTGTTATAGCAATTTTAGCTCTCTTTCAGGCTGCAATGACAATAATAACACCACGGATCTACCTTCGGGCTGCAATGACAATAATAACGCCACACATCTACCGGTGTTCGATAGCTCGCCAAGTCCGGTCCTTGGGCCCGAACACCTCTTATCGTGCCCTAGCAGACTAGACTTTTCATTGTACACGGACCGGACATGACTGTATCATGCCCGAAGGGCACAAACAAGGCAATGCCGTGCAATGGGGGCACGGTGGAGCTTCAGCACCAATTCAAATTGGTTAAAAATAAATTCAGACAACATTTGATACTATTTGAAATATTATTTGATACTATTTAATACTATTAAAAATACTATTTAATATTTTCAAAACACATTTTATCTTCTTCAAATTTTTCTTTTTCTTTTTTACCTCGCCCTCACAGTTTCAAATGTATTATCACATACACTGCAAAAAATATCACAAATTTTTCACATGAAATCACGGCGTAGCACAGTACACGCAGCTTTAAACTTGGGTGTCAACCGTTGCCATCGCCACCCTTCGCTGCCCTCGGTGGCTGAGTGAGTCAATAGACGATGCATGTGAAACACTATTTGACGAGGCAGCGATGGCGAACAGTAGTACACCGTTACTGCCCACCGCGGCGGGGCCTAGTACACCATCCCCGGCCGCTGCGACAAGGGCTAGTACACTATTGAGGTTTTTGGTTAGCAACAGTGTACTAGGCTCCGCCGCAGCGGCCGGTGACGGTATACTAGCCCCCGCCATCACGACCGGTGATGATGTACTAGCCCCTGCCATCGTGGCCAGTGACAGTGTACTACTACCCGCTGCCGTCGCTTCGTCAAATAGTATTTTATATGCACCGTCTATCGACTCACCGAGCCACTGAGGGCAGCAAAGGGTGGCGATAGCAACAGTTGACACCCAAGTTTGAAGCTGCGTGTGTTGTGCTGCACTGTGATTTCATGTGAAAAATTTGTGAATTTTTTTTCACGGTGCATATGATAATACATTTAAAGTTGCGAGAAAAAAAAGAACATAAAATTCGAAGAACATAAAATATTTTTTAAAGTATGAAATAGTATTTCAGATAGTATCAAATAATGTGTAAGAATTCATTTTTTAACCGATTTGAATCGGAGTTGAAGCTCCATTGTGCTCCATTGCATGACAATAAGCTCCACCATGCTCCCATTGCACGGTATTGCCTTGTCCGTGTCCCTAGGGCCGCACTTTGCTTTGTCCGTGCCTCTGGGATGCGAACAAGTCATGTCCAACCTCTTGAGGGCTGAATTTCATATGTGGCGCGTAATGGGGAGTCTAGAATCCTAGGACACGGTGGAGGGGGAGTCTAGTACCCTAGAAACCGGACTTGGCAAGGTGTCGAATACTGATAGATCCGTGATACCATTTTTGTTATTGTGACTGAGGGAGCTAAAATTGCTATTACGCGGAGCAAAGTGAAGTAAAAACTGATCTGATCGTTTCGTTGTATGACCAGAAAACGAATGCAGGTGCTCTGCATTTCTGTTGGCAATAGGATGGGACTATATACGGGAGCACAAAGCATGATCGCATAGTAAATCAAGAGAAGGCCCTGAACATGAGGAAAACTCATCACGATAAGCTGAGAGAATTCAAGCCTGGAAGTAGCATGTACGATCGATCTGGTAGAAGAAATCCGGCCGATAGCGAACTCAGAATTTGCATTTGGAAATTCGGCGCATACGTTACACGCCCCTTTGTTTCCAATAAATTCATGTACAATTAATCATGATCCTGCAGCTAGCTGCAGGGCTCCTCCCGCCAGTTACAATTGGAAGGCATCACTCCAAACAGAGACAAAACACAAGATAGTCGATCAGCCAGAAGAAGAAGAAAACCCAGACAAAATACTAGGCAGTAGTTGCAACCTATTCAAAACACATTATCCATTGTTTCAACTTCTTAAGAACGAACTGACAACCATACCATCTTGCTCAAAGACAGGCCAATAATGGCATGAAGCAAGTTCACACGGTGAAAAGGCAACACTTCACTTTCAAAATGGAAAGAGAGTTTGCAGTGCTAATACATCTGAGTGCATAATAAGAGACATGCGTGAGACTTCAATTCCAAAAATACATTTCACAGGTCTCTTGATCCGAAGGATGAGATGGTTTGATATCCCAGGGCCTGTACTTATTTTCTCCTGATCTTAATCTTAAGAGTCCACTGTAGCTTGCCTTCTGGGCGCGGTATATCCCTCGGTAAGCGGAGGGGCAGCTCAAATTCCCCCAGGGATGCCAATGGTGACTGCAGGTGCAGATTGTCTGGGTGGATATTGATATTGAGTTGCCTTGCCACCTGTTGGTAAAGTAGAGATGTTAATAAAAATTTGAAATTTTGGAATAAGGAGGGTGGCTGAGCTCAAAAAGCACCTCGGAAACAACTTCATCCTTCGTTACAGGAGTACGCAGCTCATTCCCAACAGAGATGAACCGCCTCAGCACCTATCAAAACATCAGTGATAATCAGTGCTCTTCCATGGACTAAATCATGCTAGTTGCCACATGTGAATAGCACCCTACACAAAAACAAGGTTTTGTGATTGGAACATGAAAACAAATGCGCTGCAGCAGGATTCACTATTTTGGTGGAATTATACTAACCAAGAGAGCGTTATCGAGCCGTTTTGCTGCCGTTTGATACTCCTTCAGTTTCTCTTCTTGTTGCTGTTCAAATGATTGAGTTTAAATGAGTAACGTTTGAAAACAAAAGTACGCATGACTGGGAAAGCACACACAAAATCCACCTTTAACCAGAATCGGAAATATTCAGAGCTAAACTTAACGATAAATATGATCTTACAGATAGTAAAAAATGTGGTTTCGAGTATCCATCAAAGTGGCTTTCTATAGACAGCAAAAATGTGCACATTTCAGAGCCAGAGGAAAGCTACTGTACTCATATTTAATCACTGAAGACGGTATCAGAACAGTGTTTTCCCTTCGAACAGAATATGTCGACTGCATTAACGAAGAAACTTAAGAATCACTATCTAAACATCATAGGAGGTGAGAGGTAAAAGAATATCTTCTCAAAACAATGTGTTCAATCTATTAAATATCAGATGGTTCAAACGGGCTTGGAAGTAAACTAGCTACAGGATTGTAGTCATTCTTTTCAACATGGAAATCCAAAATATAACTTTACAGAACAGAAACCAACAGCATGTTTGTATGCTGACATAGTGCTGTTATGATATCTAACTTCATCACTCATCAGCATGCGGTACTACATGTAGCTGACGGTGTCAAAATAAACCACAAGTCCAAACAGGAAGTTTCAAAGCCAACTCTGGACTAGAAGAGGACCAAGTAGCAACAAGCCTTTCAGAAAATGAATAGAAGAGATCAGTTAGTTGTCTACTAAGGCCTCTCATCAACACTGTAGATCATGGAATAACAATAAAAAAGAATATATCCAGCCAGTGCACAACCTACCCGAGCATCATCATCTTCCTGTGTGACTTCTTTCACCACCACCTCCTCTTCCCGTTGGTAAAGCTGATCAAACAAATGATAGTGACTTGTAAGGCTGGAAATTAACATTTTACACTGCAAAATAACTTCATTACAAGAAGCAAACTTCAGTAACGATGAACTAGCGGAACCACAATAACTTCAACACTATTTGTGCATCGAATAAAGGTAGCATAGAGATCTATATAAGGCTGTTTCATCGAACAGCTACAAGGCAGCAACTATTCGAAGAATTGGTGCATAGAGAATGTGAATGCATAGTCCATAGTACAATCCATATATCCATAGAGAAAGAAGACACATTAGATTTATGAAACACTGAAAAGCAGGCCTCAAAAGTTAAAGCGACTAAACTAGTAAACATGCTTGTGGACCACGATGGAACATACCAATTACACGTTTGCAGTTCATTTAAGGACAGAATGAACAAATCGAACCTTGCGCTGCTCACGGATGAGTATGGCGAACTTGTCGATGTTTGGGACAGCAAGCATCTTGGGCATAAGGTGGTTGCGGAAGTGCCCTGGCGCCACTTTCACCACCTCCCCGGCTTTCCCCAGCTTATCGATCGTCTGCAGCGGACAAGGAGTGAAAAACAGCGAAGTTTTTTCCCTCACTTATCAAATTCTCGTAAAGGCGACCTGCGCTGCCAGGTTGTTTTGCATCGAGAAGGGCACATCAGATGTATCATCTAGCTCATCCAAACCAATATTACTCACTGGATCGATAACATTTCGCTCAAATTGCCCCAAAGCAAAAGTTGACTCGACAATGGAGCCACAAATGTCGACTCAAACCATCCACGGCAATTCCGCAAGCATTCCCGCATTCCTCATTAACTCCGACGCATCAAAGAGGCGGGCCAAGAGCGGATCGGAAGGGGGGGATGGGTCATTACCGTGGTGAGGATGACCTCGAGCTTGCGGTAGCGGAGTCCATGGCCGGAGAAGAGGACAGGGTTGGCGGCAGCGGCGCAGTGGCGGCGGAGGAGGGCGGCGCAGGCAAAGGCCATGGAGACGACGTGTGGTGGCGGCGGCGGCGGCTTCCTTCCTACCTATGGTTTATGGAGCCTGCCTACAGTTAGGGATGGAAACGGATCAAATACGAATCAAATAGTCTCAAATACGAATACGAATCCATATTTTTAAACCGAATACGAATACAAATTCGAACATTCTCGAATACGAATACGAATCGAATGTCGTAACAAATACGAATTCGAATCAAATATGTACTCAATCGATCGAATGTGAATATCCTACAACTTTTGCGACAAATCTTGGTAGAACAAATTTATGTAACATGACTAGACATCTACATGAGCATTGTAACAACTTCCGACATAACAAATTATCGGATTTAGACTTTTAGTCATATGAGCTCCCATCCCAACACACTGCAAATCAAGGCACATGCCAACTGCCAAGAGCCTAAGACTAGCCACCACTTTGCTTAACATATATAGTTTAACTACCATGTACTACATCCATTCCTCTACAACAGACAGACAGGCAGCCAAACATCAAAGATCAGTTAATTAGATACCACTAAAAGCTTCTAGCATGGCCATACATGGACAAATGAATGATCAGTGTTATGTTTGGATAATAAATCAATCATGAGATGTTGGCCAATTCCTTGTTGATGCTGACTAAAAGCTTTCATGTCCAAATTATATGAGGTGAAAGTGAAATTAGACCTATTCAAACGCCGGGTCGGGCCAGGCTTCAGGCCGGGCCTACAAAAGCCTGATGATAAAACACCAAGCCCGAGCCCGGAATGAGGCCTGGCTCTAATGCATTTTTCAGGCCCGAGTCCGGCCCAACACAAAAGCCCGAAGCCCGGTGGTACATACAGAATTACAGATTGAATGCAAATATGCAAGGGACATTTGAGGTCCATCCATGTCACCATGTGTACATACAGAATTATAATGTTACATAGCCAAGTTCATTCCAGCCTTCCAAGTAACAATTAACAACTAGTCCAGCTAGTGAATGCAATGAACATTCCATGTCACCATGTGTACATACAGAATCACAGATTGAATGCAATGAACATTCCAGGTCCATTCATAGTTTTAAATGTACATTGCACAACAAAAAATAGAGCCAAGTTCTCCTCCTTCAATACTCACATCCGGGCTCCATGGACTTGCCATGCCTAGCACAACCACAACCACAGATGGCATTTCTTCAAAGTTCAAACATCAATACATACACAAAAAGTTGGCATTTCTTCAAACATCAATACTTACCGACTGGGGAAGGGAGGATGCCGGCCGGGAGGACTTACCGCCTTGGGGAAGGAGCACCGAGCGTGGGGGAGCGCCGCCTGGGGGAAGCGCCGCCGGGGTGAGCCGAGCGAGGGGAGCGCCGCTGGGGGGAGAGCCGAGCGCGGGGAGCGCCGCCTGGGGGGACTGAGCCACGACCCACGAGTGGGGAGCGCCGCCTTTGGGGATCGGGGAAGCAGAGAGCTCCCTGCTGGCTGCTAGGGCTGGGATGGGACTTGGGATTAGAATGGGTTAATGGCCTTATGGGCCAGGCAATATGGCTCATGGGCCTTATGGTGTGCACAGGTGTAGTCTGCACTCCGCAGTGTGGGTGGCAATGGCTCGGGCCAGGCCGGCCTTTTTTCGGGCAGCAATTTTCAGCTCGAGCCCTACCCGAAAATAATTTCAGACTTACAGAATAAGCCCAAGTCCAGTCCGAGATTAAAGCCCGGCCTGGCCCGACCCAAAAAACATGTCAAACTCAGGCCGACCCGTCAGGCCAGGCCACCCATGAACAGGTCTAGGTGAAATGCATGTGTTTATATTGTAGACAGCAGTGCAAAGATACTATTCCCATCACACAGACCTTTAGCAAAAATCAAGAGGGAATGAAAATATGAGATACTCGAAGCACAGTGTGGCACATACACTGATACACGCTTGTGGATCTGGTTGGAAGTTTCCAGTCATACCATCTGCAGAATGCTGCTTGAGAGACTACTCCAACTAATTAGCAATTAGACATTTGCTAGAGTATATAACCACTATTCAGTCTACTGAACATATTGAGTCATTACATATAAGAATAAGATATGATGATTAAAGCACTTAGTTCCAAAAAACTGAGCAATGAGAACGTTCAGCCTAAACTCCTAAAGCACTTGGGTTCCAAAAAAAAACTTCATACAACAAGGTGCAAATTTTAGGAATGACCAATTGCACTTATAGAGCCTAAAATTAACAGGCACCTTCCTGAAGATGTCTTCCAATAATTAGTAAGCAGTTATCTACGCACATGTTAGCACTAGCTTCATGAAAAACAAGTACCAATCCAAGGGGTTAGCTCAGATCTAGAAATGTGGTCGCCAAAGCTTTCCAAAACTGAACTGATATTATCATGTCAATTTGTTTGAAACCCAAATCACATGGCAATTAAATTTCACATTAGCAGTCAACTAATAGTTGCAGCAATGCAATTGCTACAACATAACAATACATTTGATACATAGCAATTGCTGGTCGGGACAAGGTCGATACATACCAATTGCAATACATACATTCGATCACATCAACACAGGGAATCACGTTCTCACAAAATAAGTGCTTGCTTCATGTACTACACACAAGAATCACATCCAGTGCTTGCTTCGTCCTCACAAAAGTGCTTGCTTCATATACTACATGGGGAATCACATCCTCACATTCAACAGCAAGGATGCAAAAAAATTCAGATCTAAAAATTCTTGAGGGGAGAAGGTGGACACTTACCTCACCAGAGTGAGGTCGCAAAGAGCACCCGACAGCAGAGGGAGTCCAGTAGGAGGGGGGCGGTGCTTGGGAAGGAGGTGGGGATGTCGACCGGCAGAGGTGGCACTTGGGGGCGACGAAGATCGAGGGAGTCGAGCCGGCGTTGAGGAGGGAGTCCAGTAGGAGGAGGCCGGGTCGGGAGGAGGACGGACCGACGGGGGCATTTAGGAGGGAGTCCAGTAGGAGGTCAGGCCAAGAGGAGGACGAACTGACGGGGGCGTTGAGGAGGGAGTCCAGTAGGAGGAGACCGGGCCAGGAGGAGGACGGACCGACAGGGACATTGAGGAGGGAGTCTAGTAGGAGGAGGCCAGGCTGGGAGGAGGACGGACCGACGGGGGCAACGGCTGGCCGGGAGGAGGTCGGGGGCAACAGCTGACCGGGATGGGAAGAGGACGGGGGACTGGTGTAACATCCCAAGGTTATGTTACCAAAATAAAATCAATAAAGTTATTATTTTATTGGATTTTCTGAAATTTAAAAGAGTTTTATTCCTTTTCTTGAATTTCATAAATTTTAAAAGTCAAAAGTAAAATGTATTGAGTTTTCAGAGTTTTTATTGGATTTAAAGTTGAAAAGGAAAATTTTAATTAATTTTTTGGATTTTATTTGCTATTTTCTAACGCTATTTTGGTTTATCAGATTTAAAACAATTGTTAAATCATTAGAAAATAAAAAACAGTCCTTGGGCTTAAACCTCCTCAAGCCCAACCCAAATCCCTCACGCGCACGGCCCAGTCAGCCCGCTCCGCCCGCGCCCGCGCGTTTATAACGCCAACCAATGTTAGTTGTTGGATAAAAAACGGACGGTCCGATCTTGATGGCGCGTTCGGCAGTCCGAACGTTCCACGCTCTGTGGACCGTCCGATCAAGAATGGATGGCCCGATCAAGATTGTCGTTCGGAGTGGTCCGAACATCCCAATCGATGTGGACCGTTCAATCTAAATCAAATGACCCAAACGTCACCCCCATTCTTCACCGGTCCGATCGTCCCTCTCTCTTACGCATGGGCCCTGCATGTCAAGGTCATCTCCTTCCATTTCTTTCTTCTTCACCATGCACGTCCGCCATTGGAGCCCTTTGAAGCTCCGCGCAACCACCTTATTCTCCCCTATCTTTCCATGCGCATGAGCGCATCGTCATCCCCTTATCCCGCCGCAACCACCCCGGCCTTATCCCCTCTTCTTCGCGCCTGTTTCGCTGGAAATCCTCAACGGTCGTCGCGTTCTTCATGCACACATCTCGTCGCATGGTGTCGGGACCCCGAGTAATGCAACCTCGGGACCCTCTATGCACAATGAATTAGTCCTATGATCAGTAGCTAGCTCGCACAGATGAAACATTAGTGTAATCATATCCATACAACAAGCTAAAGAAGAAGCACACACAATATATTAACCAAAAGACATTACGGTCAAGCTTTTTACAAGGGTTACCGCACGGGCTTACAGCAAAATAAAACTCGCAGCGGAACTTTACAAAACGCGGGAGCCAGTCGACAAGCCCACAGGCTATCGAGTGGAGGATGTCCCCTAGTCGGCAAAGTCTTCCACGAACTCCTCTCCATAGAGCTCAAAGCACCCACAGTCCTCTTCGGTGGCTGATCAACTAGAGGGCATAAAGTCATGAGTACTTTAAATGTACTCAGCAAGTCATAGAAAAAATATATACAAATAGTATTCATACAAGGCTTGATAAGGATAGTTGTATGGTTAGTTTGTACAAAGCGACATTTATGGAAAATACAGTAAGTAGATTGTAAAGCACAAGTTGAAAGATAATACATAAGTAAACAGTTTCTTTGAAACAGCTCGTGGATACCCTGTCCACTTCACAGACCTCTTTTGATCACCCTCACCACTGCCCAGACCACCCTGGTCCGATAATGACCACTTGCTTTTAAGAAAGATTACCCCTTGCGAGATATCACCAGACATTATCCATAACTGGAGACACGGCTATTCGAATAAATTTACACTCTACGAAGGTTGTACAACTTTACCCGCAATACATGACCTCTCTAGGTGGTCTGGTGTAATAGCCCAAATTTCAAATTTCAGCAGAAAATAAAATTTAATTATTTTTGTGGAATTTTCTGGGATTTTTGAAAGCTTTTTGTAAATATTTTAAAGCCAAAAAAAAATTATTTGCAAAATTAAAAGCCAACATTAAGTTGGAAATAATTTCATTAAGTCCAATATAAATAAGGGAATTTCTGTGAATTTTTCCATAATTTTTGAAATTATTTCGCTATCTTCTAAAGCTTTTTTGAACTATCAGAATTAAAACAATTGAAAAATCAAAAGAAAAACCTTGAAAATTTTTGGGCCGAAACCCAAAACCTCAGCCCAGCCCGCTTTCCCGTGCGCGGCCCAACCAGCCCGAACCGCATGCACCTGCGCCCCTTCCCCCCTTCACCGTTGGATATAAATCCAACGGCCCGCACACGCCCCTGTTTCTTCCACGTCACCACACTCAATCTCCGCCGTTGGATCGGAATCCAACGGGTCGCAACCCCTTCGTCCCCGCGCCCTTCTTCTCCGCGCGACCGGCTCGCACGTCCGCCATTGCCGCCCACGCACGAGCTCCGCAACGGGCGTGCCACAACCGCCCGCACCTCCCGCGCACGTGCACACGAGATCGCAATCGTCGCCGCACACGACCCGCACGATCCCCACCACCTCTCCCCCTTTTGCGTGGCGGTTTCGCTCACGAGCCCGCAACCGCCGCCGCCACATCTCTCACGTCGCCGCCGCTTCCGGCCTCCCCTCGCCCTATAAAAGGGAGCCTCGCGAGCCCCTCCTCCTCCTTAGTTCATTTCCCCAACCAACTCCTCTCTCGCGCTCACGTCGTCAGTTTTCGTCATCGAAGTTCGTCGGCCGAAAAAGCTTTCACCGCCGATTGAGCTGCCGCCGTCGACGCCACGCCCTCGCCACCGCCACCATCGTCATCACGGTGACTCCGCGAAGCCGGTGCGCCCACTGTCGTCGCCGGAGGATCACCGGAGCGCCGTTTCACCGCCAAGTCGTACTGCGCCGCCGCTTCTTTCTCGTCGCCGGCCGCCTACGTCCCCTTCTCGCCGAGTGGGTGAGCGCATCTTGATCGCCGTCCCCCCTCTTTCTAGTGTGCACATCGCCGCCTGCCGTCGCGCGCTGTAGCGCTGGCGACCCTAGGGCCGAGAGCGCCGCCGCCTCGCACCGACGTGCTCAGCCACCTCATCACCACCGTGGCGGCCACATCACCAAAGCCGCCCACGTGGCTGCCAAATTGGTGCCTGCGCCAGCGCACCCACCCCGCGTTTACTGTGTAGTGCACCGGGTCCGCGGTGGACCTTTGACCGCCGTGGACTTGGTCTTTGACCAAGGGACCCACATGTCAGTGACTCTAGGGTTTTTCTTTATAAGAAAAATTCGACCGAAAATTCAATTTCTGTGAGCTGACGTCATCATTGCGCAATAAAAGGATTTTCCTTTAGAAAAATAAATCAAGAAAATCTAATAAATTCAGAATTAAGGTTTTAATATATTTAAACTTCAAAAATTCATATCTTTTGCATCTGAACTCCAAATTGGGTGATTCAAGTTGTAAAATTTGTATAAAATTATAATCTAGCTAACTAAACCAAAATATTTCAATTTGGAGTTAATTTTAGCTGTTGTTTTGAATTTATTTGAATTTGAATTAAATTTGTCGTATTTTCGTGTATAGACTTCGACGACTCCGAAGAGTTTGACCATTCCGAGGACTTAGAATTTCAGGACGTCAACGAAGGCAAGTTATACCATTGATCATGTTGATCCCATTACTTTAAGTTATTTTCAGTTTTTAAATTACTTAATGCATGCATATGTTTATACAATTATTTCAATACCCTGTTTTAATACATACTTATTCCAATATTCATTGTATGACCAATTTGAATGTTGAGTATGAGTACCTTGTCACCATTAGACAGAATGATTACAAAATAGTCATATGCTTAGCCATGCCTAGACCACATATAAGATTTTGGGAAGGTTTAGCCAAATTCTTTACAACTTGGTTTAAAATTGACGCTGTGGTATTGTTTTACCACAAAAGGTTTATAAAGAGGGTTTTACTCTAAATAAAATAAAAAAATGGGTTTGGACTTGGGCGAATTGGTTGAATGGTGGGTGCAGGTTTATGCACGGGTTTAATCTGGTTAAGATTAAGGCCCAGGGTTTGTTTGAAAGACGCCCAAGTCAATTGAGGACCAGTCTTTGAGCCGCTTTTTGCTATGCCTTACCGTACCACCACATGTCCTGTGTGGGCAGGATTTGGCTAAGTAATTTGTAATATTTTAGTGTATTTGGGCCATGTTGATTGTGTGGGTGTCGGGTAGACATTTATTCCCACCTGGCGCAAGAAGGGGCTCCCGGAGGACGGTTAGTCCAATGAAAGTGAAACCTTAGCGGGCATAAGTACATTAAGACAGAACATTGTAAAGGCCTCATGATAACTGCTCAGTGCACGCCTACAGAAGCGTGTATTGGCCGACATAAAGAGCAAGTCATCTCGTGTGGGTAAAGCTGTACAGACTCTGCAGAGTAAAAACTATTCGAATAGCCGCGTCCGCGGTCATGGACATGTTGGCAAGGCCACTTGAAGTTAGACTTTGTTCTTGGTTTTCAAAATGTTTTATCAAATGGTTTGAGGATGGTTAATCCTTGCAGAAAATTGGGCGATCAGCCATGTGATAGGAGAGTATCCATCACCTGTTCATTTGGAGGTTATCCATACTATAACATTGTCATTTTAAAATCTGATTTTAGATATAGCATAAAAATGGCCTTGGAAATTACTATGGGTATTTAATCTGAAAATGCTGCTTTATGCAAAATAACCCCTGCCATATTCACTTGTTTACCTTATGCATGCATTTTCATTCCATATTGGGTGTAGCTTGCGAGCACGGTAGTAGTGCTCACTCTTGCTGAATAACTTTTATTCAGGAGAAGACTTCTTCCCCGACGGTGAGGACCAGGACGTTTAGGCCTTCGACTCCAGACGATTGCTTGTGGCGAATCGTGTGGCTCACATTTACTGCTTTGCTTCCGCTATGTTTTTTGTTATTTGCTTATTAGACTCAGTTGTATTAAATATTTGATTACTTAATGTTATTTAAGTTTCCGTGATATGATTGTGATATCAATTTTGTGAGACTGTGTATACTGGAAATCCTGGACTGGTGTATGAACACAGAGAATTCGGGATCCTTCGTTCCTGGGTTCGATAAAAGTGGTATCAGAGCCATATCAACTGTAGGTCATGGCCTTAGGTAGAAATGGCAAAACCATTAAGGACTATTTTCAAAAAATTAAAAGTATTTACCTATCTTTCCAGAGTCTCACTCATCCTTTCTCTATTAAAAGATTTCTAAACTCTTGTCTTTTCCAAATTTGTGGATGGCCGAGAGACCCACTCGCATCTCCCACAGAGTCTTCACCGGAGAATGGGCCGACATACTGTGGAAAATGATGTAGCATTTGGATTTCAAGAAGAGACTCACATATCAAGGCTATAAGTATATAGTGGGACAACAGGAACTCTGGAGGGTGGAGGTTATCCTCTACTCTAATCTGGCACACGACACCGTATTCCATATCTTCGACGCCCCAATGCGTCGGGACACCTTTTATGATGGCATCCAAGACGTAGCAAGGGAGGCAGTCCGCCGACTTCGGTACACTTATGACCATCACCTCTAAGACACCGGATTCCACTACTACCCAATGCACATCCCCACCCGACTAGGCAGTGCTTTCTGCTCAGCCGGTAATGAGGATTCCCCAAAGATCACTCATCAGGTAGAGCTTGCCAAGGCGATGGACTACGCCTATGGCAACACCTTGGATGAGCTATACCTCATTCGTGGAGGTTGAAGTCATGAGGAGAAGTCAAGGCAACCAAGAAGAACTGCTCTCTACAAGGCGGGCCAAGCCGCATCAAAGAACTCCCAGTTACACCCCATCTACCCCATAGATCCTTTTCCCCTTAGTTCGTTTTTAGTTGCGAATTATGAGCTACTAACCCTTTGTGGTAGCCATAATCAATGAATAAAATAAAGACTATTTTGGAAAAGAAAATTTTGTTCTTTGTCTCGTGTTTGTGTGTTTTTTGGCTATTATAAGTTTGACCCCCTTAGCGCTATCTTTCTTCTCCTCTTTTCTAAGTCTTTGAAAAATTCAGCAGATGGTGACCACCCGCACTGGAAGTGGCAGCAACCGAGGCCAAGGCAATGAGAACGCCGACTACCAAGAGCATCCTACCCAGCATCCTCCCCCACCGCCAGCGGAAGGGCCTGATTGGCGCCAAATGATGGCCAACCAGACTCATCTGATTGATTTGCTGACCCAGTCACTTAGCAACTCTCAGAATGTGCAGGCCACAGCAGCAGCAGCAGCCGTCGCCACAACCCACGCACCAACGCAACCTCCACAGAGGGTGACGATGTCAAAATTTATGCGCATTTGTCCCCCGACCTTTTCCAGCAGTACTGAGCCAATGGATGCTGACGACTGGCTCCGTGCCATCGGGAAGAAGTTGGACATCGCTCAGTGTACCGACCGTGAGAGAGTCTTGTTCGCCTCTCACCGGCTCGATGGTCCTGCTTCAGAGTGGTGGGATAACTTCTGTATCTCTCACGCCAATGCTCAAGCCATCTCATGGGATGAGTTTGTGCGATCTTTTCGCCACACTCACATCCCCGCTGGGATGATGACCCTAAAGAAGAAAGAATTCCACGCGCTCCGTCAGGGCAATCGCTTAGGTGAGCGAATATCTGCACAGGTTTAACCAGCTTGCTCGCTACGCTCCAGCCGACATAGCCAGAGATGAGGATCTACAGGAGAGGTTCCTGGAGGGGCTAAACGATGAGATCTCCGTACAACTGATCTCCCAGAACTTCACCGATTTCCAGCAGTTGGTGGACAAGGCAATCCGCCAGGAGGCCAAGCATCAGGAGATGGAAAACCGCAAGCGGAGGATGGCCGCTCAGAGGTTCAACGCAGGAGGTCTTCCCAATCCCCGATTCACCCAGCCGCAGCCACCGCAGCGTGGAAGGTTTCAGTCCTCTACACCCAGAACTCCAGCGTCGAATCAGCGCCCCAACACTTCCAACTTCCGCAACACCTCATCTGGAGGGCAATTCCAGCAGAAGAACCCGACTCCCTCGGTCACAGGAGTGACCTGTTTCCTTTGCAACGAGACAAGGCACTACGCCAACAGATGCTCGAAGAAGCGACAAGCGCAAAGACTCGCCAAGCCAAAGATCAGAGCCCGACCACCGCGGCACTTCAAAGCCGATTGCCTGGGCTTTACCAAGGGACGTGAGAACCACGTCACAGCAGAGGAAGCCCAGGCAGCACCAAATGTCATTCTCGGAATGTTTCTTGTTAACTTGATACCAGTATCAGTCTTGTTTGATTTCGGAGCTTCACATTCCTTTGTTTCAAATAAGTTTGTGGGTAAATATGGGTTACCTATATCCTCCTTAGTCAATCCTATGATAATCTATTCCCCGGGCTCGGAAATGAGAACTAACTCTCTATACCCAAATCTTACCCTTGAAATATCCGGAGTATCCTTCCTGGCAGATTTGATAGTCTTGCATTCCTGAGGTTTGGATGTAATTCTTGGAATGGACTGGCTAGCCAAGAATCATGGACAAATAGACTGCACCAATAGGTCTATCACCTTCACCAATGAACAAGGAATTTTAGTTGAATTCAAACCCAAGACCTGTACCAAAGGAAGTTCCATCCTCACCAGCATGAAGGAAGTAAAACTTGAAGACATACCTGTAGTACGAGAATACCCCGATGTTTTCCCTGATGATCTACCTAGCATGCCACCGGATAGGGACATAATGTTCTTAATTGACTTAGTCCCCGGGACAGCCCCAATCTCGAAGCGACCCTACAGAATGTCGGCCAATGAGTTAGCAAAGCTGAAGAAGCAAATTGAGGAATTGCAGAGCAAAGGGTATATCCAACCCAATTGATCACCTTGGGGAGCACTAGTACTATTTGTCAAAAAGAAGGACAATAGTATGAGAATGTGTGTGGATTACAGATCGCTCAATGAGGTGACAATCAAGAAAAAGTATCCGTTAGCCAGGATCGACGATCTGTTTGATCAGCTGAAAGGAGCAAGTGTCTTCTCGAAGATTGACTTGAGATCCAGCTATCATCAACTGAAGATTAGACCAGAAGATATTCCAAAGACAACTTTCACCACCAGATATCAGACCAAAAGATATTCCACAGAAGTCACCATCAAGAACAAGTACCCGCTGCCCCGAATTGATGATTTGTATGATCAGATGAAAGGAGCCAGAGTGTTCTCAAAAATCGACCTATGGTCAGGTTACCATCAGTTGAAGATTTATCCTAAGGATATCTCGAAGACCGCTTTCTCAACGCGATATGGACATTATGAGTTCTTAGTTATGTCCTTTGGTCTGATTAACGCACCTGCATATTTCATGAACATGATGAATAAAGTATTCATGGAATACCTGGACAAGTTCGTAGTTGTGTTCATTGATGATATTTTAGTTTACTCTAAGTCAGAGGAGGAACACGCCAAACACCTGATGTTAATCCTGGAAAAACTCAGAGAGCATTAGTTGTATGCCAAGTTCAGCAAGTGTGATTTTTGGAAGAAGGAAGTTGATTTCCTTGGTCATGTGATGACAGTCGAGGGAGTAGCAGTTGACACCGGTAAAGTTAAAGTAGTGTTACATTGGGAGCAGCCCAAGATCGTAACTCAGATTCGCAGTTTCATGGGAATGGCAGGATATTATCGCCGTTTCATTGAATGATTCTTATCGATTGCTAAGCCTCTTACGCAATTGTTGAAGAAGGAGAAGAAATTCACTTGGTCCCTAGCTTGTGAAGAAAGTTTTCAAGAGTTGAAGAAGCGATTGACTTCAGTACCAGTGTTGATTCTGCCAGATATTCGAAAGGATTTTGATATCTATTGTGATGCTTCGCGTTAGGGATTAGAATGCGTCCTGATACAAGAAGGAAGAGTTGTCGCTTATGCGTCAAGGCAATTAAGACCTCATGAGGAGAATTATCCTACCCATGATCTGGAATTAGCCGTCGTAGTACACGCTTTAAAGATTTGGCGCCATTACCTCATCGGTAACCGCTGCAAAGTTTACACAGATCATAAAAGCCTGAAGTATATCTCCACTCAGTCAGATTTGAACATGAGACAGAGAAGATGGTTGGAACTGATCAAGGATTATAATATTGGAATCCACTACCATCCTGGTAAAGCCAATGTAGCTGCAGATGCTTTGAGTTATAAGAGCTACTGTAATACTTTGGAGGTAAAGGAAAATTGCCCAGAACTTTATGAAGAATTTCAGAAGCTAAATCTAGAAGTTGTATCTGAGGGATTTGTGGCCAGTTTGGAGGTAAAGTCTACTCTGGAGAGGCAGATTCGGGAGGCCCAACCAAAGGATCCCGTGCTGTTAGATATCAAGCTCAAGATGGCAGAAGGAAAATTTAAAGATTTCACCAGAGATGATCAAGGTGTACCTTGGATTAATGGACATATATGCGTACCAGATGTTGATGGTCTAAGGTAGCTAATATTAAAGGAAGCCCATGACTCAAAGTATTCGATTTACCCTGGAAGTACTAAGATGTATCAAGACGTTAAGAATAAGTTCTGGTGGCCAAATTTGAAGCGAGAAGTCGAAGAATACGTTGCTTTATGCGACGTATGTCAGAAAGTAAAGTCAGAACATCAGAGACCAGCAGGTTTGTTGCAACCCCTGAAGATTTCAGAATGGAAGTGGAAAGAGATCGGAATGGATTTCATTACCGGCTTACCCAGAACTCAATCGGGTTATGATTCTATTTGGGTAATCATTGATCGTTTGACTAAAGTTGACCATTTCCTGCCTATCAAAACCACGTACTCAGGAGATCGCCTTGCAGAGTTGTACATGGCCAGAATTGTCAGTTTACATCATGTGCCCAAGAAGATAGTGTTAGATCGAGGATCCCTGTTCACCTCGCGTTTTTGGCAAGGTTTACATGAAGCATTGGGTACCTATTTGAATTTCAGTACTGCGTATCATCCCTAGACAGATGGACAGACTGAAAGGGTTAATCAAATATTAGAAGATATGTTGAGGGCTTGTGCCCTAGCTAATGCTACCAGATAGGATAAAAGTTTACCGTATGCAGAATTCTCGTACAACAACAATTATCAAACTAGTCTACAAATGTCACAATTTGAAGCTTTGTATGGCCGTGCCTGCAGAACCACTTTGAATTGGTCAGAAACATCTGAACATTTGGTATTTGGGCCAGATATTATTCAAAAAGAAGAAGAGGAAGTGGCCATGATCAGAGAAAGATTGAAGATAGCTCAGTCGAGGCAGAAGAGCTATGCTGATAATCATCGTCGTGATCTCAGCTTTGAACCCGAAGATTTTGTTTATCTTCGAGTTACTCCACTCAGAGGTGTTAGAAGGTTTTATACCAAAGGGAAGCTTGCCCCTAGGTATGTTGGTCCGTTCAAGATGTTGGATCACCGTGGAGAAGTTGCTTATCAGTTGGAGCTACCGCAGTCATTAGCAGAAGTACATGATGTTTTTCATATCTCGCAATTGAAGAAGTGTCTTCATGTGCTAAAAGAACAAGCCCCGTTGGAATTAATTGACTTGAAAGAGGATCTCACTTACAAAGAGCAGCTAGTCACGATTTTGGATGTCACAAAACGCCGCACCAGAAGCAAGACCGTTCGTTTTTGTAAAGTTCAGTGGAGCAACCACTCAGAAGGAGAAGAACCGTGGGAGTGTGAAGAAGAGCTGAAAGCCGAGTTTCCTAGCCTTTTCTCTAGCTAGCCTAAATCTCGGGGTCAAGATTCCTTTAAGGGGGGAGGTTTGTAACATCCCAATTTTTTTGAGCTTTAAAAATCTTTCAAATAGTTAGTAGGAAGAAAATTCACTATTTGGGATTTTATTTGAATTTAATTCAAAGCTTAAACATGGACTTTAGTGTCAAAACAATTTAATATGATTAAAGTCAATAGCAACAAGTGTCAAAACTATTTTATTTGGATTCTATGTGCTCAGATATATATTTTTAGATTTTTCTAGAATTGTTCAGAGTTCATTTGCTATTTGAATTTCTGCTATTTTCTAAAATAGAAAACTAATTAAAATCTCAGTTAAAGCTCTTGGGCTGAATCCCTTAACCCTAGCCCAGTTCTCCCTCGCATTGGCCCATTTTCGTAGCCCAGCGTCTGCGCATGCCGCCACTTCCCATTGACATGCGAGCCCCGCATGTCAGCCCCTCACTCCTTCTCGCTACGCAACCCTTCTCATCAACCACCATTGGATCATCCTTGAACGGCCCGGTGAAGCTGGGCTGTTCGGACAACCCGAACGTCCAAAGCGATGCGAGCCATTCGATCTGCTCTTAATGGTCCGATGAAGAATTGAATCGTTCGACGGTCCGAAAGTTCATATCATTTTGGATCGTCCGATCAAGAGTTCACGGTCAGATCAAGTTGAGCCTTTGCGCCCGCGCTCTTTGTCTCCGACCAGTGGGCCCCGCAACCCCTTCGCCTTTGTGCCACCTTCGTCTCCGTGCGCGTGTCCGCTGCGTCCGCCATTGCCACCCTCGTAAGCTCCATCCGACAACATGATATTTCCATCTGAACCCCTTCTCGAAACCACATAGAATCCATATCCTTATATCCCCGCATATTTTTGGATCACGATCTTATCTCGGATTCCTCTCCATCTCCTATTCTATTGCGTGTTCGTTTCGGACACCATTGAACCCCACCACCTACACCACCTCGTGTCGCCCCGGACCCTATAAATAGGACCATCGGGATCGCTAGAGCGACCGCACCAAAAGCCCTCAAGTCCCCGACCCTCTAGAGCCCCAACGCCGCCGTAATTCCTCATCTAGGGTTTTCGGCTGAGCTTTTGCATCTTCGGATTTCACCGCTGCTAGTGACGTCCTGCCCCCGTGGAGCACACCGTCGTGATCAACGTTGCTGGAGCTACCTCCTGAACCTACCCACGTTGCCGGGGCACCACCAGAGCCCTCTCCCGACTACAACCGTAGCTTTCCACCACTTGACTAAGTGATTATGAAACTATGTGATAAAACTATGTGTACTGTGTACTATTACTCGTGAATGGCATATGTTGCACTTAACCAACAGGGTGAGAAAGGATTTAGACTGAGGCAAGTGGTGGATACTGTGTGATATGGTGGAAGCTATTTTGGATGTCTTGCCTTGATCAATTAAGGACTTAATTTTGTGCGCTATTGAACTAAGCCTTACTGATGGGACGGGCCTAACTTAGTAAGTTATGGAATCTTTGCATTGACAACTCAGGTTGTAGGTTAGGCTCTGTGTAAGGATGGAGGTATGTATTGTTGTGGTAGGGTGCACATCGCGGGACGATTCGTCGCATCCCTATCCAACGGTGTGTGTTATGCCAAGGCACTGTGTTAGGATTGGCATAGTGATTAAGCACACTGGGAGTGTCAATGTTGAGATAAAGTTTCTGAAAGATTTTGTTATGATTAGTGCTAGCTACACTAGTTGTATCATGTGGGTAAAGTGTACAAACTCTGCAGAGTGTAAATTAATCTATTCGAATAGCCGTGTCCGCGGTCATGGACATGCTCGGGGATTTCATACGAGGGGTAGTTTTCATAAAATGTTTGGGATGGGAGCTATGTGATCTAAGTCATATGGCTGTGTGAAATAATCTGTTTAGCTTTGTATCTTTGTGAAAATAACTGTTAAATTATTATTATTATTATTATTTGTTTTGAATTATGCTTTCAATCCATTATTGTATTCAATCGCAAATATTGTATTTCAGCAAAAGAACCACATAAGCCATTTCTTTGGAATAAGCCCGCATCTATAAATTGCATTCTGTGGTATGACTTGCGAGTACGGTTGTGTATTCACGCTTGTTGTAAAACTTGCGCTCAAACCTACAGAACCGGAGGAGTCTTCACCTGCTTTCGAAGAGGAGTTCAACGAAGGTTGCTGATCGTTAAGGTCTGGATCCCAGTTGGTTTACCTATGGTGATTGATGGGAGTGCCGCTGTAGTTATTCTGTTTCGCTGCTATTTGTTCTCTGTTAGCCCTACGTGGCTCAAGAAGTTGTAAACTCGACTATAAGGTCAAAACTCTTATTTGTTAGTCAAATTAATTGTTTACTTTATTAATCACTTGTATGGATCGATATTCACTTATGTTGATACTGTATGCACTAGTGTGATCCTAGACTATTGCATTATACACAAGGGGACCCAGACAACTTGGAGTCTTCCAAAACATCTGAGGATGGCCAGTCATAGAAGGACTCATCCTATGTTGCAGGCATCACGTGCTTCAATTACCATGAGGTGGGGCATTTCGCTAGTAAATGTCCAAAGAAGTAGCAGGCAGCGAATCCAGTCAACTCTGAAGTTCCCAAAGTCAACACCATGCAAGCGAACAAGAAGACACAGAATTCTAGAAAAGGATGTCTGTACAACATCTCCACTCAGGCCCTGTCAAATGAGGAGCAGGATGTGGATGACGACAATTCCAGTTGAAGACCTAGCATTTCCCAACTTTCTTTCTAGCCTCTCTGAATCTCGGGGACGGGATTCCTTTTAAGGGGGTAGTTTGTAACATCCCAAGGTTATGTTACCAAAATAAAATTAATAAAGTTATTATTTTATTGGATTTTTCTTAAATTTAAAAGAGTTTTATTGCTTTTCTTGAATTTCCTAAATTTTAAAAGTCAAAAGTAAGATTTATTGAGTTTTTAGAGTTTTATTAGATTTAAAGTTGAAAAGGAAAGTTTTAATTATTTTTTTGGATTTTATTTGCTATTATCTAACACTATTTTGATTTATCAGATTTAAAACAATTGCTAAATCATTAGAAAATCCAAAACAGTCCTTGGGCCTAAACCTCCTCAAGCCCAACACAAATCCCTCGTTCGCACGGCCCAGTCAGCCCGCTCCACCCGCGCCCGCGCATTTATAACGCCAACCAATGTCAGCCGTTGGATCAAAAATGGACGGTCCGATCTTGATGGCGCGTTCAGCGGTCCGAATGTTCCATGCTCTGTGGACCTTCCGATCAAGAATGGATGGCCCGATCAAGATTGCCGATCGGAGCGGTCCGAACGTCCCAATCGATGTGGGCCATTTGATCTAAATCAAACGGCCCAAGCATCACCCCCATTCTTCATCGGTCTGATCGTCCCTCTCTCTCCTTCTCTCTTACGTGTGGGCCCCGCATGTCAGGGTCATCTCCTTCCCTTTCTTTCTTCTTCACCGTGTGCGTCCACCATTGGAGCTCTTCGAAGCTCCGTGCAACCGCCTTATTCTCCCCTATCTTTCAGCGCACACAAGCACATTGTCATCCCCTTATCCCGTCGCAACCACCCCGACCTTATCCCCTCTTCTTCGCGCCCGTTCCGTCGGAAATCCTCAACGGCCGCCACGTTCTTCACACACACAATCTCCTCGCATGGTGCCCCTCGGCCCCTATAAAAGGAACCCCCGGGATCACATGAACACCAGCACCACAAACCCCCAACCCTCTCCACCTCTAAAGCTCCAACGCCGCTGCCATTAGAGTTCCAAGGTTTTCGCCGCCGCCGGCTAAATCTCGAATTGCACCGCCGCCTTCACCTCCTCACCATCGTTGAGCACACCGCTGAGTCCACCGTCGCTTGGACTACCCGGAGCACCCACCTGAGTCGCCGGAGCATGCCCCGAGTCCCTTCCCGATAATAGACGTATCTCATCTTTGCTTGAAGCTCGCCGCCGGCCATCGCCGTCGTCCTCGACCACCCATAAGTGCACCAATAAGTTCGCTTTAGCATTCTCTACGTGTTGGTACCACTCATCATCAGTGAAGCCCCCCCGTTCGCCATCAACCAAGGGAGGGGACCAGAGCTGGTCGCGTGGTCGAACTCTCCTACGACCAGTAAGTCGTAGAGGTGGTCGAGCGATCCAACGACCAGGTAGTCGCAGCGGTGGTCGAGCGTTCCTATGACCGGATGATCAAGACTCCCGAGTACGTGCGATCGAGATCGATGTACGATACTCGTGGAACAGTACTCGAAAACTTCTTTTCGGGTATTTTCTTTAGATTAGATCTTCCATAGGCAATATTTTCCTCATCCGAACTCTGTTTGAGCCCATTCAAATTTCTAAATTCATATAAATTCAAGATCAAGCTATCTAAACCAAAATTATTTAATTTGGAGTTCATTTGAATTTTGTTTTAATTTGGCCTGTTTTCGCGTATAGATTTCAACGACTTCGGAGAGTCAGATTTCGACATCGTTTGAAAACAACTAATTGAACAAGGCAAGTTAAATCTTTGATCATATTTGATTCCATTATTTCAAATTATTTAAATTCTATTTTAAATTATTATTGTATGCTTATTTCTATTCAATGTAATTTAAACTCATGTTTTAAATTTATAGTTATGCCTAAGTCTTTTGTACTGCCAATCTTGACATTGACTTAAACATACCTTGACACCTTATATGAAAATCTAGTTTATGCAATAGTATGAACTAGAACACTTTGGAAAAATATATGCTTAGCCATTCTTAGACCAAAAATATTTGATTTGAGAAAATTTCAGCCAAAAATCAAATATGGTTTAAATTGTATCCATAGCATTGGTGTGCCATGGAAGTTTATAAATGATTTTGAAAATAAATAAATAAAATCAAAAACTGATTTGGACTTGGGCGAATTGGACTGTTGGTGGGTGCAGGTTTATGCACGGGCTCAATTCAACGAATGTTTTGAGGCCAAAGGATTGTTTTGGAAGTCGCCCAGTCAATTAAGGACCGGTCTACGAGTTACGAATTGTAAAGCCCTTCCGTACTACCACAAGTCATGTATGGGCGGGACCTGGCTAACTAATTAGCAATGTTTCAATGTGGGTTGCCATTCGATTGTGTGGGTGTCGTGAAGACTTATTGTTAATACTCACATAGCGCAAGAGGGGTTGTCATTTGGTGTGAAGCCTACGACAACGAAACCTTAGCGGGAATGACTACTTTGAGATTGTGTATTGTAAAGGCCTTGTGATAATAACTTAGTCGCACACCTTCAGAAGTGTGTCAGACAAACATTAAAAGTTGATTATCTCTTCTCAGTAAAGCCCTACAACCTCTGCAGAGTGTCAATCTATTCGAATAGCTATGTCCATGGTAATGGACATGTTGAGCAAAGCCTTTCGCAGATTAGACTTTGGTTTTATTTTCAAAATATTTTGTAAAACAATTTATGACATGGATGGGTGTCCATGAGAAAAACTTATGGGTTGAAACCCCGGGTTGGTGCCCGTGTTTAAGTTAGTGTTAGTTTGGTGCCTACACTAGCTTTATTATTTCAGTTAAAATTCAATTTTAGATATTATAAAACTTGATCTTTTGAACTTAGTATTGTATTTAAAATATCAAATATTGCTTTTGCACAAATGACCTTATAATCCTGCCTTTGATAATATCCATGCATGCATTAACTCTGTTATTGGGTGTAACTTGTAGGCACGGAAGTTGTGCTCATCCTTGTTTAATGCAAATAAATTTCAGAGGAGAAGGACTTTGCTACCGATGTGGATCTCGACGACTAGGCCGCTACCCCAGTCGATTGTGTGTGGCAGATCAGTTGGACTCCACTACTTACTCTACGTCTTCCGTTGTGTTTTTTATTGTTGGCTTGTAAGCTTTTCTTGTAATCAACTCTGTTTATTAATAAAGTTATGTGAATTATGGATGTTACTACATTTATTTACTGTGTGAACTAGCTACTGATCATGAGACTAGTTCAGAAATACATAGAGGATTTGGTGGTGTTACTCCCGGTCCGACAACTCGGGAGGAAGATCTGGATCGGGGATTCAGGGTACGAGGGCGTGCGTGAGGAAGAGCGACCGGCGGTTAGGAAGTGGGAGGCTGGGAGCTGGCCAGCTGGGTATTGCGTATTAGTCTATTGGAGCGAGTGACTAATGACTAGGGTTTAAGATATTGGGGGTGTCCCACCTGTCAGTGTAGGTTGTGCGTAATCTGGGGAAGCGGGCACAGTAGAGCTTACCCATGCTCGCATCCATTTACCCGATGGGTAAGGAATTGTGCCGTTTTCATGCCCGTGGGCAAAGAAAGATGCACATACCCGTCTCCATCAGGGTATTCGCCCGCCGGCACACGGGTAATCGGGCACAATTGCCACCCCTAGTCAGGACAGCTCCACGTTGCTTATCTAAAGTGAGTTGTAGTAGCATACAATACATATTGAGTCGAAACATAGCACCTTTAGATTAACCATTTTACATAAAATGATACGAAAGTATAAGTGGGGTACTATGGGCCTGTTTGGTTTGTGACCTCAGGTGGTCATACCAAAATTTTGGTATTGCCAAAAATCCAGGCAATACCAAAATCTAGGCAAAAAATAGGGTTTGGATCGTAGCCATACTAATTCACGAGCAATGCCGAAATTGACGTGTTTGGATTATAGTCATACCAAAATTTGTTAAAATTGTGACTATGGCACGTGGGTTCTGCATAACATCTAATTTTTTACCCTAAAATATGTTAACATGGGTCTTGTTTTGTTGATAAAATAACAAGGAACACAACGGTTCAAACGGATCACAAATTGGATACTCAGTTTATAAAATATAATCATTTGAAACTTATTAATCAAAAAGGTTTGCATTAAATGCAGCCAATAACTGGCTGCCACCTCATCCACCAAATGGAATTGGCGCTGCCCGGGGCGAGTTTTTTTTCTCGCTCAGAACTTGCCCAAGAAAAGCGCTGAGAAATATTGGCATGCCAAATTTTTTGGTGGCACGCTAAAATTTTGGGCGGCATCAATTCAAACGCTAACCAAATTTTATTGGTATTACTAAATTGGACTGTCTATTCATAAGTTGTTTGAAATTTTCTTAAGTTTAAGTCACTTGTTGTGACCATTGTATCAATATCCAATCATATGACATCTATTGGATCAATATCCAATCATATAACATCCATATGATATATCAATCTCTACACAAATTCAATGGTCACAACAAGTGACTTAAACTTTAAAAAATTAGAGGCAACTTAAAACTAGCAAAACCCTACTAAATTTTTGGTTTGGCAACTTTGGGCTCAAACCAAACGGATTTTGGACTAGGTAAGTAGGTATCTTCACGTGTGAGGAGTAATAATCTAGTAAACCTATTGATAATTGTGGTGCGCGTGTGCACATATGTGTGCTTATGTGATTTGAAGTGCTCCGTGGTGAAAATGTTTTATATTAATTAAATGTCTAGCTGACATGTTAAGAAAAAAAAAGGAAAAAATACCAAAAATTCTAGAAGAGAGAGAGAGAGAGAAATATACTGCCCTGGAATCGGTGGGCCCTAATTGTGGGCAACAAAGCATAACCATCCGTTTTTTTTGGAAGTACACAATTTTTTTAATAAAAGTTGGATCCATTGATTGATAAGAAGTGATTCTATCAACGGCTAGATGGATTTGATAGTCCAACCGGACAATCCACGGAAGAAAGATTCCCAATCTGTATTTTTTTCTTCTTTTTTTCATTACATAGAAGACGCACAAGTACCCACACGGCCACACCACCGTACACACGAACCATATGCGAGTGCCCTCCTTAGCACGCACCTAGAAAGACGGACGTTAGGGCAAATCGTAACCTCACAAAATTTCTACTGAAAGCACATTCGCGTGTGCATGAATGTGGACATCAGAATTTGAACCCTGATGAGTGAAATCGTACACCCACAACTCCACCACCTGGTTCCCCTCATATGTATTTATGTATTTCCTAATCAGAGTCCTGTTCAATAATAAGGTCTTTTGGAATAAAGAACCTCCATCGTATTCTTTCCCTATCTCCAGTAATCCAGGTCTTTTAGATTTGTTAAGAAGAAAAAAAGAAAAATACAATAAATTCTCACAAAAAAACACACACATCCGCCCCTTTAATCGGGGACCCTAATTATGGGCACCAAAGCATAACCATCGGGTTTTTTTTGGAAGCTGCACAATTTTTTTTTTCATAAAAATTAGATCCGTTGATTGATAAGAAGTGATTCTATCAACGGCTAGATGGATTTGATAGTCCAACCGGACGGTCCTCGAAAGAAAGATTCCTAATCTGAATTTCCTAATCAGAGTCCTGTTCAATAATAATAAGGTCTTTCGGAATAACGAACCTGTCCGAACCTGCATCGTATTCTTTCCCCATCTCCAGTAGTCTGGGTCGTGCAAGCAGTATCGACCAAACACGCTTCCGCACTGCTTCGTAGCATTGGCGATTCACACAGGCTAGGTGTGTATTGGGATCGGATGCTCTCTCAAAAAGCGTCAAGGTGTTGTTTCGCTTGTGTGCGTCAGGCAGAATGTCCACCGTTTCCTCCGTGCGATGCATGATGGCCTGTTTGTGTGCTCCTCGTTCTTTCATGCCTTGGTCCTTGCACAAGGATCCAAAATTGATGCCATAGCTGAGGCAACTTTTCTGTTGTTTGGATGTGAATTCTTGTCTACCCCAATTTGCTTGCAAGGACTTGTAATTTCAGTTTCTTCTGTAGGTCTGTAGTTAGCTGCACATTTGTTCTTTTCAGCAAGGTGGAATAGCAATCCTTCGAAATTTTTTTTTCTGTTCTAGAGTTCCTAGATCTTCTTAGCTTCTAGGCTAAGTAATAGCGCTTATAAGATCAATTCTTTCAAGGCGAAATTAGCTACAGGACACTGAAGTTTTGTGTCCTTAGCTAGCAGTCATCTAGAAATCACGTCTTGGCTAAAAGATATTCAAATTTTGTGGATATTAGCTATAGGACACTGAGATGAATATTATATTATTATCCGTTGTGAGAGGAGTGAGAAAACACGCAAAATATCGATTTTGCCCTTCTGGTATCATTTCCTATTCTTTCTTCTCTTCCCTTCTTCCCCTCCCACCGCCTCTTGCCTCCTTGGGCCGGCCTTGCACTGCCTCACTGCTGCCTCCTGCCTCCTGTCGTGCTACTGTCGTTGCCACCGCCGTGGCCCCCCACCGCCAGCACTCATCTTCCTCTCTTCTCGCCGGTACACGACCACGTCGCGGTCATCTTCTTCAAAGCTGGCTGCCATTCTACCACCCGATCTCCCCCTCCGGTGAGATTGTTGCAAAACCACTCGCGTCATCTCGTGTTTCAGCATCCCATGAATATTTCCCCTCAACTCCCACATCTAATCGTGCAGCGAAGCCGTCAGAATGCGTCGTCTTCTCCAAGTCCGGTTTGCCGCCTCACCTTTTCGATCTCCCTCTCTGGTGAGTCCCCTGCCATGTTGTTCGTGTCACTATGTGTTCAAGAACCTCCTCTATCCATTACCCACCTCGTCTCGATCAATGCATCAATGTGGACTACCGCCATCGCCGCCCCATCTTCTCCAGTGTCGACCGTTGTCGCCCTGTCGCCTCGGACCAGCTTCGGTCGTGCCAATAAACCCAGTGGCTTCCCCTCGCCGTCGTCATGCCTGTGCGCATGCCACCTTCCAAAGGTCGTCACCGGAGCACCGTCGCTGCAGTCGCTTGTGCCTCGGCCGCCGCCCAGCTCTCCGCTAGTGCCGCCGTGCACCCTCGCCTACGACGCCGCTTCCCATCACCTCCCTGGGACCCCTCCAACCCATTTTGGCCATCATCGGCGACTCCCACGCCGCCGGCGTCACCTCCCATCGCCTCCCCGGGAATCCTCTGTTTTCTCTCTCTGTTCTTATTGTCTTCTCTATTTCACTGATTGCGGGGCCCACTCGTCACAGAGGGAAGGGTATAAAGGTTATTTTGTAGTGTTTCTCTCTCCGTCACATCGGATAATAATATAATACTCGTCTCAGTATCCTACAGCTAATATCCACAAAATTTGAATGTCTTTTGGTCAACACACGATTTTTAGATACCCGTTAGCTAACGACACAAAAGTTCAGTGCCCTGTAGCCAAGTTTGCCTTCTTTCAATGGTCAATCTATCCATTAGAATGAGAATCTGGAGAAGAACCACTTTCTGGGGTTCCGTTTATCCAGGTTTAGATCTTGAGACTATAAATTGTCCATAGGGAGTGCAATCAGCGTTCTTCAGTAGCAAGTACAGCCGTTGGTCTCTATGAGGGCAATCGAATTTGTTTGGGATTTGGGGTTGGATCAGGGACATGAAGCTTGTACTTGGAATTCATGTTTTTGCAGGTAACCTTTGGTATAAATTATAATAGCAGTTCCTTCTTTTGTGATTAGTTGAGGACCTGAGGTTATTGTCAGAAAAGGTAAAGGCTGCTGATATGTATCAATGTATGGATATACCATCATGCAGTGTATATTTGTTGGAGAACTCAGTTAAACATAGATAGTAATTTTACACTTGTCGAAGCAATATTTATTGCTCTCCTTGTTGTGACTGGCTGGTTTGTGCTTTTACCAGTTTACTACTAATCTTTAGGGCTATTATATTCTTCATTTATGCCTCGATGTATGTATGTCTCCTACGCATGGTACATGTTGACGCTACTGTTTTGTTTATGATGCATTTACTCTACTGAACTGTTTTAGTCTCTGTAGTAGGTTTGCATCCTCTGTTTGATTTATGGCTCTGGATGTAAGAACTGGAAAACCTTGGATGTTTGTTCCTCTGAAACAGAGGCTGGAGGCGATATGGTATAAGCCTTCGTAATTGAAAAAAAAAATGGTACGTGTTGACGCCTGGTCCCGTGGCATCTTTCCTGGGATCGTTTTGGCGCTAAAGGTCGAGTGAAATGAGGCGAAACGGTTGCTTGAAGGGCGCTGACGATGATAGCAGAAACTCCGTCCGCCCGCCGGCGATGTGGTTTCAACCGCGCCAGAGAACTAGATGGACTAGAAAAATTCGAGGTGCCACGATAGCATATGCGTCGTCAAAGATCAAACCAGATCAGAATGACGGGACATCTTTACATCAGTTGGCTTATAATTTTGTGTTCCGGATGGTGGGGATGCTCCTGCAAGGAATTCGTGCCGGCAACGTTCCAGTCTTGTTGTTGTTGTTTTTTTTTTTTTTTTTTGAAAAAGGGATTTACCTAGCTTTTGTAGAAAGCTAATCCAAAAACAAAGTCCAGTCTGAATACAAAGAAACCAACCAAGCTGGGGCTACCAGCTAACACTAGAAACTGAACCCACGAACTGATCCAAAGCCTCACAGCCTAAGCAAACCCAACAGGGCAACAACACAGCAATTACACGCTTATCACACACGATCATCAGAACAGAAAACACTTAACCAACTTTCTACCAAAAAAACTATGCTATCCAGCTTCGTCCGCAACTCCTTTTTGGTCAGCACCCGCCATCGCTGCAAACAGGACAGAAATTTGAAAATCACTTCGTGTGGATGAGAAGGGAAAACTTCCTCAAACACCCACTTGTTTCTGATTTTCCATAACGTCCATATAAGAGCTGCAAAACTGATAAGGGCAAGATGAGAGTTAATAGCCCCCCAAGAGTCCAGCCAACAGCGATGAAAATCATCAACTGAGACAGGGCTCCTCAGCCACCAAAAATCTCTCTGGAACAGGCCCAAGCAAATTTAGCTAAGACACAATCAAAGAAAATATGGTTCACATCTTCCCTAACCCCACACACAACACAATTAGCATTGCCTTTCCAGCCTCTAGCAATCAGTTGGTCAGCCGATTGAATTCTACCTTGATAAACTAGCCAAAGGAAAATTTTAACTTTCAAATGAATTCTACTAGACCACAGCCAATTCAGTCTCTTATTAACCACCCCCCAAAGGCCAAATGCCTATACAGCGATTTAACAGAGAAGAGACCATTCTTTTCTAACCCCCACCCCACCTGATCCTTATTCGAATTGAGCCTTACATCACTCAGATCAGATTTAAGACCTACCCACATAGCTTCCTCCTTCCATCCAAAACTCCTGGTAAACTCAACATGCCAAATGCCATTATACATGCAATCCGAAACCTTAATATCCGAATCAGAGCAAATGTCAAATAACAGATTGTACTTAATCTTTAACGGACAAGTACCTAACCAAACATCATGCTAGAAAAAAACAGACCTCCCATTCCCAACCTGATAAAAAGCCCCCAAGTTGAAGAGATGCTTCACCTTACAAATAGATTTCCAGAACTGAGAGGCTCTGTTATGACTAGCTCTTCTGAAATCACCCCTAGAAAAATATTTAGCTTTTAAAATCCTAAACCAGATCTCCTCATTAGCTCGGCTGATCCTCCAAATCCACTTACTTAACAAGCAATCATTCATCAAACTAGTATTCATCACCCCCAAACCCCCAAAATCTTTAGGAATACAAACTGACCTCCAATTAACCATGTGATATTTAAACTTGTCGCTGGCACCCCTCCAGAAAAATCTGGAACTAATACTATCCATCCTCTTATGAGTCATCTCACTCAGCCTATAAAAGCCCATAGTGTAAATTGGCAAACTACTAAGACAACTGTTAGTCAGGATTAATCTACCTCCCGAAGACACAAGATTATTCTGCCAGTTATCCAACCTTTTCCCCGGCTTGCTCAGGATTTTGCCTCCAGCTTTCTGAAAAAGATGTCTTGCTCCAATATCAATACCCAGATAAGTAAGAGGGAGAGCACCCAGCTTACAATTGAAATTATGAGAGACTCTCATGGCATCCAACTTACTCACCCCAAAGACAAAAACTTCACTTTTATGGTAATTGATCCTTAACCCAGATAACCACTCAAAACACAATATAAGTTTCAGATTAAGGATATACTTGTCTTCACATTCAATCATTTATACTGTGTCATCTGCATACTGCAACAGGGACACTCCCTCTGGAATTAGGTGAGAAATCACCCCTTTAATAAGGTCATGCTCCTGTGGTCTAGCAATCATAACTGCCAAAGCATCAGCAGCCAAGTTGAACAACAAAGGAGATAAAGGATCTCCTTGTCTCAAACCCCTATGAGTGGAGAAGTAATTGCCCACTGAACCATTAATATTGATGCTCACTTTTCCCCTCCTCACAGAACTCATAACCCAGTTGATCCATTTATCAGAAAATTTCTTCCCTCTCAAGACACCCTCCAAGAAATCCCAACTAATCTTATCATAAGCCTTCTCAAAATCCAGTTTGAGAACAATACCTTTCTTTTTAGTCACTCTTAGATCATGCAAAATCTCATGCAGAGCCACCACCCCATCCAGAATATGTCTCCCCTTGATAAAGGCAGATTGGTTCACACTAATCACTCTATTAGCAATCCTGCCTAGTCTAACAGTAAGAAGTTTAGTTATGATCTTAAAGCTCACATTCATCAGGCATATAGGCATGTACTTCTTGATTGAATTAGCACTAGAGACTTTAGGAATTAGAGTAATCACCCCGTAATTTAACCTCTTAATGTCCAATTTACCAGAAAAAAATCCTCAACTAACCCCATGAATTTCTTTTTAATCACCCCCCAAAAGGTCTTATAGAAGAAGGTAGGAAAGCCATCCGGGCCAGGGGCCGAATGATCAGGCAGACTTTTAACAACATCCCAAACTTCCTTTTCAGAAAAAGCCTGCACCAGACTAACATTATCCTCCTCAGAAACTTTGTCAGCCAAGCCCCAAAAATCCTCAGCTAAATGAACACACTCCCTTCTCTCAGAACCAAACAAACCCTTATAAAAATTGTGGATATGGTTTCTAATATCACTCTCTTCTGAGAAAACTCTTCCGTCCTCTTCTAGGTTGAAAATAAAGTTTTTCCTTCTCCTTCCATTAGCATAGCTATGAAAAAATCGGGTATTAGAATCCCCATGAGTAGTCCATTTCACACAACCCCTTTGCTGCCAAGATCTTTCTTCCAACTCATACAGTCCTTCTAGCTCCTTTTCTGCGTTATATCTGGAAACTCACTCCTCAGCCGATAACCCCCCTTCTCTGCCCTACAGTCAAGATTGCTAATTTGCTTTAGGATCTTGTGTTTCTTCTTCTTGTAAACCCCATTGAAATTGGCTCCCCAACCTCTTAAGAACCTCCTAAAAATGGCTAAACTCCCCACCCAATTATCGAGAGAGTAACAAGCTTCAGGGGTGTTTACACTGATCTCATCCCACTTTTGCGACACCATTTCATGAAAACCTTCCTGATAAAGCCACTTTTGCTCGAACATGAACCTCCCAGAAGTAATCACTTTGTCGTCCCCAGTATTTAGGACAATAGGACTATGGTCTGAACCCACTCGGATCAAACTACAGACATTACAAAGCGGATACTGCGCTTCCCAGTCAGTTGACACTAAGACTCTATCCAGGTGCACCATAATAGGACATCTTTGCTTATTAGTCCAGGTAAACTTAGGACCACTTCTTTTAATCTCCAGCAGTTTATTGTCGGAAATAAATTCATTAAAGCTATCCAACAGAGGAAGATTGACAACTTTAGAACTTTTATCCTCAACTCTCTTTATCAAATTAAAATCACCCCCCAAGACAATAGGAAGACTGAACCTCTGAATTTTGATGTGAAGTTCCTCCAGAAAAACCTGGGACAAGTCGTGATTAGCAGGCCCATAAACCACCACCAGTTCCCACCTGAAATTGTTTATTCTATGCCTAACCACCATACTCACAAAGAATCTGCCGTGATCCACCCCTTCAATGTCTAATTTATCCTTTCTCACCCCAAGCAAAATACCCCCAGAATGGTCAATGGCTGGGATCCAGTTCCAGCCGAAAACCCCACACCCAGAAATTTCCTTCAACTCTCTCACAGTAAAATCTTTTCGAATGGTTTCCTGAGCCCCACTACATCAAATTTCTCCTTACTAATCAATTCTTTCAACTATCTTTTCCTAGCAAGATTACCCAGTCCTCTAATATTCCAGAAAAGGACTTTCATGTTTTCCACCTTCTGGAAGAGAACCGCACCTTTGTCATCTTTCCTTTAATCCTCTTCTGAGATTTCCCACTCACACACCCCCTGTGTTCATTCTCAGAAGACTCCCTGTCGGGTTTTACATCCCCATCTCCTTTATTCTCAACCTCACCAGAATGCTGACCCTGCGAATTTTTGGAGGCCAGCTCAATCTCTGCTTTAGCAATCGCTGCTCTAGCTACTTCACTCGCTTGGAACGCAGAAATCACCCCTTTAGCATCTTCACTATGTGAACCCAAAACGACACCACATAAAGACGCAACATTTTCTAAATAATCAACAGGAGCATCATTGAGGATAGTAAAAGCATTGCTAGTAGACTTACCTTGGTAATCCAGATTCTGTATAGACTTCAGCATTGAAGCTTTTGCCTGCATGGGGATCCCTTGGTCTTGAATACGGGAGCTTTTCCGGAGCGCTACCGGAGGCTCCTTAAACTTACTTTTAACACATTTTTTCTTAGATAAAATCCATTCATCATGAGTTCCTTTTTTACTGTGAGAGGCCATCCCCTCCTCCCGATCATCCCCTCTGACCAAGCTCCTAGCTTCTTTACTCAACTCCACCTGACTACCGATATCGACCATCTGAGACAGCCCCCCACAATTACCAGACAACTGTCCCAGAAAGTGATGACCCCCCAGATCCACTCCCAAGCTAGCTCCATGAAGATCCGGCTTATCTAACCCCAGAGGTTTTTGAGGAGCAGGAGTCTGTAAACAAGGCCAAAGAGAGGCGTCCAGCATAGTCGGCCCATCTTTAGTATGTACCACAATGTCAGTGGAAGCAATGTGGATCTCCTCCTCTCCAACAAGCAAACTCCTACCTCCAGCATTCTCAAGCCCCTCCGGCCTAACAACCAGCTCCCTTGAAAGAGAGGGAGGAAAACTATAGTCTAGAGGAACAATGGCCAAAGCTTGACTATCTCCAGAATTATGCAATTCTAGATCGCTCTCATCATCCACATCAACATTCATCTCATCTTGATGTCTTTTTGTATGCTGCTGAGAGTCTCCTTCGCTTTTCTGTTCCGAGGTCTGAAGCTTCTCACCCCCATACTTCGCAGCCATCTTCTCCCATTCAGTCTTGTGAGAACTCCCATAAGAATCTTCTTCCTTGTCATCCTCCTCATCATCTTTTCTGTGAAAACGAGCTTTATTAAAATGGTCACAAACAGGGACTCCCTTCTTCCCTCCTCCTCCTCCTTCCCAGTCTTGTTGTTCTGGCTCCAGCGAAGCGGGCAGCTCGTGCTTGCATCTCTAGCGACGCCGAATGCCTCCCTTCTTTCCTCCATACATTACATCTTTTTGTGTTGATTCTGGTGGCATTGGTGCCCGAAGTGGAGGCGGCAGTGTGTGGGTACGGTGGCATCCCCTATGGTTTGGTTGGGACTTGGGTAGGGAAAGGAGAGATGCTATAGTGGAGATTCAACGGTCTAAAATTCGACTGATTTGAAAGAAAAAAAACAATTAGTTAATCATGATATGAATAGTTCACATCTATAGTTCAAATTTAGGCCATTAACTGCCAGATGATCCAGAGCATCAGTGTCGGACCCAAGATTTTCAGGATAGGTATTCGAAGTTACAAAAATATTGATCAGAATAGAACATAAAGATCCACGGTAATAATAATGGAAGTATTAATTGTTTGTACCGGAGATAACATCTCAATTCTCAAATAATTCAAAGAAATTAAAAATTTTAAAAAAATTACAATTTAACTCGACGGTGCTTCATGCCTTGGAAGCGAGATATGACGTCACCGTCCTTAACTTGCAGGAAAAATTCTCGCTCAAGAAATGTGACCAGGCAGTCATTCAAGTATTGCCCACTCATTCTATTTCTTAGCTTATTCTTCGCATACTTCATTGAAGAAAATACCCTCTCAACACTAACAGTTCCTACGGAAAAAATTAGCACCAATTTGAGAAGCTTGTAAATAATTTTATAATGGAGGCTCTTCTTTGATTGAACAAGCACAATTGATAACCCGTCAAGGTTTTTTACTTTTCTAAACCTTTCATCTCTACGCATATCAGTAATGAAGTGCGTAAGTTGATAGGGAAGATGTATCAATTCTGTGTTTGAGAAATCTTTAAGATAAAACTGAGCAAACCTAACCAAGTTTTCCTTGTCATAAACAGCGAATGAATCAGCAGGATTGCATGAAGACATGCAAAAAAGCAAATTCGTGTTTACCTCATCAAACTTGTCATTAAGCTCTTGAAGATGTCTATCAATGACATTTAAAAATATTTCAACATGGAAGCAATGGAGATTCTTGATATTTTTGAAGAACATGTTGGATCTTGCAACCGGCTTATAGAAACCATCCATTTTAGCAACTTTGATGTCATGCTTCACACAAAATAAAGTGACATCATTAAGAAAAGTTTCACATCCATCATCCTCCCGTAATAACTGCAATTGAGTCTTTGTCAAATACATGAGATCAATTACATTAACAATATCTTGATCCCTCTTTTGCAAAGCATTGCTTAAGTCATCTGTGTACCCAAATATGGTTAGCAACAAGTGTGCCATGAAAATAGACTCAAATGATGTCAACATAGTTTGAGTTTGTATAGCCTCTGTGCTTAAAGTGTGATTGTAACAGCCCTAACTTAGGGTTTGTATTTCCAATGTAAAATTTTGAGGAGGAATAAAAACTTTTGTTGCCTCTTCAAATCATTTGGAAGTTTTCCAAATTTTCCCTAGCAATTTCCAATTTTCTAGAATTAAATTCTTGTGAATGGAGATTGTTGTCAGCAGGTTCTTAGCTTTCACACTTGTGATCATCCTCTGAAATTATTTTCCTATCATCTTGATCATCCTATCTACCTCCCTGAATTATTTCACAATTTTTAGATTTTATTTGCTATTTCAAATGGCCAAGTCAAACTAGTTGAAAATCTGGTCAAACCCTAGGTCAGCATGCTTGTGAATTTTCTGCAGAACTTTTCATTGCATAAAAGTTCTGGAAAATTTATGCAATGTTGTTCTCTGTCTCAAGTAGCTACCATAAAAATTTCTGAAATTTTGGAGCTCAGGAGCTACCTTTAAAAATTCTCCAAACTCTCTCACCTTTTAAAACCTCAAATCGAAAACATCGCTTCCTCGGGCCGAACCCAACTCGGGCTCGAGTCCGACTCATACCACTTGACTCGGTCGCGTCAACTAAACGCACCGCGCGAGTCCAATCGATCGTGACCGTCCGATGCAAATCGAACGATCCACGCTTGCGTCGCAACCGACCGTCCGAATGCATACACCAATCTCGGCCGTCCATTTCGGATCCAACGGTCGGTGCGATCATCGATCAAATCAAGCCACCGGTTCGCACCGCTTTGTGAGTCAGCGACGGTGGACCCACTTGTCGCCTTCGTCTCGTCCTCTCCGCGTCTCACCGAGCGCACCGGCGATCACGCATGTGTGCCACGTACCTCGTCGCCGCCACCTATTTGCCCTCGTGTTCGTCCGTGGAGCATCGCGAGCTTTATAACCTCACCGCACTCACTCATTCATCGTTTCTTCGCTATCTCACTTTCTCGCCCGCTCTGTTTCGGCGGCGAAGAGGCGAAGGTAGCGCCATTGTGTTAGCGCCGCCTTGATCCCGCAACCACACCGCCGTGATCCACGCCGACGCCGCTCCATTTTGCCCAACCCGGGTCCTTGGCGTCCATGGATCACGAGGCGATATCGTCGTCTCCGCCTCCGGCTTGCGGCGGTCCCGCGAGCTTGCTAGTTCTCTCGTGAGTCTCTAACCTCGCCACTTGGTCCTCGTGATCGCAATCCTCCTCTCGAGTCTAACGGTGGGCTCGTTTCTATCTTTCGTGCATCGTGGAAGTCGTGCGGGTGTTTCTTCCTCGCGCGGTGTGTTCGCCGCCGTGGCAATTCCGCCGCCTCGGACCTTCTTCTTCGACTTTGTCTTGTGCTTATTGCTCCCGGAGTCGAGGCGATCCCGTGGCGCAACTTCTCGGCCGCCAAGTCATGAGCGCCTTCTGCGAGCCGTAGCTTCTTCTCCGCCTCCGCCGTCGTGGGCCCATCTCCGGCGACCATTGGGCTCGCGTCATCGGCATCAAGTTCGTGGAGCTGCGGTGCACCGTGCGTGCCATCCCGAGCTCGAGCCTCGGCCATTCTCCGGATCCCCACTCGCCGTCGCGCGCGTGTGGGGACTCCGTCGAGCCGCCGTAGCTAAGGTCTAATCCCCTTCTTAAGCTCTAATCGTCTTTTAGTTTGTATCTCTGGCTTGTGGGCCCTTGCTGTTAATCACGTTTAGAAATCCTTTAATCCAGCCCGTTATTTGTTCTCTGAGTCACTGCCATGTGGGTCCATGTTGTCAGTTAGGTTTGTGTAGTTCTGGTTATGCGTTTTCTCTGTTGGGAAGCGTATTTCTCTGTGAGAGTGTTTTGGGTTTGCACTTTAGTGAGCCGAAGACGTATTCTTTGAATACGCCTTCGACGTCACTTTAGGCGGGTGCGCTGTCCTGGTCAGCGTTCGCGCGGCCCATTGTCGATGGTGGGGCTTCTTGTTGTGGTAGAAAAGTATTCATTGCTTTAGTATTTCTGGTTTATGTTTTCTGTTGAGCTGTTAATTCAATTAAACTTGTAAAATGCATAACTAATTCAATTTTTATCCAAATTGCTTGAAACCAGTGCTGTTAATTTTCATTTTAATTGTACTATTTACTGAAATGAGTTTCAACCTTGTATCTGAAGCAAAAATCTGTTAATTAATTTAATGTTGTAGATTGTAATCTCCAAATTAGAAAATGCATATCTCTTCCAATAATTGTCCAAATTCAATGAACCCAACTCTGTAAAATTTCATTTTCAGTATACTAACTATTAGGATAGGTTTTACACCCTGTTTCTGTTCATGAAAATTTGTTAAGTAATTAACTAGTGTTTTGATGTGTTTTTAGCTTAGAAAATTCATGGAACATTATTAATAACTTAAAATGAATTGTTCTCTGTTTCTAAAATTTTGTTATATCATGCTTAGGCTGCTGTGTGAGTTTTGGCATGTTTTGATGTTGTTGTATGTTTGAGTTTTGTCGGTGTTATTCGTTCTTATTTGCTGTTATGTTCGATCGTTAGGCTTCGATATTTGCGGCAACCCTGAGGACGATCCTCCGCAACATATTGAGCAACAGCAGCCAGGCAAGCAGTTTGATCATGATTAATCCCAGTATTTTAAAGTTTAATATTTTGTTTCAGCTGTATGTATGCATCGCTTAATTTGTGTTAAAATGGTTAGCTAAATCCTGTAGATGCATATCCTGTAGGCAAATATTGGTCTCTACTACCTGAGCCTAGGTTATTTGCTGTGATTAGAGGTCGCTGGATGATCTCTTGTCACTTAGTAGATACGATTTTAACTTGCTTAGACATGCTTAGCTATCGGTAGAATCAAGCGGTTATCGACTTTAGTCGGTAACCTTGATCACACAACATCTATTATAACTTTATGTTTCAGCATTTTTGTTTTGCTTATTTGCAAACTAAAATCAAAAACAAAAAAAAAATGATTTAGACGCGGGCACAATGGTAAGATTGGTGTGATCTGTTGGGTGTGACTGGAAAGGTGCCCGGGTCAATTAAGGACCGAACATCTTGTGAGTTTCTGTTATCCAGGCATTTCGGCGTGCTAACCACACTAGAGGGTATGGGACCTCTCTTGACCTAGTACTTTGGCGTGTATTGGTCCCGGGTCGCAGGAGGTCGCAGGAGGGATGGAGGTGGGAGCATGGTAGTTGTCCGAAAAGCTTTATCCTGAGTGGGTAGTTGTCTTTTCGGCTTTACCATGTAAGCGTATGGGTTTCTATCCATACGAGCGGCTCGGGGTTGATGCACAATATTGGAAAAAGTCTCGTAGGACTTAGCTGTGCCGGCATACCTTCGGAAGTGTGCTTTGGCTTAAAGGCGGTCTGAGGTGTGGGTACAGTGGTACACCCTGCAGGTTAAAAACTATTCGAATAGCCTCGTCCTAGGTGATGGACACGCTTGGGTAAGCTTATCGAGAGTTAGACTACAACCTTTTAAAATTAAAACTTGCAGGGTGGTACGAATCTGGGGATTCGTGCTATTGTTGTGGTGACTATTGGGATAGTCACTTCCAGGTTGTTTATCTTTCTCTTTTATTATTATTACCTTACTGTTATTTCAACATTAAAAACGAATTGCAAACTTGCCTTCAAACTGTATTACATTATTGCAAATGAAAATTGGCTTTATGCAAATGAAACATATGACCTCCACCAAACAAGCCTGCATGTAGCATATGAACAGTGCGCTAGTTCACACGTCAGTCTTGCGGGTACAAAGACAATCTTTGTACTCGGTGCTTTGCTTAATGTTTTGTTGCAGAGGAAGAAGGTGAGCCTCGGGGCCTCACTTACGTGAGTCAGTGTTGCCGTTTCGTGGGCGACTAGACTTGGCGGTCCGGTCAGATGCCTTGTGGGTTGGAGGCACACTGATTGGCTTTGTTTATAGCCATCTTATGGCACTTTTGCTTCCGCTGTCGTTCTTGTCTATTTGTGTATCTTGTGGCCTGTCGGCCTATGTCTGTAATAACTCTACTATTTGTTTATCTTCCGTTTGGTAGTGTGGTGTTTGGACTCTATATTTGGAATGGAGTTGATGTCTAATTTTGTAACGAGGTGTGTATACTGCTTTCTGGGAAGTATACATATCTCGAGGATCAGTTTATTTGATTTGTGATGCTAGGACCAGGTGGTTGGTTAAGCATTACAGGCCAAATAAACTGGGGTCCTCACAGTGATCTTCTCCAATCTTTATAAGAACTCGTCGGATTGAAGAATACAAAGAGATGATATGCATAACAGTTTTATAGTGGGATCCCTAACGAGTATCACTCGGCCTACCTAGACCCATCTCCTGATTCAAACCCCATCCAATTTCAATGTCACCCAATTCTAATGCCTCTACAATCCGCTGAACTTGAGCTACTCGAAGCATTTGTATCTTTTTACAAGACATCCCTAGAACATTCAACAAATATGTGAGTTGCTGAAAGAACCAAGCACAATCACCATTCTCCTTAGCAACAACAACAAGAGTTAACTAGGGTTGATGGGCAAAGCAATGAATATAATAAGCGGAAGGAGACTCATCTATAATTAGTTTCTTTAGACCATTAACTTGACCCATCATGTTACTAGCTCCATCATATCCCTGCCCACAGACCCATGTCAAGCTCAATGAATGATCCATAAGCAAAGACTAAATTATTGCTTGAAGTGTCAAAGCAGTAGTGTTTTCAACATGGACAATGCCGAAAAACCTCTCAACAACTCTTCCTTGTTTATCAACATAACGTAAGCAAAGAGCCAATTGTTTCTGTTGGTACACATCACTAGATTCATCAGCAAGTATTGCAAAATAATAATCACCAAGGTCATCTATAACTAGTCTAGTAGTTTCCTTGGCAGAAGAGTTGATGAGGTCTTTCTGTATCTTATGAGAAGTCATTCGACTAGTCTTTGGAGCATTTTTTAGAACGACCTTGTTAACTTCTTCAAAATTTTCTGCCAGCCAATTTAAAAGCTCAAGAAAATTTCTTTTATTTTGTAAGTCTTCACCTTTGTCATGTCCACGGCAAGCAATCCCTTGATGCAAAAGAAACCTCAAGAACTTGAGTGAATATGTCAAGCGAGATTTGTACAAAGACCTCAGTTGTTTGGAGTTTGAAGCAAAAGACTCTTCAAATGATGCGTTAGGTTTAATGAAGAACTCATATTTCTCATGAGCTTCATTGTGGGCACTATTAATACCACCAGCATGTTTGTCAAATCTATCTTTATGGTTTCAATTTCTAAATCCTTCATTCACAAAACTATCTCCACCAGCATAATTAGTTTTATCCTTGAACAAATAACATACGAAACAAAAAGCAGCATTTTGTTGCACACTATACTCAAGTCAATTATATTGGTCAAACCAATTAGCTAAGAAGCGACGTATACCTCCAATATTTCTTTTTGGAAAATCATGTGCCTATGGTTGACATGGCCCCAATGCAATGAATCCCCTTCTCACTGCATCTTGTTCATTGACATCATAGCCTATGATGGGAATTCTCTTTCCGGGATCATGAACAAGCAAATCAACATCATAAATGGCTTCTTCATCTTCTATGTTATCTTTTATGTCTTCTGTTATTGGGGATAATAGGGAGCCTGAGCCTATCTATGGTTCTGTGCTTGTGTCTATCTCCGGTTGGACCAATTCTGTCCTTGGGGTGTCACTATCATTATGTGCGTGTACTACCAACTGCAGCTTATTGGAAGGGGATTCTATCTGGTTCTCATTGGAAGGAGATTCTATTTGGTTCTAAACATGGCTTTTCAATAGGTTTTAGTTCTGGCGTCGAGGTGGATGGTTTCTTCTGTCTCTTTCTAGCTCTCTCCCACAAATATTTCAAATTGACAGACTTCTCCATTTTTCAAAGCTCTAATATCTACAATTCATATACATACAAGATTGAATCATTGAAGATTCAGCCATTCAGGCCACAATTCACTTTAATTTGCATACATACAAGATTGAGAATTAGGGATTTATCAATTTAGGAATTGGGATTACCTCATTACCTGACTCTCAGGCTCTAGAGTCTGTTGAAGACGCCGAGACGGGCCGACAGGGTCATAGCGGCATGGCCTCATGGGGACGATGGTGAACGGTCGATGGGGAATCCGGGAGTGTCAGAGACAGAGTGAGGGAGTCTAGTCCGAAGTTGCCACTCAATAGTCGCCCGGTCACTTGGAGCAGTAGCACCGGCGCACCTCACCCTCGCCTGGTCGCTCAGAGCAGCAGCACCGGCGTGCAAGCCGCCACCATAGCACCCCTCCGCCTCCAGTCCTCGCCTCGCCTCCTCGCCCCTCGGTGGCTTGGTCTGTTGGTGACATGCCCTAGAGACGATCATAGAGATGATTGTATCACGCCTATGCTTTATGAGTTATTGAATAAATATTATTATATTCCTTGAATGAATTATCAGTTATAAAAATCAACAAGTATGTGACCTATTGGTGAAACTCTTTAACTTATATTATGTTGTTCTAAATGTATCCCTGGTCGTATGTTATTGATCGGAATACTAGTGACTTATTGACCTGCACATGTATTGATTGACGACCATGTTTCACCGGTCATAGATATAGGGATATCGAATCAATAATATGAACACATGTTAGAGAACATGGTGTTGGATTGACTCACCTTGAGACACTATTGAGATTGTTATGATTCTATGTGTCATCAGTTGGTCTCAAGTAATGATGATGTATAATCCTTAGACCTGAGATCATCATAGTTTTCTACATGTGTAATAGCACTCTTAGGGGTTGCCAAACGCTGCTCCTTAACTAGGTAGTTATAAAGGTAGCTTTCGGGTATGCTATGAAACATGTAGAGGAATATGACTGGTCGAATATGGGATTTGCCCCTCCTAACATAAGAGGAGAGATATCTCTAGGCCCCTCGACGTAGTCAGATAAAGAAAGTGCGTGACCATGCCACTGGTGGTCGAAGAGTTCGACCATATGAAGTTATCCAATAATCGATCAAGAAAGTATTGAACAGTCCATGGATGACAAAACATCTCACCTGAAGTTCAACCAGATATCATAAGGCAAAGGGAGAATGAACAAGCAGGTCGTTCAGTTCGATCAGACACGGACTAGTCGTATGGATATACAAGCTGGTCGTAGACTGGTCAAACATAATCACTGAGTAGTCGAAACCTGTTCGTGAGGAGTTACAAACTGATCATAACCTAATTAAATTGGTCGTATAGAGATATAATCTAATCACAAGTGATAAGGACCTGGTCATAGATCATATTGTATTAAGGTTTGTCTGATATAATTTGTGTGTATTCAGGAATCGTTATATCCTGCTAGGAACTGCTAACGACTTGTGGTCAGAAAGGGTTTCCGAGTCTCAATCGATTACACATGAACCTACAGAGTCACACACTTAACAGGTTGAAACAAACCTGTTCGGATAGGATCCGTCATGGGTTTTATATAAGGAGATGCTTGATGCTATTAGGGGTCATGCGATACACGTGAGTTGTTCCATCGAAACCCTAGCCGCCATCTTTCCGAGAGCTCTTTTGTGCGAGTTGATGCTAGCACACTAGCGTACAGTGTTCCTTCCCTAGATGTGTGGATACCGTAGAAGCGCCACTGTGATTGCTATTGCGCTTAAGGACGATCTATGACTTCGCGAGGATCGCGATGGTTGCTGGAGAAGACGATCAGTACCGAGGATGATGGACTATGCTGGACGATCGACTACGGTGGACGATTGACTACGACCACTACATCGACGCACTCTTCGTTGGATCAGGCTACTCCAACTTTTCTTCTGCTGCACTGTGTGTTTGGTGGTAACGATCTGTGATCATCTACTTGCTTGGCTTCCTGATTTACATGGTAAATTTTTGAATTGCTAGCTAGTGTAGCCTGCCCTTATCCCTTTATGGTCGCCTCTCGGGGACTCCGGTTCTCGGTTCTCCCTATGGCACCTGCTGATTGCTGTGTGAGAGACAGAGGGAGATTCATATTAGGGATTTAGATTTTAGGGTTTGAGCATTTGAGACTTTGCTGTGTGACGGATGATGAAGATGATATGGGTTGCCGCTTGGGCCTTGGGATATTGAATGAATCAATAGGCCATTCATTCGGGCTGGCAAGTTGGCAAATTTCGAGTGTTGCTGACGTGCCGAGCGCCCGAGCCACTGTGGGCTAGGCTCGGCTGCGATGCGAGGTGCGACTACGTGAGTGGTGAGCATGAGTGTGGTGCCCTAGCGAGACTGTGAGGTGTAGGCATTGATTGAACCCTACTTACAATATATACATGTATTATACCCTATATATACTAAAATTTTGCCCAAAATTTTTGGGTGTTCAGCTGAACACCCATGAACCTAGGTTGGTCCTCTCCCGTAGAGCATCGTTGCCATCCATCTAGGTAGATCGAATGACTGAAATTTAAAGCTGTTTCCAACCCTAAAAATATGTCTTATATTTATTTACAGTTACTCCCCCATTTAATCGCTTAATCAATTCTTTTCTACACTAATATAAAAGTATGAGTTCAAATTTGGGCCATTAACTACCTGAATGATCCGAAGCATCGTGGCCATCCATCAAGCGAATGCCTAAAATTTAAAGTTGTTCACCACCCTAAAGATATGTCTTATACTCATTTACAGTTACCCCCCATTTAGTCGCATATTTAATGCTTTTTCTATACTAATGTAAAAAAGCATCGGTTCATATTTGAGCCATGAACTACCTAGATGATTCATAGCATCATGGACATAGGTCCTTTTCGACCGGATGGCTGGTACGCAAAGTTGTTCCCTACCCTCTAAATCACGCCTTGTATTTAATTTATCTCTACTACTTAAAAATTGGAGTTGACGGTCGTCCGTCCTCCCACTATCTTCCGTGTCCGTTAGATCAACGAGCTGGAAGACCAAGAGCCCGGATTGTTTCGACAGCAACCCTAGTGCATGCGCTGCCCTCCCTTCCCCCCTCCTCTCTCTCTCTCTCACACACACCTCCTGCTCTCGCGCCGCCCTCCCTCCTTCTCCTCCCACTCTCCCCACCCGCGCTGCCCTCCTTCTCCTCTCTTTGAGGAAATGACTTGAAAATTCGATGATTGCACATTCGAGTGAATAGTATACTTTAGACACGTTTCATAAGCATTGCATACTAAAATTTTGGTACAAATATGAGTTACGAGCACATAACTAGTCCCTTAAATGACATGCCACCATATGGAATTAACTCATTGTTTTAGAGCTTCGTATGTATCAGACTATCAAGTATGAAATAATAGATTCGGTAATATTATTTTGAAGCTGACTCATCCTGCCCCCGCCTCGTCGCTGCGGAGGGAGGGGTTGTCGCGCCTTGCGCTGTCCCCACCACGATGTAATAGCCAAAAAAATTATTTTCACGTTAAGCATGTTTTAAAATATTTTTGCCTTGCATTTTGATGTTTGCTGCAATTTAGAAATTCTTAAAATCCTTTTCTCCTTAAAAAGAGTAGCAAAATAAATTTTTCAGAAAAAAAGGAGAGCATATAAAAATTTTGGACTTAATTTTGTTAAATACCAGTTGTGGTTTGGAGCCTCTCCAAAAATTTTCATGGTGGATTGATTGAGTGCTCAAGTGCTGAACTTTTGTCCTCCATGGTGGAATGGCCATAAACCAAATATTGCTTGAATCAATGCAAGCAAGGTTTGCCTCAAGATGAGTTATATCTTGTTTTTGCTCTCTCTCTCTCTCTCTCTCTCTCTCTCTCTGATCCCGTTGGAACTTTCGTGTTCCTTTGGTTTTGATTGTATCTTTTGCTATGATCTACCTTGCTAGAACCTGTAGGAATTGATCTAGGGTCATCTTGACTATCTTCCACTCAAAAGCAAGCTTTTGAATCAAAGTTTGAATTTCCACAGTTTTCGTGCCTTCTTGACCTCATCCAAGAAATTAGTGGAACCTTGGCTTTGATCATCTCGATCATCGATTTGAATAGGTTTCTCACATTCTTGATGAGCTATGTTCGAAATATCAAGAGATTTGGATCTCGGAATCAAAAGTTAGTTCTATTTGAGATCATCTTGGGCTGCTGACCCTGTAGCAGGAGGTCAGACCGAGCCTTAGGTGGTCAGACCGACCACTAGCGGTTAGACCGGCCAGGAGATTTTATCTTCAGGGTTCTCTGCTTTAACCGCATGACTCCCGCTATTTTTTCTTGTGCCTCTGATCATCATGACTTTCATAGCTATTGAAGTGAAGAAGAAGACGAATACCGAGGTGGTGAAAAAGAGTAGTTGGTCATATCCACAACCCCCTCTAATTGTCTTTTCGGTCTAACATCTTGGTTGGTGGTTTGACATTTTGAAGAGGTATTTGATTGTTTTGAAAAAGTTAGGATCTAGATAAAAAAAGAAAAAGCAAAAGAAAAGGTTCGGATCTTATCCTTTTCTGTGAATTTTTCACGCTTTTCTTGGTTTTGAGGAAAAAAGAAAGTTTTGACTTAGTCTGATTTGCTTGGTTCTCAACTTACGAGGTGATGAGCCTGTAAGCTATCCTTTTTTTCCTATGAAATATTCGGTTTTTGCTTATCCTTTTTTCAGATTTGCTAATTTTCAGTTGTCTGAAAATTTTTTATCCATCAGTCACCTACAGTTGCACAGTACTAAACGTAAAATTGTAGTACCAAGTGATGTACAACTTTAGCACATCTCTATTTTAACTTTTAGTTCTATTTGTTTTTCTATTTTTTTATTTGTAGGGTACACCTAGATTTATTTTTGTCTAGTTTAGAATTTTGTTTACAATTTTTTATTTTTCTTGTAACCTTTTTCGTGTTGTTAGATGGAAATCGAAAGGTGGGAACAAGTGATTAAAAAATAATAAATTTTTAGGCAACTTGTTGGAATATTCACATTTATGGCAGATTGTTTCTGCTTCTTATATGCAGATCGTACATATTTAGTATTGACAGCTAGCTGCCTTATTTAGCTCCTAATTAATCTCTATAATCAGCTGCCTTATTTAGCTCCTAGTCAATCTCTGTAATTAGCTGCCTTATTTGTACACCTTGTACTCTATATATACCTAGAGCATCAATGAGAATTGATATCGTGGAATTCTCCCAATCATTTTCCTCTTTCATGGTATCAGCTAAAAACCGATTCTAGCTTTTCCTTTTTCCTCCTCTCTGCTCCCATGGGTGACAACACTGGAGAGGCCGCCGCGGCCGCCGTTGCTGCTGCTACCGCCGCCGAGCGGGAGGCTTCCACTGCTGCTACTGCTGCCAATGCCCCCGTCGTACATAATCCAACTTCCGCACTATCCATGATCAACATGCGCACGCACATCCCCTCCCTCGAGATGCACCCTCCAAACTTCAGCTGCTGGTGTGAACTCTTCACGTGTCTCCTCAGCAAGTTCAGCACCTCCAGACACATCGACGACACCCCTGCTCCTGAGGGTGCCAACCCAGTGTGGCAGGCCACCGACTTCACGGTGCGCTCGCTCCTCTACGCCTCGATCTCAGAGGAGATCCTCTTCATCGTCCTCACCTCGGGCGTGTCTACCTGCGCCATTTGGATGAGCATCCAAGGCCTCTTCCTCGACAACAGGGCCTCGCGTGCGCGATGAAGGCCCGGGGTGGACCGAAGCTAAGAATGTTAGGACCGCCCGACGGCCAGACCTGGAATTGGCCGATCCATGGATTGACCGGGAGGCCGGGGCGATTCCAGGGAGTGCTGGTGCTGTTGCCGCCGGTGTTCTTGTGGCCCTTGCCCTTGTACTTGGACTTGCGTTGGCCACCATTAGATCCTCTGGAGTTCGATCCGGAGGGAGTTGATGAAGACTTGTCTGTGGGGGCGATGAGAGCTGTCGTGGCCTCGAGCTTGCCGATCTTGAGATCGGCTTCCTCGAGCAGGAGCAGAGAGTGGGCTTCCTCGAGCAGGAGCAGAGAGCGAGCCTCAAGGAATGGAGGGAGTGGTGATCTCATCTTGATGATGGAGGCCATGTGCATGTAGTTCTCGTTGAGTCCGCTTAGCAGGGTGAGGACGAGAGTGTCGGGGGAGACCAGCTGGCCAATGTCAGCGAGGGCGTCTGCGAAGTTCTTCAGGCGCTGGGAGTAGGCAAGTATCGAGAGGTCACCTTGGGCCTGATTGCGGAAGTTGGCCTCCAGGGAGAGTGCATGCAAGGCCCTGTTGTCGAGGAAGAGGCCTTGGATGCTCATCCAAATGGCGCGGGCAGACGCGCCTAGGGTGAAGACGATGGAGAGGATCTCCTCTGAGATCAAGGCGTAGAGGAGCGAGCACACCGCGAAGTCAGTGGCCTGCCACACCGTGTTGGTGCCCTCAGGAGTAGGGGTGTCGTCGATGTGTCTGGAGGCGCTGAACTTGCCGAGGAGACACGTGAAGAGTTCACGCCAACGGCTGAAGTTTAGAGGGTGCATCTCAAGGGAGAAGGGGATGTGTGTGCACACGTTGATCATGGATAGTGCGGAAGCTGGATTATGGATGGCGAGGGCATTGGCAGCCTCCCGCTCGGCGATGGTAGCAGCAGCAATGGCGGCCACAGTGGCCTCTCCAGTCCTGTCGCCTATGGGAGCAAAGAGGAGGAGGAAAAAGGAAAGGCTAGAATCGGTTTTTGGCTGATACCATAAAAGAGGAAAATGATTGAGAAAATTCCACGATATCAATTCTCATTTATGCTCTAGGTATATATAGAGCAAGGTGTACAAATAAGGCAATTAATTACAGAGATTGACTAGGAGCTAATCTAGGAGCTAAATAAGGCAGCTAATTACAGAGATTGACTAGGAGCTAATCTAGGAGCTAAATAAGGCAGCTAGCTGTCAATACTAAATATGTACGATCTGCATATAAGAAGCAGAAACAATCTGCCATAAATGTAAAAAATATTCCAACACTTACACATAGACAGTCCTATCTTTTTTCATAGACAGTCCTATCTTTTTTCATACGAAAGATTCGGTTTTTCCTGCGATTTTTTATGTTTCAGCTTTCAAGCCGCAGGGTCTAGGGCGGCAGCAGCAGCAGCTTGAGCTGCTCGACCGACCGCGAGGACGAGGAGAGCGGTGGTGACCATCCGGTGCCATCAGGCGGTTACATGCATGGTTCTGCATTTTCGAACACGTAAATGTTTGTTTCAGATGGTGACTTCGCTGCTCTTGTTACCTCCAATACATCTGGCTGTATGAAGATAGAATTTTTGGTAAATTTATTTTCTTCTGAATAATCCCCTTGCTTATTAACGGATCGAGCTCTGCAGAAGTGCCATATCCGCTAGGGCCAACGAAAATACCTAGTAAGCCCTGGAAAATATGAGCGTTTATATAGGCTAGACATATGACTACAAGCCACCGACATGTATCAAAATGATCATTTCTCCATCATTGTAAGGTGGGGGGCAAGAAGGGAAATATCCCTTCCTGCTCTTCTATATATATGGTCTCAAGGGTATGTAAGAGGTGGCTCTCTCTCATTCCCATATTCATAATACAATGTATTCATTTTGGCTACTCTCACTCAGTCCTCTAATAACAAAAAGTATTACCTATTATCTAGTTACAATAGTTTTGTAACTACGACACAAACACAACTATCGAGCTACGAAAGCCAGCTGACATATTGGGTCTAGCGTTGAAAAATCTTTTTTTTTTATGGATCCTTACTGACGTGTTTAAACATTGCAAAGAAATAAAACATTGAAAGTTCATACTGTATGAAGTATGAACAGATAAACTGATTGTCAATTGTGTTCTGTATAGAAAAGAAAAGACAAATTATAGCCTTCACGATTTGAGTTGCGAAGGAAACCCGAGTTACATTTGTACTCCACCGAAAGTCTGATCTTTGTTCATTCTAATAAATTGTTTTTCTGAATTAATAGGTGGATTTCTTAGGTTAAGGAAAACGATCGGAGAAGGACTTTAGAGGAGATGCATGCTCTATGCGCTGGATGTTCAGAAGTTTGTTAAAGTTGCTGTTTATTTGGTTCCAGCTCTCTCTCATTTCATTGATTCTTATGGAAGATTATTCATAACTTGTGAAGGGAAGTTTGAATATTTGCACTCGCGTGAGGCTAATGGAATGATCTAGAGAACCATAAGTACGCTCCGAGTTGACCAAGTCTATGCCGCATCTGTGATCTATAAGAGTTTATTCGAGGTTTCAGCTTGAGAAGCCAATGAAGAGCCCCCCTTGGGGATCAGATCAAGAGGAAGACGACGCGCTAAATCAAGTTATAACAACTGACACTCGACCATTCTATTGTGTTATGGAATTGTCTGTTGCTTCCATCTGTAAAATACAATGTTATATGCCTCCCTTGTTTCTTTTATACTTGTCAGGTTAGCATCTATAATTAGAGCATGGTTAACTTCAAACTGAAGTGTCGTGTTTCTTGCTGTTAATTGTCATGGCGCTACTCCTTGCAGCCAAAATGATAGAAAGTTTAATGCTTTTATACTGATATTATGTGCTTGTTTTTTTGACACTCATGTCAAATTTTCATATAAATTCTTTTAAACAGCATAATGCCAACTGGTGCAATTTACCTTAAAATGTATGTTGCGATAGTCCCACATTTTTTGTGGAATGGCAAGGGACCTAATGTTGGAATTAATACGGGCTAGGCCCAATTTTAACTCTAATTAATTCCTGAAAAATCCCAAAGACCCATGTGCACGTGCTAAAACTATTTAGTCCCATATGGAGAGTTGAATTGGAGTTACACTACTTTAAAAGGTAGAACGTGGTAACCCCCTTGTGGAATTGGAGAGAGCCAATACACACGCGCGCTCGCTCGCTAGCCTCGCCGAGCCGAGTCGATGCGGGTGCGGGTGCTGCCGTTAATGGCATTAACAAATGACTGGCAGTAACGGTTCAGACTCTCTACGACAGACACCTGATTTTCTGCTATGTCTATATCTGCGCGACTACTACCACGACATCCACGAAGTTCTATACTACATCAACTGCACAGCTACTACCACGGCGTCCACTATACCTGGATCTGGGTATGCCTATCTGGGTATGCCTATCTCGCACTTGTTGTTTACTTAGTTTTATTATCTGTTGTTTACTTGAACATTGAGATAGGTATGCTAGTTTTTGTTCTTTTAGAAATTCGTATATCTATAGTGTTCTTGTATACCTGCTTTGTGAAAATGGCTACAGTATTCTCCAAGATTTATCTAGTACATTCCTGGATTAAAGTAATTCGAAAAATGCTCATATATTCAACAATCCAAAAACCTTATTCTAGGCATTTTTTGTCAACTGGTTTTGCTACTGCGCTAAAACCCTCTGAATTCGATGGTGCGAATTACAAGAGGTGACACACCAAGATGGTGCTTTGGCTAACTGCCATGAACGTTTTTCATGTGGCAAGTGGCAAGCCTGAAGGAACACTACTCCTGAACAGGAGCAAACGTTCAAGGCTGCTGATAACCTTTTTAAAGGTGACGTGATTAGCATTCTTGGTGAGAAGTTAGTTGATGCATACATGGTGATTAAAACTGGAAAAGAGATGTGGGATGCACTCGAGGCCAAGTTTGGGGTTTCTGTGGATACCATGAGGATATGCGCACGATATTGAGATGATGTTACAATTGGCAATGACACTTTTCGTTTGCTATTTCTCGTGTTTTCGGCAAATGTTCAAAGGCTGTCAGGTTCAAGCGGTCTGACCGGCGCTAGTAGCGTCAGACCGACCAGGGCGGTCAGACTGGACAGTGAATGGCGGTCTGACCGGTTTTGTACTGATTGGTGATTCGTTTGGAGAATTGATTTTGGGATAGGTCATATCCATGTTTATCTTTGCATATGTGTTGCATATTGCATGTTTTCACTGACCTGTGTCAAGTTGTGAAGAACTTGTTCCCGGAGACGATTTCTCTGTCTATTGCTGTGCAGGTGTCTTGAAGGTCAATGACGGTCAACGGCGAGAGGATCGGGACTAAGCTTGGAGAGCTGAGGTCCATAACGATCATGGATGCCGGGTGAGGTCAAGTGGCTCAAGCGTGGTGCAGAATGGACGAGGATGACCGAACGGGCAGTTCGGTGCGAGGGGTTGATCAAGCGGCGCGGGGGCCGATGCAAGTGCCTTGGTGGTTCCGGTGGAATTCGGACGGGAGAGACTTGCCGACATGATGAGAGCTGTTGATCAACCTACACGTGGCGGAGCAGGCGATTTCTTCGACAGAATTGGACTCGATCCATGGAGAAGGATCGAGAAGGGGTATTTTGGTAATTTCACCAAATACAGAATTGGACTCGATCCATGGAGAAGGATCGAGAAGGGTCTAGACTTTGACGTGTATCTACTCAATCGTTGCTTGGAATAGGTTCCTAATATCCTTAGGAAGGTGTGTTCCAAATTTAGTCAAGTTTGGCCTTGTAGATCAAAAGTTAGATCAATTTTCGTTTTTGAAATAGTGTTGAAATTCGCGTTCTGTGCTGAATTTACTATTCATTAGTCTAACCGCTACTGTAGCCGGTCTGACTGCTACTGTTCACTAGTACTGTTCATCAGGTTGAAAAATTGTGTTTCTGGTTGTTTCTTCTGGGGGTTTGAAGGGAATTCAACATAAGTCTTCAACTGTGTTTATCTATTGATCTTCATAGCACTCATAGCTATTGGAGTAAAATTTGTGTTGAATCTAATCTTAAAAGAAAATTTTGGTTAAGCTCCTATTCACCCCCTCTAGTCGCCTTTCCGGTCCTACAATTGGTATCAGAGCCCGGTTAGCTCTTCTCATAGATCTTAACCGGTCTTTGGAGCCATGGCGACTGACAAGTATTCAATCAAACCTCATATCTTTGATGGATCTGATTTTGCTTACTGGAAGGCTCGTATGCAAGCCTACATCGAGGCTCAAGGGTACGCTATTTGGCTTAAGGTCAAAAATCCATATGTTGTGCCAGCCGATGACGATGTGATCACTCCAGATGTTGAGGCTAATAACAAGGCTCGAAACTTTCTGATTCAAGGGCTTAGTCGATCTGAGTTTAAGAGTGTTGCTCATTTGAGGTCTGCTCATGAGATCTGGAGGACTCTTTGTGATTATCACGAGGGTTCTACTGCGATCAAGGAAGTGAGACAGAACCAACTCAAGAAAGCATACTCAAAGATCGAGCAAAAGCCTGGTGAATCTTTAGATGAGCTGTGGGGGAGGTTCTCCAAGATTCTGCGTGATCTTCGCGCTGTGGATCTTGTTTTCACTGAGTCTGAGAACACACGCCAGCTTTTGGGTGCCCTTGATGTGAGTCTGGGGGATGAAGATCACTTCTATCAATGACAACACTGTCATGAGTGAGTTTACCATGGATAAGCTCTACTCGAGGTTGAAGACGCATGAGATTGACTTTATCTCGCGTCTCCCCAAGACAAAGTCGATGGCTTTAGTGGTCGACCCATCTAAGGGTAGTTCTACTGATTCCTTAGACTCTGGCTTTTCTTTGTCTGCTTGGCATTCTATGAGCGATGAGCAACTTGAGAGGATACCTGAGGATGATTTAGTCCTCCTATCCACCAGATTCTCGAGAGCATATAACAAAGTGAGGAATAGGAGGAGAGGAAGCCCTGTCACCTGCTTTGAGTGTGGTGAGCCAAATCACATTCGGTCCAGATGTCCCAAGTTGAAGGGCAAGGAGGAAAAGGACTCTCGGAGGTGTCCTCAAGCTAGAGATGCAAAAGCAAAGAAGCCCAACTATCGCAAGTTCGTCAGTCGGGTCCTTGCCGCTCTTGAGAGTGTTGATATGAGCGATTTGGACTCGGGGACGGAGGACGACGACGATGACTCCCACGGCAAGAAGAAGACTCAGGACTTCACCGGCATGTGTTTCATGGCCCGGGACAGCCACGACGTCGACTCCTCCAACGACGACGAGCTTTTCAGCGATCCCGACGAGGTATACCCATCACCAAATGAAATGAAACGTGCTTTGGTTGTTGCTGAACAAAAACTGAAGAAGCAAGCTAAAAAGATAAAGAAACAGGATACCATAATTGAAGACTTGAACCTAGAAGTTGTTAGGCTCAAATATATTAATCCTACCAATGATTGTGATTCTTGTATTAGCTTGATGTTTGATTTGACCAATCTACAAACTGCTCATTCCTCTGTTGCAAATCAATTAAAAGATGCTCTAGATGAATTAGAATATCTCAAGTCAAGTCCTGCTTGTATGAATGCTATTGCTCTAGATGTGACTACTGTAGATGCTATTCCTTTACCATGCTCAAATTGTGCTTTGCTTGAATTAAAATTGAATAGCGCTACAAAAGAATTGCAGAAATTTGATACTAGTCATACTTGCTCTCATTGTGAGGATAATAAGGTTAAAATGAAAGAGATGACTGAAATGGTTCTTTATTCTAGATCTGCATCATGTGAAAATTACCTTAAACTCACAATAGAGAATGATGCTCTAAACAAGACTTTAGAGGAGAAAGCTAAAATTGAAAAATCCATGTGTCATGACTGCATCCAAGAAAGCTATTGACTCTTCTTGTTGTATCTTGTGTACTGAAGTTGGAATAAATGTAGATAAGATACAAGAGATATTTAGAGATAAATTTAAGGAGCAGTTGAATAGGATTAAGAATTCCTATTGTGTGTCTTGTGAGGCTTTGAAAGTTGAGATAGCTATTCTCAAGGATGAGTATGATGAGGCAATCAAGTCTAGTAATTGTGCTACATGTAAGGACCTAGCCAAAGAAAATTGTTACCTTAAAGATACTCTTGAGAGATTCACTGGTGGGAAGAAGAACCTCAACATGATTCTTGATAAATCTAAGGTGAGTGTGAAGAATAGTGGCTTAGGTTTTAATTCAATAGAGCATTCCAAGAACCATCCACCTAAGATTGCGAGAGCTGTTGAGAGTGGCTTGTTTGAGGTAGAACCCCCTGAACCATCTAAGATTGTTTTTAGATCTGCAGGTTTTGCCCAAACTTCTTCTAGCAAGATAGGTGCTTCTACTTCAACAGGTTAGACCCCTCAAAAGGTCAACTACCGTTGCACCTTCTGCAAGAAGGATGACCACATTATTGAGTTCTGCTTCCGTAGAGCTAAGATTGAGAGGAAAGGAAGGATGAGTGCTTTGAGGTCCATTAGAGGAGTTCCTTTACCTACTGTAGTCTCTAGAGCCAGGCAGCCTGTCTTTTCTGCTAGACAAAGGCCTAGGTTTGTAGATGACTTCTTTGACTCCTTTGGAGGTTCTAGGCAGTGTTCTGGTTTAGGATATCATGGGGAGAGACCACGGGTAGCATCTAGACAGGGGGAGTACCGACCTTTTGGTAGGTTGATTCGGAGAGGTCTAGGTGTTTCTCATGTGCATTCTGATGATTTTTCTCCTAACCATTTTATTGCTGCTTCTGTTGGTGTTCCCAAGCATCATGTGGCTCAGTACTGGATTCCCAAGTCTTTTATTACTAACCCCAGTACTGAGGCACAGATGTTTCCTGCTTATGCCCTGTAGGTCCGTCGTGCGAGGAAGGAGGACATATGGCTTGTTGACTCTGGATGTTCTCGACACATGACTGGAGATTCTAGATGGTTCTCCTCCCTCACACGTGCATCCGTCAATGAGTTGATCACATTTGGGGATGCTTCTACTGGGACCGTGACAGCCAAGGGCACAGTGCGCGTCAACAACAAGTTCATGCTTAAGGACGTCGCTTTGGTAAGTAAGCTAAGGTATAATCTGCTATCTGTTTCTCAGCTGCTTGATGAGGGTCTGGAAGTAAGATTTAAGAATGGTGAGTGTAGAGTTCTAGACTCTTCAGGTGAGCATGTCTTTGGGATCACTAGGTTTGAGAGGATCTTTAGTGCGGATTTCAGTGTCTCTTCTGCTTCCAGTTCTAGATGTCTTGTAGCTTCTGATTCTCATGATCTAGTCTTATGGCATCATAGACTTGGACACATAGGTTTTGACCACTTGACTAGAGTCAGTAGCAAGGATTTGATTAGAGGGTTGCCTAGGTTAAAGGCTGTTAGAGACCTAGTGTGCGCTCCCTGTAGACATGGTAAGATGGTTTCTGCTTCTCATCCACCTCTTACTTTAGTGATGACTGATGGTCCAGGTCAGTTTTTGCACTTAGACACTGTTGGCCCTTCTAGAGTTCAGTCTGCAGGTGGGAAATGGTATGTGCTTTTGATTGTGGATGACTTCTCCAATTATTCATGGGTTTATTTTCTGGTTTCTAAGGACGAGACTTTTGGATTTTTTAGAGAATTGGTCCATAGACTAGCTGTTGATCTTCTTGGAGCCTTGAGAGTTATTAGGAGTGACAATGGGACAGAATTCAAGAACTCTTCTTTTGCCACTTTCTGCACTGATAGGGGAATTGAGCATCAGTTCTCTTCTCCTAGAGTTCCCCAGCAGAATGGAGTTGTAGAAAGGAAGAACAAAACCCTGGTAGAGATGGCTAGAACCTTGTTAGATGAACATTCCACACCTAAGAGGTTTTGGGCTGAGGCGATCTCTACTGCTTGCTATGTGTCTAATAGGGTTTTCTTGAGATCTGTGATTGGCAAGACTTCTTATGAGCTTAGATTTGGTCATAGGCCTAAAGTCTCTCATTTCAAGATTTTTGGTTGCAAGTGCTTTATTTTTAAACATGGCAATCTGGATAAATTTGAATCTAGATGTTCTAATGGTATATTTCTTGGATATCTTGCTCATTCTCGTGGCTATCGTGTATTTAATTTGGATACTAACAAAATTGTTGAGACTTGCGAAGTCACTTTTGATGAGGCTAGTCCTGGTACTAGACCCGATCTTTGTAGGTACACGTGTTTCGATATTCGAGAAGCATCTTCGTCGACGATGACTCGAGGATGAGGACCCAATCCATCCTCAAGTTTCTTCCGAGATGGTTGGAGAGCACCTACCACTACTCCGGCCTTGGTGGCGACCTCCTCCTATCTTCACCGACGATCTGAGTGGCTCTGCTCCTACCTCCGCAGCTCATGAGGTAGAGGCCACTTCTGCACCAGGAGCTCCTCTTCATATTCAACGACGACATCCGCCTGAGCAGATGATTGGGGATCTCAATGAGCGAGTCACTCGCTCCAGGTTTATTTCTCCTGGTTCTCATGCACATTCTGCTTTTGTCGCGTCTTTTGAACCCCGAGATGTCACCCATGCTTTATCTGATTCCTCTTGGGTCAATGTCATGCATGAATAACTTGAAAATTTTGAAAGAAACAAAGTCTGGACCTTGGTTGAACCTCCACCTAATATTCATGTAATTGGAACAAAATGGATTTTCAAAAATAAGCAAAGTGAGGATGGGTTGGTAGTTCGTAACAAGGCTAGGCTTGTAACTCAAGGTTATTCCCAGGTAGAGGGCTTAGACTTTGAAGAGACCTTTGCTCCTGTCGCTAGATTAGAAGCCATTCGCATACTGCTAGCTTTTTCTTCTTCTAAGGGCTTTAAGCTTTTTCAAATGGATGTCAAAAGTGCATTTCTTAATGATTTCATAGAAGAAGAGGTCTATGTCAAGCAACCTCCTAGCTTTGAAAATCATAAGTTCCCAAACCGTGTTTTTAAGCTCTACAAAGCCTTGTATGGATTGAAGCAAGCCCCTAGAGCTTGGTATGATAGGCTTAAGAGTTTCTTGCTTAATAATGAGTTCAAAATGGGAATGGTTGATAAACCTTGTTTACTCTCAAGCATGGCAGCGACTTTTTATTGGTTCAGATTTATGTAGATGATATCATATTCGGTGGTTCTTCTCATGCTTTGGTGTCCAGATTTTCAGATTCTATGAGCAGGGAGTTCGAGATGAGCATGATGGGCGAATTGACCTTCTTCCTTGGTTTTCAAGTTAAGCAACTGAAAGAAGGCATCTTCATTCATCAAAGTAAGTATACAAAGGACCTTCTTCGGCGCTTCGACATGGGAAGCAGTAGACCAATGTCTACTCCCATTGCCACAACCACCGTGCTGGACCCTGATGAGGATGGAGAGCCCGTGGATCAGAAGGAGTACCGCAGCATGATCGGCTCCCTCCTCTACCTCACAGCGTCGAGCGGACATACAATTCGCTGTTTGTCTGTGCGCTCGATTTCAGGCTTCCCCTCGTGCTTCTCATCGTCAAGCAGTGCGGTGCATATTCAGGTACCTCCAAGACACTCTTGATTTTGGACTCTGGTTTTCTTCTGATTTTGCTCTCTCTATTCGGGCTTTTTCCGATGCTGATTTTGCGGGGTGTAGAGTGGATAGGAAGAGTACTTCTGGCACTTATCATTTCTGTCGGGACCCAGAATTTCGATTCTGGAACCCTCTGTGTATACTGCACTAGTCCAGGATCACGCTAGTGCACACAGGGTTAACACAGGTAAATATCGATCCATACAAGCGATAAATAAAGTAAACGATTAGTTTGAATAACAAATAAGGGTTTTGACCTTATGGTCGAGTTTACACTTATTAAGCCACGCAGGGCTAACAGAGAAATAAAGCGGCGAATGAACGGAAAACTCCAGCGTAGATCCCACCAATTCACCACAGGCAACCAACTGGGATCCAGACCTTAACGAACGATCAGCCTTCAACGAACTCCTCCTCGAAAGCAGGCGTAGACTCCTCCACTTCTGTAGGTTTGGGCGCAAGTTTTACAACAAGCGTGAGTACACAACCGCACTCGCAAATCATACCACGTAATGCAATGAATAGATGCAGCTTATTCCAAAGAAAAGGCTTCGTGGTTCTTTTGCATAAAAGCAACATTTGCAATTGAATACGATAATAGATTGAAAGCATAATTCAAACAAATAGACAATATTAATTTAACAGATTGTTTCCACAAAGACACACACTAAACAGATTATTTCACATAGCCATATGATTGAGATCACACAGCTCCCATTCCCACATTTTATAAAAACTAACCCTTATGTGAAATCACCGAGCATGTCCATGACCATGACGCGCTATTCGAATAGTTTATTTAACACTCTGCAGAGGTTGTACACTTTACCCACACGATATAACCAGTGTAGCTAAGCACCAATCATAACAAAACAGTTCAGAAACTTCATCTCCAACATTGACATTCCCAGTGTGCTTACAAACCGTTATACATATCACATAGCCCATGCATAACACACACCGTTGGACAGGGACGACGAATCCTCCCGTGATGCAACCACCAAGTGGTCACACCTCCACCCTATCACATAGCCTAACCTACCACCTGAACATCAATGCCGAGAATCCATAACTTACTAAGTTAGGCCCGTCCCATACCAGGCATGTGGTCGCATGCAAGAGGCTCACCAATGGCGCACAAAGTTAAGTCCTTAATTGACCAAGGCAAGACTTCCATATTCTAACTAAGCCACACAGATTATCATACCCATCACATAGTCCACCATGTCACACAGTCTCCACCACTTGCCTCAGTCCAAATCCTTTACCACCCAGTTGGTTTTAGTGCAACACATGCCATCACGAAGTAATAACACATAGCACACAGTTTTACACAAAGTTCCATAGACACTTAGTCATATTTAATATTTGCGACTCACATGAGATGATGATTCGTAGCATGGCTAAGCAATTATACTCGCGTCTAACCAACCCACGTTGGTGCTACAATATTACCAACTCATAACCAATCTAGGGTGACAAGGATATATGACATACAAGGCCAAGGTGTGATAATAATTTGGATAATAACTATGCCCAAAGCATTTAAATAAATAATTAAACTATCATGCAATAATTTAACACAAAGTAATTTGAAAACTGGGTTCAAGATGATCAAAGGTATGACTTGCCTTGGAAAAGGTCTATGTACTGATCTTGGTCTTGGGGTGCTCCTTCTTCCACAAAATTCCCCGACGAATCGACGTCTACTCGCAAACGAAACAAAAACAAACAAAACAAATAAATAACAGAGGCAAAACAAACTCCAAAAATTAAATAAAAATCTCAGATAAATAGATCTTGAATTTAGACAAATTTAGAAATTTGAATGGGCTCAATCGGAGTTAGGATGCAAAAGTTATGGGCTTTGGAAGATTGGAAATCTAAAAGAAACCCTAAATTCGATTTTGGAATTTCCGAATTATTTCTTAAAAGAAAAATCGGATTATTGCGCAATGCTGGCGTCATCTGAGGACGTTCGGACGGGATGAAAATCGGCCTGACAGGTGGGACCCACATGTCAGTGGCTCGGTGCACCGTGAACCAAGTCCATGCCAGATCAGATCTGGGGTTCGGTGGACCGTGCCACGCGGGCGTACACGTGCCTGCTGACACGGCGCCACACATGCGACACGTCGGTACGAAAGCTGAGGTGGCAGGTGAGGTGGCGTCCACGTCGGACCCGACGGCGACGGCGGCTCGGGAACCAAGGGTCCCGGCGAACGGCGGATCCTCGCCGGCGGTGAGTGGTACCAACGTGTAGCTCTTGCTATTGCGAACCTGATGAGGTAGGGCTAGGTGGTCGGGAACGACGGAGGTGGCCGGCGGCGAGCTCGGAGCGGTGGAGAGGTTCGGCTATTGTCGGATGGAGGCTCCGGTGAGATTCCGGCGACGGCGAAGACTCCTGGAGGTAGCCGAGGTGACGGCGAACCCAGCGGTGCACTCAAGGATGACGCGGCGACACTAGCGGCGGCGCAAAACAGAGAAGAAGACCGGCGGTGAGAAAACCCTAAAACTCTGATTGCGGCGGCGCTAGGGCTCGGGAGGAGGTGAGGGTGGCGGCTCTGGGTTGCGGAGGTGCTGGCGATCCTCGGGTGCTATTTATAGGGGCTGGGGTGCCCGGGATAAGGAATCCCCAAATCGAGTCCGAGATGAACACGAGACCGATTTCGGAAATCCGGGGATAGGATTTGATCCAAGATACGATTTTAACAGAAACGGGTGCGGAGAGGTTAGGGATAGGATTTGGCACGTTTTCTAGAAGGGCTTTAGATAGAAAAAGGCGTTGTCGGACGGAGCTTTGAGCTCGGAATGGCGGCGACTTCGGCGCCGCGAGGAAGACGATGACGCGGAAGACGACGATCCGACGCGGGGGCCCATGTGTCACAGAAGAGGCGATACACATGCGGCGAACTGGTTGGCGGGAGGTGGGCAAGACAAAGAAGGGAATGGGCCGAGGCGGGAATTCGGCCGAGACTATTTCTGAGATTAATAATAGGTTTTTCATTTTAGAAAATACGAGTAAATTCAAATAGGCAATAGAAAATAGCAAATGAACTCTAAAAATTCTAGAAAAATCTAGAAAATATATCCGAGCACATAGAACCCAAATAAAATAGTTTTGGCTAATGTTCATGTTGGGATTATTCACATTAAATGTTTTTGATTGCAAAGTCCAATATTAAGCTTTTGAATTAAATTCAAATAAATCCAAATGGTGAATTTTTCCTGCTAACTATTTAAAAGATTTTTAAGCTCAAAAATTGGGATGTTACAAACCTCCCCTTAAAGGAATCTCGACCCGAGATTCAAAGCTAGCTAGAGAAAAGGCTAGGGAACTCGGCTTTGGCTCTTCTTCACGCTCCCACGTTGCTTCTCCTTCGAGTGGTTGCTCCACCGACCTTGCAAAACGAACAGCCTTGCTTCGGTGAGGCGCTCTGCGACATCCAAAATCCCGACCGGCCGCTCCTTGTAGGTAAGATCCTCCTTCGATCAATTGATTCAAGCGGGCTTGCTCTTCCGCACACGAAGACACTTCTTCAATGCGAGACATGAAAGACATCATGCACTCGCTAACGATCTGCGTAGCTCCAATCGTAAGCAACTTCTCCACGGCGTTCCAAAATCTTGAACGGACCAACATACCTAGGGCAAGCTTCCTTTGGCATGAAACCTTTGACACCTCGAGCGGAGTCACTCAAGATAAACGAAATCCTCGGGTTCAAAATCGAGATCTCGACGACGATTATCGCGATAGCTCTTCCGCTGGATCGAGCTATCTTCAATCTTTCTCTTATCATGGCCACTTGCTCTTCGCTTCGAATAATGTCCGACCAAAACCGATCGCTCAAATTGCTTTCGACCAATTTAACGGGTTCTGCAGCACGCCGTACAAAGCTTCAAATGGTGACATTTGCGGACTAGCTTGATAACTATTGTTGTACGAAAATTCGCATACGGTAAACTTTTATCCCAACGGTAGCATTTGCTAGAGCACAAGCTCTCAAGATATCCTCCAATATCGATTGACTCTTTCATCTGTCCATCCGTCTGTGGATGATATGCGATCAAATTCGATGGGTACCCAATGCTTCATGCAAGCTTTGCCAAAAACGAGGTGAACCGAGATCCTCGATCCGACACTATCTTTTTGGGCACACCGTGCAAACTGACAATTCTGGCCATGTACAACTCCGCAAGGCGATCTCCGGAGTATGTGGTTTTGACTGGCAAGAAATGGGCGACCTTGGTTAGACGATCGACTATTACCCAGATCGAATCGTAACCCGATTGGGTCTTGGGTAAACCGTGATGAAATCCATCCCGATTTCTTCCCACTTCCACTGAATCTTCGGTTGCAAAGAAACCTGCTGGTCTCGTGTTCTCGCCTTCACTTTCGACAGTGTGTCGCACAAGGCAACGACTCTGCGACTTCTCGCTCAAATTTGGCCACCAAAATTTAGTTTTCACATCCTGGTACATCTTGGTACTTCCAGGGTGAATCGAATACTTTGAGTCATGGGCTTCCTTTAAGATTAACTGTCTCAGACCATCTATATCCGGTACACAGATTCGACCATTAATCCAGAGTATGTCTTGATCATCCTTGGTGAAATCTTTGAATTTCCCTTCTACCATTTTGATCTTGATGTCTGACAACACAGGATCCTTTGGTTGTGCTTCACGAATCTGCTTCTCCGTGGTAGATCAGATTTCCAAATTGGCTACAAAGCCTTGGACACAACTTCTAGCTTTAGCTTCAAATTCTTCATACGCTTCGGCAACTTTCCTTTACTTCCAAAGTATTGCAAGAATCTTACGACTTAAAGCGTCGCAACTACGTTGGCTTTTCCGGATGGTAGTGGATTCCAAGATTATAATCCTTAATCAATTCCAACCATCTTCTCTGCCTCATATTCAAATCGATTGGGTGAAAATGTACTTCAAACTCTTATGATCTGTAGACTTCACAATTACATGATGAGGTAATGACGCCAAATCTTTAAAGCGCACTACCGGCTAATTCCGGATCATGAGTAGGGTAATTCTCTTCGTGAGGTCTCAATTGCCTTGATGCATAAGCGGCGCTCTTCCTTCTTGCATCGGGGCGCATCCTAATCCTTGACGCTAAGCATCACAATAGATATCGAAATCCTTGCGAATATCCGTGAGAATCCAAGATCGGGTCAAGTCAATCGCTTCTTCAACTCTTGAAAACTTTCCTCACAGTGAGTCCAAGTGAACTTTTTCTCCTTCTTCAACAATTGCGTAAGGGGCTTAGCAATTGATGAGAATCCTTCGATGAAACGGCGGTAATAACTCGCCATTCCCAAGAAATCGCGAACTGAAGTTACGCCTGGGCTGCTCCCAATGTAACATCGCTTTCACTTTACCGGTCAATCACTACTCCTCATTTGTCATAACATGACCAAGGAAATCCACTTCCTTCTTCCAAAATCACACTTACCGAACTTGGCATACAACCGATGCTCTCGAGTTTCCCCAATATTGTTCTTAAATGTTCTGCGTGTTCTTCCTCCGACTTGAGTACACGAATATCATCAATGAACACAACTACGAACTTGTCCAAATATTCCATGAATACTTTATTCATCATGTTCATGAAATAGGCAGGGCATTAGTCGCACCAAAGGACATGACTAAGAACTCATAATGTCCGCACAGCGTTGAGAAAGCGGTCTTGGTATATCCTTAGGACAAATTTTTAGTGGTGGTAACTGATCGCAGATCGATCTTCGAGAATAATCCGGCTCCTTTCATCCGATCAAACAGATCATCAATCCGGGTAGTGGGTACTTGTTCTTGATGGTAACCGTTGAGAGAACGGTAGTCAATACACATCCTCATACTTCCATCTTTCTTCTTGACAAACAACACCGCGCCCCATGGCGATGAACTAGGTCTCACGAAACCTTTCTCAAGAAGTTCTTCTATCCGCTTCTTCATCTCTACCAATTCATCTACCGGCATCCGATAAGGTCTCTTTGAAATTGGTGCTGTCCTCGGCACTAGGTCGATGACAAACTCAATGTCACGATCCGGTGGCATTCCCGTAATTCTTCCGAAATACATCCGGATATTCACCGACCATCGTACTTCTTCTAAGGCGAGGGTCTTCGATCGCTTACTAGCAAATGTCCATCACGAATCGAGGTGGCTAGAAACTCTACCTTGTTTCCTTTGGCGTCCTCATCTTATTACGGCTCTTCTGCCACAATCTAGCACGACTTTGTGCTTGGATAACCAATCCATGCCAAGAATGACATCTAGAGTTTGGGTATCTAGGACTATTAGGTTGGCTAGAAACTCAACTCCAACTATGAGTAACTTAGCTCCTAAACATCCCACTCTAGTACTTAGCTCGCTCCAGCGATCGGACTAACAGAGTATGCTTAAGTTGCATAACTTCCAATTTATTCTTGGTTGCAAATATTCCGAAACAAACGAATGCGAAGCTCCGTAATCAAACAAAGCTGCTGCAGTATCGAGTTAACCGAAACTTACCCAAAGACGACGTCCGTGATTCCCGGCTCCTTCCAGGTGACGTGGTTGACACGCCTCGATCACGGATCGCGGTGCTCCTCCGCTTGACCGCAACTTGCGGCTCCTTGGTTGATGCACGTGCTGGCGTCTTGGATGGCGAGCTCCAAGGTTGAAACGCTTCGGAGTGATTGTTCCCTTTGCGGACATCGTTGGCAAAATGTCCCGGTGGACGACAGCGTAATGCACCTTTGGTACGCTCTGCTGGTTGCTTCCTAGATTGGGGTTGACAGTGCGGGGTTGCGGAAGTTCCGGCACCGGACGGGTGTTGAAGTTGGTGCAGTGCTCAACGGTTTGGGGTGGAAACTCGTTGAACTGTGGCTTGCACTATTCTTGCCCTCTGCTGTGATTGATGGTTCCCTTGCCGAGCCATCCGCGCTTCTGCTTATCCTCCGCCTTGCGCTTGTCCTCTAGAACAAAGGCTTTATTGACCACTCGAAATCGTGAAAAGTATGGGCGATCAAACCGACTTGCATCCGGTGTTTAGCCCTTCAGAAACGACTCTGACGAGCCTTGTCTGTGGCTACATCTTCTGCTGCATAGCGAGCTAGCTGAGAAAACTTGTTGAGGTAGTCAGACACTGACATAGCTCCTTGCTTGAGAGCGCGGAACTCATCCTTCTTCAGATCGATAATGCCTTCTGGCACATGATACTGGCGAAATGCTGAAGAGAATTCCTCCCAGGTGATATCCTGTGGCGTCTCATGGGCGGCACAGAAGTTCTCCCACCATTCAGCAGCGGTGCCTTCCATCTGGTGAGTGGCATACAGAACCTTTTCACGATCGCTGCACTGGGTGATCAGTAGCTTTCTTTCAACAACCCTGAGCCAATCATCTGCTTCCACTGGAGAGACGTGTCCAGAAAATGTGGGTGGACGAGTCCTCATGAATTCTGCAAGTTTGGATGGTCCATGGTGACCATGAGCAGCTGGGGCTCCATGCTGGTGATTGTGGTTGTTGTTATTGTTTTGGTTGTGCATGGCTTGCATCTGAGTCATCATCGTATTCATCAGCTGAGTCTGTGCTGCCATGAAAGCTCCAAAGTTTTGCAAGTCAATTGGGGTGCTATGCGGAATCGCTCCTACACCTGGTTGCTCATTGCCTCCGGTGTCAGTACCGGAACCACTTGCGTGCCTCGACGAGTTTGAACCATCCGCGAAGCTCCATGGGTTAGATAAGGTAGCAAGCACGAGATGAGTTAAGAACTAGGCGGGGGTAGGTTAAACCCAACAAAACACGATCAAGAAACTCAAATGAAATACCTTTATTACTTAGGGTCTTAGCATGATCGCAACAAATGCCTAAGGGCCTTTGCACTCATACTTGCACACAAAAAGAAACAACGACCTAAGCACACAAAGCTACCGCCTAAAGGGCGACTCACTAAATCAAATCAAGCTAAACTCAAAAATCAAGCCTAAACGAACTACTCAAGAAAGCCTCCACAACCGCGCGACGCTCCCGACGTACAGAGACTCGAAGTGAGCGGCATCTTGGCAAACCGATCCGATGCCCCGAACTGGTGCGGCAAGAACAGCGCTCCGGTGCAATCGCTCTGCTGGCTCCTCCGCTCTGCATCTTCTTCGGCTCACCGGGCCTTCCTCCGGATCTTCTTCAGATCATCCTCGGGTCTTCCTCTTCTTCGGAACTTGATCGTAGAGGATCTCTTGCAGAGTGGCGACCTTCTCTTGACTCTCCGCAAGGCTTCATAGACATGATCCAACTCGTGATGGTTCTCTCCAAAGCTTCCTCCCGGCGGTCACGAATCGGGCGAGGTGTACTGATCAGAGCGTTGCTCTCTCCTTCGTGGACGGGTAGCGTCTTTGCAAGTCCACACCGCAGCTTCGGATGGTAACGAAGACGGTGTCTTGAAGCTCCGTGCGTAGATGTTGCGAATACGTAGCATGGCCAAGCGCGACGACTCCGGATACCTTCCACCAAGTGATCTTCCTCACGAGACGTCGCGGTCGGCTCGCTTTGTCGCTCCTCCCGCGTAGATCGTCAGCGACAAATCACTCCACTTCGACCATTCATCGCCCAGCTTGTTGCCGACGACAAATGGACGATCAAAACCTCCAAGAACCCGGAGCAACTTCCAAAGTTCGCGCATACCCTCCAAAGGCGCTCACCATAGCTCAAGATTTGAGGCATCCACAAGACAGATTTAACAGGTAAGAGCAACTTTAAAACAATGAGAGAAGAGATCATAGCAAAAGTTGAGGCGAGAGAGATATGAGGAGAGTTAAGCAATCAATTAACTTTGCAAGTTAATTTTTCCTTTTAGAAAATAGTTTGGACACTCTAAGGACGGCCAATCTACTAAGGTCAAGACCTACAGTCAGTATGGCTCTGATACCACCTGCAGCCGGGACCTGCACTTCGATTTCGAACCCTCTGTGTATACTGCACTAGTCCAGGATCACGCTAGTGCACACAGGGTTAACACAGGTAAATATCGATCCATACAAGCGATAAATAAAGTAAACGATTAGTTTGAATAACAAATAAGGGTTTTGACCTTATGGTCGAGTTTACACTTATTAAGCCACGCAGGGCTAACAGAGAAATAAAGCAGCAGCGGAACGGAAAACTCCAACAGAGATCCCACCAATTCACCACGTGCAACCAACCGGGATCCGCACTTAACGAACGATCACCTTCAACGAACTCCTCCTCGAAGCGGCGTAGACTCCTCCACTTCTGTAGGTTTGGGCGCAAGTTTTACAACAAGCGTGAGTACACAACCGTACTCGCAAATCATACCACAGAATGCAATGAATAGATGCAGGCTTATTCCAAAGAAAAGGCTTCTGTGGTTCTTTTGCATAAAAGCAACATTTGCAATTGAATACGATAATAGATTGAAAGCATAATTCAAACAAATAGACAATATTAATTTAACAGTTGTTTCCACAAAGACACACAGCTAAACAGATTATTTCACATAGCCATATGATTGAGATCACACAGCTCCCATTCCCACATTTTATAAAAACTAACCCTTATGTGAAATCACCGAGCATGTCCATGATCATGACGCGCTATTCGAATAGTTTATTTAACACTCTGCAGAGGTTGTACACTTTACCCACACGATATAACCAAGTAGCTAGCACCAATCATAACAAAACAGTTCAGAAACTTCATCTCCAACATTGACATTCCCAGTGTGCTTACAAACCGTTATACATATCACATAGCCCATGCATAACACACACCGTTGGACAGGGACGACGAATCCTCCCGTGATGCAACCACCAAGTGGTCACACCTCCACCCTATCACATAGCCTAACCTACCACCTGAACATCAATGCCGAGAATCCATAACTTACTAAGTTAGGCCCGTCCCATACCAGGCATGTGGTCGTACAGTAAGGCTCAGTTCAATGGCGCACAAAGTTAAGTCCTTAATTGACCAAGGCAAGACTTCCATATTCTAACTAAGCCACACAGATTATCATACCCATCACATAGTCCACCATGTCACACAGTCTCCACCACTTGCCTCAGTCCAAATCCTTTACCACCCAGTTGGTTTTAGTGCAACACATGCCATCACGAAGTAATAACACATAGCACACAGTTTTACACAAAGTTCCATAGACACTTAGTCATATTTAATATTTGCGACTCACATGAGATGATGATTCGTAGCATGGCTAAGCAATTATACTCGCGTCTAACCAACCCACGTTGGTGCTACAATATTACCAACTCATAACCAATCTAGGGTGACAAGGATATATGACATACAAGGCCAAGGTGTGATAATAATTTGGATAATAACTATGCCCAAAGCATTTAAATAAATAATTAAACTATCATGCAATAATTTAACACAAAGTAATTTGAAAACTGGTTCAAGATGATCAAAGGTATGACTTGCCTTGGAAAAGGTCTATGTACTGATCTTGGTCTTGGGGTGCTCCTTCTTCCACAAAATTCCCCGACGAATCGACGTCTACTCACAAACGAAACAAAAACAAACAAAACAAATAAATAACAGAGGCAAAACAAACTCCAAAAATTAAATAAAAATCTCAGATAAATAGATCTTGAATTTAGACAAATTTAGAAATTTGAATGGGCTCAATCGGAGTTAGGATGCAAAAGTTATGGGCTTTGGAAGATTGGAAATCTAAAAGAAACCCTAAATTACGATTTTGAATTTCCGAATTATTTCTAAAAGAAAAATCGGATTATTGCGCAATCTCGGCGCTATCCGAGGACGTTCGGACGGGATGAAAATCGGCCCGACAGTGGGACCCACATGTCGCTGGCTCGTGCACCGTGAACCAAGTCCATGCCGATCGATCTGGGTTCGGTGGACCGTGCACGCGGCGCACGCGTGCTGGCGACACGCGCCACACATGCGACACGTCGGTACGAAAGCTGAGGTGGCAGGTGAGGTGGCGTCCACGTCGGACCCGACGGCGACGGCGGCTCGGGAACCAAGGGTCCCGGCGAACGGCGGATCCTCGCCGGCGGTGAGTGGTACCAACGTGTAGCTCTTGCTATTGCGAACCTGATGAGGTAGGGCTAGGTGGTCGGGAACGACGGAGGTGGCCGGCGGCGAGCTCGGAGCGGTGGAGAGGTTCGGCTATTGTCGGATGGAGGCTCCGGTGAGATTCCGGCGACGGCGAAGACTCCTGGAGGTAGCCGAGGTGACGGCGAACCCAGCGGTGCACTCAAGGATGACGCGGCGACACTAGCGCCGGCGCAAAACAGAGAAGAAGACCGCCGTGAGAAAACCCTAAAACTCTGATTGCGGCGGCGCTAGGGCTCGGGAGGAGGTGAGGGTGGCGGCTCTGGGTTGCGGAGGTGCTGGCGATCCTCGGGTGCTATTTATAGGGGCTGGGGTGCCCGGGATAAGGAATCCCCAAATCGAGTCCGAGATGAACACGAGACCGATTTCGGAAATCCGGGGATAGGATTTGATCCAAGATACGATTTTAACAGAAACGGGTGCGGAGAGGTTAGGGATAGGATTTGGCACGTTTTCTAGAAGGGCTTTAGATAGAAAAAGGCGTTGTCGGACGGAGCTTTGAGCTCAGCAATGGCGGCGACTTCGGCGCCGCGAGGAAGACGATGACGCGGGAAGACGACGATCGACGTCGCGGGCCCACAGTGTCGGCGGAAGAGGCGGCCACATGCGCGAACGGCAAGGGGAGGTGGGCCGGCACAGCAAGGGAATGGGCCGGAGGCGGGGAATTCGGCCCGAGACTATTTCTGAGATTAATAATAGGTTTTTCATTTTAGAAAATACCAGAAATTCAAATAGGCAATAGAAAATAGCAAATGAACTCAGAAAAATTCTAGAAAAATCTAGAAAATATATCTGAGCACATAGAACCCAAATAAAATAGTTTTGGCTAATGTTCATGTTGGGATTATTCACATTAAATGTTTTTGATTGCAAAGTCCAATATTAAGCTTTTGAATTAAATTCAAATAAATCCAAATGGTGAATTTTTCCCTGCTAACTATTTAAAAGATTTTTAAGCTCTGAAAATTGGGATGTTACAATTTCTTGGGCACATCTCTTATTTCTTGGTCTTCTCGAAAATAGTCATCTGTTGCACAGTCCACTGCTGAGGCCGAGTATGTAGCTGCAGCAAGCAGTTGCTCTGAGGTTCTCTGGATCTTGTCTACTTTGCGGGACTATGGGTTGTTTTTGGATAGTGTTCCTCTTTTCTGTGACAACACTAGTGCCATCAACATTGCCAAAAACCCAGTGCAACACTCTAGGACCAAACACATTGATATTCGATATCATTTTCTTAGAGACCATGTTGAGAAAGGTGATGTTGTGCTTCATTTTGTTGAGTCTGAGCAGCAGGTTGCTGATATTTTCACTAAGGCTATTGATTCTTCTCGTTTTTCTACTTTGCGGGGAGAGTTAGGGGTTATTAGTCCTCTTGGCCTGTTTTGAGGGGGAGTTTTGCTCTTTTGCATTCATTGTATCATAATGGATTTTCAATTCTACAACTTGCATTGTAATATAATTTCATGGAGCTTTGATTATTATCCTTGTATGACTTGATTTCATAATTTATACATTGCCATGTCTTGTGTTAGTGTTCTAAGACTTCTGTTATAGCTTTTCATATGTAGCTTAGTTTTGTCATGATAGTTTTATTATCTGTGAGCAATTTGAATCAAAACATAACTTCTTGAATCTTGTGACTAGTTTTGCTATAGTGATCCTCTTATGATTCACGTCATGTCATATACGCTTAATTGAGTTTTGAATCTGATATGAGTTTTGAAATGAGCTTTGGAAGTTCGTAAGTCAAGCAAATAAAAAAATTATAAGCTTTTTTGTGCGAAAAAACTGATCTCACCAATTCTTTCTCATGATACGGCTTGCCATTGTACTAGACTTGAACTCTGGGGGAGTTTTGGATGACCTAGATCACTCTCTTAAGCTTTCTTGCTTGGGATGGTCGCGGCAAGGCTTGAGATCTAGCACATTGCTAAGAAAACAAAATTATCTTTTGGTTGAAGCTTAGGAGGCAGTTGTGGATGGCTCCTAGTCCAGGACTTGCTTTACTAAGATCAAACCTGAAGTCTTTCAGCAAAGTGCTAAAATGTGCTAAAATTCCATTTGCTTGAACAAATTGGTTCATAATTGCACTCAAAATGCTCAAAATTGACTATTTGTCTAATTTCTGGGTTCTATTTTGCTTATAGACATGGCTTGACTCCTTTTTGGATACCTTTAGTTAAACTATGATCTTCAACATCTTTACATGCTAAGCCTTTATTTCAACTCAGATTATTGCTCTGTTGGCTTTAGCTTGCTATATATGTTTTGCCATGATGGAACATCGCTACTTCACATAATATGGCTTGGTGTAATACTTGTCTAGTCTTCTTGGATAATTCTCATGGCTCATGTTGCTAAAAATGAAAAACAAAAAAAAATACAGACATTCTATTTCATTCATGCTCTATCTTCTTCCATGTTTCTTGCTGAATACATTGTCAAAGGGGGAGAAAGATTGGTAAAAATGCTGTTTTGGAGCTTTTGGAGTCTTAGGGAGAAAGTGTTTTTTCATGACAATTGGTGATCATTGTGAGTGGGAGCATCTCATTTGCATTCCTTGGTTTTATTGCCTTTTCTGAATCTAAATTGGAATTCGTGAATACTCACCATGATCGAAGGTTAAATAGAACAATTGTTCTTTCATATGGACCTTAAGTGAGATTTTTTGACGATTCTCTGGAAATTGAAGCTTTTGTGCATTTTGTTACCTTATCTCACTTGCCTTAACTATTCTGAAGCCAGCTTGGTCATTTCCATGGCTTTCTCTTGCTTATGGATCAAGTTGTGCCTTTGCGCGAAAATGACGATTTCTTTTCTTTTCAAACCACAAACTTACATTTTCTGGAAGATTGCCAATGTGTTCATCAAGGGGGAGATTGTGGATATCATGAGGATATGTGCACGATATTGAGATGATGTTACAATTGGCAATGGCATTTTTGGTTTGCTATTTCTCGTGTTTTCGGCAAATGTTCAAAGGCTGTCAGGTTCAGGCGGTCTGACCGGCGCTGGTAGCGGTCAGACCGGACAGTGAATGGCGGTCTGACCGGTTTTATACTGATTGGTGATTCGTTTGGAGAATTGATTTTGGGATAGGTCATATCCATGTTTATCTTTGCATATGTGTTGCATATTGCATGTTTTCACTGACGTGGGTCAAGTTGTGAAGAACTTGTTCCTGGAGACGATTTCTCTGTCTATTGCTGTGCAGGTGTCTTGAAGGTCAATGACGGTCAACGGCGAGAGGATCGGGACTAAGCTTGGAGAGCTGAGGTCCATAACGATCATGGATGCCTGGTGAGGTCAAGTGGCTCAAGCGTGGCGTATAATGGACGAGGATGACCGAATGGGCAGTTCGGTGCGACGGGTTGATCAAGCGGCGCGGGGGTCGGTGCAAGTGCCTTGGTGGTTCCGGTGGAATCCAGACGGGAGAGATTTGCCGACATGATGAGAGTTGTTGATCAACCTACACGTGGCGGAGCAGGCGATTGCTTCGACAGAATTGGACTCGGTCCATGGAGAAGGATCGAGAAGGGGTATTTTGGTAATTTCACTAAATACCGGCTTTGTGACGTTTGGCTAAACCACGGCGCAGGACGGCGCAAGATGAAGTGGTTTAGGTCAAGAGATGATGGTTTTGGCGCTTTAAAATGCGTGCGTAAGTATCCCGTTTGTGTTGGGCCTTAACGGGAGCCCATTAGAGAAACTCTTCTAGAAGCTAGGCCTCTGTATAAATAGGGGGTGTGCTGGACAAGCCACATCAAGCACTTCATTTGTAAACCCTAGTTTGGTTTTAGGGACTTGGAGAGAAAGAGAGAGGCTTAGGGTTCTAGGGAGATGAGTTGATTGTGTGCTCATGGATTGAGCTCTTGTCCTCCTTGAGGGAGTGGTTGTAACCAGCAACAATCATGAATCAATGCATGGATGATTTCTCAAAGATGTGTCTCTTCGTGTTCTTTCTTCTTGTTTTGTGATTTTGAGCCCATCTTTGATTCTTTGGTTTTTGGTTGATCTCTTCTTCTCTTCTACCTTGCTGTGATGTGTGGGAATACATCTAGAATCACCTAGACCATCAATCGCCCACGAGCAAGTCTTTAGATCAAGTTTTCGTTTTTGCTCGGTTTTGAACCTTCCTTCGGTAAAACTGAAAAAGGTCTAGACTTTTACGTGGATCTACTCAATCGTTGCTTGGAATAGGTTCCTAATATCCTTAGGAAGGTGTGTTCCAAATTTGGTCAAGTTTGGCCGTGTAGATCAAAAGTTAGATCATTTTTTGTTTTTGAAATAGTGCTGAAATTCGCGTTCTGTGCTGAATTTACTATTCATCAGTCTGACCGCTACTATAGCCGGTCGACCGCCTCGCATCGGTCGACCTCATCGCAGCCGGTTTGACCGCCATCGCTCACCAAGATCGCTTCATCGAGTTGAAAAATTGTGTTTCTGGTTGTTTCTTCTGGGGGTTTGAAGGGAATTCAACATAAGTCTTCCACTGTGTTTATCTATTGATCTTCATAGCTCTCATAGCTATTGGAGTGAAATTTGTGTTGAATCTAATCTTAAAAGAAAATTTTGGTTAAGCTTCTATTCACCCCCCTCTAGTCGCCTTTCCGGTCCTACAGTTTCGAATGCAGACAGTGAATTGTATCTAATGGAGCAATACCATGACTATAGAATTGTTGATGGTCGTTCTGTAGTTGAGCAGACTCATGAGATACAATCCATGGTCAAAGAACTTGAGCACTTCAACTGTGTGTTACTGGACAAGTTTGTCGCGGAGGCATTATTGCCAAGCTTCCTCCTTCTTGAAGGAATTTTGCTACTTCCCTGAAACACAAGAGACAAGAGTTTTCTGTTAAAAATCTCATTGGGTCTCTTGATGTTGAAGAGAAGGAGAGGGCAAAAGATACACACATCAGAGGTAATGAGGGACATTCTAGTGCCAATGTGATGCAGAAGAAGAATGACCAAGCTCAAAACTTCAAAAGCAAGAACAAGACTGCACAAACAACTAGCTTTAAGAAGAAGAAGAAGAACACAAAGGATGGTCTTTGCTTTGTGTGTGGCGAACCTGATTATTGGGCCAAGGATTGCAACCAACTCAAGGGTGGGAAGAATCAGCAAGGGCAGAATTCCAAGTCTGCTAATGTTGTTGTTGGTACTATTGAGACGGGAACATCACGGTATGGTAATTTACGTACTATTCTTTCCGTATGTCAATCTACCGATTGGTGGATAGACACTGGTGCTAATATATATGTGTGTGCTAATATTTCATTGTTCTCTTCTTACCAGTTCAGTTAAGATTCAGCTGTTCTAATGGAGAACGGGTCACATGCCACTGTTCATCGTGTTGGCACGGTCGATCTGAAGTTTATTTCGGGGAAGATTGTGCAACCAAAGAACGTGCATCATGTGCTATCTATCACTAAGAATCTCATCAGCGGATCTCTTCTGTGTAGAGATGGGTTTAGACTGGTATTTGAGCCTAATAATTTTGTAGTGTCCAAGTGTGGACAATTTGTTGGTCAAGGCTATGTATGTGGAAGCTTGTTCCGCCTATCTCTTTCAGATTTGTGTAATAATGTTGTGAACCATGTTTGTAGTGGTAATGAGACTACTATTTGGCATTCACGACTTGGCACATAAATTTTGGTTCCATAACACGGTTAGCAAGTTTAGATTTAATCTCGAAATTCACCCTTGCCAAAGGTTCTAAATGTTAAGTTTGTGTGCAATCAAAGCAGCCTCGTAAGCCTCATAAGGCTGCGAAAGTAATAAACTTGTCACCATTAAAACTCATACATTCATATCTGTGTGAGATGAATGGTGTGTTGACAAAAGGTGGTAATAGATATTTCATGACTTTGATTGTTGACTCCACTAGGTTCTGCTATGTGTATCTTTTGAAAACTAAAGATGAAGCTCTTCACTACTTTAAAATCTATAAGGTAGAAGCTGAGAACTAACTTAAAAAGAAAATCAAAAGGGTTAGGTCTGATCGTGGCGGCGAGTACTTTTCTAACGAGTTCAATTTATTCTGTGAGGAACATGGTATAATCCATGAGAGGACGCCTCCTTATTCATCCCAATCAAATGGGGTTGCTGAAAGAAAGAACCACACCCGAACTGATTTGATTAACACCATGTTAGAAACAGCGGGTCTTTCTAAAGCATGGTGGGGGGAGGCTATATTGACTTCATGCCATGTCACAAACAGGATTCCCACAAAGAATAAAAAGATAACCCTATATGAACAATAGGAGAAGAAAATACTATCACTTTCATACTCGCGCACTTGGGGTTGTTTGGCGAAAGTCAATGTGTCAATTTCCAAAAAGCGTAAGCTTGGACCAAAAATCGTGGATTGTGTCTTTCTAGGCTATGCTGACCATAGCGTTGGATATAGATTTCTAGTGGTGAAATCTGGAGTACCTGACGTGTATGTCGGTACAATTATGGAATCCAGAGATGCTACATTCTTTGATGATATTTTTTCGATGAAAGATATGCTTAGTTCATCGAGTCAGGAGCCTGATACAACTCCTGAACCTGCCATTCCAATGGAATATTTTGAGCAAACCCCTGAGAAAATTCCTGAGGAGGAAGACAATAAAACTCTGAGAAAGACTAAAAGACAAAGGACTGCAAAGTCTTTTGGTCCTGATTTCAATGTGTACATTGTGGATGATACTCCAAGTACCATTTCTGAAGCATATGCTTCTCCAGATGCGGAATACTGGAAGAAAGCAGTCTGTAGTGAAATGGATTCCGTTATCTCTAATGGAACTTGGGAGATCACTTAGCGTCCTTATGGTTGTAAACCTGTAGGATGTAAGTGGGTGTTCAAAAAGAAACTTAGGCCTGATGGTACTATCGAGAAGTACAAGGCACGGCTTGTGGCCAAGGGTTATACCCAAAAGGAAGGCAAAGATTTCTTTGATACTTATTCACCTGTGGCTAGATTGACCACTATTCGAGTACTACTATCTCTAGCTGCTCACACGGTCTTCTCGTTCATCAGATGGACGTTAAGACGGCTTTCCTAAATGGAGAGTTGGACGAGAAAATTTACATGGAACAACCAGATGGATTTGTAGTAGATGGTTAAGAAGGAAAGGTGTGCAAGTTATTGAAATCTTTGTATGGTCTTAAACAAGCACCTAAGCAGTGGTATAAAAAATTCAACAGAACTTTAACATCTGCAGGCTTTATTATGAATGAAGCTGACAGATGTGTGTATTATCGCCATGGTGGGAGCGAGGGAGTAATTATATGTCTGTATGTTGATGACATACTAATCTTTGGGACCAACCTTAATGTGATTAATGAGGTCAAGAATTTCTTATCTCAGAATTTTGAAATGAAAGATCTGGGAGTAGCTGATGTTATCTTGAACATCAAGCTGTTGAGAGGTGATGACGGTGGGATTACATTGTTGCAATCCCATTATGTGGAAAAGGTTCTGAGTCATTTTGGTTATTGCGATTGCAAACCCTCTCCAACACTTTATGATCCTAGCGTGTTGCTTAGGAAGAATCGGAGAAAAGTCAGAGACCAATTGAGATATTCTCAGATAATTGGTTCACTCATATATTTAGCTAGCGGTATCAGGCCTGCCATCTCGTTTGTTGTGAGCAAACTAAGTCGGTTTGTATCTAATCCGGGATATGATTATTGGCATGCTCTTGAAAGGGTAGTGCGCTATCTAAAGGGTAATATGAGTTATGGCATTCACTATACCGGGTACTCCATGGTACTAGAGGGTTATAGCGATTCAAACTGGATATCTGATGCTGATGAGATTAATACCATAAGTGGATATGTCTTCATACTTGGTGGTGATGCTGTTTCATTGAAGTCTTGCAAGTAGACCATCTTAACGAGGTCAACAATGGAAGTAGAACTCACAGCATTAGATAATGCCACTGTTGAAGCCGAATGGCTTCGTGAGCTCTTGGTGGATTTGCCGGTGGTTGAAAAACCGGTACCCACTATTCTGATGAACTGTGACAATCAGACTGTGATCGTCAAAGTGAATAGTTCTAAAGATAATATGAAGGCATCAAGACATGTGAAGAGAAGATTGAAGTCTGTCAGGAAAATGAGAAACTCCGGAGTAATAGCTTTGGATTATATCCAAATAGCTAAGAATCTGACAGATCCCTTCACAAAGGGTTTATCACGGAATGTGATAGACAATGCATCGAGGGAGATGGGTTTGAGACCCACGTGAGTTATACCATAGTGGTAACTCATCCTATGTGATCGGAGATCCCGTGAAGTAGGATTGGCGAAACAAGCTATTGGTTAACTGTAAGGAGAGTACCTTTATAGACCTACTCCATTGGAGATGTAATTCTTTCCTAAATCTCTATGGCAGGTTGATTTTATCTTAATGTGTTCCTACAGAGCAGTCTTGAAAGAATACACCTATATGAGCCCGACTACTAGTCACAGTCTATGAGATAGGGTAATCTCTAGGAAGCTCATGAATAGGCCAGGAGTATGACTTATATGCTCCAATCCGCGGGGATGCCTGGCAGCCTAGTATTAGTTAAGGACTTAAGTGAAACTTATTCACACAAAACTGTCAATTCAAGGCTTAGTCCATTGTGCAGTTGTGGATAAGTGTAGCTTCTGTTCTAGGTGGAAACTCAACCTTAACCGGTCTCCATCGAAACACTGGTATATCAAAACAATACTGTGGATCAAGACATTTGTCATGTGCCTTTGAGATCTGGTGGAGGATTGTTGGAATTAATACGGGCTAGGCCCAATTTTAATTCTAATTAATTCCTGAAAAATAGCAAAGACCCATGTGCACGTGCTAAAACTGTTTAGTCCCATATGGAGAGTTGAATGAGAGTTACACCACTTTAAAATATGGAACGTAGTAACCCCCTTGTGGAATTGGAGAGAGCCAATGCACACGCTTACTTGCTCGCTTGCCTCGCCGAGCCGTGCCGTGCCGTGCGGGTGCATGTGCGTGTGCATGTGCGCACGTACGCAGGCGTGTAGGGTGCGTGCGCTTTTTTCTTTATCTATTCGAAAATCGAAACGCACCGACTTGCGGTTAATGACATTAACAAATGGCTGGCAGTAATGGTTCAGTTACTAGTGAGTAATGGGCGGGCTGCGGTTAACACTGGTCGATGGTGTCGGGACCCAAAATTACAATTCTGGAACCATCTGTGTATACTGCACTAGTCCAGGATCACGCTAGTGCACACAGGGTTAACATAGGTAAATATCGATCCACACAAGCGATAAATAAAGTATTGATTAGTTTGAATAACAAATAAGAGTTTTAAACTTATGGTCGAGTTTACACTTATTACGCCACGCAGGGCTAACAAAGAATAAAACGGCAGCGGAACAGAAATAACTTCAGCATAGATCCCATCAAATCACCACATGCAACCGACTGGGATCCATACCTTAACGATCAGCAACCTTCGGTGAACTCCTCCTCGAAAGCAGGTGTAGACTCCTCCTCTTCTGTAGGTTTGGGCGCAAGTTTTACAACAAGCGTGAGTACACAGCCGTACTCGCAAATCATACCACAGAATGCAATTTATAGATGCAGGCTTATTCCAATAAAGGCTTCTGTGGTTCTTTTGCATAAAAGCAATATTTGCAATTGAATACATTAATAGATTGAAAGCATAATTCAAAACAAATAGACAATAATAATTTAACAGTTGTTTTCACAAAGACACAAAACTAAACAGATTATTTCACATGGCCACATGACTTAGATCACATAGCTCCTGTCCCAACATTTTATGAAAACTACCCCTCGTGTGAAATCCCCGAGCATGTCCATGACCGAGGACGCGGCTATTCGAATAGATTGATTTAACACTCTGCACAGGTTGTACACTTTACCCACAAGATACAACTAGTGTAGCAAGCACCAATCGTAACAAAACAGTTCAGAAACTTCATCTCAAACATTGACATTCCTGATGTGCTTTCCCGCTAGACCAGCTCACAAAGAACTAGTATAACACACACCGCTAGACAGGGATGCGGCGAACCGTCCCGCGATGCAACCACCAAGTAGTCACACCTCCACCCTGTCACAAAGCCTAACCTATCCACCTGAACGTCAATGCCGAGAATCCATAACTTACTAAGTTAGGTCCGTCCCATACCAGGCATGCGGTCGTACAGTAAGGCTCAGTTCAATGGCGCACAAAGTTAAGTCCTTAATTGACTAAGGCAAGACTTTCATTTTCTAACTAGATCACAAATATTATTATTCCCATGCACATAGCTTCCACCATATCACACAGTATCCACCACTTGCCTCAGTCTAAATCCTTTACCACCCAGTTGGTTTTAGTGCAACACACGCTATCACGAAGTAATAACACATAGCACGCAGTTTTACACAAAGTTCCATAGTCACTTAGTCAGATTTAATATTTGCGACTTACATGAGATATGAGACTCGTAGCATGGCTAAGCAATTGTACTCGCATCTAACCAACCCACGTTGGTGCTATACTATTACCAACTAATAAACCAATCTAGGGTGACAAGGAAATATGATAAACAAGACCAAGGTGTGATAACAAATTGGATGATAACTATACCCAAAATATTTAAATACATAATTAAAGTAGAATGCAATACTTTGAAACAAAGTAGTTCGAAAACTGGGTTCAAGATGATCAAAGGTATGACTTGCCTTGGAAAAGGTCTATGTACTGGTCTTGATCTTGGGGTGCTCCTTATTCTCCAAAATTCCCCGACGAATCAACGTCTACTCGCAACGAGACAAATAAATAAAACAAATAAATAACAGAGGCAAAACAAACTCCAAAAATTAAATACAAATCTTAGATAGATAGAGCTCGAATTTAGATAAATTTAGGAATTTGAATGGGCTTAATCGGAGTTAGGATGCAAAAGTTATGGGCTTTGGAAGTTTAAATCTAAAAGAAAAACCCTAAATTAGAATTTCTGGAATTTCTGAATTATTTCTTAACAGAAAAATCTAATTATTGCGCAATGCTGACGTCAGCAAGAAATTTCGGGAATTAGAAGAAATAAAAAGAAAATTTCTGACATGTGGGACCCACATGTCAGTCTCAAGGCTCACGGTAGACTAGATCTACCGAGCCTCGGGTTTTGGGGCGGAGTGGACTGCCACGCGGCGCACACGTGGTGCTGACACGGACACTGACGCGGCGCCACGCGGGATGACACGCAGGCATGTGTCGGGACCCAGAATTACGATTCTGGAACCCTCTGTGTATACTGCACTAGTCCAGGATCACGCTAGTGCACACAGGGTTAACATAGGTAAATATCGATCCACACAAACGATAAATAAAGTAAACGATTAATTTGAGTAACAAATAAGGGTTTTGACCTTATGGTCGAGTTTTACACTTATTAAGCCACGCAGGCTAATAAAGAATAAAGCAAAGCGGCGAACGGAAAACTCGGCGTAGAACCCACCAATTCACCACAGCAACCGATCGATGCGGACCTTAACGCACGATCGCCTTCAAATAACTCCTCCTCGAAAGCGGTGTAGACTCCTCCTCTTACGAGGTTTGGGCGCAAGTTTTACAACAAGCGTGAGTACACAACCGTACTCGCAAATCATACCACGTAATGCAATGTATAGATGCAGCTTATTCCAAAGAAAAAGGCTTCTGTGGTTCTTTTGCATAAAAGCAACATTTGCAATTGAATACAAATAATAGATTGAAAACATAATTCAAAACAAATAAATAATATTAATTTATCAGTTGTTTCCACAAAGACACACACAACTAAACAGATTATTTCACATAGCCATATGATTGAGGTCACACAGCTCCCATCCCAAAGATTTTATGAAAACTACCCTCATGTGAAATCCCGAGCATATCCATGATCATGACGCGCTTATTCGAATAGATTAATTAACACTCGCAGAGGTTGTACACTTTACCCACAAGATACAACTAGTGTAGCAAGCACCAATCGTAACAAAACAGTTCGAAACTTCATCTCAAACATTGACATTCCCGGTGTGCTTACAAACCGCTATACCACTCACATAGAATTGGTATAACACGCACCGCCGGACGTGGAAGACGAATCGTCCCGCGATGCAACCACCAAGTAGTCACACCTCCACCTCGTCACACACCTAACCTATCCACCGAACATCAATGCCGAGAATCCATAACTTACTAAGTTAGGCCCGTCCCATACCAGGCATGTGGTCGTACAGTAAGGCTCAGTTCAATGGCGCACAAAGTTAAGTTCTTAATTGACCAAGGCAAGACTTCCATTTTCTAACTAAGTCACAAAGACCATCATTCCCATCACATAGACCACCATGTCACACAGTCTCCACCACTTGCCTCAGTCTAAATCCTTTACCACCCAGTTGGTTTTAGTGCAACACATGCCATCACGAAGTAATAACACATAGCACACAGTTTTACACGAGGTTCCATAGTCACTTAGTCATAATTAATATTTGCAACTTACATATGATGTGAGACTCGTAGCATGGCTAAGCAACTGTACTCGCATCTAACCAACCCACGTTGGTGCTATAATATTACCAACTAATAACCAATCTAGGGTGACAAGGAATTATGACATACAAGGCCAAGGTGTGATAACAATTTGGATAATAACTATGCCCAAAGTATTTAAATAAATAATTAAAGTAGAATGCAATAATTTAACACAAAGTAATTTGAAAACTGGGTTCAAGATGATCAAAGGTATGACTTGCCTTGGAAAAGGTCTATGTACTGGTCTTGATCTTGGGGTGCTCCTTCTTCCACAAAATTTCCCGACGAATCGACGTCTACTCGCAAACGAAACAAAAACAAACAAAACAAATAAATAACAGAGGCAAAACAAACTCCAAAAATTAAATAAAAATCTCAGATAAATAGAGCTTGAATTTAGACAAATTTAGAAATTTGAATGGGCTCAATCGGAGTTAGGATGCAAAAGTTATGAGCTCTGGAAGTTTGGAAATCTAAAGAAACCCTAATTTGGATTTTCTGGAATTTCCGAATTATTTTTCTAAAGAAAAATCGGAATATTGCGCAAGCACGATGTCAGCATGACAACAGCGAAGGGTTTTCGGAAAAGAAATAATAAAAGAAATCTCTGACATGTGGGACCCACATGTCAGAGGCTAGGCTCACGGTGGACTAGGTCCACCGAGCCTCGGGACTCGGGACCCGTGGACTGCCCACGCGGCCGCTGACGAGGCAGCCACGCAGGACGACACGCAGCGCGGACGAGGTGGCGGCGAGGTGGCGGAGGTGGCGCCCACGCCGGATCGCCACGTCGGCTGACGTCAACGGCTCCCGCGACCTTCGGTTTAGCGACGGCGCGATTAGGCGACGCGAAGGTGCGCGATCCGACCGTCGTGACACGACGAAGGTGGTGACGCGGTTAGATCTCGCCGGCAACGACCACAACGGCGTCGGCGACGAGTTAAGCGGCGGAGCGGCGCGACTTGAGAAGGCGACGGCGAACCCGGGCTCCTCCGACGAAGATAAAGTGTGCATCATGTAGGTCGTGATGCGGCGAACTCGAGGGTGTCTCCAAAGGCGACGGAACCTCACCACCGGCGGCGCAATCGACGTAGAACCGAGGCGGCGGCGCTAGGGTTCGAGCTCCAATCCCGGCGAAAAGGCGGCGCTCTAGGGTTTCTGGTCTTGGGGAAAAGGCGGCGGAGTGCGAGGCGAACCTCGTGACGCGGTCGCGGCTTTAAATAGGGTTCAGGAGCGAGGAGTCCGCGCGCGAGACGGCGGCGCGGCTCGGACACGGACTCTAGAGTCCGCGACAAAGACGAAGCTGACGCGGCAAGCGGGGCCCACATGGCGGCGGGTGCGGCTCGTGAGGGCGCGTCTTGGCGACACGCGGTGGCCGACGGTGGGACCAAGGGCTCGCGCGGGGAGAGAGCGGCGGGCTGCGGCGCGGAGATGGGCCGGGGAAGTGGGCCGTGCGCGTGGGAAATAGGATCGGGCCGGAGAGATTCGGCCCGAGGGATTTACTGAGATTTTAATAGGTTTTCCAAATTAGAAAATACCAGAAATTCAAATGGGCAATAGAAAATAGCAAATGAACTCAGAAAAATTCTAGAAAAATCTAGAAAATATATCTGAGCACATAGAACCCAAATAAAATAGTTTTGGTTAATGTTCATGTTGGAATTATTCACATTAAATATTTTTTATTATAAAGTCCAATATTAAGCTTTTGAATTAAATTCAAATAAAATCCAAATGGTGAATTTTCTTCCTACTAACTATTTAAAAGATTTGTAAGATCAGAAAATTGGGATGTTACAGCACGTCCGTTGAGGTGGCTGCCGACGTGGACTGCCACGTCAGACCGACGGCGACGACGGCTCGGGAACCAACGGCAACAGCGAACGGCGGCTCCTCGCCGGCGGTGAGTGGTACCAGCGTGTAGAGGGCGCTATTGCGAACCTATTGGTGCAACGCCGGGTGCTTGGGGTGGACGTTGGTGACCAGCGGCGAGGTTTGAGCGGCGGAGAGTCTCGGTTGTTGTAGGACAGGGCCTCCGGTGAGATCTAGGCGACGGCGAAGGCTCCTGGAGGTAGAGGATGAGACGGCGAACCCAGCGGTGCAGACCACGAGGGCAGGGCGACATCGACGGCGGCGCAATTTGAAGATAAAGAACGGCGGCGAGAAACCCTAAAACTCCGATTGCAGCGGCGCTAGGGCTCTCGGGGGACGTGGGTGGCGGCTCTGGGTTGCGGAGGGCAGTGCGAACCTCGGGGCCTATTTATAGGGCCGGGGTGGCACGGGATAAGAAATCCCCAAATCGAGTCCGTGAAGAACACGAAACCAATTTCGGAAATCCGGGGATAGGATATGATTTGGGATAGGATTTTATCAGAAACGGGTGCGGAGAGGTTAGAGATAAAATTTGGCACGTTTTCTAGAAGGGGTTTAGTTGGAAAGGTGCGTTTTCGTACGGGGCTTGGGCTCAAAAACATGGCGGGACTGGCGCGGCCGCGCGTGAAGACGAAGCCGGGCGCAAGGAGGACGATGAAGGCGTGGGGCCCACATGTCAGCGGCATGGAGGTGGGGTGCGCGCGCGGCTGCGAAACAGACTTAAGGATCTGACCGTCCAGATTTGATCGAACAGCTCAAAAACAAAGGAACATTCGGACCTTCGAATAGATCACGCACATCCAGCCGTCCATCCTTGATCGAACGGCGGAGGTGAGCGGGGCGTTCGGAAGGGAAGAGAGATGAGGCGGAGAGACTGACAGGTGGGGTCCACCTATCAGCGGGGCGAGCGCGCGTGGCGGGCGGTAGGCGCAGCATGAGTTGGGCCGGAGTTTTGGATTTTGGCCCGAAGCAACTTCTGAGATTTTAATTGGTTTTTCTATTTTAGAAAATACCAAAAATTCAAATAAGCAATAGAACATAGCAAATGAACTCAAAAAAATTCTAGAAAAATCTAGAAAATATATCTAAGCACATAGAACCCAAATAAAATAGTTTTGGCTATTGTTCAAGTTGTAATTATTCACATTAAATGTTTTTGATTGTAAAGTCCAATATTAAGCTTTTGAATTCAAAATCAAATAAATCCAAATGGTGACTTTTTCCCTACTAACTATTTAAAAGATTTTTAACCTCAGAAAATTGGGATGTTACAGATGGCGAATCAATGGTGAACGTTTTCAAAAGCCTCTGGCCTCTTTGTTTTTAGCTATTAGTTCTGTAGAACAGTGCACTGGTTCCAATTTCTAAACTCTCAACGACAGACACAAAAAAGAACTCCACAGTTTTGTTGCTATATCTAGCGATCTCCATCCTGGCGAGACGCGTGTACTGCTACACTGGGAGAGCAAACCTTCGGAACCCTCGTCCTTGAAGGCTTGCACGAGCGAAGACGAATAAGGTTTTTGGGGAGCGTTCGCGCGACTGTTCGTTTCATCTGATTTTCTGCTACGTCTACATCTGCGCGACTACTACCATGACATCCACAAAGTTCTCTGCTACATCTACATCAACTGCACAACTACTACCACAGCGTCCACTACGTCATGACTAATGACGACCTCACCAAGACTTCTGCTTCTACTTTTGGTTCTCCTTCTGCTGGATCTGGGAATACCTATCTCGCACTTGTTGTTTACTTGGTTTTATTATCTGTTGTTTACTTGAATATTGAGATAGGTATGCTAGTTTCTGTCTTTCTAGAAATTCATATATCTATAGTGTTCTTGTATACCTGTTTTGTGAAAATGGCTACAGTATTCTCCATGATTTACTAGTACATTTCTGGATTAAAGTAATTCAAAAAATACTCATATATTCAACACCTAACTTAAAAGTGAGAGAATCGCTTGCCTCACAAGCTAGTTTTTGGGGTTGAGAAGACCCTTACGATCCTACAAGTGGTATCAGAATCTGGTTCTAACATCTCTAGCCTGATAGACACTAGTGCGTGAAGGTCCGATGGACCGTTGGCCCGAGAGACTGTCAGTGTACGGTGAAGGGGACGGTGAACGGCCGAGGGACACCAATGTGTAAAAGAGGAGATTGTTGGAATAGTCTCACATTGGTGGTGGAAGGGTAAAAGATCTAACTTAAAAGTAGAGGAGTCCCTCACCTCACAAGCTAGCTTTTGGGAATGAGAAAGCCGTTGCAATCCTACAATGTATCTAACATTCTATTTTTTTAATCCTATTGTAGAGCATGAGTGATTGATAACGTTGGTTACTTTGTATTTTTACCGTACTTGTCCAGGAAGGATTTATAAATTGGGTTATATTATATTACCATGGATGTAGTTTCAAAATTATATATATATATATATCGAAAAATATGCATTGCGCGTGCACGATTACTATTAAAACAAAATGACGCCTTGTATAGATCTGTGCGGAAAGTGCGGCCATGCCATCCGCTATATATGCAACATGTCAGACGGTCACGAGGAGCAAGTAAACAACACACCACGCCGTTTCGCCGTGAAATTAATTTCTTCCGTGCTGTGCCAAATTGCCAATCGACTTGTCCGGTGGGTGTTAGTACGAAGATGCACCTAAAAGAAGATGTGTACCCTTGAAGCGTTTCTATATTGCTCCCATGTTTCCAGGCTGGGCGATCCGTTTTCGTCAACGAAGGCTTTACCCTTTTTTCTTTTTCTTTTTCTGTGTCAATCGATGCTCGTAGCCGGAGCAGCTCCAGCGGCGTTACGGCCTTTTTTACGTACTGTACGAGGCCGGGCAGATCGATTTCGGACGGGCGTACGCGCGCTGCATGCGTCTCAAGTGGCATTTGCTATCTATCAAATAAGAGCTACGTAGTTATCGATTGAACACATCCAATTTGAGAAAGTTCACGGATTCACCGGAGAGGAGGAAGAAGGCGGCGGAGGCAGAGCAAAAGGACGGTGGAGAGGAAGAAGAGGGGCGGGGGCGGAGCTCGCCGGAGAGCAAGCGGTGCGGGTGGAGGCGTCATCGGAGGCGGAGCGAAGGAACGAGTTGATGCGCAGGTGGAGGCGTTGGTTGGGAAGACGACGCAAAGGAACGATGATGTGAGAGGATAGGTAAAATTGGATATATGCCACTCAGAAACATGGCATTTCGAGAATTGCCACTTAGTATTATGAAAATAGATATATGCCACTCCAGTTTCTTGTTCCTTTAAAATTTGTCATTATCTCTATTTTTCTTCTATTTTCTTTTCTTTTCTCTTCTTTTCCCATTCATTCCGTAATGAAGTTCCTATTTTTCCCCTCATCTAATTGGAGACATCCCTGATCCATACGATTTCTGCCATTTCCACATGCCAGAGAAACCCGAGCGAGCTCAAGCGAGACCGGCGCCGCCTCCCTAAGCACCCCGCCGGTCCCGCCCCTGTCGGCTACCGCGTCCCAGCCGCGCCTCCCCTGAGCTCCCCACTGGTCCCGATCCCAGTCGGCCACCGCGCATCCCCTGAGCTCCCCTCCGTCCCCCTGTCGGCCGCTGCGTCCCGTCCCCGCCTCCCCCGAGCGAGCTGCAAGTGAGGCCATGCCTGCTTCCTCTGAGCTCCTCGTTAGGCCCGACCTCCAACAGGCCGTCGCATATCCGGGCCCGCCCCCAGTTCACCCACCGCACCTAGTGCGGCTACATCTTCCTCGCTCGCGCTGCCGCCCCGGCCAACGGCCGCGTCGCCAAGCCCTCTTCCCGGCCAAGATGTCACAAGGATCTCGGAGCGTATGAGTAGATACCGATCAAAAGCAGCAGATACATTGTTCTTGTTGGAATGTGTATTGTACACAATATTGTGAATTCCCATTGAAATTGTTGATGTTACAACTTGCACTGAAATTGCTGATGTGTGTTATCAACAAACACTGAAATGCAATGTCCATTTGGCTACATGATCTTGACAAATTGCTTTTGCTCTGGATTTTTTGAAAGGCTACGTTTATAATGTTGAAATGGATTTGAACTACAGAGGGAAAATGAAAAGAGCAACACTGTGATGTTGTGCAAGCGACTAGATGGATCAGGGATGTATCCGATTAGATGAGGGGCAAAATAGGAAGTTCATTAGGGAATGGATGGGAAAATAAAAGAAAAGAAAATAGGAGAAAAGTAGAGATAATGGCAAATTTCAAAGGAAAAAAAAACTGAAGTGACATATATCTAATTTTATAATATTAAGTGTTATATCTCTAAGTGGCATATTTTGAGTGACATATATCCAATTTTGTCGAGAGGATAAGCTTGTGCAGGAAGGGTTGGGCCTAGTTGGGCCTCCGCTGGATAGTTATGGATCGAATGCTTGATTCATAGTCGCGTCCGTTAAAGTTGCTAACACCTACTCAAGGTCAAGATCATGACACGGATTGTAGAATCGCGCCATCCTAGAATCCTACGGAGGCTGGGTGATACGGATTAGATGGTGGATCAGAATTGGGAAGTATCAGTTGTGGATAGTGACCCAACTCGTGGTGTCGTTAGAATCACGACCCAACTACGATTTTATATGATCCAAAAGGAAGTAGACGATGCCAACCAAAGAACCCTTCTCCCCACCAACACAAATAGAGACGAATTGCCATCACCGTCCTCAAATCACAGCTCTGCTTCTCTAGAAACAATTAGATCTAGTTGCTCAAGAAGACGTAGTTGGTGGGAGTAGCAGGTTATCGCGGACTTCAACATAGCTGGCTGAAGGGATATGGATAGGCTACACTAGCGCATAATTTAAAATTCTAACACAATCAAGAAGTCATATAAGTAAGAGATCATAAATCATTACCACTAGATGCGCAGTGCAACGAAAAAAGAGTTGGATTAGTCTAATCCAACGTTGAGCGCATCGATGTAGTAGTCATAGTCGATCGTCCCACGTCCTCAGCCACCGATCGTCTTCTCGAACAGCCTCTCGTGTTCCTTACGTATGTCACAGATCATCCTAAATCAGCGCAGCAGTAATCACAGCAGCGCCTCTATGGTATCCACACATTCAGGGATGGAATGTTGTATGCCGGTTTGCTAGCACCAGTGTGCACGGTAGGGCCTTCGGAAAGTGGTGGCTAGGATTTCGGGGGATGGTGTAACTCATACGTCTAAAAGCCCTATGTCTCCCCTTATAAAGAACCCATAACGGATCCTATCCGAATTAGTTTGTTCCAACCCGCGTTACGTGTGTGAATATGTAGATTCATGCATAATCGGTCGTGACTCGGAAACTTCTTTCCGAACACAAGCCGGCAGCAGTTCCAAGCAGGACATAATGACTCCCGAATACAAAAAAGATTATATCGAACGAATCTTATGCAATATGATCTGCGACTAGATCCTTATCACTCATGATAAGTTCGTATCTTTATATGACCAGTTCGCATTTGGTCACGACCAGTTTGTAGCACTTTTTGACCAGTTCGCCGACTAGTTTGTGATCATATACGACTAGCTCATGACCAGTCTGTATCCTCATTCGATCAGTTCGTATCTGTTTGGATTAAACGACCTGTTTGTGTATTCTCTTTTTGCCTTATAATATCTGGTTGAACTCTAAGTGAGATATATATCATCCATGGATTATTCAATCTTTTCTCGATATATTGATGGATAACTTCATGTTGTTGACCATTTGACCACTTGTGGTACGACCGTGCACTTCTTTTATCCGAGCACATCAAGGGGCCCAAATATATCTCTCCTGTTATGCTAAGAGTAGCAAATCTCATATCCGACCAGTCACATTTCTCTGTGTATTTCATAGTATACCCAAAAGCTACCTTTATAACTATTCAGTTGCGGAGTTGCATTTGGTAACCTCTAAGTATACTATTACATATGTAGAAAACCATGTTGATCCCAAGTCTAAGAATTATACATCATTATTGCTTAATACCAACTGATGACACGTGAAATCATAACAATCTCAATAGTATCTTAAAGTGGATCAATCCAACACCATATTCTCTAATATGTGCTCACAATAGTGTCTTAAGGTCTTCCTCAAGCCGATTCACCAGCTTACTGTAGTCCGTGCTTTTCTTTGCAGGGTCTATGCCTTGTTTAGTCCAAAGCTATGAGATGAGGCGAGTAAAACAGAGAAAGGAGTGAGCTATGAAAAGTACAGGAATATTTGGGAATAAAGAATAGAAAAGATTAGAGGGGTTAAATTAATGGAATTTGTGGTCGTATTGGCACAAATTTGCCATGTAATTTCAAGAATGGCCGTTTTCACATTGAATTTGCAAAAATGATCCCCTACCGTACGATGACCGTGCAGTAGAGCGTCTATAGTCGACACCTACCCCCTGTCGGACAAGCGCTATGCAGTGGAGGCCACCTGCACAGCCACCATGTGGTAAGACTACTGTAGCACCACCATCCGTATGGCCATAGTGCGGTGGGGTACTGTAGCATTTTTTTCTTTTTAAAAAAATTCATTGAAGTATACTTTTGTATGAATTTTTAAATATAGCAAATGAGCATTAAAAAATTATGAACTTTTGTGTGGAGTCTCCCAACATAGTATAATTACTTTTTTAATTGTTTACAAATGTTATCCATTCTGAATTTATTCTCTAAAATTAATTTAAATATACTGTTTGTAGGAATTTTTGAGAAAAATTCAGAACGGATAAAATTTCAAAAATAGTACACAAGTGAGTACACTGTGTCAGGAGACTCCATAAACAATTTTATAATTTTTGGAGCTTATTTGATATATTTAAAAATTCATACAAAAGTGTACTTAAATGATTTTTTTTTTATAAATGTTACGGTACAATCTTACATAGGATCACGATCCTGACAACCTTGCTGCTACTACCTTGGCTCTCAAACAGATTTTTCGTTTTAAAATGCCCAAAAGTAACTATGTTTGTGGAATTGCTATATAACACTCGACTAAAAATATTTAAGATTTCAGTCGACTTTCTCACCGTTGGATGGGCTTAAAGATTTGTGCACCACCAACTCCGTCTTAGACTCCGGTGAGCCTTTTAGGGCTAGCGCTCACCGGATTAGAGTTAGGGTTCACTAGCGCCAAACTTTAGAAGGAGGAAGAGGGGGGGTAGCAATGGCATCGAAGGAGGGCAGTGGGCGACGGGGGCGACAAGAAAGAGTGAGGTTAGCTTAGGTAGCTGTCGGAGACGAGGAAGGAGGGCGGTGGCGGCGGCAGCGATGGACGAGAAGACGTCGTGGGGTGGTAGCAGCGGAAGTGGCGGCTGGAGGGTAGGCAGGCGATGGGTGGCGGCTGCGCGGGGGGGGGGGTAGGGTTAGAGTGGGGTGGGGTTTGAGGGGTGAGGAAAGTGATGTAAGCCTTACAATTTAATCTAACGGTTGGAAAAAAATTGACTGAAACCAACAAAAATTTTAGTTGGGGTATAGTCACTCCCCTTATACACACCCTTACCGTTACTTTTTTTTTTCTAAATATAAATAGCATAATATTGAAGTACCATTGAGAAAAGGAGTGTGTATAAGAAACGTGCGTGACGACCGAAACGATGAGTAAAAGTGAATTGAGGCATTACTATCTCTATTGCTACATTTCGTACTCTTTTCTAACTTTAATCTGACGAGTTGGATTGTTACTAATTCATATAGCTAGTTACTTGCTCAAAAGCGGCTTTAGCCGGCCTTAGTACATGTGTACGCTGTGGCGTCTCATCTGTCATCTGTAAATGCAGTGCCGATCAGAGAGCGTGTGTGTCAGTGTGTGACAGTATATATGAGCCACCTCTTGATCTCCATGTCACCAAACTGTGGTGCAAGGAGCCAACAAGAAAGCAATGGAGCTCGTGTACGCAGTGTTTCTGCTTCTGCTCCTGCTTCTGCTCCTACCCCTCTCCTCCCCCGCCGCCGTTCCGCCCGCTCCGGCTCCTCGAGCTCACGCTCAAATCCCTGATGGTAATGGGCTAATCTCACTACTGAACATTGCTCATCTTCTCATCTTCTTTTCTTACAAGAATTAATGGCGCATTTGTAGAAATGGCTTGTAATTTTTAGCTTTGCCTCTGTTGGAGCAGGTGTGCTGATCAATGGCAACTTCGCGATGAGCCCCCGGAAGCTGAACAACACGGTGATCGTGGGCCAGGACTCCCTGCCGGGGTGGGCGCTGCGGGGCCACGTCGAGTACGTCTCCGGCGGGCCGCAGCCGGGGGGGATGTACTTCCCCGTCCCCCCGGGCGTGCACGCGCTCCGGCTGGGCGGCCGCGCCTCCGCGGCGCAGGCCGTGGCGGTGCGCCCGGGTGCCGCGTACGCGCTCACGTTCTCGGCCACGCGCACCTGCGCGCAGGACGAGGCGCTGCGCGTGGCCGTGTCGCCGTCGCTCTCCGCGCCCGGCGACGTGCCCGTGCGCACGCTCTACGGCGCTGACGCCGCCGACACCTGGGCCTGGGGCTTCCGCGCCGCCGAGCGCGATGCGCAGGTCGTGTTCAGCAACCCTGCGACCCAGGACGACCCCGCCTGCGGCCCCCTCCTCGCGGCCGTCGCCATCAAGGAGCTCCCCTCGCCAATGCCAACCAAAGGTAACTAACGCAAGAACCCAACCATGCAAGCTAACCGCGCCATGAAAGAAACTGAGCTCCTCTGCTTGCATTGCCATTGACGCAGACAACCTGATCCGGAACGGCGACTTCGAGTTCGGCCCGCCGGCGATCAAGAACTCGACCGCCGGCGTGCTCCTCCCGCCGGCGCAGAAGGACGCGACGTCGCCGCTGCCGGGGTGGATCATCGAGTCCCTCCGCCCGGTCCGCCTCATCGACGCGTCCCACTTCACGGTGCCCCACGGCCAGCGCGCCGTGGAGCTGGTCGCTGGCCGCGAGGGCGCGATCGCGCAGGTCATCCGCACGGTCCCCAGACGCGCCTACAACCTCACCTTCGCCGTCGGCGACGCCAGAGACGGCTGCCACGGCGCCATGCTCGTCCACGCCCTCGCCGGCAACGCGACGGCGGCGGTGCCCTTCGAGTCGCGCGGCGGCGGCGGGTCCAAGCAGGCCAGCCTGAGGTTCGTGGCGAGCGGGAACCGGACCAGGGTGACATTCCACAGCTCGTACTACCACACAAGCCTGAGCGACGGCATCTCGCTGTGCGGCCCTGTGCTCGATCAGGTCAAGGTGCAGCCATTGAAGGCCTAGTGGTGTGGTACTGTTGGTAGCTTGCAATCTTGCATCCATGGAGGCTATGGTGGTGTGCAATCTGGCTATCTATTGTTCTACTTTGGTTGTGATGGAAGTGAATGTGATGTAGCATGTAGTGTGGAACTGTGGATCCATGTAAGCATGCAGGGTAATTAAGCTGTTGACTGTAGTTATGTGATGATCTACCTTAAATGTGGAAGTTAGTTTCGTTGGAATTGGACGCATGGATTGTGAAATGGTGAAGGGAGCGATATTTGTCGATTCCCATTATAGGAGAACATCGGGGAGTCACGTATTGGCAAGTTGGTCAGGGCATCTTTAATAGTGTATCTACTGTCGTCTTTTAGCTACATCACGTCAATAAAATTTTATGTGAAGGAGAGGGGAGAAGAGAGAGCACATGCCGTCTCTTCCTGAAGAGACTGTCGTACATGCGAAACAAGACATGATACATTAATCTACTCTAGTTGACATATAAGCCCGTTTTAAAGAAAAATTATAAAATATAAATATTGGAGAGTGTGTTAGAGACTATCTATTAGAGATGTTGTCTCTAAAAATAATATAGCATATGTTAGAAACAATGTTATCTCTAACTATTGAAAATGCCCTAATGCTGAAGTGCGACTCCGCTGATTCTGGAAGTCCACTTTTATGTAAACGTGATTGTCTAGTGGGAATGTGTGTGCTTACGCTTAATGAGGTTGCGAGTTTATGTTAGTCTCCGTAATTATAGATGTGTGGGCACCTACATGCATGGTGGCGTGTCCTTATGCGTCTTTTTTGTAATTGGAAAAAAAAAACGATACCCTCTCGGTCGCATGTATATGCATGCGTATAGTGTGCACTCTCTCTCTTTTTTTTTTTTTTGAATCTTATGGTGTGCATTCGTTGTGGTATCTTTGAGTATAGGAGAAAATCTCTCGATAATTGTAGCTTATTTTTGGGAAAGTCAGGTCTTGATAATTATAGCCTGCTCAGGCCTGACTGGGCTGGTGTTGGGCCTTAGTTCTTTTAATTGGGCCTCACGGCTTACGTCTAAGCTCGTCTCGATACTCTTGTCACCCACTGTCGGTACTCAACCATAGAGAAGATCAAACAATGCATTGCTTGTTTTAGTTATTGTTTGAACCTCGATTTTGTCTTAAACCGTGATGGGTTTTGGTGGAGACGACGTTACACATACGCAGGAGATCAACATCAAAGCCGAGTTGGGTATAGTTATGTCTCCTCCAGTTTTCTCCCGTCGAACACACCGCTATCGATAAGTAAGTCCTAAATTTCCATGAAGAAAATTGGCAATGTACTTCCCATCATCGTGATTGTTAGCAATCATTTCGCCATCATAAGACACAGTGTTGTTGGATAGAAACGGCGACTAAAAAGGGATGAATAATAGCAATACTTTTTTCACCTAGATCGGATTCAACTTCATTCTCACTCCAATAACTATGAAAACTATAAAAATTGAAGGTACAAGCACAGCAAAAGTCTTGTCTTGAATCCAATCGAAACCCCGAGACACAACCAAAATCACTGAAAACTCAAAGCAAGGAGAGTTGGGTGGTCAGATCTCTCAAGGTGGGTGGTCTGATTGATGGCTAACTGATCAGACCTCTCGCATGATGAAAAGTAAAATCAACATGATTTCAAAAACACAAATCGACTCAACTTTTGATCCGGTTATCCAAATCCACTTTTCAACAATAACTCATCAAGAAGACCAGGAATCTATTCCAATTGATGATCGGAAAGATCGAGGCCAAAAATCCACCAATTTCTTAGATGAGGAGAAAAGCGCTCAAGAACCGAAGAGATTCAAACTTTGATCCAAAAACTTACTCGTGAGTAGATTATGATCAAGATGATCCTAGATATATTACCACATATCATAATAAGCAAGATGACATCAAGAAACTAAAAGAAAACCAAAGGATCATCAAAATCCCAAAAGTAGCCAAAGAGATAGCAAGAACAAGAAAATACCCATCTTGAAGAAATCTTGCTTGGATTGATTCGAGATATATGTTGGTTTACAGTCACTCCATCATGGAGGACAAAAACTCAATACTTGAGCACACGATCAATCAATCTCCCACAAACCCTAGCCTCAACTACTCTAAAATCCCTAAATTATAAATTAGAGTTTTTCTCTTCGAAGGATTAAAGAACTCCACATCTGGATATTCTCCTTTTATAGTGGAGACTAGGCTGAGAGAGAAGACCCTAACGGGCACCCGTTAAGCCCACATACAAACGGGTCTACACTCACGAACGTTTCTCAAAGCAGATGACGAACCGGGCTTCCCAAATCCGTTTCTTCATGATCTTTATCTTTACTTGATCTAAACCGCTTCTCCTTACGCTGCCTTACACCACAGTTTAGCCAAAGGTCATCAAGACGGTATTTTGGTGAAGTTACTAAAATACCCCTTCTCAATCCTTTTCCAAAGACCGAGTCCAATCATCATGAAGCAATCTCATACTTCGCCATATGTAGATTGATCAACTGCTCTCTTCATGTCGGTAAGTCTCTTCCATCCGACTCCCACCAAAACCACCATAGCACTTGCACTGACCCCGCGCCGCTTAAGGCAACCCGTAGCGCTGAACTTTCCGTTCGGTCATCCTTGTCCATTTTGCGTCATACTTGAGTTCAATAACTTCACCCGACCTCCTCGATCATTCTGGACCTTAGCTCTCCAAGACTAACCCTAATCATCCTCACTGTTGACCATCGTTAACCTCTAAGCCTCTTGCATAATAGTAGACTAAGAAATTGTTTTCAAGTATAAGTTCTTCTCAAGTTAACCCACGTTAGTCAAAATATGCATCATGCAACACATATGCAATGAACACTATGAGATTGACCTAACCTACGAACATCGCCGCCTTGCCAGCCAGCGAACAGGACAAAATCGGTTAGACCACCACCCATGGCCAGTATGACCGCTCGCTGGCTGGTTTGAACACCCAGCTTAGCCGATCTAGCCGCCAGCACACGGAGTTAGTCGGATTTTCTCCCTGAAAACCCAAACCCTCTCTAGGAATTCAAAATGAATAGAACTTTTGACTCGAAGCTCCAAAAATTATGAGACCTGGTGCAGAAGAATCATGTCTCTTGCCTGTACTCTCTATTTTTTTGCCGGCCTCAAACTCAAAACTTAAATTTTTGGCCAGTCAGATCGCTATCCACAGCCGGTCTAACCGCTAGCACCTTTGACCTGCCCATGTTCGGTTTGACCGCCACCCATAGCCGGTCAGACCGCCTGAAGTATGACAGCCTCTAAAATTTGCCGAAAACAGGTGTTTCGATAAACCCTCTCTACAATTGCCAATTGTATTATCATCCTAAGATCATGAGCATATCCACTTGATATCAACAAGAGTCTTTGTGAGTAGGATAAAGAAGTCCAACACATTCATCGGTTTAAAGATACAGATTGTTCACTAAGTGTGTTCAAACGTCGTAAACATTGGGCACCCGTGAACTTTAATCTTGTATGAATAACTTAAACGCAGGATATTTCTAAAAAAGATAGAAACGATGCCACATATGAACAAGTTTAAGTTGTCAACTTATCTTAAGTAGGTAGGCGTGGACTCCTCTAAGTCAAGAGTGAGCAGGCCCCAACTTTGATCTTTTTGACCCATTAACGACGAGAATTACAGACACTCTTGACCTTGACCGTAGTAGACAAATGGAACGCCGACGAAAATTTTGGATTGGATATTCGTATTCCTGTGCTAAAAAGGTCAGGCAGATTGGTGCGTACGCTTTGCATCGCTTCGTTGGCTTTGCATCTTGGTGCCAATCTTGTGCTTTTGGAAGGTCTACCGTCTACCCTATCCTGTATCCAACCTTTTTTCTTTGGTTTTTTCTCTTTTGTCTTCTCACGATCTCACTGAATGTAAGATGAGAGGTTGACTGTTAAAAAAAACACTAATTTACGGATATTCGCTGGATATTCACACTCAAAGGATATCGTGCGAGCCATCGAATCCAAGATACCCGAAACCCTAGTCGCCTTGATCACCCAGTGTTCCTCGCCGGTGCGATTCCGCTAGTTCGTGCTCACGACTTCCACCCTCCCATTCTTTGCACATAGCCTTTTTTCCTCCTCCCATCTCCTCTCTAGATTCTCCTTTAACAACTTGTAATTGCCTCGCTCCTCTCAGCTCCCCGTTCAACAGAATATCTGGTGCATCCTTCGTGTATCGAACGTCTAAAAGTTTTGAAAAATTCTCAAAACATTTGTAGATGTAGGGATGGTATCTTTTATAGCCATGCAAAATTTCAATATGAAACTCGCATTTGCAAGATATGAAAAGGATAAATTCAGTAAAAATAGTGTTGAACACTATTCATGTCGGTTGCTTGTCAATTTCATATCTTTCAAATGCGATCGAGTTTCATCTTGAAATTTTGCATGACTATATAATATACTATGAAACTTATCAATACTGTTCCGGTACCAGCCGATATGTACCACTCTGCCATCTAAAACGGTACAGAGTAGACCTACATTCCGTACCAGCCTCGATACCAGTCAATACCAGCCATACCAGATCGATACCAATCAATATCGGCCATATCAGCTCGATATCGGTCTTACCGGCTTCGATAACAGATAATGCTTATCATAGCGGTGGAATTGAAAATACCATCCATTGAACTCATGAAGTATATGTTATATTTGATCCTACTACTATGTATTTGGAGTAATATTACAAGCAAAATTTAGTGTACATACAATTAAACATATATATATACTTATAACTATGTATTATTATATTAAACACCGGAATGGTACACCGGTATAGACCGATACCGGAATGTACAATTCCAAGAGCCAAACCAGTATGGCCTTCGGAATGGTATTGACAAGTATGATACTATCACTTGCATCTACAAAAAAACAAAACTATTAGAGGTGGAATGCACCCGGATTCTCAACCAGAGTAGGGGAGCCAAGCGAAATACCTCGGCTCCTCATTTTTTAGAATCAGGAGCACCTCAGAATCGGAGTGGGATTCCTATAGAAAACTCGGAGAGACCTTTGGGCCGCTCCCCACAAGAATCAACACACATGTTACGAGAATGCCCCTCAAGTTAAGGTGTATTTACCTATCTTCTGCCACTGCATATAAACCCATTCCCAACTCATTTTTCCACTCCCCACCTGCACCATCCCCTCTCTCCGCGCCTCCCCGCCTCCTCCTCCGATGAATATCATTCCACACAAGACGAATATAAGAATAAACGACTAATTTGATTAATAAATAACGGTTGTCAGCTTATGGTCGAGTTTACACTTATTAAGCTCTGCCTCCTCCTTATTTGATTCATAATTTGATTAATAAAGAGATGACAGCAGAACAGAAACAACTTCAATGGAAATCCATCGACTTGCCATAGGCAACCGACTAGGATCAAGACCTAGCGATCACTCTCCTCGTAAAACTCTGCATCAAAAGCAGGCGAAGTCTCCTCCACTTCATTTGAATGATTACAACAAGAATGAGTACTCCGAGTACTCAACAAGTTGTATCACATAATGCAATTATAGATGATGACTTATTCAAAAGGGAAAATATCTTCTATGATTATTTTTTCAAAAAGCAACATTTGTAATTGAATACAAGTAATAGATTGAAAATTTAATTTAAAACAAATAAATAAAAATAATTTAAAGATTATTTTTACAAAGAACACGAAGGCTAATCAATTTCTTTTACACAGTCATATGAGTTTAAATCACACAGCTGATTCTTCCCAATTGTTTTTATGAAAATCCACCCCTCGTGTAAAATCCCCGAGCATGTCCATGACCGTAGACGCGGCTATTCGAATAGATTTATTAACACTCTGCAGAGGTTTGTACACTTTACCCATAAGATGCAATCAACTTGATCGGAGATGATCACAATAAAACCTTTCTGAAACTTTATCTTGACGATTGACTCTCCCGATGTGTTTTGCCGTCGTACCAACCCTGACGAAGTTCTTTGGTTCAACGCACATTGTTGGACCCGACCACTCATAAGTGTGACCCGACACAATAGTACACACCTTCACCCTAGCGCACAGTCTAACCTACATGCATAAGTAGTCAATGCCAAGATTCTGTAGCTTACTAAGTTTGGCCTATCCCATACCAGGCATATAGTCGTATAGTTATGGCTCAGTTCAATGACGTACAAAGTTAAGTACTTAATTAACCAATGTGAGATTGCCCAATTTCTAACCAAATTACTATGATTCATATTTTTTTCGAGCACGAAGTTCGACCATATCACCATTCTTTCCACTTGTCTTAGTCTAAATCCTTTTCGACACTGTTGGTTAAGTGCATCACATGCTATCAATGAGTAATAGCATACAATACATAATTTTTACACAGAGTTCCATAATCACTTAGTCAAGTTTAAATTTGTAACTCAAAATGATAATACTAACTAATAATTAATCAAGCTAAGGCAACAAAAGATTATGGTAATACAATGAGAAAAGTGGATATAATCAAATAGGTGTATATCTAATCCCAAAATATTTAAAGAATTAAATAATTGAAGTAATATACAATAGTATGAATCAAAGTAATTTTGGAAAATTGGGTTCAACATGGTCAAAGGTATAACTTGCCTTGAAACAAGTCTTGGTAGTGGTCTTAAGCTTGATCAACTTCTCCTTCCTCGAAAGCTCCCGGAGTATCAACGTCTACTCACAAACGAAAGCAAAAAATAAAATAAATACAAAACAGAGCAACAAATAAACTCCAAAAACTAAATAAAAATCTCAGGAAGGCAGGGCTTGAATTTAGAAACTTGAATGGGTTCAATCGGAATTCGTATGAGGAAGAACGGGCTCTCAAAATATTTAAATCTAAGAAAACGAGAAAGAAAACACTATTTTTAATTTTCGTAATTTTCTTTCTAAAGGAAATACTGAAATATTGCACTAGCATGACGTGAGTAATAAATTTCACGATTAAAAGGAAATCAAGAAAATAGGGAATAGAGGCTGACAAGTGGGACCCACGGTCTATGGACCAGGTCCATGGCTCTGGTTCACTGGTCTATGGCTCACGGGTGCATGGAACAGTGGACGTGACATATGGGGTTCACATGTCAGTGGGTGGGTCTACCGTGGACCAAGTCCACGTGGACTGACTTTGGGTGCGTTTGCGGGTGCGTGCTGACGTGGCAGACATGTGTGCATGAGTTGATGTGGCACTAACGTGGCGAGCACGAGGCTGACACCTGGCCTCCACGTCACCTTAACGGCAGCAAGGCTCAAGGTCCGATGGTCGCCAGCGTTCTGGGCTGCAGCGGAGCGAGCAGAGGGGCGCAATAGGAAGCTGGTGCGATGGGGAACTCAACGTTGTACTCATGGACGTGAGGGGATGACTGGGTAGGCCAGGGGCGAGGTCGAAGCGACAAAGGCGCATGATCGTCAACGGAAGTGGGATTCTGGTGATGCTCCAACAACTTTGAGGTGACAGTAGTGTAGATCTGCTCATCGCAATTCTGACGATGGTGATGATGAAGCTCGAGGTGCACTGACGGTGGAGGAACTCAACGAAAAATGAAGGTTGCGGTGATGGCTTTTCTTCTTCAAGTGATTCCTGCGAATAGGGTTCAGGCTTTGGAGCGACGGAAATGCAGTTGGGATGTGGAGGGCTACCTCCCACTTTATAGCGGGGCGACTGAGAGAGTCCTAGGCGTGCACACCGAGGACACTAGGCAGCAGCAGAGTCCAAGTCATGCTTGAGTCAGAGAAGATGGACAGTAATGTGGTGGGCCCCACATATCGATGACAGTGGCTAGGGTGAGATTGCGTCGCACATGCCACGTGTGTGACTGACATGTGGGGCCAAGGGTGTGCATGTGGGCGGGACAGAGAAAGCGAACCACGGGCAAGAATAGGCCGGAAGTAGGAGGTTTTGGGCTAGGGCGAAATAAATTCGGCCCGAAGAATTTCCTGAGATTCAAAATAGGTTTTGTATTTTAGAAATACTAGAAAATCCAAAAGACACATTAAAAATAGTAAATAAACTTGAAAAAATTCCAAAAAAAATCTTGAAAATATTCTCAAGCACAAAGAAGTCAAATAAAATAGTTTTGGATTTAATTGATGTTCAGATTAGTCACATTAAATTATTTTGACTTTAAAACTCCTATTTAAGCTTTATTAAATTCAAATAAAATTTTGTGAATTTTTCTAAGGGGCTAAACTACTCAAAAAGGTTTTGAAACTCACAAAATTAGGATGTTACACACCACCCACCTAACGATCTCTGCGGTCGTGCAGAACACCTCGCCCCCGGATCCCCTCGCCGCCAAATCCCATTGCCGCCCTCGGATACCCTCATCACCAGCCTCCCTTGCCCTTCCCTGTCGTCGGTCTCCACTACGACGACCGATTGGCCCTGCCTTCGCCTCCCTCGTCCTCCAAGGAGGCATTGGGTCATGTTTTATGTGGATTGCTGATGGTTTTGGTTCATGTCGTTAGGTGGAGGAAGCAGCCCACGACGGTGGAGGCAATGCAGGAGGCGGTTAGGAAGGAGAAAAAGTGTGTTCAACAGCTGCTCAATGCGAAAATAGAGGTAAATTGGTCGATCTGTGGTGAGATTTGATGTCCATGTCCCCGACTCTTCAATCAGTAGTGGATTAGTGAATTGTATTGTTACTCCATGAAAGGAATTGTCAAGGAAGACGTGTGAGTGTGGGAAGTTGCGAGAGAAGAGCCTTGGTTGGCGAAGGAGCTTGCAGCGCTAAAGTGGTATGTTTGTTCTGTTGTATGCATGGGACCATTTTGGTAATTTCTCAATTAGAGAAAAGAACAAAATAGAAAATAAAAAATGGTGGGGTCCACCTGTCATTGGGAGGGACAGAGGATAAGGTTTGAGACTTGGTCTCCAACCCAAAATTGCGCACAGGATACTGTGAAGAAAGTGGAATAATTCATGAAATTACTCCACCGTACTCACCCCAATCAAATAGAATAGCCGAAAGGAAAAAAATCTGAACTCTTTGTAAATTGGTTAATGCCATACTACAAAATTCAGGTATGTCGGACTATTGGTGGGGTGAAGCAGTTCTCATAGCTAATTATGACCTAAATAGGGTTCCAACTCGCAATCAAGAGGAAACACCTTATGAAGGATGGAAGGGTTGGAAACCTAACTTATCATTTCTTCGAACTGATGCCTTGCAAAAGTGCATGTGTCATTACCGAAGAAAAAAAAGCTTGGTCCTAAGATTGTTGATTATGTCTTTCTAAGGTATGCTAAAATAGCACGACTTATAGATTTTTGGTAGTCAAATCCGAGGTGAGTGACATCGCTACAAATGTAATGATGGAATCTCGTGATGTGACTTTCTTTGAAAATGTGTTCTCTATGAGAGCAAATGAAGTCATTGTCCCAACTGGTTCATGTGAACACTCTATTCTTCCTAGTGTGGATAATACCGCTCCTGAATTGGAGTTGAGGAGGAGTAAGAGGCAGAGGACTGAATAGTCTCTTGGCGATGACTATATCACATATCTTGTGGATGATGAACCACAAACCCTTTTAGAGGCATACGCATCTCCACATATGGATTACTGGAAGGAAGCAGTCTATAGTGAGATAGATTCCATCATAACTAATGGAACATAGGAGGTTGCGGTCCTCCCATCTGGGTACAAGCCAGTGGGCTGGAAATAGATCTTTAAAAGAAAGCGAAAACCTGAGGTACTATAGAAAAGTACAAGACTCGTCTAGTATCTAAGGGTTTCACGCAAAAAGAGGGTGAAGACTACTTTGACACATACTCTCCTATGACTCGTTTGCCCATAATTTAGGTGCTTTTAGCACTAGCTGCCGCATATAAACTCCAAGTACATCAAATGGATGTAAGGACCCTGTCCTAAATGGAGAGTTGGACCCCTTTCCTAAATGGAGAGTTGGATGAGGATATTTATATGCAGCAGCCCGATAACTTTGTGGTTGAAGGGGAAGAGAAGAAAGTATGTCATTTGATTAAATCCTTGTATCATATGAAACAAGCTCCCAAGCTATAACATGAGAAATTTGATAGTACAATGACATCGGTTGGCTTTTGTGTAAACGAAGTCGATAAATATGTCTACTATCGATTTAGTGGGGGCGAATGTGTCATTCTCTGTCTATACATGGATGTCATATTGCTTTTTGGGATCAACATGGATGCAATCAATAAAATCAAGTCTTTTCTCTCCCAGAACTTTGATATGAAAGACCTAGGTGAAGTTGATGTCATCTTAAGCATCAAGTTGTTAAAAGGTGAGAATGGGATTACTCTATCACAATCTCATTATGTGGATAAGGTCCTAACCAGATTTGGGTTCATGGACTGTAAATCAGTAGCCACACCCTATGATCCAAATGTTAAGCTATATAAAAACATTATGCATGGAAAAGACTAGCTTAAATATTCTCAAATAATTAGATCCTTAATGTATCTAACTAGTGCAACGAGACCTAACATCTCATATGCTGGAAGCATATTGAGTCGCTATATAGCCAATCTAGGAGATGGTCACTGGATAGAACTAGAGATGGTACTTGGTACCAGAAGGGACCACATACTTGGGAATACATTATTCTGGCTATCCGGTAGTATTGGAAGGATTCAATGATTCTAACTGGATTATTGACTCAGATGATATGAGTGGCTATGCTTTCACTCTAGCAGGTGGGGCCGTTTCGTGGAAGTCAAGACAGACCATCCTTACGCGGTCCACCATGGAGGCTAAGTTGGTAGCACTTAACTCAACGACTGTAGAGGCAGAATGGATTAGAGAACTCTTTTCTGACCTACTAGTGCTGGAAAAGCTAATTCCAGCTATATTAACCTACTAGATAACTAAACCATTTTAGTTAAGGTGAAGAGTAGGAAGGACAATATGAAGTCCTCAAAAACATAGAAAGAGGCGACTTAAGTCGGTAAGGCATACCAGAGAGACAGGTGTTATTACTGTGGATACATCCAGTCTGAAAGGAACTTGGTAGATCCTTTCACCAAAGGAATGGTGTGGAAGGCCATCTTTGAAGTGTCAAAGGGAATTGGGGCTCATACCCTTGTAAAGGCCATATTGGTGGTAACCTATCCTAGGAGATCAGAGATCCCGCGAATTAGGCTCTAGGACAAAAAACTGTGTGGGATTAGAGAGCACATCTAAGGGTCCCATTAGCTGCTTTGCTCCAGCTGTATGGCAGGTTGAGCAATAGACCTTAATGAATTAGATACCTATATGGCATCGAGAATTGTCCTACAATATTCCCTGGAGAATTCACCTACGTGAATATGGTCATGAGGTCGCGATCAAAGAAAGATAATGGTATACATTATTAAGTACTCATGAGCTAGATACGGGGATATGACCGTAACATTCCAACTCGATAGGGAAAAGAGCAAGCCGCCCAGTACAGAATGTAACTTGGACGAAAACTCTCACACCAAGGCATTGGATCAAGGCAAAGTCCTCCTTTGTCTGTGTAGAGTCATAGTCCTTGGTGCTAGGCTTTGGGTTCAAACCCGCAAGGTACCCATCGTCGAAGAGCTGTATACTAAACAAGATTTTGATCATCTATTACCAAATTGATAAATTTATGGGGACTGTTGTATGCATGGGGCTATTTTGGTAATTTCTCAATTAGAGAAAATAACAAAATGGAAAAGAAAAAAATAGTGGGACCCACCTGTCATTGGGAAGGAGAGAGGATAAGGATGGACACTTAGTCTCCAACCCGAAACTGCGCACGGGATGGGGTTTCCCCCTCTTGGTGGCGACTCAAGCATGGAGTTGGGCGGCTCGGGCGGATTTCACGTCGGTCGTTGGCTGCATTGTGGCCTCCTTCTCCTCTTCTTAAGGGCTCCTCCTCCTACTTCTTCTCCACGAACGGTACATAGAACTCTCCTCTTTTGGTTCTTATTCTCCTCTCTCCTGATTTGGTTTTGTCCTTGGGCCGTGTGGGCTTCTTCACCGCGGTGGTTGAGCACGGCGGCAAGGTTCAGGCCTTTCCCCTCCTTCGCACCCTTGTCTGTCTCCTTGTGTCGTATCCTTGTCAAGGTTGCTATGAGGAAGACAGGGAGTGTGCCATCGTGGTTTGCTCCGACTATCTTGGTTCTTGATTTGGCTGAGAAGAAAGGTTCAGCGTGGTAGATTTGCTCCTTAGTGCATTCAATTGGCACATCTTGCTATTGATTCTTGTGTGTCATTCTTCAGCTGGTGCATCTGTACTAACAAGAAGAGCAAATGAAACCTGGTCTTCATACCCGAATCTCTTTGAAGCTTTCACATTAGTACGTCGTTGTATATCTCTTGCCAATTGAAAATTCTGGAGTGGAATTTGAAGGCAGTGTGTGTGAATCGTAAGTCCTTGAACTATGTTCTAACTCTACTTGCACCGTATTTGAACCTCCAATCTACTGTGCCACCTCCTCTTTGTTTTGTTGTAACATTGATTTCTCATCAAAGACAACATCCCTACTCATCACCACCTTCTTTGATGTTGGATCCCAAAGCTTGTACTCTTTAACACCTTTCTTGAAACCCAGAAAAATACACTTTGTTGATTTTGCATCAAGCTTCGACCTTTGATTAGGTGGTATATGCATATAGGCTGGGCAACCAAAAATTCTTAGATTAGCAAAATTAACCGAATTACCAGTCCATACATCCTCTGCAACCTTACCACCCAAAGATGCATGTGGTGATCTATTTATGAGATATCACGCCATGTTCACAGCCTCAGCCCAGAAACATTTAGGAAGGCTTTGCATTCAACCTCAAGCACCTTGCTCGTTCACAAATAGTCATGTTTATCCTTTTTGCCACACCGTTTTGCTGCAGTGCTTTACGCACTGTGAAATACCACTGAATACCATGCTCCTCATAATATCTTTGAAACTGTGAATAAGTATATTCAGTACCATTATCATATATCAGATACTTTACCTTCCTGCCTGTTTGGTTTTCCACCTCAGCTTTCCACACCTTGAACTTGGCAAACACTTCAGATTTCTACTTCATGAAATACACCCACACCTTGTAGGAAAAATCCTCAACAAAAAGTAGCAAAATACTGAGCTCCACCCATTGACGGTTTTCTAGTAGGCCCCCACACATCAGAGTGTACATAATCAAGTATTCCTTTTGTTTCATGTTTGCCACTTGAGAAGCTAATCTTAGACTATTTTTCAAGAACACAAAACTTACAGAAACCTAACTCGCAACTTTTAATTCCTACCAATATGTCTCTCTTATGAAATTCTGCCATCCCACAAATACTAAGATGACCCAACCGCATATGCCAAAGTTTTGTCATATCATTATGTGACTCCACTGAACTGACTCCACCTATAACAGTGCTCCCTAGCAATATATAAATGTTTCTAACAGTTCCCCTACCCTTTATCATAGTTAATGCACCATTACAAATTTTTATAGTTTCCTTATCGTTATCAGCTTTATAAGTAGGACCACTATTATGAGGAGCCTAGACAGATCCGATTCTTTTTCAATCCTAGTATGTGCCTAACATCACGCATTGTTCTAACAATACCATCATGCATCTTAATTTCAACTTCACCTATCCCGACAATACTATGGCATGTATAATCACCAAGGTAAATAGAACCAAAATTACCTAACCTGTATGAAGTGAACCACTCCATGTTAGGCGTGATGTGATACGAGCACCCCGAATCAAGAATCTATGCATCTATCAACTGACCATTTGAAACTGAGAGAACATCTTCATCGCCACTATCCAAGTCATTTTTCCTAGCCACATTGACAGTCTTCTCATCATGCTTTCCACCATTTTATTCTTTCAATTTTGGACAATCCCTCTTCGTATACCCCATCTCCTTGCACTTGTAGCACTCGATATTCTTTCTGCTCCTTGACTTTGATTTGGATTTACGCCTTCCAAGTCTCTTCTTGTCTTGTTTCCTTCCACGACCACCCTTCGTATACAAACTATCACCCTAAGAGTTCTCCCCCGCATTCAACTTCTGTTGATTATGCGCCAACAGGGCCGCGGTAATCTCATCAACCTTGATAGGATCTTTCCCGTATGTCAAAGTGGTGACCAAGTGTTCATAGGAAGGTGGCAATGAACATAACAGAATAATCGCCTTGTCTTCATTTGTGATCTTCACCTCTAGATGCCCTAGATCAGTGATCACCTAATTGAAGACATTCACATGCTGTGCAAGATCAGAACCCTCCTGCATCTTCAGCCCGTACAATCTCTGATTTAGATACAGCTTGTTCGTCAGGGATTTGGATATAAACTGAGTTTGGAACTTGTCCCAGATTTCTTTCGACGAGGTCATATCCATCACATGATACGTGACCTAATCCAAAAGACACAACCGTAAGATCGTGGCTGCCTGCTCCTTCAACTCCTTCCAATCACAATCCTCCATCGTCTTTAGTTTTACTTCGCGCAGCCCTTTGGAACAACCCTGTTATGCCAACAGATTATTCACCCTCGTCAGCCACAATCTGAAGTTACCAGTCCCATCGAACTTCACCACTTCGAATCTGGCACCTAGCGTCATCATCTCAACCAAGCTCTGATACCAATTGTTACAACCTGTGATAGCCCTTTGCGCGAGAGAACAATCACAGCAAGCACACAAGAGACACAAGAATTTGTTTACGAGGTTCGGTGAAGCCTACGTCCCCGAGAGCCGAATCGCAGCGGTTCCGTCCGTATGAGAAGTTTTTTATTTTTTCTGATTAGAATTACAAGAGGTCGGAGGTATATATTTATACTTCGATTACATGTTCGACTCGAACTCATAGTACGCGTCTGATGGGGCCTTCGCCCCCACACCCCAGCCCATAATATTTCGTAACCCCATGCAATTGTGTCTCCCCTGTAGGGCTATGTCCAGAAAGCGTACACTGCGCTCTCACTTTTCAAACATAGTGCCTTCCTTTCACCTTGTTATATATAAACCTTACACAACATTGGGGAATCATAAAACTATATTTAAATCTGCTAATTTTGTGCACAGTTCTTTTCCTAATGATATAGGTGCTAGCTCATCATCTCAAAAGAATTCTAATGATGCTAAATTTTATTGCAACTACTGTGGAAGAGATAGGCACTTGTATGAATTTTACTTTAGGCTTGCTAAGAAAGAGAAAAAGGAAAGATTGAATGCCTTAAAACAAAATCGTGCAATCTCTTTTGTTGTTTCTAGAACTAATGCGAAAGCTAGGTTTTTAAAGGACTTTCATGATGGATTTAAATCTGCTTCACGTACTGGTTTGGGATATAATTCAAATAATTCACGTTCTGTATTGTCTGCGTTTCGAGGAGCAGTTAGACGGGTTCCTTTTTGGCATTCTAATCATGCATGTGCACGTGGTTCTGGTTCTAGTTTTGTTGTTGTTCCTCCATGTCGTGTATCTCAGTACTGGATTCCTAGATCTTATTCTCACTAAGCCGCTTGATACTTCTCGTTTTGTCCGTTTGCGGAGTGAGTTGAGGGGTATATCATCAAATGGGATTGTTCTGAGGAGGAACTTTCTTTTGTATGTCTTTGTAAAAGCTTATTTTTCCTCTTTTCTTGAGAACTTTAAATATTATTTAAGCCAATAATCACGGAATAAGTCATAATATATATATATATATATATTGAGTTTTCTTGATTACGATTTTATATGTGTAGCTTAGCCAGGCCATAATTAGCTATTTAATAAATTTTATCAACTTGAACAAACAACATGGCAAGGCTGAATTCTTTGGTTAATTTTGTTTTGAGTGATCACTTCTTGAGATGTGTCATGTTTAAATATCTAGTTAAATCCTGATTCTATTTCGAGTCTAAGTTTGAGTTGTTTTAGTTCCTTCTTGAATCACCTCTGGCAATTCTAGAAATACATGTGGCAAATTTTTGGTGAAATTGCTAATTATGTATGCATCTCAACAATTCTTTCCTACAAGACAACTTGCCATTGCACTAGGCATGAACTTGGGGAAGTTTTGTATGATCGAGATCATGAAACCTCAAGCTTTTGGCTTGGCATAATCGAAAAGTAAGGCTTGAGATGCTTCAATTAAAGAAATGTGACTCTAGTTGGCTCAAAAGGTCACTATAAATGTGCTAAAATTATTTTGGGCTGAAGCTTAGGAGGTTGTTGTAGATGGCTCATAATCTAGGACTTGCTTTTCTGAGATAAGCCATAATCAAAGTGTCACTAATAAAGTGCTATGTGTGATTCATTTTGGCACTTGTGACTCACTTAGTTCTTGATTCTAGCATCTAGATTTAAATATGTATTTTTTATGGCTATCTCCTTTAGTGATATCTTTAGCTTAACTGGTCATTTTTATGAAAGTCTGCCATGTACATTAATTTGCTTAATCACATTATAAGCTTCTTTTAGCCTGCTCTGCTACATATGCATGCTTATGATTGGGTAAGCTTTATAAGAGCATGACTTTGTACACATCATTCTAGTTTTCATGGTATGTTTTTCTTTCTTTTCATTTAATAAAAAAAATTGGATCAATGATACTTGGATGTGAGTTCTCCCTTCGCTCCGTGATGCTCACATTGCCAAAGGGGGAGAAATTTTGAGCAAATCTTGTGTTGACGGGGAGCTTTGTTGAGAGTTTGTCGCAAATCTTCTTTTCTTTACTAAATACAACTCATTCGGCAAATCTTGAGGTGTTGTCAATGTATTCATCAAGGGGGGGATTGTTAGACCATGTGGCTAGGTTTAGAATATTTTAGTTGATGAATAATTGACAATGTTGTTTACTGATGTTATTTGAGGTATATGGTGTGTGTGGACTTATGTGGGTCAAGTTGGAAAGAACTTGTGCTAGAAAAAGATGTTGCTTTGGTCTTTGCATTGCAAGGTAACTCGAAAACGATTGTGGTCTACGGCGAGGACCATGAGATGGCTTGATGCGAAGTCATGGTCAAGAGGGTCGAGAATGCTAGAGGAGATGATCGAGCTCGAGTTAGGGCGAGTGCAGATCAAAGATAAATGATGTGTGTTAGAGCTACGGAGGTGCGATTCGGTGACTACAATACGTGATAATTTTAAGGTGTCTAAAATTAGAAAGTTGTGTAAAATTTGGAAAGCTGATAGAAATTAAAAAAAAAAACATAATTTTGGGGTGTCGGTATTTTCGGCCGGAGAGAATCTCGGCAGGAGCTGATTTCGGATGTGATTGGGTGCTAGCTGTAGCTTGATTTTTTGGGAGGTGATAAGGTGCTGGCGGCTGCACAAAAGCTGGCCAAGGGTTTTGGGGGTCCTATTTTGGTGGGACTTTGGTGCATTACGTGAGGGTGCGGCGGCTGTACACAAACAGAATTTTGGCTGACGCAAGATGCTGTGCATTGCGGCTGTTTGATGCGGCTGGAAGAAATTAGTAGCTCACGGCGGCTGTCCCTGCTGATCTGTAGCCATTTATAATTATTAGTGAGAGATCGCAGTTTTGTTCAGATTCTTGTTGTAACTTGGATAATTGAGCAGTGGTGTACATAGAACTGATGTGTAATGATCTTCAATAATGTAATAAAGGCAATAAATTTTGTTCTAACGTTAGGCTTTCAGTTGATACTTTTTTGTTATTGAATCCGAGCTCGGCTATGTTGTAAAAAATTTCAGAAATTTGTGTGCAAATAGAAAGGAGTAAAATACCAATAGACTTGAAGTGTTGAAACCAGAGGTAGCATGGCCTTTTTGGCCCCAATCCTTTCTGTAAGCGAGGAAAGTTACACTATCTTTGATTATGAAAAACAGAGTACATGAGTTACACATATATAGATTACAGCTATCATGTGAATGCGTGATCATGTGAACATGTGATCCTTTCTAACACACCCCCACAGTCGGAACGTCGCCAAGGCGGACATTCAGACTGGACCTAAATTAGGTGAAGACGGAAGTCGGCAGCCCTTTGGTGAAGATGTCGACGTACTGTGATGTCGTTGGGACGTGAAGAACGCGAATATCCCCCAAAGCAACACGCTCCCGGACGAAATGAAGGTCTATCTCGACATGTTTGGTGCGTTGATGCTGCCCCGGGTAAGGTTCGTCGATAAATAGACGGCACTCACATTGTCGCAGTAAACTACAGTGGCGCGATGAAGAGGGCTACAGAGTTTATGGGGCAGTTGACGGAGCCAGCAAGCCTCCGCGACAGCATTGGCGACTGCACTGTACTCAGCCTCAGCACTAGAGCGAGACACAGTATTCTGACGCTTGGACGACCAGGAGACAATATTATCGCCGAGGAACACAGCGTAGCCCGATGTGGACTTGCGCGTATCTGGACATCCTGCCCAATCAGCATCAGAATAAACCGCAAGGTCTGCAGACTGTGACTGGTGAAGCTGGAGACCATAATCAAGGGTGTCGCGTAGATACCGAAGGATCCGTTTGACTGCCGTAAGATGAGGCTCCCGAGGATAGTGCATGAGAAGGCAAATTTGCTGGACGACATAGGAGATATCTGGTCTTGTGAAGGTTAGGTACTGCAGAGCTCCAGCAAGACTCCGGTACTAAGTAGCATTGCTTACTGGAGAGCTAGTAGAGGCAGACACTTTGGGATGAGTGTCAACAGGTGTACTATAAGGTTTGCAGTCGGACATCCTGGCACGCTCCAGAATATCCAAAGTATACTGTCGTTGAGAGAGGAAGAGGCCACTCGAACTCCGCTGAACAGAGATACCCAAAAAATGATGAAGTGCACCGAGATCTTTCATGGAAAATTCTTGTTGGAGGGCGGCAATCGTTCGGTGGAGAACAGGTACAGAGGATGCTGTCAGGACGATATCATCAACATAAAGAAGCAAGTAAACAGTGTCAGCACCACAGTGATAGATAAACAGCGACGTGTCTGACTTGGCCTCCACAAACCCGAGGTACAACAAATATGAGGTGAAGCGATCGTACCAAGCACGCGGCGCCTGTTTAAGCCCATAGAGATACTTGTTCAGGCGACAGACAAAGTCAAGGTACGAATAATCCACGAAGCCCGTCGGCTGGGTGCAATAAACCGTCTCAGATAGAGTGCCATGAAGAAAAGTATTTTTGACATCCAGCTGATGAATAGGCCAGTCTTGAAGAGAGCTGGAGAGAGTATTGTGCGCACGGTTGCCGGTTTGACAACCGGACTGAAGGTCTCATCATAATCAATCCTAGGATGCTGAGTGAAACTACGAAGAACCCATCGAGCTTTGTATCTTTCAAGAGTGCCATCAGCAGTAAACTTGTGCCAAAAAATCCATTTGCCAATGACAACGTTCGCCTTGGGAGATCGCGAAACAAGATCCCATGTGTTATTGGCGAGCAAAGCAGCATACTCAGCTTCCATGGCACAACGCCAGTTTGGATCGGCCAGGGCAGAGCGACAGTGTATCAGCATGAAAGGTAAACCGATTAACTGGATGCCGAAACCTGTGCTTGCCGCGAGTCACCATAGTGTGGGAGTTGCTCACTGGCGGGATCGGAACCGCACCGTCAGGGAGAGCACCCACAATCGGGACTGTGTGCACTACGTAAGTAGGTGCACGTGTGGCCACCGGGGGTGATGCGGCCAGTCGTATCTGTGAGATGCCTCGTGCGAGAGCAGTATCCGGCCCAGCTGCTAGAGGGGCCGATGAGGTACTACACACAGGCGTAGGGCCAAGCGCAGGAGCCGGCCCAGCAGCCAGAGGTGCCAGCGACGCAACGTTCGAGAACGTGATGACCAGTCCAGTAGCTGAAGGCGCAGGTGTCCCAGTGTGTGGGGGCGGTGGGTCCTGGCGTGGCCGTTGGCCCAGCGACCAGTGGTAGGGTACTTGTAGGAGAGAAAGAATGTTCTGGTCCGATGGGCATCAGTACGTTCTCAATTTGTGACAAAAAATCAAAATCATTAGTGGATGGAGTATTCGACTTGGCAAAGAGAAATGATGTCTTATCAAATGTTACGTGACGAGATATGATGACTCGATTGGACAAAGGATCAAGTCATCGATAACCTTTGTGGTCCGAGGAATATCCAAGAAAGATGCACAAGGTGGAGCGAGACGATAATTTGTGTGGAGCGGTGGCGGACAAATTGGGGTAGCACTTGGAGCTGAACACACGAAGATGATCATAAGTTGGTTGCACTCCTAGAGGGCAAAGTAAGGTGTGGAGTGGCTGAGGGTTTTTGTTGGGAGACGGTTGAGTAAGTATGTGGCGGTGTACAGTGCTTCTACCCAAAAGGATGGTGAGCAGCTTGTCTGAAAGAGAAGAGAGCGCACAATATTGTTAATGGAACGTATGATCCGCTCAGCTTTGCCATTGGGAGGTGTAGGGACACGACATGTGAAGGTTGACGCCATGCGTGAGGAAGAAAGTGCGGGTGGAAGAGTTGTCAAACTCCCATCCGTTATCGCATTGGATGCTCTTTATTGTCATGCCGAACTGAGTTGCCACATAAGAGAAAAAAATTAGAGATGGTGGAAAAGGTATCGGACTTTAGGCGTAAAGGAAACGTCCAAACAAAATGTGTGCAATCATCAAGAATGGTATTTGTAGCCGGACACACTAGCAACGGGTGATATCCAAAGATCACAATGAATTAGATCAAACTTGTTGGCAGCTTTAGAGTTTGAAGTGGCAAAGGGCAACCGTACATGACGACCAAGTTGACAAGCATGCCATATAAGATCATTATAACTTTTGTTACACGAGATGGCAGAAATACTGACAAGCTTGAAGATGGCTTCGTGTCCAGGGTGGCCGAGACGACGATGCCAGAGGGTGGTGGGAGAAACAACCACGAGAGCACAAGGGGACGGCGCCGGCAGGCAAAGAGGATAAAGAGGACCGAAGTTATTGCACCTGGCGATCATGTTTTGAGACCGAAGATCCTTCACAAAGATGCCAAATGGGTCAAACTCAATAGAGCAATTGTTGTCAGTGATAAACTGGCGGACTGAAATAAGATTCTTAATAATGCTAGGAGTAACTATAACATTATAAAGATGAAAGGGACTAGGGAGAGCGGTGGAGCCAGTAGAGGTGACGGGCAAAAGGGACCCGTTACCGACAACTATTGAAGAAGGAGTAAAGGACCATGGCGAATAAGTGGAGAATAGGTTACTGGCATCGGATGTCATTTGCGAGTATGCCCCGGAGTCCATGTACCAATCAGTCGAGGCTGGCGGAGCAAGGGTCATGGTATTGAACGCGTTCGCCAGGGACTGCTGGTCCCATGAGTCGGATAATGGATTCCAGGTGTCGGGAGGTTACTGCGTAGCTGGCGGTGGTGCGGTGCCTGCAGGGGCGGGTAGGCCAGTTGTGGCGGCGTGAAGAAGAGGTCAGGAGGCGGTCCTGCGAAGAACGCCTGTGAGGGGGATGCCAGGGCACGGCTGCTGCTAGTACTATGTGCCCTATGGCCGCCCGTGCTGTGCCCCCTGAAGCCACCTGGGTTGGCTGCTAGGGTGGGGACGGGGCCACATCTGAATGATCCCCGTCCATGAATTGTAGAAGGAGGGCTAGCCGGGGCCACCCCTATTGCCGTTGCCGCCATTCTTGCCGCGGCGGCAATGCCAGTTGGAGCTTCCAGACCCACCCCCGTTGTGGGTAGATGGGCGGGTGGCGCCGTTTGGACCACCCGTGGAGCCACCGCCAGTGGCTCCACCAGGGGGCTTGCTTGATTGGCCTGTCGCGGCTGAAGTGGCGAGGAAGGTGATGGACGGTCCCGATGGGCACGAGGCCATGGTCATCTCCTCGAGGAGGAGATCGGATCGAACCTCGAGGAAGGTGCTGAACGGCCTCTGGAGCTTTAGGAGGGCCGCCATGTATGCGAACTTGTCATTCAAACTGCGCACGGCGAGAACGAGCGTTCGGTTAGCGACAGGCTCGTCGAGATCCCCGAGGGCATCAGCCATGCTCTTCAACTTCCTGCAATAGTCGGTGATGTTGAGATCACCTTGGACAAAGGAGCGAAGCTCGGTGTCGATGATGAGGGCCCGCATCTCCCGGTTGTCGACGAATTGCTGTTCGAGGACGAGCTGTGCGGTGGTGCGAGGCGCCATGACGATCTCGACGAGATCGGGGGAGATGGTGCTGTAAAGCTACTCACAAACGACACAGTCCATCCGGCACCAGTCGACGCGAATGGTGTCGGTGAGGACGTGGTTGGAGAGTGAGTACTTGCCGAGGGTGGTGAGAAAATGGCCGCGCCACTTGCTATAGTTGGGGGTGACAAGATCGAGAACGACGGGCACAAGGGCCCAGATGTTCTGGACGGCGACAGCCTGTGCATGCAGGTTGGCGATGGCGGTGGCCTCATGGAGGAGCATCACGCGGTGAAGTTCCTCTTCACGGGCGTCGGCCTCCTGGCGCAAACAGGCGGCCTCCTCATTGAGAACGCGGGCCTCAGTCTCTGCGCGCTGACGTGCAGCGGCCTCCTCACGTTCGCGGGCAGCCTCCTCCTCACGTCGGCGTGCAGTGGCGTCGTCGTCGGCCATGATCCTGGGTGGATGATGTGTAGCGGCAGCTATGATTTAGCGGAAGCGGTGATCGCAGGATGCAAACACCTCTGATACTATGTAAGCGAGGAAAGTTACACTATCTTTTATTATAAAAAACAGAGTACATGAGTTATATATATATATATTACAGCTATCATGTGAACGTGTGATCATTTCTAACACTTTCTTTCAGTGTTTTGGAAGCCAACCTCCTACCAAATATTTTCCTCATTCAGCTTCAGAATATCAGAATGGATCCTTGAAGGAGCTAAAGCTAGAAGCTGATAAATAAAGGATGGGCTCTACCAAACAGGCCCTAAGGGAGTGTTCCCCCGCGATCCCTTCATTTGTCTGCCACAGCCAAGGTCAATGTTGGACATCGCGTACATAGATCTGAATCCGCTACGTTGTTGAAAGTCATAACATCAAAAATCAACGTCTCAAATCAACCATCGCACATAGAGCAATTTCATTTTTCTTGGGGAATTTTCGAGGATACGCAACCCCTTAAATCAGTGTTTCAGTTTACACCACTTCCGTCTGACTGACACATCGGAATATCTTAAAAATGCCGACTTAACGAGTGGCATATCCTCGAAATGGAAGGCTCCTTGGTCCAAGCCATCGAATAAATGATCCAACGGCCGAGAACGTGCGCATAGCCCCCTGCGCTGCCGACCTCCCATGCAAATGCAGCGTGCCCATGCCTCCCAGCAGCAGCACAGTTGACAGGACGCATCTGGTTGTGAGATCACGAGTTCACGACCCTTGAGGCCGACACAAGTCAGGCCATCCGCTCGCTCCCCTCGCCGCGGACCGGGCTCACCTCCCCTCCCTCTCCCGTGGCGACACCGCGCGCTCCGTCCGCTGTTGCGCCGCGCTGTCCGTCCCCAGCCATGCATCATGTAGGAGACAAGCTAGCTAACCACGACGACGAACGTGATGGCTGCCCTACACTACGCTCCGGGTGTGGAAATTAGTTGGGATTGGTGGCCTTTGGAGTGCAGAGGTCGTTCGCTGTTGGCTGCTATGCCCTGTTTGTTTACTTTTTTTTTTTCTTTGATTTAAAAGCAATGAAGTCTAAGTCTAAATAAAGAGGTGATTTTTTCAACCTGCTTATAAAAAGTTTACATCATTTTAAATCTAAAAGTTATAAGCCATAAGAGAGATATTTTTTTGGTTTTTGCGGAATGGAATAACTTTTTTACCACTGAAGTTCCTGAAAATTACCTACAAAAAGTTCATAAAAATTACCTACAAAATACTATCGTATAGAAGTGCAAATCCTTTTGCAGGCAAGTTGTTAGCGTGGTGCCCAGTACTTGATCCAAATCCAAGGAATGACCCCGATCATCACTGCCTCATGAAGTCACAATCACTTTGTTGCGGCCAATGGGATAAGAGCTGAAGAAAGCTTCTGATTATTATGTGAACATCGACAAACGTCAAAGGGTTAATCATTGAACAATGTGATCTCGACAGGCAGAAGCTGTGGTTGCTTTCCCAACCATGTTTCATCTTACAGTACTGATAGGGAGTTTATTATTACAATGTTCCATGTATCTAACATTCTTCCAAACAAGGGAATCACAAATATTGACAGTCCCCACAAGGGAATCTTTACAGGTTGTATGGATGTCCCGATTAGTAATAAGCTAAATCTTATCCCCACAAGGGACAGTATGGCTCATTTGGAGTTCCATCCTCGCTTTGTCCAAAATAGTTGGCTCAGTGTTGCTATGTCTAACACCATCGAATTTATATGATGTACAAACTTTCTATAGTAATGGAATTGTTTTTTGAAATTCCTTTGAAATTCTTGCATTATATAGGACCTAAAGGAACGCATAATTACTCTGGGCCACATCGAAATGGGCAGGGTGTCACAAATATTGACAGTGAAAACATTACAGAAAAGCACCCTATATGGAAAGAACAGTAGGCCTTAAGTGCACAAACACAACCACCCCTTCAAGTACCCCCGGCCCTTCCCCCCCGCGCAAGCAGTACTGCAACACTGTGCTCAAAGCTATCAACAAAGCCCAATCCATACTTTGATGCTTTCAGATTCAACATCTGGCAATACAGCAATACATACTGCCGGCTTGAGAGAAATGAAAATTATATACACAGAAGAGACCACTGGATTTTATACCCGCCCAATTAATTGCCAAAAAATTGTGGCATGCATTTGCTGTTTATGCTTCTCATTTCATCTCTGAAGGAGCAATCTCAGCATTCAGCGACAGGATGCCAGTCCCAGTTATTCTCAGCTGTTCTTGGCCTCCTGCAGCATCTCCACCACCTTTTTCATCTTGGGCCGCTTCGCCGGGGCACGCTCGGTGCACAACATCGCGACCTTGAGCACGGTGAGCATCTGCTTGCGCCATGCAAACGACACAGTGCTCAGCCTTGGGTCCATGATCTGCTCCGGGGTCTCCCCCCTCGCCGGCGCGGAGTGCACCCATTTTACAAGGTCCACACCCTCCCCAAACTCTTCATCCACCGGCAGCTTGGATGTCAGGATCTCCAGCAGCACCACCCCGAAGCTGTACACATTGCCTGGCACTGTCACCTGCATTGTGTAGGCATACTCTGCAAGAAATCAATTGCAACAGAAGCACATTGTTATGTTTATAAGCATAAAGAACTTGTAGTTTAGTGACAACGTGGAACAAAGTTCAGACCTGGAGGTATGTAACCAAATGAGCCAGCAACCGCGCTGATGCTAGCAGTGCCCTTCGAAGGGTCCAGCAGCTTGGAGATCTCGACCTCGCCGAGAAGCGCATTGTAGTGTGAGTCGAGGAAGACATTCCCCGAAGAGATGTCGAGGTGAATGGTGGCAACCTGGTGGAGGAACGTCAGCCCTTCGGCAACATCAATGCCGATTGACAACAGCCTTGGCCAGTCGGGTTTTGGGTTGTCACCATCAGGGTTGCCGGCATTGTGCAGCAGCTGAAGCAGGGTGCCATTCGGCATGTGATGGTGCAGCAGCAGCGCAACATCCTCGTAAATGACAAACCCGATGGGACGCACGAGGTTCGGGTGGTTGATGTGCGCAAGGCGCTCAAGCTCTCGGATCATCTTGGTCTGGTGATGGACAACCGCACGGTCAACTGACTTCAGCTTTTTGACACACACCACCATGCCGGATGGCATGACAGCCTTGTAGGTTGTGCTGAATGTCCCATTGCTCAGTGCATTGGCATCCTTGAATGTTGCCTTCACGCAACTCTGGAAATCGATGGCCTGCTGCAAGCTCTCGACAAATACACTTGAGGCCATGACCTGTGGTGCTGCCGCCACCACCTCCCCTGCTTCGACCTTCTTCGCCTCAGCCTCCTTCTCCTGCCTCTCACGCCACATGAACAATGCCACCACCAATGACACCACTGAGAAGATGAGCACACAGGACCCCACAACTGCTAAAGCCACCCTGTAAGATATCTTCCTGTGGTCCATTCCATAATTGGATCCATAAATTGGTCCACAGTCCACATCTAGCGGGTCGCCACACAGCTTGGCGTTGCCGGAGAAGCTGGACGCCGCACTCTTCTGGAATGGCCCGAACACCGGTATGATGCCGCTGAGCCGGTTGTTTGACAAATTGACCTCAATCAAGCTCAGCATCCCTCTCATATCACCAGGGATCTCACCGGATATATCATTGCTTGACAAGTCCAACGCAACGAGCTTATCAAGCTGCCCGAGTTCACGCGGCAGCGTCCCGACAAGGTGATTGAAGCTAAGGTTCAGCGCAATCTGCAAGCTCTTGATCTTGCCAATCTCAGCTGGTATCTCACCACTCAGATTGTTGTTGTCAAGCTGCAGCTCGAGTAGCCGGCCGCAGCTACCGATGCCCGGCGGAATGCCACCGGAGAACTCATTGTGATCGAGCACAAGAAACTGCATCCTCGATCCGTTGCAGATAGTCCCAGGCAAGCCGCCGCGGAACGCATTGTAACTCAAGTCCAGCTTGCTCAGGTTCCGGCATCGCAGAATCGATCTCGGGAACTCGCCACCGAGGCCATTGCCAGACACGATGAGCTCCTGCAGGTTCCTCAGCTCCCCGAGCACGTCCGGCACCTCGCCAGCGAGGCGGTTGTACGCCAAATTGAGCAGGGTCAGATTGGCGCAGCGCGCGAACTGCGCGGGGATCCCGCCGGACAGCTCGTTGCTGTCGGCCTCGAAGTAGGTCAGGCTGGTCGCGTCCCCAATCGACGCCGGGATGGCGCCGGCGAGGCGGTTGTTGCCGATGCGAACGTTGGAGAGGCCGAGGCAGCGGCCGATGGTGTCCGGGATGCTGCCGTTGAGCCTGTTCACGGTGAGGATCAGAATCTGCAGGTTGCCAAGATCGAAGAGACTGCTTGGTATGCTCCCCTCGAGGGCATTGGAGTGGAGGTTAAGCACTTGGAGCTTCGACGAGAGCCCGAGCCCCGGCGGGATCGGCCCGGAGAGCGCGTTCTCGTAGGCGGACAGCACGCGGAGGCCGGGGAGCTTGGCGAGCCAGTTGGGGATGGCGCCGGTGAGGTTATTCCCGGAAATCTGCAGTTCTTGGAGGTCGTTGAGGCCCCTGAGCTCGTCGGGTATGGCGCCGGAGAGCGCGTTGTTGGAGAGGTTCAAGAACCTGAGCCCGACGGCGCCGCCGAGGGAGGCCGGGATGGGGCCGGAGAGCCTGTTCATGGAGAGGTCGAGGAACTCGAGGCGGCCGAGCGCGCCGAGCGCCGCGGGGACGCCGCCGCCGAGCGCGTTGAAGGAGAGGTCGAGCCGCGCCAGCGCGCGGAGCCCGCCGGCGGCCGAGAAGTCGCCGCGCAGCCCCCGGCGCGGCAGCTCGATCGCGGTGACCGCGCCCCCGGCGGCGCACGTGACGCCCCGCCACGAGCAGTGGTCTGCCGCCGCGGTCGCCCAGTCCGTCGGCGCCAGCTCCCGCCGCAGAGCCTGCATTGCGGCCCCATCTCCGTCATTACCGCCGGCTCCATCTGCCCCGAGCACGAGGAAGGAAGCCGAGAGAAGGGAGAGGAAGAGGTAGCGGTAGGAGGCAGGGGAGGAGGAGGAGGAGGGAGGAGGCATTTGGGGTGGGGGTTCTTGGCCGGTCCGAGGTGAGGTGCTTTTGCTTTTCTTGTGTGGTTTAGGGAGGAGAGAGAGAGAGAGCACGAGAGGAGCCCGGGAGGGAGGGGGGCACAGCGACAGGGGCTGTGTGCTGTGGCTGCTGCCTCTCTCTCTCTCTCACTCCATGAGTCGTGTTTTAGAGAGAGGAAAGGGGAAAAGGTGGTTGGACAGAGCAAAAGAGGGTGTTGTGCTCAATGCATGGGGTTGAATTCCAGTGTGAGAGTGTGTGCGCGCGCGCGTGAAATACTGAAATGGCAATGGCAACCCTGCAGCCCTTGCCGGCTGAACCGCTGAAGCGCTGACGCTATATTGCTATGTGAACAGTTTTCCACAGTGTTGAGCTATATTCATAAATTTATTTGTGGTACCAGTACTTGCTAGGACGAGACACACAAGTAAATAAAAGTACTAGTTCTTTTTCTCCACTCTCTCACTCGCCCGTCGTATATTTCTTTCTTTTAGCTAGCACCGGTGCCAGAATCTTTTGCCGCTTGGCTTTGCTCGCTGCAATGGCCGGCAGAGCGAAAAGCTATCCGGCACCGATACACTGCAAATGGCCTAATACGAACTACTACTGAACTAAAAGGATATTTCATGGCACTGCTGAACTGGTTGCACTAGTTTGCAAATATTCTAAATTAAATATGCTTAGTACGATTTGCGGGGAAAACGCCTTGTTACTAGTTTTTAGCTTTTATATGTTGTTCTGTTCAGCCTTCCGTGATGTAAGGGTGTGCTTGCCAGTGTTAAAGCGATGACAGCGAATACAAGATCTTTAATAACTGACTTCATCAACTAACGCCATGAAACATCGATTATCTGGAGAGAAAAAATAGAGTATCACTTTACAGTCCAAGTAGTTTAACTGTGGCTCCTCCACTCTCAAAAAGGGAGACAAGGGGACTCCATTCTCAATGGATAGTATCTTGGTATAGTTTCTTAGTGCATAAGGAGTGTTAGGATATTATGTTCTCAATATATGATTTCTTAAGTTATTTCATTTCATTACATACATGAGGCTGTTTTACGTTGGATTTCGAGCCAAAGCGGTATCTAAATTAGATACTAAAGTATCTCTCTCTTCATTAACTATAATGTCACTTCATTATTTTACCTACATGGCAAATTAAGATATCAGCCAAAGTAGAAACATTGAGAGCAGCCTCATGTTTCTTTGGTGTACATAGTAATTTGTCGTTGGACATGGTGAATTTCTTGGGCATTGAGCCGTTGAATCTTTGTGCTCTGTTCCTTTCCCTACTTTGTTTTGATCCAAACAGTAGCTAATTGTTCTAATTAAGGCATACGGCTAGTCTTAAGTTTACTGACATTAAGGGGCCTTTCGTCCTTGGCATTGATGAAAAGGTTCCCTTGGTAGCATGATGCTGATGTAATCATGCTCTTCCTACTTACTTTTCTCTTTCTGTGGTTCTGTGATTGATATCTTACGTCCTCATAAGCAATAATTCGATTCCTCTTTTCTTAGACCCTTTTTGGACCATCAACTTTGCAGGAGCAACTGAATCAATTCCTCTCATAAGGAATTATCTTATCGTTGTAAATGGCTCCACTAAGCATCATTACAATGATTTTTGCCAAGACCATCAACCTGGGTGATCGGCTAAACAAATGATTACCTCTTTTCCTCTCAGCAAAAAGAGAGGAAATTATGGTTCTTTTTCAGAAGAAGTTAGGCCTAACAATAAAAGGCTTCTTTTTTGTGCATGGAAATTACTAGGTGATTGTCATTGTGCATGAGGACTATACTATTCAGTTCACATGGCAACAATGATATGTACTAACACGGCCATTTGAACCGAAACCAGGTTCAGAATTTGAGGCTCTGGTTGGGTCAAAGAATTCCAGCAGGAGAAGCAATTCTTTTAAAATTCATGTGCCAATTATGCGTTTGAAACATGCTCTGGTGTATTATTCATGTGGGAAAATTCTAGTGTTGCAACCTTTTATCGACAAAACAAGATGTGCACCCTTTTTTTATTGTTTTTATAAAATAAAGTTTTATGCTGTCCATTTTTGTACATTTCTACGTTTGCAATACCTAGACTCAAATTGATATACATGGCCATACAAGATCTGGAACAATCTACTTCTTTCAGCTCATAACTCGCATGTTATTTATCCTTCGTGTCATGTAGATCGATAGTTGTATGTACTACCTAGCAGTCTGTGCACGGCACCACGCCGCGCAAGGCAAAGATGAACATCAAGTGAACCTGACAGCAGCGATAGGTACCTGGACATCGATGGGCTCAATTATAGTCGTCGGCGAGGTTTGGACGGAGAGGATATACGGCGCATGACATTAGAATGCTGTTATCATCGTCCCATGAAAAACTAAATGTACGGATGGGTAGATACGATATTTTCACTGTTGCTATAGTACCTACCGTAATATATAGTACATACATCAAATCTAATGGACAGAGAGATCACCACTGATAGCTGCACCGCCTGCACATGTATAAGGTTTAAGGACGTATCACATGTTTCAGCCTGGGGTATAGCATATGTGGCCATATAAGTTGAGTTCTTTTACGGTATACTTAATTTAATACAGATAGTTTATTTTTGTTCTAATAGTTCAGATTAGTTAGGATTTAGCTATACTACATCATGTTAATATGAGTAGTAGAATCCTAAAAATGGTAGAATTGTAGTTGCACATGTGGGGATCACATGATACAAGAGTAATATTTACAACTCTAGTCCGAGAAATCCGTAATAACCTCACAAAAAAATATAAATACAAAGAAAAGTCTATTGCGTTCTAAAAAAAAGGAAGTCTATTATATTCTTAACAAATTAATAATCAGATTTAATTTATACTACCATTGTATATTACTGGTAGAATGTACCATAAAATTTGTCAATAAAATAGGTCAAGGGAACAACACAATTCACACAACCTATAGTAAGTATGCTAGAGCCTGTAGCTAGATTGGAACTAAAAGACACTCGGTGGCTGCACTGTGCGAGGTAGATTGCACATTTGTCCAAAACACCGTATGGAGGGAGACGCCGCTACTCATTGTCATTGAACTGCATTAATGCTGCATCTCAGAGAATATTCAGCACCGATCTGGCACGTAACCACAGCATTATTTCTCTGCTATACAGAGCACTTCAACACTTCGTTTGTGTACATAGCGTGAAGTGTGAAATGCAAAGAACGGATTACAGTACGAATTCGGCGAGATGATGGTTACATTTGCAGGCAGGAAGTCCGTAGCAAGGAGCCTCCGCGTCCACACAAATGGAACGATGCGCCCACGCTGAGCAGCACACGCCAAACAGAGGACACGAACTACACAACGAAAACACGTAATGCAACATGTGGTGTGCATGAAAGTAACTGCTGGACAGAGCGGATTTTTGGAGTATCTCACCCGGATGCCTAGGATGTAATTCATTTTTTTAGCCGGGGGGGGGGGGGGGGGGTTCAAGTCTTCGTGATGTGCGTCCTATGTGGTACACCTGTATGCTTTGTCTATTTCTTATGAAACTCATTGTCCTACAGGTGCTGGCCCCGCCCTGCTTAATTTGTGCACAAGCTCCACCGCTACCGCGATGGAGAAAAAAACTGAAAGAAATAAACCTATGGCATGATATATAGATTTCCCAATACCCCAAGCTAGAAGAACCTAAAGAAATATGATACTTCAGGAAAAAAAATTGATTAGAAAAAGGGGCCGACTATGCTACAGTCGCTTGAAATTTGATTAAAACCCCGTCATTTTCTTCGGTACGTTGGATCATCATCCAATTATTTCTGTTTTTTATGTTAAAAATTTATAAACTAGATAAAAGTAAATCTAGGTGATCTTACAAATAAAAAAATAAAACAAAAAAATCTAAACTGGACAAAAGTAAATCTAGTTGAACCTTACAAATACAAAAAATAAATAGAACTAAAAGTTGCAGTAAAGCTATGCTAAAATTGCACGTCACTTGGTAATGCAATATTTAGGATTAGTACTGTGCAATTGTAGGTGACTGGTTTTAAGAAAATTTCACACAACCAGGAGCTAGCAAAAGCGTTAAAAAAAAAGGCCGACAATCAAGGTAGTTAGGATCGCGATCCAACTCTTAGAGTCTTACGATTCTCTGAACCCACGATGACGTCGATCCAAGTCTTACGTCGATCCTACTGTAGAGTCTTAGGAAAAAATTGTAATTTTTAGAGGCGATTTTGTCGATATTTTGTTTTAGAGCAAAATTTGTTGATATTAATTTTTTAGAATGAAACTATAAATAAACAAGGAGCATGCAAAATATTATATCAGTGTGGTAATGTTGTTCTCCTGTAGTTCAGAACTATATCACCCATCATGTCAGAACCATTATGCTATTCTGTTGTGTGATAAGAAGTGTTTTGCCCTTTTTTTTGGTAATAAGTAAGTGGTAAACCTTATAAGAATCATACAAATTTATAGTATAGATGGTAAATATGTGTATTTTTACAAATCCGTAGAATCACCGATTCTACGATTCGATACTACGATTCGATCCTACCGGAGGCAAATCGATCCGACTCGGGATCTCGACTCTGACTACCTTGCCGACAATACAACAGATCGACGAGGAAAGGCACAGGCAAATGGATCCGAGGCATCTATAGCACCTCAAGAAGTATTGTAGCTACATTACATTGAGTATGCCAGTACAGTATCATGCAGCAATGTTGTCCACAATACTGTAGAAACAGTGCTACTTTACTGTACACAGGGAATATTGTAGCGTTTTTAATATCCATTGATGTAACATGGTATTGTACATTGTTGATCTAGGTCGTTCGCTGGCGATCGGATGGCCCAAATGAGCCCTAATGTTTGTTGCGACCCTGAGGCACGAGGACCCCGGGACCGCGCTGTGTAAACCACACTAGTCCCATGATCAGTGGCTAGTGTACACAATCAAACAAGAGATGATAATACATCCATACAATCGTCACTATATTAGCAAAATTTTGAATTGATTACAAAAGGGGCACCAGGCCTAAAGTAAAAAAAATAGCAGGAACAAAAGAACAGGTCGGGCCACCCGATTCGCCAGAGGCTATCGGCTAGAGGCGCATCCTAGTTGTCCAGGACCTTCTAGTCCTCTGCAAAGACCTCTTCACCTGCTTATCAACAAGCAAGAGTGAGCAGCACAACAACCGTGCTCGCAAGTCACACTCGTCAAGTAACAAATTAATGCATGTAAAGATTAAACAAAGGAAGACGTATAGAGTTGATTTGCACAAAGCCAAATTTATTTTCAACTATTTGTACTAAGTTTCAAGCAGTCTAAACCATAACTAAAATTCATTTTCTAACACAAGTTTTTATAGTTAGATAACAATCACAAGAGTAGTAGAGGATACCCTCCTATTACAAGGCTGCCCGCCCAAAAGCCATTGGATAGAGATCCAAAACCAGGTAATAAAGCCTTTTGAAAATAAAACCAAAAATGTAACTTTGAGCAGCTTTGCCAGCATGTCCATGACCGTGAACACGGCTATTCGAATAGTTTTACACTCTGCAGAGGTTGTACAACTTTACCCACAAGAGATAATCACTTATATTGTCCGCTCACACACTTCCGAAGGTGTGCGACTAAGAGATTATCACAAGGCCTTTACAATGTGTCATCCCACCATAATCCCACATCGCTAAGATTTCGCTTCCATTGGGCTAACCACCCGTCAGATTCCAGCCCCCTCTTGTGCCATGTGTGAATGCATGAAAGTAGGTCATGAAAGACACACACGCAATCGGATGGCACAACCACGGTGAGACGTTGCAGATTAGTTAGCCAGGTCCTGCCCATTCAGGACATATGGTAGTACGAGAAGGCATAGCAAAATACACTCAAAGACCAATCCTTAACTGACCTAGGCAACCACCAAAAGAACCCTGGGTTTTGACCATAGAAATAGATCGATCCCGTGCATGAACATGCACCCAGCCAAACATCCATTTCACCCAAGTTCAAACTGATTTTCACTTCCATTTACCACATTAAAAATATTTCAGAAAAACTCCATGGTATTGACCATACCACAGTGATAATTGAAAACAGAGTTGAGCTTTTGGCTAACTTCCCCAAATCAAATGCTTTTGAGCTAAGCTTCGGCTAAGTATAAAGTTTCACAACATGTTCTAGGTCATACTAATGTACCAACTAGCTTTTAACTAAGGTATCAAGGCTGGTCTAAAGGGCGTTCAAGTTTGGGTGTACAAAGGCAATAGAAATAACTATCAAGTTAAAACAGGGATTTAAAGTACTTCAATTGAAATACGCATGCGTAATAATTTGAAACGAAATGTACATAATTTGAAATACCGGGTTCAATATGATCAAGGGTATAACTTGCCTTCCTCGAAAGCTTGCGGGTCTACCTCTTTAGCGTACTCTGCTTCCCCGGCGTCATCGAAGTCTACACGAGAGAACAGAGCGGGATCAAATAAAACCCAAATAAAGATCCAAATGAAATCCAACTCAAAAAGCTTAGAGAAGGAGGTCCAACGGAAGGAAGTCCAATGGTGGAAAGCTATAGGACGAGAGCAGGGAAGAAGAAGTGTTGAGGTGAAAATGGATCGAGTGAAAAAAGGGCAAAAGGCTCCCTGGTGCGCTATTTAAAGAGAGGCTAGGAAAACTGGATGACAAGGATGGAGTGACAGGAGCAGGTGAGTAAGGGGATGGGAGCAGGTAAGGGAGGAGACAAGAGGGGGAGATGGGTACAATAGAGGTGACAACATTTAATACGACGCAACAGCATTTAATGCGCGAAGACTTCTGCAGCTAATGTGCAGAAAGGAGAAAGTTAACATGGCTAGTTGAAGCAGAAAGGTTGGTCAAGGTCAACGGAGAGGTTAAGACCAAGAGGGAGGTCCAACCGAAAAGGTGGTATTGGGGAGGGGGAGGTCCTGAGGGAGGAGGTTCTGAGGAGGAGGTCCTGCAAAAAGGGCGGTGGCGACTAAAAGAGTGGTCTTTGCAAAAAGAGGAGGTCGTGACCAAGAGGAGGTCGTGATGGAGAGCAACGGGCTACGTCCAAGGAGGAAGGAAGGTCCAAAGAGAGAAGAGAGCTAGAACTGAAAAGAAGGAATTCAAACCTGAGTTTGAATTACGGACAACAAGAATTGTTTGAAACACAAACCCGAGCTTAAGAAAAGCTAGGAGGTTTGAAACTAGAGATAGAAAGACAAACGCAGGAGACCGAAAACCAGAAAACTTCAACAAACTCGAAGCTAACCCAAAAAAGAATTAGTTGAAGTTTGGTTCAATCAATTAAATCACTTTTAAAATTTCAGGTTTTATGTTTTAACAAACCAATAAACCAAATGGTTCTTTTTCTTTTGAAAACTTAAAAAGGCTTAGAAAAGCAGGGTGTTACAAACCTAACCCCCTCAAGGGAATCTCGACCCCGAGATTCAGACTTGGCCAGCAAAGAGGTGGGGATACTCGGCCTTCAGATCTTCTTCTCGCTCCTAGGTGGCTTCTTCTTCTGAGTGATTGCTCCACTGGACTTTACATGAACAGATGACCTTGCTTCTGGTAACATGCTCTGCGACATTCAGAATCTTGATGGACTACTCCACATAGGTGAGGTCTTCTTAAAGGTCGATGCTCTCTAGAGAAGCTTGCTCTGTTGGAACTCGGAGATACTTCTTGAGTTGCGAGACGTGAAAGACGTCGTGCACTACCGCCAAGGAGGTCGGTAGCTCCAACTGATAAGCGACTTCACCTCTTCTTCCCAAAATCTTGTAAGGTCCAACAAACCATGGCGCGAGCTTTCCCTTGGTCTGAAATCTTCTTACTCCTCTGAGTGGAGTTACTCTGAGATAGACAAAATCATCTGTCTCAAAGGATAGCTCTCTGCGATGATTATCAGCATAGTTCTTTTTGTCGGGATTGAGCCACTCTCAAATGTTCTCTTATCAGCTTTACTTTACTTTTAGCATCCTTTATCAAATCAAGTCCAAAGAACTGGTGCTCCCCGACTTGATCCCAAAGGAGAGGGGTTCTGCATTGTCTATCATACAAGGCTTCAACGGTGACATCTTCAAGCTGGCTTGATAGCTGTTGTTATAAGAGAACTCGGCATAGGGAAGATTCTAATCCCAACTCTTTCCATAGTCTAGCACACAAGCTCTAAGCATGTCTTCTAGAACTTGGTTCACACGCTCTGTCTGCCCATCGGTTTGGAGATGATATATTGTACTAAAGTTGAGTCTTGTCCTCAAGGCTTCATACAAGCTCTTCCAAAATCTAGACGTGAACTGTGAACCTCTGTCGGACACTATCCTTTTGGGCACTCCATGCAGACAAACGATCCTGGCCATGTACAGCTCTACCAACTTGCTGCTCTGGTAGGTGGTCTTGACGGGAATGAAGTTTACTACTTTGGTCAAACGATCGATCACGACCCAGATGGAATCACAACCTGATTGGGTCCTAGGTATACCAGTGATGAAATCCATACCGACTTGTTCCCACTTCCACTCGGGAATTGGCAAAGGCTGCAATAGACCAGCTGGTCTTTGGTGCTCTACCTTGACCCTTTGGCATATGTCACAGTGTGCTACGAACTCGGTGATTTCTCGCTTCATGCTGACCCACCAATACTTTTCCTTGAGGTCCTAGTACATCTTGGTACTTTCAGGGTTGATGGAGTAAGGTGATTCATGGGCTTCCTTCAGAATCAGCTGTTTCGTTTCTTGGTGGTCGGGTACACAGATACGGCTGCCGAACCACACAGTGCCTTGCTCATCCTTAGCAAAACCTAGGGCCTTGCCTCTTCTCATGTTCTTCCTGATCTCTTAGATGCCTCCATCTTCTTTCTAATGCTCTCTGATCTGACTTTGAACGGCTGGCTCAACTTCCAACATGTTTACACAACCTTGGTCGACAATTTCCAAGTTCAGACACCTCAACTCTTCATACAACCTTGGCTGCCTAGCTTGCACCAACATGGTGTTGCAATACCCTTTACGGCTTAGGGCATCTGCCACCACATTAACTTTACCGAGGTGGTAATGGATTCCGATGTCATAATCCTTTATGAGCTCTAACCATCTTCTTTATCTGAGGTTGAGTTCTGACTAAGTAAAGATGTACTTCAAGCTTTTGTGATCCGTGAAAATCTCACAGCGATTACCGATGAGGTAATGCCGTCAAATTTTCAAGGCATGCACAATTGCGGTTAGCTCCAAATCGTGCGTCGGGTAGTTCCCTTCATGAGGCTTCAACTGGAGAGATGCATAAGCTACAACCCTTCTTTCTTGCATCAGCACACAACCGAGGCCCTACCGAGAGGCATCGGAAAAGACTTCAAAGTCCTTGTGGACGTCTGGCAAAATCAACACTGGGGCGGTGGTCAAGCACTTCTTCAACTCAAGAAAACTCAGCTCACAATCTGAGGTCCAAGAAAATTTCTTTTCCTTCTTCAACAGTTGAGTGAGAGATCTTGCTAACTCAGAAAAACCTTCAATGAACCGGCGGTAGTATCCTGCCATACCCAAAAAAACTTCTGACTTGAGACACTGACTCGGGTGACTCCCAATTGAGCACATCCTGAACCTTGCTGGGGTTGACAGCAACTCTTTCTGCAGACAAGACGTGACCCAAGAAGATGACTTCCTTCATCCAAAACTCGCACTTGTTGAACTTGACAAAGAGTTGATGATCTCTAAGCTTAGACAGGACCAACCGAAGGTGCTCTTCATGGTCTTCTTCACTCTTAGAATATACTAGGATATCGTCAATAAATACAATGACGAACTTATCCAAGTACTCCATGAATACTTTATTCATCAAGTTCATAAAGCAGGAGCATTGGTCAATCCAAAGGATATGACCGTATACTCAAACAATCCATAGCGAGTTGAGAAGGCTATCTTGGGGATATCCTCTTGACGAATCTTCAACTGGTGGTAGCCCGGCCTCAAATCTATCTTCGAGAACACTCCGGCTCCCTTTAACTGGTCAAACAAATCGTCAATCCTGGGCAGAGGGTATTTGTTCTTGATGGTGACTTCATTGAGCGAACGGTAATCCACACATATCCACCGGGTACCATCCTTCTTGGCCACGAAGATCACTGGAGCTTCCCAAGGTGAAGAACTCGGTCTGACAAAACCTTTAACCTGCATCTCCTCAATCTACTTCTTCAGTTCGACTAATTCATCAACCGGCAAACGGTAGGGTCTTTTGGAGATAGGAGTTGTTCCTGGGACTAAGTTGATGACTAACTCTAGGTCTCGGTCAGGTGACAGTTATGGTAGTTCTTTAGGGAACACATCCGGGTACTCATTGACCACTGGGAGGTCCTCTAGCTTCACTTCCTTCACACTAGTCAGTGAAGGACCTTCTCTAACAGAGGTCTCGGGTCTGAATTCAACTTGAACTCCTTGCTCATTGGTGAGCGTGGTAGATCTATAAGCACAGTCTATCTGACCCTGGTTCTTGACTAGCCAATCCATTCCAAGAATCACATCCAAACCTTAGGAGTGCAAGACTATCACGTTTGCAAAGAAGGGTACTCCCGAAATTTTCAAGGTAAGGTTTGGGCATAGGGAACTAATCCTCATTTCCGAGCCCGAAGAATGGATTAACATAGGGTTAACTAAAGGAGAGATAGATAACCCATATTTACCCACAAACTTGATGGAAACAAAAGAATGCGAAGCTCTGAAATAAAAAAGAACTGATACTGGTACTGAATTGACAAGAAACGTACCAAGGACCACATCTGGTGTGGTTTGAGCTTCCTTGACTGTGATGTGATTCACACGTCCTTTGATGTATTGGACTGAGGGCTTCACTGCCTAGGTGCTACCAGGTGCTGTAACTCCCTGACCTGGTCTGGTCGAAGCTGCTTGTTGCTGCTTCTTTGCGCACTTATTGGCATAATGCCCCACTTCGTTGCAATAAAAATAGGTAATTCCCGCGGTGGAGGTTGTGGGTGGTTTCTTCTGGTATTGAACTCCTAGAGAGGTCGCACGAGGGCTGGGGTTGCTGGGACGTCTGGTTGGTATAGGCGCCTTGGACAGAGAGGAGGTCGTGGGTCTCCCCTGTTGAGATGGCTGAGGTTGGGAGGTTCCGGGCCTTGGAAAACCCCCAGAGTTGAACCTGTGAGCTGTCTGCCTTCTCTTGTGACTTTCTATCTTGAGGTGCTTGCCCTCCTAGCGGATAGCTTTGCTCACAAGCTGCTGAAAATCTGAGTAGTCCTGAGCGATGAGCTGAACTGAGAGGTCATCATTGAGCCCTTTCAGGAAACGCTCTTGCTTGGCTTCATCAGTTGCTACGTCTTCTGGTGCATAGCGAGCCAACTGGTTGAACTTGTGCAAATAATCGTTGACTGAACGGCTGCCTTGGCGCAAAGCATGGAATTCCTTCTTCTTCAAGGTCATCATGCCCGGTGGGATGTGTGCACAGCGGAAAGCCTGCACAAACTCATCCCAAGAGATGTTATGAGCATCAGCGTGGGACTGAGTAAAGTTGTCCTACCACTCGGACGCTAGTCCGTTCAACTGGTGGATCATGTCCAGTTTCCTGCCGATAGCCATGAGCCATCGTCGGCCTCCAATGGCTCAGCACTGCTGGAGAAGATCGGTGGTCGCATCCTCATGAACTCTGAGATGCAAAACCTTGGAGGAGGTGGAGCAAAAACTGGAGGTTGTGCTGCTGCTACCACTTGCAAGACCTAGGTATTGTTGATCGACTGGGCCAGCAAATTGATCAATTGAGCTTGATTGGCCATTACCTGGTTCCAGTCAGGTCCTGCAGCTGGAGGAGGTGGTGGCGGTGGAAGAGGGGTCTCTGGATCACCCCTAGTTCCTCTGTCCTGACTGCCGGTGCTGCCACTGCCAAAGTGAGTTGTCATCATCTGCTAGAACACCAAGAACAAAGGTAAGAGAGGAGAGGCTGGGGGATAGGGCGAAACAGTTGACCACACAAAACCAACCAACTCAAAAGCTTTTCCAAATAACTTTAAGAGTTAACCTACGCTCTAATCGATACTCACGGTCTGGGGTGCTTCCTGCACGACGAGGTCCTCCTTCAACGGCTTCAAGGCTTGAGGTCTTGCTCACCAGGACTAAACCGGGGGACCAACTATAGGAAATTGTAAGGGAAAGAGGACCCATTTAACACTGGAAAAATGGTGAGAAGAGAGAAAAGGTAAGAAAGAATTGCTACAAGGGGTAAGGGTAGATAGATGACCAAGATGAGAGAAGAACATATTTTTTTGTTATGTAAAATAAGTTTTGAAGTCTTCAACTAACAACCATTCTTCTAGGTTATGACCTACAATCGAGATGGCTTTGATACCACTTATTGTCGCGACCCCGAAGCATGAGGACCCTGGGACCGCACTGTGTAAACAATACTAGTCCCATGATCAGTGGCTAGTGTACGCAATCAAACAAGAGATGATAACATATCCATATAATCGTCACTATATTAGCAAAATTTTGAGTTGATTACAAAAGGGGCACTAGGCCTAAAGCAAAAAAATAGCGGGAACAAAAGAATAGGTCGGGCCACCCGATTCGCCACATGCTATCGGCTAGGGGAACATCCTAGTCATCCAGGACCTCCTGGTCCTTTGCGAAGACCTCTTCACCTGCCTATCAACAAGTAAGAGTGAGTACAACAACCGTGCTCGCAAGTCACATCCGTCAAGTAACAGATTAATGCATGCAAGGATTTAACAAAGGAAGGCGTATAGAGTTGATTTGCACAAAGTCAAGTTTCTTTCCAACTATTTGTACTAAGTTTCAAGCAGTCTAAACCATAACTAAAATTCATTTTCTAACACAAGTTCTTATAGTTAGAAAGCATTCACAAGAGTAGTGAAGGATACCATCCTATCACAAGGCTGCTTGCCCAAAACCCATTGGATAGAGATCCAAAACCGGGTAATAAAACCTTTCAAAAACAAAACAAAAATCTAACTTTGAGCAACTTTGCCAGCATGTCTATGACCGTGGATACAGCTATTCGAATAATTTTACACTTTGTAGAGGATGTACAACTTTACCCACAAGAGATAATCACTTACACTGTCCGCTCACACACTCCCGAAGGTGTGCTACTAAGAGATTATCACAAGGCCATTATAATACGCCATCCCACCGTAGTCCCACCTCGCTAAGGTTTCGCTTCCATCGGGCTAACCACCCGTTGGATTCCATCCCCCTCTTGCGCCATATGGGAATACATGAAAGTAGGTCTCGAAAGACACCCACGCAATCGGATGGCACAACCACGGTGAGACATTGCAGATTAATTAGCCAGATTTTGCCCATTCAGGACATGTGGTAGTACGGGAAGGTATAGCAAAATACACTCGAAGACCGGTCCTTAACTAACCTAGGCGACCACCAAAAGAACCCTGAGCTTCGACCATAGAAATGGATCGATCCCGTGCATGAACATGCACCCAGCCAAACATCCATTTCGTCTAAGTCCAAACCGATTTTCACTTCCATTTACCACATTAAAAATATTTCAGAAAAACTCCATGGTACTAACCATACCACAACGATAATTGAAAACAGAGTTGAGCTTTTGGCTAACTTCCCCAAATCAAATGCTTTTGAGTTAAGCTTTGGCTAAGCATAAAGTTTGCAACATGTTCTAGTTCATACTAATGTACCAGCTAGTTTTTAACTAAGGTATCAAAGGTGGTCCAAAGGACGTTCAAGTTTGGGTGTACAAGGGCAATAGGATTAACTATCAAGTTAAAACAGGGATTTAAAGTACTTAAATTAAAATACGTATGCAGTAATAAATCAAAACGGAATGTACATAATTTGAAATACCGGGTTCAATATGATCGAGGGTACGATTTGCCTTGCTCGAAGGCTTGCGGGTCTGCCTCTCTAGCGTACTCTGCTTCCCCGGCGTCGTTGAAGTCTACACGAGAGAACAGAACGGGATCAAATAAAGATCCAAATGAAATCCAACTCAAAAAGCTTAGAGAAGGAGGTCCAACGGAAAGAAGTCCAATGGTGGAAAGCTGCAGGACGAGAGCAGGGAAGAAGAAGTGTTGAGGTGAAAATGGATAGAGTGGAAAAGGGCAAAAGGCTCCCTGATGCGCTATTTAAAGAGGGGCTAGGAAAACTGGGTGACAATGATGGAGTGATAGGATCAGGTGAGCACGGGGATGGGAGCAGGTAAGGGAGGAGACAAGAGGGGGAGATGGGTACAACAGAGGTGACAGCATTTAATACAATGCAACAATATTTAATACACGAAGACTTCTGCAGCTAACGTGTAGGAAGGTGAAGGTGAACATGGCTAGTTGAAGCAGAAAGGTTGGTCAAAGTCAACGGGGAGGTTGAGACCAAGAGGTAGGTCCAACCGAAAAGGTGGTCCTGAGGAGGAGGTCCTGAGGGAGGAGGTCCCGTGGTAGGAGGTCCTGTAGGAGGAGGTCCTGCAAAAAGGGCGGTGGTGACCAAAAGGGTGGTCTTTGCAAAAAGAGGAGATCGTGATCAAGCGGAGGTCGTGACTAAGAGGAGGTCATGATGGAAAGCAACGGGCTACGCCCAAGGAGGAAGGAATGTCCAAAGAGAGAAGAGGGTCAGAACTGAAAAGAAGGAATTCAATCCTGAGTTTGAATTATGGACAACAAGGATTGTTTGAAACACAAACCCGAGCTTAAGAAAAGCTGGGAGGTTTGAAACTAGGGATAGAAAGACAAACGAAGGAGACCGAAAACCAGAAAACTTCAACAAACTCGAAGCTAAACCAAAAAGAATTAGTTGAAGTTTGATTTAGTCATGTAAATCACTTTTAAAATTTTAGATTTTAAGTTTTAACAAACCAATAAACCAAATGGTTCTTTTTCTTTTGAAAACTTCAGAAAGGCTTAGAAAAACAGAGTGTTACAATGTTCATGTACTGTGCACCTCTGTGTAGCTACAACAACTTAAGCATGATGTCAGGAATAAATAGATATGTTATTTTAATTGAAGAAGTCCATTTTCCCTCTAAACTTATGGCCCGAGTCCGAAAAACACTATCAACTACAAAACCGTTCACTTTACATATCAACTACAAAACCGTTCACTTTACATCCTCCAACTATCCACACCAGATCAAGTTCCAACCTAAGGCTGGTTTCAACGGTAGATTTTGCCACATCGACAACCATGTCACTAGATTGTGCTACATTGACAGCCATGTCATGTCTCTCTATCATCTCCTTCTTCTCCTCTTCCTCCTCTTCCTCTCTCTCTTTCTCCCTCAAGCCTGAGCCAGGCCGAGCTCAGCTTGTTGGCTACCGCTCGTGTGACCTCACCGCTGATAGCTGGGTGCCCGTGCGACTGCACCACACATCGTCTGCTTTTCCCACTGTGCCCTCACCACGCCGCCACAACCAAATATTTCCGGTGAGCCCCACCACCACAAAAGCCCCAATTCCACCTTGAAGGGGGACCAATGCATGCATGGGCACTATCTTAGCATGGGGAATCCAACGGTGGTGTTCGTTTGTTCGGAGTTGGCCCGAAGTGAGCTGGCAACGACAGCCTCTATGGCACGGCAGAGGCGCTCACTGGCAGCAATGGTCGGAGTTGATGACGACGAGACAGTGGTGTTGAGAGGATCAAGAAGTCGAGGCAACTTTTGACATGCACAACGAGGTCGGAGGGGCAGTACTAGAAAGGCGGATCGATGTGTGCGGCGACGCGGTGAGGGCCCGATCGTGGCACGGCTCGTTGGTAGGGAACTCCCGACGATTAGGAAGGAGGGGAGCACAAGGTTCACAATGGAGTGGGAAAGGTAGGGGAAGGATCAATTTGGGAAGAAAATGGATGGAGGAGACGAATTTTGCAAAGCGGTAGAGAAGGGGATGACGGGACTAGTGGTCACCATCGTTGCAATGGCAACGACGTTGTCTCTGTGGGGGACGGAGAAGAGTGGAAGGAAGAGGTGAGATGCTACTGATTAGAGTGGTGGGAAGAGCGGTGGCTAACCATGGTTGTAATGGTGACAAGCTTGGTGTTGGCAACCGGAGAGGGGGAGAGAGAGAGAGAGTAGAGAAAGATACAGAAGGAAGGCAGAGAGAGAGAGAGGAAGATGGTATGACATGTGCGCCAAACTTTTTTTTTTTGTAAAAAAATCATCCACGTGGTTGCGCCATATCATCCAAAACCAGGGTGGTTTTTGGTGATGGTTAGATTTGTAATGGTTTTAAGAGTTCAGATGTGTAAAGTGAATGATTTTGTATTGATGGTGTTTTTCGGACTCGGACCAAAAGTTCAAAGGGTACAGTGGACTTCTTTCTATTTTAATTCCACCATAGCAATGTCTGCACAGATTTGTAACTAAAGGAGAAACCAAGGACTACTATAAATAGAGGATATCTATGTATATCTACAGACAACTGGTGAGATTAAATACTTCTATTTTGTTTTGAGGTTAAAAGATCACACAATAATCCTTAAATAAGGAAACAAAAGTAAAATTCTAGAAATTCTCACATTAATTTAAAGAAAAGAAAAGATCTTATACGTCTATCAAATAACCCACGTATATTGTAACAGTAAGAATGTCATCCCAAGGTAACACGAATTGCCCAAAACACCAATCCAGTCTGCCCGTAAGTTGCCAAATCAACATAGGTAAAAGAAGTTCAATCTCTTTTTTCTCCGACGTTTCACAACAACACAATGGAGGCTCGAAAAGGTGGATTTCCTTCAGGTCTAAAAAAAAGGTGGATTTCCTTCGTAGCAATCGAGAAATATTTTTGTTATTCCATGCAGTCGTTGTCGGATTTGTTCCTGTAATACAGAAAACCGGCACTGGGGATTCCTGTAAGTGTTGGCTCCCTTCTTCTGAATGAAAATGAAAAAGTATTAAAACAATAGGGAAAAAGTTCAGGGCTAGAAATTATCACGTTAATCAGAGAAAAAAAAGATAAAAATCCCCGTCACTTATTTTGGTAGATCTAAGTTATAACGGTGTAGATCAATCACATGTATATAAGAACTACTGCAGATGTATAACAGATACAGCTATGCCTTTAATTATGAGCATTAAAGTTGCATTAGCCATAGCCAGAGAATCCCCCGGTTTGCTTTAGGGATTATTATTATGTACGTATACACTGTGTCCCTTCTGTTGTACAACCTTGGAGGCACGGAAGCACTTGACGCTGGGTTGTTACGGTACAGGGAATACAAGCGCCTTTCTTAATTGTTTGCACTGCAACCTTCAATTTCTGCAGTTCCATGTTAGCTGCCCAAATTTGTCGCCCTTGAAACAGGGATTTTTTTGTCCTGTGAAGACCAAGCCACCCACTCAGGCTTGAGTCCGGGACTTAGCTGGGTGTCTCACTTGGTGTGTGTGAGGGGTGTTTAGGGGGTTAGTTTGAGGAATGAGTTGTGGCTCAGTTGAGGAAGGACTGTGCAGGAGCACATTGGCACAGGAGAGTTTTAGCCTCTTAGTCCATCACGGTTCGAACGCTGCTCTCGTGGGCGCTTTAGAGATAGAGTGATTTTTTTAATGTAGGTTGGATGAGGTAAAAATCCCAGACATTAAAAAAACCAAGGAATAGAAAACTAAATGCAAAATGTTATGAACAAGCTAGGCCTGAGAATAAAATTGCTCGCTCCTATCTGAATTGAAATTGTTAGATGGTGTTATGGTGCATGAGGGCTCTACTATTCAGCTGTTCAGGTGGCATCAATGATGTACACTCGTGAGCTCATTTGATTACAAATCGGTGTTCGAAATTTTTGCTTCAATTTTTTGTAGAATTCATATGAGATCTCTGCGCTTCAAACATGCCCTGAGGTAGTAGAAATATTCTGGATTACAACTTTTTTTTCTATGAAACCATATACATACCTTTTGTTTTTACAAAATAAAGTTTCCTGCTTTTCATTTCCGTATGTACATGTGTACATCTGCAATACAATCAGATTGACACACATGTTACATACCCATGCATGTAATATCTGAATTTCCTATACAAGAACTCTAAATTGGGCTGTCGAATTAAGGGGGCCGTAGGTTGATCAGCTGTCGACCTAAACTGTGGTATGGAGTACTTAAGTAGGCCTGTTAGTGGTAGGCCTTGGGCCGCCACTGTTTTGCAATTGTTCAAGCGACAGTACCAAAGCAATCTCGAGGGTCCACGCAGCGGTGAAAACGAATTAGATATGGACAGATATTGTTTATCCTATATCCTAACTTTTTTTTTCTGGATTCAGAGCTGGATACGAATGTATACGAGTACGAATTTGGAGTATTCGGGATATGGACACGGGACGAATACATAACAGATTCGGATTGGGAACAAATAGATTAGTCAAATAGTATGCAATTACGCACACACAATAAGGAATATACGTTGAACCATACCACCGTAGCTTCAACTTTTCACACACAAGTATACCGAGGTGGTATTTACCCCTTTTTAGGGGTGGTATGTATAATGTTTTAGACATACTCATTTTTATTTGCGAATACGAAGGCATTTACAAAATACGCAAAAAAAATATGGACTCCCTTGTAAATTTTTCATATAATTCACATTAGAGTATCTCAAAGTGATAAAGGGGTATGTGAAGTTTGTTGAGGTGATATAACAAAGATGGGAGTAACTACACCCTATAGTAGAATGTATTATATAACATCTATTTCATACTTCTAGGAGTACATACTCACACTTCTAATCTACTACTTGAACGAATATATTATACTTGTTTCTCACTTTCAGTATACTTAAATACCAATTATAAGATCTTCTAATGCGATTTGATTGAAAATATTTTATTGGAGTCCTTTATTTTTACTATATACCATTTTTCATATATAAAAGAAGTATATACATAGATTTTGCTATAAAAGTGGCTTTTAATGAAATTTTTCATGGAACTCACTTTGGGGTATTTAATAATCATTATTGGAGTATACTCAAATTGATAAAGAGGTATCATCATAATATTTAAGTGGTATATGAGAAATGGGAGTACGTACTCTCAGTATATACCATATATATATATATATATATATATATATATATATATATATATATATATATATATATATATATATATATATATATACTTTGGCTAAGCATAGAATAGTTATTCTATGCCTAGCCGGCCCACCGCACGCTACCGAGGCCAGGTTTGACGCGCGCGCACAATCTCCATACGATCGGCCCACCAACTACAATCGATGGGCCAAAAACATCCGCACCCCTTGCGGGACTCGATTCGATGGTAAGTAATATGAGACGTGATAGTAATTCGTAAATCATTTTTATTGCCTATTTTCTAGCATGTGATTTTTTTGAGCTCGTATGTGTGATAGTAAAACATAACTGATAAGACAGTAAAGTTGTAATGTGTTTTACTACCGAATCACATACGTTTATTTTTTTATCGGGTCGCACGCGCAATTTATCCCCCCCCCCCCGGAGGCACGACACTCCATTCGGTGAGGATTTTGTTTTTTTACTCAAACCGTAAAGTTAAGCAAAACAGTGCAATGAAATTATATATACAAAATAGTAACAACTAAATATGACATTTTTTTTACATATATTATGGGTGATTCCGCCAAATAGTGTGGCCGGTCGCTTTGTTTTTTTATGTACATTGCATGATTTTAATACGAAAGAAGGAAGACCCTAGTGGCCAATGTAGGACCCTAACGCAGTCCTCAGCGTCGTAAGCTTACTTGATCGTATACAAGGGTGAGGTAGGCCAAAAGTACCATCGGTAGGGGAGAGGAAGAAGAGATCGAATGCATTTTTTTACTAGTTGTGTGGAAATAATATAGGGCTTGTGTGTGTTTCTTGGTTAGCAGATGTCCATCCTTATAAGTCACAGCGGGGAGAGATGAAGAGACGCATCGGGTAGCCCGAACGACAATGTACGTTTTGTTTTGGAAAAAAATGAGGGGTTGGTTCAATTGGTATCGTGTTTTCATCTCTGCGCTCATAAACATATAAAAACAAAATAGAGTGAAGATAGTACAGTAAAAAAATGTTACTCATGCAGTAATTCCAAACAAAAAATAGAAGTTCAGTAATTTCTTGCGCATTTTACAATAAAAGAGCTATCATATATCATTTATAGTAAATGTTGAGCTCGAGAATCGTTGCATACCAGTAATGTTCAACGGGTAGTATGGCGAAAGTTAGTGTGACCGAAAAATTGCATACAGGAAGCGGTAAAATGACCATTAATAATGTAGTAAATCTATATTTGTATTGCGTTTTTCAATATTACCATATCCTTTTTGTGTTCCGACAGTAACATAAAGAAATCATTGCAGTAATGTTATATGTACATAATAGTAAACAACAAAAGATAAAACTTGTTAAATATACTTCGGCCAAATAGTGTGATCGATCGCATTTTCTTTCTTTTTACATTGCCTAATAATAACAAAAGTAGGGAAGAAAGGGAAAAGAAAGGAGGCCCTAGTGGCCAAGGCAGGATCCTATCGCAGCCCTTAGGTGTTCGTAAGCCTGCTTGTGGACTTCGCCAAGGGGTGGATCAGGGTGATGAACCCGAAGGTCCTGTTGTTGGTCCGATCTTTCGATGAGAACGATAAGTTCGGTAGTCGTCACTCAACTCTCACGATCCTGGCTACGAACATGCAAGACTCGAAACCACACATTCGCTGAACTGATTGACAAGTCGTTATCAATCGTGCACGAATACCCGGGTGACCTGACCACGAAGGTCGATTCCTGCATACACCGAAGAAGCACGCAAGAAAAAGATAAAGCAATCTGAAATTGCAAATAGGAATTGAAATATTGAATTGAGTTGGGATTTTGAAGCGGTATTATGGTTGGTCTAGTCGGCACAAGCCAATACACGAAGTTGCAACAAGGCTAACTTTTAACTAAACAAAATCCAAGTAAAACTAAAGGGGTGCGGCCTCCTTATATAGGAGAGGGAGCCGCAAATGTCTAAGCACTAGCAATATGGTACTATTCATGGGTTACTATTTATGTGAACAGTACCATAAACAGTAACTGTGAACAGTGCGTCTGGCCCAGGTGGAGGCGGCCAGCCCAAATAGGCCAAGGAGGTGGCCGGCCCAAATAACCTAGAATGGTGGCTGCTCTTTTGGCCAAATAATTGATACAAATACAAGACCCTCGGTCCAATGTGAGGTGGCGCAGCACCAGATATAAGTGAAGTGTATTCATCGGCACGTTGAAGTAGCATTTGACGCAGCCGAATCGATGATAGTCGAGTAGCCCGGTTGGAGGTGGAGTAGCGGTCGTATCCGAAGAGTTGATGTCCTGATCACAGGGAATACATGGAGATACGTCCCCACCTGCTCCTTCATGGCGGTGAGTCAAGCTTGGCAGGTTGTTCATCTCTTCCACGGTCTCGGCATCACCAATTCTTGCATTTTGCTTGCCGATGTAGTATTCGAGCCTCTGGATGGATGCTTTGACATGATCCACGTGGCTCGTGAGCACGATCTCCAGGATGAGGTTGGTTCGCCGGACATCGACACACAAATATTGGTCCGACCGTGTAGGAGACGCAACGTGCGGATGATTGGAGCTACCCTCTCTGGCAGACACGGGGACGGAGCATGGAGGAAGTCGCGGACATAGTCATGGTCCGCAACCTCGATCAGGCTCCGCCCAGATAGCTGATCGTATATGAGTGATAGGTAGGATAGAACTATCATTTGCAAGGGAGCGGAAGAAGAGTTTGGAGTCAGTTTTGTTTCTTTTTGTTTGTGTGTGCATTTTTTTTACAGTTTTACTGTGGTGGAAGGCTTTGGGGCGTTGTGTGTGCAACATCCACCGAACACGGTTGCAACGTCCCCGGACAACGGTTGCAACATCTTAAGATAATAGTTGCAACATTCCCGGACAACGGTTGCAATATCACAAATAAAAAAAGTATCGGAAAAAACGCGTTGGGAAAAATTGCAACATCGCCGTGAACAGTATACAACTTTTTTTTCTTCTATAGATGCAATATTTTTTTTCTACAGATGTAACACTTGCAATATCCTCGGACAACGGTTGCAACATCCTATGATGTCACAAAATCATCACTGATAATAATATTTAACGGGGGACATCAAAGTATAATAATAGTGGGTGCGACTAGGAATCAGACGTCCGATGGGAGTGCTCCCATCGGACGCTGACAACAGCATCGGTTGGCCGGTTGGCCCGTGTGCCTCGTAACATTAGAGCCGATCACGAAACTACGAATCAGACTAATGAATACCCATAGCTATAGTTGTGATTTCTCCGTGTAAACCCTTGGATTGGGTCTGATATTTCGACTGGTTAGTACAACATGCCTTAAGTTGCGTGGTTTAGTACTGCATGCCTTAACTTGCGTCCACGCTGACTAGGAATCAAAACTCTTAGTTGCAACAAAACACGAAACTATGCAAAAAAAAAATCATGTCACTTGCAACCAATTCATAGTAGGTGTTACAATACTCCACTCCGACTCAATCGTAACATTTTTGCAACATCGATCAGTTTTGAAATGCAACATCCCCGGACAACGGTTGCAACATCGTAGGACAAGGGTTGCAACATCTCCGGACAACGGTTGCAACATCTCTAGACAACGGTTGCAACATCACAAATCGGACGTCCGGGTGCTAGTATCACCCCTAAATGGATAATGCTCATACACATACGTCCGAAGCGAGCCGGGCATCGGACACGATTACAACATCTCCGGACAACGGTTGCAACATCCTAGGGCAATAGTTGCAAGACCATCGAACAATGGTTGCAACGTCCTAAGACGTTAACAAATCGTCGCTGATAATAATATTTGCAGGATCGCAACACTTGCAGCTAGCTAGGGCACTTCAACCTGTTGTAAGCGTACGTACGTACGCTGGCAGCTTAATTGAGACGATCGATGGTCAATGAGCAGAGCAATGCATTATTTGAACCCAGAGATCAAGTACTTAACCAAGAAGTGGATGGAGATCATCAATGTCACCAAATCATCACTGATAATAATATTTGCAGGATCGCCACGCAGCGTAGCCCACATTATAAAGAGCGTACGACACTCCGGACGGAATCGTTTCCCATAATAATATTTTTTTGCCATTTCTTTGTACATTGGACGTGCACATTTAATAGTTAGTAGTAGTCAAGATAGAGAAAAGATGGGATAAAGAAAAAAGAAAAAGAAAACGATGGGCTTGGGACCGGGATTCTATGTTTTTTTTTCTGACAAGGAGTCCTATGTAGGCTATAGTGTGTAGTGGGCTGATTGGTCTCGAACTGCTGCTTGAACAATTGCAAACACTGACGGCTCAAGGCCAACCTACTAATGGGCCCACTTAACTGAATTCTTCATTTTCGACCCACGGCCCATCTCAACTCCTCGTCTGCGAAAACCCTAATCCCATCGTCTCCATGGCCACCCTATGTATTGCCGCCACCTTCTCCGTCTCTGCTCTCCCAACTCTCGCGTCGGCGCAATTCCGCACCCCCGAGCACTAACCTCAACAACCCCACCATGGCGGAGCGCGGAGGCGAGCGAGGCGGGTTTAGCCGCGGGTTCGGCCGCGGCGGGCGTGGCGGGCGTGGCGACCGCGGCGGCCGGCGCGGCGGGAGGCGCGGCGGCGCCCGCCAGGAGGAGGAGAAGTGGGTGCCGGTGACCAAGCTCGGCCGCCTCGTGAAGGAGGGCAAGTTCAAGAAGATGGAGGAGATCTATCTCCACTCGCTCCCCGTCAAAGAGCACCAGATCGTGGAGCAGCTCGTGCCGGGGCTCAAGGACGAGGTGATGAAGATCACGCCGGTGCAGAAGCAGACGCGGGCCGGGCAGCGCACGCGTTTCAAGGCCTTCGTCGTCGTCGGCGACGGCGACGGCCACGTCGGCCTCGGGGTCAAGTGCGCCAAGGAGGTGGCCACGGCCATCCGCGGCGCCATCATCCTCGCCAAGCTGTCCGTCGTGCCGGTCCGGAGGGGCTACTGGGGGAACAAGATCGGCAAGCCGCACACCGTGCCCTGCAAGGTGACGGGCAAGTGCGGGTCCGTCACGGTGCGCATGGTGCCGGCGCCCAGGGGGTCCGGGATCGTGGCCGCGCGCGTGCCGAAGAAGGTGCTCCAGTTCGCCGGCATCGAGGACGTCTTCACCTCGTCCCGTGGCTCTACCAAGACCCTGGGGAACTTCGTTAAGGTAATAACAAATCTGCCTCTACTCCATACTTGTGTCATAGTGAAATGATTGTGACTTGAGGACACGTTTATTGCTAGATTGCTTAATCTATCTGTGATTATGCGCTGATTGCTTAATCTAACTGTGAAATGATTGTCATTGAGGGCATGTGTATATCTAGATAGATGTGAATACCTATGACCTAGTCCTGTTGTAAATACTGAGATTGGTTCAGAATTTATGTGTTGTATTGTTGTTGAGTAACTGCATGTGTTAAGAGTCAGTTCCTATGTATGAAATTGCCTGCCATTCTATTAGATATGGTCCTTTAATCTGCATAATTGTGTAACTAATTCAGCCTCCAAGGATCTGGCTTGCCAATTTTAATGTGTCTACTGCTGTTGTTTGAGTTTAAATCCTCAATGAAATGAATTTGTTGGAGTAGTTGTGTTATAGAGGATCATGAATTTTCTCCACAACTACATGGTATGTGTAGAATGTAGTTGTGTTGTTGTTGTTACCTCCTTGCCGGATATTGTTTATGTTGAAACCAGTGTTCTGCATATTGTTGAGACAATTTTTGAGTCTGTAGTCTTGTTTAAGTACTCGTGGCTGGTCCTATTGTCATATTATGTATAGTCGCATGACATAGTAATGGTGGTACAATTACTAGTTGGTAGTTTCTAAATTTTGTTTCTATTTTGGGTGATGGTCTTGATGTTCGAAGCTTTGCCATATTTTTTATGGACATGCTCTTCTTGACTAAGAAAGCTTTTGTTTTACAGTTGCTGCTCTCTCTTTTGTCACAATAATTTTTTTGTCAAGTCTCGTTCAAAATTGTTGGCATGATTTGTACATCTGAGAATGCAAGCAATCTGGTAAATGTATTTAGGTATTGGTCCTGCCAGTTGGAAGCTCCTTACCAGTAGTAAACCGATTGTTGGTCAAGCATGATTTGGAGAATTGTAACTATAGACATAGGCCAATGAGGTTTTTTGCCTTATGGTTTTAAATTCGAGGCCAATTCTCTTTGTTCACTTTTGTTCATTGTTTGTTGTCCATGGTTCCTATGTTAGTTACATTTCATCATGGACATGTAGTAGCCTATAGCTGGCGACATCAATGCTGTTGGGATGTACCTTACCTTACATGTAGCAATACTAACATCATGAATTTTTCATTTACATGCCAAGCTTTGGATTATATTTCCTTCTATTGAAAACATCTTCTGCAAATTTTCTTGTTAGGAATGTTAGCCGCGCATGCATATGAACCTGAATTTTTTTGTTGTTTTCAGGCCACCTTCGATTGTCTTATGAAGACCTATGGCTTCCTGACTCCGGACTTCTGGAGGGAGACAAAGTTTGTCAAGGCCCCGTTCCAGGAGTTCACTGACCTCTTGGCTAAGCCAACAAAAGCGCTCATGATCGAGGCACCTGCAGAGAAGCTAGAAGCTTAGACATGTTTGGAGTAAAGTGTTGAGACAGAAGTTTGCCTTTGGCAGAGAACTTGGATTCTTATCTTTTTTGCGCGACGTCTTATCTCCTGGCAAATCAAAATTTTGAATTATGGAACCTTAAGTTATGTACTTAAGATGTTTTAGGTGTTCTCTTCTCATGTTTGCCATACGAACGCATGCAATACACAATAGTGGCTGCTTTTGGTCATGCTGATTGCTTAAGTCTTTTCCTTGTGTTGGTTGCACTGGACCAACTTACGATGAAGCGTGTATTATGTTGAGGAACCGTCGCTGGCGAGTCCAGTCCGAGCGATTACCTCGTAGACAAACTCAGAATCGTAAGAACAATGCATGAACACAAGAACAGAATAAGAGATTGAAACACAGAGATGTAGGGGGACGTTTTGCTTCTCTTTATTTCTTCATCCATCGATCCATCAATTACAATGAATAGCACCCTCTATATATAGGCTACGACCCTTCTAGGGTTTGGGATGAGAGCCCACCTTGGCCAGACTCGGTCCCGGGCGGTTTCTTAACACTCCCCTGGGCACTCATCCTTCATGTCCATGTCTCATCAAAACTCCATAAAACCCAGTGGAAAAATTTGGAGAAAGAGTACATGAATCATGTTCTCACTATCTTTTAATTGCCTCATTAAAAACCTTAGCGAGAAACTTCAAGAAAACTTGCCAAGGAAAAAAGTACAATCCACCCAATTTCATTTAATCTCAGGATTTATTCTTTGGGTACTCGATCTTCATGATCAAGCTTTAATAATGAGTTCGTGAAGGTTCTCCCCAGACTACGCACTTCTCTAAGTCTCATCATTCCAATTCACATATGCATCTTTCAAAGTTAGACGCAAGTGACTTAGTGAATAAATGCAAGATTCTCACATGACTTAGTATGCGATACTTTAATTTCGTCCATCTTTGCAATTCATGAGCATAGAAGGAATCGAGATTGATATGCTTTGTGAGAGGATTCTTCACGTAACCCATCTGTACTTGTGCAACACAAGCTGCATTTATCTTCATAGATAGTAGTGGGGATTAGTGCGGCATTCAATCCACATGACTGCTGGATGTGGTGAATCATCCGCCGAAGCCAAGCACATTCTCGTGAGGCCTCGCACAATGCTATTATTTCCGAGTGGTTCGTCAAGTCGATACAAGACTCGCTTAGATGATTTTCATGGAATTGCGGTTCCACCATAGGAATACATAGCCTGTTTGCTATTTGGATGTATGCGGATCCTACAAGTACCCGTTATCTGCATTGTCATTCATAGTTAAGTCTTAGTTCTTTCTGTAGAACAGACCAAGTTCTTTGCTTCCTTAGAGGTATCGGAAGATGTCCTTCATTCCCTGCCAATGCCTTTGGTAGGTTCTGTACTATACCTTCCTAATAGGTTCACGGCAAATGCAATGCCCGGTCTAGTACAGTTTGTTCAATACATGAGTGTTTCTATCACACTTAAATATGAGAATTCCGGTCCCAGGACTTCCTCCCCCTCTTTTCTAGGTTTGTACGGGTCCTTGTCTTGCTGCAAAGATCTCCCGATCATTGGCACTTTCAAAGGGTATGCCTTTCCAAAGTCGAACCTTTCTAACACTTTCTGAGTGTAGGCTGACTGATGCAATAATATCCCTTCAGGGGCATGCTCAAGCTGCAAGCTTAAGCAATATTTGATTTTGCCTAAACCTTTCATTTCGAACTCTGACTCCAGGTAAGAGCTTGTTTTCTTAATATCCTTCAGGGTTCCGATGATATTCAGATCATCTTCATACACTGAGATTATACAAAATCCATTCTGGGATCATCGTATAAATACACAAAGATTATTCTCATTTGTTCGTGTAGCCTTTCTTGCATAGAAAGTCGCTTCAAGCGATTATACCACATTCTGCCTAATTGCTTAAGTTCGTACAATGACTTTCTGAGTTTCACACTTAAATATTTCTATTTGCTCTGTTTTGGTTCGGGATAGTGATACATTCAGGTATCTTCAATGTCCGAATCCAATATTTCATAAAGGTATGCTGGTACCGCATCCATCAATTTCAATTCTAACTTCAAGTTCACTGCCATTGAGATAAATGTCTAAAGGGGGGTCTGCCCATGATCGGGGAATAGGTTTCTTCATAATCATCTCCTGGATGTTCAATGAAACCTTATGCAACGAGCCTTGCTTCTTTTCATTTCTCTTTCGAACAAATATCCACTTATGCCCTACGGGGTGCACAAGGGAAGGCGTACGGCTTACAGGCCCAAACACCCTTCTTTTATTCAAAGAGAATAATTCAGTTTCTACTGCCTTCTTTCAATCTGATTTTTTTCTTTCATTCAGCGAGCGATACAGGCTCTGAATCAAGATTGATAATTGTGGCAAGTTTCTTTGCAAAGTATATGTCGACATTGGCTGTTGTCATATTCAAAGATTCTCCCGAGGTCATAAATTTTATAGCTATTTCTTTAAGGGGCGATTCTTCTAATGCTTTTACTTGCTCACCATTGCTTTCTATTGCGGGCAAGTCCTTTAGTTTTTCGATGATGTGCGCACACATCCATACTGATGTCTCCCTTCATGGGGATGTTCAATTCTAGTATGCCTTTTCTGAAGGTTCCATACCGATACCAGGTCTCAACTGGCTCCCCTTTTGGTTCTGGGGCACTTCGGTGATCGGCTGTGTCAAGTCCTTCTTATCCTTTTTCACCAGCGTCCCGGTTGCTTCGGATTCGAGGCGGAGTTCTCGCCCTTTCTCGAGGCCTCTGGGCGGGATTAGGATACCTTCATTGGTATTTCAACCCTCTCCTGCATTAATGCATGTGCAAATGCTACTTGATCACGCTCTTCAAATCACTAAAGTGGTTTGACAGTTGATTTGCTAATATTTGCAAATCTATTATCTTTTGGACTTCGATTGTCTTCTAGACTTCAATTCAATTATCTTCTGGACTGCAATTATCTTCTGGACTTCTCTATTTGCTTTACTAGTGCGCGGGTCATATGCATAGATTTCAATTATCTTCTGGATTTCAATTGTCTTCTAGACTTCAATTATTTCCCGACATTATTATCAAGGGTTGATTTCCTCCCCCTAATGACGGGAAACTAATATCATCTGATATACTATTAGTGAATCGGGTATTATGCAAATCTCCAGTCATAGGGTCCAAATACTTGATTATGGATGTTGTCTCATAACCAACGTATATCCCAGACTTTCGGAGAAGACCCATTGCAGTTCGCTACGGTGGTGGTATAGGTATATAACCCTTGCAACCAAACTTGCGAATATGAGAAGTTTTCGGTGCTGACCCTTACGCTAGTTGCATAGGTGGATGGATGTTATAGGCCGACGGTCTAAAATTGATGAGAGTTGCTGCGAGCAGGACTGCGTGTCCCCAACACATAGTTGGTAAATTACAATTCTTCAAAGTTCTGCTAGTCCATTCTGGGTACGGACATGCGCTACAAAATGCTCAATTTTAATTCCCATTTTCATGCAATAATCATCAAATGCTTTCGAAGTGAGTTCTCGGCGTTGTCCATTCGGTGGACTTCTCATGATGATCGTGAAATATTTCTAATTTAATTATCTACGAGATTGGCTTTGCAAAAGCATGATTTCTCGTAGACAATAAACATACGTGCGACCATTCCGAGGAAGCATCGATGAGCACCATAAAATACCTAAAATTACCCTTACAGGGCTATATAGGACCGCAAAGGTCTCCGGATACGGTCCAGAATGCGAGGACTTCATCCTTCGCTTTGAGCAAAGGTCTAATAATTAATTTTCCTGGCACATGCAAGGCACACACAATCTTCCGGTTCGGAAAATTCTTTATATTGATATTATGTCCCCGTGAATTGTTAATTATATCTCTCATCATCCTAAGACCTAGGCGGCATAATCTATCATACCGAGAGATAGGTAAGTTCGAGCTTCTAAATACGATTTTCGTAGCGTATAGGTGCAGTGCTTTAATATTAGTGTAGTATAGCCTGATTTCATATGAAGGAAGACATTTATTTACTTTCTTCACGCTTTGTAATGAGCAGTATTCGCACCATACTCTTCTTCGCCTCTACGTGAAACTGATTAGCTAAATATCCTTGAGAGTTCTAGTCGATTCCGGTACAACAAGTCTTCTTCAATGACCAAAGTTGCGCCATTGGGAGTATAATTATAGCCCTTCCTGAGCCTATTATACAAGTATCGCTGCATGCGATTGTCGTAAGACTACCAGCATTCTTGCTGATCGACTGGAAAAATTTCTGTTTCTCTCAGGATGGTATTCGTTGTGTCGCTACATGCTAAGCACACTTCCTCCATAGGGCGCCACACGCGTTCTAATATAATGTACTTTATTAATATGTAGCAGAAAGCAAGCAACACATAGATAAAATACTTCAAATATCAGAACATAACTTGCTATTATAAAGACGGGAAAATAAGCCTTGCAGGACTCATAATAAGAATTTAATGCTTTGCTCTGCTAGAGCTTGCAACCATTATCCAATAATTCAAGGTTCTGCTTCAATTACAAACTGCAAGTTTCTATAAAAGATCCAAGTGTAATGTGTACACTAGATCGAATCGGCGAAGTATTCAGGAACTTCTGCCTCAATCGGCTCCATACGCGATCTTCTCCTCTTGGGTAGCTACGGCTGCGCCCGCTGCGATATCCAAAGGAGGGATGATGGGGGCTGCTACTGGGCTGTCCACATTCATAAGTGTAGCTAATGGATGTGAATCCTCTGTGCCTGCAATGGCGAAGTGTGCCTCATGCTATCATTTGCCCTTTTTCTTAGACTGAAAAACATCAATAATATGCGACGCACAACTTTACCCTTCTTGCTCCTCTCATTCGTGAGAGCTTTATCACTTTGTAGCTGCTAGCAGTGGCTTCATGGCCAACAATGCTACTAGGTGGCTGCGAGATGTAGTTCTTTCTTAAAACATCATCTTGAGTTTCTACAACTTGCATGATGTCAATTAATTCAGCATACTGCATGTAGCCGTCTTGACGATAGTTACGTGCGGATTGCACCGCAGTCGGGTGAAAGGTAGAGTGTATTCTCAATCTTCTGCTCATCCGTGATTACATTATCACAGAATTGAAGACTGATACAAATTTTATACAAATTCTGGCCATGCTGGATCAGTTCTTCGAACTACTGGTTCGTGATGCCAGTCATATTCATATTTATGCAAAAATTCAAAGGATTACTACTAGTAATCTGCATAAAATGGTTGCAAAATTCTCATAATACTCATCGAACTCCAGGTTCGTATCCCGTATTTTTCTACGCATTTATCATGATTTATTGCTATTTTCAGTGATTAAAAGCAATATAAACAATCACAGATAATCAAAAACAGTAAATGCGATACATAAATTGCATAGAAATAACAATAACAAAGATAAACATTCTTCAAAATTCAAAAAATATGCAACAATCTGGATTCCCGAGGCCCTTTTCTACTGGAAAAAGACTTTTCGGCGAAACCTGCAATTTCCTGGGGTTAAAACACGAAATCTCAGTTCGGAGAGAAAATTCACGTAATTTCCAAATTTCTGGGGATTATTCTGCAAGAATTTCTTTCCTGAAATATTTCCTCGTATTTATTTTTTTAGAATTTTGAGGATTTATTTGCAAGATTTTCGGATTTTCAGTTTTTCCATTTTTTCCCAAAAATCCTTCCGGCCGACCCCCATTTGGCCACGTTGCTCATGGCCCCTTTTTTCATCTCCCGGCTGGTTATGGGCCATGGCATTTAAGGCCCATTTGACCAAGTTGTTTATGGCCTTTTTGCAAAATGGGATTTTTTTTTCTCTTCCCCATTTATTTTTCTTTCAGCCGAACCTCCCTTTTTCTTTCTAGTTTCCATCTGGCTGGGCCTTTCTTCATTTGTTTTGGGCCTTCTTTGCACTAGCCCAACAAAGCCGGGCGGCCCATTGCTTCCCGAGTCAAAAAAAAGGGCGGCGACTTAGGGATTCTTTGCCTCGTGCAAGGAGGAGGCGGCGGCTTGCACATGCGCGGGAGGCCGGCGAATGGCGACCTGCAGGATGTGGCACAGTGGTGCGGGCTCTGCGGGAGCTCGTGCAGCAGCGCGCGGCTTCGGGTCGGGTCGGCGCGGCATGCGGCGAGGAGCCGGCGCGTGGCGCGCGCAGCCCACCAGCGGCCGCTAAGCGCGCGGAGCCGGTGCGACGACGGCGTGTCTGCGACGGCGGTGCGTCGCGTGGCGGCAGCGGTGCTTCAAGTCGGCGCCCGTCTGGCGGCGGGAGGCGCGCCAGACGCGCGAGCGCGGCGATTCGAGTTGGCGTCGTGGCGGGCGGCCGGGCGGCGCGCGTCTGCGAGCGCGGCGGCTGAGTTGGCGCCGTCGGGCGGCCGAGGTGGTGCCGTCTGGCGCGCGGCGGTGGTGGAGCGGCTCGTGCCGCCGTGGCTTCGTGCATGGAGCAGCTCGGCGACGCGGCTTCGAGCCGGCAGCCGGGTTCATGGTGCGCGTTGGCCGCCGTCGGGTCGGCGGCAGCTTGCCCGTGCATGGGCCGTCGCCATGTGGTTTTTTTTCCTTTTCTTTGGGCGCGCAAAGATGTAGGTGGCGGAGGCGAGGGTGCCGCGTCGCGCGGCTAGCGTCGTCTCAGTAGTCGGCTGTAGTCGGCGTGTGCGGCTATGGTCGATTGTAGCACGCCGGCTAAGGATCGGCGCAGCAGACAAAGCGGCGTGCGATGCAACCGCGTGCGGGCGGCGCGACGGTACGGCCGCATGCTTGCAGCGTGGCACCGTTTTGCCTTCTCTTTTTATGTTCATGCAATTACTATTCATGCAATCGCCGATCGGCTTGGCCGACGACTTCAAGTCGGTTCGCGGTAAATTTAGAATGAACTTGCAATCTACAGTGCAATCAACATCTACTCTTTCATGCAATCTACCGATCGGCATTGTGCCGGCGACTTCAAGTCGGCTCGCGGTAAATTAGAGCGGATTTGTACCGTAGAAAAATAATCTAGAAAGCAACAATTGCGGAATTGAAAGCGATCTAGAAAGAAAAACGATTCAATCTACGAGCGTCGTGCTGCGACGGTTACCTTTCGATCCGAGGAGAGTCGATCGTGCTGATAACGTGTTGAGGAACCGTCGCTGGCGAGTCCAGTCCGAGCGATTACCTCGTAGACAAACTCAGAATCGTAAGAACAATGCATGAACACAAGAACAGAATAAGAGATTGAAACACAGAGATGTAGGGGGACGTTTTGCTTCTCTTTATTTCTTCATCCATCGATCCATCAATTACAATGAATAGCACCCTCTATATATAGGCTACGACCCTTCTAGGGTTTGGGATGAGAAGCCCACCTTGGGCCAGGACTCCCGGTCCTGGGCCCGGTTTCTTAACATATTAAAGGGCATTGTACCCAATCATATTTTGTTGAAGTGTGCTGATGGGGAGGATTGGTTAGCTGATTATCCCAACATTGCCCACAATTTTAGATTGTGAATTTAGTCTGCAGCCAGGAAATCCGTCAATTTTTCTTTGCGGGCAAGAGGCTAGCCAATGATAACATAGCAAAAACTACTGGGTTAGGATGAGAGAGCCACTTAGAATCGACACAAGCTGCATTTCTGATGCGCCAAATCGCCCAGCACATGTATGATGCTTCAAGGATTTTCTAAAACCATGGAGCCACATCCCGAACAGGTGAGCTGTAGTTGTGGGAGAGGAAAAACCAAAAGAAGCAGGAGCCACCCGCCAAACATATTGAGCAAGTGGGGCATTTGTTGAAACAAGACCATTTATCCTTTGGTTAAGATATTCCCTTTGCTAAGCAGAGAGAGACAATCTGAATAATCTAATCTTGAGGAGTCTTCTGAGGTCAGTCGGGTTCGAATTTTCCCTTCTTAGATACGTTATATGGAGAGAATAAGTTATCCCTTCGTACCGGCGTTTGAATAATCTAATCTCACGAGCGAGCTGTCTACATGCACAACGTAATTGAAGAAGCCTGAAGTGAAACACAGGCGACACATCTTTCGCACAAAAAAATTGTACAGAATCTCTACAAATGATCTGTACAGATACCTAAAACTGTCTCCATAGATTTGATTTACAATATGAGAGGGTAGGAAAATGAGACAAATAGATACAACGTAAACCAATCCTACAAATCTGTCAAACATGTAGACTGCACACCAATCTTGAGCTCCTAGACTCGCATAGCCCCGGAAAAACGTTAACCGACTTGCTCAACTTCGCATTGCAGCATACGCTTGTCGCCGCCTTTTCCAACGTAAGCTTCACATCTTGAAATGTAACATCGTGGCACGGGCATCTGAGCAGTCTTCGACAGACATGTGCATCTGCTGGACCATATCTTGCCGTTGCCGTCCAGTGTGCCGTCACAACCCTTCGTGTCGTTGTGGTGCCCGTCGCCTACAGCTCCGTAGCTGTCCACGCTGAACTCTGCTGTTTGAGGTAGTTGACGTTGCTAAACAGCACGAGTAGAACGGCCGACAGGACGAGCGCACGCGAGGCCATTGTTTCTTGAGCTGTAGGCGTAGCACCGTTCGGAACGATCCTGGAAAGCGCCTATGTAGCAGCAGCTTGCCGATCGATTTGCACGGTTGACGTCGAAAATGTTGATTTTGTGTTCTGAATTTTTAATATAGAAGGATTCAGATTAGTTGTTATATTAATGGACTAGTTTCTTATTTCAACTTTAAGTTTGTTTACATCTTTATATACCTATTGTAAGCCGTACGGGAAGAGAGACGTCTCATTGTAATCTTTTAGCGTTTTGTAAACACTTCTCATATAGTGATCATCGTCGGTTGACTCTCGTGGTTTTTTCTCGTAAGAGTTTTTTATGTAAAATTCGTGTCTCTTATTTCTATTATTCTGTGTATCAGAACACAGAAAATTAAGGTTTTGAAGTGATACACAGAAAAAAAAAAGCAGATCCGTTCGTGCGCCGCCGTCTCGTGCAGCGACTCCGTCGCGCATCGCTCCCGAGGAAGCCATCGTCCGTGCGTCGACGCTCAGCGCCCGCGTCATTCGTCGCCTCGGTCAAAGCGCGCCTCTTCGCCTCGCCTCAATCCACAGCGACAACGCGCGGGAGCAGCTTCGGTCCAGCGCGCGTCCCGCGTCGTCCTCGGTCAAGCGCGTGTGCGTCGCCAGGCAGTGGAGCGAACAACGCAGCACTCCAAACAAAACGCAAAAGCTTTCCAGCACAGCTTCCAAAGGAAAAAAGAAATCCTTTCTTTAATCAATCTCACAGCAAGCCTGTCCTGTTTCTATCACGTGGAGATCCTTTTTTTATTTGCTTCGTCATCCGAGCAAGCCTCCTGTGCTTGTTCCCAAGAAGAAAACTCCAGCCACCTTTTGCTTAGTGTACACGTACCCGGAGATTTGAATTTTTTTTTTGTTTCGTGTACCAAAGAGGTCACGATTACTAGCAATTTTTAGATTTTATTCCTCATGACGACTTTGAAGTATGACTCCTAGATCGAGACACAAGATTTTCGCTGTGACAAGTCAAGATGAGGGTTGTGTTTGCACAGATGGATTTGGATGATGCGTTGCAAGGATTTGCGAAATAACCAACCATATGAACCACAGATGAGAAGCGTAAAGACCGTAAGACTTTATCTCAGATTCACCTTCACCTATCAAATTAATATTTTACAAGAGGTTTTAAAAAAGAAGACATATGCTACATTATGGTTGAAGCTAAAACAAATTTGCATGGCGAATGATCTCACCAGCAAGAAGCATCTCAAGAAGAAGTTGTACTCTCATAAATTACAAGAAGGAGGATCCGTACTTGATCATCTTTCGGTGTTTAAGGAGATCATTGCCGACCTAGAGTTGATAGAAGTAAAATTGAGGATGAGGATTTGGGTCGTATTCTTTTTGTGTTCCCTGCCTAGTTTTTTTTAAAATTTCAGAGATATCATATTATATAGTAGAGATACTCTCACTCTTAATAAAGTTTATAAAGCTTTGCATGTTAAGAAGAAGATAAAACAGATGGCACCTTCTGAAAATTCAAGTTCAAAAGGAGAAAGTTTGTTTGTTGGTTGCAAGCAAATGGAGAAGAACTCAAATAATGGATCTCGATATAAAAGTTCGAACGGCTATAAGAACCGATCGAAATCTAGAGGCAAGTACAAGTCGTGCAAATATTGCAAGAAAAGTGGGCAAGACATCTCTGAATGCTAGAAGCTGCAGAATCAAGAAAAGAGAACTGACTATTATAAGCCAAAAGGTAAACCAGATGATGAGGGTAATGCCTCTATTGCTACTGATGATAGTTCTGATGGAGATGTTCTTGTTGCCTTTGCTGGATGTGCTAAGGCCAATGATGAATGGATTTTTTATTCCACCTGTACCTTTCATATGTGTCCTAATAAGGATTGGTTTGCCACCTATGAACGGTTGAAGGTGGTACTGTGTTGATGGGTGATAACTTATCTTGTAAGGTTGCAGGAATTGGTTTAGTTCAGATCAAGATGTTTGATGGTATTGTCAGAACTTTGACAGATGTGAGGCACATTCCAGATTTGAAAAGGAATCCCATCTCTTTGAGTACTCTTGATGCTAAAGGGTATAAGTATTCTGGTGAAGGTGGAGTTTTAAATGTATCAAAAGGCTCTCTTGTTGTGATGAAAGTTGATATTAAATTTGCCAATCTATACCATTTGCGAGGTACTACAATATCAGGTAATGTTGCTGTAATTTCAAGTTAATTATCTTATTCTGATACTACTAATCTTTGGCATATGCGGTTTGGGCATATGAGTAAAATTGGTTTGGTAGAATTGAGCAAAAGAGGACTTCTTGATGGACATTGCATTGGCAAGCTGAAATTTTATGAGCATTGTGTGTTTGAAAAACACAAGAGGGTGAGGTTCAATACCTCAGTTCATACTACAAAAGGTATTTTAGATTATGTGCATTCTGATTTATGGGGACTATCTCACAAGACATCACTAGGAGGTGCTCGTTATATGTTAACAATTATTGATGATTACTCTCGAAAAGTGTGGCCTTATTTTTTGAAGCATAAATCAGAAGCATTTTCAGTATTTAAAGAGAAGAAGACTATGGTTGAAAGACAAACTGAAAAGAAGGTAAAGAAACTTCGCATTGATAATAGGATGAAATTTTGTTCTGATGAATTCGAATCATATTGCAAGACTGAAGGTATTGTTAAGCATTACACCGTTCCTGGTACTCCTCAACAAAATAGTGTAGCTGAGCATATGAACAGGACCATCATTTCTAAGACCCGTTGCATGTTGTGAAATGTAGGTTTGCATAGGCGTTTTTGGGCTGAAGCCGCTTCCACTGTTTGCTATCTTATTAATCGGTCACCCTCTCTTACAATTGAAAAGAAGACTCCAATTGAGATATGGTCTGGTTCCCCAACAAATTACTCAGAATTGAGAGTTTTTTATTGTACTGCTTATGCTCATGTTGATAATGAAAAATTAGAGTTTAGAGTTGTTAAGTGCATCTTTCTTGGTTATAAATCTGGTGTTAAAGGATATAAGTTGTGGAATCCTGAAACAAAGAAGACTGTGATTAGCAAAAACGTTGTCTTTAATGAATCTGCTATGCTTCATGATAAACTGCCTACTAACGTTCCTGTTAAGAGTAAACAGAATTCAAGTGTTTAGGTGAACTACTTTGTTGGTTCAGATATCACATCAGATAAGGAAAATACTGTTATTCACGATGCACCTATTGTTGAGGGCTCTCCTATTGTTGAGCAGCCACCACAATGATCCATCACAGTTGACAGGCCTAGGAGAGATATTAATCCACCAAAGAGGTTGATTGAAGAAGCTAATATTATTGTTTATGCTTTGAGTGTGGCAAAAGAAATTGAAGGTAATACAGAACCTTCATCATACTCTGAAGCTATTAGCTCAACTGATTGTAATAAGTGGATAACTGCTATGGATGATGAGATGGAGTCACTTGAAAAGAATGACACTTAGAAATTAGTGAAATTGCCAAAAGAGAAGAAGCTTGTTCATTGCAAGTGGATTTTCAAAAGAAAGAAATGTATTTTCCCTACCAAACCAGCAAGGTATAAAGCAAGGTTGGCTGCTAAAGGTTATAGTCAAATTCCAGGTAATAATTTTAATGATGTCTTTTTCCCAGTTGTCAAGCATAGTTCTATTATCACTTTACTCAGTATTGTTGCTATGCATGATTATAGACTTGAGCAATTAGATATTAAAACTGCATTCTTACATGGAGAATTGAAAGAAGACATTTATATGGACCAACCTGAGAGTTTTGTTATTCCTGAAAAAGAACACCTTGTTTGTAGATTAAAAAAAAATCTTTATAGTTTAAAGCAATCTCCTAGGCAATGGTACAAGAGATTTGATTCCTTTATAATCTCTCATGATTTTAAGTGGTCTGATTATGATAGATGTGTTTATTTAAAGTCTGTTAATGGTTCAACTATTTATTTGCTTCTCTATGTTGATGATATGTTGATAGCTGCAAAAGATAAGTCAGAAATAACAAAACTAAAAGCACAATTGAGTAATAAATTTGAGATGAAGGACCTAAGTGCAGCAAAGAAAATTCTTGGCATAGAGATTATCAGAGAAAGGCAATCTGGCAAGTTATACCTTAGTCAAAAAGGTTATATTGAGAAGGTTCTTCGTCGTTTTAATATGCATAATGCAAAACCAATGAGTACTCCATTAGCTTCGCATTTCAGATTATCTTCAGCCTTATGTCCTGAGTCAGATTATGATATTGAGTACATGTCTAGAGTTCCATATTCTAGTGTAGTTGGTTCTCTTATATATGCCATGGTTTGTTCTCGTCCTGATTTATCTCATGCACTAGTGTTGTTAGTAGATACAAGGCTAATCCTGAAAAAGAGCATTGGAAAGCAGTTCAATGGATATTCAGATATTTGCATGACAGTTCTAATGCTTGTTTGCAATTTGGGAATTCTAGAGATAAACTTGTTAATTATGTTGACTCTGATTATGCTGGTGATCTGGACAAGAGGAGATCTCTCACATGTTATATTTTTACCATCAGTGATTGTGCTGTTAGTTGGAAGGCAAGTTTATAAACTACTGTTGCCTTATCTACCACTGAAGCAGAATATATGGCTATTTCTGAAGCTTGTAAAGAAGCTATTTGGTTGAAAGGTTTGTACACTGAGTTTTGTGGAGATAATTTTTGCACTACTATATTTTGTGATAGTCAGAGTGCTATATGTGTTACAAAGGATTAGATGTTCCATGAGAGAATGAAGCACATTAATGTGAGATATCACTTTATTCGAGGTGTTATTGCTCAAGGTGATGTCAAGGTGTGCAAGATAAATACACATGATAATCCAGCTGATATGATGACAAAGCCAGTTCCTGTTACTAAGTTTGAGCTTTGCTCAACCTTAGTTGGTGTTATAGTCTAGTCCTATAGACTAATTGACGCACAGTGATTTTTTATCTTACTGTAGAGTTATTTGGTGATTGATGATTATTTATTTTGCTACAAGAGGAAATTCATCTCAAGGTGTAGATTGTTGATTTCGTGATCCGAATTTCTAATGTGGATGGATTCGGATTAATTGCTATATTAGCGGATTAGTTTCTTACTTAGACTCCAAGTCCGTTTACCCCTTTATATACCTCTTGTAAGCTGCAGGGGCGGAACTGCATGGGATGACCCGGTGTCACAGGACACCGGGTCAAAAAAAATTTAGTAGAGATTAGCTCATATATACTGCGTGTGCACCCCCTAGTCCAAAAGTTGTACACCCCAATTCAGCCCAACCTCCGATCGGATGATGCATTTTTCCAATGTTTGCCGTATAAATTACTATTTAGTACATTGTTACTTCAAAATTATATATGTTGTTATATGTATGGTGAAGTGATAAACCCCGATCATTTTCGTTCTAGTTCCACCCCTGGTAAGCCGCACGGGGAGAGAGACGCCTCATTGTAATCCCCCGGTGTTTTGTAAACACTTCTCATATAGTGATCATCGCCGGTTGACGCCCGTAGTTTTTTCCTGTAAGGGTTTTTCACATAAAATTCGTGTCTCTTGTCTCTGTTATTCTGCGCATTATTTGTAACAGAAAGATCATATTGCTTGCTTTGCTTGGGATCCACTCTTGTCTGCTTGGTGATGAACAAGGTTGGCAGGTGGCAGCGGAAGCAACCAGTTCGTCATAGGAGGACGTAGATGGATGCAGATGCAGCGAAAGAAGCTAGCAACGTAGAGCAGTTTACGTACTCAGATTATGATGCACGACGCAGCTGGCCGGTCCTAATCCGACACTAGCCATGCATGCACACTTACGGCAGTGGCACACGTACGGCTAGGGGTGAAAACGGATCGAATACGGACAGATAATGGCTCTGTCATATTTGTTTTCATATTTTTTTTTCCGGATTCGAATAAGAATACCTCGGATACGAATAATATCGAATACGAATACGGAGCGAATACGAATCGAAACGAATACGGTCGTGGATATTTTCGGAACATAAAAACCCCTTAAATTGTATGCTAGAAATTAACGAAAACATATAACAAGTTTATTTGATGCAAACATCCATGAATTGTTCATATTTTCAGCAACCACACATAAGATTGGCACTAGCAAGCTGCATTAACTAGTTCATCACAAAAATAACACTTAGTTTACCATATTTAGCTCATAAGTTATAACTCACAAAGTCATAAGTCATCACGCATTCACACTTAGTTCATCACACACATAAAACTTAGTTCACAGTAACATCGATCAGGCTGGATGATTAATCTATATGCAAATGACTGTAACATCCCAAAGTATGTTACCAAAAATAAAATTAATAAATTTATTATTTTATTGGATTTTATGAGATTTAAAAGAGTTTTCTTGGTTAAAAAGGAAAAATAATAATAAAATAAAATTAATTATTTAATTTCCTAGTTTTTAATGTCAAAAATAAAATTTATTGAGTTTTCTAAGATTTTTTTGGATTTAAATTGAAAATTTTTAATTAATTTCTTGAATTTTCTGGATTTTAAAGAGGTTTTTTACTATTTTTCAGAAAATAAAAAAAAATTATGTGCAAAAATAAAAACCAACTTTAAGTTAAAATTAATTTTATTAAGTTTAAAATAATTCAAGGAATTTCTATGATTTTTTTGTAGAATTTTTTAGCTATATTTGTAATTTTCTAAAAGGCTATTTGATTTGTTGCATTTTCTGAAATTCAAAAATCAATTAAAATCTCCTTTTCTCTTTTGGGCTGAAATCCGGATATCCGGCCTTCGTCTTATCCGGATAATCCGTATTCGTATTCGCCGGATAGCATGCCTACCGTATTCGTTTCCGTTTTTGGCAAAAAAATCCGAATTCGTTTCCGATCCGAGAAAAATATGATTCGAGACAATCCGAATCCGTTTTCGTCTGGATCGATCGGAAACTATATGATCCATTTTCACCCCTACGTATGGCAGCGGCTGCTCACTGACACCGATAGGGGATAAAAAAAATGTAAAATGGTTTTTTAAATAATGTTATTTGATTTATTTATTATAAGAATTTAAATATAATTTTTTTGTTTCAATATATAGCTTCCAGATTTATATCATAACACATATATTCAAGTTTTAATCTAAATATATAAGAAAACAATATATCTTCAATATTAGAAAACAATAATATATTTTAACTTTTACTAGGACCCACGGGAGCTTGTCCCATTCCCCTTGAGCCGCGGAGGAGGACACCCCCATGTGGGTTTTCTTCACGGAAAGCGAGGAGCGTCCCGTAGGGGAAATTGCCATCCTATCCTAGAAAATACAAAGGTAAAGACCTTCAGGATGATTCGTTTTCGTTAATTCAACGTGATCGTGCCTTTATTATAACTTGTCCCTCTGTGTGACAACTCTGAAACTGTTTCAGCTGCAATGGTCTTTATTATGTTGACTAATGTATAAGTACACAGCTTTTGGATTGTCACAGCTCCATTGCTAGCTAATGACGATCAAAACGTGACAAGAAGTAGCGTTTAGATGCATCATTAAAGATAAATTGTTTTGTCCGATGATGCACAGTCAACGATACCAATGATGAATAGTACCTCATCCATCACAATTACCAGACACACGTATGCTTGTGCTAGGTGCTAGCTAAGGATGCAAACAGAGCAGATAATTCTCGACCAATCAAAAGATTGCAGAGCGAATACGGAAGAGATAAATGGTTATTCGGCGCTAACCTTGTCCGACTCTGGCTTCAAGGAAAAAATGTGGAATAGGATACAGGATGAGCGATATTTGTCCGTATGTATCCGTATATCAAGTGGTATAAGGAAAATATATTATAACTTCACTTAGGAATAGGATAACATATAGGAGGGTTGCTGCATCTAAGCAGCAAGGGGATGCTGAGTGTTTTTCCTTTAGCATCTCAGCGATTAGTCTCTCTGTGTTCGTTCTGATTGCACCCATACTATCTAATGTCCTATGTAGGGGTGAAAAAAGCGGATAATATCCATCTGACCAACCGACCGAAGGCTTACGGAGCGAATACGGGATGGAGAAATCAATATCCGACACATCCGTATCTGACTCAGATTTTTTTTTTTTATAAAAACATATATGATGAGTGATATCCAATCGTATTCGTTCCCATTGCACCCAATTGTAACATCCCAAAGTTATATCACCAAAAATAAAATAAATAAAGTTATTATTTTGATGGAGTTTTTGAAATTTAAAAGAGTTTAATTGCTTTTCTTGAATTTCCTAAGTTTTTAAAAGTCGAAAACAAATTTTATTTGAGTTTTCTAAAGTTTTATTGGATTTAAAGTTAAAAAAGGAAAATTTAAGTAATTTCTGGATTTTAAAAGCCTTTTCCTTAAGTATTTCAAGCCAAAAGAAAATTATATGCAAAATTAATTACCAATTATGAGTTGGTATTATTTTATTTAAGTCCAAATAACTCTAGGAATTTTTGTGGATTTTTCTAGAATTTTTGGATTTATTTTACTATTTTCTAAAGATATTTTAATATAACTGTATTATTTTAATTGTCAAAACATTTAAAAATCCCAAAACCCTCTTGGGCTTAAACCTCCTCAGCCCATCTCCTTTCCCGCGCGCCGCAGCCCACTTTGGCCCGCAAAGCCCTCTCCCACGCGCACCGCTTCAACTCGTCTCAACCGTCCGATTTGATCTAGACGGCCAGATCTTGCTAGCACGTTCGGGTGGTCCGAACTTTCCAAGCGACGTGGATCGTCCAATCTAAAATGAACGGCCTGATCTTGTTTGCCGTTTAGAGTGATCCGAATGTTCTCTTTGATGTGGACCATCTGATCAAAATATAACGGCTAGGACTTCACCTGTTGTTTTCTTTTCCTTTTCTTTTCTGTCGTTGACTTGTGGGCCCACTTGTCAGGCCTTTCTCCCTCCTCACCTTCGTCTCCAACACGTGCCGAGCCGGCTGCCATTTTTGCCCGCGCCAAGCTCCATCAACGTCGCCATTTTCACGCCGTCTCCTCATGCGGCCACGCGCACTCACTCCCGCGCTTCACGCTGCCCTTACTCCTCCCTTGACACCCTCTTTTCACGCATGATTTCGCTGGTTCGCCCACAATCTCGCAACCATCGCCGCGCACGATCTCCACGATCTCTGCCGTCCCAGTGCCCCTCGGCCCCTATAAAAGGGATCACCGAGTGCGCAAATCAACACTCTTCCAAACCCCTCCACTCACCTCAGCTCTCTCCTCTTTGCACCAAATTTTGGAGTTTTTCCCCGCTGGCCAAAACTCCAATTTTTCTCTCCTCTGACGCCATCAAGCCTTCCCCGGCGACCTCGACCACCTCTACGGCATCGCCACTTCACCGCAATCTTCGTGCGCGCACTCACTCGGTGCAAGGACCATCGGAGCGCCTACATCGTCGAAGCCCGAACACCACTGCTGCCAAACTTCACCGCCGACGACCAAAATGCCACACCCCTCCGCTGCAAGGTAGCGCACTAGATTCCTCGTCACTCCCTCTACGTTTTGCGCGCATCCATTCCGCTCGCCCTAGCGTAAAGCGTCGGCGAGCCCTTCACCGGAGCACCCGTCACCATCGGGCTTACGTGGCAAGGCCACATTGGCGCCACATCGACACCACGTCAGTGCTAAGGCCTACGTGTCTGCCTACATGGCTGCCACGTCAAAGCTTGCACCAGCACACACATCCCCCGCATGCACTGTTTTGTACACCGAGTCCATTGTGGACTTTGACCGGTTCGTGGACCTGGTCTGTTGACCATGGGCCCACATGTCAGTGCCCTTTTATTTTTCTTTGGATTTCTTCGATTCGGAAATCCTAGGGTTGACGTCAGCATTACATCATAAATCCATTTTCCAATAGAAAAATAAATCCAATAAATCCATAAATCTGATTTTCATCAATTTATGTTATTTCAAACTTCCACGGCCCATATCTTTTGCATCCAAACTCCGTTTGAGCCCATTCAAATTCCTAAATTTGTCTAAAATCAAGATGTAGCTAGCGAAACCAAAATTATTTAATTTGGAGTTCATTTGAATTATTATTTGAATTTGGCTTATTTTCACGCATAGATTTCGACGACTTTGGAGAGTCAGATTTCGACACCGTTTGAGAGCAACCTATCAAGCAAGGTGACGAGGATCTAAATAATCCTCATTTTATTATTCCATAATCATGAAATATGACGTCACATGGCATACCCCTTAATATTATAAGGAAAGAACGAATCAGGAAGTCGTAAGTTCTTTTACGACTACCCCCTAGTCGTAAGCCTTTCTACGACTATAGTGTAATCGTAAGTCCTGATACGATTACGTCCGGTCGTAAGTCTTTCTACGACCAGTATCCAGTCGTAGGTCTTCCTACGACTACCCCCTAGTCGTAAGTTCTACTATGACTGGGTCTGCTACGAATTCTTCACGACTAACTGAGTCCACTCGTCAGAAGGCCCATTTAATGGTGAGAATCCAAGCAGTCAAAATACGTAGTTATGCTTGATATAACTACAGACAATGCCCCACTATGTCTGACTGATAACCGTTTGACAGCATGGGGAGGTTACTACTCCGGTAATTACTCTCATTATTGCGTAATAATGAGCGGCTAATTAGCCTGGAACGACAACAGCCACCACTGCGTAATATAAATAGGTGTCTTTTAGAGATAGAAATGAGAGGCTTTTTGGGGGAGACAGTTAGTAAGACCCTCAGCTGATTGTAACCTAGATACCCAATACAAGATACACAGGAGTAGGGTTGTTATTCTCACTGGAGAAGGCCCGAACCTGTATAAAAATCCCGTGTCTCTTTTGTCTCGCGTGATCAATTGTGGAGACCCCGAATCAAACAATCTTTACGTAAGATCGGTTCTAAAACACCGACAGTTGGCGCCGACCGTGGGGATCTTCTGGTAATTCCTTGTCAACAGTTCTTTCTTTTCTCTTTGATGCTACCATGGCAGGAGAATGGAACGAGGAGAATTGGTTCGACTTGGCCGATTACGCAGACGTCGACATGGATGCCGATCTCGAATACGAACCGAGTATCGAATCTTCTGATGGTGTTGCCGCCTCTGGAGATCTTCTATCAAATCTCGGAGACTACGTCACTACCGGAGTCGAGGAGGGATCCTTATCCCCCACGACAGAACGCCCCGTCGAGGGACCAACTTCCTCGGGGGGGGGGGGGCAAGGGTCAACATGACCGACAACAGGACTGTCTCGGGGCAAACTCGCAACACGACGAGAGCTTTTCCTCCAAGTATTCGAGTCCCCTCAAGGCTGTACGACTTGCCAAGACAGGTTCTGGAAGCCATCATTCCGGAACTCCATCGACACCTGATGGTCCTCTCTCTCCGAGTATTTCCGCAGGGAAGAGGATCGAACACGATGTTCATCCAGATCCAACCGTCCCGACACAGGACCCACTTGCAGACGGAGACGGTTATAACCCGGAGTTCCCCTACCTGGAGAGGTTTACTCCAAGTCGCCAGATGGTGTCGCTCGACTACTCCTCAAGCGAGGAGGTCTCGAGCGCAAGTGGAGGTCATCCACGGGAGGTCTTCGTCCTTCCCTCTGATAAGGATCGTCCTCCCAGAAGAAGGATTGGCGATGCTTCCCGACGAGCATACTCTACGCTACCTCGTCGCAATGGCAAGGACACCACCACTGGCGAACGAGACGAACACTTTAATGAACGTGCGGGACATCCTCAACATTCTCGTACTCCATTAAAGCAAACTCAGGGGTCTGAAATAGACCGTTCTGAGACAACACGACGGAAGAAAATAGCGGCTCAGAAAAACCTTCCTGAGCGCGCTTATTTCCAGTCGGAGGAAGCTCAAAAACTCCAACACATCAACGATTTGCTGGAAAACCCGACTCAAGAACTCGCTCGAGCACCAGGTTATGATCTCTTTGCAGAAGAAATCACACAAAGGCTTCGCGACACGATGGCCAAACTTGAGCGTCTTCATCGACCACAACCAGGAAGTCGTAGTACTACGACTCCTTCTTCTGCCAGTCGTTCAGATAACTCGTCACGACTTTCACTCACGTCGTTCTCCCGACCTGAGGAAGACGCCACAAGCCCACAGGAGAGGTGATCTTTCACCACTTCAGCGACGGGATACACGACGGCAAGCGGAGTACGAGGAGTATTTCCCTCGTAAAGCTGAGACCTTTCGTAGGTTCGGCCCTCCTGTGGCTGGGTATCGATGAGTTCAATCACCCGACGATATTAACCCTTCTTTTTTGTAGAGAAGGAGACAAGAGGTTATCTCGGGGTGTTGGGCATTTTCACCCGACCTTCGAGCGGTTCGCTGGCCACCTCGCTTCCGACCGGCGAACATGGAGAAATTTGATGGAACTCAAAATCCCATCGAGTTCCTCCAAATCTATACTACAGCTATCCGAGCTACAGGAGGAGGAGAGCATGTCATGGCGAATTACCTTCCTACTGTGCTCGAAGGATCGGCACGATCATGGCTTTTAAACCAGCCATTCGAATCGATCTACTCGTGGCAACACCTTTGTGATCTTCTGCTGACAAATTTTCAGAGCACTTACAACCGCCCTGGAAAGGAGGATGACCTGCACCGGATAAGGCAGAACGACCATGAAACGCTACGCCAATTCATCATACGCTTCAGTCAGGTTCGAAATTCTATTCCGGAAGTTTCTAACTCATCCGTGATTAGGGCTTTCAAGCAGGGAGTCTGTAGCAAAAGGATAATAGAGGATATCATTTTACATCCACCTGCCACCGTCGTCGAACTCTTCGAGATGGCCGATAGATATGCGACTGCTGCTGAAGCAGTCGAGTGGAACAATACTATCGATCGTAAAGACAACATCCCTCAGGAGGCAGGCGAAAGTGGTAAGAAAAAGGATAAAAAGGCTAGGAAATCTAAGAACAAGGCAAAGAGACACAAATCTTCAGTTGCCGATTCTAAGGAGGTCCTGGCCGTAAGCGACAAGGAGCCACGCAACCCCAAGCAAAATCCCGATCGAGGTAAAGGTAAGCGTCAAGATCGGAGAAACGACAAACCCAGATTAGTTCATATGGATATGTGGCAGTAGTAGATCGGATCTATTACTGGTTTGGTCTGATAACCTAGATTAGTTCATATGGATGAAACAATCTAGGCACTGGTCGATAGGATCGATCAATGTTCAGCGATAGTAGATGGGTCTTTCGAGGAGGCACATATTAAGAGCACCATATGATTTACTCGACTTGATTTTCGACTACCTTGCATGATACTCCTACCGGTCGGAATTGCGCCATAGGAGTATGTCGTAGTGTGTGGTCGTATCGAGGCAGTGATCAGATTGGTTCGGAACAGGGTTAATATGATTAATCCAATGATTTCCAAGGCTCGGATATGTGAATAAGATTCATGTCTCGGGACCGCCGTACTGGGTTTTCGTACCGTGCGTTATAGATAGTATGTGTTCATGTCGCCCGATAGAATTGGATTCTTTGCATAACTTGTTTTTGCAGAGTTTGATGTGAATAGTATGGCCCATTGTGTATGTGATGCATGAATGGATTTTCATGGCCTGCATGTCATGCTGTGAGATAGCCATCGAGCTACATATTATTGTATAACGGCCTGCGTACCGATTTGTGATGCTTGAAATTATCCTATGTAATTCTTTACTAGCTTTTAGGAGTAAGTGCTTAGTAGATGAATGCGGTCAGAGACTTCAAGCATGGTGGTCGGAGAACAGGAAGCATGCTGATGGAGATCGACATGTTAAGGGCCATACTATTTCACAGTTTAATTTGATTATCTGTGAATGTTTATGTTTATTCCTGTTATGCTGTTTGATCATGTTTTATCATTAAATGTCTTGACATGATAGAATAGTATCCCTCAAGAAAAAATTAAGTAAAATTGATGCCTTTCCAATTGTTGCACCTATCACGATTTTGATCGTTAATTGGCAGGTCTACCAAAGTAGGGTGCCATTAACTATCTTAATAAGATGGGGTGGGTGTCGGACACCCACATGCATAGTGTTGGTTTGACTTGACAAGGCTATCAAAATAGTTTTGGGCCTTGAGGCATAGTGTTGGTAGCCGGGGCATAAAGATGCCACCCAACAAACAAGAGTCATATGCGATATGATTGGCAAGAGGTTGCCTACCTTAAATCACTAGGTTTCTGGCAGTGATGCTAAAGCTCACTAGAACTTAATGACTTATGGATCTTGGACTCACTATATGTTGTTTGAGGGAAACATGGTTTATAGTGGGAGCATCTTTTGTTATCTATTGTTAAGTTGAGTTCGACCACTGGTCGTATGGTGATACGACCAGGTCCAGACATGTCGTATGTTGATACGAGCAGGTCGTAGACTAGTCGAACATAACCACTGACATGAGTGATTAATAGAAGATCTTTCATAAACATAGTGCTGAATCTTTGCATATATTTTCTGTTGTAGATCATGGCACCTACTACTTCTTCTGCACCTACCTTTAATTTGCGATCTATTCTCGAAATGGAGAAATTGAATGGTTCAAATTTTATTGACTGGTTTCGTAATCTGAGAATTGTTCTCAAACAAGAAAAGAAGGAATATGTTCTAGAGAATCCCTATCCTGAGGAACCGAATGCTGATGCTACTTGAGCTGAAAAGAGTGCTCATGAGAAGCATTGCAATGACGCAGTCGATGTGCACTGCCTAATGCTTGCAACCATGAACTCTGAGCTTCAGAAGCAATATGAGACCACGAATGCTTACAATATGATTGTGAGTCTTAAGGGTATGTTTCAGGATCAAGCAAGGGCAGAGAGGTTCAACACCTCTAAGGCATTATTTTCTTGCAGGCTGTCAGAAGGTAACCCGGTCAGTCCTCATGTGATCAAAATGATTGGTCTCATTGAGATCTTGGAAAAACTTGGTTTTCCCCTTAGTCAAGAGTTGGCTACTAATGTGATTCTCCAATCGCTCCCTGCGAGCTTTGAGCCTGTCATACTGAATTTTCATATGAATAGCATGGAGAAATCAATGACCGAGTTACATGGTATGCTTAAAGGTGCTGAGGAGAGCATCAAGAAAAGTTACAATCATGTGATGATGGTTCAAAAGATTACAACCTTCAAGAAGAAGGGTAAGTCGGGAAAGGGAAAAGGCAAAGGAAAGACTAAAGATGAGATCGAGAGTCTCAAGGCTAAGCTTAAGAAGCTTAAACTGGGTCCTAAGCCTGACACAGAATGTTACCATTGTCATGAGACTGGGCATTGGAAGAGAAATTGCAAGTACTTAGCAGAAAAGAACAAAGGAAGTTTGACTTCCAGTTCAGGTATAAATGTTATACAAATTAATCTTGCCACTTCTCCGACCAGTTCTTGGATATTTGATACCGGATCGGTTGCTCATATTTGCAATTCGATGCAGGGACTAATAAGGAGTAGAAGTTTGGTAAGAGGAGATGTTGATCTTCGCGTAGGCAATGGAGCAAGAGTTGCTGCATTAGCTGTTGGCACTTTACCATTAGCTTTACCTTCAGGATTAGTTATGGAACTAAATAATTGTTATTATGTTCCACTTTTAAGCAAAACATTATTTCTGCTTCATGCTTGGGAGCAGAAGGTTATGAATTCAGAATAAAGAACAATTGTTGTTCAATTTATTTTGAAGATATGCTTTATGGTCATTCTCCATTGGTGAATGGATTGTATGTTTTGAATCTTGAGGATATGCCTATTTATAATGTTAATGCTAAGAGACTTCGACGCAATGAATTAAATCCCACTTTTATCTGGCATTGTCGACTAGGTCATATAAATGAGAAGCGCATGATGAAGCTCCATAAAGATGGCCTTCTAACCTCATTTGATTTGAATCATTTGAAACATGTGAATCTTGTTTACTTGGCAAGATGACAAAGGCACCTTTCACGACCAGAGGTGAGAGGGCGAGTGACTTGTTGGCCATTGTACATTCGGATGTATGTGAACCTATGAGCATTTCGGCCAGAGGTTGTTTTCAGTACTTCATAACTTTTACTGATCATTTCAGCAGATATGGCTATGTCTACTTGATGAGACATAAGTCAGAATCCTTTGAAATGTTCAAGGAGTTTCAGAATGAGATACAAAATCAATTTGGCAAGACAATTAAGTGTCTACGATCAGATTGTGGAGGTGAATATTTGAGCCATGAGTTTGGTGATCATCTAAAGAAGTGTGGAATTGTTCCACAACTCACTCCGCCGGGAACGCCTCAATGGAATGGGGTGTCTGAACGACGGAACCGAACATTGTTGGACATGGTTCGGTCAATGATGAGTCAATCTGATCTTCCATTGTAGTTCTGGGGATACGCTCTAGAAACAGCGGCTTTCACTTTAAATATGGTTCCATAAAAAAACAGTAGAGAAGACACCATATGAGATATAGACCGGGAAGTGTCCCGGTTTGTCTTTTCTCAAGGTATGGGGTTGTGAGGCATATGTTAAACGTTTGACGTCTGATAAACTCACACCCAAGTCTGATAAGTGCTTCTTTGTGGGGTATCCTAAGGAAACTAAAGGATATTACTTTTATAAGCGGGATGAAAACAAAGTGTTTGTTGCCTGTAATGGTGTCTTCTTGGAGAAAGAGTTTCTTTCCAAAGGAGTTAGTGGGAGCAAGGTGCAACTCGAAGAAATTCGGGAAACATCCGAAAATGTTTCAACTCCTACTGAGCCTCTACAGGATGAACAAAATGTTATTGAGCCTGTAGATGAAGCATCAGCCCCATGTAGATCTCAAAGGCCATGTCAATTGCCTGTATGGTATGGGCATGACGTTTTATTATTGAATAATGATGAGACTAATACTTATTCGGAAGCGATGGTAGACCCAGACTCTGAGTCATGGCTTGAGGCTATGAGATCCAAAATAAAGTCCATGCATGACAATCATGTTTGGAACTTGGTTGATGCAACTGATGGTGTCAAAACCATTGAGTGCAAGTGGATTTTTAAGAAAAAGATAGATATGGATGGAAATGTTCACATTCATAAGGCACGACTAGTTGCGAAGGGTTTCAAACAAGTTCAAGGTGTTGATTATAATGAAACCTTCTCTCCTGTCGCTATGCTTAAGTCTATCCGGATCATTCTAGCTATTGCTGCATATTTCGATTATGAGATATGGCAGATGGATGTCAAAATGGCTTTCCTAAATGGAAACCTAAGTGAGGATGTGTACATGACACAACCTGAGGGTTTTGTCGATCCAAAGGAAGCTAGAAAGGTATGCAAGCTTAAGAAGTCCATCTATGGATTAAAGCAAGCATCTCGGAGTTGGAATATTCGTTTTGATGAAGTGATCAAAGGGTTTGACTTCATCAAGAATGAACAAGAACCTTGTGTTTACAAGAAGGTTAGTGGGAGCAAACTTGTGTTTCTGATCTTGTATGTGGGTGACATACTACTGGTCGGAAATGACATTCCAATGCTATAATCTGTTAAAACTTCATTAAGAAATAGTTTCTCAATGCAAGATTTAGGAGATGTAGCATATATTCTTGGTATAAGGATCTATAGAGATAGATCTAAGAGGCTAATTGGATTAAACCAAGACGTGTACATTGACAAGGTGTTGAAACGGTTCAACTTGCAAGATTCCAAGAAGGGTTTCTTACCCATGTCACATGGCATTAATCTTAGCAGGACTCAGTGCCCTACGACCACTGATGAGCGAGACAAAATGAGTAGAATTCCATATGCTTCGGCTATCGGATCTATCATGTATGCCATGCTGTGCACACAACTAGATGTGTCATATGCTCTAAGTGTTACGAGCAGATATCAGTCAGATCCAGGTGAAGATCACTAGATAGCAGTCAAGAATATCCTTAAGTACTTAAGAAGGACTAAGGATGCATTCCTTGTATTTGGTGGTGAGGAAGAGCTGGTCGTAAATGGTTACACCGATGCTAGCTTCCAAACCGACAAGGATGATTTTAGATCACAATCGTGGTTTGTGTTTTGTCTCGAATGGAGGAGCGATGAATGGAAAAGTTCCAAGCGAGAACGATTCTTGATTCTACAACAGAGGTGAGTATATTGCGCTCTAAGTCGCGAAAGAGGCCGTATGGATTAGAAAGTTCATTAATGAACTGGGTGTGGTTTCGAGTGCTTCCAATCCAATGGATCTCTATTGTGATAATAGTGGAGCCATTGCACAAGCAAAGGAGCCTAGATCGCATCAAAAGTCCAAGCACATACTTCGGCGATATCATATTATTCGTGAGATCGTTGAGAGAGGTGATGTGAAGATATGCAAAGTGCACACAGATTTGAATATTGCTGATCCATTGACAAAGCCTCTCCCGCAACCTAAGCATGAGGCGCACACAAGAGCTATGGGTATTTCATACCTATATGATTGACTCTAGTGCAAGTGGGAGATTGTTGGTGATATGCCCTAGAGGCAATCATGGAGATAATTGTATCACGTCTATGTTTATGAGTTCTTGAATAAACGTTATTCTGTTCCTTGAATGAATCGTTAGTTCTGAAGATCAACGAGTATGTGACTTGTTGGTGAAACTCTTCGACTTATATGATGTCGTTCTAAAAGTATCCCTGGTCGAATGTCACTGATCGGAACACCAGTGACTCTACGACCAGCACATGTATTGATTGATGACCATATTTCACCGGTCATGGATATAGGGATATCGAATCAATAATGTGAACACATGTTAGAGAACATGGGGTTGGATTGACCCACCTTGAGACACTATTGAGATTGTTATGATTCTATGTGTCATTAGTTGGTCTCAAGCAATGATGATGTATAATCCTTAGACCTGAGATTAGCATGGTCCGCTGTTGCGCTGAGGACGATCCGCGATCTTCACAAGGAACTGCGGAGGTTGATGGAGGAGACGATCGACTACGAGGACGTTGGACGATCTTCTACGACCACTACATCGACGCGTTCATCGTCGGACTAGGCTGCTCCGACTCTACTTCCGCTGCACTACGCGTCTGGTGGTAATGATCTGTGATCATCTCACTTGCCTGGCATCCTAGTTTACGTGGTAGAATTTTTGAATTGTTGCTAGCGTAGCCTACCCGTATCCCAACAATCACAATAAACCTCAAAGTCCTTTCGGACATCTGGCAAAATCAGAACTGGGGCAGAGATCAAATGTTTCTTGAGATTTTGGAAGCTTTGTTCACACTCAGATGTCCAGGAAAACTTCTTTTCCTTATTTAACAGTTGAGTAAGAGGTCTTGCAATGCGAGAGAACCCTTCAATAAACCTTCTGTAATATCATATCATTCCCAGAAAGCTTCGGGTTTGGGACATCGATTTAGGAGGTTCCCAATTGAGCATGTCTTGGACCTTACTGAGGTTGACAGAGACTCCTTTTTCGGACAAGACATGTCCTAAGAAGACTACTTCCTTTAACCAAAACTCACACTTACTAAACTTAGCAAAGAGTTGGTGGGCTCTGAGCTTTTCCAGAACCAAATTGAGGTGATTTGTATGCTTTTCTTCACTTTTGGAGTACACAAGGATGTCATCAATGAAAACAATGACAAACTTATCAAGGTACTCAATGAACACTCTATTCATCAATTTCATAAAATAGGCAGGGGCATTAGTCAACCCAAAAGACATGACAGTGAACTCAAACAATCTATATCTAGTTGAAAAAGTTGTCTTGGGGATGTCTTCTTTGCAGATCTTGAGCTGATGGTACCCTGACCTTAAATCTATTTTTGAGAACACCTTAGCACCTTTCAATTGGTCAAATAGATCATCAATCCGGGGTAAAGGATAATTATTTTTTTATGATGACCTCATTTAGAGCACGATAATCCATACACATTCTCTGTGTCCCATCCTTCTTGGCAACAAAAATCACTGGAGCTCCCCAAGGTGAGGAGCTAAGTCTGATGAAACCTTTGCTCAACATATCCTCAATCTGTTGTTTCAGCTCTACTTGATCATCAACATGCAATCTGTAAGGTCTTTTAGATATGGGGGAGGTCCCTGGAACAAGGTTTATGATAAATTCAAGATCTCTATCTGGTGGTATCCCTGGGAGCTCATCACGAAACACATCAGGGAAATCTTGGACCATTGGGACATCTTCCAAAGAAACCACTTGGGCGCCGCAAGCTAGAGCTCTATCAAGCTTTTTGAAGGTGGCTGCAAACTTCACTGTAACTCCGCTGGGGCTGGTCAAGAAAATGCTTCGGCCGTTACAATCCAACATTGCACGGTGGTCTGCAAGCGAATCCATTCCCAAGATCACATCTAGAGACTTGGTATCCAAGATGATGAGGTTGGCTAGAAATTGTACCGCTTCTATGACCAACTTAACATGTGGACAATCCTGGTTCGTGCTTAACTCCGAACCAGGGAATTGGACCAACAAGGTAACTTTAAGAGTTGCAACTTCAAAACGGTGCTTGGCAGCAAAACTTCAAGAGATAAACGAATGGGAAGCCCCAGAATCAAACAAAATGATAGCTAGCATTGAATTTACTAGGAACATACCTAGTACAACGTCCGGGGAGGTCTGAGCTTCCTCCACTGCCACATGGTTCACACGACCTCTCCCATAAGGTTGGGAGGTCCTAACTTGGGGAGGTCCTGCGGCTGGCTGGGAGGTCCTCGCTGGGGAAGATCCTGAGGAAGAGGTCCTCGCATTTTGTTCTGCCCTCTGTGGGCACTAGTTAGCAAAGTGCCCCACTTGATGGCACCTAAAACAGTGACTCCCATGCGGGGAGGTCCGGGTGGTGGTCAGTTCTCATGCTAATGTTGCGGCGATGTGGACGGGAGGTCTTGGCAGAGGTCCAGGAGGTGCTATGAGTACTTGGCGCCGGTGTTGGTGCTGTACAAAAGTTCTGATATGCTGAGGAGGTCCTTGTTGAGTACTGGAGGGTGGCATCTTTCTCTTATATGTCTCGGAGAGCTCTTTGCGGGATTCTTCAATAAGCATAGCCTTGTTCACCATGTGCTGAAAATCAAGGTAGTCATTGCCAACCACTTGGACTTCCAAGCTAGGGTGGAGACCCCGCTTGAAGCATTTCTGGCGTGCGTCATCAGTGGCAACATCCTCCCTGGCATAACGGGATAACTATGTGAACTTGGTGAGGTACTCACTCACTAACATATTTCCTTGCTTAAGGTCCTGAAATTCGTTCTTCTTCATCTCAACCTTCCCATTAGGGACATGGGTGTGCCGAAAAGCTGCTGAGAAATCAGCCCATGTGATCCTCTGGGGGTCAACATGAGCAGCACAAAAGGTGTCCCATCATTCCACGGCGGCGCCTCCCAACTGATGTAAGGCAAACAAGACCTTCTCACGGTCTTCACAACGTGCAATTTCGAGCTTCTTCTCTGTTGCCCTTAGCCAATCATCGGCATCTAGAGGTTCAGGGGAGCTGGATAAAGTGGTTGGGCATGTCTTCATGAACTCAGATAGCCTTGATTGAGGATAAACAGAGGGTGAAGGAGGTGGCACAGCTGTGGCTTGGCTATTTTGGCTCATCATAGCAAGTAAGGCAGTGCTGGTCTGACTTTGTTGGGCCATCATCTGGTTCAAGTTTTGTATCATTGAGCTCATCATTTGGGTTTGAGCTGCCATAAATTTCCCTGACCCTTGATCTGCTACTGGTGCTGGAGGAGGAGGTGGTGGTGGCAGCTACTCTGCTGGCTCATCATGACTTGCTGACTGTCGAGTTTGAACCATCTGCATAGAACTATCAAGTTTAATAGATGAGAAAGAAATCATAATAGATAAGGGGGAAATAGCAAAAAGATGAGTTAGAGTAGGGGAAAAGATTGGATCAACCTAATAGGGGTAATTGGTTAATCCCAAAAAACCAAAAAGCCAAGAGTCTAAGGAAAAGCAACAAAGCTTAGGCAAGAGGTCCTAGTAACCCAACTAAACGGTACCGAAAACTGAAAGGACCACTACCATTTAAATATCAAAGGAACAACCCTATAGAGGTCACAGAGGTAAGAAGGTCAAGTTAACTTTGAAAATAAGGTTCCAGAGAAAGGAAGAAAGGAAAGGAATAGAGTAAGAGGAGAAAAAGAGCTGAATAAGATAAGATTAGAACAGACCAAGACAAGGGAAGAACCACTAGACAAATTACAAAGTGGGGTTGATTTAGAAAATAACTTTTTGAGACTAGACTGAAACGACCCTTCTATCTATGGCTACGTCCTACAGTCGATCAGGGCTCTGATACCACCTCTGTCGGAACCACCTCGGGATGTACTAAGAAGATCTTCCAGGACCTCTTAGGGAGGTCCGTCAGGACCACCCAGAGGACTTGTAGGTCCTCCAAGAACACCCTCGAAGGAGGTCCTCCAGGACCTCCCAGGAGATCACAAAGACCTCCCGGAGGTCTAGGCTCTGTGCACTGAGTTAGTCCCAGAAAAACCAAAGCTAACTCCCACAAATCAACATAGGTAAAATCACAACCACACAGTCCACAACTGAAGCAATAAGTAAAGCAAAACTCATATTAGACCAGGGCCTTATGGCCAAGGTTGTTTACAGAGATTGCCAATAAGGGCTTACAAAATCCGACAACAGAACTGCACAGCGAAACCACCAAAACGCGTGAGGCCATCCGGCAAGCCCACAGACTGTCGAGTGGAGGACGTCTCCTAAAAGGTCGGGTCACAAAGAACTCCTCCTCGAAGAGGTCTGAGCCACCTTGACCTATATCATCTTCGGCACCTGCTTAAACAGAGGGCTTAAAGCCATGAGTACGTTAAATGTACTCAGCAAATCGTAAGGAACAAGTATGAAATTAATATTGGTGCATTGGCTTTGACAATGGAGAGCTGCAGGGTTAGTTGCAGAAAGCAATATTTGACGGGAAATAACATAGGTAGGTTGAGAGCTCAAGTTTAAAAACAATAACACGTAAGTACATTTGTTTTAAAAGGAGGTCGTGAGCACCAACTTACTTTCAAGACCACGCGTGGGAGGTCCTGGCCGCACCTACGTCCAGGACCGCCCCTACGACCACCTTGGAGCACCAACTCCAGAGCACCCAAAGACCACCCTAAGACTTTAAGACCTCCCTGAGCACTAACTCCAGAGCACCTTGGACCACCCTAGAGTGCACAAGACCTATTTTGAAAAGCTACCCCTTGCGTAAAATCACCAGGCAATGTCCATGACCAAGGACTTGGCTATTCGAATAGATTTTCATACTCTGCAGAGGTGTACAACTTTACTTACAATTCACGACCTCTCTAGCGGGGCGGGTTCCCGTCGAAACCCTTGCTCATTTCCAAAGATGAGCAGTCTAGAGAGTACGACAAGGCCTTTACAAAGCTTTGAACTAACTCAGAGTTGCCTGCTAAGGTTTCGCTTCTAACGGACCTCACACCTGTCAGATTTGTGCCCCCTCTTGCACCAGCGAATTAGCATGCTCTACCACAACAGAACCAAGCCAGCTTATCGCTAATTATTTGGCCCAGACCATCCCCATAAAATGGTCTTGTGGTTGCACGGTGACACTCGGATCAAAAGAACACAAAGTTAAGTTCTTAATCCACCCAAAGAAGACAACCACATCCCACAGTGCTCAAAGCACCTCCCCTTTACTACACGATCACTTCTTTGGGTGAGAAAACAGTTTTGGGTTCAAATCAGGCCAAAAGACCACCCTGATCTTGGCACCACAAGTTTTAACCAAAGTGACATCACACCAAAATTGACACAACGGTGGCATCTCACCACGGTTGCTCAATAGTGGCATCTCACCACAGTTCCAAAGTTCACTTAGTCAAGTTATTAAAAGAGAAAACAAGATTCTCAAGTCCAGCGGTTCTAAAGCTAAGGCTAAACATAACTATGGTCCTATGTTGGCAATATCAAAATAATACCAACTAAAATACCCATTCTAGGTTGTTCAAGGGGATCATGTCAACATGTTGAGTATAAACATCCAAGGAGGCATAATATCAAGTAGGAAAAGTATCTACTATCCCAACCATTTCTTATAAAAAAAAAAGCTAAGCATGTAAAAGTAAAACGATATACTTTTGAAATGCTAGGTTCAACATGATCAAAGGCTTACGACTTTCCTTCATTGAAAAATGGTGAGGCTTCGGCAGAAATGGCTGGGTCCAGGTACTCCTCTTCGAACTCGGGACCTACACATTCGCAAAGAACCAAATAAACAAAACAAGCTCGGGCAAAAGAACGTAAAAGACTAAGAGAACACAAGCAAATCAAACAAAAACCAGAAACACAAGAGGTCCTGGCACGAAAGGAGAGGTCCAACCCAAGGAGGGTGAAACTCCAAGCACAAGCACGGAGAGGGCTGGGCAGGAGCAAGGAAGTTGGAAATGAGAAAAAAGGTGATGAATGGAGGGACACTCAGGCTACAAATAGCTAGAGCTAGCGGGGAAACCCGAGTGACTCAGAGTACGTGTCAAGGGTAGGTGAAAAGCAGGACAAGGATAAGACAAGACATGCTATCAAAAGGAGGAAACAAAGTACCTCAGATGTGACCACATTTAATGTGCCGCAACAACCTTAAATGTTTAGAGACTTTTTACTGCAAGCGTGCAGAAAGGGAAAAGGGGACAGGGCTGGCTCAAACAAACAGGTTGGTCAACACAACAGAAGAAAGTTGTGACCAAAGGGGAGGTCCAACTACGGGGTGGTCCTAGGAGGAGGTCGTGAGAAGGTTCTACAGAAGGCAAAAAGGGGGTCCTGTTCCACCAGGGTGGTCTTTGCAAAAAGACCAGAGATCATGACCACATAAGGTGGTCATGACGAAAGAGGGTGGTCTTTGCAAAAAGACCCGAGGTCAGGACCACATAGAGTGGTCGTGACAAAAAAGGGTTGTCTTTGCAAAAAGACCAGAGGTCATGATCACATAGGGTGGTCGTGACAAAAGAGAGTGGTCTTTGCAAAAAGACCAGAGGGAGGTCCTAAAGACTAGGAGGTCCAAGGGGCAAGGGAAAAAAGGGCGCAACGTACTAGGGCCACACGATCTTGATCGGGTGGTTCAAGGGAAAAAGGAACATTCGGAGCGCGCACCGGATCTGGACTTAAGGGAGGTCAAGGCAAGGAGGAGTTTCAACGGATAAGATACACCAGGGGAAGGTCCTAACGGTCAAGATCTAACAAGGGGAGGTCCTAACGGTCAAGATCTTACAAGGGGAGGTCCTAAAAGAAGTAGAAGGAGAGGAGGTCAAGCGAGGGGGAGGTCTAAGAAGGAGAAACTCAATTCAAGGTTGAATTTTAGGAATCAAAGTCGTTTGAAACACAAACCCGAGCTTAGGATAGCTCGATGGTGATTTCGACTCAAAGGGAGGTCGGGACCCAGAGGAGGTCCTAACAAAGAAGGGGTTCAAACAAAAAGGAGGTCTAAACCTGAGGAGGTCTAAGCTTCAAGAGAGATCCTAATCGAGGGGGAGATCTGGACCAAGGGAGGTCCTAAAAGGGGAAAAAGCTAGGCTGAGGAGCACCCAAAGCAAATAAAGGAGGGAGACTAAAAGCCAAAGAACACCAGAGAACTTCAACATCAAGTAAAGAGCTAGTTGTCTTAGTTGAAGTTGGGTTAGTTCAAGTTAAACCTCCAATATTCCCAAAGTTCCAAGTTAAGCTTGAGCAATCCAATAAATCAAATGTTTTCTTTTTGGTTTTGAAATCTGGCAAGAACTCTAAGACAAACGGAACGTTAGACCCCTGCCCCAACTCTGTCCTCGGTGGCGCACTGGCGCCTCGCCGCCAGCCACCTCGGGCCTCTGGTGTGTCTTCCACTCGACCTCTCCTCAATCGATTTGGGAATGTTGGAACGGGAATGTGAGGTGGGAACCGGTTGGGACGTGGGGTGGGGTGGATGTGAGCAAGTGAGGCTACAGTTGCCTTGTGGGCTTTGAGAAAGGCCCATAAATGCTTTTGTTCCTCCTCCTTCTTACTTCTTCTTGTGCAAATCGACTATGGTCGCCAGACGGCCGGAGCTTGGGGCTGGGGGTGGTTTGAACGCCAGCAGGGAGGGTAAGCTGAAGCCTGATAAAGTCCCCCTGCTAGAATCGCCCCTCATAAAGATTCATCCCGATGTGAAGGCACACAATGCCACTGGTTCTTCAACTAGTGTTCACTGCGAGCGGTCGATCGGTGGTCTCATTTCGAGCTACACCTCCTGCCCAAAAGAATCATCTCAAGGTCATCGCTGTCATGAACTATATCTCTTCCCTAGGCCAACCCCTTCCTCCCCTACTAACCGCTCTAGCTTCCCCTCCCCGCTGCGCTGCCACCAGGATGGACCCGCCGTGCCACCACAGGCGCCTGTCGTTGGCCCGTCTCGATCCACCCCCGTCTACACTGGTGACATCCCCCACCTCCCTCTCGCCTGTGCGCACGCTATCTTCCCCTATCCTTCCCTCTGGCGCCGCCGCCATGGACACAACAGCGCTGTCACCAGGAGTAGTTGCGCTACTGCTATGGTCTGCCTTCCATCGCGCCATCGCCACCCCTTGTCTCCTCTTCCCCACAGGGACCCATTTTTGGGGTCACCCCATCCTCTCAGTAGCTCCCTCACCACTAGCAAGCACCGCCCTGAGCTGCCTTGCCCTCACCTGTCTTTCCTTTTTTCCTTGTTCTCTCTGTGAATGCGAATGTGGTGAACAAGTGACAGTAGGGTCCCACATGTCAAAGTATCTAACTAGCAGTAGTATGGTGTGATTGAGCAACTACAGTAGTATGCTCAAACTAGGAATCATGTTCACAAGAAATTTACAAATTTTAATTAAACCATGTAAAAATATTACATATAGAATATGATCAAAAGCCTTGGAGTTAAAATTTTCATCCAATAATTGTGAGTCGTAACCTCACCATTGCTAGAGGGGAGGTCACTAAATACAACCTCATTCGTCAAACCAAACACCATAGTGAACCATTCAGGATCATCATATCCAAGCAACCAAGCAAAATCTTGTATCATCCTATCTCACCAACCAAACACTAAGCTTGTATCATCTCATCTAGAATTATTGTATCCGTCATGTGCAATCTCATCTCATTTACCTCTGATTCACCCAGCCAAACACACACTTTTCCTTTAAACAAAAAAGAAAATGAGCGTACTAATTTACGATTAAGAAAGGTACGACATGAAAGGAAATTCTATAGGAGAGAACCTCCCATGAGGGCATCCCCGAGGGGCTGTTGGATGGGGGGGGTTTTGTTTCCCCTGTAGTATATCCCCTTTGGTCAAGACTCACCGAACAAAAAGTTGACTCCGCGGCAGCAATGATATTTTGAGCAAAGTTGAGTAAGAAATGGTACTAATTAAAGGAGCAGGTAAGAAATGCTACTAGTCATGCTCACTTCAGCTCAGCGCCCGTGGAGTGAGAAGAGCGAAAAAGTTTAAAAAAAAACAGCCGTGTTTAATTCCAGCACCACATGGTTTTGCTAAACATTATTCGACTATTTTTTTATCAAAATAATCAAATTTTTATTCGTCTATTAAGCTTTGAGATTTGCACTTTTTTCATCAGAAGAATTGGGTCCAAATTTATTATAATTTTTTCTTCGAAACATAACGGGTTCATCACATTGCTGTATTTTGTTGCTATAGAATTTTATTTTATTTTATCTTTGTTTTTCCTCAATTTCTCAAAGTATATGTTAGATTTTGAATAATGTGATGCAAATATAAGTTACTAAGACTTTTGAGAATAATTACAGTGACTAAGTACAAAAAATTATATAAATAAATTACTATAATTTATTTATAATAAAGTTGTAAATAAACTAAAGATTGACTATTTTAAGCTGAGAAAGTAGTCGAATCTTATATAGACGGACCCTTTTTTTTAACAGTGACAACATATTAAATAATAGGATCAACATCTCATAAACATTTCAAAGAAACAACAATCACATGGTGAAGGGCTACAACAAAAAATTTACTCTTGTACAATAAATCAAACACACCGTTACAATAAAAATATATCTTACCACAACATTTGATACACAGCGTCGTAACAATAAAAAACGCTCAATGTAACATTTCGATCAAACTGTTACAACAAAATTAACAAACTCCTACAACAAAACTTATCAAGACGAAAACGTCTGTAATATTACAACAAATCCATCACCGTACACCTCTAGTCTACAACAAAAAATTTACTCTTGTACAATAAATCAAACACACCGTTACAATAAAAATATATCTTACCACAACATTTGATACACAGCGTCGTAACAATAAAAAACGCTCAATGTAACATTTCGATCAAACTGTTACAACAAAATTAACAAACTCCTACAACAAAACTTATCAAGACGAAAACGTCTGTAATATTACAACAAATCCATCACCGTACACCTCTAGTCCCTCCTCCATAGACGCTGCAGCCCCCTCCGTGCTCCTTCATCCGTCTCTCCATAATTGAGAAAGCTGCTGTAATAAACTAAGAAACCTAGCGAGTGTGTGTGGAAGCCGAGGTAGCATGGCGAGTTCATAGCTTGGGTTGGGCTCTTCAGTGGCGGCGGTGTTTGACGTTTGATCTCTAGAGGCGGCGGCAACCGGACAAGAAATTGGGGATTAGGGAGGCTTGGAGGACGGCACGTGGGGGACGGAGACAACGAGATTTGAGGCAAAGGAAGAGTAACCAATGTCGTGGACGAGTGCAGGAGGCGGCGTAGAACCTATGGCAATTGTTTTTGGTACAGATAAAGGGAAAGTCAACAAAAGCAAAAGAGCAATCACGTGGGTATGTGTCGGGACCCAGAATTACGATTCTGGAACCCTCTGTGTATACTGCACTAGTCCAGGATCACGCTAGTGCACACAGGGTTAACATAGGTAAATATCGATCCACACAAACGATAAATAAAGTAAACGATTAGTTTGAATAACAAATAAGGGTGTTGACCTTATGGTCGAGTTTACACTTATTAAGCCACGCAGGGCTAACAGGAAATAAAGCAGCAGCGGAACGGAAAAACTCCAGCGTAGATCCCACCAATTCACCACAAAACAATCGATCCGGACCTTAACGAACGATCAGCCTTCAACGAACTCCTCCTCAAAAGCAAAGTGACTCCTCCTCTTCAGAGGTTTGGGCGCAAGTTTTACAACAAGCGTGAGTACACAACCGCATTTCGCAAATCATACCACAGAATGCAATGTATAGATGCAGGCTTATTCCAAAGAAAAGGCTTCTGTGGTTCTTTTGCATAAAAGCCACATTTGCAATTGAATACGAATAATAGATAGAAAGCATAATTCAAAACAAATAGACAATATTAATTTAACAGTTGTTTTCACAAAGACACACAGCTAAACAGATTATTTTACATAGCCATATGATTGAGATCACACAGCTCCCATTCCCACATTTTATGAAAACTACCCCTTATGTGAAATCACCGAGCATGTCCATGACCGCGGACGCGGCTATTCGAATAGATTGTTTAACACTCTGCAGAGGTTGTACACTTTACCCACACGATATAACCAGTGTAGCTAGCACCAATCATAACAGAACAGTTCGGAAACTTCATCTCCAACATTGACATTCCCAGTGTGCTTACAAACCGTTATACATATCACATAGCCCATGCATAACACACACCGTTGGACAGGGACGACGAATCCTCCCGTGATGCAACCACCAAGTAGTCACACCTCCACCCTATCACAAAGCCTAACCTACCACCTGAACATCAATGCCGAGAATCCATAACTTACTAAGTTAGGCCCGTCCCATACCAGGCATGTGGTCGTACAGTAAGGCTCAGTTCAATGGCGCACAAAGTTAAGTCCTTAATTGACCAAGGCAAGACTTCCATATTCTAACTAAGTCACAAAGATCATCATTCCCATCACATAGACCACCATGTCACACAGTCTCCACCACTTGCCTCAGTCTAAATCCTTTACCACCCGTTGGTTTTAGTGCAACACATGCCATCACGAAGTAATAACACATAGCACACGCTTTTTACGAGGTTCCATAGTCACTTAGTCATAATTAATATTTGTAACTTACATGAGATGTGAGACTCGTAGCATAGCTAAGCAATTGTACTCGCATCTAACCAACCCACGTTGGTGCTATAATATTACCAACTCAACCAATCTAGGGTGACAAGGAATTATGACATACAAGGCCAAGGTGTGATAACAAGTTGGATAATAACTATGCCCAAAGCATTTAAATAAATAATTAAAATAGAATGCAATAATTTAACACAAAGTAATTTGAAAACTGGGTTCAAGATGATCAAAGGTATGACTTGCCTTGGAAAAGGTCTATGCACTGGTCTTGAACTTGGTTGAAGCCTTCTTCGATGAAAACTCCCGAAGTATCGACGTCTACGCACAAACGAAGCAAAACCAACCAAAACAAATAAATAACAGAGGCAAAACAAACTCCAAAAATTAAATAAAAATCTCAGATAGCTAGATCTTGAATTTAGACAAATTTAGAAATTTGAATGGGCTCAATCGGAGTTAGGATGCAAAAGTTATGAGCTTTGGAAGATTGAAATTACATAAAATGCTGAAAATCAGATTTTATGAATTTACTGAATTATTTTCCTAAAGGAAAAATCAGATTTATTGCGCAACGCTGACGTCAGCGGAACGTTCGGACGGGGTGACTGTGGATCTGACAGGTGGGTCCCACCCGTCAGTGCCTCGGCTCACGGTGGACAAAGTCCACCGAGCCTTGGTTCGGTCCGGTGGACTGGCCACTCGTGCACCCACGTAGGTGCTGACTGGGCTCCACGCGGCGACACGAGGGCGACAGGACTGACGCGGCAGCTGAGCTGGCGGAACACGGTGGCATCGCCGGCGAGTTCTTGTCGGCCGCGTACGACAACGGCGACTCCGACCACGGCGGCGGCAACGGAGGGTAGCATCGGCTCCTCACACCGCGACCGGGCGACACGGCCGGGCGCTACCGCGCGTGATCAAATCGCGGCGCGCCGAGATTGGCGGCGAGCGCTTCGTGGAACGGCGATGAGGCGACGCGGGCTCCTCGAGGATGATGAGGCGCGCATCGTGAAGGCCATGCGGCGGCGACCTCAGGACTGGTGACGGTGAGGGCGAAGGCTCACCACCGGCGGCTCCCGACGTCGAGAAAGGCTTCGGCGGCGGTGGACTTCCTCGGCCAAATCCTTCCCGGTGGCGGCGCGATCTACGAGGGGGTTCTAGGGTTTTGGAGGAGGCGTGCGGAGATTCCGACGCAGCGCGGCGTTAAATAGTGCCCGGAAGCGACGAGTCCGCGGGCGGCACGGCGGCACCACCCGGCTCGGACACGGACTCTCGAGTCCGAGAGGTAGACGACGAGGACGTGGCGTGCGGGACCCACAAGGCAGCGGGAGTGGCTCGGGCCAGACCGCGTCGCACACGGCATGGCTGCGGCTGACGGGTGGGACCGGCACGCCCGCGCGGGAGAGAGAGTGCGTCTGCGGAAGAAGGGCGAGGCGGAAGGAAATGGGCCGGCTGAGTGGATTTCGGCCCAAGCACTAAACTGAGGTTTTAAATAGGTTTTTCATTTTAGAAAATACCAGAAATTCAAATAGGCAATAGAAAATAGCAAATGAACTCAGAAACATTCTAGAAAAATCTAGAAAATATATCTGAGCACATAGAACCCAAATAAAATAGTTTTGACTAATGTTCATGTTGGGATTGTTCACATTAAATTTTTTTTTGATTGTAAAGTCCAATATTAAGCTTTTGAAATTAAATTCAAATAAAATTCAAATGGTGAATTTTCTCCTACTAACTATTTAAAAGATTTTTAAGGCTCTGAAAATTGGGATGTTACAGTATGGTAGGGCATTCGATGCCTTTGTCGGTGGACAAGGCGTCCGATCTGCACACAGGAGCATTATCCTTAATTCCTTGTCCGTTTCCCCTGTCTTCTTCTTCCCTTCTTTCCCCAAGTCCCAAGCCAAGTAGCCATCTCCCACGCTACACTGCTGCCAGCTGCTTCACCGCCGGTGAGAGCCAAGGTGCTTTCTTTCCTCCTCCCCTTCTCCCAACACACGTCTGCCTCCTCGATCTCTTTCAAGGACCACCGCCTCCTACCACCATTGCCACCGGCTCTGGCCACGAGGCCGCAGCCGTCGACCGACGGATCCTCACGGTTGAAAGGTGAATTATCCCGGTGAAAGTTGCATAACTCGAGTTGAAAGCTGTTTCCAATTGAATGTTGGGACTTTATTGAGGAAAGTTTCATTATTATTATTTGGGGGAAATGCTACTTAACTTCGGACAATTTTTTCGATGAAAGAACTATTACTTTTCTATTCGTTAGATGTGCTATAAGATTCGTATTATTAATGTGTTGTTGATTCATCTTATTAATATTTTATAGTACATATATGCACACATGGATCAAAATAAATAAATAACTTTGTGCATAACGGAAAAAGATGTTATAAAAATATCTAGATGCTCACGTGATTTGACATCATAAACAATTGTTGGTTGACCTATACAAAATAGGGGGTGTCTAGGAAGTACTTGAGTATTTTGTTGCTAACTAGTACTCAAATTTTGAACTCTTAGATCTAGATTCAATGCATGAGATCACTTTGCCTCCTCTTCTAATGACATATCACCAAACATAGCATAATAAAAAAAAACTCAAGTACTCACAAACCCAAAAAATACTCGAGTACTCCCTAGCAAACCCTTACAAAATAAATGTAACCAGGTCTGATCTATCACATTTGCAAAAGAAAATTCGTGGGACGATTTTGAACGTATAGGTGCGGGTCCTTGTACATTGGACACACCGACTGTTTCTTAGTACATGTGAAGAACACAATAGGGTCACCACATTATCGTATTTTGTTGATATATAAATTTCTTTTATTTTTGTTTTTTACTTAACCTTTTAAAGTACATGTGAAAAACATAACGGGTTCACTACATTGCCGTATTTTATTGGTATATAATTTTTTTTTGTCTTTATTTTTGCTCAATCTCTCAAAGTACATATGAGATTTTGAATAATGTGGTGGAAATATGAGTTATTAAGACTTTTAAAAATAACAAGAACCAAAATTACATAAATAATTTACTATAATTTATGTATAATGGAGTTGTAATTTTTTTATCTTTATTTTTACGAAACATCTCAAAGTGCATGTGAGATTTTGAATCATGTAATCGAAATATGAGTTATTAAGACTTTCAAGAATAATTACAGTAACCAAAAACAAAAATTACATAAATAATTTACTATAATTTATGTATAATAAAGTTGTAAACTTTCAAAATGTCACATTCTTTGTAGACAGACTATTATTTTTAGGTGAAAGAGTGATAGTTTGAGTTGCAATTTCTCAAATTGAAGTTGGAAGTTAAAAATGCGAGTTGAAATTTGAAACATTTCAGGCTGAAAGGTTCATAATTCCAATTGAAACCAACGGTGGTGGTGTGCAACGAGGCGGCAGGCAGGCAGCGAGGTGCCTCCGCGGCGCACAAAGCCAGGAGGCAGGCCGGCGGGTGGGCGAGGCAGCACAACGAGGAAGGGGAGCGCGGGGTTCGTTCGCAGCGCACGCTCGCGAACTAGACGTCCCAGAGAAGAGGTACAAGAGAGATGAGTTTTTCAGGAGCTGTGCAATGGTGGGACGAGTGGCAGCTCCGCGTCCTCGTCATGGGCAGCCTGCTGGTGCAGTACAGCCTGTTCTTCTCTTCCGCGTCCCGCAAGTTCCGCATCCCCGAATGGTTCAGATTCTTCATCTGGCTATCCTACCTAGGCAGCGACGCTCTGGCGATATACGCCCTCGCTACCCTCTTCAATCGTCAAAGCAGCCATCACCTTCAACTTCGAGTACCGCGTCCGCACACGGCAGCAGTGGCAGCCATGGCTTGGAGGTCATGTGGGCTCCAATCCTCCTTATCCACCTCGTCGGCCAGGACCCCATAACTGCCTACAACATCGAAGACAACGAGCTCTGGACGGGGCACATCATTACCGTGGTGTTCCAGGTCACGGTTGCCGTCTGTGTGTTTCGCAAGTCGTGGTCAGGCGAAAAGAGGCTGTTGCAGGCTGCTATTCTGCTGCTTGTCGCTGGGTTTCTCAAGGGCAGCGAGGAGCCATGGGCTCTCAACCGTGCCAGCATTCACAGCCTGGTGAGCTCTTCCTCTGATAAGAATGAACAACAAGGAGGAGAAGAAGACGACCGGGAACAAGGGGGAAGCCGAAGAGACCTTACGCTTCAAGCCTATGTGAGAGAGTGTTGCGCCACAATGGTAGGTGGCACGAGCCAAGAGGAAGCACACAGTCAAAAAAGCCAAGAGGAAGCATTGGAAGAAGCCTTACCTCACTTGCCACTTGAGCCCCGTGAGCTTTTCACAGACCTTGCACTTCCGTATTCTCGTCGGCTCCGCATCCTGCAATCCTTGATGCCGCTTGATGGCACCCGTGTGGACAGGGTGCTACAGGCCGGGCTTTCTAACACGTTTGATCTTCTGTACACTGAGGAAAAAGTGTTCCAAACATTTTATGGGAAAATTGTGCGGATCGGAATCATCATCAACTTTGCGGCCATCGGGTTCTTCTCTAGTTGTCATAAGCAGGGCTATAACAAGAATGATGTCATTGCGACGTACATCTTGTTCGGTGGTACCGCTGCTTTGGAGACACTTGCTTTTTCGAGAACGGCTATTCTTGAAAATGGTGATGTCCCCAGGTCACGTAGAATCATGGAAGAACCTCGAGGACCGCGTCGTCGACTGTTGGACGCTGTCCAAGAGGCATTTTGGAAACCGATACACAGGTATATCGAATCATGTGGCAGTTCCAAAGTAAGACAATTATTGTTGCAGTGTTTTGGACCAATTAACCAATCCGAGTTGGAAGACTGGGTTAAGAAGCCGAGATGGTCTGGCATGGTCGCCCAATATAATCTCCTCGATTTCTTTTCTCGTAACGCAAGCCCCAATGTGCTGATGAAGGCCACAAGATTCCTCGGATGCAAGGACTACCTTGACCGGCATTGGTATGTAGAGTGCTATCCATCGTCCCGCCGAATCACAGAGGTAATTCTTGAGCATGTCAAATACGGCTGGAAAAACCATATAAAAGATGTAACCACTTACAAGGGATTCAACAACCGGAGAGGCCGACTGACTCTTCAGCGCGAGGGGTGCGAGTGCGACAAATGGCTGCGCTGGAGCATACAGAAACCATTCGACGAGAGCATCCTTCTCTGGCACATTGCGACCGACCTCTGCTTTCACAGCCTAGATACTCCCCCTGATAAAGAATCTCCCATTATTCGGTGTAGGGAGATGTCTAACTACATGATCTACCTGCTTGTTGTTCAACCTGAAATGCTACTGGCCGGCACATGGCAGAATTTGTTCACCAAAGCCTGCGGCGAGCTCGATGTCATCTTCAAGGACGGCAAGCCACAGCTGGACGGAGGAGAACTCGCTAGGGAGGTTGCCAAAAAGGCACAAGACGCCGCAGGAACTTTCATTCCCGGTGCATGGGAGGTGCACAACGCACTGCTGAGGTTGGGTGATGAGAAGATGTGGAAGGTGATCGAGGGCGTGTGGGTGGAGATGCTCTGCTATTCTGCCAGCAGATGCAGGGGCAACTTGCACGCCGAGAGCTTGGGTACGGGTGGGGAGTACCTCTCCTACGTCTGGCTCCTCTTGTCACACATGGGGATGGAGACCTTGGCCGACAGGTCCCAGAAGACGGAGGAGCCTCTTGAAGATAGTTGCTGCAAGCGCGTCGACATCTCAATCCCAAGTAGGAGCCCCACGGGTGAGGAGAACCTGAACATCGGGCTCCTCTTTTCACACATGGTCCTCTTGTCAGGCATGGGGATGGAGACCTTGGCCGACAGGTCCCAGAAGCCGGAGGAGCCTCCTGAAGGAGAAGTTGCTGCAAGCGCGTCGACATCTCAATCCCAAGTCGGAGCCCCTGAACCAGAGATTAGCCCAGCGTGACTGTGAGAGATGGCACTTGTGGTTGTGGACATAGTCCCCTGTCTGTTTACTTCAGCACCAATCTGCAGTTTGTATTGCTCCTTTTCTTGTTTGTGTAGCTTGGCGTGTTCTCTTGTTACTGCTCTTGTTGTGCAGCTTAATAAACTCGTTCGTGAGCTCTAAATAAAACCCGGTGAGAGGATTCAGTTGGTGGTGCTGAAAATTCCTTCTATTTCTCTCCTTCCAAAGATTCCAATAACCGTTCCGTTGGAAATCAAATAATGGAGTACTCGATGAGAGTGGCTCACAAGTCACAATGTAAGGGTTTATGTGTGTAATGGAGGACAGGCAAACAAAATAGTTTGCATCTTTCAAATTTCATTGAGTTCTTCAATCTCTTGACAGCAAGTATGTTGGAAGTCAAATAATGTATGACCATTTTATTTTACATGAGTAACTCAGCGCCCAAGAAAGCCTCTGTTGATCTGCACGTGCTTTGCACATATCTTGCCGTTCCTATTGATGGTCACATCACCAGTAACAATGAGGTTCGTGCAGTGCCTTATGTTCTACTTGCTCAAATCTGACACCCGACCATGTTACCCTCCACCTTAAATTTCTCTAAATGTAACACTCGATTTGTATGAACCTGAGAAGGTAATTTTCTTGCAGAGATGGCTCTTCTCTTTGGGGACAAGTAGAATGGCAGGTCATGGTGAGGAGCAGACTGCAATCTGTAGGATCGTTAATGACAATCAGAGAGGGTGAATACTTGTAATCCGTAGCGGTAGTTTTTTTTCTTTATCCACTATCTCTTGATTGTTCAACCTGTCAATACAATAAAAAATATATAAAAAAAACAGGGGAAAATATTTTTTTTGGGTACAAACTTCGTGTACTGTAGCAAATAGTACACCGCACTACAGAAAGTGCGATGAACAGTACCTGTGGCACAAAGTATTGTAGCAGATTGAAAAACCGAAAACGTCGCTTTCTACTCTCTGTTGGAGGTTCTTAAAATCCTTGACTTTGTAGTACATGCAGAACAGAGAGAGTTGGTCATCCTATGCAATGAATGTACTGTTAATCAAAAGCTTAGACTTGATTTCACCGAAAGCCAAAGGAGCGATGTCTTTCCTCTGTGCGTATGCGAGTCTCCAGGCGTTGATGCTACTGCTGCTCAACCAAAGTACGAAGATGTGCTGCGCGGACCAAAGCAAAAACCGCATGTGAACGAGGACGACGTGCACTGATGACAGGCAATGGAACTTCACGCCATCAATGAAACCAACAGCAAAAGCATTTGATAGATGGATGGCTTGTACACTCGCCTCGCATGCATGAACAAGCACAGCCACCAAATCCCCTTAGCCAATCTTCTATCTTCTCTGTTGATGATACCAACACATCAATCACTTCATAACACACCTAGCACATCTGCTATGGATGAACAAAGGCCTCGGCTAAAAAAACCACAGCCGCCGAAGCACCAAAACCTTTTTTTTCTATAGATCACGCTACATCACACAGCCGCCGCTGCACAGACCTTCGTAGATGTACAGCCTTCGAACTCTAATCACCTAACTCACGTACGGCCCACTAATCTTAGGGCATAATACGTGGGCTTAACACCTACTTACACAATTCAATCCAGTTCAAGTTTGAATACCTCAAAATTATCACGTGTCGTAGCCTCCGGACCGTATTTCCGTAGCTCCAACACGCATCATCTATCTTTGATCTCCATACGCCTCAACTCGAGCCCGACCGTCTCCTCTAGCATCCTCGACCATCTGGACCATGACTTCGCACCAAGCCATCTCCCGGTCACCACCATAGACCACGATCGCCTCCGAGTTATCCTGTACATGCAAAGACCAAAACACCATCTTTTTCCGGCACAAGTTCTTTCCAACTTGACCGTCATTAGTTCACACACACGTCACGCACCTCAAATAACATCAATAAGTAACATTGTCAATTATTCATCACCTAAAATATACTAGACCTGGCCACATGGTCTAACACAATCAACACATTTTGTATCGCTCTGATGTCGTGTCTTCTACTTTTCAAACTTCAATTACTGTAATAATTAAACCTGATGAATACAGTTGGTTTCCTCCAAAGTCTCACTGTCGCTCACGCCCTCTCTATCTGCATATAGTGAATCTCTCCAACACCAAAAATGTCAGTTCTTGAATTCCCATTACGAGCTGCTAACGTGTTTGCTATTATCCAAGAAAAGGAACTGTATATATAATACAAACATTGTGGTGCCACCAGGGGCGGAACTGCCTGGGGAGACCCGGTGTCATAGGACACCGAGTCAAAAAAATTTTAGCAGAGATTAGTCTATATATACTACGTGTGCACCCCCTGATTTAAAAGTTGTGCACCCTGATTCAACCCAACATTTGGTCGGATGATGCATTTTGTTAATGTTTGCCGCATAAATTACTATTTAGTACATTATTACTTCAAAATTATATATGTTGTTGTATATATGGTGAAGTAGTGAACCCCGATCATTTTCGTTCTAGTTCCGCCCCTGGGTGCCACACAATATATAGTATGTATATTTTCCTTCTTCAAGTATTGTTTCTTTGTATGGCTTTCATATGGTTGAGAAACAAAATGTGTGTGTGAGGAAAACTGCATTTCTTCATTTCATGCAACAAGTGTTGGAGGATACCAACCAAGGAGTTTTTGGCGTAATTGTCACTGTTGCCGGCATTTTTAACACAATCAGCGTCTCTCGCGATGCAATGCCAAAAATGGCATCTCGGCCGCACGCCCACGGGGCGAATACGCTGTGTGCTCAACACGTGCCCTCATTCGCACGCCCACCGGCCACACCCGCCTCATCCGCACGCCCACCGACCGGAGGAGGCGCGTCCGCGGTAGCCTGCCGGACCCGACCCACGCGCCCACCTCACCATGAGCCCATCACCTCCCCGTCACATCGTTGGCTTCACATGCATGCATGCATGCAAGGGTTGGGCGTGAAAGGGAATCTGATTTCCTCTCATAGCGGCTATAAAATCCAAGGAGATGGCAATTTCATTTCACATTCTCGGTTGCTCGCTCGCTTTCTTTTCCTGTCGATTTTGTTTTTGCAGACGATTAAGTATTATTTACAACCGTCATTGGCAGTCATACCAGCAGGTAATTATTTTCTCGTACGTAATTTCTTTATTAATTATCTGGTTAGTAAATTAGTCGTAGTGAAATGTTCATAGTTAATTAGTTATACTTATTTAGGTGTAGTTAATTTAATCGTTTTCAAATTTTCATAATAAAGTTTGCATGAGTTGATTTGTCGTAATTAATTAACCATAATTAAATTAATCTTACGTAATTAATTAGTTGTAATTTTTTAGGCATAGTTAATTAGTCATAAATACATAGTTTTACTCAATTAATTAGTCCTAAATAGTTAGTTGGAATTAAGTCCAAATTAATTAGTCATCATTAATTAGTCAAAAATAATTTAGTCATATTTAATCAGACATAATTAATTTATTGTCATTAATTAGTCATAATTAATTTAGTGGCCTTAGTAAGCCGTAATTATTTTTTTGTTGTTAATCTGTGGTAATAAATTTGTCGTAATTATTTTAGTGCTATTTAGTTCATCGTAATTAATTTAGTCCCGACTAATGTAGATGTCATTATGTAACAAACGCTCATTTGTGGTAATTAATTAGTCTTAATTAATTTAGTTACAACTTTTTTAGTCATACTTAACTAGTAATTAATTTGGTCGTAGTCAATTAGTGTACATTAATTTGTTGCCCGTATTTAGTCGTAATTTATAATTTTTAGTAATTTATCGCCATCATCAATCTTTCCACTAATAGTGTGTCTTTTCCATCTCTTGCAAGCCATGTCTCTACCGGAGCTTCTGGAATCCTTCTACGACGAGAATCACTAGTGCAAGTCGTGGATCGACGGGGACGCGGATGGCCCTCCACCACAAATTTATTATGACTGAACTAATTAATACTATTTATTAACAAGTAATTTATTCGTAAGTAATCGATTAAATACGAGTAATAAACAATGACGACAAATTGCATGCAAGTAAACGATATGAGTAATGAAATATGAATATTTAATTAATTGCCAACAAATTCATTACTTGTCAAAAAATTACGTAGGAGTTGTTCATTACTAGTGTAATTACCACTAATAAACCACGACTCAAACAAACATGATTTTTAATTACCATTGATTCATTACCAATAAATTAAGTACGATCACCATGCGGAAGCGCCGCCTCGGCCCGTGGCCGTGTGGACTGTTGGTGATATGCCCTAGAGTTATATTATGAACTGAGCAGTGTGAGAGGTGTATCTCACAAGTAGATAGGAAGAGATCCTTACCCGAGTCGATTAAGGACTGAACGCCGGTATATCCAACCTAAGCGTAAGCGTACAACCACACGGCTGAACTGGGACTGTCTTAGCTAATTATGTTGTCTAAGCCTTGCATGTTGGTAGGCTGTAGTAGTACGACAATGTCCGGGTAGGCTTGCTCGAAGGGGCTCCCTTCACCGAGGCATTGGGAACAAAGTTTGCCGATACAACGGTGAATGCCTCACTGAGACGGGGTACCGGGTGAAGCGAGGGTGTTCATTCGCCTAGCTAGTGCAAGATTAGGTCTAGGTAATGTAAAGGTTTTGTTGCAAGCTCTAGACTGCTTACTAAAAGATTGTGAGTGGTGGTGTTGACGGACACTACTACAAAACAGGTCATACTAGACGCCTCATCACAGACGGTTCCAAAGGAGCCGTCTGTATTGAACTTATACAACCGTCTGTGATAGTGCCTCATCACAGACGGTTCTTATTACCAACCGTCTGTGATACTTCACAGACGGTTCATAATAAGAACCGTCTGCGTGATAGTGCCTCATCACGACGGCTCCTTCCAACGTGCGCGAAGTATCGCGAGGCGGTTGGTAGAAGGAGCCGTCTGTGATGAGACACCTCATCCGCTGAGCGGTTAGTATAACGAACCGTCTATGATACTTCCGCAGGCGGTTCGTGATACCAACCGTCAGTGATAACTACCTCATCACAGACGGTTGGGATTAACAACCGTCTGTGATTTTGATTTTACCATGGCTTAAAATTTTTCTTACTCTCTGATTTTACCATGGCTTAAAATTTTTCTTATACCATGGCTTAAAATTTTCCATGGCTTAGAATTTTTCTTACTCTCTGATTTTACCATGACTTGGAATTTTTCTTACTCTCTGATTTTACCATGACTTGAAATTTTTCTTACTCTCTGATTTTACCATGACTTCAAATTTTCCTTACTCTCAGATAGTAAGAAAAATTCTAAGCCATGGTAAAATCAGAGAGTAAGAAAAATTCTAAGCCATGGTAAAATCAGAGAGAGGAAAATTCTAAGCCATGGTAAAATCAGAGAGTAAGAAAAATTCCAAGCCATAGTAAAATCCAAATCACAGACGGCTCTTAATACCAACCGTCTGTGATGAGGTACTTATCACAGACGGTTCGTATTAAGAACCGTCTGTGATGAGTTACTTATCACAGACGGTTCGTGATACGAAACGTCTGTGATTTGTCATCACAGACGGTTTTTGTATGAAACCGTCTGTGATTCGCAGCGCGGGAATTTGAAAATTTTGAACGCGTGCGCGGGAGGCAAAATATGTCCTTATATATTATGACCGACCTCCTCTGGGCGCTCAGTCTCGCACTCCCGCAGTCCCGGTCCTCCTCTAGGCTCGGTCCTCCCTTGCTCCGGCAGTCCTCCTCCGAGCTTCGGCTGGTAGCTGCTCCTCCGGTCCTCCCGCAGCTCCCTGGCCCCCGCTACACCTCCAGGCTCCGGTCCTTCCTTGCTCCCGCAGTCCCGACATGGTCTTCCTCGCCAACAGTCATTCTTCTTGTGCAGTGTTCTTGCCAAGGGAGATATGAACGTGACCTCTTTGACAAATGAGGCTGGTCTTAGAGGCTGGTCTTAGAGGCAGGTCTCTAGAGTCAAAGAATGTGTTCGATGTGCGCAGATATGGAGCTCATGGAGATGGACGTCATGACGACACAAAGGTACAGTACAACAACACCAAAAAAATCTAGAGCTTGGTTTTCTTTTACTAGCAAGTAGTAGTAGTTTTCGGAACACTAACCGCGGTTCTTTTGCGCATCGATCTGTAGGCATTGGCAAAGGCGTGGGATGCAGCTTGCTCCTCTTCTCAACCTGCCACTGTGCTCATGCCCAAGGGCAAGAAATACCTCACAAGGCATGTAACCTTGTCTGGTCCATGCAAATCCGACATCGTGTTAATGGTGAGATAGATGAAAAATAAGTGCATGTATATATTCTTTCACAAGAAAAGTTTTCCATACAAAGATCTCAAGTTCCTTTGCAATTGATGCAAAAAAAATTCCAGATAGAGGGCACTTTGGTGGCTCCTCCAAAGAGATCAGATTGGAGTGAGGAGTCCATTAGGCACTGGATTATGTTCAGTGCTGTTAGTGGTCTTACTGTCACTGGTGGTGGGGCCATTGATGGAAATGGCAAGATTTGGTGGCAGAATTCCTGCAAAACCAACTCAAAACTTGTAAGTATTTTGAACTTACAGATTGTTCCCTCTCTCTCAAAAAAAAAAAATCAGATTGTGAAATAATGAAATGTAGCTATAAGCACTAGAAAAAGTTAATGCTTCACTTGCAACTTTGAAGGTGGCCTAATTCAGCATCCTTTAGTTTTATGTTTCATAAACCATAGATTCATTTATTTTTGAAAACATTCTAATACAAATTGTTCTTTTTTTCTTTTTTCAGCCGTGCACAGAAGCTCCAACGGTGAGTATGCTTTGCAATCTCCTTACCATGAATATTCCAATGCAGTAATCCGGTTCTTTAACTTGCATGTCAACTATGTTATATTTTACAGGCTTTGACATTCTACTCCTGTACAAGATTGAAAGTGGAGAATTTGAAACTCGTGAACAGCCAACAAATCCACATGTCAGTGGAGGATTCAACTGATGTAACCATGTCTCGCCTATCAATCACATCACCCGGCACTAGCCCTAATACCGACGGCATCCATATTGCCCGCGGTAAAGATGTTCAAGTCACAGACTGCACAATCAAGACCGGGGACGACTGCCTGTCGATCGAGGATGGAACTAAGAACCTACATGTCAAGAACATAGTGTGTGGACCGGGGCACGGGATCAGCATTGGAAGCTTAGGCGATCACAACTCTGAAGCTCAAGTTGCCAACATCACCGTTGACACGGTGCGGCTGTACGGCACGACGAACGGAGCTCGCATCAAAACATGGCAAGGCGGGCGGGGTTATGCGAAGAACATCGTGTTCCAGAACATGATCGTGGATAATGTCTGGAACCCCATTATTATCGACCAGAACTACTGCGACTCTGCTACACCCTGCAAGAAACAGGTACAACCCTCGATGATAAAATTGGTTTTGGTTAATCCATTCATTTCTGTGGATAGCTTGTGTGCATGGATATAAACCTAGTGTATTTGTTGCAGGGATCGGCGGTGGAGGTGAGCAATGTGTTGTTTAAGAACATCAGGGGCACCAGTGCCTCAAAAGAGGCCATCAAGCTGAACTGCAGCAGAACTGTACCTTGCCATGGCATAGCCTTGCAGAATGTCAAGCTTACACTGAAAGGAGGCGGTGGTGATGCGAAGAGCACCTGTCAGAATGCAAAATGGAGGAAATCAGGAACTGTCATGCCGCAGCCATGTAATTTCAGCAATTAATCAAAAAGGAAGTGGCTTTGTATGAAAGTAAATCTGTAGAAGATCTATGTATAGACCATAGAGAGTTGAACAGAAAGGGATGCGTAGTTGTATAGAGATGAACAGAAAGGGATACATCTTTTAAGATGACTCGCTCTTTGGACATTCCAAAGGAAGTCATGCAATGGAAACATACATGCATAAATTGAGGTGTGTACATAGAAATAGATATACTGGGATGCGACTCGTGGAATTTTACTTGATGCATCCAGTGAGGTGAATTTGTGATATTATTATATGCCATTCGCATGTTGGTCCGCCATGTCAGTTCCCGTCTAAGGTGATGGGTGGGGTTTCTTGATAAAAATCTAATGCAAAATTGTAACATCCCAAAATTAACATTTTTGGGATTACATAATATAAATGCATTAGGAAAATCACTTAGATCATTTTGCATGTGAAAATCTATCCATGATTGAATTTTTGAACTTTTGTTTAAAAGCAAATCATGAAATACAAACAAACATGCACTTAAAAGAAATTAGATGAAACAAAGTAAAAATAATAAATGAGAGAATTATGTTGGACATAATCTCCCAGGGAAAATTTACTAAACAACTTATGTGAAACTTTATTAAGAATAACAAATACAAATACATAAGATTATGTGAAACTTTATTAAGAATAACAAATACAAATACATAAGAACAGAAACTTATAGGAATTTTAGAGAAAATCACAGAGGAGATAAACTCTTGAAAAAATTACATAAGAAACTACCTTAGGTCAGGTACCCTCACAAAAAGGTTCATAAAATTTCGAGGTCATTTGCTAGGAGTAAAAATTTGGCAAACAACTCAGCAGTTAAATCCAAAACCCTAAACCTATTTCCTCTCTCGCTCTCGCTGACAATGAGCCCCACTGCCAGGGAGCTTCATCCACCGCGTACCTGGCCTCGCCAGCGCACATTCACGAACACGTCACCGTGCGCCCGTGGTTTCACCGCATCGCCTCTAGTTTTCGCCGTCCAACTGCCCTCGTCAACTCCGCGCCCCATGCCTGCACTCTCCCGCCCATCCCAGCCCATACACCCGAGAACGTCGCCGCCTTTGCCCACGGTCACACCGGCTCCCTCTCGCATTTCTTCGCCCCATTGCCTATAAGAAGGAATGCCCGAGTTTCCACTCGTCTTTTCCTCACCATTCCTCTCATCCCCCACCTTTCCCTCTCCTTGGTTGCGCTCAAACACCCGAGAGTGTGAGCTCCATTTCTACCGCCGTGCCACCACCGCCATTGCTGCTGTCTAGAGGGTTTCTCTTCGCTCTGCTCGCATCATCTCGTGTTCTAGAGCATCTTGAACATTTCCCCTCATTTGATTTCACTCTTCATTCATAGGAACTACTGCATTGCCGTTTCTTCCCCATCTTTGGCCACTTCCGCCGCCGTAGTAGCCGCGGGAGCTTCATTGCACTTTGGACCAATTGGCTACGTTAGGAGTACCTCGAGGACTTCATCAACCATCCCCAAGCCTCACCGAGCTTCCTCATCATGTCCAGTGACCTCTCCATGTGAAGCTCCTCGCCGCCACCTCGATTCACCATCGACCAGCCATCTCCGGCCACATCCTTCACTCTGTGTCACTCTGATATAATCCTAGTGACTCCTAGCTACTCACGCGCACCTTCTTTAGTTGGAAGCGTCATTGGTTCCGTAGCTAGTTTGTAGCCGTAGCTATGCCACCGCTCAACGCCGCCGCGTCGAGCCACCCCAACCCTTGCCACCGGTACCGTCGCATGCGCAAGAGCACAGGGAACCCATTTTGGGCTTTCTCTGGCACCGTCGTGCGCCACCGCACTAACGACGAGCACGGCCGTGAGCGCTGCTCTGCGTAGTCCGAACGAGACACATACTGTAACAGGTGGGCCCAACGCGTCAGCGAGAAGGAAGCAGGCGCGAGCGAGGCAGGTTGCTGGGTTGTGGTGGCGTGCGAAGGGAAATGGGTTGTGCTGGGTTTCGGCCCAATGGCGCGTAGCAAAATTTGAACTGAGTTTTGAAATTTCTAGAAAATGCTGAGGGTTTGCTGAATTTTCAAACGTAGCAATCCGGCTCCAAAATTTATGATTTGTTTTTTTGTGGAAGCTCTTGACATAGTATGATTTCTGGTGTAATTTTTCAGAATTTTATCTATTCTAAGTTTTCCTCAAAAATTCCTTCAAGTTGTTGTTTGTATGTAAATTCAATATTTGATTTATGCAAAATTCAAAAGCATGCTCAAAATATTTTTCCCACATATAAACATGCTCAAAATTGTTTCCTCATTTGTTTTCAATATACTCCCAAAATTGGGATTTTTGGGATGTTACATGTGCCCTTCCTCTCTATTACCCAAGAGATGGAAAGGAAGAGCTTTTTTTGGGGTGTGTTTCATATTTGATGAGAGTAGAACAACGAAGATAGATGGCAAGTGCATGATAAATTTGTTCAGGTCGTGTGGGAACATTGTTTAAATCATTCATTTGTTAGGATGTCTCAGCTATATACATCACTGCACTTCCACTTGACACTTATTTAAACGGCTCTTCTTGTCGTTACTTTATCCTATTTCGATACTTCTGTCGCATGTACGGGTGGAGAACCCATCGTTGTCTTGGTCGTGTCGGAGGAGTGCTTATCCTGTGCGGTCACGATCCACCCTTGCCTATCACCAACAGTTGTCTTGGTTCCCAACAAGAGCTTGCTTCCCGCTTGCTGATGCCTCCCGCGCGGCCCCTCCGTCCCACCATGCATCCAAACGACCAACCGCGTCGCCGAACTCACCCGGCCCTCCCCTGATTATTGGTTAAACTTGCATACATGTTGCATGGTGAGACCAAGAAATGCATGTTCATCACTTCAACAATTAATTAATGATACTCCATTGCTTGTTGCATGAGACCAAGCTGAAATGCAGTTTGACCACCTCCTACGTGCCTTCTTCTCTCCCTCCTTGTGAAGCCCGTACGTTTAGCAACTGATCTGAAGAAACAAGAAACAATGCATGCTGTCATGAGTGTGGCATCTCAAGATTCTCAACTCGTCCATGTTATTATATATACTGTTCCTTGTTGGATGATGCCAAGGACGATATTAATTAGTATGCAGGCTAGCAGCTGGTGATGGGTGAACGAGGATGCTGGAGGAGTTCAACACTTCACAGACCGAGAGATGGAATGGAGATGAGCCTTTGGAGGAAACCAATGCTGTTACAAGATTTGAAGCTTACTTTCTGTTGGAATTTTTTTATTGATCAATGCTCTATCACTGTTTCGCCCAAAGGATGCGCACTTGTTTCTTCGTGAGATCTGCTGGCTCTTGCCCTGACGTGACCCCTGCTGGTCCCTGCCTCCGACGTGACCCGCCTACTGTTGATGAAACACCTCGCCTGTGCCCACGCAAAAAGAGCTGCTCCTCTGCCCTCCTTCTTTGCTGGAGAGGAAAGGAAACGAAAGCAAACCGTGAAACACAACGATCAAATTGATTTATGGGAGCACCAAACATTGCTTCTCTTTTTGGCTTTTCATGTATATTTATATTTAAAAGTTTATGGGATTGGAATCGGAATAGACTCCATCTCTAACTCAGATTCCTACAAAAACTAGTATCAACGATCGAGTCGCCGATCTTACTAAATAAATGGAGAAAAATACCAAAGAGTTTTTGGGAGAGAATATGGCTGCTCTTTATTGCTATGAATTGGATCCTTTACAGGGGTGCCCCTTGACAAGGCGGTGGGCTAATCCTAATTACACTTGATGTACTAAGTGCTATGCTAATGTTTCAGATGAAATCCAATCGTCTCTTAATCTTCCGAATTGGATTCGATCCCCCTTTATGTCATTCACGTTCTCCTTTAAGTAGTTGATGAAGTGGTGGCAGTTACTCCTAGACGAGGCGCCTGTTAGAAGTGTCACAACTAGTCGGAACGAGACGGCGGTTGATGAAGTATCAACCGTTGGCGGTTTGAGTGTCTATGAGACACTCAACCGTATGGTGATTGTTGTCAGTGTCTTAGGATCATGAAATATCGCGTGGTGTGGCAAATATGACATGTGTTCTATTCATCACATGGTAAGGAATATGTCTGGAGTTGAGTCCAAGTGCCAGTTCATTGCTTCTACGAACAGTTACCTGATCGGGGACTAGATACAGGACCTCATCCGACTAGGGTACCCACGATGTAACATCTGAAATCCTTGCAACTACGGAGGTCGTGAGCCTTAGGGGTTACGACCATGAAGATATATGATCTTTTATTATTTATTAAAGTAATACATAGATATTTTAATCCTCGTTAGATATCCTCCAAACTTAAATGAATTGGTCGTGTGAATACTTCCTCCCGATGAAGTCGTATCAGGTAGATCCTAATTTAATGCCATGACATACTAAGTGGTCTCTATTCACTTTGAAGTTGAGAACCTGCCTCGGGACTAAGAGTTTGTCTGTCTGTTGGAAAAAAAGGTTTTGTCCATTAGACTTTTGGGTAACTCCCGATTGCAGTTAAGGAACTGTGGCTATAAAATCCCTATTGCACTAGGCTTTAGGATTTTTATGCTTCCAAATTTTCTTCTACCCCTTTCATCTTCTTGCTAAGAATTTCTCCCAACCTCCTTTGTTCCTCTCACCCAAATCCCTCTCCGACCACTGTTCTAAACCTAACCATGTCGAACTCGATCACCAAGTGGTTGGCTTCTGATCTGAGCGATAAGAAGCTCAAGGCTCTAGAGGAGACCGGGATGCTTCCAGATAGGAATTTGATCAAATGGAGTTCGGCGGATGAAGAATACTTTCTGAGCCGTGAGGAAGGAGAAATCCCTATTTTCCTTGCCTACATTGAGTGCGGGCTCAAATTGCTGGCCCACAAATTCCTCTCCTGGGTCCTGGAGTACTACGGAGTTGAGCTGGTGAACTTGGCTCCGAACTCCATCGCCAGCATCAACATCTTCACCTATCTATGCGATGCGTACCTAGGGATCCGACCAAATTTGAGGGTCTTCAGGTATTTTTATCGGATGGCGAAGTCAGGGAAGTCGACGGCCGAACCTGGGGAGTGTTTGCTATGCCTTCATGACGGAAAGGCTGATGAGTACATCCAAATGTACTCAAAATCTTCGTGGTCATCATAGAAGAAAAAATGGTTCTACATGACGGTCATGAAGGACGATGCCCTCTACTTCATCGGTAAGAGGGCGAGCGAGAATATAAGGTGGAGGTCGACCGTGAAGAAGGAAGGATGGGTCGGAAGGGTGGTCGATGCCATTCGAGACATTAGTTCCAAGGGATTGACTGCTTGGCACGTGGTTAGGGACATTTGTGCATTCGTTGACGACGAGGTTGTCGAACTGGTATGTGTTTCACTTGGATGGAACCGCCTATTGGTCCACATCATCCTTGTCATCAAAATCTTTATCTTCTGACAATGCCATGTAGTCCTGGTCTTCGAGATCCATCCTTTACACTACGGCTTCGACCTCCTCACCCTCGCCAGCAAGACCACTAGCTTGCCTAACTAAAGGAGCTACTTCCACAGGGTCTTCATCGATAGTATCAACAACTCCAGGAGCTTCAGCCATTGTGTATGCCGCGTTGTGGCTGGATCCCCCGACTTCTTCTTCGGCGTTAGCACCCCCTTATTGTTTAGCTGCGGATGGAGGAGTGGGCTTGGCATATGCCTGGGCCAGAAGGACCAATTTCCACCCTCCATCCCTCGCCATGCGTACATATGACTCCATGAATTTGTTCCCTTTAGCAGCACTAACTCCCAACATGTGGGCTTTGCTGCCCGAGGAGTAAGACAACTCAATCTCATATCGTACACATCACGGTTCACTTGGAATATGTGGAACAACCACCACATCATAGCGCCCCATGTACGCTGCTCTGGTCATGGTAGGGGCACGGTCGTCAATTGGAAATAACGCAAATTAATCCCCTCAGGACCCACTATAATAGTCCCCTAACCATTGTAAATTTTGAAATTCACGACGTTCGACATATTTGAGGCACGACACCATAAAGAACATTTCCACGATTAACCACATATCTAAAACTAGACTACCAAAAAGTATTATGTACAACATACTGTATTACGTAATCATACATCTAAAACTATAAAATCCAGTCGGTTAAAAAAATTACCTGAATGATGGGCAATCAGACGGACAGCGCTTCGCTAGCTTCTCTCCTCCCCTCTACTCCTCTCTCTTCCCTTTTTCTCTTTTTTTGAATAAAAATGAGTCATGTGCCGAATTTTTAGGTTTCAAGGGGGTTTTATATGATCTAGCTACCTATCGCCAGTTCAACTAGCGACAGGTAGCTGTCGCTAGTTGAACTGATGACAGGGAGCTGGGCTGGTGACAAGGGGCCAACAGGGTCCCTATCGCCAGTTCAACTAGTGACATGTACCACATTTTTGTAATTTTTTGAGGTGGCTATTTATTTTAGTAATTATATTTTAAAATAATATTATTTAAAAAATAACTTTTCCATACGTTGGATTAGTCCCTTGAAACTCCGAGAGCATTCTCTACTCCGGTATATTGGCCGTGATGAAGCGATCAAGGACTCAAAGGATGGTAAGTCTTTGAAAAAACTCCGACCAGTATAACCTATTTAGGTGATTATTATTTAACCTTGAAATCTCTTTGTCTTTTGAAGTCCTTTCCTCCAGATGAAATCGAGAGTGGATCAAATGATCTGCTATTGGGAAAGGCGACATTAAGGCCGCATTCCTCGGTATTTTGGCCATTGTCTCTGAAGAAGAGAGACTAAGAAGACTCAAGGTAAATAACCATTTTTTCTTCACCTCCTATATATCCTTCAATCTGTATATAATTTTGCTCTAATACGTAGGCAGTTTGGATGAGGTTTATCAAATCTAACGAGGATTCTTCTTACCATCATTTCAATCAATTCTTTCTTAGAGACCGCACAAGACGATGGTCTCTAGAGTTAAAGAAGAGCATTTGTAGAGAAAGAATATATAACTTAGATGGAAAATTACATCACTGATTAAAAATTGAATCGTAATTCAAGCAGGAGAAAAAGAAGACCGTAGGCGAGATCCGTGGAGGTTGTTGGCCCCAGGGCGGTCGTTCCCGACTTGGTAGTTGCTACCAGTGCAATTGTTCTAGAAGTTGACGAGACCAACGAGGACACCATCTCCGACCAACTGGTTAGGAATCTCGATCAATTGATCGAGGATATCACTTTTGACTAGAGATCGGGAGATGTCATGGGTGCAACCAACCCTAACGGTTCGTAACGGTGAAATCGATTGATAAGAAAAGGAAGTTGAGCACGACGAGTTTTGCTTCCATGTGCTTCAAGTTTAATACAAAGAAAACAACCAAGTACGTATACATGAAAAAACTTATGTAAGTATTTACCTCTGGTGTTATGAGTTCTTAAGTTTCTTTTCTTCTTTTTTATAGATCCTCTGGCGTTTTGGTCGCTTTCGACCAGAGCACCCTTCAAGGGAAGGGCTTTGAGGAAAAGAGGTCGAGCCGACCCAGGCGGTGTGAGAGCCAACGCATGTTCAGGAATCCGTGGTGGCTCTCACCCCACATATGGAGGTGGAGGTTCTGGAGGAATCTCAACAGGTTCCGACCCTTGCTAGGAATTCTTCTCTTCCTGTCGCCTTTCCTCATCGCCCCCAGATCTTTAATGATGAAGATCTTAACGAGGCTTGGGGAAGGATTTCGGACCATCAAGCAAAGACGAGTCCCGATTCCATTTTTGTCGAATACAATAATATTGGAATCCAGGTAAGCTTCCACGACCACTTTAAATAGCCTTTCCCTTTAAACTTTATTAAAAACATAAAGGAGCGCTATCTTTATAGCATCTGGTGGAGAACTTCGCTGTGGTCGGAAGACTGACCCAGCGAATAAAAGTATTGGAGAAAAACAACTTTGAATTAGAAAGTAAGTACTCTCTTTGTGTCTTCCTCTCTCCTTCTTTACTGTTTGGCTCTTTTTCTATCGATGAACTTTTCCTTTTATCATATTTGATAGATTCGGAGAAGCTCAAAGAAGATGTTATGGCAAAAGAAACCATAATATCCAAACTTAGAGAGGAATGCCAAAACAAGGACCGATCGATCGAACATTTGGTGACCAGAAACAAGGAAATCCTTGAGATTACTGAGAAGAAAATTCAAGGTAATCCAGTCGTAGACTTGACTAGTGTACAATATTTTCTAATTGTATGTATTCATTATTTGGTCTACTTGTATAGAGCAAACTCAAGCATTGAAGAGAGAAAAAGCTCTTGAGTTTGAGCGTGGCAATGAGGCGACTTTTGGGCATAATCTTGAAGAGATGGTCAAGGCCTTCAACAAGATGCTCTTCGATATGGGATCAGGAACGCATTTACCCATCTTAGAAGATCCCACTGAGAAGATCAACTATCTTGGCCAACAACGCGAAAATTTCATAAGCTTGCCCAAAACTACTCGGGAGAACCATGCACAGACTTTATTTGAAGCTGTAAAAATAGAGTCAGTTTTGCTTTAGCAAAGCTGAAGGCTTCTGACCCCTCCATAAATCTCCAAACTATTTAGGAAGACTTGAACTACTCGGAGACAAAGCAACCAAACTTTTGAGGAAATGGCATCTCTCTGAAACAAGGTCACAGAAGAAATGGAGGTCAGATCTCCAACACGCAGCGGTAGTCTGGTGATCCTAAGGAGTAGGCTAATTGAAATATAAGAATTATGAATGTAAAAAACTTACCTTTCTTTCATCAATATATAAAGTCTTTTGTTTATCTTTTTGACTTATGAAGTACTCACATATTTCCTAGCCTCCGACTGCTTATATAGTAGAAGATCGTTACTAAAGAAGCAATATGCCAAGAAAAAGTCACGACCACTATTGAAAGTATGTGCTGATTATGTGATAAAAACTGATCGTATTAATACTAGGAAATCAATTTTGGTTGGAACCAGTGTATGACTTCAACTAGTTGTAGATCTGTTTTCCAAAATCGAAATACTGTACAATATATTGTATGGTCAGAAGATAAGACTTGTCTTGATAAAAAAAGAGATTATGCAAGGATGTATGCAATGAATGATAAGTGGTCTTGTTTATACATGGTATCCAAAACTGGTCATAAAGGTTGCTAAGAACCGAAGACATGAAAAATACTTAAACGTGCGCATGCTCAAGTCCAACCGCAATGAGGATCGTAAGAAAAGGACCATTGCTAGAAGCTCCTTCCAGTGGGTATGACCACGTGTGGAGGAGATACTTGATTAGGAAGCTTTCCTTGTTTCGACCGGTAGCCAAGCGAGAGTAGAACAGTAATTTTGAAGTGAAGAAATGTACTATCCAAAATCTTAAGCATGTAAGTAATCATACGAAGTTGTTTATGTTATGCCACTTTATTCGTGTATTTCTTTGAGAAAAGAGTGGTCGCATGAGAATCATTGACGTAATGACCACAACTAGGACCTTTATGGTGTTTGACTAATATATCTAAGCCAAGGAGTAAAGAGACCCTTTAAAGGATATCGAGAGAATTAGCATCTTCTCGACCGGTTAAACAATAATGATATTTAACGGATTATGGGTACAACCATATAAACAACATCACTCATCAAGGAAAGTAAAGAAATGATGAATCTTTATTTAACTTTACAAAAATGTAAATACATTTATACAAAGAACTTACGTAATTGATCAATATTCCAAGAGTTTGACAAAACACGCCGTCGACATAGTCGATCGTCTCGAACAGTCCGTGACTTGACCACGATGTATGGACCTTCCCATTTGGGACAAAGTTTATGCGATTAGCTTAGCTCGATTTTTTGAGACCGGATCACCTACGACTATATTTGCGAGGTTGCACCTTATGATGTGATACCTTCGCATGGCTTGTTGGTAAACCGATCGTATAAGGGCTTGGTTTCGTCGTTCCTCAAGAACATTGATATCATTGAGTCTTCTTCTTGATCATTATTGTTAAAACAATCGGTTCGAGTAGAGCCTATTTTCAGTTCTGGAGGAAGCATGGCTTCGGCACCATAAACAAAAAAATGGAGTTTCACCGGTCGCACGACTGGTCGTGGTTCAAATGGTCCATAATATAGAAGGAAGCTCTTGAACCCAAGCTCCTGACCGTTTTGTTAACTGGTCGAACACTCGGTGTTTCATCCCTTGCATTATGATATCATTGGCTCTCTCAACTGCTCCATTGCTCTGCGGATGAGCGATAGAAGTGAAATGTATCTTGATACCGAGATCCTCGTAGAATTCTTAGAAACTTTCGCTAGAGAACTAGGTACTTTTATATGTGATTATACGACTGGATACACTCGTGTGATCATATTTTTTATGAGGAACCTCTTAGCGGCTTTAGTTGTTGTTTTAACAACTGGCTCGGCTTCTATCCATTTGGTAAACATGTCAATCATGATGAAAAGGAATTCGAAGCCCCTGGGTGCTCTTGGAAAAGGTCCCTGAATATCTAGTCCCAAGTTGCTAAAGGCCAAAAAAGAGGTATGGTTTGCAAAGCTTGTGCTGGCTGGTATATCCTTGGTCTGGTCGAAAGGCTTTGGCGCCATCTTTGGCCTCGAGTGCTTGACCTGCATGGTTGGCGGATTAGTTTTTCTGATCGAAAGCTTATCGACTAGTTCTAAGGATTTCCGATCACATACATAAGCCTTTTTTGATCACCTCAAACCGTGATGACTCCCTTCGGTCCTAGTATTTTTAAACTCTGATAACCGTAGTGCGTGGCTATTAGGAATTTTGCTAAAGCCGAACAACCGAGGATTCCATTGTATGCGGTTTCGAAATCCACCACAATAAATGGAACCTTTTCTGTTCAGAAGTTGTCGGGTGTTCTGAACGTAATCGGTAGGGATAGTTATCCTATCGGTTTGGCGGTAGAACTAGAAACTATGCCATGAAAGGCATACTTCACGGGTTTCACCTTAGACTTGGGTATCTGCATTTCTTCTAATGCTCCCGTAAATAAAATATTCAAAGAGCTACCTCCATTTATTAAGACTCAATTAACTTTACAATTGTTAATAGTAGGTTACACTACGATAGGAAACCTACCTGGTCGGGTCGAAGGGATAGGGCAGTCTTTTTTGCTGAAGGAGATTACAGTTTCCGACCACCTAGAAGGCTTGGTGGTGATTGGAGACTCGGCAAGGTTGACTTCCCGTTCCACGGCCTTCAGATGACGTCTTGACTCGTACAAGGAGGATTCACCAAAAATCATATCAATTGTGTGCTGCGACTCCTGGTACTCCATCTCTTCGTCGCCATCTTTGTCCTTCTTGGAGCTTGGTTCTCCAAGCTCTGTTATGAAAGGGAAGGGTCCTTTACCTAAGTAGTAATCCTCAAGTTTCTTTTGCTAGGTTCGGCAGGTGCGCAGATCATACCCTGCTGCCTGGTGAAGTGGACACCACTTCTTATTTTTCTTATAGTCGCTGGTCAAAGCCTTGGCTTTGTTCCGATCAGTGAAATTTTTCTTGCCCTTGGTAAATTTTTCGGGAATCACAAGGACTTCCTTGTTATTGGGCTTGCTATTCTTCTTAGCCTTGAGAGACTTCTTATTCTTCTTCTCATTCTTCTCTAAACTTGGCTGGGGATTTTTATCCTTTCGATTAATAGCTTCATACTATTCGACTACTTCACTAGCGGCTACGTATTTGTCTTCCATGTCGAAAAGCTCAACGGTCGTTCATAGAGGATTTATTGCAATATCCTCTGTAAACCGGCGATTCCTCAATCCTACTTTAAAAGCCTGGATGAAGGAAGATTATGCGATCTCTGGGATAGAGTTTCGAACCTGGCTGAATCTCTTGATATATTGTTGAAGAGTTTCATTTGTTTTCTGCTTCATCCGGTGAAGATCATCCTCCTTCCCAAGACGGTCGTACGTCCCTTGAAAGTTGGCGATCAGGGTATCGCAGAGCTGCTCCCAAGTGTAGATCGATCCGACCGGTAGGTTGAGCAACCATGACCAGGCAGACCCTTCAAGGACCATGGGCAAGTAATTTGCCATCACGTTTTCATTAGCACCAGCAGCTTTGATGACGGTAGAATAAATTTGAAGAAATTCTAATGGGTTCTGAGTCCTATTGAACTTCTCTATGTTGGCTGGTTGGAACCTTTCCGGCCAATGAACAACTTGGAGACCTGCCGAAAACACTCGACAGCTCGTAATGGAATCGTGGCGCCTTCTCTGAAAAGGGACTGGATTATAATCAGTTGGAGATCGGTTCCTTAGATTTGCATACCAAGGATCCGGTGTCCCAACCTGGTCGTGGGCATTATGATAACGTCTTTGACCACCCGCTTGGTTCAGATGATGCCTAAGATCGCCTGAATCAAGTGGTCGTTCCTCTTGTCAAGGAGGAAGAGTCGCTGCTGTGAAGAGCAGTCACCCCTCGTGATTTCTTGGTCAGAACCTATGAGGGGGTCTTGGTGTCGATCAGTCCTCTGCTTGACCATCTTGTCCCCTACGGAGAGAGGAGCGCTGGGACGAAGTCATCGTGTGACTTTGCGAGTTCCTTTGCTCCGTGCTTCGCTCATGCGATGCATGTTTTGTTGAGGATCTCCAACACCTGGCCTACAAGCTGAGCGTAACCTGGAGTTCTTGCTAAAGTAGGATCCGGATTATTCAGAATATCCCAAACTCGTTGCAGGTTTTGTATTGTTACCGAAGGTCATGGAAGATTCCCGCTTGCAGTGGGCATCCGATGAGTTGAGTTTTCCCTCGACCATTGGGTTGGCCCTGTCTGATTCCTCACTCATGGTGGGGTAGAAATAGGTGAATTAACTGATACACATCCATCAGCTCGGTTGCTTCTGGTAATTGGTGTTTGAGTGCCCATACCATTTCCACTAGCAAGTGGTGGCAAGTTAACCTATGGAGGATTGTGCAAGGCATCCGAATTGGTATCTCCGATTGTGTTAACTTCATGGCGCCAACAGTAATCTTTCGATGAGCTTCCGTTGTAGCTAAGGGAGAGCCTTCCAGTGCATCCGCAATGAGCCTCCATGATGGGGAGCAGTCAGAGATCACCGCCTCCAGTGGGCTTTGTGGTGGACTCAGCCTGATCCAGCGGATTGCCGATCGTATGCTAAGTCTCACCATGCTCACTTGGCCTACGATCGGTGATAACTTCATTGATACCCTTACCATGTCGGTTGACCCCCGAAATACGTAGGAGCCATTGGTGAATACTGATCGCCCATGACAATATCGAGAGTACATGGACTCTCTGATCGCCGTGCTGGGCTTCCATTGCCATGCTTGCCAGTCGGATCGTCCGGGCTTGCAGAGGTGTTCAGACGTTTTGAACTAGTCAGAACGAGCGTTTCCTCTGAGAGCGCCATTGATGGCGACGGTGTATCCTCATCCATCCGATCAATTTCGCTAATCTCTGCGACTGGCGAGCCGGCGAAGGAGGAGGATGATGACATCCTATTTTCTTCCATGGCGCCGATGCATGCGTCCATGTTGAGGTTGAAGTAGTCCGCCAAGTCGAACCAGTTTTCCTCATCCAAAGTTCCTGCCATGTTTGCATGAGCAATGATGAGGTGAAGGAGATGGATGAGGAATGCTTGAGTGAAGTAATCTTCAACAACTCAATGCCTTTCTCCCCACTGACAGCGCTAGCTGACGACGATCGAGTCGCCAATCTTACTAAATAAATAGAGGAAAATAGCAAAGAGTTCTTGGGAGAGAATGTGACTACTCTTTATTACTATGAACTGGATCCATTACAGGGGTGCCCCTTGACAAGGCGGTAGGCTAATCCTAATTACACTTGATGTACTAAGTGCTATGCTAATGTTTCAGATGAAATCCAATCGTCTCTTAATCTTCCGAATTGGATTCGATCCCCCTTTATGTCGTTCGCGTTCTCCTTTAAGTAGCCTCCCTCTACTCTCTCTCTTCCTTTTTCTCTTTTGAATAAAATGAGTCATGTGCCAATTTTTAGGTTTCAAGGGGTTTATATGATCTAGCTACCTATCGCCAGCTTCAACTAGCGACGGTGTAGCCGCTAGTTGAACTGATGACAGAGTGGAGTGGTGACAGGGCCAACAGGTCCCTATCGCCGATTCAACTAGTGACATGTACCACATTTTTGTAATTTTTTGAGGTGGCTATTTATTTTAGTAATTATATTTTAAAATAATATTATTTAAAAATAACTTTTCCATACGTTGGATTAGTCCTTGAAACTCCGAGAGCATTCTCTACTCCGGTATATTGGCCGTGATGAAGCGATCAAGGACTCAAAGGATGGTAAGTCTTTGAAAAAACTCCGACCAGTATAACCTATTTAGGTGATTATTATTTAACCTTGAAATCTCTTTGTCTTTTTGAAGTCCTTTCCTCTGATGAAATCAGAGAGTGGATCAAAATGATCTGCGCTGGGGAAGCTGACATTAAGGCCGCATTCCTCGGTATTTTGGCCATTGTCTCTGAAGAAGAGAGACTAAGAAGACTCAAGGTAAATAACCATTTTTTCTTCACCTCCTATATATCCTTCAATCTGTATATAATTTTGCTCTAATACGTAGGCAGTTTGGATGAGGTTTATCAAATCTAACGAGGATTCTTCTTACCATCATTTCAATCAATTCTTTCTTAGAGACCGCACAAGACGATGGTCTCCTAGAGTTAAAGAAGAGCATTTGTAGAGAAAGAATATATAACTTAGATGGAAAATTACATCACCTGATTAAAAATTGAATCGTAATTCAAGCAGGAGAAAAAGAAGACCGTAGGCCAGATCCGTGGAGGTTGTTGGCCCCAGGGCGGTCGTTCCCGACTTGGTAGTTGCTACCAGTGCAATTGTTCTAGAAGTTGACGAGACCAACGAGGACACCATCTCCGACCAACTGGTTAGGAATCTCGATCAATTGATCGAGGATATCACTTTTGACTAGAGATCAGGAGATGTCATGGGTGCAACCAACCCTAACGGTTCAGAACCGGTGAAATCGATTGATAAGAAAAGGAAGTTGAGCACGACGGATTTTGCTTCCATGTGCTTCAAGTTTAATACAAAGAAAACAACCAAGTACGTATACATGAAAAAACTTATGTAAGTATTTACCTCTGGTGTTATGAGTTCTTAAGTTTCTTTTCTTCTTTTTTATAGATCCTCTGGCGTTTTGGTCGCTTTCGACCAGAGCACCCTTCAAGGGAAGGGCTTTGAGGAAAAGAGGTCGAGCCAGCCCCCGAGCAGGTGACAGAGCCAACGCATGTTCAGGAATCCGTGGTGGCTCTCACCCCACATATGGAGGTGGAGGTTCTGGAGGAATCTCAACAGGTTCCGACCCTTGCTAGGAATTCTTCTCTTCCTGTCGCCTTTCCTCATCGCCCCCAGATCTTTAATGATGAAGATCTTAACGAGGCTTGGGAAGGATTTGGACCATCAAGCAAAGACGAGTCCCGATTCCATTTTGTCGAATACAATAATATTGGAATCCGTAAGCTTCCACGACCACTTTAAATAGCCTTTCCTTTAAACTTTATTAAAAACATAAAGGAGCGCTATCTTTATAGCATCCGTGGAGAACTTCATTGTGGCTCAAGACTGACCAAATAATAAAAGTATTGGAGAAAAACAACTTTGAATTAGAAAGTAAGTACTCTCTTTGTGTCTTCCTCTCTCCTTCTTTACTGTTTGGCTCTTTTTCTATCGATGAACTTTTCCTTTTATCATATTTGATAGATTCGGAGAAGCTCAAAGAAGATGTTATGGCAAAAGAAACCATAATATCCAAACTTAGAGAGGAATGCCAAAACAAGGACCGATCGATCGAACATTTGGTGACCAGAAACAAGGAAATCCTTGAGATTACTGAGAAGAAAATTCAAGGTAATCCAGTCGTAGACTTGACTAGTGTACAATATTTTCTAATTGTATGTATTCATTATTTGGTCTACTTGTATAGAGCAAACTCAAGCATTGAAGAGAACAGAAAAAGCTCTTGAGTTTGAGCGTGGCAATGAGGCAGCTTTTGGGCATAATCTTGAAGAGATGGTCAAGGCCTTCAACAAGATGCTCTTCGATATGGGATCAGGAACGCATTTACCCATCTTAGAAGATCCCACTGAGAAGATCAACTATCTTGGCCAACAACGCGAAAATTTCATAAGCTTGCCCAAAACTACTCGGGAGAACCATGCACAGACTTTATTTGAAGCTGTAAAAATAGAGTCAGTTTTGCTTTAGCAAAGCTGAAGGCTTCTGACCCCTCCATAAATCTCCAAACTATTTAGGAAGACTTGAACTACTCGGGAGACAAAGCAACCAAACTTTTTGAGGAAATGGCATCTCTCTGAAACAAGGTCACAGAAGAAATGGAGGTCAGATCTCCAACACGCAGCGGTAGTCTGGTGATCCTAAGGAGTAGGCTAATTGAAATATAAGAATTATGAATGTAAAAAACTTACCTTTCTTTCATCAATATATAAAGTCTTTTGTTTATCTTTTGACTTATGAAGTACTCACATATTTCCTAGCCTCCGACTGCTTATATAGTAGAAGATCGTTACTAAAGAAGCAATATGCCAAGAAAAAGTCACGACCACTATTGAAAGTATGTGCTGATTATGTGATAAAAACTGATCGTATTAATACTAGGAAATCAATTTTGGTTGGAACCAGTGTATGACTTCAACTAGTTGTAGATCTGTTTTCCAAAATCGAAATACTGTACAATATATTGTATGGTCAGAAGATAAGACTTGTCTTGATAAAAAAAGAGATTATGCAAGGATGTATGCAATGAATGATAAGTGGTCTTGTTTATACATGGTATCCAAAACTGGTCATAAAGGTTGCTAAGAACCGAAGACATGAAAAATACTTCGCGAAACGTGCGCATGCTCAAGTCCAACTGGCAGCGAGGATCGTAAGAAAAGGACCATTGCTAGGAAGCTCCTTCCAGTGGGTATGACCACGTGTGGAGAGGAGATACTTCGATTAGGAAGCTTTCCTTGTTTCGACCAGTAGCCAAACGAGAGTAGAACAGAATTTTGAAGTGAAGAAATGTACTATCCAAAATCTTAAGCATGTAAGTAATCATACGAAGTTGTTTATGTTATGCCACTTTATTCGTGTATTTCTTTGAGAAAAGAGTGGTCGCGCATGAGAATCATTGACGTAATGACCACAACTAGGACCTTTATGGTGTTTGACTAATATATCTAAGCCAAGGAGTAAAAGAGACCCTTTAAAAGGATATCAGAGAGAATTAGCATCTTCTCTGACCAGTTAAACAATAATGATATTTAACCAGATTATGGGTACAACCATATAAACAACATCACTCATCAAGGAAAGTAAAGAAATGATGAATCTTTATTTAACTTTACAAAAATGTAAATACATTTATACAAAGAACTTACGTAATTGATCAATATTCCAAGAGTTTGACAAAACACGCCCGTCTGACATAGTCAGTCGTACCGAACCAGGTCTGGTGACTTCGACCACAGTGTATGGACCTTCCCATTTGGGACAAAGTTTATTGCGATTAGCTTAGCTCTGATTTTTTTTGAGACCAGATCACCTACAGCTAGGCTGCGAGGTTGCACCTTATGACTGTGATACCTTCGCATGGCTTGTTGGTAAACCGCTGATCGTATAAGGGCTTGGTTTCGTCGTTCCTCAAGAACATTGATATCATTGAGTCTTCTTCTTGATCATTATTGTTAAAACAATCGGTTCGAGTAGAGCCTATTTTCGCTCTCGAGGAAGCATGGCTTCGGCACCATAAACAAAAAATGGAGTTTCACCTGGCCGCACGATCGTCGTGGGTTCAAATGGTCCATAATATAGAAGGAAGCTCTTGAACCCAAGCTCCCGATCGCTTTGTTAATCGTCGAACACTCGGTGTTTCATCCCTTGCATTATGATATCATTGGCTCTCTCAATCGCTCCATTGCTCATGGATGAGCGATAGAAGTGAAATGTATCTTGATACCGAGATCCTCGTAGAATTCTTAGAAACTTTCGCTAGAGAACTAGGTACTTTTATATGTGATTATACGATCGGATACACTCGTGTGATCATATTTTTATGAGGAACCTCTTAGCGGCTTTAGTTGTTGTTTTAACAACTGCCTCGCTTCTATCCATTTGGTAAACATGTCAATCATGATGAAAAGGAATTCAAGCCCCGGTGCTCTTGGAAAAGGTCCCCGAATATCTAGTCCCAAGTTGCTAAAGGCCAAAAAGAGGTATGGTTTGCAAAGCTTGCCGGCCGGTATATCCTTGGTCCGGTCGAAGGCTTTGGCGCCATCTTTGGCCTCGAGTGCTTGACTCGCATGGTTGGCGGATTAGTTTTTCCGATCGAAAGCTTATCGACTAGTTCTAAGGATTTCGATCACATACATAAGCCTTTTTGATCACCTCAAACCGTGATGACTCCTTCGGTCCTAGTATTTTTAAACTCTGATAACCGTAGTGCGTGGCTATTAGGAATTTTGCTAAAGCCGAACAACCGAGGATTCCATTGTATGCGGTTTCGAAATCCACCACAATAAATGGAACCTTTCGTTCGTGGTTGTCGTGTTCAACGAATCGGTAGGGATAGTTATCCTATCGGCTTACAGAGAACTAGAAACTATGCCATGAAAGGCATACTTCACGGGTTTCACCTTAGACTTGGGTATCTGCATTTCTTCTAATGCTCCCGTAAATAAAATATTCAAAGAGCTACCTCCATTTATTAAGACTCAATTAACTTTACAATTGTTAATAGTAGGTTACACTACGATAGGAAACCTACCCGTCGGGTCGAAGGATAGGGGCGATCTTTTTGTCGAAGGAGATTACGCTCACCACCTAGAAGGCTTGGTGGTGATTGGAGACTCGGCAAGGTTGACTTCTGCCCACGGCCTTCGATGACGCCTTGACTCGCATAAGGAGGATTCACCAAAAATCATATCAATTGTGTGTCGCGACTCTCGGTACTCCATCTCTTCGTCGCCATCTTTGTCCTTCTTGGAGCTTGGTTCTCCAAGCTCATATGAAAGGGAAGGGTCCTTACCTAAGTAGTAATCCTCAAGTTTCTTTTGCTAGGTTCGCAGTGCGCAGATCATACCTGTCACTCGTGAAGTGGACACCACTTCTTATTTTTCTTATAGTCACGGTCAAAGCCTTGGCTTTGTTCCGATCGATGAAATTTTTCTTGCCCTTGGTAAATTTTTCGAATCACAAGGACTTCCTTGTTATTGGGCTTGCTATTCTTCTTAGCCTTGAGAGACTTCTTATTCTTCTTCTCATTCTTCTCTAAACTTGGTCGATTTTTATCCTTTCGATTAATAGCTTCATACTATTCGACTACTTCACTAGCGCCACGATTTGTCTTCCATGTCGAAAAGCTCAACGGTCGCTCATAGAGGATTTATTGCAATATCCTCTCAGAAACCGGCGATTCCTCAATCCTACTTTAAAAGCCTGGATGAAGGAAGATTATGCGATCTCTGGGATAGAGTTTCGAACCTGGCTGAATCTCTTGATATATTGTTGAAGAGTTTCATTTGTTTTCTGCTTCATCCGGTGAAGATCATCCTCCTTCCCAAGACGGTCGTACGTCCCTTGAAAGTTGGCGATCAGGGTATCGCAGAGCTGCTCCCAAGTGTAGATCGATCCGACCGGTAGGTTGAGCAACCATGACCAGGCAGACCCTTCAAGGACCATGGGCAAGTAATTTGCCATCACGTTTTCATTAGCACCAGCAGCTTTGATGACGGTAGAATAAATTTGAAGAAATTCTAATGGGTTCTGAGTCCTATTGAACTTCTCTATGTTGGCTGGTTGGAACCTTTCCGGCCAATGAACAACTTGGAGACCTGCCGAAAACACTCGACAGCTCGTAATGGAATCGTGGCGCCTTCTCTGAAAAGGACGATTATAATCGCTTGGAGATCGGTTCCTTAGATTTGCATACCAAGGATCCGTGTCCCAACCTGGTCGTGGGCATTATGATAACGCTTTGACCACCCGCTTGGTTCGGATGATGCCTAAGATCGCTCAATCAAGTGGTCGTTCCTCTTGTCAAGGAGGAAGAGTCGCCAGGAAGAGCGCCACCTCGTGATTTCTTGGTCGTAACCTATGAGGGGTCTTGGTGTCGATCACCTCCGCTTGACCATCTTGTCCCCTACGGAGAGAGGAGCGCTGGGACGAAGTCATCGTGTGACTTTGCGAGTTCCTTTGCTCCCGGTACTGTTCTGTACGATGCATGTTTTGTTGAGGATCTCCAACACCTGGCCTACAAGCTGAGCGTAACCTGGAGTTCTTGCTAAAGTAGGATCCGGATTATTCAGAATATCCCAAACTCGTTGCAGGTTTTGTATTGTTACCGAAGGTCATGGAAGATTCCCGCCAGTGGGCATCCGATGAGTTGAGTTTTCCTCACCATTGGGTTGGCTCCGCTCGATTCCTCACTCATGGTGGGGTAGAAATAGGTGAATTAACTGATACACATCCATCAGCTCGGTTGCTTCTGGTAATTGGTGTTTGAGTGCCCATACCATTTCCACTAGCAAGTGGTGGCAAGTTAACCTATGGAGGATTGTGCAAGGCATCCGAATTGGTATCTCCGATTGTGTTAACTTCATGGCGCCAATAAGAATCTTTCGATGAGCTCCGTAGCTAAGGAGAGCCTTCCAGTGCATCCGCAATGAGCCTCCATGATGGGGAGCAGTCAGAGATCACCGCCTCCAGTGGGCTTTGTGGTGGACTCAGCCTGATCCAGCGGATTGCCGATCGTATGCTAAGTCTCACCATGCTCACTTGGCCTACGATCGGTGATAACTTCATTGATACCCTTACCATGTCGGTTGACCCCCGAAATACGTAGGAGCCATTGGTGAATACTGATCGCCCATGACAATATCGAGAGTACATGGACTCTCGATCGCCGTCTTTGGGCTTCCATTGCCATGCTTGCCACCGGATCGTCCGGCTTGCGAGGTGTTGACGCTTTGAACTAGTCGAACGAGCGCTTCTCCGAGCGCCATTGATGGCGACGGTGTATCCTCATCCATCCGATCAATTTCGCTAATCTCGCGATCGGCGAGCCGGCCAAGGAGGAGGATGATGACATCCTATTTTCTTCCATGGCGCCGATGCATGCGCCCATGTTGAGGTTGAAGTAGTCCGCCAAGTCGAACCGCTTTCTCATCCAAAGTTCTGCCATGTTTGCATGAGCAATGATGAGGTGAAGGAGATGGATGAGGAATGCTTGAGTGAAGTAATCTTCAACAACTCAATGCCTTTCTCCCATCGACAATAGTAAATGACGACGATCGAGTCGCCAATCTTACTAAATAAATAGAGGAAAATAGCAAAGAGTTCTTGGGAGAGAATGTGACTACTCTTTATTACTATGAACTGGATCCATTACAGGGGTGCCCCTTGACAAGGCGGTAGGCTAATCCTAATTACACTTGATGTACTAAGTGCTATGCTAATGTTTCAGATGAAATCCAATCGTCTCTTAATCTTCCGAATTGGATTCGATCCCCCTTTATGTCGTTCGCGTTCTCCTTTAAGTAGTTGATGAAGCGGTGGCAGTTACTCCTGGACGAGGCGCCTGTTAGAAGTGTCGCGACTGGTCGGAGCGAGGCAGTAGTTGATGAAGTATCAACCGTTTGGCGGTTTGAGTGTCTGCCGTATGGTGGTTGTTGTTAGTGTCTTAGGATCATGAAATGTCGTGTGGTATGGAAAATATGACATGTGTTTCATTCATCACACGGTAAGGAATATGCTTGGAGTCGAGTCCAAGTGCCAATTGATTGCTTCTACGAACAGTTACCTAGTCGGGGACTAGGTACAGGACCTCATCCGACCAGGGTACCCTCGATGTAACATCTGGAATCCTTGCGACCACAGAGGTCGTGAGCCTTAGGGGTTACGACCATGAAGACATATGGTCTTTTATTATGTATTAAAGTAATACATAGAGATTTTAATCCTCGTCAACTAACAAATCTTAAAAGAAAACTAACAAAATTTACCAAAACAAGATTAAATCTATCAATCACCCACTTAATATTGTTTCTTCACTTTGATCACGCCAATCTTTTAACTTATTTCGAAGAACTTGATCCGCCCCAGCGGCTTCGTCAAAATATCAACGAGTTGATCATCTGTTCTGATGTAATCGACTATTATCTTCCCTTCTTCAACACACTCCCGAATGAAATGATAGCGAGTATCTATGTGCTTGCTTAGCGAGTATCTATGTGCTTGCTTCTATCATGGTAGGCTGGATTCTTGCTCAAAGGTTTCACCGACTTGTTATCAACTTTGAGCACAAACCTGCTCACCTCCTTCTGTGTAAGATCACCAAGTAGCCATCCCAGCCAAATCCCTTGACATGCTGCAGTAGCAGCAGCAATATACTCCGCTTCACATGAAGAAAGTGCTACTACTTTCTACTTTTGTGACTACCAACTCACCATGCTTCTCCCAAGCAAGAAAAGTACACCTGTTGTACTCTTTCTTCTATCAACATCTCCAGCGATGTCGCTATCACTATAGCCGACCAAGTGGATTTCTTCTCCTTCACCTCTTTCATAGTAACAGCCATACTCCAGAGTGCCACACACATATCTCAATATGTGCTTAATTACTGCCATGTGCCCGCTTGTAGGAGACTCCATAAAGTGACTCACATACCCAACAACATAAGCAATATCAGGTCTAGTATGCACTAAATATCTCAGGCTTCCAACGATGCTTCTATAGCATGTGGCATCAACTGGCGGACTGTTACTAACCTTACTTAGCTTCAGGCAAGTCTCCATTGGGAATTGGCAGGGATTGTAGTTCTCCATACCACACTTCTCAAGAATCTTCTGTACATATGCTGACTGGGTCAGCGTGATCCCTTTTTCAGTTTGTTTCACCTCTATCCCGAGGTAGTAGTTCAAAAGGCCCAAATATATCATCTTGAACAAACTCATCATCTCCTCCTTAAATCTTGTAATCTCTTGTGTGTGTGTACCTGTGACCATTAGATCATTCACATATACACCCACAATTAATCTTGATGAATATGTCCCTCTTTTGTACACGACATGCTCAGATTGGCTTTTTTTAAAACCAAGTGACGAAAGACTGCGAACCAGTTTTGTGTTCCAAGCCCGAGGTGCGTGTCGAAGCCCGTACAACGCCTTTTTTAATCTCAATGCTTTATGTGGGTTTGCACCATCAACAAAACCAGGTGGCTGTGCAACATATACTTTCTCCTCTAATTCACCGTTAAGAAAAGCCGATTTAACATCCATATGATGCACTTGCCACCCTTCATGAGCCACTAAAGCAATGAGAAGTCTTACTATCTCCAATCGAGTAACTAGAGTGAACACCTCCTCGAAATCCACTCCCTATTTCTGGACATACCCTTTCGCCACAAGCCGTGCTTTGTGCTTCACAATAGCACCACTAGGATCTCTTTTCACCTTATAGACCCACTTCAGCTCGATAGCTCGAAAACCGCTTGGCAAGTCTGCGAGTTTTCAGGTATCGTTTTCCACAATGGAGTTGATCTTCTCTGCATGGCTTGCTACCACTACAAGTGCTGATTTGCTTCCTCAAAATTTTTAGGTTTTTCTACTGAACCGAAATACAACTCTTCTTCTGTTTCAACGGGATTAGCCTGATCATAAATCTCAAGCTTCTGAACTTTAGAATCCTCTCTATACTAGCTCCTGTTGGAACCTCTTCCTCTTGAAATATTGCGCCCGTTCCGGGTGGGCCCGACCGTGGGAGCCAGCGCCAGCGCTAGAACCCATCCCTCCAGGTTGTACCTGCTGATGATGAGACCTGGAGCCAGCGCCATCCAAGCCAAAGCCTCCTGCATCATTTGCATGTGCGTGGGATGCGCTGCTCACAGTAGAGCCTAGCCCGCTACTCCTATCGGCTACATGCGGCCCTGCTACTGATGGGACCCGGCGCCTTGACCTCCCGAGCCGCTGCTTCCTTCATCTGCTGCATGCGCCTCGGAGCCAGCGCATCCCTCAGCAGCGCCAATCACTCCGCCTGGGCCTCCCGAAGCGATGCCTTCCACGCCTGCATGCACGTGGGGCTCACTTCCTTGACCGCTCAAGCTGCTGCCTGCTATGCCTCCTGTGTCTTGTCCCTGGGTTCCGCCAACACTCTGGCCGAAGAAATCAGAGACAGCGGGCAAACCCAAGAACTCTTGTCCGTAGGACCCGATGCTAGAGGTAGCTTCATCGAGAGAAGCAATTACTTCTGCATCTTCGTCTAAAATTTAAAAAATAAACCCATTTTAGTTTTCTCATTCCATACTTAGTTCGATACCCTAGTTCCACTCTAGCTCCTTTAGGTTATCCTTTAGACAAATCGGCTTACAAGTTTTCAGAAAAACTTTGTACCACTGGTTCAGGGATTTTTTTTTTACTTTCATCAACAGATCTTTGTTTTTGTCAAAGATACGCAAGAACTCATCATGCAGCTCCACCCTACACCCTTCTTCCACTAACTGCCCAAGATTAAGTATGTTGTTGCACAAACTCGTATAAAGTAAATTTTAGGCAGCATCTTTTGATCGCCATTCTTGCATTGCAGCAACATTTTTCCTTTGCCTCTTATTTGCACCTAGAGCCGTTGCCAAACTTGACTTTGCCCAAAATCTTCCCGTCAAGCTCATGGAATATGGAGCGATTTTTCATCATGTGATTACTTGCTCTATTGTCTAAGTAACACAAATTAGTATGATCGTGGTTACCTCCCTCCGTGCGTAGTTTAGGAACTACGTTCTCCTCGTTCAATATTATCATGACATGCACCTCTTTGGCACATAAGGAGAGAAGCAGGATCGGTTCATCGTCTTCGTAGGCTCAGGTGAGGTTTACCTCCTTGTTCGTTTTCTTGCTTCGGCAATCTGACTGTAGTGCATGTACTTATCGTAGTTGAAGCACTTTATATGGCTGCGACACTCCAACATGTAGTGATCGAATTTTTCACATTCAAAACACTTAACATGTGACAAATCGTTGATCTGTCACCACCACCTTGTCCAGCCTTGTCTCCATGTCCACCTCTGCCGCCTCGGCCACTCTGGCTACCTCGCCCGTGCCCCTGCTCGCAGCTACTTGATGAGCCACGACCATCCTTTGTCGATGGTTCCTTTGAACCTGCCTACCACCGCTTCTTGCATCTCCCTTTAACAACAACACCTGCTCATTACAGGACTGATATCCCTTCAGTAGCTCCTCATGCACCTTGAGGGAGCCTGTGATCTCCTCGATCTTCTTTGTCTCCAGATCGGTGGAGTACATGAGTGTGGTGATGACATGTACGTACTTTTCTAGTAGCATGTGAAGGTATTTCTTCACTGCCACAAATTCCTCCATCTTGTCGCCGAGAGAGATAATATGGTTGTATAGTGAAGTTAGCTTGCCGGTGAACTCGTCTACCGATCGGGTTTCTCCCATCGGAGATTCTCGAACTCGTTCAGAAATTCGAGCCACACCTCCTTCACGCTTTCGCCTTCTGCTCATGATCTTCAGGCACCACCAAGATCAACAGGTTCTGATACTAACTGTTGAAATTCTTTTATTGATCAATGCTTTGTCACTGTTTTGCCCAGAGGATGTGCCTTATTTCTTCGTGAGATCTGCTAGTCCTTACCTTGATGTGACCCTTCAGTGGGACCCGCTAGTCCCTACCCTCCGATGTGACCCACCTACTATTGATGGAACACCTCGCCTGTGCCCACGCAAAAAAGAGCATTGCCTCTGCCCTCCTTTTGTTGGAGAGGAAAGGAAACGAAAGCAAACCGAGAAACACAACGATCAAATTGATTTCTAGGAGCACCAAAACGTTGCTCCTAGTTTTGGCTTTTCATATATATTTATACTCAAAAGTTTATGGGATTAGAATCGGAATAGACTCCATCTCGGATTCCTATCAAAACTAGCAAATCTTAAAAGGGAACTAACAGAATTTACCAAAACAAGATTAAATCTATCAATTTCGCGGCAGTCTTTCAACGGACGTTGCGAGTCCTGAATCTGAAAGACATGGTTAGCTAGGACAGAAAGACAAGGTTGATGTATTAAGCATCTTGTGCGATTTGATATATCGAATTAAATCAAATGTTTTACGGACACACAATCGTGGTTTATTATTGTACTTACTACTGGTACAAAATTTAGTTATAATGTATGTTCTTTCACCAGACCACGATTTTCTGCCAAAGAGAGTAGAACACGCGTGCGCAAGTGTTCTGTGCTTTTTTATCAAACTTAATAGTTCTCCGCTTTATATCAAAATGGGTCAACCAGGGCATTTCTTCGGATAATCAAGTCAGGCTAAGATAGCTAGGATCACCGCCTTCTAAAGAATCACCGTCCAGGCATACCAGACCTGACGGCGATGGATTACCCTGACGGCCATTGTCAGGATTAACCGTCGTGATTATTTTCCTGAAGGTTAACCGTCACACATTTTGAATTTTAGCGACCATGGTACCTAAGTGCTTTTGCCTGACGCTTGGCCATCGAGGAAAAAAAATGTCTATGGTTTTCTCTATTTTTCTTATGGTTTTTAGCCGTACCTGGATCTTTGTAGTGCGGGCTTAACTTTTGATGACTCATCGTCAAAACCAAAAGTTGCTTACTATCCAGAGATACTTTGGTGAAACTAGTTGATGCCAAAATGGCATTTACACGAATGAAGTAGTTTCAGAGATGCCAAACGAACGAGGACAGAACTGGCATATAGTCATGTTGAAAGAAATTGCTGCAGATTTAAGAACAGGCAAAATAGTATTTTGCAAACATGCAGAAATGGAACCGGTTCTAGCCTAGGCATGCTAAGGTATGAACAGCCAAATGAAACATTTGTGCCCGTACTTCCTAGTCCCTGGCGCACACTTAGGCCTATAACTTACTAGCACTATTCAACTGGATTAATTGTTCGTTGCTTATCTAAAAAAATATTCTCCATACTGCAACTGATTTGAACATTCCAGAAAAGGCAAACCATTTCTGCTTAAGAACTCAGAAAGTCGGAAGACGTCTCTTCATCTTGTTGCTCCACTACTCACTCCCAGCGAAAAAATTTCGGCGAAATTTCACCGCTTACCGGCGGTAACCGGGCTTATCGGTGGGGGCCGGTAGAACTACAAACCGGCCCTGAAATTTTTGGTTTGGATGAATTTTATCCAAAAAATTGAATTTGTTTGAATTTTGTTCCAATTTGTTTTTTTAAAAAAATAAAATCTGAAAATTTCAAATTTAAAATCCAAAATTGGCCGAATTTTTCGCTTACCGCCTCCGATTTTTTTTTTTTTTTGCAACCGGTGGGGAAAACCCTGCTTACTCCACATGAGTTCTTCATATTTGTCACAGCCTATCCATGCAGTACTGGTAAGAAATCTTTTGCTATATATCTATGTGTCAGTTACCATGGACACAATCTTCAGTATTCTTTTCCCCTAATGCTTGTTGCATGAGATCAACTTGGTTAGCATTCACCAATACTTATTGCATGAGAGATGAAACTAAGGAATGCAGTTTACATCTCACACACCTTTTTCTCCCTCAACCTTGTGAAGCCCATTTTAAAACTGATTTGGAGAAAAAAGCAAACAATTGAAGCCATCATACTTATGGCAATTCAACATTTGCATTATATATACAGTTGCATGCCAAACACTTCTTGTTTTCAGTAGCTGTATGCCTCCAAAATAATGAGATTTCGGATGTACAAGAGGAGTGACAATGAGACTTTGGAGGAAACCAAAACTATTCACATCCGCCATCGTGTAAGCATGTGCCTGCACTGCATGTAGAGCTTCGCCTGTCCACGACACCTTGTAATTTGAAACCACGAGAAGCTTGTTCGGAAAGCGTGGGCTACGGAGCTGTTGGCGACGGGCAAACATGGCGACAAAAGGCATTTCGGAAAGCGTGGGCTACCGTCTGCGCCTCTTCTAAAACGGGCACTATGCTGATCCCTAAGGAGAAAACATATCTCCTTGAAGAAATTACATTCCGAGGACAGTGCAAATCAAGGGTTACATCCAAGCTGATCTGGTGGCAGAATTCGTGAAGAATAGGGAAGCATCTCAAATGAACAGAATCTTCAACAGCACTGTTGGTCTACAAATGCAATCATCTCAGGGTGGAGAATGTAAGACTGCTGAATAGCCAGCAGATGCACATGTTTTTTTTAAAACAAGGTAGAAAGTTAATAACCAGTTTTACAGGCCAGAAAAAAACAACAACCAGAAACAGGCTGGGGTAACTAGCTTACAACCCAGGCATACAATCACATAGAACTAACCGACAACTCCCAAAGTCTAAAGTTTCCCGACACCCATAGAGATCAAACTAAAAACAAGAAAGAAAAAGGACTTAACATCTCGATCTGCCTTGTAACACAAAAACCTTCAGCCAATCCTCAACCATCTCCAATAATTCAGCTAACTTCCTTCGATCAGCTTCTGTGAGAAGGATTTGCCACCGCTGTAAACAAGATACAAATTTGAATATAACTTCACTCGGATGTTTAGAAAAAATCCTCTCAATCGCCCTTTTGTTCCTTACAGTCTAGAAAGTCCAGGCCAAAGCTGCAAAACTAAATAAACCAATGTGAGTCATTAGCACCCCTCTTGTCTAGTCATCTCAAATGAAGGTCATCAAGAGAATCTGGAACACTTTTCCAGAGGAGAATCTCTTTGATACAAAGCCAAGCAAATTTTATCAAAACACAACAAAAAAACACATGCTTAGTATCCTCTGCCACCCCCACATAAGATGCCGTTAGCGTCCCCTTTCCACCCTCTCAACCTGAGTTGGTCTACCGTCTGAATTCTCTCTTGGTAAGTCTGCCACAAAAACAAAATTCACTTTAAAGGGAATTCTGCTACTCCATAGCTTTTTTAAGCTTTCTACTAGTAATTCCACCATAAGCCAAATGCTTGTATAGAGACTTGACCGAAAACTGACCAGACTTTTTAAGACACCACCTTATCCTATCTCTGTCCTCCTCAAGGACCACCCCATCCAAAATTTGTTTCAGGTCCTCTCACTGAAGTTTCTCCCATGCCCTAAAATTTCTGACAAAGTTAACATTCCAAGTTCCATTCTCCAAGCACTTAGCTACACTAATATCAGGATCCCCACAAATCTTAAAAAGCCTAGCAAACCTGATTTTCAAAGAGCAGTGATCTATCCAAACATCTTTCTAGAAAGAGATAGAATTGCCATCCCCTAAAACATGATTTACACCCAGTTGAATAAATGTTTCACTTTATAGAGACTTTTTCCAAAAACTGGGATCCTTTAACAATCTTGGAACCTCTAATATCACCTTTAGAAAAATACTTGGCCTTTAGAATTCTAAACCAAAGTTTCCCCTTAGCCTGGTCAATCCTCCAAAACCACTTGCTCAACAAACAATCATTGAAAAGCCTGGTATTAATTAATTACCCCTAAACCTCAAAGCAGATGCACATGTCGGTTGAAGATTGCAAAGACGTGACATTGAAGCACACCACACATAACAACCAATGTGCCTGGTGATAGTCCCAACATGCAATTCATCTTTTACTTTGTTTGTTCTTTTTCCAATTCTTTTCACAGTTCAATCAAATCTTATACGGAGACACATGCGTCCGAGCTTTATTACCTAGTGCGCTTAATATTTGTATAAATCATAAGTGTAAGTGTGTAACGTATGTTCTTTCACCATACCACAATTTTCTACCGAAGAGAGTAGAAGAGGAGAAGTAAAGCGTAGCCAAGGCAAGTACGGGTTGACATTGCTTACGGTTCGTTTTGCCAAACTGAATTTCCTGCCTGTCTTTATGTTTCTATTTTCAATTCTTGGCGTGTAAATCAAGTCATTATCCAAGCATGATAATGTTGGAATTCCTTCTGTTACAGGCTTACAGCAGCACATTGAGGTTCGTTTGGTTAGGCCAAAAGCATACTATCTTCCTGGAGCGCTGCCCTTCAAAGCAGATGCCCGTTTGGATGAAGGGGATCGGATCAAATCCCTTGGGAAGCTAAGTCCGACTGCTACGATCTATTGTGCCTCTAGATAGGGTTAGAAAAATAGCTCAAGACTCGTGAGCTGGCTCAAACGCCAAAAGCATACTATCTTCCTGGAGCGCTGCCCTTCAAAGCAGATGCCCGTTTGGATGAAGGGGATCGAATCAAATCCCTAGGGAAGCTAAGTCCGACTGCTACGATCTATTGTGCCTCTAGATAGGGCTAAAAAAATAGCTTGAGACTCGCGAGCTGGCTCAAACACCAAAAGCATACTATCTTCCTAGAGCGCTGCCCTTCAAAGCAGATGCCCGTTTAGATGAAGGGGATCGATCAAATCCCTCGGGAAGCTAAGTCCAACTGCTACGATCTATTGTGCCTCTGGATAGGGCTAGAAAAGTAGCTCGAGGCTCGTGAGGTAGCTCGGCTCAAGCTCATGAATTTTTGAACCGAGCTGGCTCGAGCTCGTGAATTTTTGAACCGAGCCGAGCCCCATGTTTAGCTCAGGAAAAAATCGAGCCAAACTCGAGCCGCTCACGAGCCAGTTTGGTTTGTGACTTGTTGACTATGTTGCACACAAAGCCCTACCCAGCCCAGCCAGCCACTAACCTAATCCCTAACCCTACACTCCCCAATTCCCCATCCATCCCAAATAGGGATTCCCGACCCCCAATTCCCCTCCCATCAATCCCGATCCCCTTCCTCTCCCGCCCCGTCCTCCCCCTGGCCGCGTGCTAGGTACCCAGCCTCCTCAACCCGATCCATCCTTTATGGTTCCTTTTGTCAGGACCCGGGATTAACACTCCCAAATCCTCTGTGCATAACTGAACTAGTCCCATGATCAGTAGCTAGTTCACACAGTAACAAACATGGTAACAAATTCATATCACAACTTTATTAATAATCAACAGAGTTTATTACAAAAGAGGCTTACAAGCCAATAATAAAGAACACAGCGGAAGACGAAGAAGAAGTAGCAGGGTCCAGCAATCTGCCACAGGCAATCGACTGGGGTAGCGGCCTAGTCGTCGAGATCCACACCGGTAGCAAAAGACCTTCTCCGCTGAAATTTGTTTGCATAAATCAAGTATGAGCACAACTTCCGTGCTTGCAAGTTACACCCGTCAAATAACAGAATGACATGCATACATGGATGTAACAAAGGATGGCTCATTGGTTATTTGCATAAAACAGCATTTTCTTTAAATACTTATACTAAGTTCCAAAGCAGTTATCCTATAACTACAAATCATTTTATAAATTATCAGTTTTATAGTCAGATAACATTCACACAAGAATGGTGAAGGATACCCTCCTATCAATTCTCAGTTTTGTAGAAGTCTTTTTCAAACAAAACCAAAGTCTAACTTTGAGCAGTTCTGCTAGCATGTCCATGACCGTGGACACGGCTATTCGAATAGTTTTACACTCTGCAGAGGTTGTACAACTTTACCCACAAGACACGACTTCTCTAGTTTGTTTGGCATCCGTCGATACCACCGCTCACTACCTTAGGTAAGCAGTCTAGAGCATGTGTCAAGGCCTTTACAATGCGTCATTCCACCGTAGTTACCCCTCGCTAAGGTTTCGCCACCCCCTTTGGAATAAATACCTCCGGGTTCGGGCCCCCTCTTGCGCTAGGTGGGACTAACATAAGTCGTAACATGACCACCCAATGCATTTGTAGGGAACGACCACGGTGGAACATTGCAGATTAATTAGCCAGGTCCTACTCCCCACACTGAGGACATGTGGTGGTACGGTATGGCTTAGCATCATACACTCGAAGACCGGTCCTTAACTGACTTGGGCAACTTTCCAACAAAACCCATGGGCCTCAACCATACCCGATTGAGCCCGTGCATGAACATGCACCCACCAAACTTCCATTATGCCCAAGTCCAAACCCATTTTCATTTTATTTTCCAAGTAAAGGCATTTTATAAACTTTCTATGGCAAAACAAATACCATAGACCTAATTTAAATCAAATTTGAAAGATTTGGCTAAAAAACTTCCCAAATACAAGATTTGATCTAAGCATTGGCTAAGCATATGATTAATTTTAGTATCATTTTGTCTAATGGTGACAAGGTATTCACGTTCAATATTCAAATTGGCTATACAAGGAAAATTGGAATAGCTGGACATTTAAAACAGGGAATTAAAATAATTGTATAAACATATGCATGCAGTAATAATTTAAAACAGAATATAAATAATTTGAAATAATGGGATCAATATGATCAAGGGTATAACTTGCCTTGCTTGATTACTCGTTGTTCTCAAACGATGTTGAAATCCGATCGTCCGAAGTCGTCGAAATCTATACGCGTAAACGAGCTAAATTCAAATAACACTCAAATAAAATCCAAATAAAATCCAAAAATTATAAAATAAATACTGGACAGAAGGTATCAACTTTATATGAATATAGGAATTTGAATCGACAGAATCGGAGTTCGTATGAGGGAGAACGAAATTGTAGAAAACGACATGCATGCATAAAGCACTATTCATGCATGGCACTGTAGCTTGCATGCAACGTGAACAAACAGTGCATGGAGAAATGGCGATGCCGGGCGAGAGGAAAGGACAGGCGTCAGGTGAACTACAAAAATGGAATCCCGGGAGCAAGACGGACCCACTGGTGGTGGTCGTGTCGCCGGCGAAGGTCCGGTGCGGCGGCGACGTGCAAAATAGTGTCGGATGAATAGTAGTATCGGTGAGCCAGGGTGTTTTGGAGAAAAGAAAAGGAGCACCGCGTAGAATGTTGTGAGGCGAAGCCAACGGTGTGGACGATGTTGCTAGGGGATCAAAAACGGCACCGAAAATGACGATAGAAGGTGGTTCGGCCGCTCGCGCAAAACTTTTGCTTGAGACGAGATAGAGGGGCGAATTCTAGGGATATGAAGAGGACGCCGAGGGGCACGCCGCGACATGGTCGGATCGGGAAATGAGTGACCGAGGAGAGAGAACGGAGGAGGGATGATTAATGGATCAAATAAATGATAGAAAATAAATAAAATCTAAAAATTACGAAATAAATACTAAAAATAGTAGATGAATTTAGATGAATTTAGGAGGAAGAATCAACGGATTTGGACTTTGCATGCGAGAGAACGAATTTTTGAAAGGAATTAAATGGACATGTGGATTATCTAGTAGTTCACTGCATCATGCTTCTTCAACCCACAAACAGAGAAAATGAAAGAAAAACAAAAATGGCAGCACCGGCCAAAGGAAGAGAAAGGGTGACCAGCGAATGACAAAAATGGATTGCTCACCTTGTGACGAGGCCGTAGGAGGTGGCGGTGCGGCAAACGGTGATCGATGACGGCGGCGGCGGCCATGGAGGCGCACGGTGGTGCACGGGGGCGGCGGCGCTCCGGCGAGGAGGGAGGGTGCACCGTGTAGAGCACGACATCGCGATTCCGGAGAAGGTGACGAAGGCGGAGGAGCTCCACTGTAGGCGACGCTAGAGGCGACGGAACGACGATCGGCCGACGTCCGAAAACCATCGACTGTGGAGAGGAGAAAGGGAGGGAGGAGCTGAGATTTCAGGGGATGGATGAGATGAGAGATGCACACCGGTGCTGCTATTTTTAGGGCGAGGGCGGCGATGGGGCTTCGTGCGGCGCAAGAAGCTTTGAACGGGCAGCGGCGGAGTCAGCAGAATTGGAGTGATTAAGGAAAGAATTGATGGCCGGTAATGGAGGAGGTGATGACCGGGGGTTTGAATGCCATCAATTTCGGGAGGAAAGGTGGAGGGAATCACGGGTTTTCAAAAGCTTCCCAAGGCCTCTAATGGAGGTGTGCTTGCTGCCATGTTCTCTGGAGAAGAAAACGGTTGGGAAAGAAGGAGAGAGAAAGGAGAGCATAAAAGAAAAAAAGAGAGAATAATTACTAATTGAAAGCAAAGATGGAAAGTGGCAACTCATGCATTAGAGCTTTGGGCGTGCTTGGGCTGGAGCAACCCATGGATGGGTGGTGATTGAATGGGAATCTGATTTATCTTTTTTTAAAATTTTCGAAATTACAGAAAACTCAGTAAATCAAACATTTTTAGAACATAGCAAATTGACTTCAAAAATTCTATAAAAATTCACAAAAATACCTTAAATTATTTTGAACTTAATAAAAATAATTCCAACCTAAAGTTGGCCTTTATTTTTGAACAGTAATTATTTTTATTTTAAAATAAATAGTAAAAAGCTTTTAAAAATTCCAGAAATTACTTAGAATTTTATTTTTCACTTTAGATCTAATAAAAACTCTTAAAACTAAATAAATTTTATTTTTGACTTTTAAAATCTTGGAAATTCAAGAAAACCAAGAAAACACTATTGAAACTCAAAAATTCAATAAAAAATAACTTTATTAATTTTTATTTTGGTAACCGCACTTTGGGATGTTACACCTTTCCTTTCCTTGGGTTTCTTCGACCGCACGGGTTTCTTATTCTTGTTTTTCTGGTCTCTTGGCCCATCCATTCCTTCTAGTGCCCGCCGATTCCGCTTACCCGGAGGTGGAGGACTGGAGGTCGTCGAGGATGACACCGTGGTCTGCTCCCTGGTTGTCCCCGTCGGTGGGGAGGAGCTTACTTGGTGTGAGATTAGGCGCGGCGCGACAATCTGGAACCTAAGGCTGAGGTACCTGTGGTTCATTCCCTATGGTGTTGCGATTTCGTGGAGTGCGCATTGTAGAAAAGGCGCTGTTTTTGTGTGGTTTTACGGTCCTATTTTGGTGTCGTGCTGTGTTAGATTGGGTATATTGTTGATGGTTGTTTGTTCTTGTGATACAAGTGTGAATGTGTGATAAAATGTAAATAAATGTAGGACTCGATTGGACATAGGGGGTTTGAATTTTGATCGCCAATTTTCCATGCCGACAGGGAGGCAGAAGGGGGCAATTTTGTTGTTTATCTGATTAGAAGTGTTAGCTCGATTTCGAGCTGAGCCGAGCCTCCTCCTAGCTCCTTTCAAAAACGAGCCGAGCCTACTGTTAATCTGAGTTTGGGCGAGCTTGCTCGAGTCAGCTCGGCTCGTTTCTACCCTACCTTTGGTATGCATGGTTAATGCATGATGCCTCTCAGATAGTCAGATGTCTCCTGGTTGGACTCGTATAGGCTTTGCCGTTCAGTATTCTACCTCGGTGTCTGTGTGCTAGTGGTGGGTCTACGAGCTAGCCATGGTCTACGAGAAAGGACTAGCGCCCATACTTCCCATAGTAGGCTTTCAACTGCAGTCCAATCTCACTCGTTCGACGAGATGCAACAAAAAATTCATGAAAATCAACAATAAGTTACTCGGTTTGCAACAAAAATTCGCCTCACGTGTAACAAACACAAAACACAACCCAAAAAATTACAACAAATAGGAATTATTTGTGCAATAATACAAGAAAACTACCACAACAAAAATAAGATGTTGCAATAAACACAAAAACACAGCCAAAAATTGCAAAAAAAGGAATTATTTGTGCAACAATACAAGAAAACTTCCCCCAAAAAAGATGTTGTTTGCACTGGAACACTTGCAATTAATATTTTAGAAAAGGTATTGCAACATGGAAAAGACTTGCCACAACAACTCGATTTACTTGTTGCAACACTTCGGACGAGCACGAAGGAGGCGACATCCGACCAAATTCAACACCTTGTCACTAGCAGGCACGGGAAATGGCGATGCTGCGCTCAGCTGCGGTGACACTCGTGTAGGTAGCACCCGCTGGTGGCGACATTTGATCTGGTGGCAGCGAGACTGGCGCACACTACTACCCTTATTGTGGGCCACGCCGTTGACCCTATCCGACGAGGAAGGCGCCAGGAGGGGAGGCTACAATAGTGGCGGGTTGTGGGATGGTGAGGACACACAGCGGTGGTGGAGCTCGACTTTTGAGGGAGAGGTCGTGGTGCTCGTTGGACTAGTACTGACCGCGTAGAAGAAATAGCAGATACCAGGAGCACGCAACACAGCTACAAAGGTGGCTCACAACACAATCGCTCATGCTTGACTGGTATCAACGGTGGAGCGGCTAGCCAGAGCTCGCTTGAGCGGACGGCGTGTACAATGGTGACATAGTATGACCCTTAACATGACGATCTCCATCATCATACTTCCTATCCTCAGACCACCATGCTTGATGTCTCCGACCGCGTTCATCTACTAAGCATTTACTTCTAAAAGCTAGTAATGAATTACATAGGATAATATCAAGCATCACATGTCGGTACGTAGACCGTTATACAATAATATGTAGCTTGATGGCTATCTCACAGCATGACACGTAGGCCACGAAAAATCTATTCATGCATCACATACACAATAGGCCATACTATTCACATTAAACCCTACAAAAACGAGTTATACATAGAATCCAATTCTATCGGGCGACATGAACACATACTACCTATAACGCGCGGTACGATTACCTAACACGGCGGTCCCGCTAGCCGGTTAGCGGTGGGGTTCGAAGGGGCAGCGCTCTCGGAAAATTTTTCCGGGACATGAATCTTATTTACATAACTGAGCCTTAGAAATCATTGGATTAATCATATTAACTTTATTCCGAACCAATCTGATCACTGCCTTGATACGACCACACACTGCGGCATACTCCGATGGCGGAATTATGACCGGTAGGAGTATCATGCAATGTAGTTGAAAACAAGTCGAGTAAATCGTCTGGTGCTCTTAACTTGTACCTTATCGAAAAACTCATCTACTATCACCGAACACTGATCGATCCTATCGACCAGTGCCTAGATCGTTCCATCCATATGAATCGATCTAGGTCATGAGACCAAACTAGTGATAGATTCAATCTACTACTACCATATATCCAGTATATGCGACCGATCTAGATCAAAAACTATGCAACCTAGCTCTGATACCACTGAAGGGATACGGGTAGGCTACGATAGCAACAATTCAAAAATTATACTGCGTAAACTAGGAAGCTAAACAAGTAAATGATCATAGATCGTTACCACCAGACGTGCAGTGCAGCGTAAGAAGAGTCGAGCAGCCTGGTCCAATGAAGAGCACGTTGATGTAGTGGTCGTAGTCGATCATCCAGCGCCCCCGTGAGTTGATCGTCTCCTCTAGCAACCTCTGAAGTTCCTTGTGAAGATTGTGGATCGTCCTCAAGCGCAACAGCAACCGCAGTAGCGCCTCTGTGGTATTCACACGTCCATGGAAGGAATAACCAGACGTCGGTGTGCTAGCACCAAGTCGCATGGCGAGGCTCTCTCGGGAAGATGGCGGCTAGGGTTTCGGTGGAGCAACTCACTTCTCTCGCATGTCCCCAATAACCTCAAGCATCTTCTTATATAGTGCCCATGACATATTCTATCCGAACACGTTTTGTTCCAACCCGTTAAGTGTGTGACCCGTTAGGTTTATGCGTAGTTGGTTGTGACTTTTTACGACTAGGTTTCGCCCACTCTGTGATTACGTTCGACCAGTCTACGACCAGCTCGTATCTCCATACAACTAGTCTATAACTAATTGAACTAAGCGACCTACTCATGTATTCTCCCTTTGCCTAACGCTATCTAGTTTTGAACTCCAAATGAGATATATGTCATCCATGATCTGTCCAATACTTTCTCGACCGAGTGTTGTATAACCTCATGTGGTTGAATTCTTTGACCACCAGTGACATAGCCATGCATTTTCTTTATCCGACCACTTCGAGGGGCCCAGAGATATCTTTCCTGTTATATTAGGAGGGGCAAATCCCATATCCGATCAGTCACATCCCTCCGCATGTTTCATAGCATACCCGAAAGATACCTTTATAACTACCCAGTTACGAGTAGCGTTTGGCAACCCCTAAGAGTGTTATTACATATATAGGGAACCATGCTGATCTCAGGTCTAAGGATTATACATCATCATTGCTTGAGACCAACTAATGACACATATAATCATAACAATCTCAATAGTGTATCAAGGTGGGTCTATCCAACCCCATGTTCTCTAACATGTGTTCACATCATTGATTCGATATCTCTATATCCATGACCGGTGAAACATGGTCATCAATCAATACATGCGCTGGTCGTAGGGTCATTGGTGTTCCGACCAGTGACATCCGACCAGGGATACAATTTAGAACGATATCATATATGTTAAAGAGCTTCACCAACAAGTCACATACTTGTTAATCATTATAACCAATGATACATTTAAGGAACATAATAACATTTATTCAATAACTCATAAACATAAACGTGATACAATCATTTCTATGATTGCCTCTAAGACATATCACCAACACCATGCACAAGATTGGACGGTAGTACCGAAATGCATTGATGCATGGACCAAAGGCGAAGAATGCTCGTTGTTGTACCCTCTTATTGGCCCACTTCGAATGCGTGGCATCTTGAATGTCGATATAAGTGCCGGGATTCCTGTCTTGTATGACTCGGAGCTGCCCGGGGAGGTTGTGGTAGGAATCCTCAAACGTGCGAACCTTAATTCCAATGCCTTCTATTTTGCCCTAGAAGTCTTGACATAACTAATTGTGTACTGGAACCTTGCCTCAATCGCCCGAATAATGGATCGTGGCTCAAAATCTAAATTATCCATGATCTCACCGTACATGAGGTTGGCGATGAAGCCTGATGACATGTTTCGGTGGGACTGCAGTGACTCAGAAACGACGCATGTGTGAGGGACCACTATAGAGCACTTCAAGATGTGTCCCACTTAGACTGAAATACGTGCACACGCCAAGGGCATCCCTCTATGCCGCACTTCACGTCGTAGTATTTTGGGGGTAGACTTGACAACTGTGAATGTGCGCCACACCGATAAGACCCATAATTTGACAGCCTTTTGCACAACCACCTTGTACTTGTACATAGCTCCTTGCCTGACCTCGCTCTGGTCGTACTCCTACGGCACACGGTAGCCTTCGTTGACGATGAGGTTATCGAACTGGTATGTGTTTCACTCGGATGGAACCGCCTGCTGGTCCAAATAATCCTTGTCGTCGGAACCTTCATCTTCTGACAATGCCATGTAGTCCCGGTCTTCGAGATCCACCCTTTGCACTACGGCTTCCACCTCCTCACCCTCGTCAGCAAGACAACTAGCTTGCCTGACCGAAGGAGCTACTTTTGTAGGGTCTTCATCAACAGCATAAGCAACTCCTGGAGCTTCAGCCATTGTGGGTCCCGTGCTGTGGTTGGAGCCCCCGACTTCTTCTTCGGTGTCAGCACCTCCTTCTTGTTTAGCTGCGGATGGAGGAGTGGGCTTAGCATATGCCTGGGCTAAAAGGACCAATTTCCACCCTCCCTCCCTCGCCATGCGTGCATATGACTACCATGAATTTGTTCACTTGAGCTGCACTAACTCCCAATATGTGGGTTGTGCTGTCCAGTGAGCAAAGCAACTCAATCTCAGATCGTACACATCACAGTCCACTTGGATTGTGTGGAACAACCACCGCATCATAGTGCCCCATGTACGCTGCTCTAGTCTTTGTAGTGGCACGTTCGCCGATTGGAAATAACACAAATCAATCCCATCGGGACCCTCCATAATAGTCCTCTGACCGTAGTAAATTTTGAAATTGACGACGTCAGACATATTTGATGCATTGCACCATAAAGAACTTTTTTACGATTAATCACATATAAAAAACTGGACTATCCACCGAAAAGTATTATGTAAAATATACTGCACTACGTAACCGTACATCTAAAATTATGTAATCCATTTGGTTTAAAAAATTACCTAAAAGGTGGGTAACCGGACGGGTAGCGCTTCGCTAGCTTCTGTACTCCCCTCTACTCCTCTCTCTTCCTTCTTCTCTTTTTTTAATAAAAATAAGACATGTGCCGAATTTTATGATTTCAAGAGGTTTTTATTTGGTCCAGCTAAACCGGCGACATGGAGCTGAACCGGCGATAGGGGGCCAACAGAGTCCCTATCGCCAATTGAAATGGCAACAGGACCTATTTTTGTAATTTTTTGGGACGGTTATTTATTTTTGTAATTATTTTTAAAAATAATATTATTTAAAAATCGCAGCAGAAAGGGTTCAACGAACGCGCCGCGCGGTGGCAATGCGATCGAACGATTCGGGAAGCAGCCACTGATCAAACGATGATCGAACGGTTCTTGTTCACGCCATGGCAAGACGATCAAATGGCTCTGGAAGCACACGATGCCCCAACGACGATCGCACGGACCGGATGCAGACAGCGCAGCGCGGCTGAAAAGACTTGGCAATGAATGAGCTCGGCACGTCACTGCGCCTCACCTGGTCTTCGGCTGGCAGTGGACTGGGTTGAGCGAAAGGCACGCGCGGTGGCAAGACGATCGGACGGCTTAGGAACCAGGCCACGATCGATCGACGATGCAAGACGATCGAGCGACCCGAGAAGCAGACGATGATGCAGCGATGATTGCACCGACCGGAACCAAACGACGAATTGTTGCCTTGCAGCCGACATGGACGCGCTCGTTGAGCTGCGATTCTAGGTGCTACAATAAGGTTAGTATACTGCTAGGACACTGTGTCAAAGGCCTGGTGATGTCCAGCTTGATGAGAATAGTCGGCCTCCTTTTCTTGATTTGCTTGGGTCCGTTTGGTTGGTGGAACGAGGCTAAACGGGATGGTTCCATTCAAGTGGATGGGGCGATCCTAAATGGAACGATACCATCACTGTGTTTGGTTAATTGGATGAAACGATACAATGTTTTGTTTGGTTGGTTGTATGAACAGTCCCAATCAATCCAGCGCCCCAATCAATTCTCTGCTCTCTCTCCCCTGTGTCACCCTATGGCGGTGAATCCATGGCCGAGAAGCTCCTGACGAGCCCTGCGCACCTGGCGCTGACGACCTGGCTACCGCCGCCGCCGCCCTCCTTGCCGCCTAGTGCCGCCGCCTACACTCTGGGGTCCCCACCCCGACCGCCCCTGCTCGCTCACCTTCACCGACACCGGCCGCCTCGTTGCGGACTCCTGGGATTTTCTCTTCAACCCTATCCACAAAGCCTACTTCGCCGCCGCTAACGCGGCTATGCTCGCCGCAGCTCGCGCACCCATCGCTCCCTCTCTAGAGAAGTAGCGGTAGCTGCTGCTGTAACACCCCAGTCCAGAAGGGACCCAGAATGCTACTAACTAGACAATCTTAATAAATTTCGTGAAACCTCCATTGTAAAGTTAATTACACGAAGGTTCCAACACACGATTAATCAAATATTAACTAAAACTTTCATCCAAAGACATCAAAAGATAATCAAAGACATGCTAAGTATTTAACATGACTAGAGAGATCACGGTTACACTACTCATCATTATTACATTTAATCCATTGCATGAGACAAAACATAATAATCTTTGCATTTACTAAAATCAATCACGTTCAAGATCATTCATCTTTATTTAGTTCATGTGGCATGTGTGTGACTAGCATCTACTTCCCCATGCATGTCGTTCTTGGCTCGGTACCTAAAACAACAATAAAAGCAAGAGTGAGTCCATAGACTCAGCAAGTACATAAAGAAACCATAACATCAGCATCCACGTAAAGGAGATCAACAATAGAACATCTCATATGCAAATGCAATGCTCAAGGATCCTTTATCTTTAACTTTCTGTGTGCATTACACCGGTAATGCAGAGTATGCAACCGTCGCCACATACCCATGTCTGTGCGCGCACGCACAGGGACCAATTGCCCGTTACTCCGCAAGTAAGGGGGACCTCAAGCCCACACTCCACGAGTGAGGGGATCTCGGGCCCGTCACATTCATGACGGGAATCTCAAGAAACATGCTTGGTCACCGCGACCAAGCCACAACATGTTCTCAATATGCATATGCTCATCTCTTATTCATCATCAATCTTATCAAAAGACAACAACATTGTACCACAGTAAAGCATAAGCATAATTTGAGCAATCACCATACTTAAACAATCATCTAGTAAACTATCTTGCTATGCAACCTTATATCAAAAAGCACACAGACATAGCTAATCAATCACACCCATTTAACAAACAATGCACTTGCCTCAACCGTGCGAAGGTGGATGTCGAGGATAAGGTACTGCTCCCGGAGCCAAACCCACACCTGGACATACAATTGAGACATGCTAAGGCTACCATATAAGTCTAATAACAAAACCATAAACACAAAATGAGCACATCGTCCACTAAACGCGATCCCCAACTCTTATTGCTAGCTGTCAGTTTTCTTTTCCAGAGAACAGCCCCCATCGAAAAATCATAACTAAATGTACAGAAATCCAAATGGATTGATCTTGGACAATCTGAAAAGGTTATTGAATTCCCCTTCTAAACCTAGTTGGTGAGGTTCTCTGATTCGGTCCTTTACTAGCCCTACCAAACCAAACAACAGAGTATCAATTCTCGCGTCGGGTCTCTGGACAGCAACGATGAAATTATCATAACTTTCTCTACGTTCGTCGTAATTTCATGATCTTTAGTTTTCCTGAAATCTGGAAGGATTATCTACATTTTTCATTATGGTGAGCCCCTCTGATGTTTCCTCTAAATACACGCTTAAGTCGAAACACTAAAACCTGTCAGACCAACCACCATTCCACAGCACAGACTCCCTAAGAAAAATCATAACTTTTGCTACAAAGGTCCAAATGATGTGATTCTTGTCGGCAATGAAAGGTAACGAGATAACCTACAACTCTCTAGGAGATCCCAAGTTCTAATTCGGCACTTAACAATTTCTTATTTATTAAACAAGATGACTGCAGATTCTCGTCAGGATTCTGGACAGTAAACACTAAAAATAACATAACTTTTAACTCGAATGTCGGAATCCGGTGTTCTTGGCGGCCGCTGAAAGCTAAGAACAATATCCACACTTCTCTAGGAGACGGGATTCACAAATTATGCTTCTAAGGATCCGAAAATTGCCGCGCACTAAACTGGACAGAAAAGCAATCTAGCAGCAAAATTAAACGATCTGCTAAATGAAACCGTAAACGCATCTAAAACCAAAAGAACAGCGAAGAAACCTCTTTGTTGCCCTTGAAGATCGCAGGAGGAGCTGCCGAGGAGGTGGCTCAACCCAGGAAGAGGGGAGGAGAGGCTGCGCAAGGGAGAGGGGAGGAGGAGGGGCGGCGCAAGAGGGGAGAAGGGGGAAGTGGCGGCCAAGGGGAGGGTTGGAGGCGCCCTAGGGTTTGCCCCCCATATGGCCGGCCACCACCCCCACCAATGGGCTGAATTCAAGTGGGCTTGAAGCCTTGGCCCAGGTTGTCCAACCTTTACAGAAAACCCCCCTCAAACTGCTGCTAATTGTATTTTCTAATTGGTCATTTTCCCTCTTTTAATTATTCTCACCAAAACTAGATTTGGGGTATTACAGCTGCATCCACTACCGCCTCCACAGCAAGCCTCGCCACCGGCTCCCCAGCCACGGCAGGTGGCTTCTGCGACACGGTAGCAGGAGGCTTCCTCGATCTGTGTGAGAGTGAGCTGGGAGAGAGCAAGTGCCTGGAAGGGAGCGGAAGGGAGAAGGGGCCGACAGCTCTGCAGACGGGTGATGCCTGGGAGGGAGCGGAGCACGCTGGGGAAGGAGGCTGGGACGGCGGCGTGGCTCGCCAGGGAAGGAGGCCAATGTAATACTCCGAAAGTGTGAGAAGTCAAGAATCGGATTAATAAAAATTAATCGGTAGAGAATTATTTAATCGGGGAAGAATTTTATTTTCAGAATTCGTCAAATCAAGTTGACAGAGGGGTTTTTCCGCTTGTTCACATCCAATTGGGCCTGGCCTTGGCCCATCAAGCCTTCTTGTGGCCGGCCAAGGGGAGGTGCCACCTCCCAAACCCTAGCCGCCCCTTCCCTTTCCCCTCCTCCCACATGCACCGCCTCCCTGCTCCCTTGCGCCTCCTTGTCCAAGCTGCTCCTTGCGCCTCCTCAGCCCAGGTGCTGCTCCCTGCGCCTCCTGCTTAGGCCGCGCCATTGCGCAAGAAGAAGAAAGAGAGGAAGAGAAGAAGGAGAAGAAGGAGAAGAAGATCTTGCGTGGGGTTTGATTCAGCAAGTTCTAGCGGTTCTACAAGGGTAACGAGATGCCTTCCCCGCTGTTTGATCCTTAGTAGATGCGAAACCGATTAGAATTGTTGGTTAATTGATGGGCTGCAGAAGATTCGATTCTGTCCAGTACCTTGCGTGGGGATTTTCGTGTATTTAGAGGCTGAATTTTAAGTTTCCATCTCCTAGAGTTATGTGGGTTATGTCATTATCTTTCAGTAGTCGTGAAGATCACTCGATTCCGAGGTCTGAGTCAAAAGTTATGGTCGATTTAGTATCTGCTGCCAGAAATCTGACGAGAATAATCTGTCTGGTTATTTCCTAAAATATGAAAGGGAATTTTGTAGAATCTGAAAGTTCACCCAACTAGGTTATTGTAGGTAATTTGATAACCTTTTCAGATTGATAAAGAACGATCAATTTGGAGTTACCTATTAAAAGTTATGGTCATTTTAGTTTTGCTGTTCGATTGTGTAGGCAGTTTCTGTACTGAAAGTTCAGACAATGGTTAGCCTAATATTTTGGCCGAATTGGTTTATCGTGTCAACTAGAGTATTGTAGATTATTCAGTTAAAAATCTACAGAAATTGGGTTTACCTCTTTTTGACTTCCAGTTCATGAGTTATGTCATTTACCGTGCTGCTGTCCAGAATCAGTATATGGCAGGAAACGTTATTTTTTTCGGTTTCAGCTTTGTAAACTCGTTTTGAGTCGTCAAGTAAGCGATGTAGAATGCCGATTAGTAGCGCTGGGTATATTATGTCCTTATTGGTATTATTTTACTTGTTTAGGAAGTGAAGCCTCAGGTTTAGGAGTATCAGCTTTGCCGGCTAACGCGTCGCATCGTGGAAGGCAAGTAAATGTAGCGGTTGTGCTACGGTTTAACCCGTTTTTCTTACTATTTGCACTATGCATGATTGACGTAATGTTAAATGATATGCCATGGTTACATGTTTTCCAAGTAAGAATGTGGTAGCAAGATATTAATCAATTGCTATGTTTGGATGAGTTTGGGTAGTATCGTGGTAATTCGCTTAATGAGCCAATGCGAATATGAAAATAAACTCAAGGTGGACATGTTGTTAATTCCTTGTGGTTATTTTCATGATGATCATGTGGTGGTCTATGTGATAGAGTTCCATCTATATCGATTGATTTTGATCTTGGTGAATCAGGTGTGGGTTATGTGGTAATGGTCTTATGACACGATGGTATTGTGCTTAATGAGACACATGTGGATGATGAGAAAATATTCATGATGAGTATGTTGTTGACCTTCGTGGTTAAATTCTTGTGGTTTATGATTATCATATCATTCATGACATATCATGACATTTGCATTGTGGATGTCGCCGCTTATAGCCGCGATCAGATTCTGTACAACATCGCATTGTCAGAAAGACGATGCATACCTTTACCTTGTTGGGTAAAGGTGCAGTGGAGCATAGCATACATATGCATTACATTGTGGAAAGATCATTTGCATACTTGTGCAAGATATTGAGGTGAAGTTATTTTTGCAAACAAACGCAACTTCACAGTTGCAATGTGGAAATTGACTCATAAGAGTCTCTTGTGGTATGAGTAATGTGGTTGTGGTTGTGGAATGGGGTTCACCCTTGTGGTATGGTAGAGGTTGTGGTTGTGGCATGAGATTCTTCTCTCTTGTGGTAATTGTGGATAGCAGTTGTGATGCGAGAAATAGTAAAGTTATGAGGTAAAACACGCTAATACTTTATTGTCATTGGTAGTGGTAGTGGTGATTAACACTGAGCAGTTGATCAAGATTCAATTATTAATATTTTACTATCATTGGTAGTAAATATGGTTGAGGCTATAATTGTGATCATTATGGGGATTGGATATTGATGCTTAATATCTTTGTAGTTTAATTGGTGGTAAATGAATGTGGATTCACATTATGGGTGTGGACATTTGGATACTTTAATGATGTTGTATGTTTGTTTGTAGTCTGAATAGCCAGTTAAACAGTTTGCTTGCTGAGATTTTTATCTCACCCTTGTTTTCTTTCCCCTACAGTGATTGTTGAGCATTCATGGGATGGGTAGAGCGGCACCACAATAATGCACATGGTTCATCAACTCATGTTGTAATAAAGTCGATGAAATTCTAGCCAAATGCTTAACTATTTGTGGAGGATTATGTTATTTAATAAGGATGGACTTGTGAACCATTCTTTGATTAATCTGCTAGAGGTTGTTTAATTATTGAACTTGTTACCGTTATCTTTATTCTCTTAGATGTTTATGCTTCCGCTTAATGCTTCTTGTCTAGAGATGTTGCCGAATTAATTTATCTTGAAATTATTGGCTAGCTGTAGAGTGGTTTAGTAGCATTCCAGGGTAATGTGGGTCCTGGGGTGTTACAGTCGGAGCGGCGGTGTGGCTCGCCGGGGAAGGAGGCCAGAGCGGCGACGTGGCTCCCCGTGGAAGGAGGTCGGGGCGGCAGCGCGCTTGGAGTGGCGTGGTTTGGCGTTTTTGGATGAACGAAATGGTTCAGCATATAAGTGGAATATTCTCTTTTGTGGAATGAGTTGGTCCTGGATGGCTGGGTGCGATGCATGCAACCAAATGCCTGAACGTCCCAAATTCTGAACCATTTGGTACCAGGACCATTAGATACATGCAACCAAACGGACCCTTGATTGCTCCATACTACTAGTACTGCACTCGATTTGAACAGGCAGAGCTGGATCCCTTTCTAGACGTTTCACAAACAGGCGAACCGTTTCTGCTTCAGAAGACATTTTTTTCATCTTGGTTGCTTGACTACTTGATTCATGTTGGAACCGGTGACAGCCCTTTGCATGAGAGAACTGTGAAAGCGCATAAGAGACATGGGAATTTGTTTACGAGGTTCGGCAAAGGCTACGTCCTCGGGAGCCGAATCGCGGCGGCTCCGTCTGTATGAGTTTTTTTTCTTTCTAGTTAGGATTACAAGAGGTCGGCGGTATATATTTATACCCCGATTACGTGTTCGACTCGGACTTTCCGGATCATTCCTTTCACATTGTTATACGCAACCATCCACATGAGTTATTCATGCTTGTCACAAGAGTTATTCGACAAAATTAATTTGTTACATGAGAGATGAGAATAAGGAATGCGGTTTATCTCTCACACACCTTTTCTCCCTAAACCTTGTGAAGACCGTTTAGAAACTGATTTGGAGGAGAGGGAGAGAAAGCGAAAATGCATGCCATCAATCCATCATGCTTATGGTAACTCAACATTTGCGTTATATATACAGTTGCATTGCATGCCAACACTTCTTGTTTTCAGTAGGTGCCTCCAAAAGAATGAGATTTTGGATGCACAAGAGGAGTGACAATGAGATTTTGGAGGAAACCAAATATATTCACATCCGCCATCTTGTCAGCAAGTGTCTGCAAGTAAGAGCTTCGCCGCCATGTCCACGAGAATCTTGTTGTGCGAGACCACGATAAGAATGTTGGAAGACCATGAGAAGCTTATTGGATGAGACCAGGAAATGCAGAGGGATCTGGCTGCTCTACTTCGGTCGAAAGCTCTAATGATAACAAGTTTTATGTTATTTTTTAGAGCCGGAAGGGAAAACATCCCCTCCCGATTTCTATAATTAGAAACCAAAACAGAGTACATAATCTGTGTTTTTCCGACGAACAGAGTCATTATCGACCAGGAGCATTACAGCAACAAAAACCTACGAAAAAAAGACAACCCTACAGACTGAGACTCAATCCTCAGTGCTATTTTCGCCTAATGTTTGTTGCGTGAGATCAACCCTGTTAGTATTCAGCAATACTTGTTGCATGAGAGAAGAATCTAAGGAATGCAGTTTACCTGCCACAAACCTTTTTCCCCTCAACCCCTCAACCGTAAAGCCCATTTCGAAAACTGATTTCAAGACAGGAAAATGGAATGCATACCATCATGCTTATGACAACTCAACATATGCAATATATATACGGTTGCCATTTGCGAACACTTCTTGTTTTCACTCGGTAGGTGCCTCCGAAACAATGATATTTCGGATGTGCAAGCCGTGACAATGAGACTTTGGAGGAAATCAAATATATTCACATCCGCCATCTAGGTTCCTACATGTCCCATGTGCACGAGTTCTTGTAAGAGACCAGAAGATTTTTGTGACTAAACCACGAGAAGCTAGTTGGGTGAGACCAAGAAATGCAGAGGGATATGGCCTTCGCGGCTCTACTTCAATCCAAAGCTCTAATAATATTAAATTTTAGATTATAGTAATTATTTTGTGTAATCGTCAAAAAAAAAGAGTACGAAGGAAATTGAGATGTAGAACCTGAATCCTCTTCTTGGCTCGTTCTTCGACTGTGATTTTCTTTAATAGGAAGGTACATGGGGAGCTGCAAAACCACACAGTTTTTTACAACTGCTGTGGCAGATTTCAACATGACCAAAAACAAGTGGACACTAAGCTCGAATACCGTCTGCATTTTCCTATGGCAAACATGAGAATAAAATATCTAAACATTTTGGGTGTGCATAACCAAGGTGCCATAATCCGAAATTTAGATTTGCCAAGGCATAAAACATCAAGTTACAGAAGAAAAAAAAAAGGACAAGAAACCAAGTTCTTTGCCAAAGGCAAACTTCTTTATCAAAGACTTTACTGTTCCAACTTCTCAGTACGTAGGAGCTTCACATGCACTTAAAAGTATGTAGAGAGAGAGAGAGAGAGAGAGAGAGAGAGGGTTAGGCATTGATTTCTATAGAGATGCTGTACCAGAGCAGCAGAATGTAAGTTTGAGATGTACTCATGTCAAAAATCTATTATCTTATTAAAGCAAAATTAAAAGAAGTTATCACCCCCATTCATTCTTAAGGGTTAGAAATTTTCATATTAAATGGTGAAAAAACGAGAAAGATCTACAATCTCGATCGTGGTAGATCCAAATTATAACGGTCTAGATTAAAAAAAAATACATTTTAAGTAAAATAAACTGAAATTCGGAATAAAAAATGAAATAAAATCAGCAATTTGATTTCTAAACGAATTCCTAAGTAAAAGAGTCCACATCAAGTACAATAAAACTAAATTTGGAACAAAAATAAAATAAAATAAACAATTTGATTTCCATACGAATTTCTAAGTAAAATCCATAAATAATTATAATTCAAAATAAAAAAAATAAAAAACTAGAAATTAGATTTGTATACGAAATCCAACAAAAAATAACTGAAATTCAGAATAAAAATAAAATAACATTAGCAATTTGATAACGATACAAATTCCAATGATTATAATTAAGAATAAAAAATAAACAATAATTGTCAATTAGATTTGTATACGAAATATAACCAATAATAATTGAAATTCTGAATAAAAATCAAATCAAAATAGCAATTTTATTTCAATACGAATTCTAAAGTGAAATCCCTAAATATATGCAATTTGGAATAAAAATTAAAGAAAAATTAGCAATTGGATTTGGATTTGGATACGAAATCCTAGAAAAAAAATAACTAAATTCGGAATAAAAACAAAAGAAAATTTGTAATTTGATTTTCATGCGTATTCCAAAATAAAATCCCCAAATAACTAAAATTCTGAATAAATTCAATAAATTTAGCAATTTGATTTGTATACCAACTCCAATAAAATAATTAAAATGTTGAATAAAAATAAAAATTATAATGAGGATAGCATCAATGGTGTTTGAGGAGACACAAAAGAAGCAACCAAGTTCGCTCTCAAGGTCACGTGTTTCTATTGTTGCTTCCTATGGAATAAAAATAAAAAATAACTAAAATTTTGATTGAAAATACAAGTTATAACAAGGATAGAAAAAATGGTGTTGGAGGAGACCACAAAAGAGCGCAATGTCATCGATCTATCCTACAAGAAACTATTGATCCATGGGAAATCAAGAACCAAGGTGGTGAGGACGGAGATGAGGACAATATCGTGCTGCTCGAAGCCATTGAAGAAAAAGTCCAGTGTTGAAGCAGCCAAGGTCCGCGATTACAAATAATGAGCATTGGCGTTGTTAAAGAAGTTAGTGGCCAAAGAAACTCAATGATGGGAAACCCTGGCACAGAGGAGATGAACCTTTGCACTGAAGATGAGCTATGGACGGTATGGGGCCTCCCGTGTAGCTAGGAGCGTGTGATGAGGATATCAACCCTAAAGATGTAACCACTACTTCGACCCGCTGCACTGCATCCTCTACTTCAACCACATCTTCTCCAATTGGACTTTAGGCTACTTCAGTTCCATATTTCCCAATTGGACCAAACTACTTCTACTCCTACGAGCCGAGCTACTTCTACTTCACCAGGTCGTACTACGTCTACATGCCATAGTGCTGCATCACCTATTGTTGGCCCATGGGCTATGTATGGTATTGGCCGACTTGGCCCATATGATGCCGACTTGGGCCATATGGTACTGTTCACGCGTAAACAGTACCCAACCCTCCTCCATTGGCTGACACCCCCTCCCTAGGGCACCGACCTCCTAACCGCACCTCTTCATATAGGAGCCGCTGCCCCTTTTTCTAAATTCGGATTTTGTTTAGTTAAAAGTTAGCTACATTGCAACTTCGTGTATTGGCTTGTGTCGATTAGATCAACCATAATACTGCTTCAGAATCCCACTTTATTGAGTATTTCAATCATATTTGTAATTTCAGATTGCTTATTATCTTGTTCTTGCGTGTTCTTCGATTGCATGCAGGAATAGACCTTCGTGGTCAGGTCGATCGTGCTTCTAGCAAGGTCGATAACAATCACAGAGTTGGTTCAGTGATTGCGAGCATATTAATCGTGTGTGATTGGTAACCAAATCATGAGAGCCGTCTCCACAAAATTGAGTTATCATTCTCATTGAAAGATCGAGACACCCATTGTCGTATCAGGTGGTATCAAAGCTATAGTTGATCAGTGAGAGTTTCCAGTTTTCTAGTAGTAGATGTGCTTTTACCTACAGTCCACGAAAATCACAAAAAATAGGGTTAGTTCATCCTGCCAAAACCAATCTGTGCTTTGCAAAAAAAAAAATCGATTGTGCATTGTTGAATTTTTTGTTGCATGGTCGTGTCAAGTGCTGATCTCTAGTTCTAGTTATTGTCTAGTTGGTCATTGTCTAGATTGTATTTGTGTTGCTTTGTTCCTGCCACAGGTCACCCTCCCACAGATCGCTGTCGCGGCAAGCACAACGCCCTGTCGTTGCTAGGGCGGCAATTGAAGCTGCTGCCATCGTTGTTTTTCTCACTGCTGCCACAGCAAACCTTCGCTGCCGCGGCATCCCACTCGCGCTGCCGCCACTGCCCCTTCGCTACCGCGACAACCGAAGGCCCTGCCGCCGCTGCCATCTCGCGCTGCCGCGGCAACCAAAGTCTTCCTACTGCCACTGCCATCTCCTGCTGTGGCACTGAAGCTCTTGTCGCAGCTGCCTCTTGCTGCTGCGGCAGCCGATCACCCCTACTGTCACTGCCACACGCCGCCACGGCAACCGATCACCCCTGTCGCCGCTGTCTTTTTCTGCCGTGGCAACTCCAGTTCTCTACCACCGTTGTCACTCACCGCCGCAGCAGCTGACGTGCAGCCGCTGCCTTCACACTACCGCAGCAAACGTTTTCTCTGCCGTGGCATACTACAATCATCTGCCACCGCCATTTGAAAGGAAAACCTAGTTTCCGATTGGGTTCGGTTTATCTAGAGAAGAAAGAAAGGATTGAGTTTCCAATTCAGTTTTGCATCTCAGTTTTGAGTTTCCAATTCGGTCTTGCCGAAGTGATTTTGGTTTTGATCGAAGCGAATTCAGTTTTGCCCAGAAAATTAGGATTTGCCAAAGTCCAAAAATTTTGATTTTTGGCTACTGTAGCAGTTTGAAAATACTATATTTCGGTTTCCAGTACTTTCTGAGGTATTAAAAAAAGGAGAAAACAGAAGAATAATAATAAGAAGAAGAAAAGAAGAAAAAGAGAAGAAAAAAATTACATACCTCAGGGAATTGCTTTCTCTCAGTCGGGCTCCTTTTACACTGTGCTTCATAGACTTTGATTAGCTAGCTTTTTTTAGGCTAGGATCAGCAACATTGACTAGTACTTTGAGTAATTTTTTAACTTGCATTTACTGATTTGATTGTTGCTAATTCTTGCTACCATATTGAAGCCTATTCTAGCTCCACCTTCTACCGTTGCACAGGTACTAGTTGCTTGCAATTGCTTTATCAATCTTCAGAGAGCGTTTGACACCGACACTAGTTGCTGGTCACCATCTGTTTTTCTTGGTAAGAATTGGGTATAAGCTTAAGTGTGAGTGACTTTTGAACCTCTAACATCTAATAGTTGATAGGGACATATACACTGTGATTTATTCTTTGTTTTCTACTAATAATGGCAGGGTCACACGGATCTACACATGGTGGGAACAACAACAACAACTCTTTGGAGCATGAGAGCGAAGGTCCTCTCACACCCCGCACGAGAAGGATCGTGCGGCGCTTTGAGCACTTCCTCGGTGAGAGTGTTCATAATGCCTCGGATAAGATCAACGACAACCTTGCGGCACTCCGCACATGCATTGAGCACCTCGAACATTGACCACTTGCCGCAACCATAACCCATGATCATGAGCCAAGGGTGGAGGACCCTCCTGCTCGCCGCACACCACCTACTACTCACTCTTGGGTAGAACAACTACACTGCTGATACGGAAGCAGATGGATTCAATGTTCACAATGATCATAACCATCGTCGGCTTCATCACAATCGCCAAGGTATGGAAAGAAATCAACGTGAGGTACGTGACCATAATGATGCATTTGGTAAAATTAAATTCACTATGCCTTCTTTTGCTAGAAAATATGATCCTGATGCGTATCTCACATGGGAGTTAACTGTAGAATAAATTTTGCTTGTCATGAATTCTCTAAAGATAAGAAAGTTAGGGTTGCTACTAGTGAATTTTCTGATTTTACATCTATTTGGTGGAGTGAGTATTGTCGTACTAATCAGAACATACCTAGAACATGGAATACTTTGAAGAGAACACTGAGACATAGATTTGTACCTTCATATTATTATCGAGATTTGCTTAATAAATTACAACGCTTTAGACAAGGTAGTAGTTCTGTAGAGGACTATTATCAAGAATTTCAAACTGGTTTGTTACCTTGTCATTTAGAAAAAACTGAAGATGCTAAGATGGCTAAATTTTTTAGAGGTTTAAACCGATAAATTTAGGATATTTTAGATTATAAAGAATATAATTCTATCACTCGTTTGTTCCATCTTGCTTGCAAAACTGAAAGAGAAGTGCAGGGTCGACAATGTTGCTTTAGGGGTAATTTTGGAGGATCTTTTGCAGGTTGGCCAAGTCAGCAACAACACATGGCACCTTCCTCTGCTTCTGGCCGAGATGCACCCTCCTCAAGCCGTGTGCCCCCTGCTGCTCCTTCCACTCCTGCACATGTCCTTGATGCAAGCAAATCAGCAAAGGTACAAGTCTCTACAAAAAGTGCTTCTTCCGTTGCTTCTACAGGGAGAACCAGAGATGTACAATGTCACCGTTGCAAAGGATTTGGGCACTTGATGCGCAATTGCCCAAGTCAGCGAGCTGTACTTATCAAGGATAATGGTTAGTACACTTCATTAGCGATATTGAGGAAGAATATGTTTTGGTTGCAGCTAACACTGTAGGTGATGAAATTGAGGAAGAACAATTAGGCCATGAGACATCTGACAAGTACCAAAGTCTAGCTGTCTAGCATGTGCTAAGTGCTCAAATGGAGCATGCTGAACAAAATCAACGATACACCTTGTTTCAATCAAAGTTCGTCATCAACCTTGCTAGCATAGAAATGGTCGAGAAGCTTGGCTTGACCACAACTCAATACTCTCATCCTTACTACATTCAATGGCTGAATTCTTGTGGTAAGTTGAAGGTGACTAAACTTATGTGTGTACATTTTTCTATTGGATCATATCATGATTATGTTGATTGCGATGTTGTACCTATGCAAGCATGCTCGTTATTGTTAGGTAGACCTTGGCAATATGATAGATATACTGAACATCATGGTAGATCTAATCATTATACTTTCACAAATAAAGAAAAAAAAATTACTTTGCTTCTAATGTCCCATGCTGCCATATTAAAGGATGAGTTAGAAATAAATGAGAGAATAAGTTAGGAGATGAGAAAAGATGATCATAAGATTATAGCTCCAAGTGAAATTAAATTGAAAGCTCCTGTTATGTTAACTACAAAATCTGATTGCTTTGACTTGGAAAAATATGAATCTGAATGATATACTATGATTTGCAAATAATCTTTGTGTCCATTAGAAGATATATGTGTTTCTTTGCCTCTTGTTGCTACTAACCTTTTGCAGGAAAGTGATGATTTGGAGAAAACGATTGAGTCGATGACGACTCAAATTCAAGAAAGGGAGGATGATGAGAACATCAACCCTAAGGATGCAACCACTACTTCGACCCGCTGCACTGCATCCTCTACTTCAACCACATCTTCTCCAATTGGACTTTCGGCTACTTCAGTTCCATATTTCCCAATTGGACCGAGCTACTTCTACTCCTACGCGCTGAGCTACTTCTACTTCACCGAGTCGTACTACGTCTACATACCATGGTGCTGCGTCACCTATTGTTGGGCCATGGGCTATGTACGGTATTGGCCGACTTGGGCCATATGGTACTGTTCATGTGGTTACTGTTCATGCATGAACAGTACCCGGCCCTCCTCCATTGGTCGGCGCCCCCTCCCTAGGGTACCCACCTCCTGGCCGCACCTCCTCATATAGGAGTCGCCGCCCATTTTTCTAAATTCGAATTTTGTTTAGTTAAAAGTTAGCTGCATTGCAACTTCGTGCATTGGCTTGTGTCGATTAGACCAACCATAATACCGCTTCAGAATCCCACTTTATTGAGTATTTTAATTTTATTTGCAATTTCATATTGCTTATTATCTTATTCTTGCATGTTCTTCGATTGCATGCAGGAATAGACCTTCGTGGTCAGGTCGATAACAATCCGGAGTTGGTTCAGCAATTGTGGGTATATTGGTCGTGTGCGATTGGTAGTCAAATCATAAGAGTCATCTCCACCAATCGAGTTATCCTTCTCATCGAAAGATCGGGACACCTATTATCGCATCAGTGTGCTATCACTGGTGAGGGGTACGTTGTCGCCGACGATGGTGAAAAGATTTTATGTATCGTTAGACAACGACTAAAGCGGACATGCCGACATTGGTGAAGATATGAGGTCGTCACGGTTAGTGAGGAAGCCACAACGTTGAGTTGGCCAACGTCGAAGAAGAGGAGCAACTGACACGAGAGAAGATGACATCAAGCATGTATAACATCATGCATGTGTATGTACATATATGCATCCGTACGAATAAAAGGCGTACAGAGATAGAGGAGAAAAGCTTGGAGTAGAGATGACACAGTCGTAGGGAATATACTTAGGGTCACCGGAGAGATCGTGACACGTTTCCCCACTAGGATCGACGACAGTTGCATGTATATGCGCATTGATGTCTCAATGGTTTGCATTAAGCAATAATTGGAGAAAGTATAAGATAACTATATGGTAAAGTATTACATTGAAAGAGGTAGCAGCTAAGAAGGATCGATTAAGATTTGAGCTTACTGTTGGAGGTTGAAGCAAAAAACTGTGACAGCGAGAAGAGATGGAAGCCACACGGTTTAGTAGGGTAGTCGGCATGTGAGAGAAGATAAGTTCAAAGTAGGTCGCTCATGGTGCATTGGTGTATGCGTGAGTAATGTACTCTAATATATTATACCATGTAAACTAATAAGATAATTTACCGCACATATAATCAACGTGTTGATTGAGATTAAATAGAGATACATGTGCAGGCATACAATTTGAAAAAAAAAACTAATAAAGTAAGTATATGAGCATACAACTACATAATCTATGCATGATGAAGAGTGATTGGTTTCTAAGAACCTCAACAACTTATTCTCAATTATTTTCTTTAATTAAAGCACATACTTCAATTACGTTTCTCGAGTTATAATGTGTTTCAAGTTTCTATTGTTATTTCTAATGTTTAGAATATCTTAAAAATCTAAATATCTATAAGATACATAAATATATTACCAAATAGTTATACAAATTTCAAAACAAATCTAATCGCACCAATACGCAAGGCACCTGCTAGTACACAATATAGCCTAGTATATCTCGCATGATTAGGACACAAATAATGGCTATGATGGCCTGAGATTCCACAGTGGTAACAGCAATCACAAGTTCTCAGTAAGGCCCGAGAAAATGTCCAAGAAACAGAAGGATTAGCGGTAAACTGTCATGTCTATGTGACATCAACCAAATAATGTTTGTAAGAGGCAAAACGGACGGAGCAATACATACTCAAGCTTGCACAAGCAACAACAAACAAATTACGACTGAAGTCAGCACGCACGCCAACCATTGTTGATCACAATATTGCCAGTTAACGCAAAATTCTCAAAATAATATATACAAACAAAAAGGAAGAGAGAGAACAGACAGTGAGAGAAAATACAGTATATAGCACCAATGCTGGCTGCATCCTGCATGTGTACACCAACAGAATAGGAACAATGGCTGCTACTGCTGTTGAGTATCGACAGTCCAGACTGAGATAAGCCTGTGGCAAGTTTCCATGGTCTGTTTGAAACAGAGGAAGATGCACAGTCCCCATCCCCACTTTTGGGGCAACCAAAGGTTGGCGTTGGCAAAACAGCAAGACACAACAAACATGATTCTACACCACAAAACACATGCTAGTGGCCGGTTATCCTATGCTAGGTGGTATGGTAGTTAAGATCGCCGCATCTTAACATTCAATGGTATCTCCTTGTAAGAGAGAATCTTTTCTGCCGCCCGCCTCAAAGGCCTCGCAACTGCTGAAGACCTCCCCGTCGCCTGCTCTTTGGAAGATTTCATCAAAGAACGGCCATTATTCTGCTTCTCATTTTTCCTCTGCTCAATCAAGACGTTTGAACTGGAAGGGCCTAAAGGAGCAATAACATCTTCGTGCGAAGTCTCAAAAGTGCCCTCTGTGACCTCACAAGATCCTAGATTCAGTCTTGAAGATTTTCTCCTTTGAGATTTCCTGCAAATATTTAGGCCAACCATGATTGTCATGTTCCGATTAGAGACAATTGCATTGGAAGACAGGAAGCAGAAAGCTGGCTAGACTTACATCTTCTCTTCATGATGCAGTGGCTCACTGGAATATGAGTGGCATTTTGCATTAATGCCCTCCTCTATGTTTGAGTCCTTTCGTCCTTCACATGATTCCAACTTCTGTTTATTTGCACCCCTACACAGAGACTTTCTGATTCAACAGAACATTGCTTGGGTGAATTGTGTGATGTACTCCTGAGCTACAATTGCATGATTGCATCTCAAACATCACTGAACTGATGAGCCTTACCTCTTGTTACCTCTCTCTTGTGGTGGCTCTGGGTGCTCAATATTAAATGGCAGAGATGCTGAAAAAGGGATTGGCATTAAATGAAGATAACCTTTTTCTTCGAAAATTAGGTTCATAATGCAAAAAACAAACAGGATTAGCAAGTAGTTTGGAGTTTGGACACTATTCTTGGGGTTTAAATTTAATTATTAGCACAAAGTAGTACCAATGAACACTGACAAACAAGTATGTACTTTCTGTTCAAACTTTCTGGCATACTTTCATATCATTTCATTTGAATCTAACTTCAAATTTCGAATAAGTTAAATGTTATGATTGAAAAGGATAATTAGGAAGCCTAACTGCATCAACCAGGATGATTGCAATATAACAGCAAAACCCTACCCAAAAAAAGGACAAAGCAGAGAGGCTTTACATTGAGTTGCTGCCAAATGGTTCTGGTTGGTATCGCTGGCCTTATCGTCAATTTGATGAGCCTCAACTCCAGCAAGCCTGGAACATGCTTCTTGTATCTCCTAAACATAATTGTAGTAATTAAGTAACCTCAAAACATGAATTAAGATTCCTTCATGGGTAAATGGGCTGATCATTTGTTGAAGAAATGCACTGCCTACCTCCGAATTTGTTGGAAATCAATTGCTGATTTCCTTGTATACACATGCATATATGATACTAGCCAAGTGTTCGTGTGTTGCAACGGATTTCAAATAAAACATAATATACGTTCTAAACTTAGAAAACCAATATACATAAGGTAATTATCCTTACAAATGAAAGCTTCATACATAATTTGCATCCAATCAACAAGCCGCATAGAATCTTATCATAAACCACAATACACAGATAATCTAATTATCCACAGAAGATCATTCAAGTATCTTATATATGTGTGCACATATTTATTGACAAAAGATCCTACCAACTCAAGAGAGGTAGATGACAGACTCACCACCACCAAGTCCTTCTTTTATAAGAGTAAAGATACACACGTACACATGTATGGGAGGGAGTCCAAACAACTCACGGCAGCCATCGAAGGCCGTCAGAGCCCCCTGCTGGCCACGCTTCTCGTTCCATCCGAAAGCAACTTATATGTACATGATGCAACGGGTGAGTAACAAACTCATGCCACCTCCCTAATGACGTGCTCTAATCAACTAACTAAACTCAACTAGCTAGCAAACTCATCTAACGAACATGCATGCAAGCAAACCTCCTGAGCCGATTTCCATGCCATGCTCCCTGAATGTGCACCACGCCTCCACAACGTGTGCAAATTAGTCCCTACATGCAGCTACATGCAACACACCAGATGCACCAAATGATACAACAACACTCCCGTGCATACACACAACAAGATTAATCTAACAAAATTCACTTCCATTTGTGGTTGCTCATTTATCTCATTATTCTGATACAATCACTCAATCAGTATGCCAGAGGTCAAATATAACATCTATAACTAGAAGCTGAGTCAAACTACAACGATTAACCTTGAGTTCTGAAGCCTTTACTTTATGCACTGTTGCATTACATGGAAGTTCGTTTTGCAATGACTTCCCCAGTTTCCCCTGCGCATTATATCCACAAATATTGCACAAAATCAGAACCACCCTATCGAACATTAACTTTTGGAACAGAAATGAAATAGTAACATCTTACCATATCTTTTCCAGTACTTGGTTCATGCAGGTTTGGAACACTACAACTAGAAGGAGCCGAAGGAACAACAGTGTCCTCATGCAAGGTCTCGCAAGAGACTTCTGTGACTTCACAAGATCCTGGGTTCAGTCTAGTGGACCTTCTCCGTAGAGGTTTTCTGATCACATATTTAATTATTTATACCAACGGTTGTTAGCAAGCTTCAGTCAGATAATGTTGCAGTAATGGACACATTCTGTATGCAAAAACTACCTCGGGTCTTCATGACGCAATGACCCAACAGATTGCAAACGAAGTTTGTAGTTGTGCTGCACTATGTTAGTGTTCTTTGTGCCTTCACATGATTCTGACTTCCGTTTAGTGCCCCTATCCACAGACATTCTGAATCAATAGAATTTCGCTTGGGTGAATCATGCTACCTACAACTCAGTTGCAGTTTCATCTTGAACATTAGTAAACAGATGAAAAATACCTCTTGTTTGTTTTATCTTGTGGCTCTTGACAGCCAGTATTTGATGGTACAGTGGCTGAGAAGAAATTGACATAAAGTGGTGATTGGGAATTTTAAAAGTGCTAATTCAAGGTAATAAAAGATGTAGAATGTGCAACAATTTGTGTTAAATAGGGCAATACAGAAACTTAAAGTACAACAGTATAGTGCCAAAATCCAAGGAAGAAAAAGAAATAGGAAAAGAGTGAGCTTTACATTGGGTTTCAATCAAATGGTGTGCATCAGCACTGGTGGCCTTTTTATCAATTTGATGAGCCTCAACTGTTGCAAGTTCGGAAGGTATGTCTTTTATCACCTAGTTTCATTACAGTAATCAGACAATCTTAGAATTAGAACCCTTGGCCTTGTAGATAAACATGGTGAATCATTTTAGTTACGAATTTTGTCGCCTACCAGTGAATTTACTTCCTTCTGCAATTGGTTAGCAGTCTTATTCTTTCGCTACAATCAATGCACGAGGAAAAAATCATGGCATCTGTAACAACCAGAAGCTCAATTAAGCCATGGGCTTACTTTACCTCGAGTTCTGAAGCCTTTACTTTAAGCATTGCTGTTGTACATGAAAGCTCATGTTGCAATGCCTTCAGCTGCACATTATATACGCAAATAACTCCCAAATCAACAATCCCCATGTTGAGTATTGACAGTCGAAAAACTCAAATAGAAAAGAAACAGGGACAGCTTACTCTATCTTTTCCCAGATTTAGTTCCTGGAAGCACAAAACACACAGATGGGTCAGACAGTGAGCTACACTGCAACATAAAATAAATCAACTGCACGTGATGCTTTCCTAAGTACGAAATAAAGATATTTGTACAAAATTTACTCATTTTTTACGCGTCCAACTCAACTCAGTTGAATTCAATACAGAATTTGGGAAAAACTGAATTTGAACCCCCTAAAAAAGAAACACTTTTCGTTTGTTATAGTGCACGGGTATAACTCAAACAGTAAGCATGTCATCCAATTGGGTTGGCAATCGAGGAAGCAGCAGTTGTAAGAGTAAAATTCAAAACATTAGTGCAGGAACGGTGAGATGAGGAGTGGATGGAGAAGTAGACAAACTGCAAGTATCTGAGAATTGGTCTGCGCGAGATGCAGGTTCTGTTGGCGCGAAGCTTGCAGTGCCAGCCGGAGCTTGTGCATCTCGACTCTGCTGGCCTCGATGATCTTTCTGCAAACAAGAAAGGCAAAGCAAAGCTACATTACTTGAGAAGGAAACTGCAATCTTCCCACCCCCCTTTCACAGGAACAAGGAGGGGGAGCCAGAGAACATACGTCTTCTCACCAAGCAGATGAAGCAACTTGGCGTTCTCCTGCAAGCAAGCAAGTCGGATAGGACTCCATGTTAGGTTTTATGGCGAAAATAAAATCGGAATTCATATGGCAACAACATTGAGCTAGCTAGGTTGATGCTGGTTTGTTCGAGGTAGAGCCAAATTGACCTTGAGGACGTCGGCGACGTTGATGGATCTGGAAGGATTGGGCCTCCCGGTGTTGGTGATGTCGGCGAGCGGGACGGGTTTCCCCTGCGGCGACCGGAGCTTGGGGCCATTGGCGTTAGGGTTCGGGTTCGAGCCACCGAGCGCTCCTCCTCCTGGTCAATGCGGGGAGAAAGCTGAGATAGTGCGGCATCGATGGGGGGATGCTGAAATGAAGGGAGAGCCGAGTGAGGAAGAAGGTTTACTGGCAGAGGCGGAGGGGGCGGGGGCGGCGGCCATGGACGGCGGAACCAGAGATCGTGTCATCCCAGGGCGGAGGAGGAGTGGGCGCTGCCCGCCGGCGAGGTGGCGGGGCAGACGGAGATCTGCGGCGCTCCGGCGGGGGAGGGAGGTGGCGTTGCGGTGGGGAGGGGAGGGAGGGAGGGAGGGAGGCGGTGGCGATGGCGACGGTGTGTCGCGGTGCGGGGAACGAATTCGATTTCGGCGCGCAGTGGGGTGGGGTGAGGAATTGCCGAATTGGGGGGAGGAATTTGGGGGACTGATTGGGCTGAGCCGCCTGCGCGCTTAGCCCAATAGAATTCAACGAGTAGAAATCGCTGCGATTTTCTCAGCTAAAACACAGTGAATAAGTAAGGTCGTGAAGATCTCGATCCTAACCAGAATCTTTTGGGTTGACTGGATTGGGTAATAGGAACATGGTCCTACTATATTTTGAAAAGAGAGCAACTATGTTAGATCCTAAATTTGTAATTTAAAATCTTATATGCTCACAGCACTCGTCTCTGAATCAATAGCTAGTGCTCACAGTTACATCATTGGATATCAAATACATATCACGAAAATGTAAAGCTATTGCATAATAATAAATAAAGCACAAATATATATTATGGTGTTTGACTTGCAGAATGGTCGGACAGACCAAATACCTTTCAAAGAACGACAGCGGAAGCAGAATAAAAATATACCACGTGGAACCCTAATGATATACCCACAGGCAATCGACTAGAACATGCGACCTAGTTGTTAGCCTCTTGATCTCCCGTCTTGACGAACACTCATAAGTGCTCACATAGCCTTTTTCTCTTACACTTACTGAATAATAATATTGAGTGAGTATGAATACACAACCGTACTCGCGAGCTAACACACAGAATACAGTTATCTAATATGCAAGGCTGGTCAAAGAAATAACTCGTGGTTCTTTTGTTTTGCATAAAGTCACTTATTGAAATAGATTAAGTAGTAGCAAATCTTGAGACCTAGCATTTTTAACCAATATAGGTTTTAACAAAGTTGAGTTTTGTTGTAAAATACCAGTGGAGGCTCCAACCTTTTATACCATTAAGTGGCTCCATCCATCCAATACTCGTATTCTTTCTCGGGTCACATCCTGTATTTTTCAATAGTTTTCAACTAGGCCATCTCAAATCTCTAGGCTCCAACCAATCTTTTCATTCTACCCATAAATTATTTTATGAAAATGAAAACTAATTCAAGTAAGTTCTCGGCACCGCCCATAACCGTGGGCATGGCTATCTAGATAGTTTTTTCACTCTACAGAGTTTGCACACTTTACCCACAAGATATAATCGTCTTATACTGTCAACACGCAACCGTGGGCGTGAGACTAAAATAATCATCACAAGTCCTTTACAATGCCCTACCCAACGCAACCCATATGCTAGGTTTCACTACCGAAGGTGGTTTCCTAATGCAATACAGCCGCGCCACCCTTTGGACTCCGTCCTCCAGGTGGTTGTCAACTAAGACCATAATCCATGCCAACCTCCGTAGCCCCCTTTTGCATCGTAGTGGTTTCCTAATGCATTATAGCCGCGCCACCCCAGAGTGGTTGTCAATTAAGACTATAATGCATGCCACATGAGCGGGATGATGACGCAACGCTCCAGCTCCCGTTGTTGTCTCGCCGCTCGGCCTTGCTACGCATGTGCTTCAGTGCTTGTTCGCCCTGTCGGCTCTACCTTGCCATGCGCCTAGCTGCCGGGAGCACCGCGCCATCGCCCAAGACACCGCATGCTCGCCTCGGCATGCACTGGCCACATTATGTGTTGTCGACGGCATGTGTCTATGGCCTCCTACCATGACATTGCTCCGTGGGCCTCGCCGTACTTGGGAGCACAACGTGTCGCCCGGACACAACCAGCGTACACACTTACTATTTTGGCTTTAACCTCATTGCACTGCTCGTGGACGTAGCCGAGCTCGTCGTCCAATGCCCACTGCTCTTCCTCTTCCTTTTCTCAAACTTGCTCAAACGACCATGCATGTGCAAACTTGGAAGGATGCAGGGGCAGACCCAGCTATCAGGCAAGGCTGAGCGGCCACCCGAGGTAGCCGTCGACGGTAAACCCCCTCCTTCCCAGACGCCAGTGACCCTTCCCTTCGGCCAATGTGCGGTGCGGTGGAATGGCAGGCGACAAACGGAGCTTGGCACCATGCCAAAGGCCCAGTAGGCCAGCACCCAAGCGTCCAAGCCCACTACCCACTTAGCCCACAGCCAGCCTTCTTCTCCCACTGCCCACAACCAAGGACGTTCTTCCCATTCGCTTCGTCAATCTCCATTTCCCCCAATTTCTAACCTAGGTGGCTAGGCGACGCACGGGCAAGCGACGCAAGGCAACAGCCGGTAGTGGTGAAGGTGGCGTGCGGGCTGACGACATAGGGCAGCAAGGGCAAAGGCAACGCACGGGTTGGCGGTGCAGGGCGAAGGGCTAAAGGCGACACATGGGCGACGCAGGGCGAAGGGCCAAGACGGCGCACGGGCGAGCGACGCAGGGCGAAGGCGAGCGCAGGCCGGTGGGCAGGCGATGGTGGCGTCCGGTGGTGACACACCGGCGTGGCCACAGGCACATGGTGCTGTGGTGGTGTGGAGATCATGTGGATATGATCATAATCTTAGTATGTTGAACAATTGGCAATAGCGTCGAGGTGTTGGGAGAAACCCTCGTTTTCGGTGAAGTTCTGTCTTTATCGAGCTTGAGCGGTCCGACGAGCCATGGTGGCGCCGACCGCCGTGCCTCGAGTTGTTTTGCTTGTGAGTGGTCGGCGGTCCGACCGCCGAGTGCGCGTCCGACCGCCGGCGTGGCCGTCGGCGATGTGGCGACCGGCCACTCGAGCGGTCGACCGCCTTGAAAGTGGCTTTGGATTTTTGAGCTGGGCCAAAAATAGAGGGTGTAGGCAAGAGAGGAGATTCTACTGCTCTTGGTCCCATAATTGTTGGAGCCTCCAGGCAAAAGTTCTATTCGTTTGAAATTTCCAGAGAGCTTGCGGATTTCCAAATTGGAATTTGGCTAAGTCTTGGACTGGCGGTCAGACCGGACTTTGGTTGGAGGTCGGACCGGCCAGAGGAGCGGTCGGACCGGCCAAGGGTGGCGGTCTGACCGGTTTTGACTTGTTCGTCGGCCCGTGTGGCGGCGATGTTTGCTTGTTAGGTCAAGTTCATGTTTATCAGTGCATATGTGTTGCATGATGCATGTTTTGACTAACGTGGGTCAAGTTGTGAAGAACTTGTTCCCGGATTCGTGTTTGCTTGTCTATTGCTGTGCAGGTGGCTTGCAGGTCTATGACGGTCAACGGCGAGGTGGATCGGGACTAAGCTTGGAGAGCTGAGGTCCAGAACGATCAAGGATGCCGGGTGGGGTCAGAGGACTCAAGCGGGGCGCAGGATGGACATAGATGACCGAACAGGCGATTCGATCGTTAGACAGATCAGCGCGGAAGTCATTGCAAGTGCTCGGTGGTGCCGTGGGATCCGACGGGAGAGACTTGACGACGTGGAGCCGTTGATCAACCTACACGTGGCGAAGCAGGCGATTGCTTCACCAGGATTGGACTTGGTCTTTTGGAGAAAGATCGAGACAGGGGTATTTTGGTAATTTCACCAAATACCGCCTTTGTGACTTTTGGCTAAACCGCGGCGCGGGTCGGCGCATGGTGAAGCGGTTTAGGTCAATCGATGATGAAGACGGCGCTTTAAAATGCGTGCGTGTGTTAACCCATTGTGTGTTATGGTTTAATGGGTGCTCTAATGGAATATTCCCTAGAATCTAGCCTCCACTATAAATAGAGGAGGGTGCTGGCCAGCACCTCTCTAACCCACTCATTTGATAGCCCTATTTTGTGTTTTAGGGTTTTGGGGAGAAAGGTGGAGAGTTAGGGTTCTAGGGATGGATTGAGTGTGTGCACTTGGATAGAGCTTTGTCCTCCATGTGGGAGTGGCTGTAAACATCAATCATCCATCTATCTAATCAATCAAAGGAAAGATTTCACAAATTGTATATCTTTGTGTTCATCCTCTCTATTTGTGATTTTAGGGCTTTCTTTGATCCGGGAGTTTTTACTTGGTTTTTCTTCTTGATCTTGCTTGCTGGGATATGTGGGAACTCATCTAAGGTCATCTTGATCATCATCCACCCACGAGCAAGTTGTTGGATCAAGTTTTCGTTTTTGCCCGGTTTTGGTGAAAGAAAGGGTGATTTTCGGGAGTTTTACTCTTGAGAGCTTTTGGCTTGGTTTCTTCTCTTGATCTAACTTGCTGTGACATTTGGGAACACATCTAGGATCATCTTGATCATCAATCACCCACGAACAAGTCTCTAGATCAAGTTTTCGTTTTTGCTCGGTTTTGAACCCTCCTTCGGTAAAATGGAAAAAGGTCAAAACTTTGATGTGGATCTACTCAATCGTTGCTTGGAATAGGTTCGTAATATCCTTAGGAAGGTGTGTTCCAATTTTGGTCAAGTTTGGCCAAGTAGATCAAAAGTTAGACCGATTTTAGTTTCGGTTTTCGGGCTGATTTTACTGTTCATTGAACTAGAGGTCAGACCGCCCATGTATTGAGAGGTTAGACCGATTCCAAAGGTCAGACCGATTTCTGAGAGGTCAGACCGCCCATGTATTGAGAGGTCAGACCGATTCCAAAGGTCAGACCGATTTCTGAGAGGTCAGACCGCCCGAGACTCTGTGATTTGAGTTTTTGTTGATTTTGCTTCGGGGTTTTGATTGGATTCAATACAAGTCTTCCACTGTGCTTGTTGATTGATCTTCATAGCTTTCATAGCTATTGGAGTAAACATCGTGTTGAATCCGGTCGTTTGTGAAAAAGTTGAGCGTGCTCCTATTCACCCCCCCTCTAGTCGCCTTTCTGGTCCAACAGGTGGATTGGTGGCGTCAGGCCATCGGCAAGCAGCGGGGAGCCGGTCCAGCCAGTGAGCCAGAGACTAGGCATATTTGGCATAACAGGTGACTAAGGTGATAGAAGCTCAAAACTGAAAAGTCTGACCGATTGATCCACAGAGCAGTGAACACAATTCAAATCACTGATTTGCTTCTCCTTTGCATGAATGGGTGACTGATGTCTTCAGTTCTTCCTACTTGCGGTTGCGGAGAGGAGGCGAGGTAGGCGGCAAGGTCCGGTGGCAAAAATCGGGATGGCTCTTGAAAATGTCAAGTCCAAGTCCAAAGGCAATGGTAAGATGGTTGAAACAGAAAGACATTGTTTTTCTATTGGTCTACCGCCTCATTGAGTTAGCATTGCTCCTACCAGTGGCAACAACATCGGTTGAAAGAGTCTTTTTAGCTATGAATATTATTAAGACCGATTTGCTCAATAGACTATCCGATGAGTGTCTTAATGACTTGATGGTGTGCTACATCGAGCATGAGATATTTAAAGGACTTGATCGTGATAGAATTAAGAAACGATTTCAAGATATGAAATCTTGGAGAATGAAATTGCCTTAGCCTCCTAGACGTAATTAGTATTTTAGTGGTATGTCTTTCTATTTTATGATTTATGATGAATTAATCTGAATACTCACTATCCATTTACTTTTGACATGTTGTTACTAGTATATTCAATAATTTGGTATTTTGGTGGCAAATTATTATGTAAACTTCATTGATGAGGTACATTTTCTATATTGTACTTGTCTTTGTATGTTCACATGATGTGGATTGTACTTTTGAGTTCCATTTAGTGTCATATGTTCTATTTATAGTGATAGCAATGTGTATTATGTATGTCTTGCTTGGTTATCGGATAATACTATTGGTTCGTTCCGCCCAACGTAAATTTCAATCCTGGGTCCGTCATTGGATGGATGGAATGCTTAGATGCTTCGGAATGCAGTGGTATAACATGCAGGTAGAGCTAGTAAAAAAGCTCATTATGGGCTTGAATCAAAATTGGTTTGATTACAATAGTTAATTGGTTAAAATTGAAATGGGTCAATTTGGAATGAAAAAAGGTTAATATGGCTTTGCTCGATAGTGGCTCATTAGCTCCCTTTTAAAATAGCCACTTAAACAATAAATAAAATGATTTCAAGTCGAACTATGTCAATTTTGAATGAAGCTCGATAATAATTCGTTAAGCTCGATAGCCAACCCTACATGTAGGGCCTGATTCTCCTTTCTTGGTGGAGATCTAGAGGAGAGAGGGAGACAAGGAACTTTGCTTTTGGTTTCAAATGAAGGAATAATAGGAATGGGGAATGAATGGGGAGAAGGCAGAGACAGAGCTGTTTGTCTCCTGTCTCACTCTTTCTCACTTTTTAAAAATTCAGAGATTGTGGGGAAGAGGCGGTGGGGCTAGTTGTGATTTGTTGGTTCACGCGATTCAAATGCAAAATTTTGAATTGGGCTGCAAATATGGCAAATATTTAAACAAATATGCAAAAATAAAATGAATGCAATTGCACTAAAATCCCTATGCATGATTGCCCAAGACTAAGTAAATTACCCATTTGCCCCTAAAACTAGTAGTGTCACAAATTAGTAATTGGATTTGTACACAAGAGTTCATGTCAAGTACTATCTAGAAATAATTAAAATTCGGAATAAAAAATAAAATAAAATTGGCAATTTGATTTACATACGAATCACTAAGTAAAATCCTTAAAAATATATAATTCAAAATAAAAATTAAACAAAAAAAATGTAATTGGATTTGTATACAAATTTCATAAAAAAAAACAACTAAAATTCGGAATAAAAAATTAAATAAATTAAGAATTAGATTTTGATACGAATTCCAAAATAAAATCCCTAAATTACTGTGATTCATAATAAAAATTAAAGAAAAGTTAGCAATTGGATTTATACAAATTCCAACAAAAAATAACTGAAATTTGAAATAAAAAATAAAAGGAAATTTGCAATTTGATTTCCATATAAATTCCAAAGTAAAATCTTTATTGATGTGTCATGTAAGAAGACATTGACCCATTGGGAAACGGAAAGCCAAGGCAACGGCAGCGGAGATGAGGACAACGTCATGCTGCTCACCTTAGCCGTTTGACGAGGATAAAGACTAGAATCGAAGGAGACAAGAGTCGCGATGATGAGTGGTGAGCATCGGTGTTGTTGAAAAAGTTAATAGCCAAAGAAGCACGATGAAAGGGAAGTCCTGGCATAGAGGAGATGAGCTTTGAATTGAAGACAAGGTATGGACGATATGCGGCCATTGGGTAGCTAGGAGCGTGCCATTGTGGTTAAGGGGCATGACGCCATCGACGATGGAGAGAAGATTCTCCAAATCGTTAGATAATGACTAAAGCAGACATACTCGTATCAATGAAGATGGGAGGTTGCTGCGATTAGTAAGGAAGTCACAGCGTTGAGTTGGCCAATGTTGAAAAAGAGGAGTGACCCACATAGAGAAGAGGACATCGAGAACGTATAACATCATGCATGTTTATATGCATCCACACGAATAGAGGCATGGGTATATATAAGTAGAGGAGCAAAGAGATCGAAATAGAGATGGCACAGACGTAGGGAATAGGTTCGGGGCCACCAGAGAGAGTGTGATGTGTATCTTCGACAAGGATTGGCGAATGTTGCATGTGTACGTGTGTTAATGTCACAGTGGTCATCATTAAGCAATAATTGAAGAGAAGTAGAAGATAACTATGTGGTAGAGTATTGTATTGGATAGGGTAGCAGCCAAGAGGGATCAATCAAGAATTAGACTTGTTGTTGAAGGTTGAAGCAGAAAAGCTGTGGTGACAAGAAGAGATAGAAAACATACGATTCGATGGGGCAGCCGGCGTGATGAGAGAAGATAAGTTCAAGGTAGGTCATCCATAGCGCATCGATGTATACGTGAGCAAGGTACTCTAATACCATGTAAACTAGGAAGATAATTTGCCACATACATAATCAACGTATTGCTTGAGAATAAATAGAGGTACATGTACATGCATATATTTTGGAAAGAAAGTAACTAATAGATGAAGAATAGGGTTATGCAGCTATATGATCTATGTATGATAGAGAGTGGTTACATTTATAAGTCAGTAGGATCTTTGGCAAGGAGTGCCCCTTGTGGTGAGGACGATTGCGTGTGGTGCAGTGAGAGAAGGATGGAGAGGTCAAGATGTTTTCAAGGGGAGATAGAGGAAGGCAAGGGGAGACTCTAATGCAGAGGAATTAGAGGAAGGCGTACCCTATGGTGAATGGCGACACCGATGGTGGTCTCAACCTGTGATGGGAAAGATTGGCATGGCCCGGGTGGCTCCCATGTAGGGATGGCAGTGAGAAAGAGGAAGAGTGAGGAAGAATGGAGGAAGAAGAAGGGAGAATGATGGAGGGGAAATCTATCTATCTATATTTATATTAATTGGAGGCTCTTCTAGAAGCCCGCACATTAATCCTAGAATGTAAAAAGACTAAAAGTTCCACATTAATCGAAGAAAAAGAAAAACTCTAGAAATTCCCACATTAATCGAAGAAAAAAAAGAATAGATCTCCATCATCCAATCTATCTTACGAATGCAACATATTGCTTAGATTTATCTACTAGATATCATACCATGGAAATAACGAGTCCAGTTGGAACTACAAAACATGACAATGCGCTATGGCTTATCTAGAGCGTCCAGTTTCCCTGTCATACACATATTGGTGTTGGTGTCAAAGCACAAGAAGATGTTGCTAACTTACATCCATGGAAAGCTTGAAGACCAAGAAGCAACTACTAACAAAGTCCAGGCTACATGTATATGTACGTACATACATCGAGACATTCTGATGGCGAGGAGATCCGGTATGTGAACAATGCATACAACAATATGAGATGCATGTGGGCTTAGATAAATGCGTTTATAGATAATCAACTTGGAAGTCAAAACACATGCATGTTCTCGAGAACAATGCATACAATGCTATGACATGCACGTGGGCTCAGATAATCGCGTTTACGACCAGCTTGATCAAGTCCTCACGTCAATCCTATTGATAAAATCTAGAAATGGATGTGTTGGCAAACAAGAATAAGTTTTCATCAGAAACCACATCACGTGGTATGTACACATGTCCTGAGAGACGGTGAAGACACTTGTATCCCTTATGCATTGGACTATATCCCATAAATACATATTGTTGAGAACGAAAATTCAGTTTACGTGCATTAGAATGACCAATATGTGAGATAGACAAACCTTGTCCATTGGTGACTTGAACTTGATCTCCTCCCTTGTAATGATCACGGATAGTCAATCTATCAAGGTCACTTGTGAGGTGATCAGTTGCCCCTGTATCGGCATACCAGTTTGTATCAATCTAATAATTGCCTGTTGACGCTGATGCTCCAATTCGTTGATCTTCTAAGGACTGATAAGCATGATCGAAATGATGCCAGCAACGGAGAGCATCATGCCCATTCTTACCACATATCTAACATGTCACACGAGAGGAGTTCTTGCTATTGTTGAATCATCCTCCTCGTCATCTTGCTGGAGCTTGACTACCTCCTCCATTGTTGCGGTCGTGACCTCTACCACACCAATTGTTCCCTCCATTGTTGTTCTTGACAATTTGTTGGCCAACGAGGCAATCTGAACCTCTGTGGTATGTTGCTCCTTGCGTAACTCATAGCTAAGGAGATGTGCGTATAAATCAGTTAAAGAAACCGAATCTATAAGAGTTGTCATGGACGTGACGAATGAAAGTCTGATGCCGACAACTTCTTTTTCTTCAGATTTGCTAGTTGGAACCTAATCTGCATGAGACGGGCGCGCGATCGTGAAGCAAACATATGCTCTAATGTTGCCCATACCTCTGCTGGCGTCGTCAGGAAGAGAATATGGCCAATAGTCTCCTTTGTTAGAGAGGAGAGTAGCGTACTTAGCATGAATTGATCCTGATGGAACCATATTGTGTAGGCAAGATTTGGAACTTGGCATGCTCCACCCTCTGCTTCTTGCGAGGCAAACGAAGCCGGTGTTTGAACCGATCCATCAACATAACCGAGAAGGTTCTAGCTACGACGATAGGGAAGAAGTTGCGCCTTCCACAACAGGAAGTTGTCCCTGGTTAGCTTCACAGTCGCATAGTGATTGAAGGATGGCATCACCACGATTCCTGCAGTCGTCTATGATTCGACCGTGGGCGAGACCATCGTAGAAGACGAAGAGGAAGAAGTCATCCTTGATGGGTTTGGAGATCAGATCGATGGCTCTGATACCATGTGAAAGTTTGGAGATGATTTGCTGTAATGAACTCAGATGAGTTCTATTCAATTTATACTCAAACATGTACATGAGATTTAGTCGGTTACAACAGAGATAACTGAAATTGCCATCTCCTGATTTTATACAGTATGATAAAATACAAGCTACAGTCAATGCTATCTCTAACTAACTATATCTCTTGGCGATAGAATCTGATCTGTATCTCCAAAGTCTTTGGGCATTGATATGTCTTATTTAACAGGAATTGCAAATGTAATGCAATGCTTTCCATCTAGTCTACAACCCTACTGCGCTCAACTGATCGAACAGCGATAGCGCAGAAAAAATTGCATCAAATGCGCTGCTTTGTGGATGAGAAACCTGCATACCTGTTTTTTTTTTTTCCAATTGTCATCGCCTACACATCTTCTAACAATTCCAATTCGAATGCCAGAACCAAAGTAATATTTTTGCTAAATCCCATAGTTGTGTACAATCCCAAATCGAGCTCTTTTGTACACATGTTTTTTTGGACACAAGAATCACATTGAGTGGCAATTTGTGTACATCTGGAAATAGATTTGACAGTTTTAGAGGTTTTAATTACAAAAGGTGATGCATTGTATGCTTCCCTAACCCCACATGGAAGACGTCTCATCAACTCGGTCGTTATGCATTAGAAGGACTAGATTGTTCACCTGCTTACTCCATCAGTTGTTGATACTTGCAACAAGAAACCCTTGCAGCACTCGCACTAGATATCTACTAATTAACACTAGTTGCATGAGTCCAACTTAGTTGATGTTCACCAATACTTCTTGCATGAGAACAAGAAATGCAGCTTACCCCTGAATCGTTTTTCTCAACTCAAAGTTTAAAAACTTGCTTGAAGAAAGAAAAACTGCATGTCACACACATATAGTTCCATGTTGATGATGGCAAACGTATTAGCAGCTAGTGATGAGAAATCGTGAACTAGTAACATTTTTGGTGTTGTAGAGATTCACTATGGAGATAGAGTGACTGAGCGGCAACGAGACTTTGGAGAAAACCAATTATGTTCATCATTATTAGTTATTGGAATAGACTATAATTTCTTAATTCAGCTCACCACCAATGTAGAAGAACAATCAACTTACGTTCACTAGCCAATGCAAAGGTTACATTAAAGCTGTAGGATAGCGAGGTAGCTCGCCTAAATTGGTTCAATTGGAGCAAGCGGAACATAAGGTATTGATCATGTTCGGCAAAATTAGCAGGCAGACCCATTGTTAGTGCGATGACAATTGAAAGCAATGGTGAGATTTTGTAGAAGAAAATACTAATCTTCCACGTGTACGGTTTTGGTGTTTTATCTCTGTGAACATCTGAATGTGGATAATGTAAATTTGATAAGCAACCAGTAGACCCGTGTAATGATGGACAGAATATACAGTAACTTGTGATAATAGTTGAGCCTATTTCTTATTCCTTAAGTTTATATGAATTTTAAGTAGTATAGTTCAGCATTTATGATTTCCCGTAGACACAAAGTTGCCATTGTGCGTTCCAAAAATTCAGTCATTTAGTGTTGGTATTTATGCACACAAGGGTCCTGTCTGCACAAAAATGATGAATCTTGCAGTTACTTTTGCATTACTACACACTACATGAGTACATATGCTGTCCTTTGATCCTCTTTTTTTCAGCAACCCATAATTATTTATTACAGCATAATTTAAGCTTTCAAGTCATGCTTCTACGTCAATCAATCAGGTTCAATCTTCAGCACAAGCTTACTTGTGTAAATAAAGGATAATCAGTATAAACATTTCCAACATACATGCTGCCAAGATGAGAAAACTCAATGAAAATTGAAAGAACGCAAACTAATAATTTATTTGTGTCCTTCATAACATACAAAACTCCTTGACATCGTCAGCCACTCTCAACAAAATAGTGTAACTTATCAACAAAAGAATACATATCAACACGAGTAACTTTCTGATAAGCAATATCCTCTGTTCTGTACGTAGCTGTAAATAAAGCCACCCCCTTATAACTTAAAACACAATTGGTAGCAGTGGCGCTTTTGTATTCTGAAACACAATTGGTGGCATTTCTGTCTCTACAATCACCCGCTTTCCTAGCAGTTGATGCCACATGTTTGGGTATCTGGGCCAGTGACGCGGGTGGTGAACGGATCAACGCGAACCCACAGCAAGGAGAAGATTGAAGCAAGGAGGATTGCCCAGACGACAACAATGGTTGGTGTGCGGTTTTGCCTACCCATCAGACCCTTGAGGAATGGGTACAAGTGAACAATCACCCAGAAGGCAAAGAAGAGCTTCCCAAAGAGCGGCCCCCATGATTGGTAGCCGCTGTTGATCGCGTAGGAGATACCAGCAACGACACCGACCAGGTTAATGATCAAAATGGTCGTTGGCGGGATGAGAAGCGTCGTCCACTTGAACATGTAGAGCTCGGCAAAGTCACCTTCTTCATCATTAGCCTTTGAGGTGACAGTGAAGTTGGTATCGATACCAGCAAGCACCTTGAGAAGACCCTGAAATACGGCGAAAAGATGGGCAGAGATACCTCCAATAACCCAGAACTGTTCATTCCTCCACCACTCATCGATGCCAACACCACTCCACCTCATCTCAAGGATACCAGTGGCGAAAATTGAAATGAAGAGAGAGATAAACCAAATACTAGCAAAGTTGCTAATCTGCATTCCAAAATAGACTCAGTCAATGTTATTGTTTCGAGCTCTTTCTACTGAAGAACGTAAATATGCAGCCCATGTTTACCTCTGGGATGATGAATTTCCCGGTGAGCAGACAGATAGCAGGCAAAACACAATATACGAGAAGCGGGATTGATGTTAATGGATAAATGGTGGTGTTGATGTAAGCGAATCTCTCCAAGAACTTGAGGCGTCCTCCGTAGCCGTACCATATGGGACAATGCCGGCTGAAAAGAATTTCAACAGAACCAAGAGCCCACCTGAGCACTTGGTTCAGACGATCTGAAAGATTGATGGGAGCAGATCCCTTGAAAGCTGGGCGCTTAGGCATGCAGTAGATTGACCGCCAGCCTCGTGCATGCATCTTGAATCCAGTGAGAATATCTTCTGTCACAGAACCATAGATCCACCCAATCTGCAATTCAGAACCACATCATTACGGTTAACCAGGAACCGGCCTTACCCATGCCAATTATAACATATCATTTGCATGTTGCAACAACACTAGCAGCATAAAGTGTATTTTGAACTTAGTGCAAGAAAAATAACTGTTCTTTGTTTCTCCAAAGCAGAAACTAAAACATTAATTGCATCCACGATTTTGCATGGACTGGCATCTCAATTTTATCCTTATTTACGTAAATTGTGTAATAAGAAAAATGAATGTAAAAAAATGTTGATGTGAGAATTGTTACATTACCTCAGTTCCCATTCGCTCTTGTCCTCATATCCACAACTTATGACATGGATAGCTTCTTTCAAAAGAGATTCTGGAGTTGCGGATTGAGGAACACCACCATATTCCATCAGAGTGGAGGCAACAAAAGCTGCGGACTGGCCAAATCTCTTCTCCAAGCTTATTTGAGACATAAGAAGTGATTTCTCATCATCAAATCCAGCACCTGCCATATAAAAGATATGTCAGCAGGCATACATGTTCGTTACAACCCCACAGATATATGATAAGCACTGCATATGACAAAACCATAGTTACCAAAAACGCGGTTCGTCCGAGTCGCGGTACGAGATTCGGGTTCGTAGTTCGCCACTTTTTCTTCCAATTTCCACTGCGAACACGAACCCCGTACTCTAAACCGATTCGGATTCGACGAATCCGGTTCGCGATTCGCAGGGTTTTATAGCGAATTCGGTAACTATGGACAAAACAGTACATATCTAAGGAATTAGACCCTAGAAGATGCAAGAACATATAAATGGTACCTTCAACACCCTCCTCTATATCTTCGAGATTGAATACTGGCACAGAACTGTCGACATGCTTGTTTGACTTTTTCTTATCTGAGCTCGTTTTCTTTGATTTGCTTGTCTTCTTCCGGCCCCCACATAGTGATGACAAGAAACCACCCTTCTTCTTCTGCTTAACTGGGGGTTCATAACCATATAGAGCTGTTCTGTTGAAAACACAACCAGTTCCCACATAAACTGGTCCTTGAATGCCATCAAGGCCCCTCAAGTTAATCTGCCGCAAACAGAAATACCCCAAAATTATTGAATATGGTTACGAATTTTAAAACTAGTGCATCTCATAATCTTACCATCACTTATTTAAGCTATGATTACTTAACACCAGTAAATTCAGACAGGGGAGATTCTTAAAAGAGGACTGCCAACTTACATCGAAGAACACAGTGTTCCTGTTTGCATATCGATCATTCCTATCGATACCATCGAACCTTTGTGGGAACTGAACATAACAGACACTCCTTCCTAGGTTTGGATCCATAAGGAAGCACATAGCTTCCCTGAGAGCCTTGCTGTTGTTGATGTAGTGATCACAATCAAGATTCAACATGTATTGTCCATTAGTAAGAACAGCTGAGACACGAACCTGTGGAAAACATTAATCTGCCATTATAACTAACAAATGGAAATGAACTATATAATTTTGACTTCAGTAATACTTAAGTACTCACAAGAGCATTCATGGCACCAGCTTTCTTGTGATGCTGAAATCCAGGACGCTTCTCACGAGACACATAAACCAAACGGGGAAGCTCATTACCCTCAGTATCAAGGCCACCACTGTGACCAAGGAAAACCTGAGAATGATCAGAAAGAAAGGAAGATGAGTTAGCAAAGCAATGACCTTCAAAGAGCAACAAGTAAAAATGGCTACCTATAGAGACATGTCTAGCTGTCATTTGAGTAATAATAGTTTTATTGGAGATATGCTAACCTGAATCATTCCAGGATGGTCCCTGGTATTGTTTCCTGGCCATGGCGTGCCATCTTGCATGATCCATCCTTCCTCAGGGACTTTCTGCGCCTTAGCAACAAGGCCATTTACCCTAATTTTAAATTCTTCATATTCTCTCTGCAACGAATTTTTGCAAGACACGTTAGTATTGGATCACAAGATAGCAAAATCAATATCTATATGTTTACAAAGCAAACACACCTTCATGGCCCGGCGGTCTTTAACAAATGAAGGGTGAACTTTGTCTTTCAAGTAATCAATTTTCTGGCAAAAGTACCACTCAGGAGCTCTGGGTTCAATGTTATACTTCTTAACAAATGGTACCCATTTTCTAGCAAACTCTGAAGTCTCAGCCAATGCATCAAAAGTCAGCATCGCAGCTCCATCATCAGATACATAGCAAGAGACCTTGTCCACAGGGTAATCCACAGCAAGAATGGATAAAACCGTATTGGCAGTGACAATAGGAGGTTCCTTCATGGGGTCGACTGTACTGACGAAAATATCAACAGCAGCCAACTGAGATGGTTCACCTTCTCGGTCATACCTGTCAGCAGAAGTGAAATAGAAACAGCATCAGTAATGTGGCTAAATGAAGTTTGTGTTTGCTCTAAGTACAAACGAACTGAAAAAGAGATCACCTTAAAGCCAGTCTATCAAGGTAAGTCTCACGGTTGATTGGAAACCACTTCGGGAACTGATCCAATATCCAGGACAAAGCAAACCAAATCTCACATATAACAGATAAAAGCCACAATGGGTACGCATTACGCACAGGATTTGTGATACGGTAGTGCAGGAAGATGCTTAGAACAATCAATCGCAGAACAATGACCATTCTGTAGGGATTTATTCTGGATGAAGGAAGGGGAACTTTTCTAGATAGAGGCTGGCGAGTTTCATCATTCCTGTAATTCAGATGGCAGAAAATTAATGTTGCAAGAGATGTCAGAGAAAAAACATGGTAAGAAATGATCGAATAATTTATTATCTAGCCATTCCACTTTTGTCAAATTTCAGATATATATATATATATATATATTGTTCCCTTTTTTTAGGGGAAGGTCTCAATCCAACTACACCTGAAAAGTTGAATATGAAGTACACCTCTGTACTTTATTATGCTGAAAAGTACAGCTGGAACTTATTTCGAGAAGGAAGATGCAGCTATCGATGCGTTGAGTTCACCAACTGGCTAGACTAGAACTTGATGTCCATGGTAAAACCAAAACATCCATGTACTAAGTTTTTGTTAGTCAGCATTTTAGTGAGCAACTATTCGTGCCACATTTGGAATGTGTTCCAATTGTAAAACCAAAACATCATGACGAAAAGAACATGATGTGTAATCTTCCAAAAACAGGCTTACTAGTTGTGCAAACATAAAGGCAACCCTCCAAACTCCTAAGTTCAACCAGGTTCTGTAGAGTGTGCTGAGAGGAGGGTGTTGGAACTCACAATAAGGCATCATCCATGTTGTAATCAGTAGATGCATCAATGTCACCAACTCCCCGACCTTCAGAGGGAGCAATGCTTGTGCCATTAGTCATGGGAATTGCACCCTTATCCTGCTTCATTTTCCAGCCATCAACTCTTTCTTTCCAGGCAACATTACCAATGCTACCAGAGAACTCCCTTGATGGGTTTGCTGGCAAGAAGCAAGAAACAATAATTACATCTTCACATCTCAAACAGGTGTTACAAAATCGACAAATGAGAGATCATGACAAGAAATAAACATACGTGAATGATTCACATAGGGAAATGGAACACGCTTGCCAATGTTCCCAGTAGGGGACATCATATGATGATCAGGGGAGGCTCCAGGAATTTCTCCCGAGATCTGCAAAATCCAATTCAAGAAACTAAGCATTAGCACATGCCCGATATATTTTTAGCACAATCTATTAAAACTTTCAACACCAACCTGGCTATTAGTGACTGAAGGGATGTATCCTCGAGGGATCTCGCCACTGTCATACTTGGTGAGCCCGATCTCGCCACTGTCATACTTGGGGCGGCCAACATCCCCACCACCCCCAGCATTCATGCGCCAGCTGCGCATCCTATCAGCAATCTTCTGCTTCTGGTCATCGTTGCCAGATGCAGGGTAGTTGAAGTCACTGGCATCATCAGCATCAGTGTCATCGCCTTCCTCCCCACGGATCAGTGGGCTCCCTAAAGAATTCATACAGTTCAGCAAAGTATTAACAAAACGTTTCAATCATCTTTGATGTTCTTGACTAGAAGTTCATAATGCGACATCATATATCAGAATACCCCATCTACTCATTCTGCATAGCTACAATTCACGCGAAAAGTGTTGACCTATGCCGAATCCCAAAAATTAAGTGAAATGGTCCACCTTCTACTACCTTCCTGAGAAGAATGCTATAAGATCCACAAAAAAGAATCCTCATTTTGCTCTTCTTAACTAAAGATCCAAACATTCTCAGTTGTTCTAAATTACTAGAATTGCAGGCAGAGAGATCAGTGGGAATGGAGAGGAGGGAGAAGAGGCTTTCTATCAGTACTGATGTACCTTTGTGGCGCTTGTACTTGGTCTTGCACTGCGGGCAGGCCTGGGTGCCGTCCTTGCGCTCGTACTCGTAGCAGGGCCGGCAGACCGGGAAGCCGCAGACGTTGCAGGCAGCGAAGACGTCGCCCTCCGCCGTGGTGCCCACGCCATCGCCGCAGATCTGGCACACCTGCCCGCCCCCGTGCCTCCCCGACTTCTGCACACGAACGCATCAAAATTCAGACTTTCCCCCTCAAGATCCACCCCACAAACCACCAAATCCGAACACAAAATGCACCCCTATTACGCAACATTTTGCCACTCACCACGGCTTCCGCGTCGCCCTCCATGGCGCAAGCAAGATTCACCCGCACCGAGAACCGAGCTCGATCAGCTCAGCTCCACCAAGATCCGAGCACGGATCAGCACCGCATCCCGCGCTGCAAGAAACCGACACATCCCAACCAGATCAAATCAAGAACCCAATCGCACCACGGACAAAAACGAAGAAACCTACAGCGCAGAATCACGCCGCATTACCTCGAGTCCTCCCCGGGAAGGCTCCAAGGACGCGGAATTCGGGAGTGGAGGTGGCCGCGGGAGTGCTACTACTACTAGTTGTAGTGGCGGTGGTAGTGCTTAACTATGGCAGGCGAGGGGGAGGGGGAGAGAAAAGGACAGGGCACCAATGGAGGCCGCAACGTGAGTTGGTTTGGCTGTCGCTTTCGACGCAGGGAACGGGATTAATAAAACCCCGCGATTATTTTAACGGCAGATTGATTTCGGTTTGATTTGATTTATTTTTGCGAGCGTTTGGTAGGGTGGATGGATCGGCGGGGGAGAGAATGAGCCGCCAGTGAGGCGGGAGGTAGAAGAAAGGGGAGCTGTGCAGCTGGTGGGGCCCACATGGCAGCGAGCGCTGTCGGTCGGGCTCGGGCACCGACAGAAAATTTGTCCAGGCTGAAAACCGGTAGGTGCACACAAACCATATCTAAAATGTGTTAATAAAATTAGCATAAAATTATGTGCTATCGAGCTAATGTCCATGAGGGTGATGAAAGGAATGAAAAATATGTAACGATATGTGATGGAACCAATTTTGTAATCTATGCAACAAAAACATTTGATTCCAAGTATGTAAATTAGAAGTTAAGTCAGAAGTGTTGTAATCCAGATCTACTAAGAATAGGTAAGATTAGGGGTGCAAACGGAGCGGATAATTCCCGACCGACCGAATAAGTGTGGGCAAAATCTGGGTGTTTTTTTCGGATATCCGCTTTTTCCACCGGATTCGGTTATTTTCGCCCGGATTCGGATTCGGTCTCGGACGGAATGTGGCTGTTGTATCTGGAGCTATCCGAGAGTAAATTCGGATATATCCGTAAAAGTATCCGAGCGTCGAACCGCGAGCACCAACAAGGCAACAACCAATAGGCAACAGCCCAAACGCGCCACCATCCTCCAATCGACCAATCCATCAGCAGACCCACACACGCAGGCGCCCAAATTGCAATCCCACCACCAGCCCCCCTAACCCTAACCTTCGCAGTCGCCGCCGCCACAGCGTTCCTCCTCCCTGACCACCACCGCCACCTCCCTTCCCGTCCGGTCCCTCCTCGCAGCAGCCGCCGCCTCCCCTCCCTCCCTCGGTCCCTCCCCTTCTTGCAGTCTAGTCTAGGTGCGATCTTGCGCTCTTGGTTCTCCCTCCCTCGGTCCCTCCCCTTCCTGTGAATTGTTTGTCGTTTTTGGTGGATTTTTGAGCTTCTTCTTGGTTGGTTATGAACTTATGATGTGAGTTCCGTCGCTGCTTGGATCTTTCTCTCATTTGGCTAATCGAATGTTGTATTGTTGTTCGCCTGGCGCTTTTTGCGGAGACGCCGGCGCCGCCGAGGTCCGCTCCCGCGACTTCTCAGCGCCGCTTCTGTCCCTTCCTTTGCCGCTACTCCTTCCGCCTTCCCGCTTCCCGCTTGGCGCTTGACGCAGAAGCACACCGCATCGCAAGCCTGTAACTCAACTCGTAAACATATGCCCAGGTTCAGATTTGGTGCTATACTGCTATTGCAATCAATCTTCCATTCTTCCCTGTGCTCATTAAGTCTCATATTTTGCTGACCTGATTGATGCATCATTTTTTTTTCATGTAATCCCTTAGTTAGGGGAGGCAATCAAATACATGGGGACAATCCAGAATTATTATGTCAATCAAATACATGGGGACAATCCAGAATTATTCTGTTAAATGATTCGTGAATGTGAATTGTATGTTCCCTTCTCCCTATCGTTGGGAAAAATCTTGACCTGTTGGTACCAAGTAGGAGATTTGATCCGTGTGCAGCAAACACATGTTCAGATCCAGAACACAAACATGTTCATAATCATGTCTATAAAATATTCTTAGTCTTTTAAGTCTCTCATAATTTATAGCAGTAAGGTCTAATATTTCACCTTGTTGTATTAATCGTAGAGCTTTTTTCAACTTCAGCAGATGTGGAGTGATGTTGCTTCAAGATAGATCTAATTACTAATTAGGTTACACTGGCCTAACCATTTTAGAGTAAACTAGCCACCATTCATAATCATGTGCTAACACGGTAACACCAAATGCTCTGTTCATTTTCAAAAGGGAATGGATGAATGGTGGAGGTAGTGGGTAGGGCAAGAAGGATTGGGGCTTTGGATGAAACAGTTTAGCCCATGGTAGCAAGGTCTAAAGTTGACTTGAGGGATTAATTTACCTTTCTTGGTACTAACTTGTATGGAGAGTTAGTTTGTTAGATACCTGATATCTCCAAATGATCATATCTGCTCTTATTAACCAACAAAAATACAAAATGCAGTGTTCAAATTTTATGCTGTGAGAGTGCTATCCTTAGAAAAGTGTGAGTTTAGTCTTCAGTCAATCAGTTTATAAATGCTAGATTTCACTTTAGCAGATGCAATACATCACCGCTTTGTGATATGAGCTAATTCAAAGATTCTATTTAAAATTTCAAAAGAACTTTTCCTCGCAGTGTGCGATGATGGGTCGCTTCACCGCTTCACCGACTGAGAACCGAGATCCAAAGAAGAAAAGCCCTCTTGTAACTTGTTGCTTGCATTCGTAGGGCTAGATTGTAATGGTGCGATTAATCGTATATAGATATTATAGTTGTATATTGTATTATCAATTATAGACATTAAAGTTGTATAACAAAGACAATTATATCGTAATATTTGATCGTGTTGTAATATTTGGTTGTGTTGTTACGCAGTAATTATGCGCTTTATTGTAACATCACGAGCATGTTAACATATTATCAACAAAACAATCTCAACTTCACGCTTAGATAATAGGAGCATCAATGACATGTCGGGCTCACATGTCATTGCCCTCCTATGAAGATGATTAAATTTTGTTTTGGTTCGTTTACCACATTTTTCTTCCGCATTCGGATCTTATCTCCAAGGACAAATTAGCCCAAGGACTTCGGAAGAATGAATCAAGGATTTTTCTAACAAAAGTGGAGTCAAGGGTATGAAGTTGATGAGTGACCCTTTATAAAAATTAGTAGTGGTCCGCAGATTGATCAATCTGTCAAAAAAATGCATGTTTCATGTCTAGTCATAAAAAGGATTTGTGATCGTTGTTCACTTCATCACTTGTAGACTTACTATATTACATCTCATTTGTTGGCTTTGTTCCTATTTGTAGGGTATTGATTATTGAGAATTTAAGATGATTATCGCAAGTGGAAGTGCGAGCATATGTGCTAGCACAGAGCATCCTCGCCGCTACCACAAGCTTGGTACCGCCACTTGGTACCACCAACATCGTGCATTGGTGGCGTGTGAGACACCCACAACCACCGGAGGTGTAGGACATGTTGAAGTAGATGAAGAGACTTGCACAGAGAAGTTGAGCTTGTTTGTGAAGAAGCGTAAGAAGTGTACCTCCAAGGTTTGGGAGTACTACTCTAAGTACTCTGGTGACCGTCCGCATAAAAGATGGTGGGGAGGAGAAACAAGTTTGGGCAAAATGCAAGAAATGTCATCACAAAGCTCGAGCTGAGACCTCAAGGGGAACGAAGGCATTGTGGAATCATGTGGGATTTAAGCATGCCGTAAAGCAAGGCCAACAACAGCTACAATTTCAGAATGATGAAGGTGGAGAAAATAGTTCAGTTCAGACTTATAGGTATGATGCTGAAGCTAGCTTGAAGAAGTTCTATTTGGCATTAGTTATGCATGAATATCCCTTTGTTATGGTTGAGCACGAGTACTTTGTTGATTTCATCAAGTCTCTACGTCCTGGTTTTTCGTTCAAAAGTCGCACAACCACTAGGAAAGAGATATTAGAAATATTTGGAGATGAAAAGAAGAAGTTATATGAACAACTAAAATCTCTTTCTTGTCGATGTTCGCAACTATGGACATGTGGACATCTAATCAAAATAAAGGTTATATGTGCATCATCAGACATTGATTGATGATAATCGCATATGCAAAAAGAATTGTTAAATTCATTCATGTGAAAGGGAATCATACAGGAATTAATCTAGCAACTGAATTTGTCAAGGGTGTCATGTCTTGGAACATTGAGAAGAAGTTATGTGCCCTCACTCTAGACAATGCATCATCCAATGATAAATGTGTTAGAGAAGTTGTGGTGGAGCTTAATAAGCGTTCTCCCTTGATATGTGATGATGCTTTCTTTCATGTGAGATGTTTATGTCACATACTAAACCTTGTCGCTCAAGATGGATTAAAAGTAATTGCATCTTCAGTTCATAATATTAGAGCCACTATTGTTATTGTGAAGAATTCTCCATTGCAATGGGAGGAATTTCAAAAGTGTGCAGCAGAATGCGACTTGGATAATAAATCTGGTCTTCCATTGGATGTGCCTACAAGGTGGAACTCCACATATGAAATGTTGAGCCATGCTATTTACTACAGGAAGGCTTTTGACAGGTTGTTGTTTTTGAACGGGAGTAAATATGAGAAGTGTTCTCCGACAGATGAGGAATGGGATATGGCGAATGCACTATGCAAGTGTTTGCAGAAATTCAATGATGCTACTGTGATATTTTCTGGAAATCAATATCCAACAGCAAACCTATTTTGGTGGAAATTTTGTGAGATTAAGATGGCACTTGCAGAATGGTGTGAAAGTACTGATGACACTATTTCTTGTATGGCAAAGGCCATGAAAGCCAAATATGACAAGTATTGGGACAAATCCAACATAGCTCTTGCTGTAGCATGCTTTCTTGATCCTAGATACAAGAAAAAGCTAGTAGAATATTTTATGGGAAGGATTTATCATGAGAGGGCTGCTCATGAAATTAATCGCTTCATGGATGTTGTGAACAAATTGTTCCAAGCTTACCTGTCTAGCACCCCTTAAGTTTTAAAGCATAATTCTAAAGGACCTTCTCATCCACATGGTGATGCCGACTTGGGTTTTCAAGATATTGAACAGTTCTTGTATGAGGATGCAGCTGTAACAAATTGTGATATGAATGAATTGGAGCTATACCTTAAAGAAAAACCAATTCGGTGGGTTGATCCTACTGGTAAGGGTGCAGAGTTTAACATATTGTCATGGTGGAACACACACCAAGGGGCTTTTCCTATTCTCTCACGACTAGCTCGTGACGTGTTAGCTATTCAAGTATCCACTGTTGCTTCAGAGTCAGCCTTTAGTGCTGGTGGGCGTGTTGTTGATCCATTTCGTAGTCGACTAGAGCCCGAGGTGGTTGAGGCTCTAATTTGTACCAAGGACTGGACAACTTCATCTAGGAAAGGTAATAATAAGTCATTTAGTTCATAGTTTATACCACTTTCGGACTTAGTTTACTAACTTCATGTTATTTAAAAATTTCAGGTTCTAAGGAGAAGATAGCATCACTTGTTGATGAGTTGGATTTGGAGCTAGAGGATAAGCAATGTGCTACTACAAACATGAACGAGGAGGTTTGATAATTGTTAATTTGTTACTTAACATGATTGATAGAAATATAGAAATCTGACATTTTATAAATCTATTTTTGTAGGATGAGATAATGACTGAGGCTGAGATCGACTGAGGTAAGACAATTTGGAATTAGTCTAATAATGGGTGAGTTACAGAGTTAAACTAAATTTTATTGGTTTGAGATAATTTGTAGTAACAAAACACAACCATTTTCTGGGATTTTATCAATCTTATAGAGCTTGTAGTCCCTATTCGAGTTCTGACACTGTTAGGAGAGTTTGTTGCTTGACTAGCCCTTGTTAAGTTGTTATATACTTGCATTATAACTTGTGCTAAGCTTTTACTGAGCCTGTTGTTACTTGTTACTTGTTAGTACCTTTCTACAAGAGAGATTCTTGTGGAAGATAGACGGCGAGCAGGTTTCATGCAAATACCTGAAAAGCAACACATTCCAAAAAGGAGCATTATAAAAGAAAGACAAATTTTGTGAAGGATTTTACTATTATACTATGTTGTGTGGTGCATACTACTAAGATGTTAAGATAGTAAAATATCACTTTCAGTTGGTTTCATGACATGATTTGATATTCTACAAATCTATTTTCGTAGGATGAGATGATGACCGAGGTCGTGTGATCGATTGAGGCATGGTCATAGAGAATTAGAGATGGCTCACGATGGCAAATGCTAGACAAAGACAAGTCTTTGTGCGCCAATGACCTACTACGTCAACATACATAATTAGCACTTACTATTACTACTTGTCTACTTGTGCTACTCTTACTAGTGAATAGTGATGTACATGGCTAGGACTAACTAGTTGAATTTTGGACTGTGTGAGAGTTGTGACTTACTAACTTGTACTTGCTAGTTAGTAGTTACTACTTGCTTAACTAGCCCATGTCATGTACTTGCTAGTTACTACTTGCTTAACTAGCCTCTATTATCATGTGATGTATTTAAATTTGCTTGTTAAACTACTAATCTAGTTGCATCTTGGACATGTAGTATGGCTGATTGATATTTATTTGTGCGATATATATAGTTTATGTTTTCACGCAATATCCGGATAAGTATTCGTGACCGAGACAATCCGTATTCGGCTCGGCATGTATTCGCTCCGTATTCGTGACCGAGACTATCCGCATTCGTATTCGTATCCGGCACTGTCCGTGTCCGATTCCGAATCCGAGAAAAAATATGGAAAAGGATACGGGATGAGCGATATCCGTCCCTATCCGCTCCGTTTGCACCCCTAGGTAAGATATACTTTCTGTCTCTTGTTTTTTCTAGCAAATGTAAGAATTCAAGAACAAATGCAAGTAGTTGTATGTCTAGCTATTTTTAGTTGAATTGGTGATAGCAAGCTAGTACAATGAGCAAGGTTACTAAATGATTCTATAAGGGTAAATTGGAACACGGTGTGCCGCCCAAAAAAATGGGGTGGCTTTGGTGTTCTGCATCTGGCATTCTTTGGCCGAGCACTTTGTCTACGTTGGCTTTGGTATCATTGGAAGGAATCGGGCAAACTGTAGAACGAGATGAAACTCCCAACGGATGAAAAGGACTATGAACTTTTCCGGGTGTCAACAAAAATCGCACTGGGAAACGGGGACAAGGCGAGCTTTTGGAAGGATGCCTGGATGGGCCGGGCCGCACACCCCTCAAGGAGGAGGCCCCCTAACTTGTATCTTATTTCGGCAGGAAGAATAGGATGGTCAAGGAGGCGCTACAAGGAAATACTTGGATCGCAGATTTGAGACGAAAGATCACAGCGCTACATATCCTCGACTTCATACGTTTGTACATCAAAGTGGCACAGGTCACACTCACACCGGAAACACCGGATGATATCACTTGGAGATGGACCGCGACAGGAACTTATACGGCTAAATCAGCTTATCAGGCACAGTTCTTAGGATCAATAGAGAAACCTTATGTTAACCTCTTTTGGGATACTTCGGCACCACAAAAATGTAAAATATTTGCGTGGCTAGCCATTCAGGAACGGATTCGAACGACAGACATCCTAACAACAAGGCACATGCAAAATGACTTTTGGTGCCCTCTCTGTACAAACATTCCAGAAACGGCACGACACTTGCTCCTAAATTGCGCTTACGCGAAACGGGTTTGGAATGCCATCGCAATTTGGGCACAACACAAAGCATTTTACCAAGACAAGAGGATGTTGATGAGTCGGTACTCCATTGGTGGTTGGAAAGATCGCAAAGAGAACCGAATTTGAGCAGGAAGGGCCAAAGCTCTTTAATCATATTGATAATGTGGCAAATTTGGAAAGAAAGAAATAGAAGAATTTTTCAGCACCAAAGGAATGAGGTTAACGGGTTGGTAGCAATAATCAAAGAAGAAGCCCAGGCTTGGATTCTAAGCGGGGCAAGCAAGTTAGGATCCTACTTACCGACCGAAATTTTGACATCTTCTTTATTACCGCCTCATCAAACAAGAGTCTCGAGGGGTATCGGACTGGCACCCGGGAAAGGGCATTCGGTACGTGATGAATAACTTCTAAAGGGGCGTTCAAACCGGGTCTGCAAAGGGTCAAGGCGCTCGAGGATCCAAATTTTCACAAGGGGTAGTTTAGTATAATTTTCGCTTGTGTGGGTTTGGCTCTCTGGACCTGGTTTCTGTATTGTGGATATTTTGTATTTTTTTTCTACCTTCTTTAATACAGTGAGGGCAGCTCTCCTGTCTTGCCTTAAAAAAAAAACTACCTAGCCAAATAGGAGTGATGTAACTTGCGTTACGATGACCTGTAATCCGATTAATGTGACACGGGACAATAATTGATGGGCATGGTGGTTGTTACTTGAAGATATTTAGTGGGAGATTATACGATGTACCATCATTGCTCCTTTGATTATGATCTGCAAGCACTCCAGGCACCTGCTTTATTTCATCTGGTCTATTTTACAAACTATATGAACATTCAATATTTTTAGATTACATATGAATATGGAATTGCCTGCGGGGTGGATTAATTCAAATAACACCAACATGTGAAATGCAATCTTCCTAGTTAGCAATTACCGTAACGATCCTGAGCAATTACTTGCTCGACGCACATAGCCTTACGCCTGCAAACAATCTCTTCCTAGCAGCGGATGTCACGAAACAAAATCTTATCGCAGAACCAAGTTTAGTAGCTGCCCAGCAGTAACTGCAAGGAAGTAATTAATTTGAGCTTCACGGGCAGTTGTGTGAGCCTAGCCAAAGTTCACGACCGACACGGAAAGGAGCCAGGCCCACCGGTAAGTGACGTACGTTCCTCTCTCTCTCTCCCTTTTGCATGTTAGGTGCGCGTGGATCTCGTTTCTCTCTCGTTGCGGGGCGCGCCGCGCCACGCCACCGACACCCCGGCCGCGGTGGTTGGCTCAGGCTGGCCCTCAGGGGTATTTCTGTCATTCTAGAAAGACCGTTACGTGCAGCCCTGGGCTTCTGCACCTTTCTCGGTTGTCAGTCAGTACTGTCGTTGCAGCAGCAACAACTGGAAAGGACGGGCAGTAATAACAGGGAAATGGATCCTCCACGATGTATAGATGTACCGTGTATAGCATTGGGAAGCAACTTTCACTATTCGATCAAAAAGTGAGATCATTGTCTATAGTGTTTTCGCTATAGTAAAAATGTTGTGGTGAATATATCGTTGTTGCTATGTTTTTTTAGAATTAAGTACATTGTTCGTCCCTCAATTCTTACTTTAGTTTAATTTTCGTTCTTGAACTATAATATCGGGTAAAACACATCCTCCAAGTATCAATACCGTACAAAAATCGTTATTTATTCATTTTGAGAGTAGTTTCATGCCACGTGAAAAAAAAGAAACATTTTCTCATGCCACGTGAAAAAAACAAACATTGTCTCGTGCCACTGGTTGTAGTGGGGGTGGTAGTGCTTAACTATGGCAGGCGAGGGGGAGGGGGAGAGAAAAGGACAGGGCACCAATGGAGGCCGCAACGTGAGTTGGTTTGGTCGCCGCTGACGCAAGGAACGGATTAATAAAATCCCGTGATTATTTTAACTGCAGATTGATTTCGGTTTGATTTGATTTATTTTTGCGAGCGCTTGGTAGGGTGGATGGATCGGGGGAGAGAATGAGCCGCCAAAGAGGCGGAGGTAGAAGAAAGGGAGTCAGGCAAACAGGGCCCACATGGCAGCGAAGCGTCGACAAAGCTCGCACCGACGTAAAATTTGACCAGTGAAACCGTAGGTGCACACAAACCATATCTAAAATGTGTTAATAAAATTAGCATAAAATTATGTGCTATCGAGATAATGTCCATGAGGGTGATGAAAGGAATGAAAAATATGTAACGATATGTGATGGAACCAATTTTGTAATCTATGCAACAAAAACATTTGATTCCAAGTATGTAAATTAGAAGTTAAGTCAGAAGTGTTGTAATCCAGATCTAGTAAGAATAGGTAAGATATACTTTCTGTCTCTTGTTTTTTCTAGCAAATGTAAGAATTCAAGAACAAATGCAAGTAGCTGTAACTCTAGCTATTTTTAGTTGAATTGGTGATAGCAAGCTAGTACAATGAGCAAGGTTACTAAATGATTCTATAAGCTTTTAACTACCTAGCCAAACAGGAGTGATGTAACTTGCATTACGATGACCTGTAATCCGATTAATGTGACACGGGACAATAATTGATGGGCATGGTTGTTGTTACTAGAAGATATTTAGTGGAGATTATATGATGTACCATCATTGCTCCTTTGATTATGATCTGCAAGCACTCCAGGCACCTGCTTTATTTCATCTGGTCTATTTTACAAACTATATGAACATTCAATATTTTTAGATTACATATGAATATGGAATTACCTGCGGGGTGGATTAATTCAAATAACACCAACATGTGAAATGCAAATCTTCCTAGTTAGCAATTACCGTTACACTCCAGAGTAATTATTTGCTGGACACACATAGCCTTACGCCTGCCAACAATCTCTTCCTAGCAGCGGATGTCACGAAACAAAATCTTATCACAGAACCAAGTTTAGTAACTGCAAGGAAGTAATTAATTTGAGCTTCACGGGCAGTTGTGTGAGCCTAGCCAAAGTTCACGACCGACACGAAAAGGAGCCGGGCCCACCGGTAAGTGACGTACGTTCCTCTCTCTCTCCCTCTTTTGCATGTTAGGTGCGCGTGGATCTCGTTTCTCTCTCGTTGCGGGGCGCGCCACGCCACGCCACCGACACCCCGGCCGCGGTGGTTGGCTCAGGCTGGCCCTCAAGGGCATTTCTGTCATTCTGGCAAGACCGTTACGTGCAGCCTTGGGCTTCTGCACCTTTCTCAGTTGTCAGTCAGTACCATGTGTGCACTGTCCTTGCAGCAGCAACACCGGAAAGGGTGGGCAGTAATAACCGATACATATACCGTGTATGGCACTGGAAGTAACTTTCACTATTCCATCAAAAAGTGAGATCTGTAGTATTCCGGTGATTCATTAGTGAGTACGATACTATTTAGAGAGAGAAATTAAAGAACAAATTAGAATTTGTGAGAGAATTAGACCTTAGGCTTTCGACCAAAGCGTTTTAGTCAAGTGGGCCGGCCAGCCATTTAGTGGAGTCAAGAGGGGTGCTCCTTCCCCAAAACCCTAGCACCCTGCAATAGTATCGTGCTGCACTATAGCATGTGGGGTACTGTAGCAGCCCCTTCCCTGCTGCCTCCTCTCCCCCATTGTTGTCCCCTAGAGTCGCCACCTTCCTGCTGTTGTGGTTGGCCATTGGGAAGAAGGAAGAGAGGAAGAGGTAGAAGAAAATAAATCTCCACGAGGGCTTCAGCGAGGTCCAACGGAGAATTTATGGTAAATCCATGTTCCCATTAGTTTTTGTAAATCATTCGTATGCGAATTATCCCCGATAGACAGATTAGAAATCTTCTGAATATATCGGTGTTTCTGTAGTTCTGTTAATTCGTAAGATTGAGTTAGTTCCATGCAGATTCAGTATTTAGGATCTCCTAGAGTTATGTGGGGAATTGCGTTGGCTTTCGGGAAAGTATTGATTCGTTATTTTTTGTTAGATAATGAATTAGTTATGATTTTTGCAAGCCTGAGTGCCGTTCAGTCTCTGGTTTCGGACAACGAGCTTAGTTCTATGATTTAGGGTCTGGAGATGGATGAATCTGGTTGGTTGATCTCCACAAGTTGTATATATAACTTCATGATGAATCCAGGGAGTCCAAGTTCATATTTTTTGGACAAATAGAACGAAAGTTATGAATTTTTGAAGTTGTCGTTGTAATTCTGTCCTTCGGTAGGGGACAGTAGGGAAAGTTTTCTCTGTTAGCAACCTTTGTTGCACATTGGGAAAAATTATAATAAATTTATTTAGGAAGCTAGTTCTCTGTAGTTTCAAGAATGACTTAGATCAGTGGGTTTGATTGTACCAATTAAAATATATGAAATTTCTAAGTCGATAGTACCGAAGATGAGATCTATCTTCGGAGATAAAAACAAAGGCTTAGATGAAATAATTTGAACATCTGGTCACTTGAGAAGTTGTAGATATGCATGTGTAGATTCCAAAGAACTTGGGTTCATGATTTTTGGAGCCTTGAACCAAAAGTTATGGTTTTTCCTTTGGTGGCTATCTGTTTTGGACAGACTGGGTTTTGGGATTGTATCAATAAAGCTTCGGGTTGCGAATAGGAGCGAATGATTTCATTTTGTTTTATTGTTTTGTTGTGTGCTTTTGAATGGTGATCTTAGTGTACTTTACGAATGCCAGGTGGTGGTGAGAACCGGGAATAGAGTCCTCCTGCCATCATCGTTCAACTCGCGATTGAGGCAAGTGCAAGCAGTATAGTATGAAGTGTGATGCTATATACATGAAAGTTGCCATGGTTTGCTTATGAGATTTTATCTATGATGTTACTGCTGAATATCATCCTCTCATATTGGATTGAGAATATGAATTTCATTCTTTGCATCATGGCATTCATTCCTGAATCTTGGACTACGTGGTAGCCACAAATTATTTCTTTTGAAGTACCCGTCATGCATTAGACGGGTATGAGATCCTCATCAAGTATTGGACGGGCATGGGTCCTCACACTCGTGAAGTGTGGGCTTGAGGTCCCTGTGCCTAAGGGCACAGGCTTGAGTATGCATCGATGGATGCATTACTCCGTGTTACCAGTAATTGCAAAGAAAGAAGAAAGAGCATTCTTGATATATGCATTGCATGTAAGTATAAGAGCTTTATTCATGGCTTCCTTGCTGATGTTCATATGGTGATTGATACCTTCATTTGCTGAACGTGATGATCTGTCGTATATCACTGTTGTACTTTGCTGAGTCGTGGACTCACGCTTGTTGTTGTTGGTCTTTTTAGGTACCTCTCGAGGCAGCGACATGCATGGGAATGGGTAGTTTTGATGCACTTCACACATAACCACCCATGACAAATAAATTAGCTTATTTAGTTAAAACTTCATGTTATTGCTATTACTTGATTTTCAGACTGTGTTCATCCTTCATGGAGTTTGAGTTACTTGTAATCATGGTAGCCAAGCTTTATCACGATTGATTCATGTAGGACCGGAAAGGTGACTAGAGGGGGGTGAATAGACACCTTCTCGATTTTCACCTTAATTTGATTCAACACGCACTTTTCTCCAATAGCTACGAAGCTAAGAAGATCAATATATGCACAGTGAAAGCCTTGTGCTGAATCTGATCAACCCCCAGAGCAAAAGACCTAAAAAGAACCAAATCAAAAACCTTAAACCAGAGGCCGGACTAACCTCAGGCAAAAGTATGGTCTGACCTTGGGCCGGACTGATCTCAGGAAAATGTGCGGTCAGACCTCAGGCACGATGAACAGGAAAATTAGCTCGGGTTCCAAAACGAAAATCGGTCTAACTTTTGATCTACACGGCCAAACTTGACCAAAATTGGAACACACCTTCCTAAGGATATTAGGAACCTATTCCAAGCAACGATTGAGTAGATCCACGTCAAAGTTTTAACCTTTTTCAATTTTATCGAAGGAGGGTTCAAAACCGAGCAAAAATGAAATATGTTCTAGAGACTTGCTCGTGGGTGATTGATGATCAAGATGACCCTAGATGGGTTCCCACATGTCACAGCAAGTTAGATCACGGCAAGAAACCAACCAAAAACTCGCGGATCAAAGAAAGACTCAAAATCACAAAATAGAGAGAAGGAAGAACACAAAGAGACACATATTTGGGAAATCATCCATAGATTGATTCATGATGTTGCTAGTTACAGCCACTCCCTCAAAGAGGACAAGAGCTCAATCCATGAGTACTCTCTCAACTCATCTCTCTAAAAGCCTAAGCCTCTTCTTTCCTCTCTAAATTCCTAAACCAAACTAGGGTTTACAAATGAAGTGCTTGGGGGCTGTGTGACAGCACCCCTCATATTTATACTAGAGGTCTAGCTTCTAGAAGAGTTTCTCTAATGGGCTCCCGTTAAGGCCCAACATAAACGGGACACTTACGCACGTATTTTAAAGCGTCGTATCCATCATCTCTTGACATAAACCACTTCACCTTGCGCCATCCCATGCCGTGGTTTAGCCAAAAGTCACAAAGGTGGTGTTTGGTGAAATTACCAAAATACCCCTTCTCGATCCTTCTCCAAAGACCGAGTCCAATCCTGTCGAAGCAATCGCCTGCTTCGCCACATATAGGTTGATCAACGACTCTCATCATATCGGCAAGTCTCTCCCGTCCGGATCCCACCGGAACCACCAAAGCACTTGCACCGACCCCCACGCCGCTTGATCAACCCATTGCACCGAACTGCCCGTTCAGTCATCCTCGTCCATTCTGCGCCACGCTTGAGCTACTTGACCTCACCCGGCATCCATGATCGTTCTGGACCTCAACTCTCCAAGCTTAGTCTCGATCCTCCTCGCCGTTGATCGTCATTGACTTCCAAGCTACCTGCATAGTAATAGATAGAGAAATCGTCTCCGGGAACAAGTTCTTCACAACTTGACCCACGTTAGCTCAAATCATGCAATATGCAACTCATATGCAAAGACAAACACGGATATGACTTATCCCAAAATCATTTAGCCAATCAAATCAACATTCAGCACACATCCTGTCAGACCGCCATTCAATGGCCGGTCTGAATGCTCTGGCCGGTCTGACCGCTAATTACAAGCCAGTTTGACCGCTGGCTGGTCTGACCGCGCGCCCAACGACTGCCTGAGCCTGACACCATTTTAAACCTTTGTCGAAAACACGTGAAACGACAAACCAAAAGTGTCATTGCCAATTGTAACATCACCTTAAGATCGTGAGTATATCCACAAGATATCCACAATTCAACTTATGATTTATTTAATTCTCTTTGATAGAATAAATTGAATGCCTTCTTTATTTTTGCACCCTCGTAGTTCTGAGGGATCTTGATGATTTAGATGTATTTGATAAAGAGTTGTTCTCTTTGTGTCCCAGTAATCATTTGGTTCGATTATTGGTTGAGAAAGAGTAATATCCATGCCTTGGTTATTATTTATTGATTGGTGGTAATCTTTAACCTGCTTTTGTAGCTTGTGCTAGATCTTGTTGATTAGAACTAAATCAATTGTTGTTGTATGTCTCGCTAAAAATGTGTTAGTAAGTTTAAGTAAAGTGGTTCTGTAAGGTTATTTAGTAGTATCCTAGGCTCTATGTTGAGCTGGGGTGTTACAAGATCATTACTTATAATGTTTTTGCTACAACAAAATCGTTGCGGTGAATATATTGTTGTTGCTATGTTTTTGTTTTTGATGCAGTATAACTGCAGAGAACTGTTCACACTCACAAAACATTACCTAAAAGGACCTATCCACCCTAGGAATGTATACTCTTCTATGGCCCACCGGAGAATGATTTAAAATGGTAAGAGAAATATGAATTTCTAGTAGTGTGTTTGTAATGAAAATATTGTTTATCTAGAGAAAATCCCGGCAGTTAACTAGAAATGTCGGTGACCTTGGTTAGTTTATTGTTTATCTAGAGAAAATCCCGGCAGGTTAACTAGAAATGTCGGCGACCTTGGTTAGTTTGCGAACCAGCCAAATTTGAATTCAAACCCAAACAGTGGTTTCGAACTTTTACTTTTTTTTTTCTGGTAGCCGGGAATCTCGATGACCTTCTTTTTTTTCAATGGGCAGAATCTTTTTCTTGATCGTCTCTCTCTAAGCATAGATTATAACCTTTTTCAAAACTCAAACAAAGGAGCCTACGACTAAAAAGAGTGGTTTAGTTGGTGAAAGGTGTGCCCAATTTGGTACTCCATCAACACATGGTTTTGAGAGCAAACAAATGAGGAGTTTCCTCAGCTTTATAGAATAAACCATTCTTAATCCAACCTAGAATGCAATGGAAAAAATTCCCATGAATGCCAAGTGGATAGTGTAGCAACTACCAAGTGGAGCTTCACAATGCAAAATTAATCGATATTGCAATATGAACAATAGGACAGCTTAGCAGCTGCACCTGACTCATGTGCTTTAATTGACTAGCCTGTTTGTTTTCCTGTAAAAAAATAGATCAATCAGAACAACACTGGGGAAATAAAATAGTTGGAGGAATAAGGTTGGTTCCCTAACCACCTCATGTGACAAATTGTGCTCCAGCAAGCATGTTCCATGCATGCACTGGAAGTGCCAACAGTGACTGGAAAAAGGAAATCATAACAGATGAAACAACACATGGGCACTGAACTCTAGCTTCCCTTCTTGTAATTCCTTTGTGTTAGAAGCATCACCATCCTTACAAATTAAGGAGTTTTAACTTTTTTTTTAAGTATTGTTCCTTTCTAGCTGAAAGATTTGCAAAGCTACCCATCTAGTAAGTTCGTAAACTGTCTTAATTTAGTCCATGGAATAGAGACAAGGATCCTCATGCATGTAAGAACATAGCCAGCACATCATATGCCACACACACACACACACACACACACACACACACACACACACACACACACACACACACACACACACAGAGTAATGGAAATCAAACTAATCAGAAAACTAGAATTTCTAATCCTAGTTTAAACAAGCTAGACTATACTAGCTCAAATCGGTGAGGCAAGACATATCATAAAGCAAATAAACCACAAACCCGGCGGCAGTCGCTGAAATGCCATATTCTTGCAACAAAAAAAGGGAGAATACGATCAAACCATTGTTTGTTTCAACACTACCTCGATCTGTTACCAGGAGTGACATGATCGGAGACAGCCGGGTAGCACACGTTTCATATTCCTCATTGACAACAATGCATCACTACTCCAAATTAGTCCATTTCTGTTCTGAAGTTCCATTCCTCTCTGTTCTGAAGATCCATTGTTCAGAATGATCGGGACAATTCACCAATACAGCAAACTGGCATTGCCGACGAGTCCAACAGTTGAGCAGGACAATCAATCGGTCTCACTTGTCTTGTTCGTATGCTCACGTAGACATTTATCAAGTGTCACTGACAAATTGACAATCCTGTGCACATGCTGTGCAAAGGGATGGGCACCATGCATGTAAGATTTTTCATTCAGTTATCGGATTTGCACAAGTGTTACGTGCACAATACTGCAGCAAGGGCTAGGTGCAAGTGCATAAGGCTGCGTCCCGTGGTCTTTGGGGGTACTGTTCACATGTATGAACAATATCATAGGTACGGTTGAATCAAGATTAGAAAAGGATTATCTTTCCTAATAAAAAAAATATTTTCCTAGATAGTTGATTAGTTTCCTTATATAGAGATTAGTTAATCGGAAATGTTATCTATTAGTTAGGAAGATCGGGCGAACAATAGCATGTGGAAATTTGGGAGAGGGGAGAGTGACAGACGAAGCTTCGCGACGAAGTTTTGCCGGCGACTCGTCTCTCCATTCACATCCGACTGCGGCGTCTTTGCCACGGCGGAAAGGAGTAGGCGAGTGTGATCAGCGTTGCAAGGTCTCCGATGCTTCCTGAAGCGGCTTGCTGGCAGCTCGATCCTTTGTTCAGTCTTCCCTGGTGGAGACGTGGCGTGAAGTGATGGTGATACGTCGGGATTGGGGTTCGGGAGTGCGCTGCCTCATGGCTTGAAGGATGGGCCTCCGTCGGAGGGTGAGCAGGACGTTGGGCCGGCCCATCGATTCGGGACTTCGATCGATGATATCTATGCTCATTCCTAGCGTATCATCCCGAGCGAATCGTGGTTGTGGATTCCGAAACATGCTGTCTTGGGGGAGCTAGGGTTTCCTGCTACCAAAAGTGAGGTGAGGCGCTTGGGGGCGACCGCGAGAGTGGTCTGCAGATCTAGGGTTCCTCCGCCTTTCACTCGATCCTTCGCTGAAGTTGTGAGGGGTGAAGCGATGGATCAAGGTCGAGGTAGGGGAAGGTTCCCTCGCCGCCTAGGTGGAGGGGATCGACCCTGGATCGGGGGAAAACGAAGTCATCCTGATGAATGGATGGATGAAGATGACATGTTGGGGGGAAGATGATCTGAGGGAAAAACTTCGCAGAGATCATGAGCAGCAGAGACGGAGTCATGAGAATCAACAAGGAGTATCAGGTAAGCAAGGGGGTGCTCGGGGATCGATCCCGATTTGATTGTCGTTTTGATTTTCATTTTGATTCTCGTTTCGGGGGTTCTGTTAGAGATAATTTCAATCAAGGTTTGGGTTGGCATAAGGATGCTCGTAAGGAAAATCCAAGCAGAGATGGGGGTGGAATTTGGGCGGATCATTCAGGAGGGGAGTTCAGAGGGGGATTTGGTGGAAGGGGAGGGAAGCCCAAGGTGGATTCTAGAGATCCTTTAGCGGTTTTGTTAAAGGGAGATGGAACCAAAAAGTGATGGGGTGACATTGGTTCAAATACAGGGGTGCTTCAATCTGAAGATTGGGGGACGTGTTTTCGTTGCTTGCAATCTGGGCATCATCAAGCACGATGCACTAATCCCCCAATGTGTTACAAGCGCAAGAAAACTGGTCATATGGCAGCGGGGTGTACCGAGGAAAAGCTTATCAATGGTCTAAAGTTATGTGGATTTGGAATCCCAGGGCAAGGATTTTATAGTTTACAAATGGTAGGTCTTCACATTCCCGAACAACAGGAAGCTGCAGGGATATTGAGCATTCTGGAAGGGGTGGCATCTGTTAGTAAGATTGAAGCAGAATTGAAGCATTTAATCCAGGATAAATGGGATTGGAAAGTTAAGAAATTGTCAGATTCTGAATTTTGGGTGGTTTTTCCTTCCAAAGAGATGTTAAATACTTGGTCTAAGTCTAGGAGTGTTGAATTAGCTTTGCATTCCATAAAAGCTAAGATTGATAAATCTAATTTGGACCCGGAGGCTTCTTCTATCCTTTCTGAAGCCTGGATCAAGGTGTCAGGGATTCCCTATTATGCTAAATCTGTGGACGCCGTTAAGGAAATAGTAAGTACTGTAGGGGAACCTGTGGAGGTAGATGAGATAAGTTTGATGAGAGCGGATGCTATGTGGGCGAAAGTTCGCAGTAGAGACCCTTCAACTAAAATTCGGAATAAAAAATAAAATAAATTAAGAATTAGATTTTGATACGAATTCCAAAATAAAATCCCTAAATTACTGTGATTCGTAATAAAAAATTAAAGAAAAGTTAGCAATTGGATTTATACAAATTCCAACAAAAAATAACTGAAATTTGAAATAAAAAATAAAAGGAAATTTGCAATTTGATTTCCATATAAATTCCAAAGTAAAATCTTTATTGATCTGTCATGTAAGAAGACATTGACCCATTGGGAAACGGAAAGCCAAGGCAACGGCAGCGGAGATGAGGACAACGTCATGCTGCTCACCTTAGCCGTTTGACGAGGATAAAGACTAGAATCTAAGGAGACAAGAGTCGCGATGATGAGTGGTGAGCGTCGGTGTTGTTGAAAAAGTTAATGGCCAAAGAAGCACAATGAAAGGGAAGTCCTGGCAGAGAGGAGATGAGCTTTGAATTGAAGACAAGGTATGGACGATATGCGGCCATTGGGTAGCTAGGAGCGTGCCATTGTGGTTAAGGGGCACGACGCCATCGACGATGGAGAGAAGATTCTCCAAATAGTTAGATAATGACTAAAGCAGACATACTCGTATCAATGAAGATGGGAGGTTGCTGTGATTAGTAAGGAAGTCACAACGTTGAGTTGGCCAATGTTGAAAAAGAGGAGTGACCCACACAGAGAAGAGGACATCGAGAACGTATAACATCATGCATGTTTATATGCATCCACACGAATAGAAGCATGGGTATATATAAGTAGAGGAGCAAAGAGATCGAAATAGAGATGACACAGACGTAGGGAATAGGCTCAGGGCCACCAGAGAGAGTGTGATGTGTATCTTCGACAGGGATTGGCAAATGTTGCATGTGTACGCGTGTTAATGTCATAGTGGTCATCATTAAGCAATAATTGAAGAGAAGTAGAAGATAACTATGTGGTAGAGTATTGTATTGGATAAGGTAGCAGCCAAGAGGGATCAATCAAGAATTAGGCTTGTTGTTGAAGGTTGAAGCAGAAAAGCTGTGGTGACAAGAAGAGATAGAAAACATACGATTCGATGGGGCAGCCGGTGTGTGAGGGAAGATAAGTTCAAGGTAGGTCATCCATAGCGCATCGATGTATACGTGGGCAAGGTACTCTAATACCATGTAAACTAGGAAGATAATTTGCCACATACATAATCAACGTATTGCTTGAGAATAAATAGAGGTACATGTACATGCATATATTTTGGAAAGAAAGTAACTAATAGATGAAGAATAGGGTTTTGCAGCTACATGATCTATGTATGATAGAGAGTGGTTGCATTTATAAGTCAGTAGGATCTTTGGCAAGGAGTGCCCCTTGTGGTGAGGACGATTGCGTGTGGTGCAGTGAGAGAAGGGTGGAGAGGTCAAGATGTTTTCAAGGGGAGATAGAGGAAGGCAAGGGGAGACTCTAATGCAGAGGAATTAGAGGAAGGCGTACCCTATGGTGAATGGAGACACCGATGGTGGTCTCAACCTGCGATGGGAAAGATTGGCATGGCCCGGGTGGCTCCCATGTAGGGATGGCAGTGAGAAAGAGGAAGAGTGAGGAAGAATGGAGGAAGAAGAAGGGAGAATGATGGAGGGGAAATCTATCTATCTATATTTATATTAATTGGAGGCTCTTCTAGAAGCCCGCACATTAATCCTAGAATGTAAAAAGACTAAAAGTTCCACATTAATCGAAGAAAAAGAAAAACTCTAGAAATTCCCACATTAATCGAAAAAAAAGAATAGATCTCCATCATCCAATCTATCTTACGAATGCAACATATTGCTTAGATTTATCTACTAGATGTCATACCATGGAAATAACGAGTCCAGTTGGAACTACAAAACATGACAATGCGCTATGGCTTATCTAGAGCGTCCAGTTTCCCTGTCATACACATATTGGTGTTGGTGTCAAAGCACAAGAAGATGTTGCTAACTTACATCCATGGAAAGCTTGAAGACCAAGAAGCAACTACTAACAAAGTCCAGGCTACATGTATATGTACGTACATACATCGAGACATTCTGATGGCGAGGAGATCCGGTATGAGAACAATGCATACAACAATATGAGATGCATGTGGGCTTAGATAAATGCGTTTATAGATAATCAACTTGGAAGTCAAAACACATGCATGTTCTCGAGAACAATGCATACAATGCTATGACATGCACGTGGGCTCAGATAATCGCGTTTACGACCAGCTTGATCAAGTCCTCACGTCAATCCTATTGATAAAATCTAGAAATGGATGTGTTGGCAAACAAGAATAAGTTTTCATCAGAAACCACATCACGTGATATGTACACATGTCCTGAGAGACGGTGAAGACACTTGTATCCCTTATGCATTGGACTATATCCCATAAATACATATTGTTGAGAACGAAAATTCAGTTTACGTGCATTATATGGTCTTAAATTACGCCAACAAGCACACCCAAACGTTTTCAACATGGAGTAATTGGGAGATATACTGAGAAGACGTTAGATAGGAGTAGAGTTATTGATGACTCGACTTAGCATTCTGTTTATAAGATAAACCGCAGTGAGGAATGCCTCATCCCAAAACCTGACAAGTATGGAAGAGTGAGCAAGAAGTGCTAACCGGTTTCAATGATATGTCTATGCTTTCTTTCAGCTACTTTGATCTGTTGATGAGTATAAGGACATGACACACGATGGGATATACCAACAGATTTGAAGTATTTATGCAATTTTTGGTATTCGCCTCCCAATCAAACTGGACAGTAAGAATTTTTCTACCAAGCAAGCGCTCAACATGTTTTTGAAACTAAAGGAAAGTTTGTTCCACATCAGATTTATGTTTCAATAGATAAATCCAGGAGAACTTGCTATAGTCATCTAGGAAACTCACATAGTATTTATTGCCTCCAGCAGATGTTAAGACTGGACCCCATACATCTGAATGGAAAAGTTCTAAAGGAAAATATGAAACATGAATAGATGAGTTGTATGGTAGTTGATGAATTTTTGCTTGCTGACAAGCATCATAAACACCACTACTTTTATCTTGTATACAACTCAATTTATTGGCTGAACTACTACTTGGACTATAGCAGGGGTTGGATGACTAAGTCTGCGATGCCATTGTTCAGAGGAGATAGTTCAAGTAGCAAAGGATCGACGTGGTGCTTGAATTGAAGCTATGGGATATAGGCCACCTTTACATTGGCCTTGTAGAAGCTTGGTCTTCGTGACCCGATCCTTAACACAAAAATAATTTGGATGAAATTTAAAGAAATCATCATTGTCAAGGGCAAATTTTTGCATAGATAGAAGATGTTTGTGAATATGAGGAACATGAAGAATATTTCTAAGATACAATGGGCGACAATGACTGTGAACAGTAGAATGACCAATATGTGAGATAGACAAACCTTGTCCATTGTTGACTTGAACTTGATCTCCTCCCTTGTAATGATCACGGATAGTCAATCTATCAAGGTCACTTGTGAGGTGATCAGTTGCCCCTGTATCGGCATACCAGTTTGTATCAATCTGATAATTGCCTGTTGACGCTGATGCTCCAATTCGTTGATCTTCTAAGGACTGATAAGCATGATCGAAATGATGCCAGCAACGGAGAGCATCATGCCCATTCTTACCGCATACCTAACATGTCACACGAGAGGAGTTGTTGCTATTGTTGAATCATCCTCCTCGTCATCTTGCTGGAGCTTGACTACCTCCTCCATTGTTGCGGTCGTGACCTCTACCGCACCAATTGTTCCGACCATTGTTGTTCTTGACAATTTGTTGGCCAACGAGGCAATCTGAACCTCTGTGGTATGTTGCTCCTTGCGTAACTCATAGCTAAGGAGATGTGCGTATAAATCAGTTAAAGAAACCGAATCTATATGAGTTGTCATGGACGTGACGAATGAAAGTCTGATGCCGACAACTTCTTTTTCTTCAGATTTGCTAGTTGGAACCTAATCTGCATGAGACGGGGGCGCGATCGTGAAGCAAACATATGCTCTAATGTTGCCCATACCTCTGATGGCGTCGTCAGGAAGAGAATATGGCCAATAGTCTCCTCAGTTAGAGAGGAGAGTAGCGTACTTAGCATGAATTGATCCTGATGGAACCATATTGTGTAGGCAAGATTTGGAACTTGGCGTGCTCCACCCTCTGCTTCTTGCGAGGCAAACGAAGCCGGTGTTTGAACCGATCCATCAACATAACCGAGAAGGTTCTAGCTACGACGATAGGGAAGAAGTTGCGCCTTCCACAACAGGAAGTTGTCCCTGGTTAGCTTCATAGTCGCATAGTGATTGAAGGATGGCATCACCACGATTCCTGCAGTCGTCTATGATTCAACCGTGGACGAGACCATCGTAGAAGACGAAGAGGAAGAAGTCATCCTTGATGGGTTTGGAGATCAGATCGATGGCTCTGATACCATGTGAAAGTTTGGAGATGATTTGCTGTAATGAAATCAGATGAGTTCTATTCAATTTATACTCAAACATGTACATGAGATTTAGTCGGTTACAACAGAGATAACTGAAATTGCCATCTCCTGATTTTATACAGTATGATAAAATACAAGCTACAGTCAATGCTATCTCTAACTAACTATATCTCTTGGCGATAGAATCTGATATGTATCTCCAAAGTCTTTGTGCATTGATCTGTCTTATTTAACAGGAATTGCAAATGTAATGCAATGCTTTCCATCTAGTCTACAACCCTCTCGCTCAATCGATCGAACAAATGATAAGCGCAGTAAAATTGCATCAAATGCGCTGCTTTGTGGATGAGAAACCTGCATACCTTTTTTTTCTTTTCCAATTGTCATCGCCTACACATCTTCTAACAATTCCAATTCGAATGCCAGAACCAAAGTAATATTTTTGCTAAATCCCATAGTTGTGTACAATCCCAAATCGAGCTCTTTTGTACACATGTTTTTTGGACACAAGAATCACATTGAGTGGCAATTTGTGTACATCTGGAAATAGATTTGACAGCTTTTAGAGGTTTTAATTACAAGAGGTGATGCATTGTATGCTTCCCTAACCCCACATGGAAGACGCCTCATCAACTCGGTCGTTATGCATTAGAAGGACTAGATTGTTCACCGCTTACTCCATCGCTTGTTGATACTTGCAACAAGAAACCATTGCAAAGACTCGCACTAGATATCTACTAATTAACACTAGTTGCATGAGTCCAACTTAGTTGATGTTCACCAATACTTCTTGCATGAGAACAAGAAATGCAACTTACCTGAATCGTTTTCTCAACTCAAAGTTTAAAACTTGCTTGAAGAAAGAAAAACGCATGTCACACACATATAGTTCCATGTTGATGATGGCAAACGTATTAGCAGCTAGTGATGAGAAATCGTGAACTAGTAACATTTTTGGTGTTGTAGAGATTCACTATGGAGATAGAGTGACTGAGCGGCAACGAGACTTTGGAGAAAACCAATTATGTTCATCATTATTAGTTATTGGAATAGACTATAATTTCTTAATTCAGCTCACCACCAATGTAGAAGAACAATCAACTTACGTTCACTAGCCAATGCAAAGGTTACATTAAAGCTGTAGGATAGCGAGGTAGCTCGCCTAAATTGGTTCAATTGGAGCAAGCGGAACATAAGGTATTGATCATGTTCGGCAAAATTAGCAGGCAGACCCATTGTTAGTGCGATGACAATTGAAAGCAATGGTGAGATTTTGTAGAAGAAAATACTAATCTTCCACGTGTACGGTTTTGGTGTTTTATCTCTGTGAACATCTGAATGTGGATAATGTAAATTTGATAAGCAACCAGTAGACCCGTGTAATGATGGACAGAATATACAGTAACTTGTGATAATAGTTGAGCCTATTTCTTATTCCTTAAGTTTATATGAATTTTAAGTAGTATAGTTCAGCATTTATGATTTCCCGTAGACACAAAGTTGCCATTGTGCGTTCCAAAAATTCAGTAATTTAGTGTTGGTATTTATGCACACAAGGGTCCTGTCTGCACAAAAATGATGAATCTTGCAGTTACTTTTGCATTACTACACACTACATGAGTACATATGCTGTCCTTTGATCCTCTTTTTTTCAGCAACCCATAATTATTTATTACAGCATAATTTAAGCTTTCAAGTCATGCTTCTACGTCAATCAATCAGGTTCAATCTTCAGCACAAGCTTACTTGTGTAAATAAAGGATAATCAGTATAAACATTTCCAACATACATGCTGCCAAGATGAGAAAACTCAATGAAAATTGAAAGAACGCAAACTAATAATTTATTTGTGTCCTTCATAACATACAAAACTCCTTGACATCGTCAACCACTCTCAACAAAATAGTGTAACTTATCAACAAAAGAATACATATCAACACGAGTAACTTTCTGATAAGCAATATCCTCTGTTCTGTACGTAGCTGTAAATAAAGCCACCCCCTTATAACTTAAAACACAATTGGTAGCAGTGGCGCTTTTGTATTCTGAAACACAATTGGTGGCATTTCTGTCTCTACAATCACCCGCTTTCCTAGCAGTTGATGCCACATGTTTGGGTATCTGGGCCAGTGACGCGGTGGTGAACGGATCAACGCGAACCCACAGCAAGGAGAAGATTGAAGCAAGGAGGATTGCCCAGACGACAACAATGGTTGGTGTGCGGTTTGCCTACCCATCAGACCCTTGAGGAATGGGTACAAGTGAACAATCACCCAGAAGGCAAAGAAGAGCTTCCCAAAGAGTGGCCCCCATGATTGGTAGCCGCTGTTGATCGCGTAGGAGATACCAGCAACGACACCGACCAGGTTAATGATCAAAATGGTCGTTGGCGGGATGAGAAGCGTCGTCCACTTGAACATGTAGAGCTCGGCAAAGTCACCTTCTTCATCATTAGCCTTTGAGGTGACAGTGAAGTTGGTATCGATACCAGCAAGCACCTTGAGAAGACCCTGAAATACGGCGAAAAGATGGGCAGAGATACCTCCAATAACCCAGAACTGTTCATTCCTCCACCACTCATCGATGCCAACACCACTCCACCTCATCTCAAGGATACCAGTGGCGAAAATTGAAATGAAGAGAGAGATAAACCAAATACTAGCAAAGTTGCTAATCTGCATTCCAAAATAGACTCAGTCAATGTTATTGTTTCGAGCTCTTTCTACTGAAGAACGTAAATATGCAGCCCATGTTTACCTCTGGGATGATGAATTTCCCGGTGAGCAGACAGATAGCAGGCAAAACACAATATACGAGAAGCGGGATTGATGTTAATGGATAAATGGTGGTGTTGATGTGCGAATCTCTCCAAGAACTTGAGGCGCCCTCCGTAGCCGCACCATATGGGACAATGCCGGCTGAAAAGAATTTCAACAGAACCAAGAGCCCACCTGAGCACTTGGTTCAGACGATCTGAAAGATTGATGGGAGCAGATCCCTTGAAAGCTGGGCGCTTAGGCATGCAGTAGATTGACCGCCAGCCTCGTGCATGCATCTTGAATCCAGTGAGAATATCTTCTGTCACAGAACCATAGATCCACCCAATCTGCAATTCAGAACCACATCATTACGGTTAACCAGGAACCGGCCTTACCCATGCCAATTATAACATATCATTTGCATGTTGCAACAACACTAGCAGCATAAAGTGTATTTTGAACTTAGTGCAAGAAAAATAACTGTTCTTTGTTTCTCCAAAGCAGAAACTAAAACATTAATTGCATCCACGATTTTGCATGGACTGGCATCTCAATTTTATCCTTATTTACGTAAATTGTGTAATAAGAAAAATGAATGTAAAAAAATGTTGATGTGAGAATTGTTACATTACCTCAGTTCCCCATTCGCTCTTGTCCTCATATCCACAACTTATGACATGGATAGCTTCTTTCAAAAGAGATTCTGGAGTTGCGGATTGAGGAACACCACCATATTCCATCAGAGTGGAGGCAACAAAAGCTGCGGACTGGCCAAATCTCTTCTCCAAGCTTATTTGAGACATAAGAAGTGATTTCTCATCATCAAATCCAGCACCTGCCATATAAAAGATATGTCAGCAGGCATACATGTTCGTTACAACCCCACAGATATATGATAAGCACTGCATATGACAAAACCATAGTTACCAAAAACGCGGTTCGTCCGAGTCGCGGTACGAGATTCGGGTTCGTAGTTCGCCACTTTTTCTTCCAATTTCCACTGCGAACACGAACCCCGTACCCTAAACCGATTCGGATTCGACGAATCCGGTTCGCGATTCGCAGGGTTTTATAGCGAATTCGGTAACTATGGACAAAACAGTACATATCTAAGGAATTAGACCCTAGAAGATGCAAGAACATATAAATGGTACCTTCAACACCCTCCTCTATATCTTCGAGATTGAATACTGGCACAGAACTGTCGACATGCTTGTTTGACTTTTTCTTATCTGAGCTCGTTTTCTTTGATTTGCTTGTCTTCTTCCGGCCCCCACATAGTGATGACAAGAAACCACCCTTCTTCTTCTGCTTAACTGGGGGTTCATAACCATATAGAGCTGTTCTGTTGAAAACACAACCAGTTCCCACATAAACTGGTCCTTGAATGCCATCAAGGCCCCTCAAGTTAATCTGCCGCAAACAGAAATACCCCAAAAATTATTGAATATGGTTACGAATTTTAAAACTAGTGCATCTCATAATCTTACCATCACTTATTTAAGCTATGATTACTTAACACCAGTAAATTCAGACAGGGGAGATTCTTAAAAGAGGACTGCCAACTTACATCGAAGAACACAGTGTTCCTGTTTGCATATCGATCATTCCTATCGATACCATCGAACCTTTGTGGGAACTGAACATAACAGACACTCCTTCCTAGGTTTGGATCCATAAGGAAGCACATAGCTTCCCTGAGAGCCTTGCTGTTGTTGATGTAGTGATCACAATCAAGATTCAACATGTATTGTCCATTAGTAAGAACAGCTGAGACACGAACCTGTGGAAAACATTAATCTGCCATTATAACTAACAAATGGAAATGAACTATATAATTTTGACTTCAGTAATACTTAAGTACTCACAAGAGCATTCATGGCACCAGCTTTCTTGTGATGCTGAAATCCAGGACGCTTCTCACGAGACACATAAACCAAACGGGGAAGCTCATTACCCTCAGTATCAAGGCCACCACTGTGACCAAGGAAAACCTGAGAATGATCAGAAAGAAAGGAAGATGAGTTAGCAAAGCAATGACCTTCAAAGAGCAACAAGTAAAAATGGCTACCTATAGAGACATGTCTAGCTGTCATTTGAGTAATAATAGTTTTATTGGAGATATGCTAACCTGAATCATTCCAGGATGGTCCCTGGTATTGTTTCCTGGCCATGGCGTGCCATCTTGCATGATCCATCCTTCCTCAGGGACTTTCTGCGCCTTAGCAACAAGGCCATTTACCTAATTTTAAATTCTTCATATTCTCTCTGCAACGAATTTTTGCAAGACACGTTAGTATTGGATCACAAGATAGCAAAATCAATATCTATATGTTTACAAAGCAAACACACCTTCATGGCCCGGGTCTTTAACAAATGAAGGGTGAACTTTGTCTTTCAAGTAATCAATTTTCTGGCAAAAGTACCACTCAGGAGCTCTGGGTTCAATGTTATACTTCTTAACAAATGGTACCCATTTTCTAGCAAACTCTGAAGTCTCAGCCAATGCATCAAAAGTCAGCATCGCAGCTCCATCATCAGATACATAGCAAGAGACCTTGTCCACAGGGTAATCCACAGCAAGAATGGATAAAACCGTATTGGCAGTGACAATAGGAGGTTCCTTCATGGGGTCGACTGTACTGACGAAAATATCAACAGCAGCCAACTGAGATGGTTCACCTTCTCGGTCATACCTGTCAGCAGAAGTGAAATAGAAACAGCATCAGTAATGTGGCTAAATGAAGTTTGTGTTTGCTCTAAGTACAAACGAACTGAAAAAGAGATCACCTTAAAGCCAGTCTATCAAGGTAAGTCTCACGGTTGATTGGAAACCACTTGGAACTGATCCAATATCCAGGACAAAGCAAACCAAATCTCACATATAACAGATAAAAGCCACAATGGGTACGCATTACGCACAGGATTTGTGATACGGTAGTGCAGGAAGATGCTTAGAACAATCAATCGCAGAACAATGACCATTCTGTAGGATTTATTCTGGATGAAGGAAGGGAACTTTTCTAGATAGAGGCTGGCGAGTTTCATCATTCCTGTAATTCAGATGGCAGAAAATTAATGTTGCAAGAGATGTCAGAGAAAAAACATGGTAAGAAATGATCGAATAATTTATTATCTAGCCATTCCACTTTTGTCAAATTTCAGATATATATATATATATTGTTCCCTTTTTTTAGGGGAAGGTCTCAATCCAACTACACCTGAAAAGTTGAATATGAAGTACACCTCTGTACTTTATTATGCTGAAAAGTACAGCTGGAACTTATTTCGAGAAGGAAGATGCAGCTATCGATGCGTTGAGTTCACCAACTGGCTAGACTAGAACTTGATGTCCATGGTAAAACCAAAACATCCATGTACTAAGTTTTTGTTAGTCAGCATTTTAGTGAGCAACTATTCGTGCCACATTTGGAATGTGTTCCAATTGTAAAACCAAAACATCATGACGAAAAGAACATGATGTGTAATCTTCCAAAAACAGGCTTACTAGTTGTGCAAACATAAAGGCAACCCTCCAAACTCCTAAGTTCAACCAGGTTCTGTAGAGTGTGCTGAGAGGAGGGTGTTGGAACTCACAATAAGGCATCATCCATGTTGTAATCAGTAGATGCATCAATGTCACCAACTCCCCGACCTTCAGAGGGAGCAATGCTCGTGCCATTAGTCATGGGAATTGCACCCTTATCCTGCTTCATTTTCCAGCCATCAACTCTTTCTTTCCAGGCAACATTACCAATGCTACCAGAGAACTCCCTTGATGGGTTTGCTGGCAAGAAGCAAGAAACAATAATTACATCTTCACATCTCAAACAGGTGTTACAAAATCGACAAATGAGAGATCATGACAAGAAATAAACATACGTGAATGATTCACATAGGGAAATGGAACACGCTTGCCAATGTTCCCAGTAGGGGACATCATATGATGATCAGGGGAGGCTCCAGGAATTTCTCCCGAGATCTGCAAAATCCAATTCAAGAAACTAAGCATTAGCACATGCCCGATATATTTTTAGCACAATCTATTAAAACTTTCAACACCAACCTGGCTATTAGTGACTGAAGGGATGTATCCTCGAGGGATCTCGCCACTGTCATACTTGGTGAGCCCGATCTCGCCACTGTCATACTTGGGGCGGCCAACATCCCCACCACCCCCAGCATTCATGCGCCAGCTGCGCATCCTATCAGCAATCTTCTGCTTCTGGTCATCGTTGCCAGATGCAGGGTAGTTGAAGTCACTGGCATCATCAGCATCAGTGTCATCGCCTTCCTCCCCACGGATCAGTGGGCTCCCTAAAGAATTCATACAGTTCAGCAAAGTATTAACAAAACGTTTCAATCATCTTTGCTGTTCTTGACTAGAAGTTCATAATGCGACATCATATATCAGAATACCCCATCTACTCATTCTGCATAGCTACAATTCACGCGAAAAGTGTTGACCTATGCGAATCCCAAAAATTAAGTGAAATGGTCCACCTTCTACTACCTTCCTGAGAAGAATGCTATAAGATCCACAAAAAGAATCCTCATTTTGCTCTTCTTAACTAAAGATCCAAACATTCTCAGTTGTTCTAAATTACTAGAATTGCAGGCAGAGAGATCAGTGGGAATGGAGAGGAGGAGAAGAGGCTTTCTATCAGTACTGATGTACCTTTGTGGCGCTTGTACTTGGTCTTGCACTGCGGGCAGGCCTGGGTGCCGTCCTTGCGCTCGTACTCGTAGCAGGGCCGGCAGACCGGGAAGCCGCAGACGTTGCAGGCAGCGAAGACGTCGCCCTCCGCCGTGGTGCCCACGCCATCGCCGCAGATCTGGCACACCTGCCCGCCCCCGTGCCTCCCCGACTTCTGCACACGAACGCATCAAAATTCAGACTTCCCCCCTCAAGATCCACCCCACAAACCACCAAATCCGAACACAAAATGCACCCCTATTCCGCAACATTTTGCCACTCACCACGGCTTCCGCGTCGCCCTCCATGGCGCAAGCAAGATTCACCCGCACCGAGAACCGAGCTCGATCAGCTCAGCTCCACCAAGATCCGAGCACGGATCAGCACCGCATCCCGCGCTGCAAGAAACCGACACATCCCAACCAGATCAAATCAAGAGCCCAATCGCACCACGGACAAAAACCAAGAAACCAACGGCGCAGAACCACGCCGCATTACCTCGAGTCCTCCCCGGGAAGGCTCCAAGGACGCGGAATTCGGGAGTGGAGGTGGCCCCGGGAGTGCTACTACTACTAGTTGTAGTGGGGGTGGTAGTGCTTAACTATGGCAGGCGAGGAGGAGGGGGAGAGAAAAGGACAGGGCACCAATGGAGGCCGCAACGTGAGTTGGTTTGGCTGTCGCTTTCGACGCAAGGAACGGGATTAATAAAACCCCGCGATTATTTTAACGGCAAATTGATTTCGGTTTGATTTGATTTATTTTTGCGAGCGTTTGGTAGGGTGGATGGATAGGCGGGGTAGAGAATGAGCCGCCAGTGAGGCGGGAGGTAGAAGAAAGGGGAGCTGTGCAGCTGGTGGGGCCCACATGGCAGCGAGTGAAGTCAGTCGGGCTCGGGCACCGACAGAAAATTTGACCAGACTGAAAACCGGTAGGTGCACACAAACCATATGTAAAATGTGTTAATAAAATTAGCATGAAATTATGTGCTATCGAGCTAATGTCCATGAGGTGATGAAAGGAATGAAAAAATATGTAACGATATGTGATGGAACCAATTTTGTAATCTATGCAACAAAAACATTTGATTCCAAGTATGTAAATTAGAAGTTGAGTCAGAAGTGTTGTAATCCAGATCTACTAAGAATAGGTAAGATATACTTTCTATCTCTTGTTTTTTCTAGCAAATGTAAGAATTCAAGAAGAAATACAAGTATATCAGCTTTTCCACCGGATCTAGCTATTTTTAGTTGAATTGGTGATAGCAAGCTAGTATCATGAGCAAGGTTACTAAAAATGATTCTATAAGCTTTTACAAGGCAACAACCAGCGAACAGCAGCCCAACGCGCCACCATCATCAATCGACCAATCCATCAGAGACCACACACGCGGCGCCCAAATTGCAATCCGCGCGACCACTAACCCTAACCTTCGATCGCGCCGCCACGGCGTTCCTCCTCCTCGACCACCACGCCACCTCCCTTCCCGTCCGGTCCCTCCTCGCGTGCCGCCCTCCTCCTCCCTCGGTCCCTCCCCTTCTGCGTCTAGTCTAGGTGCGATTGCGCTCTTGGTTCTCCTCCTCCTCGGTCCCTCCCTTCACTGTGGTGTTTGCTTGTCTTTTGGCGGGAGAGAATGAGCCGCCAGTGAGGCGGGAGGTAGAAAGGGAGCTGTGCGGCTGGTGGGGCCCACATGGCGGCAGTGAAGTCGGTCGGGCTCGAACACCGACAGAAAAATTTGACCAGACCAAAACCGGTGGGTGCACACAAACCATATGTAAAATGTGTTAATAAAATTAGCATGAAATTATGTGCTATCGAGCTAATGTCCATGAGGTGATGAAAGGAATGAAAAAATATGTAACGATATGTGATGGAACCAATTTTGTAATCTATGCAACAAAAACATTTGATTCCAAGTATGTAAATTAGAAGTTGAGTCAGAAGTGTTGTAATCCAGATCTACTAAGAATAGGTAAGATATACTTTCTATCTCTTGTTTTTTCTAGCAAATGTAAGAATTCAAGAACAAATGCAAGTAGCTGTAACTCTAGCTATTTTTAGTTGAATTGGTGATAGCAAGCTAGTACAATGAGCAAGGTTACTAAAAATGATTCTATAAGCTTTTAACTACCTAGCCAAATAGGAGTGATGTAACTTGCGTTACGATGACCTGTAATCCGATTAATGTTACACGGGACAATAATTGATGGCCATGGTGGTTGTTACTAGAAGATATTTAGTGGGAGATTATATGATGTACCATCACTGCTCCTTTGATTATGATCTGCAAGCACTCCAGGCACCTGCTTTATTTCATGTGGCCTAATTTACAAACTATATGAACATCCAATATTTTTAGATTACATATGAATATGGAATTACCTGCGGGGTGGATTAATTCAAATAACACCAACATGTGAAATGCAATCTTCCTAGTTAGCAATTACTGTTACAATCCTGAGCAATTATTTGCTCGACGCACAGAGCCTTACGCCTGCCAACAATCTCTTCCTAGCAGCGGATGTCACGAAACAAAATCTTATCACAGAACCAAGTTTAGTAGCTGCCCAGCAGTGAATGCCAGGAAGTAATTAATTTGAGCTTCACGGGCAGCTGTGTGAGCCTAGCCAAAGTTCACGACCAACACAGAAAGGATCCGGGCCCACCGGTAAGTAACGTACGTTCCTCTCTCTCTCTCTCTCTCTCTCTCCCCCTTTTGCATGTTAGGTGCGTGTGGATCTCGTTTCTCTCTGCGTTGCGCGCGCCATGCGCCATGACACCGGACGCGTAGTTGGCTCGGTGGCCTCGGGGCATTCGTCGTGCGGAAGACCGTTACGTGCGACCACGGGCCGCACCTTTCTCGATTGTCGATCGATGCGTGTGTGCTCAGCTGCAGCGGCAACAAGCTGGAAAGGGCGAGCGATAATAACAGAAATGGATCCTCCACGATGCATAGATGTACGTGTATAGCATTGGGGAGCAACTTTCACTATTCGATCAAAAAGTGAGATATGTAGTATTCTGATCATTCATTAGTGAGTATAATATTATTTAGAGAAAGAAATTAAAGAAAAATTCAGAATTTGTGAGAGGATTAGACCTTAGACTTTGGTTCAAGACGTCCTAGCCAAGTGGGCCGATCATTTAGCGGAGTCAAGAGGGGTGCCCCTTCCCCAAAACCCTAGCGACTGCAATGTGATGTCGCGCGCATTCTGACATGTGGGCATCAGTGTGACACCTTCCCTATTGCCTCCTCTCCCCCATTGTTGTCCCCTAGAGTCGACACCTTCCTGCTGTTGTGGTTGGCCATTGGGAAGAAGGAAGAGAGGAAGAGGTAGAGGAAAATAAATCTCCACGAGGGCTTCAACGAGGTCCAACGAAGAATTTGTGTTAAATCCATGTTCCCCATTAGTTTTTGTAAATCATTCGTATGCGAATTGTCCCCAATAGTCAGATTAGAAATCTGCTGAATAGATCGGTGTTTTTGTAGTTCTGTTAATTCGTAAGATTGAGTTAGTTCCATGCGGATTCAGTATTTAGGATCTCCTAGAGTTATGTGGGGAATTGCATTGGCCTTCGGGAAAGTATTAATTCATAATTTTTGTTAGATAATGAATTACTTATGATTTTTGCAAGCCTAAGTGTCGTTCAGTCTTTGGTTTCGGACAGCGAGCTTAGTTCTATGATTTAGGATCTGGAGATGGATGAATCTGGTTGATTGATCTCCACAAGTTGTGTATATAACTTCATGATGAATCCAGGGAGTCCAAGTTCATATTTTTTGGACAAATAGAACGAAAGTTATGAATTTTTGAAGTTGTCGTTGTAATTATGTCCTTTGGTAGGGGACAGTAGGGAAAGTTTTCTTTGCTAGCAACCTTTGTTGCACATTGAAAAAAATTATAATAAATTTATTTAGGAAGCTAGTTCTTTGTAGTTTCAAGAATGACTTAGATTAGTGGGTTTAATTGTACCAATTGAAAGATACGAAATTCCTAAGTCGATAGTACCGAAAAAGACAGATCTATCTTCGGAGATAAAAACAAAGGCTTAGATGAAATAATTTGAACATCCGGTCACCTGAGAAGTTGTAGATATGTGTGTACAGATTTCAAAGAACTTGGGTTCATAATTTTTGAGCCTTGAACCAAAAGTTATGGTTTTTCCTTTGGTGGCTATCTATTTTGGACAGACTGGGTTTTGGGATTGTATCAATAAAGCTCCGGGTTGCGAATAGGAGCGAATGATTTCATTTTGTTTTATTGTTTTGCTGTGCGCTTTTGAATGGTGATCTTAGTATACTTTACGAATGCTAGGTGGTGGTAAGAACTAGGAATAGAGTCCTCCTGCCATCATCGTTCAACTCGCGGTTGAGGCAAGTGCAAGTAGTATAGTATGAATTGTGATGCTATATTCATGAAAGTTGCCATGGTTTGCTTATGAGATTTTATCTATGATGTTACTGCTGAATATCATCCTCTCATGTTGGATTGAGAATATGAATTTCATTCTTTGCATCATGGCATTCATTCCTGAATCTTGGACTACGCGGTATCTAAGAATTATTTCTTTTGAGATCGCTGTCATGCATTAGACGGGCATGAGATCCCCGTCAAGTATTGGACGGGCATGGGTCCCCACACTCGTGAAATGTGGGCTTGAGGTCCTTGTGCCTAAGGGCACAGGTTGATTATGCATCGATGGATGCACTACTCCATATTACCGGTAATTGCAAAGAATGAAGAAAGAGCATTCTTGACATATGTATTGCATGTAAGTATAAGAGCTTTATTCATGGCTTCCTTGCTGATGTTCATATGATGATTGATACCTTCATTTGCTGAACGTGATGATCTGTCGTTTATCACTATTGTAATTTGCTAAGTCGTGGACTCACGCTTGTTGTTGTTGGTCTTTTTAGGTACCTCTCGAGGCAGCGGCATGCATGGGAATGGGTAGTTTTGATGCACTTCACACATAACCAACCGTCCATGACAAATAAATTAGCTTATTTAGTTAAAACTTCATGTTATTGCTATTACTTGATTTTCAGACTGTGTTTATCCTTCATGGAGTTTGAATTACTTGTAATCATGGTAGCCAAGCTTTATCATGATTGATTCAACTTATGATTTATTTAATTCTCTTTGATAGAATAAATTGAATGCCTTGTTTATTCTTGCACCCTCGTAGCTCTGAGGGATCTTGATGATTTAGATGTATTCGATAAAGAGTTGTTCTCTTTGTGTCCCAGTAATCGTTTAGTTCGATTATTGGTTGAGAAAGAGTAATATCTATGCCTTGGTTATTATTAATTGATTGGTGGTAATCTTTAAGCTGCTTTTGTAGCTTGTGCTAGATCTTGTTGATTAGAACTAAATCAATTATTGTTGTATGTCTCGCTTAAAATGTGTTAGTAAGTTTAAGTAAAGTGGTTCTGTAAGATTATTTAGTAGCATCCTAGGCTCTATGTTGAGATGGGGTGTTACAAGATCATTACTTATAGTGTTTTTGCTACAGCAAAATCGTTGCGGTGAATATATTGTTGTTGCTATGTTTTTGTTTTTGATACAGTACAACTGCAAAGAACTATTCACACTCACAAAACATTGCCTGAAAAGGGCCTATCCACCCTAGGAACGTATACTCTTTTATGGCCCACCGGAGAATGATTTAAAATGGTAAGAGAAATATGAATTTCTAGTAGTGTGTTTATAATGAAAATATTGTTTATCTAGAGAAAATCCCGGCAGGTTAACCAGAAATGTCGGTGACCTTGGTTAGTTTATTGTTTATCTAGAGAAAATCCCGGCAGGTTAACCAGAAATGTCGGTGACCTTGGTTAGTATGCGAACCGGCCAAATTTGAATTGAAACCCAAACAGTGGTTTCGAACTTTTAACCAATTTTTTTTCTGGTAGCCGGGAATCTCGATGACCTTCTTTTTTTTCAATGGGCAGAATCTTTTTCCTGATCATCTCTCTCTAAACATAGATTATAACCTTTTTCAAAACTCAAACAAAGGAGCCTACAACTAACAAGAGTGGTTTAGTTGGTGAAAGGTGTGCCCAATTTGGTACTCCATCAACACATGGTTTTGAGAGCAAACAAACGAGGAGTTTCCTCAGCTTTATAGAACAAACCATTCTTAATCCAGCCTAGAATGCAATGGAAAAAATTCTCCATGAATGCCAAGTGGACAGTGTAGCAACTACCAAGTGGAGCTTAACAATGCAAAATTAATCGATATTGCAATATGAACAATAGGACAGCTCAGGAGCTGCACCTGACTCATGTGCTTTAATTGACTAGCCTGTTTGTTTTCCTGTAAAAAAACAGATAAATCAGAACAACACTGGGGAAATAAAATAGTTGGAGGAATAAGGTTGGTTTCCTAACCACCTCATGTGACAAATTGTTCTCCAGCAAGCATGTTCCATGCATGCACTGGCAGTGCCAACAGTAACTGGAAAAAGGAAATCATAACAGATGAAACAACACATGGGCACTGAACTCGAGCCTCCCTTCTTGTAATTCCTTTGTGTAAGAAGCATCACCATCCTTACAAATTAAGGAGTTGAACTTTAATTTTTTTAGTATTGTTCCTTTCTAGCTGAAAGATTTGCAAAGCTACCCATCTGGTAAGTTCGTAAACTGTCTTAATTTAGTCCATGGAATAGAGACAAGGATCCTCATGCATGTAAGAACATAACCAGCACATCATATGCCCACACACACACACAGAGTAATGGAAATCAAACTAATCAGAAAACTAGAATTTCTAATCCTAGTTTAAACAAGCTAGACTATACTAGCTCAAATTGGTGAGACAAGACATATCATAAAGCAAATAAACCGCAAACCCGGTGGCAGTCGCTGAAATATCATATTCATGCAACAAAAAAATGTCATATTCATGCAACAAAAAAAAGGGAGAATACGATCAAACCATTGTTTGTTTCAACACCGCCTCGATCTGTTACCAGGAGTGACATGATCGGAGACAGCCGCGTAGCACACGTTTCATATTCCTCATTGACAACAGTGCATCACTACTCCAAATAGTCCATTTCTGTTCTGAAGTTCCATTCCTCTCTGTTCTGAAGATCCATTGTTCAGAATGATCGGGACAATTCACCAATACAGCAAACTGGCATTGCCGACGAGTCCAACAGTTGAGCAGGACAATCAATCGGTCCCACTTGTCTTGTTTGTCTGCTCACATAGACATTTATCAAGTGTCACTGACAAATTGACAATCCTGTGCACATGCTGTGCAAAGGGATGGGCACCATGTAAGATTTTTCATTCACTTATCGGATTTGCACAAGTGTTATGTGCACAATACTGCAGCAAAGGCTAGGTGCAAGTGCAGAAGGTTGCGTCCCGTAGTCCAGGGTATACCATGAGTACTGTAGTATCATGATTAGAAAAGGATTACTTTTTCCAATAAGAATATATATTTTCTTATCTAGTTGATTAGTTTTCTTATATAGAGATTAGTTAATCGGAAAGGTTATCTATTGTTAGGAAGATCATATATTAGTTAGAAAGGTCATCATTTAGATTGATTTTATCCATAATTATTAGAAGAGCTCCCTATATAAGGAGACTTTTGTAATCGTTAGCATTAAGCAATGAGAATACAATAGTCTAAGTCCTTCTTCCCTAGTAGCTGACGTCACCCAGCTATCCTTCCGGTGATGTTTATCCCTATAATCTAAACATCATAACAATTTGGTATCAGAGCCCACTGCTGCTCCGTCATCCATGACCAGCGGCGGGGGTTACGATTCCATTGACGATCAGTACCAAGTTGGATTACATCCTGGCACAATTGGTCACCATGAACAACCACCTTGACAACCATGATGTGCTGCTTGCACGCTTGGAGAATGCAATGTTCGATGAGCCAACCAGAGTGGAGGTTGTTCATACGACAACAACCAGCATCAAGGGTGTGCTGGTCGAGCCACCAGCGCTACCACCGGTGTCGGCATATCATCACCTTCGGCTTCAAAAACAACACCACTGTTGGTCTTGTCGTCGCCCCTTCTAGCGTCACATCTGAAGGTGTCCACGACACTGCAACAACCTTTTGTCACGCTACCGGTGCCATCACGACATCTATTCCATTGCCGGCCAAAGCCGTGCCAATGGTGCAGTGGAGCACGATGGCGGTCGGGTGGGGGACAGCGACGTTGTCGTGTTTCAACCACCACAGTTGTGTTCGATGATGGGACAGTGTTGCCCCTCATTGGTTCCCCATGGCACTAGCATCTTCCTCAACATCGGCTAGTGCCACAACCTCCCTGCTAAAGCCGTTGATCCTACTCCCAACGCAGCATCGACAATGCAGCTTGTCTTCGACGTGGGATCATGATGGGCTTCGTCCATGGCCACCACCTAATAGCTCGAGGACGAGCTATCTTGCAAAGGGTGGTGAAGTTGTTATGTGCACGATACTGCAGCAAGGGGCTAGGTGCAAGTGCATAAGGTTGCGTCCGGCTATCATGGGGTCGGGGTTACTGTTCACGTGCGTGAACAGTACCACATGTACTGTAGCACTAGGATTAGGAAAGGATTACCTTCCCCAATAAGAATATATATTTTCCTAGATAGTTGATTAGTTTCCTTATATAGCGATTAGTTAATCAGAAAGATTATCTATTAGTTAGGAAGGTCATCATTTAGATTGATTTTATCTATAATTGTTAGAAGTGTCCTCTATATAAGGAGGCTTATTGTAATCGTTGGCATTAAGCAATGGGAATACAATAGTCTAAGTCCCTCTCTCCTAGTAGCTGACGCCACCCGGTTATCCTCCTTGTGATGTTTACCCCTATGATCTAAGGATCATAACAACAAGAAATTACCATTCAAAGTAATTATACGTACAATAGTGCTCAGGATCAATCCATGCAGTACCCGATATTTGTCGGACCTCAAGCTTTGAATACCCGAAGCCCTCGTGTGTGTATCGTACTAGTCTCTTGATCAGTTGCTAGTACACACATCCACAACATTGATAATCACATCCATACATTTATACATACAAAATGAAACAAATATAGGAGATAACGTAGGCGATTACAGAGTTTACATCACAAAGGCTGATCGACCAAATAAAACTCAAGCATCAACAAAGTGCAGCGGAAAGCATAGTAAATAAACCAAAATAGTTCGCAGTATGCCCATCCAAATCCTCAGGCAACCAACAAGAGACAAGTCCTAAAAAGACCCATTACCGAACCCTTCGGTACCAGGTGTAAAGAAAACGTCGTCCAGTGTAGGCTCATCTTCTAAGTATGAACAACAATTTAAGCAAAATTGAGCACATTGCGTACTCAGCAAGACTTATAGTGTATCGCAAAGTTTATATATATGCATGGCTAACAAAGGATGAGGCTCTATGCTACAAGTTGTTTTCAGCATCAAGCAAATTTTATTTGCAATATCATCATGTAGTACTTTGCAATAAAAATTTAAAGAGTAGTTAAATAGATAGAGGACAACAAGCAAGTAATTGAATAAATAACAACTCACAACCCTCCTCAGCTGCGAGCAACATCTTATTTTCAACCACAGGTATGACACTCAACTCAAATATAAGCCAACAAACCATTTCCCACATTTTCCAACGAAACTGTTTTTATGAAAACCAAGACTTTACCCGGCAATACTACACTTAGCATGCTCATCACCGCGAGTACGATTATTTAAATAGATTTACACTCTGCAGAGGGGTACAACTTTACCCCCAACACAAATTCTCTAGTTTGTTCAGCATTCGTCGATACCACCGCTCACTAACCTTTGGTAAACGGTCTAGAGCACGCGTCGAAGCCTTTACATCACCTAGTCCTAACTTTGCACTAGCCCAGCGAATGAACACCCACACTTCACCCGAGTACACCCCTGTCTTAGTGAGGCATTCACCATTATGTCGGAAGGCTTTGCTACCAATGTCTCGGTGAAGGGAACCCTTTCGAAAATGCCTACAGATCATGCTCGCACTACTACACCGTACCAACGTGCAAGGCTAGTTTTCGATGACTTAATTAGCTAAGGTCATCCCAACCGGCGCATGTGATTATACACTTACGCTTAGGTCGGATATACCGGTGTTCGTTCCTTAATTGACCCAAGCGAGGATCTCCCTCTATCTACTTGTGAGATACACCTATCACACTTCTCAGAATATAATATAAATCGCCCGCGTGACAAACTAAGTTTTTCATTTGTATTTTTATACAAAATAACAAAGGTAAACCCATCTGGACCATCATTTTAAAATCTCCTAAACTCATATTCAACATGTCATTTTTTCAAATTTAGTAACGACTAAAACCAAGCTAAGCATTTATGTGATATTCGCATTCGAAAAACTCAATTTGACATCATTCATTGTCTAAATCATACCCTAATGGCTACAACAATAAGGATATCAATGTTTCAAAGAGGATCATGCATCGAATATGACTATAACTACTGTTATCCCCAAATATAGTAATTTTAAGCAAATATACACGCATACGTAATAGATTTTGCAAAAAGAAGTACAATAACTAAAATAGTAGGATCAACATGGTCAAATGGGGTGCTTGCCTTGCTCTGGTTGCTCTGAATACGAGGATGGAGAATCGTTGTAAAAGTCGTTCGGACAATCAATATCTAATTAAAAGAGTCGGAAGCAAATTAAATATAGCAAAATAATTTCAATAGTAACAAAATCCAAATATTTTTGCATATTCACGTACTGTCGACGATCAAGTCGCCAATATTATGAAAATAGAATGAGGAAAATGGCTAAAAGTTCTTGGATGAGAGTGGGGTTGCTCTTTATTGCAATGAACTAGCTATTATAGGGGTGCATTTGGCAAGAAGACATACTAGCCCTAATTACACTGAGAGTATTGCTTGCTATGCTACTACTCCAATTGTCTTCGAATGGAATCCAATTGCTTATTGATCTTCCAAAATTCTTGCCTCCTTTGGCTATTCGTCATTCACCGTTAAATAACTAGCGAAGAAGTGGCAGTTTACTTTGGGAGGAGACACCTCTTGAAAGTGACGCGTTTGGTTGGGGAAACAGTGGCAGTTAGTGAAACACCAACTGATCAGCAGTTGGTGTCAGTGGGAGACAAAACCATATAGTGGTTATTGTCAGTGACTTAGGGCCGGAAACATCGGGTGGTTTGGAGCAATTAAGACACATGTTTCATTCATCACACGGAAAGGATGTACTTGGAACTGGGTCCAAGTGCCAGTTCAAAGACTCTTAGAGCAATCACCTGGTCGAGCAATGGGTATAGGACCCTCTCTGACCAGGTTACCCATCAGGCGACTCCTGGAATTCTAACGACCATAGGGGTCGTTAGCTATGAGGTTTACGACCACATAAGCTATGTGAATTTTAATTCATATTTAGGAATTTAATCCTTGTCGGCTAGCCCTTAAACTTTAAGTGAATTTGTAATGTGAACCCCTTCCGACGAAATATATATCGGGAAAACCCTCATTTATTGGCATAGATAATGTGGTGGTCTGTATTCACTTTAAAGTTGAGGAACTGTTTGGGAAACCGAAGAGGTTTGTGCTTATTGGGCTTCGGCAACTCCCTTTTGTAGTTAATGAAATGTGCCTATAAAATCACCGCAGCACATTGCTTTATGGTTTTTACACTCTCGGATTTTCTTCTAACTTCCCTTCATCTTTTCGCCAAGAACTTTCTTCAACTCCGTTTCATCTTCTCGCCCAAAATTCAACAATGTCGGACTCAATCACCAACTAGTTGGTTTCTGATTTGAGCGAGAAGAAGCTTAAGGCCTTGGAGAAGATCGGGATGCTTCCCGATAAGAACTTGATTTCTTGGAGATCAGTGGTCGGAGAGCATTTCCTGAGCGGCAACGACGGGGAAATCCATATCTTTCTCGCATACATCGAGTGCAGGTTTAGGCTGCCGGCGCACCCGTTCCTCTCCAAGGTTCTTGAATATTATGAGGTTGAGTTGATGAACCTTGCTCCTAATTCGATCGCTAACCTCAGCATTTTCGTCTATCTTCGCGAAGCATACATAGGGATCAAGCCAGATTTGGAGGTTTTTAGGTATTTCTACAAGATGACGAAGTCGGAGAAGTCGACGACAGCTCCTGGGGAGTGCGCTCTGCGCCTCCACAATGGGAAGGCTAAGGAGTACATCCGCATGTACCCTAACTCTTCGTGGTCGTCATGAAAGAAGAACTGGTTCTACATGGCAGTCATGAAGGATGATAGCCTTTCAAAGTGGCGACCAAAAACCCAAATTGGCAATCATCTGCAAAGGAGGGAAAGGTGGGGAGATGGATTGATGCCATCCACCAGCTTAGTATCAAAGGGTTGACTTCTTGGCATGTGGTGAAAGATTTTCCCACAAGCTGGATAAGTCCTTTGAAGCTCCGATCACGTACCATGCTTTGGTACGTTGGTTGAGATGATGCGACCAGGGATTCTTCGGAATGTATGTCTTGAAAAATCCTGACCAGTTTAATTTATTTTAGTTGTTTATTTTGTAATATTTAAGTCTCTCTCTTTCTCTTTTACAACACTTTCTTATGAAGAAATCAGAGACCGGATCAAGATGATCTATGCTAGGGAGCCTAACGACAAGGCTAATGTTCCCTAGATTTTGGTTGCCGTCTCTTCAGAGGAGAGAATAGAGAGGTTTAAGGTAAAAAGATAACAACTTATCTTCATCATTCATGTATTTTCTGATCGATATTTCACAATACTCCTTTAATGTGCAATCGATCGGGTCAGAGATTAAAGAGCCTTCTAAGAGCTCTAATCCAGTCAATGTCCCGATCACTTCTGCACCAATGACCACTCAGGATGGTGGCCTTTTGGAGGTAAAAAGAGTGCCAAAAGAAATGTACATTCTAGATCACTACTACAAAATAGGCCATATTGGACGCCTTATCAAAGACGGTTCCTTTGGAACCGTTTGTGTTGTACTTATCACAGACGATTTTTAATAAGAACCGTTTGTGATATGTAGCGAAGGCTAGAACCGTTTGTGATACATAATTATCACAGACGGTTCTTGTTAATAACCATATGTGAATCATCACAAACGGTTTTAAATACAAATTGTCTGTGAGGTCCTCGAATATCACAGACGGTTTTTATCACGAATCGTCTATGATTATAATCATATCATAAACAATTTTGTAGATAAAACCGTCTCTGATACTTTTGTTTTGCTGGGCGGGGAAACAAAAATTTGGACTTAATGGGCAGGCTACCGAAACTCGCTTTATATTAACCGAGTTTCCTCACACCTCCATCTCCTCCTCTGCCATCTCTCCTCTAACTGAGTGCTGCTGTCTCACCCTGACCTTGCGCCCCGACCTCTCCCGAGCTCGTTGCCCGTGACCTCCTCCACCTCGCCCCGGTCTCGTCGTCGCCGGCCTCCCTCAACCTCATAGCCCATGGGCTCCCCCGACATCATCGCCCCCGGCCTCCTCCACTTCGTCGCCCAGCCTCCCACGACCTTGTCGCCCCTTGTAACACCCCAGCCTAACATGAGCCTAGAATGTTACTAATAAAACATTAAACAAATCTAAACTAGGACAATTTATTAAATTTCGACAGAACCTCTTTGGTATAGTTAACTATACGAAGGTTCTGATAGATAAAAGAATATCATAACGAATTATTCCAACATCCAATGTCATTACTAAGCATTAGAAACAGGATAATTAGCTAGAACATATTCAAGGATATCCAAAATAAGTTACTCATCATTATTACAAATAACTCTATGCATGAGGCAAACCATAATCAATACTTAAGCAGTTTGCTTATTTACTAAAGGACATTCTAAAATTTAATCAAGTTCTAAGGGTGCGTGGCAGTGTGTGAATTCAACTCTACTCCCTCCCATGCATGCCGATCTCGCAACAGATACCTAAAAACCCAACAAAAGCAAGGGTGAGCCCAAAGACTCAGCAAGTATCAATAATGAAACATTAATTCACAAACACAGCATCAACATTCAATTCCAAAGCTTTACTCTAAAACATATCACATGTTTATGTAATGCAAATGTGCAATGCATCTTTTTCTCTTTGTCTCTTTCGTATTTTACCGGTAACGCGAAGTATACATCCGTCGATGTTTACCCTTGCCTGTACCCTCTAGCACAGGGACCAAGAGCCTACACTCCACAAGTATAGGGACCACAGCCCATCGTTTTCATGATGGGTGTAACATGAGTAGAAATTAAAACTTTTTCTTACATCATGTATTTCTGTTGTGCCAAGCCATTCTTGTTCAAAGGATTATGGAATTACATTGTCACAAGTCCTTTTGATCCAAACCTTGGCATTCCAAAACCATCTTGTCAAATCTTATGATCATCCTCTGAAAATATTTTTCCTAAGTCTCTGTGGTGGTATGTGACCCTCTGAAAAATTTCACAATTTTAGAAATTGTTTGAATATTTTAGAGCGATCAAACCTTGTTTGACTCTCAGTCAAACATTAAACAGAGCCTTGCAGAATTTTTGGAGATTTATTCGCAGCATAAAACTCTCTGAAAATTTCACACAAGGTCAATGTCTCAGTCAACAAGCTCTGTAAAAATTTCAGAATTTTTGGAGTTATTTTGCTACCCCAAATAAATCCTCAAAAGTCTCGACTTAATTAAAACCTAAAAACCAAATTCATTGTTCATTGGGTTCGAGTCGGGCTCGAGTCCGAGCCACTTGACTTGGTTGAACCACCTAACCGCATGAGCCACTCTTTAAAGCGCGTGCGATATCAGTAGTTGGATTCAAATCGCGCGGCCCATGTTCGTGTAAGCATTCGGACCCTCGGTTGCATTGGCCAATAGGGACCGTTGGATTTCAATCCAACCGTCCGATTCCGTAGGCAATCGGTTGTCCGCGAACTCGTTTAATCGTGGCCGTCCATTTTTAATCCAACGGTGCGTGGTTTGTTTCGCTGTTCTTCTTCCTCCTCTGCTTCTTGAGGCGCGCGCAATGGCGAGAAAGAGAGGTTGAGTGGGTGGCTTTGATGGGTCACCTCAAAGTTGCTTTCAACGTCTCTCTGTGGAGCATTTAATGCGCTCGGGCTTTCTCCTCCATTGTCCCGAGTCTCACTTGCTCCCATCTTTTCTTGGTCTACAACCGAGCATGAACCGGCTCACCATGGGCTCATGTCCTTGATCGAAACCCTAATCCTTCCCCTATATAATTGCCCTCTAGGTCCTCTGGTGTTCCTTTACACCACGCTTTGCTCTTCTCGTGTTTGAGCTCAAGAACACATCTCACCCTCAAAACACCATTGTTGGCCGTGGAGCTCCAATGGCGGCCTTGGTGTCAGTGGTTCATCTTCAACATTTCTTGCACCCTTGTGAACTCCTCAACCTCCTTTATATTTCCCTAACTTGATCTTGGGTTGCATTCACGAGAATCGCTCAATTTTAAGTTTGGAGATTTTGGTTGGTTTCACCCCTTTCTTCTCGACTCAGGTAAGTGGTTCTTTTTGCAATTAATTGCTTTTGGAGCCTCTTTGAGCTATAATGAAGGCGTGGTAATGATTTGGTTCTACTCATTTTGCTCGAGAACCTCATCTTCCACTTCATCTTCTTCGACTCGGTGGACTTCATCGTGTTCAAGTCTTCCCGCCATCTTTGAAGCTCCTCTCGGTTAAGGTAGCTCCTATATAGTCCCTAAAGTCATGGCACTCGCTTCCTTGGGCTGCGGCGAGCATTTTGCTATTTTCGTGTTTTGCCGTGTCGGCCTTCATCTTTGTTTCCGGCTCGCGGCGTTCAGAACCTCCGCGCCAGCGAGTCACCACAGCTGGTCCGCAACACTATTGCGAACCCATTTTGATAGTTTGAGGCGCCGCATGGCGAGATCGCGGCGACGGTACGTCAAAGCCACTCGGGTTTTGTCGGTGAAGCTCCGTTTCGTCGGATCATTAGGACACATTAATTACCAATCATTAGCTGTTGGTGTGTCTTAATCATTATTATTGGGCCAGCGACGGTGGGCCATCTCCTGAATCAATCTCTGGTTCAATCCGCATTATTCGACATCATTAATGCTTAATCATTGATTAATAAAAACGTCGGCACTTAGTCTGTCGAAACCTTCTGCGGGTCGTGACTTGTGGGCCAGGAGTTAAGATCAAATCTCGGGAGTCATTAGTGTTTAATTAATGGTAATCATTAGAAGCATTAATCTGTCCTAACCGCCACTCTCGATCGTGACTTGTGGGCCCGGTGCCTTTGTCTTGGCGTGGGTTAAAATCGTTGTGGTCGTGACTCGTAGTCAGCGACATGCGGTCCCACTCGTCGATACCTCTTTTGAACTTGATCTATAGCCGCCGTCCATCTTGCGATCCGCGGCCCGGATCTTATATGCGTTCGGACCATCCGGTTCCCCTCATCATCTGGACCGTCCATCTCGTGATCTGGGTGAGATCATGAGTGCATTCGACCTTCCGGTTGATATGGGTTCGAGCCGTTCATCTTGTGATGCATGCGGTGGTAGTTCGCGAGGCAACCGCGCATCGTCGGTTGCATACACTCGTGTGGCCGTTGGATCTTGATCCAACGGTGGGTTTCATTGGGTTTCGCGGCGTGCGCTATTTTTCGTAGCGTGGCCGTAGGATGTTAGATCAAGGGTTGTGGGGTTGTCCACGTCATTTCCTTTTATTGGATTGTTACGTATTTGGTAGCAATTGTTTATCAGCGAAAATGATATAAAAACTTTAGAAACTCATAACTAATTCATTTTAACTACTTTTAGTTAATTCCAAGCGTAATAAATTATGTTATCACTTTAGCTCATTATAAAAATGGATTTAAGCATGTTCGATGTGAGAAAATTGTATAACTAGGAATAACTTGGTTTCATCATTTTGAATATTCGAGAAAATGGATAAAACGTTAGAAAATGCATATCTTGCTCGTGTATGTCCAAAATGAATGATTCCAACTTTGATAAATTTGTTATCAACCCAATGTTAATGTTAAAATGATGGTAAGTCCAAGATTGTGGCGGGAACCTTGATTAATGATTTAGTACCTATTTTGACATTTAGAAAATTACGGAAGGCTTATAAAATGCACAAGTAATTCTCTGTAACTGCAAAATATATATGATAAATTCTAGAAAACCCCTCTGTTGGTATACTTCACTGTAAAATTAGTTTTGAACATATTTATGTTCCTGGAAAGTGCATTATGCTAATTTTGCATCTTAGAAAAATCATAACTAAATCACTTTAACTCCAAATGACCTGAAATTTTATATGGGTTACCTCTATACCAGTAGGTAGCTACCATAAAAATTCCAGCTTCAAAATCTCCCTAGAAAATATTTTTGCTCTGATGCTAATTATGGTAGAAAATGTATTTTTATGCATTATCTTTGCACCACAAATCCAAATTAGGTTTTCGGTTTCTATGTCTAGGTATATTCGTATTCTACCTTATGTGTAAATTTAAATCGCATTTGTTTAAGTTTTGCTTGCTCTTTTGTTTATTTGTGGCTCGTCTTATTGGTTGTTCTTGGTTCTTTTGCCTTTAGCTTAGGATTCGACATTTGCGGTAATCCAGAAACGATCCTCATAGCAGTTTGAGCAACGACAAGAAGGCAAGCGATTTGATCATGTTAATCCCAGTATTTTAAGTATTTATGTTGATTACAAATTCTATGTATGCATTGCTATTTTGTTTTAATAGTTGGCCTAGTAGATGCATTTCCTTAGCAAATGATTATCCTCTACTACCATGAGCCTAGGTTACTTCTTTGTGATTTAGAGTTCGTGGATGGGCTCTTGTCACTTAGTAGTTGCGAATTAATTGCTTAGCCATGCTTAGCCGGTAGAAATGGGCGGTTATCGACTTGTCGATAACCTTGATCACACAAACTTATTATGTATTATGATTTCCATCTTGTGCCATGTCTACTTATGAAAACTAAAGCTGAAAACAAAATGATTTAGACTTGGGCACAATGGTATGATGGTGTGATTCTCGGTGTGGCGGAATGGTGCCTAAGTCAACAAGGACCGAACATCTTGTTACACTAAACCAAGCATTTTAGCGTGCTAACCACACTAGAGGTATGGGACCTCTCTTGACTTAGTACTTTGGCGTGTATTGGCTCGGGTCGCGGGAGGTCGCGGGAGGGATGGTGTTGGGAGCATTGTAGTGTCAGAAAGACTTCACAGGGATGGGATTTGTTGTCTTTCGACTTGCAATGTAAGCGTATGGTGTTTCTACCCATACGGCGGCTCGTAGTTAATACACAATATTGGAAAGCGTCTCGTAGGACTTAGCCAGTGCCGGCATACCTACTGAAGTGTGCTTTTGGCTTAAAGCGATGCAGAGTGTGGGTACATTGGTACACCTGCGAGGTTAAAACTATTCGAATAGCCTCGTCTAGGTTATGGACACGCTTGGCAAGGTCTTTCAAGAGTTAGACTACAACCTTTTAAATTAAAACTTGATGGGTGAGTACGAATCGGGATTCGTGCTATGTTGTGGTGGCTATTGGGATAGTCACTTCCGGTGGTTACTTGTATGTATCTGTACTTACATTTACTTTGATAACAAAAGATTTGCAAACTTGCTTTTAAAATGTATTACCTTATTGCAAATAAAGTTGGCTTCATGCAAAGAGACATACAACCTCCACCTAAATAAGCTTGCATGTAGTTTATGAATAGGTGCTATTCCACACGTCGATCTTGCGGGTACAAAGACAATCTTTGTACTCGGTTGCTATCTTAATTGTTTTGTTGCAGAGGAAGAAGGTGAGCAGAGGCCTCACTTTTGTGAGCTGTGTTGTGGTAGCTTGGGCGACTAGCTTGGCGGCCCTGTCGGTTGCCTTGTGGGTGTGTGGCTAACAAGGTCGACTTTTGTTCTAGCCATTTTATGGCGCTTTTGCTTATTGTCATTCTTGTATATTGATCTATTTGGCGGTCGGCTCTCTTTTGTAATAACTTTACTTTATGTCGTTGTTGAACTTAGTGATATATGTTGTATGGAAATGATGTGTAATTTTGTGATGATGTGCATATGTTGCAGTGCAGAAACATATGTCCATCGAGGCTTAGAATGTTTAATTAGTAATGCTAGAACCAATTGGAGGTTAAGTGTTACTAGTTAAATATTCCGGGTCCTCACAATGGGGACCTCTACTCAATGCCCATATTCCACGAATGTGGGGACCACAAGCCCGCCATCTACATGACGGGGACCTCAAATCAATGCACACACTCCACGAGTGTGGGGACCACAAGTCATCATCTACATGACGAGGACCTCAAATATACATGCCTGGTCACCACATGACCATGTCTCAAGTATGCTCTCATTGTGCACATGAACAATTTTCTTTTTCAATAACATGAATAGCAACAATACCATACATGAATAATAATTATTCGTGTCACAAGCATTCACCATCCTTATCATACATATCACACTATCAACCAAGCATAGCTAATATGTATCAAAATACTAGCACTCACTGTCAAACATTCATAATTATTCTATCAATCAGAGTACTTGTCTTAACCGCGTGAGAACGGAGGATGTGAAGAGGGTGCTGCCTCCGGGACCAATCCTCCACCTAAAATTCATTTAAAAACATACTAAGACAACAGTAATGGATCAAACAAACTATATAAGCAAACATGAACTCGCAATAGTTTTTAACGCTATTCCAACTCCAATTCATAAATGTTGATCTGTCCCCTCTGTGAACAGTCGCGTTCTAAAATTCATATCTTTTAGTACAGGAGTCCAAATGAGGTGTTCTTAGACTTCCTTGAAAGGTTATAAATTTCCCCAACTAAACCTAGTTGGTGGGCCTTCCTGATTCGGCCTCTAATACCCCTACCAAACTAATTAACAAAACATCGATTTCACATCAAGTTCTCTAGACAGTACATTAAAACTACCATAACTTTCAGCACATTTGTCCAAATTTCACGTTCTTGAGCTTCCCTAAAATCTACAATAATTATCTACAACTTTCGTTATACTGAGCTGCTCTAATTTTCCATTTAGTTGATCGCTCAAGTCATATTACTAAAACCTGTCAGAATACCGACAGATTTGCAGAACAGTCGCACTAAAAAAATTCATAACTTCTGCTACAGAGGTCCAAACAACACGATCTAGCACTTCATCGAAAGGTGACGATGTCCTCTACAATACTCTAAGAGATGCCCAGGACTGAATCCACACTTAACTACATCAAAATGACTGCCTAACGAAATCTATCCTGAGCAGACCATAATACCGACATTGCTACAACAATTAAGTACGCATCTAATCGGGGGAAAACAGGGGTTACCCTTGATGAACCAATTGCTGGGCACAAAGAGCACCTGCCAGCGACCTCTCCCCATGAATATGGTCTTCTCCCCCTCACCTTCTTCTTCCTCCAACAGTCAGCCACCTCCAAGCGATCTCCTTCTTCTCCCTAATTGGCAGGCGTGGAAGGCGGACGGTCTTCGTCGGCAGCAGGGGAGGCGCAATGGGGAGGCGCAGGGACCAAAGGGCGGCCTAGGTGGGGGAGGCGCAGCCAAGGGGAGGGGAGGGTGGCAGCCAAAGGTGGGGAAGAGGGGGTGGGGCAGCTAGTGTTTGCGGGGGAGAAAAGGGGTGCCTCCCCCCTTGGCTGGCCACCAAACTGGCCTTATGGGCCAAAGCCCAGGCCCAGGTTGTCAAGGTTTCCTAATAAACCCCTTCTTTACTGTTTAATTAATTATTTTCCAATAGACCCCCTCTTGGATCGATTTCCAATTACTCCTTTCCTTTAAATATTTAGGTTTTCCCCTTATTTCTACCCTAGAGTACTACACCCCTGGCCTCCTCCACTTCATTGCCCCGGCCTCCTCTACCTCACCCTGGCCTCGTCGTCGCTGGCCTCCCCCAACCTCGTCACCCCCAGCCTCTCTCGACATTGTCACCCCCGGCCTCTACCTCAGATCGCGCACTATCCGGTAAAATAGCCACAACTTTTGCATACGAACTCGGATTGCAACGTTCTTTGGCTTGTTGGAAAGCTAACGAAAAGTTCAATCCAAAAATCCATAAGTCCAAATCAAATTGATTCACTCAAGAGCCTCCAGACAAAGTGAAACCCCCTAAAAAAAGGTTGTTTAGGGCCTCAAAACATCCTATGAAGTTTCAGCACCCGTTTTTGATTTTTTTAATAGAAAAAACTATCACAGACGGTTCTAAACAATAATTGTTTATGAACAAGCTATCACAAACGGTTTTGAACAAGAACCATTTGTGATAATCAATTACCACAGACGATTCTTGTTTAGAACCGTGTGTGATAGCTTTTTTCACATACGGTTATTGTTTAGAATCGTCTGTGATGATCTCATATAATCACAGACACATAAATTCAGATAGTTCAAAAACCATCTGTGATGACGGTTTGGAATCGTCTGTGATGACGCTCTTTGTAGTAGTGGATGAAGAATTTTATCGTCATACTAACTTTGATGTATAATTAGGCGGGAGAGAAAGAAAATCCACAGACTGAGGCTGCTGTGGTTGTAGACTCCAGGGCAGTCGTGATCGACCAGTCAGTTGCCCCTGAAGCAACTATTCCGGTGGTCAACAAGACCACAATCTCCGAATAGTTGGTCGAGGTATTTATTTCTGACTGAGTGGTCGAGGATATTACTTCTGACCTCCAGTCGGAGGATGTGAGGGGTTTGACCAACCCTACCAGATCAAAGGCAGTAAAACCGGTCGAAAAGAAAAAGAGAAAGGCAAGCACTTTGGACTTTGCTCGAGGGCGTTTCAAAATCAAGACCAAGAAGACTAGGTATGTAAAATAAAGATTTTGCATAAGTTCATACCTTTAGTTTTTGTTGTATTCTGAAATCCTCTTTTCTTCTATTTCCACATATCTGTTGGTGTTCCGATTGATTCCAATCAGAGCATTCCTTAGGAGGAAACACCTGAGGAAAGGGTGGTCGAGCCAACCCCCGAGCAGGTGGAAGCACCAATGCCTGCTCCAGAACTCTCAGCGGCTCCGACCCCGCCTATGGAGGCAGAGGCTCAAATGGTTGAGATGATTTATCTTGTGGTGAGGAAGTCTCCTCACCTCAATGACATCCGCAACCAACCTCGAGTATTTGATGATAAAAGACTCAAGGAGGCTTGGAGGAAAATCTCAGCCTGACAATCAAAGACAGACTATGGGACTTTTTACTCCAATATGCGAAGAATGCGGTCTAGGTAAATACCTTACGACCACTCTTATGGCATTTTTATGAAGTTTTATTTAAAACTTAATGAAGTTTACTATATTTTTATAGCATATGTTGGAAAACGTCACTGTGGTCGGAGAACTGACTCAGCGACTAACTTCTTTGAAGAAGAAAAACTCCAAATTGAAAAGTAAATACTTCTTCTTCCCTTTTTGGTTATTTCCTTCCTTGTTATTTCTCATCTTCTCCCCTCATCATATTTGACAGAAATGAAGAATTTTGAAAAAGAGGTTAAGGCTAAGAAAGCCATTATAACCTCACTTGTGGAGAGGTGCAAATGACCGGTCGATCGAAGACTAGTCAACCAGGATTAATGAGGCCTTTCTCAAGCATAAGGAAGCCATCGAGGCTTTTGAGAATAAAACTCAATGTAATTGGTCGTAAACCTAACCAGTTTGCTATGTATTTTAGTTGTATTTCTTTGACTTTTGAACTACTTATGCAAAGCAAGCTCAAAAATTAGAAAGAACAGAGAAAACTCTTGAGTTCAAGCATGATAAGGAGAAAGAACTCGAGCAGAGTCTTGAAGAGAAAATTATTGCTTTCAACAAGATGCTTTCCGACATGGGAGCAGAAGCATTCACGTCCTCTTCAAAAGAGACACTGGAGAAGGCGAATTGCCTTAGTCTACAACTCGAGGTTTTCCAAGACGTGCTCGCCACCTCTTGGATAAACCACACACAGACCATGAAAAACACTGTTGTGAATGGAGTTAGCTTTGTTTTGGAAAAGCTCAAGGCTTCTGACCCCTCCATCAACCTCTAAGCTCTTGAAGTGGACTTTGACTGCTTGTAGGAAGAAGCAGCCAAGATCCTTGAGGGAGTGATACCCTTCAGAATGAGGTTGCAGAGGGGACGAAGGTCGGATCTCCATCCCATAGCGGCCAGTCTGGTGGCCCCGAAGAGTGATTGAATGTAATATAAAATTGTAAAAACTTACCTTTTATCATCAGTAAAGCTTATGTTTATCTCTCAACTTGAGTACCCATATTTCCTAGCCCCTGACTGCTTGTGTAGTAGAAAAACTTACTACAGAAGCAGTAAACCAAGAAAAAAAATAGCACTTTTCACGACCACTATGCAAAGCATGTACTGATTATGTTATAAAAATGATCTAATTAACACTAGGAAACCAATTTGGTCAAAATCAGTGTATGATTTTGACTAATTTTAGATCTATTTCCATAATTGAAATACCATGTAGTACATTGTATGGTCGTAAGATATCATAAGACTTATGTTGATAATAAGAAAATATGCAAAAATGTATGCAAAAAACGATAAGTACACTTACTTATATACAATATCCAAGCTGGTCGTAAAAGGTGTTAAGAACCAAAGACATGATTGACACTTTACAAAACGTATTCATTCTCAAGTTCCGACTGGTAGCAAAGATCGTAGGAAAATGACTGTCGCTAGGAAACTCCTTCTAGTGGGCAGGACCACATGCAGAGATGAGAGATTTCGACTAGGAAATTTTTCGTGTCTCAACGACCAGTTGTAAAACAAGAGAACATAATGTTGAAATGAAGAAAGTTAGCCTTTGAATTCTTAAGCATGTAGGTAACTATATCTAGTTATCTGTGTGTAACAGCCCAATTTTCAAATTTCAGTAAAAATTTAAAATTTATGTGTCTTTGTGGAATTTTCTGAAATTTTAAAAGCTTATTATAAATATTTTAAAGTCAAAAACAAATTTATTTGCAAAATTAAAAGCCAACATAAAGTTGAAAATAATTTTATTAAGTCCAAAATAAGTATGGGAATTTCTGTGAATTTTTCCATAATTTTTGGAATTATTTTACTATTTTCTAAAGCCTAAATGAATTACCAGGATTAAAACAAATAGAAAAGCAAAAGAAAAACCTAAAATGGCTTTGTGCCGAAACCCAACGGCCTCGCCCCAAAACCCCTTCCGCGCCGGCCCATTCAGCCCGCCCCGCTCTCTCTCTCTCCCACCGTTCGATTCAAATCGGACGGCTACCAACAGCCACACGTCACCTCCCTCTCTTCCTCTCCATCCACCGTTGGATAAAAATCCAACGGCCCGTGTTCTTCTTCCTCCTCTCCTTCAGCGCGGCCGAAGTCGCCGCGCCATTCGCCGCCGCAGCTCGATCTCCGCCACGTTCCCTCCTCTTCACGCGAGCGTGCGCAGCGGCTCGCCACGTCCAACCGCCTCACTCCCACCATCTTCCCCCTTCTTCACGCCCGGTACGCCCACGCGCCGCAACCGCCGTCGACGTGCCGCAACGGCCGCTGCACACGATCACCTTCCCCGGCCACCCCAGGCCCCTATAAAAGGGAGCACCGGGAGCCCCTCTTCACGTCGATCCCGAAGCCACCATCCACTTTCCCCCTAACACCGTGAGATCGCCGGAATCGCTGATTCCTTGTCGCCGGCCGTGAAGCTCTTCGCCGCCTCTAGCGCCTTCGTCACCGCCGCCGCGTCCACGCCGCCACCACCGTCGCCTTCACCGAGTCGCCGCGAACACGGTGCGCACCACCTCGTCGCCGGAGGACCCCCGGAGAGCCCTTCTCGTCGTCGCCCGTACCTCGCCGCCGCCTTCGTCCCGCCGCCGGCTGCCTCCGTCGTCTATTCGCCGTGCGGGTGAGCGCAGTAGCATCGCCACACCTCCCTCTCTCCTCTAGTGCCCTCGCCGCCCGCCGCCGTGCCGTGCGCCGGCGACCGGTCCCGAGCGGCGCGCCGGCGTGGCGTGGCTTAGCCACTCGTAACCACCTCATCCCCTTGCACACGTGTCCTCCGACGTGGCGCCGAGTCAGCGCCCACGCACATGCCCGCGTGGCACGGTCCACCGCAACCGAATTCCAAAGCTCGGTGGGCTTGTTCCACCGTGAGCTGTGTCTATGACACGTGGGCCCACTTGTTAGAATTTCATTTTATATTCTTTTAATTCTGAAATACTGTAGCTGGCGTCAGCATTGCGCAATAAATAGCTTTTTCAGTAGAAAAATAATTTGTAAAATTCAATTAAATTTCAGATTTAGGTTTAAAACTTCTAAAATTCATAACTTTTGCATATGAACTCCAAATTGGGTGATTCAAATTGCAAAATTTATATAAAATTATAATCTAGCTAACTAAACCAAAATATTTCAATTTGGAGTTATTTTGATCTATGTTTTTGAATTTATTTGAATTTGAATATTGAATTTGTTGTATTTTCACGTTTAGACTTCGACGACTCCGGAGAGTTCGACCAATCTGAAGACCTAGAATTCCAAGACACCAACGAAGGCAAGTTACACCATTGACCATATTGCCCCCAGTATTTTAAGTTATTTTCAGTTTTTAAATTCTTTACTGCATGCATATGTTCGTATAAATACTTTAATATCCTGTTTTATGTATAGTTACCCCATGTTTATTTGTATGGCCAATTTGAATATTGTATTTGACTACCTTGAAACCATAGGCAAAATATTATCAAAATTAAACATATGCTTAGCCAGGCTTAGTTCACACTTACAGAATTTGGGAGGGTTTTCACCAAATTTTTACAAATTTGTTTCAAACTTGACATTGTGGTATTATCTTACCACATGGATTTATAAATAGAGTTTATTCAAAATAAAAATCAAAAATGGGTTTGGACTTGGGCGAAATGGTCGGAATGGTGGGTGCAGGTTTATGCACGGGATTGATCTGGTTAAGATTAAGGCCCATGGTTTGTAGGAATGACGCCCAAGTCAATTGAGGACCGGTCTTTGAGCCGCTTATTGCCATGCCATATCGTACTACCACATGTCCTGTATGTCCTGTATTTATGTCATGTGATTATGTGGGTGTCGGTTAGACGTTTTATTCTCACTTGGCGCAAGAGGGGGCTTCCGGAGGACGGTTAGTCCAAAGGGGCGAAACCTTAGCGGGCATGAGTATACTAGGACAAAACATTATAAAGGCTTCATGGTAATTGCTCGATCCTGCGCCTACGGCGTGTATTGGCGACATAACGAGCATGTCACCTCGTGTGGGTAAGTTGTACCAACTCTGCGAGTAGAAACTATTCGAATAGCCGCATCCGCGGTCATGGACATGCTAGCAGGGCCACTTAAAGTTAGAATTGTTTTTGGTTTTTAAATGCTTTATTAAATGCTGAGGATGGTTAATCCTTATGAAAAGTTGGGCGGGAAGCCAAGTGTTAGGAGGAGATCCTTCACTAAATCATTGGAGGTTATCCACATTGTATTATTGTCATTTCAAAACATGATTTTAGTCTTAGTATAATACTGCCTTAGAAATTACTATGATTATTTACACTGAAAATGTTGTTTATGCAAAACAACCCTTGCCATACTCATTTGTTACCTTATGCATGCATTTTAATTCAATATTGGGTGTAACTTGCGAGCACGGAAGTTGTGCTCATCCTTGCTGAAGAAATCTTATTCAGGAGAAGATTTCTTCCCCGACGGTGAGGATCCGGACGAGTAGGCCTTTTGACCCGGACGATTGCATGTGGCGCATCGTGTGGCTCACCTCTATTATTATGTTTCCGCTGTGTTTATCATTTGATATTTGATACTGTTGTTCAGACTCATTTGTATTAAACAATTATTTATTTAATGTCATTTACGATTTCGTGATATGATTGTGATATCCATTTTGTGAGACTGTGTATACTGGAAATCCTGGATCGGTGTATGAACACAGAGAATTCGGGATCCTTCGCTCCCGAGTTCGACACTGTGTTATGCTTCTTTTACTTTTTTGCTTCTTTGAGAAAAGAGTGTATGGTTGCTCATGGGAACCATGTCTGTGATGATCACGATAGGGACCCTTATAGCTTTTGACAACTATGCCAACGCGAAAAAGTAAAAGACATCCTTTAGAAGGATGTTGGAGAGGAATTGATCTTGTCTGATGATCTTAGATAATAATAGTATGTGACCAAGCAATGGATAATGGAAATATAAACAACATTACTCATCGAAAAGTAAAGAAATGAGGCATCTTTATTGAAATTGAAAATGAAAAAAAGAAAATTTACACATAGAACTTACGCAATTTATCAATATTCCAAGAATTTGACAAAACACGTCCATATGACATGGCAAGTCGTACCGAACCAGGTCTGGTTACTTCGACCACAGTGTATGGACCTTCCTATTTTTGCGAAAGTTTATTGCGATTTGCTTGGCTCTAAATTTTTCTAAGAACCAGGTCACCTACAGCTAGGCTGCAAGATTGCACCTTACGATTGTAGTATCTTCTCATGGCTTGTTGGTAAACTACCGATCGTATCAAGGCTTAGTTTTGTCTTTCTATAAGGAAATTGATGTTGTCGAGTCGTCATTTTGTCTGATCATTCTTATTGAAACAATCAGTTCGAGCAGAGCCAATTTTTAGTTCGGAGGAAGCATGGCTTCAGCACCGTAAACCAGAAAAATGATGTTTCGCCAGTAGGACGACTGGTCATGGTTCGAACGGTCAATAATACAGAAGGAAGTTCTTGAACCCAAACTCTTGACTGTTTTATTAACTGGTCGAACACTCGGCGTTTCACTCCTTGTATTATTATGTCATTAGCTCGCTCGACTGCTCCGTTGCTCTACGGGTGAGCCACAGAAGCGTAATGTATCTTGAAACCTAGATCTTCACAAATCTCCTAAAAATTCCCGCTGGAGAACTGGATACCGTTATCTGTGATTATACGACTGGGTATACTAAATCGTGTGATCACATTTTTTTGTGAGGAATTTCTTGGTAGCTTCAGTTGTTACTTTAACGACTGGCTCAGCTTCGATCCATTTTGTAAATGCATCAATCATGACAAAAAGGAATTCAAAGCCCCCGAGTGCCTTTAGGAAATGCCCCAGAATGTCTAGTCTCCAGGTGACAAAAGGCCAAGAAAGAGGTATTGTTTGCAAAGCTTGTGCCGACTAATGTACTCGTTGACTATGAAATTGACATTGTATGCACTTCGTCATAAGTTCTTTTGCATCATGGAGGGCAGTTGGCCAGTAGTATCCTTATCTAAAGACTTTACCGACCAGAGTTATGTAAGAATGATGTGCTACACAGACTCCTCCATGTATGTTAGATAATAATTTAATACCATCCGTTTAAGATATGCATCTCATCAACACTCCATGAGCTCCCTATTTGTAAAGGGTACATTCGATCAGAGTGTATGATTTGGCTTTTCGAGCTGTATAATCAGCTGCTATATCATCTTTAGAAAGTGTGTCATGCTGAAGATAATTTTAGATTGATGCCATCCAATCACTATTGGGATCGATCTATACGACTTCCAGTAGAGCATTTGTGTCTTCGGAATGCTCGACCACCGAGGGTGAATTGAGTTGCTTAAGAAAAACTCCGGACGGGACAGGTGACCTTGATGAGGCCATCTATGCCAACTGGTCTGCCATAAAGTTGTCCTTTCTAGGAATATGTTGGATCTGAAACTTGAAGTGCTTTTCGAGTTTTCATACTTCCGCCAAATAAGATGAAATCTCGGGACTTGAGCACCGATACTATTTCCCGACTTGATTCACTACTAGTTGAGAATCGCTTTTCACTAGTAATCTACGAATCTCGAGTGCTCTAGCTGCTTGGAGTCCTGTTAGTAAACCTTCGTATTCTACTGCAATATTTTTAGTAGAAAAGTTTAACTGAATGGCGTATTTAATGTGTTCTCTAGTAGGAGATACCAGGACAACTCTAGCCCCCGAGCCTTTGAGCATTAAGGAACCGTCAAAGTACATGGTCCAATCGTCGTGGTATTCGTACTCGGGCCCTTGGGTGGGTTCAGGGTTCATCCATTCAGCAATGAATTCTTTCTAAGCCTCGGACTTAATTTATGTTCGTGAAATGAAATGGAGGTCGAACGCCCCAAGCTCAACCTCCCATTTTTCTATTCGTCCTAATGGTTCTCTGTTTCTAAGAACTTGACCAAGAGGATATCCAGTTAGTACGACCACTATGTGGGCCTGAAAGTAATGCTTTAGTTTCCTTGAAACCAAAAGGAGGCCATATAGCAACTTTTGTACCTGTGGATATCGTTCGTTTGTCCATGTAAGACTTTGCTCACGTAATATACTAGTCGTTGGATGTTGTCACGCTCAACAACCAGTACATCACTGACTGCTTGTGGCACTGCAGCCATGTATATCAACAATGTTTCTCCCAATATTGGAGATACTAAGATCATGGCATTTATAAGGTACCTTTTGAGCTCTTCAAAGGCATCGTTTGCATCTTTAGTCCACTCAAAATTCTCGTGTTTTCGAAGAAGCTTAAAGAAAGGTAATCCTTTTTCTCCTAACCGTGCTATGAAACAACATAGCACTACCATACAGCCGGTTAGTTTTTGGACTTCTTTCTTTGTGGTCGGAGGGCGCATCTGTTTGATGGCCGATATTTTTACTGGGTTTGCTTTAATTCCTCTAGCCGAAACTAGGAATCCAAGAACCTTTTCAGAGGAAACTCCGAACACACAATTTTTCGGATTTAACTTAAGGTTATGTCTTCTTAAGTTGTTAAAAGTTTCGTGTAGGTCAGAAATATGATTACCAGCATTGATTGTTTTTATGACCAAGTCATCAATGTAGGCTTATAAATTTCAACCTATCTGAGGACTAAAGGTCTTTTTGCATTAGCCTCTGAAAAGTAACACCAGCATTTTTTAGACCAAATGGCATCTTAACATAACAGTAAGTGTCATATGGCGTGATGAAGAAAGTTTTCTCTTCATCATCTTTACTCATGTTAATCTGGTGGTACCCTGAATACGCATATAAAAAACTTAACAACTCACACCCGAAGTAGAGTCTACAAGTTGAACGATATGTGAAAGGGGAAAGTCATCTTTCGGATAAACTTTATTAAGATCTATGAAATTGATACACATTCGCCATTTCCCATTACTTTTTCTAACCATTACAGGATTGTCGAGCCACTCGGGGTAGTCGATCTCACAAATAAATCCAGCGTTGAGAAGCATGTCAATCTCCAATAGGATTGCTTCCTTCCGATCTGGTGCAAAGCGCTTTAGCTTCTGCTTGATCGATTTCTTGTTAGGCCGGAGAGCTAGCCTGTGCTCGATCACCTCCCTGGGGACTCCGGGTATATCAGATGCGTACCAGGCGAATACATCCGAATTGGCTCAAAGGAAGGAGACAAATGACTCTTCCTATTTAAGGTCGAGTCCTGCTCTGACCAGTACCTTTTGGGTGGTTGCACTAGCATTTTTGAGTCCAGCCAACGTTTTGACGCTTTCCAAAGAAGCGCCCTTATCGAGTGGAACTTCCTTGGTCTGGTTAGAGGGTTTTGGAGCTATCTTTGATCTTGAGTACTTGACTTGCGTGGAAGGTGGATTAGTATCCCTAGTCGGAAGTTCGTCCACCAGTTCTAGGGATTTACGATCGGGTACATATCCATCTTTCTATCCCCTCAAACCGTAATGACCCCTTTTGGTCCTAGCATTTTTAAACTCTGATAGCCGTAATGTTTAGCTATCAGGAACTTTGTCAATGTCGGGCGACCAAGAATTCCATTGTATGGAGTTTTGAAATCTACTACAAAATCTTTTCTATTCGAAAGTTATTTGGTCTTCCAAACGTAACCAGTAGGAAAAGTTGCCCTATCGGTTTGGCAGTAGACCCTAAAACTATACATGGAAGGTATATTTCACAGGCTTTACTTTTGACTTGGGAACTTGCATCTCTTCCAATGCTCCTATAAATAAGATATTTAAAGAATTACCCCCATCTACTAAAACTCGATTAACTTTGCAATTATTAATAGTAGATTCTACAACAATAGGGAACCTGCCCGGTGGAGTTGAAGGGATGTGGCAGTCTTCTTGGCTGAAGGAGATTACTGTCTCCGACCACCTGAATGGCTTGACGGTGATTGGAAATTCGGTGAGGTTCACTTCCCGCTCTACGGCCTTCAGATGGCGCCTTGACTCGTACAAGGAGGATCCACCAAAGATCATATCAACGGTGTGCTATGGCTCCTGATACTCCATTTTTTTCATCACCATCCTTGTCTTTTTTAGAGCTTGGTTTTCCAAGCGCCTGTATGGAGGGAAAAAGACCTTTACCTGAATAATAATCCTCCAATTTCTTTTGCCAGGTTCGACAAGTGCGCAGATCATGCCCTGCCACCTGATGAAGTGGACACCACTTCTTATTCTTTTTGTATTCATCGGTCGGATCTTTTGGCTTGTTACGACCGGAATAATCCTTCTTGCCCTTGGTAAACTTTTTAGGAATCGCAAGAACATATTTATTACTATGTTTGCTATTTTTCTTACCCTTGAGAGCCTTCTTGTGTTTATTCTCTAGTATATCCAAGCCGGGTTGAGGAATTTTCTCTTTTCGATCAATGGCTTTATTCCATTCAACCGCCTCGCTAGCGGCTACATACCTATCAGCCATGTTGAAAAGTTTGATGGCCGTTCATGGAGGATTCATTGCAATATCATCCGTAAACCATCGATTGCTCAACCCTACTTTAAAAGCCTAAATAGCAGATGAGTCTGCGACCTCAGGAATAGAGTTACGGGCCTGACTGGATGATGAGACAATGGGGGTGTTCCGATCTTCCGATAGGATGATAACTTCGATTTGGAGGAGAACGATTTTGACGATGCAGGCTTCTAACCGGTCATTACCAAAACACCAAGCAATCGCTAAACCACACTCTGAGTTGTTATCAATCGTGCCAAGAACGCGGTTGACCTGTACACGAGGTTCTATTCCTGCATGCAATCGAATAACACGCAAGAACAAGATAATAAGCAACTGAAATTGCAAATAGGATTGAAATACTCGATAAATTGGGATTCTGAAGTGGTATCATGGTTGGTCTAATCGACACAAGCTAATATATGAAGTTCCAATGTAGCTAACTTTTAACTAAACAAAATCAAAGGACACTAGAGGGGTGGAGCCTCCTTAAATAGGGGAGGGGAAGTTGCACGTAACTAAGAAATAAGGGGGTGGTATTATTTAGGTATTGTTCGGGTGAACAGTACGACTATAAATAGTATGGGCCCAGAGAGGGGGCACCTTCCTCTTAGGCCCAAGCATTACAAGGCTCAATTTGGCTCAAACAGGTGATAAAGTACCTTTTTTGGTGATTGTAGTGCACACAGAAGGAATTTGAATGTCATGTCAGATTTGTTGGAAAGAGGACGAGATAAGCTTTCAATCAAGTACTCGTGTACCTCAAACGGACTTCGTATGTGAAAGTTATGTATATTTGAAGTTGGTATTGTCTCTAGAGGCCGAATTGGATTCCAGAACTTGTCCATCTTGAACTCTTGTTTGGTACGTGGAGTAGCGGTCGTATCCAGAGGGTTGATGTTCTCATCATCATCCCCTTCTTGTATTTGAGTCGTCCTCGACTCGAGCTAATCGTCCAGCTCCAAGAAAAACTTGAAAACTTGTATCAACACATGCTCATCTTTCTGCAAAATGTTAGCAACAGCAGATGGCAAAGAAATAAATAACACTTTGCAAATTAAATATGAGTGTGCGTGCATCAAATCAACAAAGATACATTTTCTTATAGTATTTAGTGTGCAACTTAATTTGTTTAAGTGAAGTATATAGTAGAATTATTCATCATATAAGAATTGTTGTTCAAAACAACAAGCCTCAATTCATTTATGAGTTCACAAGTTATGTACATTCGATATACCAGAAATTGATTGTCCACACCATAATCTCCAATTAATTTAAAATTGTAGGTGTAGGTGTGTAACATCCCAAAGTTCTGTTACTAAAATAAAAATTAATAAATTTATTCTTTTATTGGATTTTCTGAGTTTCAAAAGTGTTTTCTTGGTTTTCTTAAATTTATAAGATTTTAAAAGTCAAAATCAAATTTATTGAGTTTTATGAGTTTTTATTGGATTTAAAGTGAAAAATAAAATTTTAAGTAATTTCTCAAAAAAATTTGGAATTTTAAAAGCTTTTTACTATTTATTTTAAAACAAAAATAATTATTGTTCAAAAATAAAATCCAACTTTAAGTTGGAATTATTTTTGTTAAGTTCAAAATAATTCAGGGAATTTCCTTGAATTTTTATAGAATTTTGGAACTCTATTTGGTATTTTCTAAAAGTCCCTTTTTTATTTTTGTAATATCTAGCAATTAAAAATGAATTGTTGTCCACAAATAAAAACTAAATTTGTGTTGAAAATATTTTATTTAAGCTCAAAATAACCTATTTAACTACTCTGAAAATCCATTGAATTTTTAGACCTATATTATTATTTTTCAAGTTTAAAAACAATTTTTAGAATATAAAAATAATTACTATGTAATAATAAAATTATTATTATTATTATTATTGAGTTCAGAATGTTGTGTTTAATATCTGTGATTTATTTCGGATTTTTTGGAATTAATTTGCTATTTTTTCGGAATTAATTGATGTCTTTCCGAATTTTGAAAAAGAATATTCCTTGGAATATTCTGTCTGCTACAATAACTCCGCCGAAGGCGTAATTTCAAGCAATAACTCCGTCGAGCAATTTCCCCCAAACCGTTACTCCTTTGCCCCTATAAATTGAACCGTAGCATCTCCACCCCATTCCCCAAAATCCTCCCGGAGCCCCCTCTGCTAGCTCTTCTTCTCCAACTCCGGCGAGCCCGATCTCCTCATCGGCAGCTCCGTTGTTTGCCAAATTTTACCGTTGAGTTCCTCTCGAGATTCTCTACATTTCTATTCAAGTCGAATTTTGATTATCCTGTTGGTTCACCGCGGCCACAAAAGTACCGACGGTCTTCTTCTCCAACTCCGGCGACAACTCCGGCGAGCCCGATCTCCTCATCCGTTGCTCCGTTGTGCACCAAATTTGACCGGTGAGTTCCTATTGAGATTATCCACATTTCTATTCAAGTGAAATTTTGATTTACTTAATTTTTCACCACCGGCCACATCTTCTTCCCCAAATCCGACGAGAACTTCGTCGAGCCCGATCTCTTCATCCGTTGGGTAATTGTTCGAACCCTTTTACCTACATGTTCCTTTCAATGTTATCTACCTTTCTATTCAAACAAAATTTTAAATTTCACAATAATTCGTCACTGCCATGTCACCCACCTCACCCACGTGGCAGCCCACGTGTATGCTTGCGTGGCTGACACTATTCCTTGGGCCGGTCCACCGTGGACCAAACCTATTTTCGTGGACCCAGACCCACATGTCATTGACTCCAACCATTTTTCTTTACAAAATAAATTCGGTCGAAAATTCATTTTCTCACTTGCAGATATCATGCTAACACAATAAAGGGATTTCCTTCAGAAAAATGATTCTTTAAATTCTGATATTCGGAATTTCATCTTTTCATGTGATAATCAACCTTCCGGATGTTCGTTTTCCTTCCTACAAACTCCGATTCCGTCGATTCAACTTCCTAAATTCATATGAAGTCAATACCTTCCTCCTAGTATTTATTTAATATTTATTTGGTTTTTATTTGGATTTCATTTGAATGTTATTTGAATTTGGATCGTTTACGCGTATAGATTTCGACGACTTCGGACGACCGGATTTCGACGCCGTTTAAGAACAACGAGTAATCAAGCAAGGCAAGTTATACCCTTGATCATATTGATCCCATTAAATCAAATTATTTATATTCTATTTTAAATTATTATTGCATGCCTATGTTTATACAATTATTTTAATTCCCTGTTTTAATTGCCTAGTTATTCCAATCTTCCTTGTATAGCCAAATTGAATATTGAACGTGAATACCTTGTCACCATTAGACAAAATGGTACTAAAATTAACCATACGCTTAGCCAATGCTTAGATCAAATCTTGTATTTGGGAAAGTTTTAACCAAATCTTCCTAATTTGATTTAACTTGGTTCTATGGTATTGTTTTACCATAGAAGGTTTATAAAATGCTTTTACTTGGAAAATAAAATGAAAATGGGTTTGAACTTGGGCGAAATGGATGATTGGTGGAGTGCGAGTTTATGCACGGGCTTAATCAGTTAGGGTTAAGGCCCGTGGTTTTATTTGGAAGACGCCAAGTCAGTTAAGGACCGGTCTTCGAGCGCATGATGCTATGCCTTATCGTACTACCACATGTCCTGTGTGGGTGGGACCTGGCCAACTAATTTGCAACGTTTCATTGTTAGCTGTGCCATTTTGGTGTGTGGGTGTTGGTTAGACAATATTCCCACTTGGCGCAAGAGGGGACTTCTGGCGAATGGTTAGTCCAAAAGAAGTGAAACCTTAGCGGGCATAACTACTTTGGAATGGCGCATTGTAAAGGCCTCGTGATAATCACTTAGTCGCACACCTTCGGAAGTGTGTCAGACGGACATTAAAAGTTGATTATCTCTTGTGGGTAAAGCTGTACAACCTCTGCAGAGTGTAAAACTATTCGAATAGCCGTGTCCACGGTTACGGACATGCTAGCAGAACTACTCAAAGTTAGACTTTGGTTTTTGTTCGAAAAAGACTTCTTCAAACTGATTTATCCAAATGGGAATTGGGCAGGAAGCCATGTGATAGGAGGGTATCCTTCACCATTCTTGTGTGAATGTTATCTGACTATAAAACTGAGAATTTATAAAATGATTTGTAGTTATAAAACTTCTGCTTTGGAACTTAGTACAAGTATTTAAAGAAAATGCTGCTTTATGCAAATCAACCAATATGCCATCCTTTGTTACATCCATATATGCATGTCATTCTGTTATTTGACGGGTGTAACTTGCGAGCACGGTAGTTGTGCTCATACTTGCTTTATGCAAACAAACTTTCAGAGGAGAAGGACTTCGCAACCAGTGTGGATCTCGACGACTAAGCCGCTACCCCAGTCGATTGCCTGTGGCAGATTGCTGGACCCTACTACTTCTTCGTCTTCTGCTATGTTCTTTATTGTTGGCTTGTAAGCCTCTTTTGTAATAAACTCTGCTGATTATTAATAAAGTTGTGATATTAATTTGTTACCACATTTGTTTACTGTGTGAACTAGCTACTGATCATGGGACTAGTTCAAAAATGCACAGAGGATCTGGGCTGTTAATCCCGGGTTCTGACAATGTGCTAGAAAGAGAATTTGGAGATGAAATTTTAGAAAATTTCTCCATAGCACATTTCAAACTAACGAGATCATTAAGCATAATATAGCACAATGCTTCAGTAGGGGATATTCTATCAAATAATTCCTTATGTGTAATTAAGCATAAGAAGCTTACCAGAGATAATGGCGGTGAGAAGCTTGCTCATTGGCATCAAGAACGACGCACTCGTTCTTTGCGATTCAAAAGCTAGAAGCCCGGAGAAAGTGCGAGATGGAATGAGGGGCGAGCTAGAGATATGGTGGCGCTCGGAGGCTTAAATAGTAGCGAACAACACGTGAGATTTGTAGCGAGAAAATGTGGTCGTGGCGAGAATCTCGCGGGCTCGCTTCGGCGTCTCCTCCTGGGCAGGGGTTGAGCGCCGATAAGAGGTAGGCGGGATGGGCGGAGCCAGGCAGAGGTGACGGAGGTAGGTGGCGCGCAAAGTGGCGACCATTGAAAACGATGGCGGCGGCGGCGGCGACAAGACGCGCGGCGAGAAGTGGATGATGGGTTCTAACGAGTGGGGCCCACACATCAGCGAGAGGGAGCACGTGCATTGGCGCGGGCTTGATCTAGCGAGCGGATTTTGGGCCGGCTTGGATTCGGCCCAAAAGGGCAAGCGGGGATTCAAAAACGGCTTTTGAATTTCCAAAACTGGCTGTATCTTTGCCGAATTTTTGAACCTATGAAACATGCTCTAAAAATTATCAAATTTTTTGTGGGGGCTTCTGACATCGTATATTTTCTCTTGTAAATATTTTAGTATTTTATCTGCTCTTTGATTTTCTCAAAAATTCTTACAAGTTGCTACTTGTATGAAATTTCATTATTTGCTTTATACAAAAAGTTCAAAAATCATGCATAAATAGTTTCCCACATAGAATATGCTCAAAATTATTTTTCTATTTATTTTTATTATATATTCCCAAAATGATTTTATTGGGGATGCTACAATATTCGTACAATATCCAAGAAGATCTAGGGCGTTCTTTTCCGATCGAACGGCCACGAACAATAGCACAGCTTGAAGACAAGTGTTTTTATTCTGTGGTGGAGCCAGAAAATAGATATTGAGGGAGCCAAACAAATACAAATACTTATTTTATGCTATACACTAAACAAGAAATTCAATACACATGCTTAGAAAATGTTGCTTACGTGCTTCAAGTTTTAAACTAGAAGTGGTCGTATGTATGCTTGAAGTTATTTTAAACTTAAAGTTCATAGAAAATGGAACACTTAGAGCAGGATTGAGGAGCCGTGTCCCCCCGGTCTCCCCCTCCGCCACTGATTTTATTCCTCTATATAGGCAGTCACAAGCTTACAGGTAGACGGTCTTTGTCAATATGATAGTGATCCTCACTGTAACCATCTCTCTGCCATTCCTACTCGCCCACATGGAACCCTCCTTTGATTGTTCACCACTATAATCAACATAGTGCACATAAACTGGCTCCATCGCCTTTTAATAATTGTGTTAATTAGTAGTGGACAGTGACGGAGCCACGTGGGGTACAGCTGTACTAAAAAAAATTTATATGCAAACCCACTATACAGTATATATACCTAGTATAATATACAGATTATACAATGAATTATACTATATGTTATTCTCAACAATTAATAGTCAGCAGTCCAACAACATAAGCATATTATACAATGAATTTACACTATGTGCTATTCTTAGCAATCAATAGTCAGCAGTCTACCAACACAAGCTATATTTTGAGATGTTGGTTGTACTACAAACATATAATTTGTTCCATTTGAACTTTTACTATGTCATTTAAATTTTTATGTTGGAATGTGTCATTTAAGTTCACACATTTATGCATACGTGAGTGTGCTTTCAGTAGAAATTTTGTAATATCACAGATTTATTCTCAACCTCCGTCTTTCTAGACCTGTGCTAAGGAGGCGTATTCGCACGTGTGTGTGGTGGTATGTGTATGTGTATCTTTTTTGTAATTGTAAAAAAAAAAAATACATCCTATCGTCCAAATCTTAGCTCAGTCACGGATAGTGGGGTTTTGGAGATTTTTTTTTCTCCTTTTAAAGAATGGGAAGCAATCATGGCTGAGTACTGAGTAGTGAATGGTACTAGAGTTTAATTTTGAGATTCTACAGGTGTCGTCAGCGAATTTGTAGGTGATATATTTACTTTGTGATATTTGTCCTGGTGTTTATGAGGTGTCTATTCCATTTTGGATCGATGTTTGTATCATTTTCTCTCTATAAATGAAATAAGGCAGAGCGTCTACACCCTTGTTTAAAAAATATTATATTATTTTGCATCACAACAAACACAAATTTGATACTCCAAATTGTAATACAAATTGTAACCTAGGCATCACGCGGAAGTAAGTTGACTAATTGCCACAGACCGACATCGATGAAAAATACTCTCTAGTCTTACAACTCTTAGGGTTTCTATAATCACTTTGTAGGAAACCAACAAAAATTCAATAAGAGCTGATGTTCCATTCCCTACGATTTCCAGTAACTTCACGGCGTTCCAAACCGGACCTTAAGTTTTTTTTTTTCACGATTTCAACCCATAGTTTTTCCAACTTGGACCACCAAATCACCAATCCATACTCCTACAAAGTTATCTAAATCGACCGCGTAGCAGAGTGGGCACACGAGCGCTAAGGGTACGTACAATGGTACAGACAGCTGCTGTCTATAGCAACTCTCTATGTCACCTGTAGACAGCACTAAAAACAGCTCATACAATGGCTGTGGTGATACAGTCAGCTACAAAATTGTAGACAACACACAATCTTTTAATGTTTTTTTGTTTCTGGTGCTACAGTCGACTACAGAATTGTAGACAATATCTTCCTCTCTCTTCATTCTCTTTCACTCACGTCAGCAAAAATTATATGTGGCAGAGATTATAAACAGTTAATATAAACCTATTGTACAGGCTCTAAGTTTAGCGCCGCTGTGGGCAAGCGCGGCAGGGCAGACAGGTGGCAGCCCGAACCGAAAACATCGGCAACAAGGTCAACCGTAAGCCAGCTTAGCCTCCCGTGAATTGTCCGCCACTGGCTGAGTTAGCAAGGCAATAAGACATCCTCGATCAGATGAAAACGTCACCACCGAAGACCCGAACTCGCAGCCACGTCGAGTGAAAACCTAGGCGGATTGGCGCTTTGGAGTTAGTTCTACGCACTGGCTCGACAATTCGAGGCTCGCGGGAGCTGAAGTACTAAACGGTTTGATAGCTTAGGGTGAAAATTGGAGTTTTCGCTAGTCATGAGTTGTTTTGCATTTGCGGGACTATTTTTCACAAAAATTGTGAGGCCCATGTGTCGCACACATACGTGCATGCACAGATGCACGGCCGGAGTGCTGGTGCAGTAAGTTCCAATAAGTTTGAGTTACGTGTCACCCTGATGCCGGTAGACTCAACAGACTCCCTCACGAGCTGCATGCCTCCTCTTTTTTTTTTTTGGAAAATTTCTGATATTTCACTGTAAATGTTTCATATCATTGATATGCCATTACAAAATGACATATCCCTTACATGTCACTACATTTTCAAAACATTGCTTTTATTTGCCATTGTTGACTAGTCAGGCCGTGAAGTAGTCGTGAAAATACCGTGTTTGCCCTGTATTGTCTTCTTCTTCCTCCATCTTCCTCCAAGCAAAACCAGCTGTGGAGGGAGGCGAAGAGGCGTCCGAGGCATCCGAGGGAGGGGTTCCGCACGGGCCGACGGGCGGAGGGAGGCAGAGAGGTGATAGAGGCAGCCGGGGACGGCCCGGTGCGACGTCGCTGAGTGCACGAACCACCGGTAGCACACGACGAACTTGTGCGCTGGCTCGTGGTACACCGGCACGACGTCGGGGAGGAACCCGTTCATCACGGTCCGCGACACCCCAACGCACTCCTTCTCCGCCACCTACGCGAACCCACCACTACTACAGAACAGACTTTTGGTCCCGGGCCTAAAGGGCCTCTAGTCCCGGTTATAGAGCCGGGACTAGGAAATCGGGACTAAATGTCTCACCTTTAGTCCCGGTCCCAAGCCGGGACTAAAGGCCGACCTAGTCCCGGTTGGTAATACCAACCGGGACTAAAAGGTCCGCCGATCAGCCACGGTGGCCTTTTAATCCTTGGTTGGTATTACCAACCGGGACTAAAGGTGTTTTTTCTTTTTGTTTCCATTTCAATTCATTATTGATTTTGGTTTTACAATTACATTAGGTTTTCAAATCCGTATTCTTCACTGCTAATATATGTATACGCGCACATATAATTTAGTTTGGAACATTATTACACACAAATAAAGTATGAAACTATATATATTATGGAGCTATATATATGTATAATATATATATATGCACAAAAATTTACAAAATTATTCATGCATCCTTGGTATTTACAACACAAATGTTGTCCTCCACTTAAATGTCATACAAATGTTAGTCTGGTTTGGCTTCAATGGTTCATCAGGTTAAAGTAGAACTTCGGTCTGGGCTTGAGGACATGCTCATTAAGAAATCTGCGATTGTCTCTTGAATTCCTTTGAGGCGGTCCATATCCAACACTGTTCCTTCAACCATATCTCCTTCAATTTGCATTAAGCGAAAGAAGTATTAATATACATAAGATTTATTTAATAGCAACAAATAAATAAAATGGATTTATTATATATACTTATTACGTACTTTACGCATCTGTAGATGGGTTCTTTTGCATACACCATGAGGAACTCGCAAAGCGTAGTATCCACACAAATTGTTGCACGGTGGTGCCAGTAGAACCCATCATGCGATATAAAAGATTACTCTCGTCATCCCGCGTGAGTGAAGCATGATAAGGTAAAGACGCGGGAGCTAGTACAACTTACATCCGATCGGTGTGGATCGTGAAGTGGCGCTTTCGGATCCGGACGGTGTAGTGAACGAACCAAGCCCAAACCCCGCCCAATAATTGGATCGTTAATTAACTATTGCGAGTTAAAGAGCAGGAATAAATATTTAAAGATCGAAGTTACCCCGGATAATGTCTATCATATCTTGGTAATGTTCTGCGGTTTTCTCAACGAGTCATAGATTAGCAAATGACTCGCTTGAGAGATCGAAGACAATCGTATCGATGAAAGTCGCATTTGTTTATAGAGTCAACATATATATCTTTATGTTGGATTGAGTAAGTAAAGTAAAATGTGCACACGATAACAACACTCACCCAAAGTTGTAGGGAAGAGTATAAATCTTTTGTTCTTTTGGTTGATCAAGAACCTCAGAAAATTCCTCTCCATTTGAGGTCTCCATTGATCGTGGGAGTGTTTGGGTCCTTGAATACGATATATGGATCAACGAAACCAATGTTCTTGTCATTTCTACGTGTGAGGTCTCTCATCATGTCTCTGCATATGTATAGACATGCTAGCTAGTGTGAGGATAATTACTTATACATATACATATGCTAGAGTGAGATTATTAAAAGAAAGAATCACGTACAGACAAAAGCAGCTGATGAGAGATTTGTCTAGAGCGTCCATGTGGCATAGCTGGTGTAACTCATTAAATCGAACCATTATAATGTCATCGCCACGGAGTAATGATGGTTTATAATTTTGACGCAAATAAAGTCATCCGCTTTTGCGACATGCGCCATGTACCACTTGTTTAACAAGTACATTTGCGTCACGGTTCCATGAGCTTCTCGGGGTTGTATAGACTCTTGCCATATACATATTCCTTCTTCCAATGATCAACTTCCGAGCACTTTCGATGTGTGCTCTGCGAGCATTTGGGAAATGCTTAGACCAGTTTCCGCGAAAAATTCATCAAGTTGATCCAAATGCACGTTTCCGGATATCTGTTCTAGCACGTTCGTGTTTGAACCATATTCATTCCCAATAACTAGTGGGGGCACTGATTGCTGTGATTGTTCTCCGAGCAGCAACACCCTTCCGTGCTCTCTTCTCTTTCTTCTTCGCCTCCTCAATTGACTTGGTGAGAGTGCGGTCATAGTCCGATAGTGGCGAATCCTTACGAGCATGGCGTAACTTTTTCGGTGGCGTCCACCCTTGCCTTAGAACTTCGGGCGTGCGAAGAAGTACGGCTTCTCGGTTTCGCCGCTTCACTTTTAGCCTTGACTTTGCGAAGAAACGCCCACATCTGTTTTCATCAAGCATCTATTTCTCGGCGATCTTCTCATAGGAAAGTTTCGTCGTCTTAGAAATAGCTGGTGTTCTCCACGAGGCTTTCTTCTTGGCGGCGGTGGGGCGCGCCCGTTTGTGGGGTGGGCCTCTTCTTTGGCGTAGGCGGCGGTGTCGGCGTTGGAGCCCGCCGTGGAGGCGATGGGGCGGTGGCGGCGTTGGAGCCCGCCGTGGAGGCGTCGATGGGCGGTGTCGGCGTTGGAGCCGCCGTGGAGGCGATGGAGCGGGCGGTGTCGGCGTTGGAGCCCGCCGTGGAGGCGATGGGGCGATGGCGGCGTTGGAGCCCGCCGTGGAGGCGATGGGGCGGCCGGTGTCGGCGTTGGAGCCCGCCGTGGAGGCGATGGGGCGGTGGCGGCATTGGATCCCGTCGTGGAGGAGATGGGGCGGTGGGGATGCGGCCGTGTCTTCCACTTCATTGTCATCGCCCGCAACACCGTGACGGTGGTGAATGGATAATTGGACTTAGGTTGGGGAGGTTACTGCGTGAAAACAACGTGGTATGAGTAAACCGTTATTTAAGCCAATACATAATTAGTGAAAAATGTTTCGTTCACTTTCATCCGCACCTAGGTTTAGGTTGTTGAGGAGGAGGAGGTGACGCCCGGGAATAATGATATAGCGCTTGCGCCAACATATGAATGTCTTCTCCGCTTCTCCTAAAGTCTTCTCCCATCACCTCCTTCAATGTCAAGACGCACATTGCTATAACCTTTCACAACTCTATCCACCGATACGCTAGCATATCCAGGAGGTATTAATGCCCCATGGCATCTTGGTGTCTTCGTAGGGTCGATACGAGATACAACACCGATAGCCACCATGGCGGTGGCATTCCTCTCGAATGTGCAGCTCACATGTCGTGAGAGGATCGGTGATGTCATCCACGGGAAGCGCACCTGCGTCATCTTGAATCACGGCACCTCTGTGGAAGCGCAATCGCTTTTCAAGCGATGAGGGGCGATGTTGACTCCGGCTCGATGCGGTTGCCTTTGGATGGAACTTATCGCTATCTGCACTTGCCTTTTGATTTCCTCATTCATTTTGGCTTCAAGTGCTTTTTCTCATTGTCTTGCTTCACGAGCCACTTCCGTGACTCAAGAACCATTTCCTCCATCCTGCGCATCCGCTCGCCTCCTCGTCCTTCTTTCTCTGGCGGCTTCTATAGGTGGCTTTGTCTTTAGGAAGGCATGCTCCCACGACACCTCCCCATAGCCTCTTGTTCGCCCACCGTGTTCGGTACTCTCCGGCGTATGTCACTCATCCTTATCTCTGTTCGGTGCCACTGCCACTCTCGGCCAAGCCTCGAGCATAAGCAAATCTTTCTGCTTGCTCTTTGGAGTTTTGCGCCATACACTATCTTTCCGGTCTCTAGGTCGAGCTTCCCATGACCGAAAAACCAATACTTGCGCGCTCGGGCGGTTGATTGATTCTGTTCGATCCTTGGTAAGAATCTCTCGTTCCATTCTTTCCCACTTAGGAATGGCACTCCTGTAGCCACCGATCCCAAGTGATGGTGGTATTGCTTTGTCGGGCATTCTGTTGGTTCCTTCTCACCCGTGCCTCACCCTCTTCCGATGTCTTGAACTGCATAAACTCATCCCAAAACGGCCTCAACAGCGTAGGCCTTAGTGTTGAAATCGCGCGTCGAGTTCTTCTTGATAAATGTGTTGTACAATTTCTTCTTCCAACACCGAATTGTGTGGCCATCTTCTTCATAGCCCGCTTCCTAACTCTCTCCTTCAAAGCTTCATCTTCTCAGATCGAGCGAAATGTTGAAGGACATCTTGCCAAACTAGTGCCTTGTCACGATCGAGAGACAAAACTAATATGAGGAGCCTCTTTCTTTTGCTTCCATTCACGAGCATTGATCGGGATCCTGTCCCTTACAAGGCACCCACGTGGTGACAAATTTCATGCATGTGGTCCAAGTACTTTGCCTGTATCCTCCTCGAATTCGAGAGAATGAACCGACCCTCCAACGGCTTCTTCGGGCCTCGTACATTTCTACTCTTCCCGTTGTTGTCGTCGATCCGGAGGGCTACGAATGTAGAAACACAAAGATTGTAGATACATAAGAGATTGTAGATACATAAGAGATTGTAGATACATAAGAGATTGTAGATAGACCTCATCTTCATAATCGGCAAAGCATCGACTCCGTCATCTACTTCTTGATTGTTGTCATCACCTTCGACTTGGGCACCTTGTAAGGCGCCATTGTTGATAATATCCATGATGGCATCGTCCATGTTGTCATTCGGTCGGCCATTTCGCAAATATATCGGCGTAATATAAAACTTATCATTCAAGAATATAAAATTGTTCTTACGAAAGGAAGCACATATCCACACGCGCAATTGATATCTAGGGCACAAGATTGCACAAAACATCAACTAAACTCGAGAGGACAATCTTTGAGTGAAAGTAGCATTTGTGTCCCAAAGCACTTGTCCAAAGAATGTATGAACTCCAAGTATTCCCACCAACCAAGGTTAGTTTGATCTTTTGTATTGTTTTGTACTATTTGGCATGCTATTAATTTGTCGGGTATCAAAATGGTAACAAAACTCAATCGGTAAACATTATGATTGGGTTTGCCTTGCAAATGATATGCTAATGAAATATTTTCTAATCTTCTCTTTTGAGACATATCGCTTATCGCCTGGCACTCATTGTTGTGGATGAAAAGAGGTTGCACCAAATGTTTGCCATTTGTTTTCCATTAAGTTAAAACCTAATGTCATGGCGTGATTTAAACCTAATGTCATGGCGTGATTTATTGACATCTGCTTTCGACAAAATGTTTTTAAATAAACACAAAGCTAGATAGATATGACAGGGCAAAATGTTGTGAATGAAATAAAGGTAAAAATAGTTCCTCTCACCCCAAAATGGCTCGGCGTGGAGGAGGAGGCCTAGCGGTGTGGCTCAGATGTGGAGGTGGTGAGTCGGCGGCGTGAGGGAGGACCGGAGGAGGCGTTGGAGCCGACGCGTGAGGACCGGAGGAGGCGCTGAGTCGGCGGCGTGAGGAGAGGGCGCGAGAGACGGCGAGGAGAGGCGCGCGATGGGAAGTGGAGGAAGAATGGAAGACGAAGCTGTTGCTTAAGTACTTGAGGACCTTTAGTCGGGCGGTTTTACCAACCGGGACTAAAGACCTTAGTCCACGGTGGTATCTGGACCGGGACTAAAGGTGGACCTTTAGTCCCGGTGGTTCCACGGCCGGGACTAAAGGTGAATTTTGCGCTGAGGACATATTTTCGAGAGAACCTTTAGTCCCGGTGGTGCCACGGCCGGGACTAAAGGTGAATTTTTGCTGGGACATATTTTCAGAGAACCTTTAGTCCCGGTGTGTTAGCAACCGGGACTAAAGGTCCCCACTATTCAATTACCGCCACAGAGAACCTTTAGTCACGGTCAGTTAGCAACCGACTAAAGGTCCCACTATTCAGCCTCCGCCACTATTTTCCAGAGAACCTTTAGTCCCTGGCCGGGTTTAGTATTAAGTTTATTTGTATAAATATGCTAATTCTTGTTAAATGCATAATAAATTAAATATTAGGCATAAATTTTTAAAAAATAATAGTTTTTAAAAATAAAACTATTGGTTTTCGATAGGAAATTTGTTTTTGCATCATTTTAACGTTAATCTTTTGGTTTTCCATCATTCATTGTCCAAATGCGCGACGAGAAATCCACCATCAAATAGGAATTTCATTGGAACTATAGGTGAGATTGGAACTACTACGCTACTAGTACTTTATTCGCGACTTTTGCGGTTTTACTCTTCTTGTCTTCTTGATTAGCCTTTGTGCTACTTTGATCATCTTGTTTTAGGCCTGCTTTTAAAGTGCAGAAATTCGACTAACCGTTTTAAAACCCCAAAAGCAATTTAATCCTTATGTAGCAATACCCGCTAAGGAGAAATTTCCATTTTTTCCTTTGCATAGTAGTTGCACTTTACCATTTTCGACATTATATGAGTTTACCCCCTTATGTTTGCAGATCATACCAAAAAATTTGCACCGCGTTTTGGAGACAAGATCCGTGAAAGATAAAATTGAAAGCATGTAATGGAAGCATTTGCACGATTGTAGTCACGGATATCCGAATAAGTTAGTCCTCGAAGCGGGTTGGGAGGCATTTGTCGGCACTAATGATATAAGGTCGTGTGACTTCCTTGTATTCAGATACAATGGAAACTTTCAGTTTGAGGTTTTAATCTTCGATCCAAGTTCTTTGTGTAAAAGAATCATCAAATGTTCTTGAGAACATTTGCGATCATGTCCCAGAAAGCACAGAGATCTTATTGACATTTCAAACGACTTTTATAGTGACCACAAGCTTCACAGAGGTACAAGTCGGGAAGTGAAGAGCCAACTATAAACAAAATGAAGGGCTCAAACCACAAGTGGGAATTTCATTTGAAGGCATAAATACTTGCTAAAAAATTTCAAGTCATTTTACACGATGGAGAAGACATGCTTCACAGAGGTACATGTGTCCTTTTATCGAATAGGAATTTCATTTGAAACGATAAAAACAAGAAAAATATGATAGAAACATCTGAAGTTACAATTATTACATAAAATCTCTAATACACACTATTTATTAAACATCACTATATATCAAGCGGGCACAAAGGTGAACTTCTTCTTGACGTATGACCCTTGGTTATGATCATGCCGTAACCATGGAGTGTCCTCGGCATTTAGCGAGATGCTTGGGTCTTTGGTCACATCAAGGGCGGATTCGATCATCCCTTTCATAATCTTCTCGACATGTCCGACTTGTCCTCAATTCCCACGATGTTTCTTTTCCCGAAAGAACTATGTGGCGTTTTAGCTCATTGGTTGATTTGTCGTCATTTTTCCCTCTCTTGGGTTTTGTAGACATGTCTTTCACATAGAACACCGATTCACATCGACAGAAGGACGAATGGTTCGTCTTTGTACCCAATATTGTTGAGGTCCACCGTTGTCATTCCATACTCCTTGTCATCGTTACCCGCCTCCGGTCATCTTCACCCATTGGCACCGGAACAAAGGGACTTTAAAATTAGGTGCGTAGTCTAGTTCCCAAATCTCCTCTATGCGGCCATAATATGTTTGCCTCTTTCCATTTGGGTGCATGGCATCTCTGCGACACCACTGCTTTGGTTCGTGCTCCTTTTATCTTGGGCTACGGTGTAAAATGTATTTCCATTTATCTCGCACCCTTTGTGCGTGAGGATGTGCCACGACGGTTGCCTAACCAACAAATACAGCTTGCTCATCAATATTGTCATCACTCGACATTCTTTTCGCAACCAACCGCTGAAAGTTTCCATGTGATGACGCCTAATCCAAGCTTCATTCTTCCCCGAAACTGGGATCGTAGGAATTCCTTGTGTACCTCGACATACGGCTCCACCACGGAGGAGTTTTGAAGAAGCGTGTAGTGCGCTTTATTGAAATAATCGTCCCCGCATCGATATATGTTTTATTCCCTAGTGTTCCTTTCCACTAAGTCTCCCTCGTGTCGCGATTCGGGAACACCAATCGGGTCAAGGTCGGGAATGAAGTCAACACAGAACTCAATGACCTCCTATGTCCCGTAGCCCTTGGCGATGCTTCCTTCAGTCGAGCACGCTGGTGAACATATTTCTTCAGACTCCCATGAACCTCTCAAAGGGGAACATGTTGTGTAGGAACACAGACCGAGAATATTAATCTCCTTGACCAGGTGAACTAGGAGGTGTGTCATGATATTAAAGAAGGATGGAGGAACACCAACTCAAAGTCGACAAGACATTGAACCACATCATTCAGCAGAGTAGCTAGTTCCATTGGATTGATTGCCTTCGAGAAATTGCATTGAGGAATGCACATAGCTTCACGGTGGCAGACGTACATGTGGAGGTAGAATTCCTCTTAAAGCAACCTAAAGCAATTGCGTCATAAGCACGTGGCGATCATGGGACTTTAAGTGTAGGAATTTCTTCTCGGCATTTTTATTATACGCTTTATATTGGAGGAGAATCGGATGGGACCTTGATCTTTGTTTAGGCATTCAAACATGCTTTCCTTCTCTTCTTTGCTAAGAGTGAAGCTAGCGTGTCTTAAGTAATGGCGTCCATCGTCTGTCTTCTCTCGGATGCAAGTTGTCTCGTTCTTTCATGTCTTTGCAAGTCTGTTGTGCTTCGAGTGAATCCTTAGACTTTCCATACACATCCATGAATCCTAGCGAGTTCACACAAAGATTCTTTGTCGGTGCATCACGTCGATCGCGTTGCGGACCTCTAGGACTTGCCAATAGGGTAGCTCCCAAAATATGGACTTCTTCTTCCACATGGGTGCGTGTCCCTTAGCATCTTTTGGAACAGGTTCGCGCCTTGTCCCTTTCCAAAGACTACTTGCACATCCTTGACCATATCAAGTACATCCTCCCGATTCGGTTCGCGAGGCTTGGTTGGTGGTCCGCCTTACCTTTAAAATGCTTGCCTTTCTTTCTTAGTTGGTGATTCATAGGAAGAAAACGACGATGGCCAAGGTACACGACCTTTCGACATTTTTTCAAATATATACCACAATGTCATCAAAACAATTGTGTGCATGCATTGTATCCCTTGTTTGTCCGTCTGAAAGATTACTTAGAGCAGGCCAATCATTGATTGTTACGAACAACAATGCTCGCAGTCGAAGTGTTCTGTTTGTACTCATCCCACACACGTACACCGGTTTGCTCCATAAAAGCAGGAGTTCCTCAACTAATGGCCTCGGTAGACATCGATGTCGTTGCGGGTTGCCTCGGGCCTTGGATGAGCACCGCATCATAATGAACTTCCGCTTCATGCATAACCATGGAGGAAGGTTGTAGATACATAGAGTAACGGGCCAAGTGCTATGACTAGTGCTCGGTCCCCAAAAGGATTCATACCATCCGTGCTTAAAGCGAACCTTAGGTTTCTTGCGTCATCCGCAAACTCAGGAATTCTCTCGTCTATTGCTCTCCACCGGGACCCATCAGCAGGTGTCTCAACATGTTGTCTACCTTACGGTCTTCTTTGTGCCATCGCAACAACTTTGCATGGTCCTTGTTTCGAACAGACGTTTGAGCGTGGTATTATAGGAGCATACCACATAACCTTGGCGAGGATTTTCTTCTGGGGCGTTCTTCGCCTCAACATCGCCAGGTCATCTCGCCGATCTTATATCGCGACGCTTTGCATACGGGCATTCATCCAAATTCTCGTAGTCCTTGCCATGATACAGATGCGATCATTACGACATGCATGTATCTTCCGGATTTCTAATCCCAAAGGGCGATTTGACTGCTTTTGCTTCGTGCGTAGTGGCGAGCAATTCGTTAGGCTTGGAAGCATCTTTTTGGATCTTGATAATGCCCAAATGCCTTGTCGGATACACCATTCTGTGCCTTCCATTGTAGCAACTCGTTGTTGTACCCAACTTTTTGCCCATCTTCTACGGGCGGGTATAGTAATTTCTTGTGATCGTCTAGCATGCGGTCAAACTTAGCCTTCTCCTTTTCACTTTCGCAATCTCTTTGTGCATCACGAATGACATCACCAAGAGCATCATCTTCACGAGTGTGTCTTCGCGCCTGCCTCTTCTTGATTTCGCCCATTGCAAGATCATCAAGTCACCGTATTGAACAATAATGTCGTCGGGTCCAATTGTTCTTCTTCACCTTCTTCCATTATAACCCGGTTTCTCCGTGCTTGGTCCAACAAATATAGTTTGGCATGAAACCCGACTTCAACAAGTGTGAGTGAAGACTCCTTGAGCTAGAATATTCCTTCAAATTCTTACAGGGCACATGGATGAGACATGAAACCATCCCGCTTGTTTGCCTCGGCCACTCTTAAGAAATAATGCACACCATCAATGAACTCTTTGGGCGGCGATCGGCATTGTACATCCAATGGCGTGTCATCGTCGCATTATATGACATATCACATAATTAAATTTCTCATTTTGTAAACAAATGAAATTAAAAATACACCAAAATTCTCTATTTCTCTAATGAACTAATTGAGTAACATGCCATGGAACACCATCATGTGTCATGGCAAAACAATTTTCAGAATTTTGGATCATTAATTTAGCCTACAAAATTCATGGAATAATAATTAAATAAATAAGCATAAAATAGGTATAAATTCAACTTTGTCCAAATAGCCTCAAAATTTTTATATGGACTGTTCACAGTGTAACTTAGTGGAAAAACAAATTTCATGATTTTTGAAATTTATTGTGGCCTACAAAAATCATGAAAGTTCCATTTATGAATTAATTGGCAATTTTATAACATATAAAAATTATTCAAATTTCACATTTCATATTTTTCATAGATAGTATACATGTCAGAGAGCATACACAAAAACTTTCAGAATTTTTGGAGCTCTAGATTTAATTATACAAAAATCACAAATCTCGTACTATTCAAAAATCGAAAATAAAAGAAAAATGGACGGCAGTCAGGTAGATGTCAAATGGACGGCGGGGTTAGCATCGAGCTTACCGCGAACACGCCGGTGAATACGGTTGAGTGAATGAACGGCTCGCGGTGGTGACAAGAAGCGGCGCGTGTCCCCGCGGCGACCACGGCGTTCGGCTCTGTGACGAACGCCAAACAGAGTTTAAATAGAAGGACATTTAGTCGGTTGGTGTTACCAACCGGGACTAAATGTCAACCTTAGTCCAGGTTGGTACTACAATCCGGGACTAAAGATTTAGTCCCGGATTGTAGTACCAACCGACTAAAGGTTGACATTTAGTCGGTTGGTAACACCAACCGACTAAAAGTCCTCCCGCAAAGCTCGCTACGAGCCGTTGGGCGGGGACTTTTAGTCCCGGTTGGTGTTACCAACCGGGACTAAAGATATTTTTGGTCCCGGACGCAATTTTCTCCGAGACTATTGCCCATTTGGCAGTTCGACCAAAGGTCTGTTCTGTAGTAGTGCACTCATCGGCGTGATGTCGACGCTCGACTTCGTTGCCAGTGATGTGCTTCCCCAAGTGTAGGGGTCACCGTACACCTGCTCGTACATGGCCTGGAAGGAGTGGCCCGGGTCTGCGAACATGTACTCGGAGCCGTCATCAAAGTGGATGTTGGAAATTAATCTAGACTTGCCAAGTAATAAGGCGTTAGGATCCTGATGCAATTAGATTGGATTAAATTAGTTTATTTCCTTTATTAGGCTTTCCATGTTTAGTTTTTTGGCTTGGGTAGCAAATTGATTAGATAGTCTATAAAATAATATGTAATTATATGTGTTTTGATTGAAGCAATAGAAGAAAAAAAACAAAAAAGCTATCGTGCGCCGTGCATGTAGCACCAAAAATATCTAGCGTGCTTCTTGCTGTACATGAGTTTTTCCCGAGCTCTCTCGTCTCGTGTGTGTGTGTGTATTACAACGAGCGTAGCGTGTCTACTTCTAGTCGAGTATTGCTTCCAGCGTGATAGCTAACGTGCGTTCCTTCTAAGCATATGTGTGTGTGTATTTATCTAGCCGATTGGCTTCTGGTGCTACGTCTGTGTTCACGTGTGCGTGTGTTTGTGCTCGGCATTGAGTGTTCTCACATTGAGTGCTCGTCTGATGCTAACAATTGGTATCAGAGCTTAGTGTGTGTCTGTGTGTGTGTATGTGATCACTGGGGTAGCGGAGGCAACAAAGTGAATGTCGACGCGATGACATTAGGAGCACCGGCGTAGGAGAGTTTCGTGGTTTGGCTACATTACCCCCATGCTCACCTATGTGCAAGTTTATGCCTCGTATGTTGAGGCCCGAGTCTCCGTCACCATCGAACTGTGTCACGGGCGGAGGAAAAGTGACGAGTCACCGGCAAGTTGCATCACCGGTGGCGAAGATGTGGCATCGAGAGGTTGCTGTGATGGCACACTCGCGGTGAAGGCCATGAACCATGGTGTGAGGCGTGTTCGTGGAAGTGGCGGTGTGATGCCGTTGTGAGAAAGCGTCAGTGTGATGCCGACAACAACGGCTAGCGGTGCTAGGCCGCTACAACAACGACGACACATGAGGCCACAACAAGGCGATGGTGGTGCGATGTCCTGTCATCAACAACCCAACGGGACAAGATAGCATTGGTGGCTATTTCTATGTCTCGCCGAGGAGAAGATCAACAAAGGTGTGGGCTCCGTTCAAGTCCATGTATGTGTAGTCGATCTCGTGCCAAGAAGAGGAAGACAGAACTACTTGAAGATGTGTCAGAAGATCTCTATTTCAGATGCGGAGTATGGCTAGTCTAGATTAGGGGGGAGATTGTTGGAAATTAATCTAGACTTGCTAAGTAATAAGGCGTTAGGATCATGATGCAATCAGCATCGGATCAAATTAGTTTGTTTCCTTTGTTAGGCTTTCTATGTTTATTTTTTGGCTTAGGTAGCAAGTTGATTAGATAGTCTATAAAAGGATGTGTAATCATATGTATTTTGATTGAAGCAATAGAAAAAAAATAGAAAAGCTGTCGTGCGTTGTGCATGCAGCACCAAAAATATCTAGCGTGCTTCTTGCTGTACATGAGTTTTTCCTAAGTGCTCTCGTCTCACGTGCGTGTGTATTGCAATGAGCGTAGCGTGTCTACTTCTAGTTGAGTATTGCTTCCAGCGTGAGCTCACGTGTGTTCCTTCCAAGCATAGGTGCGTGTGTATTTATCTAGCCGATTGGTTTCTGGTGCGACGTGTGTGTTCAAGTGTGCGTGTGTTTGTGCTCGGCGTTGAGTGTTCTCGCATTGAGTGTTCGTCTGGTGCTAACAGTGAACGGTGGCGGAGGACGCGTCGGCATTGGCGATGCGGTTAAACTAGGCACTTGTGACGCCGTCAATCTCTGGGTTGAGGGGCTTCATCTAGCCGAGCATGTGGTCGAAGGAGTGGTTCTCCTGAACTAGCACCACCACCGTCTTGATCTTGTCTGCCATTGGGATAGGAGTGAGCTAGCTGGTCAAGGCCGGAGGAGGGATTGGATCTGGCCGATCCAAGGAGGAGAAGAGAGAGAAAAATTTGGGAGGCTAAATCTAACGGAGTTGATGGTAGTGATATAAAGGGGCAACATTTCGGAAATATGATGGTATATAAAAGATATGTCACTTTGTAACAGGGATTGGAACATTTGCGCTTAAGAAATTTTCTGCTTTATCCTCCACCTCCTCCCAACCCTTCGCCTCCACCCGAATTACTCGTCTTAGCTGCTTAGCTTCACACACCAACTTCAAGAACCCCGCCCACCTGATCCGATCCATTGCCCCACCCCAGCCCTCTGATGGACGCCATGCTGGACAGGGACCACCAGCAGCCGGCACCGCCGCCGTCGGCCCCGGCCGAGGACGATGTCGACGTCGACGTCGAAGCAACGACTTTCAGGGACATCCACCCCTCGCCGGCGCCCCCGCTGCTGCGGCAGGCGTCCTGGGATGCCACCAGCCACCGCTCGCTGTCGTCCTTCGCCGACGAGCAGTTCATGACCATGAGCCGCGAGTTCACCGCCATGGTACCCGCGGGGGCCTCCGCGACCCACCCTAACCCCACCCCGGGCGGCGACACCGACCTGCAGCTGCAGCTGGCTATCATCGGCGAGGACATCGTGGAGACGAACCCGCTAGCCATCGTGCCGGACAGCGGCAACCCGCTGCCGGCTGCGCCGGTGCCGGCGCCGGCGAGGAGGGGGAGAGGGAATAACGAGGCGGTGGTGGAGGTGCGGCAGGTGAAGAAGGACGAGGTGGAGGCGAAGGTCGCGGCGTGGCAGGCGGAGGAGGTGGCCAAGATGAACAACAAGTTCAAGCGGGAGGATGTCGTCATCAACGGCTGGGAGAGCCAGCAAATCCACAAGGCCACTGCGTGGCTCAACAAGATCGAGGTGATTAATTCCCAATCCAATCAAACACCAATCTCATTGGTTTCTTCTTGTTCTTGCATGGTGTGTTTATGCAATCAATTGTATATGGATGGCGAACTGGGGATATATGCAGAGGAAGCTGGAGGAGGAGCGCGCCAAGGCGACGGAGAAGGCGCAGAACGAGATAGCGATGGCGCGGCGGAAGGCGGAGGAGAAGCGGGCGTCGGCAGAGGCGAAGCGCGGGACCAAGACGGCCAAGGTGCTGGACCTGGCCAACTTCATGAAGGCAGTCGGCAGGGTGCCCACCAAGCGATCCTTCTTCTCCTTCTAGCCAGTAGCCATCCCCATGCCTCAACCAACAACTTTCTCTTTTATCTCTCTTGCTATGCTTCTCTCTTCTTTTCCTATGATTACAGCTAGATATATATAGTTATACTTCTATATGCATGTTATTATGCATAATCCAGGGATGTAATTGTACAGAGGTTTATGGATTTTTGCTGGCTTGTATGATTGTGTATATATTGGTATTGTAAGTTTCAAGAGTTTCAGAGTTCAGACCAATGCAGTAGCAGAGGACTAGAGGTTACCTGCACAATTGTACTGTACTGTATGTTTGATCGAAAATGCAAGACATTTGTAGCCTTCTTTGCTTTTTGATCTTCCCCTTTTCTTTCACTCACTCATAGCTCATGTGTGTTTGACTGATGGGCAAGGGCATTTCAACCATATTTGTCAGTACCATTCCGGATGCTATACCGGTTCTTCTCTTGGAATGATACATTCCGGTATTACTCCAAATACATAGTAGTAGGATCAAATATAACATATAATTCAATAAGTTCAATAGACTGTATTTTCAATTCCACCGGTATGGTCGGCATTGTCCGGTATCGAAACCGGTATGACTGGCATCAAGACCAGTACAGACGCAGATATACTTTGTATCGATTTAGGTGACAGAATAGTACATACCGACCATACTAATAGATACCGAAACGGTATTGATAAGTTTGATTTCAACTTCGTCAGAGATCTGCCCTGAGCTGCAGGTCACCTACAAAACATACACAAACGTTTGCCCGTTTCCTGATGAAAAAGTCAATTTCCTGTTTCCTTGGTGGTTAACCTACGATCAGAAAGCTCATAACGCAAGCGATTTGGCACACCTGTAAGCGTAATTAAAGGCGAAATTTACGGCATGACAGTGACCGGTTGACAATGATTAACTTTGATAATGTAACTAAATTACGTGATGATGCTTCGATTTTGACAGAGAAGATTAATTAATTTAGGAAAATGGTATACGTACGAAAAGATTTTACTCACGGTTTACGAATGGGCCGACCGATGCGTGACAGCATGAGTCGGGAGCTACCTGCAGGCCAACGCCCTCTGAATATCATGCTTATTCCGGCCAATTTGCAACACATCTCAGCTCATGTGATGCTCTCTTCTTCATGATTCAGCGCCCTCCTTGTCTATTGCTACGGCCGAGTCCATCTACTTGATCGCCGTCGCGGCCGAGCCCATGGTTTCATGCTTGTAGCTGCAGGAGAGGGAAAGGGGTAGGCGCGCTTGCTTCTAGCGGTGGTCGAGGCCAATTGTTGTCATCTTACCATTGTTGATTTCGTTTAGAAGATTGAGGTCTCAAAAACAAATTCGTTTAGTATATTCCTGAACGCATCTAGTGAAGTGCTTGGATTACTATTGGTGGAGCTGGGCAAGGACTGGGAGGTTCAGAGGTTGTTTGACTTCATTTGTCTCAGATGCATGGGTGTTGATCGTGGAGACTGGGGTCGAGAATAACATGTCGTGCAGTTGTTTGATGTCCATCTCGTAGACTATTAGTAACAACCATTTCGTACGCATACCATTACTCATTAATTCAGCCGTTTGCTGTTGCACTTAGCTCAGTTGGATCCTGCTGTTATTCCTGTTAAATAATCAATGTCGTACTCGGGAGATGATCAATCTAATCACACAATGAACGCCAAAAGAGAGACAGAGTTCACAGGTAGAGCTCTTCTATTCATCCTCAATTGATCTCTTTAGGATTCAATCTTCAAGATTTTAGATAAATCCTCAGGATTTGATAAGGGTTATTGTCGACGATCGAGTCGCCAATCTTACGAAATAAATAGAGAAAAATAGCAAAAGAGTTCTTGAAAGAGAATGTGATTGCTCTTTATTGCAATGAACTGGATCTTTATAGGGGTTGACTTAGGTAAGGCGACACACTAGCCCTAATTACACTTGGCGTATAGATTGCTATGTTAATGCTTTAATTGTCTTCAAATCACTAAGTCTTGTGTTCTTCGATCCCCCTTTCTGCCGTGGGTATTCTCCTTTACATAATGACGAAGTGGTGGCAATTGCTCCTGGAAGAGGCGCCCTTCGAAAGTGTCGCATCTGGTCAGAGAAACGGTGGCAGTTGGTAAAAAGCCAACTGACCAGCAGTTGATGTTAATGGGAGATAATAACCATATAGTGGTTATTGTCAGTGACTCAAGGCTGTAAACGTCGTGTTGTTTGGAGCAAATAAGGCACATGTTCCATTCATCACACAGAAGGAATATACTTGGAATAGATCCAAGTACCAGTTCATTGCTTCTACGAGCAGTTATCTAGTCGGGGATAAGGTACAGGAACTCGTCTGACCAGGGTACCCATAATGTAACCTCTGGAATCCTTATGACCACGGGGGTCGTTAGCTTTAGGGATTACGACCACGAAAGATGCGTGGTCTTTAATTAAATAAAGTAATATTTAGAGATTTAATCCTCGTTAGTTATGGTCTAGAGATTTACTCCCTTGAACTTTGCAACTCTTTAAATCGTCTCATTCTAATACCATAAATGCATCTTTGAAAACTGGATGCAGACAGAGACTTAGTGAATAAATCAGCTAGATTTTCACAAGACTTTGTTTGCAGGATCATTACCTCACATTCTTCTAGATTTCATGAGGATAGAAAAATAGGAAATTGTTTACTCCCTTTGACTACATATGATGTTATTGTTTGATTTGTTATTGCACTTTGCTGAGTCGTGGACTCACACTTCTTGTGTTGTGCTTGCTAGGTACCTCTCGAGGCAGCGACATGCACGGGAAGGGGTAGAGTTGGTGCACGTCACATAATCACTAACCACAATGAATAATCTAGTCTTTTTATCTACAAATCATATTCTTGATAATTGCTCTAGATTCAGATTGTGACCATCCTTCGTGGTGGATGTTTTAATTATGGTCATAGATGATCCATTTATGTTCTTATTCATTCGTTGATTGAGTTCATTTAATTCTCGTTGATGGATTAGAATGTTTGGTTGATGGTTTATTGAGATGTTGAAATTAATTGGTTTAGTAGAGTCTCAATAATTTGTAATAGAGTTGATTAGAAGATTTTGGATGCCCTGCTTAGCATATCCTGGATGTCCTTTGATGATTCGTTAAATTGGATGATTTGAGTGTTGATTGATGCTATATTAAACTGTTTGAACCCCCGGTATAGCCATCTATACAAAGGAGGTTCTGCTGGATTTTAGAGAAATGTCTTAGTTTTAATGGTTATAGTGATAGTTTAGTAGCATTTCAGACTCATGTTGGACTGGGGTATTACAGTTGGTATCAGAGCGGGCTTTAGGTCCATGGTAGTTGAAATATTAAAATGATACACTGTGCACAGTAAGATGGGAATGGGTCAAGCATTGCATTTACGTTTTCGTTCTAACGGTTTGAGCATTGTTGTTATGAAATGATTATGAATGCTTATACTGTACCTATATGATTATTATATGTTGTAATAGTACATGACGAGAGATTTAGGTCGTGGTTGTAGTCTTGGGTTGCTAGGATTGCATCACCGTTTGGGGTATGAGAGTATTGGAGCGACTACCTTGAGTCATCTAGCTCCAGGTGTTGAATATGAGTTTCTTTGGGAGAATTATTGTCTTCTTTGAGTTTGGAATGGTTATTCTTATTCAGTTGCAGTGGATGGGTTTTCTTGGATTAGTGGTTCATTACTGTCGAGAGGAGTTCATCGGTCTTATTGGTTTCTTAAAGCAAACCTTTGATCTCTTGATTAACGAGTTGTTTTCCTGATTATAAACGTAGTTGATTTATGAGATTGATCTTTTATTTGGAAGTTAAAATGTGATCTGATGATTCGTTTGGTATTTCAGTTAATGGAGACTATCTTTTACAAACTTCATTGAAGAAAGTTTTGACTATACTCATTTCTTTTGGAGTAGCTGAAGTGTTGGAGTTTAAAACCTTTTCTTTGAAACAGAAAGTGTTAAAACCCTTTGCAAAGTTTTGTGGTGTTAAGTGAGAAACTATAAGTAAAGATGATAATTGTTAATGTTTATGACATTAAGTTGGGTCTTTGGCATGATGCATAATTAACCTTAACTGATGTTCTCTGTAGCGTAGCCGGTTAATTTATTGCTGCCTTGCAATAATTGCATGACGAGATGTGATCTAGACTATATTTATTCCTAATTAGAATCAACAGGGTTACTACGGAGAGTGGATATCGATATGAATCTATCTTGTAAACATCTATTTGATGATTTTACATAAATGCTAGATTTACCTAATTCCTTATATGCTAAAATTGTTGAAACCTGTATAAAGGACTAGATGGTAGTTGGCGTATCAATTTGTGAAACCTTGTTTAAAAATAAATAAAAATTATTATGTTAGTAAATCTTAAATCATGTTTTGAACTGGTTTCTAAACATAAGGTGAAAGGTCAAATCTATATTTATAAATGGTTATGTGATTGCAAAAAAAAAAAAAAGAATTAGCATTATATTTACACACATGATTAATACAATGGTCAATTGTTTATGAGAGCTGAAGTTGGTGTTGAGCACACCAACCTTTGAGTAGATGTAATTCGTAAGTGGTCCTTGATAGCGTGCCTTTTGAAATTTGCTATTGCATAGTATGATATTGTTAAAATAAATTTATTTCAACCTTGTGGCTTGTGTTTCTCTTGGAAAGCTTTAGAATGGGGTAACAAAGTTTGATGATTCTTGGCACTAATGTGCAGTAGGAGTATTTGAGAATTGGAGTCAAGTTTTATAACTTGTGGTTATTTGAATCGTGCCTAAACCTTCTACTTTGTCTGTGCAAGAGTTGTCAAGTTTCAATCGCAATATCCTTTGCTTATTGGTTGTTATTTGCTATTTTTTTTAGGGATATGTGCCCTCATTTGTGAGCTTAACTTTCATTTTCTAAGATCTTCGTTATCAGGTTATTTCTTTTGGTTTCGTGCTCGCTGTGAGGAGCAATGTTTTCCTGTGTGATGAAACTTGCCCTTGTTCGCCTCTTTCTTTTGAGAAAGGATCAACAAATTTGTGTTGCAAAGTTTTACAAAGTGTAAATTGGCAACTGTTCGGTGGTGGTCAAGTACCAGTAGTGGTGAGATTTTGGTACCAAGCTATTGTAGTAGTAGGAGATGCATTTTGGATTGAGCATAACTTTGAGGATGGTAATTTAAGAGATTTGAACTCGTGTAGTATGTGATGAGTTGGAATCCCAAGGTTTGAGAGAAGTCTTACTCCTAAAAAAACGAGAAAAAAAGATGTTTCCTCGGGTAGTGAAGCATTTCTTGATTTTCGTTTGAGCTTTGTGTTGTTGACTGATGTCTTTCGCAATTTGAGTTGGCGCTGTGTTGGCATGTATGATTCTTTCTAGTTCAAACAAACTAAAAGAAGTATTTGATTTGGTCATTTGAGTGAATTCTCCTTTGGCTTTTGTAGTGATCGTTCGCAAATTTCCTAAATAGAAAGTGGAATTGCTTTCGTGTTGAGTTCTCAATTTTTGGATTTGACCCTTTTGGTGGAGAGTTGGCACTGCGTGGTTGCGATGAGAACTCTTTATTTTTTCAATTGCATTCTCTTTGTAAACCAGTTGTTTAAAAGCGAGTTCTGTTGTGCATTCTTGTTTAAAGGAGGTGCTCCTTGTTAAGATGAAGAAACCGATTGAGAAGTGGGACAGGAGTTCCATGTGTGTTGTGCATGTTTGTGCTTTAGTACCAAAGGGAAGGTTGGCCCAAGGTACATTGTTTTGTCTTCGGCGGTTGTGGGGTTTAGAAAGTGGGCGTATCGCTATGACCGTCTCGGGTCCATACGCGAGGGACGTAATGTTTGGTAGGTTCTGGTGCTGAGTGAGAATTTTGGAAGATTTGGGATTTGAGGTTTCGTTTGAGCCGGTGACCTTTGAGTAAGACCTCAAGTTCGAGTCTCGTTCGATACGTATACCGGAGAGGTCGGAACGAGCATTGGGACGTAAGACGTCGGTATCCGTTGTGGTGCCTTGGGCACACCCGTGTTGAGCGTGAAGCGACCAGGGAGTTGGAGTAGTCTCGCATGCGTGAGGATATTCCAGAGTTGTTCTCGTCGGGTGCATGTTGTCAGTTGTTTGATATTAGTTGTGGTGTTCTTTCGAGCAACGACGAGTAGAATTCGAGGGTGAATTCTTTTTAAGGGGGGTAGAGTGTAATACCCCATTAAATTAAATAGTTGAAGATGAAGTAGAAGGGGAATGAATGGAAAAGAACTAAGGGAAGGGAGAGGGCTTAGGGGAGGTATGGGCCGCCAGCCCATAACCCAAAACCCTAGCCGAACTGCCCATACAAGAGGTAAGGGGGAGGACAAAAGAAGAAAACCCTAGACCTAATTTCCCCTCCCCCCCCATTTTCCACCCGAGCCACCTCCCACTTCCGCCTGTGGGGCCGCGCCGCCTCCCCGTCCGCCTGTGGAGCTGCGCCGCCTCCCCCTTCCGCCCATGGAGCCGCGCCGCCTCCGCCCTCGGTTGCCGCCTAGGGTCACCACCGCTGTCGAGCACGGCCTCACGCCCGACCGCCGCCGTCTACACCTAGCCCCTGTGCGCCTCGCTCTCTGCCGCCTGGCTTCCACCGGTTCCGTGTGCCGCCGCCTCCGGCTGCGTCTGCGCCTCCTCCCCTAGGCCCAGCCCACGACTCGCCGCCGCCGGGTCGCTCGTGACCAGCGCCTCCCTCTACTCGCCCCTGGTGCGGCCGCCCCTGGCTTCCTCGCCCCTGCGCTGCCGGTGTCGCCCCACAGGTCCACCACCTCGATGAGTTTGGCGGTTTTTGTGCCTACGCCTGCTGCAACGAGAACGGCCTCGTCTGGTGCCCTGATTGCTACTTCCCCGCTGCCTAATCCAGCTCCAGGATTCAGTTGGTTGTGGTTCCCATCCAACAACTCATCTCTTTACTGATTTTCAGATTGGGTTGGTTCCTTTTACTTGTATTAATTGATGTTTGGTTGATGCTTGTGTATGATGTAGTGGCTACGGGTGGTGGTGTTGCCCCACTGTCATGGCCGTGTCACACTGGAGGTGTTTGGTGATCGAGTTGAGGTGGTCGATGCGGAGTACGCGGAGGGGGATCCTCTGAAAATGATCTGGATGGGAGTGATTAGCTTTCAGAATTGGCTGAGACCGAAATGTTCGATGTATTCCACAAATCCAAGTGCTCGTTGATTCTGTTGATCCGGAGGTTGCGCAGCAAGTTCAGGAGTTCTATGCTGACTTTTGTGCCATTGACCCTTACCATTTTGCTTTGATCATGCCAGTTCATAGCAGGTATATATTTATGCCTTGTGCAATGTCATCTTTACTTCGCGCTTAGTAATGATTTGTTGCATCTAAAGTTGCGATATGGAATCCGTTGTGTACTTTGCAATCCAATTTAGTGATCTAGTATTCGATGGTTTAGGCTTATTGCTTCTGTTGCTAATGCATTAGTGTTTTACTCGCTTAGAGTATATTGTGTTCGTAATTTCTTAGAGATCAGAAATGATGTGGAATGACAATTTAGTCTAGTGTATTTTGAGGCAAACTTGGCATGGCAATGTGTGACAACTGACTTGTGTGCCACACACCTAGTTAGGCCTTGTTTGTCTTGTTTACTTGCACAGTTTCCACTTAGATGTAACCAAGATGGGTGTTATCACCTAGAGTTTCAGTGCTGCTTCAGGGTTTGTTTAGTGCATAGCTACATTTGGTTGTTCTGGAGCATTGGTTTGTGTGACAGCTTAGGATCGCATGGACCTTGCAGGTTATATGTTGTTTCATTAGCATGTATCTCATGTTGCTGGGTAGTATGCACAAGAATTGCAATGTGACAACCTCGGACTTGATTAGCTAGTGGGCTATATCACCATTGTAGAGTTAGGCTGATGAGAATGTGTTAGATGGTATTAAAGTTCACAGCCTATTATATTTTTATGTACTGAAATATGATTTGTGGGTAATTTTTGTGAAAAAAAAACTAGTTGTATCTGGTAGGCATGCTGATTCATGGTATGAACTTCATAGATCCCAGGAGATACAGGATCTATTGGAAGGACGTGTGCAGCGTCAGCAGTTGGCTTGCATCATGTCGGGGTAAGGTGGAGGTGAACCCTGGTGCTAGAGCGTCCCACCTTTTGTCTTCTGTCTCACGGTTGAGGCAAGTGCAAGTAGTATTAATGAGTTTTATATTTCATACTTGATGAATGCATAGTTGATTGTTGATGATTGTTGCTTGGTAATGTTAATGAGCATGAATGCCATAGTTTAATGAGGATGTTTTTATGATGATGCTTACTACTTGGTAATATTGGTGAGCCTAAGTGCCATAGTTAATGATGATGCTTACTATTGGAAAAGGTTTACATGATGCGCATGCTAATGGTTACATGGTGATGCGTACATGATAATGCTTATATGGCGATGCTTACATGATAATGGTTACATGTTGGTGAGCATTACTTTTCATGATGAGTTGATGCCATGCTTGGCATTCTGCATCATGGCATTGGATCCCTGTGCCTTGAGGGCACAGGCCTTGATTATATATTGGATCCCCGTCATGCATTAGACGGGCCTGGTCCCCACCCTCGAGGAAAGTTATGTAACTAGTCCGGTGAGGTCGGTGAGAAAGTTACATGACTTGGAGTGTGGGCTTTGGATCCCTGTGCCTAGAGGGCACAGGCTTAGAGTATGTATCGACGGATACACTACTCGGCATTACCGGTAATTGCAAAGAAGTGAAGTATTTTGCATTCATGTCATGTTCATTGCATTTCTGCATAAGAGATGGATTTGTGGTATATAATGTTGTGTTCAAGATGGGATTGTTTGTTCCCTCTGACTGCTTATGATGCTATCATAAGAGATGGATTTGTGGTATATTGTTGTATGCATGATGGGATTGTTTGTTCCCTTTGACTGCTTATGATGCTATCATAAGAGATGGGATTATGGTATATAATGCTATTATTCAAGATCAAATTGTTTACTCCCTTTGACTACATATGATGTCATTGTTTGATTTGTTATTGCACTTTGCTGAGTCGTGGACTCACACTTGTTGTGTTGTGCTTGCTAGGTACCTCTCGAGGCAGCGATATGCATGAGAAGGGGTAGAGTTGGTGCACGTCACATAATCACTAACCACAATGAATAATCTAGTCTTTTTATCTACAAATCATATTCTTGATAATTGCTCTAGATTCAAATTGTGATCATCCTTCGTGGTGGATGTTTTAATTGTGGTCATAGATGATCCATTTATGTTCTTAGTCATTCGTTGATTGAGTTCATTTAATTCTCGTTGATGGTTTATTGAGATGTTGAAATTAATTGGTTTAGTAGAGTCTCAATAATTTGTAATAGAGTTGATTAGAAGATTATGGATGCCCTACTTAGCATATCCTGGATGTCCTTTGATGATTCATTAAATTGGATGATTTGAGTGTTGATTGATGCTATATTAAATTGTTTGAACCCCCGATATAGCCATCTATACAAAGGAGGTTCTGCCGGATTTTAGAGAAATGTCTTAGTTTTAATGGTTATAGTGATAGTTTAGTAGCATTTCAGACTCATGTTGGGCTGGGGTGTTACAAGTGTTATATAGACTCTAAGTTTTAGGACGTAAATTATTCTATACTTATTTAAGGATTATGGTGTTTTATAGTCAAATTAATTCGATAGAGATCAGTATATGACTAGTTTTGTTTTGGTGCCACAAGGAAAAGTTGTTTCCCTTTGCCATCTGGGCATCCATGCACTACAAGCTAGTGGATTGTGACTTAGTAGATATCAAGAGCACATGTCCAATATTTTGTTAGCAAGGCAAGAAAAAGTATTATTATTTTTAATTTTCAGGCATACAATTTACAAATTTTATTCCATACAAGATTAATTATTTTACTACATGTAAGATATGCTACTGGCAATATATTCTATTTAGCAGATTTAATCAACTATTCAGCAGAGATAAGGCTTAAATAGAACAATTTAGACCATTATTTTGTTTATGGCATCCAAAAAATAGCAATCTAATACATAAGTTTTCAGCCTAAAGCAAAAGATAAGAGATGCTCATCATGAGCAGGACAAAGCTCGACAGGAGATGTATTATTAATGCAGCTCGTGTAGGAAAGCGACATCTTAACAAAGATAAGGGATAATTAGGAGATTGCCAGAGGTCTCCATAGAACATACCATAGGCTTATCGTTGCTGCCATCTAGGAGAAACAAAATTTCATGTAACATCCCAATTTTGGGCTTGTGTTTCAAATGTAAGAAAATCAGTAGAAATTAAAACTTTTTCTTACATCATGTATTTCCTGTTGTGCCAATCAATTCTTGTTCAAAGAATTATAGAATTGCATTGTCACAAGTCTTGTTGATCCAAATCTTGCTATTCCAAAAACAATCTTGTCAAATCTTATGATCATCCTCTGAAAATATTTTTCCTAAGTCTCTGTGATGGTATGTGACCCCTCTGAAAAATTTCACAATTTTTAGAAATTGTTTGAATATTTTTAGGGGCAGTCAAACCTGTTTGACTCTTAGTCAAACATTAAAACAGAGCCTTGCAGAATTTTTGGAGATTTATTCACAGTATAAAAACCTCCGAAAATTTTACACAAGGTTGATATCTGAGTTAGCAAGCTCCTGTAAAAATTTCATAATTTTTGGAGTTAATTTGCTACCTCAAATAAATCCTTCAAGGTCTCTGTTCTAATTTTAAAGTCAAACGTGATTTTACTGTTGCTTGGGTTCGAGTCAGACTCGGGCTCGAGCCATTTGATTCGGTCCAGTCAACTAAACGCACCGAGCCACTCTTTAAAACGCGCAATCGATCTCGACCGTTGGATCGAAATCGCACGGCCCGCGCGCGTGTAAGACTTCGGACCTTCCGGTTGCAAGATTGATTGTCAACCGTTAGATCTCCATCCAACCGTCGAGATGCGCCGAGACTTTCGGACCCTCCGGTTGCATTTTTGAATCTGAGCCGTTGGATTAAGATCCAACGCTCGCGTACCCCTTCGTTGTAAATAAGAGTTTGCGACGTGGAGCAATCGGAGCCGTTCGTTTCTAATCGTAGGGCTCGCAACCTCCCCGTTGTGTTTTAAAGCCCGTAGGCGTGGCACTATCTCAGCCGTTCGTGTCTCATCCAACGGCTGTGAATCGCCCGAGCTTTTGCGCTGGTCATCTTCAACCTCCCGCCGTGCGAAAACAGTGCAAGGCATGGTGAGGTCATTTCTTGCTCCCTAAAGCCACCCTAGCCGACGTGTAGGGGTATGGGCGGTACATTGAGCCAGGCCATGCCCTAATGCACGTCTTCACCTCTTTTCCTTGTCGGCCGCGCTTTGTGTTTTGTGTTTTGCCGCCCGAGAGAGGGGTGGTGCAAGCCCTAACACGTTCATGGCTTTATAAGCACCCTCAATGCCTCCTGGTATGTCTTTAGACCACCACCAAGCTTCACTCACAGTGTTGGAGCTTAATACCTCAAGAATGGCAAACCGCCATTGTTGACCTGTGGAGCTCCATTGGTGTTCTTGGTGTTCCAGTGGTCCTCCTTCACGTTTCTTTGCCCTAACCTTATCTATTTACTTCCTTGAACATTTTCCCTCACTTAATTTTGGATTTGATTCTCAGGAATTGTCCAATTTGGGGTTTGTTCAAATTCGGCCGAAAAGTGAGTATCGTCTTCCTCAGCTCCGGTGAGTGCACCACTTCCTCATCTCTTGCTCTTATAGCTTCTGTGAATCGTTATGAAGCTATTCTGATGACTTGGTGTCACTCATGTGGCTCAGGGTGTCATTTTCGGGTTTTCTTCTCCGAGTCCGGCGAGCTTCCACCGTGGTCAAACTTCTCCGGCCATCTTTGAAGCTTCTCGTCCTTAAGGTAGCTTCTTATTAGTCCTTAGAAGCTTTGGCACCCGCTTCCTTGGACCGCAGCGGAGCTTTTCGCTATTTTCATGTTTAGCAGTAAAGCTCCCGTTTTCATTTTCCGGCTAGCCGGCGTTCCAGTCCCTCACCGCCGGCGAGAATGCTACCATTAGGTTCGTGCTGCTATTGCGAATCCATTTTGGGTCTTGTTCACCGCCGCCGCGGCCAGTGACGCCGGCGGTTTGCCGTGCAAGTCGCTCGGGATTTTGCCGGCGAGGAGCTCCCGTTTTCGTCAGCTCATTAGGACACATTAATCACCAATCATTAGTATTATCTGTGTCTTAATCATTATTGTTGAGCCACTGACTTGTGGGCCCAACATCCTTTAATCACTATCTGGATCAATCCCGCACTGTTCCGACATCATTAATATCTAATCATTGCTTAATTAAAGGAGTTGGCATTTAATCGTCGTTTAATTAACCTCTGGGTCGCTGACTTGTGGGCCCGAGGGTTTAAAATCAAATCTCAGCAGTCATTAGAGCCTATTTAATGTCAATCATTAGAATCATTAATTTGGTCTTAACCGCCCTGCTTAGTCGCTGACTTGTGGGCCCAGTGCACTGTGCACGTGGGTTAAACCAGCGCATGGGTGACTCGAAGTCACTGACATGCGGTCCCACATGTCAGCATCCCTTTTGAACTGCGATCATTATCCACCGTTCATTTTTAGATCTGCGGCCTTGATCGTGAGTGCATTCGGACCCTCCGGTTGCCTTAATCGTTCTCGACCGTCGATCTTGCGATCAACGGCTGGGATGGTGTTTGCAACCGCACCGTCCGAATGCATACACACGTTTGCGCCATTGGATCGTGATCCAACGGTGGGTTTCTAGTGGCTTTCGCGCGCGTGCGGTGTTTTCGGCGCGCGTGAGCCGTAGGATGTCAGATCAAGGGTTGCCGAGCGTCCACGTCATTTTCTTTTTATTGGGTTGTTCTGTATTTCGGTAAGCATTTGTTTATCAACTGAAAATGATATAAAAACTTTAGAAACTCATAACTAATTCATTTTAACTGCTTTTTGGTTAATTCCAACTGTAATAAATTATGTTATCACTTTAGCTTATTATAAAAATGGATTTAAGCGCGTTCCAGTAGCAGAAAATTGTATAACTAGGAATAACTTGGTTTCTGTCATTTTGAATATTCCAGAAAATGAATAAAACTTTAGAAAATGCATATCTTGCTCTGTGTATGTCCAAAATGAATGATTCCAACCTTGATAAATTTGTTATTAACCCAATGTTAATATAAAAACGATGGTAGGTCCAAGATTGTAACAGAAACCTTGATTAATGATTTAGTACCTATCTTCAGCATTTAGAAAATTCTGGAAGACCTATAAAATGCACAAGTAATTCTCTGTAAATGCAAAATATATATGATAAATTCTAGAGAACCCCTCTGTTGGTATACTTCACTGTAAAATTAGTTTTGAACATATTTATGCTCCTGGAAAGTGCATTATGCTAATTTTGCATCTTAGAAAAATCATAACTAAATCATTTTAACTCCAAATGACCTGAAATTTTATATGGGTTACCTCTATACCAATAAGTAGCTGCCATAAAAATTTCAGCTTCAAAATCTTTCTAGAAAATGTTTTTGCTACAGTGCTAATTATGGCCGAAAATGTGTTTTTAGGTAATATCTTTTGCACCACAAATCCAAATTAGGTTTTTCCAGTTTCTATGTCTTGATATATTCGTATTTCACCTTGTGTGTAAATTTCGTCGCATTTGGATAATTTTTGCTTGCTCGTTTGTTTAGTTGTGGCTCGTCTTATTGGTTGTTCTTGGTTCTTTTTGCCTTTCGCTTAGGATTCGACATTTGCGGTAACCCCGAGAGCGATCCTCCGCAACAAATTGAGCAACAACAAGAAGGCAAGCAGTTTGATCATGTTAATCCCAGTATTTTAAGTATTTATGTTGATTACAAATTCTATGTATGCATTGCTACTTTGTTTTAATAGTTGGCCTAGTAGATGCATTTCCTTAGCAAATGATTATCCTCTACTACCATGAGCCTAGGTTACTTGCTGTGATTGAGAGTTCGTGGAGGGGCTCTTGTCACTTAGTAGTTGCGAATTAATTGCTTAGCCATGCTTAGCTTCGGTAGAAATGGGCGGTTATCGACTTGTCGATAACCTTGATCACACAAAACTTATTATGATTATGATTTCCACCTTGTGCCATGTCTACTTATGAAAACTAAAACTGAAAGCAAAATGATTTAGACTTGGGCACAATGGTATGTTGGTGTGATTTTCGGTGTGATGGAATGGTGCACGAGTCAACAAGGACCGAACATCTTGTTACACTAAACCAAGCATTTTAGCGTGCTAACCACATTAGAGGGTATGGGACCTCTCTTGACTTAGTACTTTGGCGTGTATTGCCCTCGGTCGCAGGAGGTCGCGGGAGGATGGTGTTGGGAGCATTGTAGTGTCCGAAAGACTTCACCCGTGATGGGATTTGTTGTCTTTCGGCTTGCAATGTAAGCGTATGGTGTTTCTACCCATACGAGCGCTCGTGGTTGATACACAATATTGGAAAAAGTCTCGTAGGACTTAGTCGTGCAAGACATACCTTCTAAGTGTGCTTTGTGGCTTAAAGGCGATCCAAGTGTGGGTACATTGGTACACCCTGCAGGTTAAAACTATTCGAATAGCCTCGTCCTAGGTTATGGACACGCTTGGCAAGGTCTTTCAAGAGTTAGACTACAACCTTTTAAACTAAAACTTGATGGGTGGTACGAATCGGGGATTCGTGCTATGTTGTGGTGGCTATTGGGATAGTCACTTCCAGGTGGTTACTTGTATGTATCTTTACTCACTGTTACTTTGATAACAAAACAGATTTGCAAACTTGCTTTTGAAATATATTACATTATTGCAAATAAAGTTGGCTTCATGCAAAATGAGATATACAACCTCCACCTAAATAAGCTTGCATGTAGTTTATGAATAGGTCTGCTATTCCACACGTCAGTCTTGCGGGTACAAAGACAATCTTTGTACTCGGATGCTATGCTTAATTGTTCATTGCAGAGGAAGAAGGTGAGCACGAGGGCCTCACTTTTGTGAGTCTGTGTTGTGGTAGCTTGCGGGGCGACTAGCTTGGCGGCCCGGTCGGTTGCCTTGTGGGTGTGTGGCTAACCGGTCGACTTTTGTTCTGGCCATCTTATGGCACCTTTTGCTTCCGCTGTTATTCTTGTTTATTGTTCTATTTGGCCGGTCGGCTCTCTTTTGTAATAACTTTACTTGATGTTTGTTGTTGTTGAACTTAGTGATGTATGTTGTATGGAAATGATGTGTAATTTTGTGATGATGTGCATATGTTGCAATTCTGGGAAACATATGCCCATCGAGGCTTAGAATGTTTAATTAGTAATGCTAGAACCAATTGGAGGTTAAGTGTTACTAGTTAAATATTCCGGGTCCTCACATTTCACTTAGTGATGTCTAACAAATCCTACATAATTTGTGTAAATTTCTATATGTTTACAGCTGATAAATAATTTTAAATACATGAAATGAGTGCAAAATAGTAAATATTAATTTTTAACTATTCAGTAGACAATTTTATAAATTTCTCATAATTTTCCTACTATTTTTGGGGTTTTTTTTTTGGATAATTCTAAGGTCTTGAAGCAATTTTTAGAATTACTAAACCCATTAATTAATTTCCCAAAACACACAATACCAGAAAAAATAAATCATAAAAATATGATGCTTTGAAGGGGTACGAAGTATAAGGTTTCACAAATTTACGAAAGCTCATATACCTCGAAATTGAGTTTATAGGATTAAATGAAAATTTTAGAATATCTAAATATTTAAAAAATTAACCTAAACTAGGGTAAATGTTATAAAAACTTTAGAACCGCACTGTACTCGCGCAAAATCCCAAAACTCGAACAGTTTTACTTCAAGAGTACTTAATACCCGAAAAATTGACGTAATTTCCCGAACTTCCAGGGGTGTTTTACGAAAAAATTATTTAAACCGCGGGTTATCCTTGTGATTTTCCAGGAATCCGAGGGTCTTTCTGTAAAACTGCCATACTATAGGTTTGGACCGGATCTGACTGTCCCGATTCGACTGGACACCCGTTAAACATGTCTCATTACTCTGTATCATGCATAGATCATGTAGTTGCATGTCCCTATTCTTATTCTATTAGTTACTTTTCCAAATTGTATGCATGCACATGTAGCTCTATTTAATCTCAAACGATACGCTGATTATTTGTACTGCAAATTATCTTATTAGTTTATATAATATTAGTGTACCTTACTCATGCATACATTGATGTACCATGGGGGACCTACACTGGTCTTATCTTCTCTCGCATGTTGGCTGCCCACCGAATCATGCCTCTTCTATCTCTTCTCATCTGCATAACTTTTTTGCTTCAACCTCCAACAGTAAGCCCAAATATTGATCGATCCCTCTCAACTGGTACCCCTTCCCATGTAATAATCTGTCACATAGTTATCTTCTACTTCTTCATAATTATTGCTTAATGCTAACCGTTGTGATATAAACACACATACATATGCAACCGTCGTCATTTCTACCGAGGACACCTGTCACGCTCTTTTCGGTGGCTCCGCTACTCCGAGCTTTTTGCTCCTTCGATATTTCAGATATGCAAATCAGGCTGCTTTGTTGCCTCGGCCCGGCTTAAAGTTTCAGTTCGGCCTATTAAAATGGCTGGCCCAAGCTGTTGTAGCTCTTCTAGTTAGGCCCAAACGTATTTTGTTCGGCTGGATCTGCCCCTAACTGGCTCAAAGATATTCATGTCGCCAGCCCAGGTTCTGCTATTTATTTCTTTGTTCGTTCACTCTTTCTTTATTTCTTTCTTTCTTGCGGCAGCTTGAACCATTTTGAGTTTGTGAACTAAAACAGGGTCATCAAATAATAGAACACAAAAGAAATAAAGATGGCACCTGCTCAGTAATACTGCCTCCAGTGGCGGCATAAAAAAATGCATATAGTCAAACTATTTTGATTTTTTCTTCTTGAATTAACGGCAGAGCTCCTGCCAATCTTAAAAAAAAAAAACATATTATTTTGAATCTGATCAATAATATATTTGTGAACAGTTAGATATACCATATGAAAATGGTATAAATAGATTTATTCAAAAAATATATTTTTCTAATATCATAATTTTATTAGGTTTACGAAAAAAAAATATCTAATAAAAATTAGTGGTTAACATTGTGTTTTGGAGATGGTGTCATTGCATAAGGCGTCACTTTCTTATTTGCGATGAGAGGTAGTAGTATATCTTTTCCGAGAAACCATTGAACTTAGAGATGAGTGAGAGTTGATATGGAGTCATGGACTTTTCATTTGAGATAAAGATCAAGCCCTTCGCTCCTTTAGCATTATCAGATGACTAGAAGTCTAGATCGGTAATGGCATGTCAAATCTCAAGATTGTTAGGCCATAAACTCTGTTCCAAGTTAGTGGTGTTTGATGGAACGCCTTGTCAGAAAGTGACCATTTGTACGTGCTGTAATGTTAAGATAAGGAAAAGGGGAACGCAAAGTGGGGTGACCAACGAGGCACCTGCCTGTCGTCTAACCGCACTTAGTAGAGAGAGTGAGTCAGCGGCAAGAGGTCAACGAGATGAGATAAGCTGAGCTGAGCTGACTAAGGGCATCTTCAATAGTCTAACATATCATTTTTAGAGATAATATTTTCAATAGATAGTGTCTAGCATACTATCTAGTATTTATATTTTATAATTTTTCTTTGAAACGAGCCTACATGTCATCTAGAGTAGATTAATATATTATATCTTATTTCGCGTGCATAACAGTCTCTTTAGGAAGAGATGACATATGCTCTCTCTCCTCCCCCTCTCTCCTCTACGTAGGATTTTATTGACGTGAGATAGTTAAGAAACGACAATAAATATACTATTGGATATGCCCTCAGGAAAGACGAGACGACGTGTGCTCTCTCTTCTTCTCTCTCTTTTTCCCGTAAAATTTTGTTGACGTGATATAGCTAAAAGACGACAATAAATATACTATTGAAACTACTCCTACTACGTACACGTGGAAGGAGCATAGCTTTGATCCAATCATCCAGCATTTTCTTTGCCATACACGTGGGTTGGCTCGTGCTCCGTTTGGTATTGCAGTGATGCTATACTAGTTACATGGTATAATTAACTACGAAGAGTTTCAGTGTTGCTGTGACTTGTGATTGCAAGAGTGAGCCCGAAATTGCAGCATAACTTCTTGCATGTGGTTTCTGTTCGGTTTTCCAATTGGACTTTCAGACACCAAGCATGCGAGAGAAATTACTTCCACTATATTAGTTGGCCTTTTCTTTTGGCTAATGGTTTATGGTTTTACCACCTCTTTCTTAGGATTAGTGGGGTGAAGTTTACTATATTGACCAGACTTGAGTAGTCAAGTCATTAGTCATCAGAGATTGATTCGTCCAAATCTGAAGGGTCTTTCCCGTTCCAAATCAGTCGGTCAGCTCTTAAAAAAAAGGCCGGTCAGATGCATATATACATGCATGCGCATATTCTTTTTTGAGGTTCAGTATCTAGAGAAAAACTCTTCAAAAATAAAAAAGAATGTAGCTAGGTTTTTTTTTTGTTGCTGACCTGTGGTGGTTATGCAGCTCAATGAATAGTCTGTTTGCTCCTATTCCATTTTCTCTCTCACACACATATATATATATTGACGAGGATTCTTCATCAGGTCAAAGTGAAAGCATGTCCACGTATTAGAGGTCTGTTTTATAACGGTTATGAACATAAGATCAGTATTTTTTTTAAAAAAAAGTCTAATCCCTTTTAACCGATCGCAGATTAGTTTGAGTCATAAGACGAATAGTCATGGATACTACACAACCAAGTATACGGTTTGGGTTATCTTCGACCAGCAAAATGGTCAGGAGACATGGCAATTTCCCACGTGACTAACGTGAGAACGGTTATTAGCGCATCTGGCAACTTATGATAGTTGGTTAAGAGATGTGACGATTCAAGATTCAACAAAGGAACATACGTAAAGATATAAGGCGTCTTTAGCGGTATTAACTGTCACCCCTTCAATAGCTATAAAGGAGTAGCCCACGTATTCTGTAAGAGAATCCATCTATTCATAACTTTCTAAACACAATCATTACGTTCTAAACATTCTCATTGTATTATTATACAAACACTTATTGTGTCCACGATAATAAAGGCCATCGTCTAGATTGTGCTCTCATATTATTTTCCCGTTAGACTCGATAGGGGACCTGTGTCTCGATCAATACTATTAGCATTTTAACCAAAAAAAAAGTGTTTACAACTACTTAGTATTTTGTTGTTGGTAAGGTATATTTTCTTAAACCAGCGTATTAAGGCCACATTTGGTACATGGAAATTTTCCCGATTTATTGAACCGTTTCATTTAGAATTTTTGTGTTCCAAATAGAACCTAACAGAACCCATTTCTCCGTAGTGCACTATCTTGTTGCTTGTGCTTGAGATGTTATCACAGGGCATTTTGGTAAATCATTAGATAATAAAAACTGATGATACATGTTTAAAAACTATTAAAAAAACTCTCCAAAGGTAAGAAATAGAACTAAACCATACAAGCAGCATAGATAAAAAAAAAACTCACTTACCCCTTACAAAGTCATTTTTAGTTTAATTAACACCCATTTTACCATCCAATTACCCACTTACCCCATTTTTCTCGCTAAATTTCTAATCAAACGATGACACACTAGTGCCTACTGCCGCCAACGACGCTGTGCCAAAGAGAGGGTAGGTCACCGGGGGAAGAGAGAGGCTGATTAGTGGGACCAGTGATGGAGCCAAGAATTAGAGATAACGGCTACCAAATAATTCATATAATACAATAATATTAGATAAGAGTGGCCAAATAGTACTAATACTATCAAATTTTGTTAAAATCTAAAGAGCTAAAATGCAAACTTGCACCCTGAATGCTGACTGTAATAATTTTGTTGATAATCAATGAAAGCTCCATGGCTTCCCATCAAAATAATAATAATAATATGCAAACTTTGACATCTTGAGGAGGAACAGTGTGTCATACCCAAACTTGTGTGTTAGTTGCGGTGCAAATGCATGCACTTTTGGTTTACTCATATACTCATGCGAAATATATTTACTGAGTGAATTCGTGGAAATCCCTCTCGTCTTTGGTCTCCGTATAGCCTTTTCCACGTACAGTTTGTTGGCTTGAGACCTGTCTATGTAACAAAGATCACTCAAGATGTACATGCAGTTTCTTGCAAATGAGTGGCACCGTTCCGACTAATTCAGGTGTAATTTACATCCGTGCAAGTTCATAGAAATCTTGAAATGCCTGTGATTATAAGGTTTGACTAACCGGAATTTTCTTGATTAATTGAGTCTTCAGTTCTCACTGTCCGTGCAATGCGTAGTTGCGTACGTCATAGATTCGTAAGCTTCACATAATTTCTTTCTTCTTTCCAAAAGGAATTTTCTCCTAGCTACAAGTGAGGCATGCATACTGCCCATTCTCAGCTGTATGATCAACCAACAGCAGTTCCCAATCTGAATGGCAATTCAAGAGGAATAACCTGCCCATTACATACTGCAGTGAGTAATACGAAAAGTTCTGAGAAACATGATGGTAATGTATTATAGCATAGATCAATGCAAGATAAAAATTCACTATCCTTGCCCATAATGAAACAAACATACACAACATCAAAGTAAACAACACCAAAGACCCAATTTTGAAGGAGATATTCTAACAGTGAAAAAGAATAGGCACATACAACTGTTTGGATGTAAATTCGTGGTACATGAAAGAACTAAAGAATAGCAGACAGGTCAACCCTCGATAGTTTAATCAACTTGACAAATCCTAAGAACAAGTTCTTTCAAGAGGCATATCATCAGTAGCAAACATGGAAAACGAAAATATATGAATAGCAGAAGCAATTATCGCCCTATTGCAATCAATCCAACCGAAATTTCATGCAGGACCGAATCTACTAAAATAGTGAGATAAGAACATAAAAAACCTAAGAAAAAGACAGCAAAAACACATCTTTTTTTAAAAAACAACAGAGATACAACACTAAGCAAAACAATAACTAAAATTATTTCACCTCAACAACTCTTGGCACTACGCTGCAGCGTATTGAGCCTGACCACCCGAAGCGTGCACCGAGTGAATAGCCTGGCGGGCACCACCACGCCCATGTCGCGCCAAACAAGCTGGCCAATGCAGGATTTCTGCGGGGGAAAGCAAGCAAATTTCACAGCAAGAAGTGATCGAACTGGAGGATTTGAGGAATTGCGATGTATCTAGAAATGTGGTACGTATTATTATGCTAGCATCACCCATAACTAAACAGTATATATACATTATAACTGTGAGAGAGCACAAATGGCGGTATACATTACAATTAGAATTAGGTTATGCCCGGCAATGTAAATATATGACACTATCAGAACAATGTAAGGGTGATTGACAAATACTATTTAAAAATAATCGCAAGACATGAAGACATTGGTACTCTCACAATTTCACTATAAAATCCTAAACATGTAAACATGCAGCGATCTGATGTATTCTTTGCAACCTTAGTATACCTAAATAGTAGGATCAGATAGCAAGTTAGATGCTTTAAAAGAATATTAGATTAGTGAGTTTATGTCTTAATATTTAGTATGTAGGCTATCCATCTTTAACGGCTGGTGGTACTACTTTTTTTGGCACTCTAGAATAGAGAGACCTCTAAAGCGAATACCCTAGATAGAAATGAGATATAGATTGCATCCAACAACAAAGAGATATAGAGATGCACATTCAAATTTGACAAAATCAAACTTAATTCCCTCCGCAGGCGCCCTCTCGTACTGCGGTAGCGACACCTGCACCGGAGGTGGGGAGAGCTTCACCGGCGACACAGGTAAGGAGAGGTTCACCGGCAGCGAGGGAGATGCTACCGATGGAGGAGGCGAACTGCATGTTGTGGGGTCGAGAAGTCCGACCGCGGAGACTCAGACGAATGCGAGGAGCGAGGCGTGCTAGCCGGCAATGGTTCCGTGATGAAGACGGCGAGGAGAAGGAGCACCTTCATCTCGTCGCGTCGGCAGGGAGTGGATGGGGTGGAGAGGATAAGGAAGAGGGACATGGAGGAGGGCGTCGGAGAAGGACGCGGAGGCGGGTGGGAGCGATGCAGAGCGGAGAGCGGCCGTGGCGGCGCGGGGGAAGGTGGAGGGGATGGAGGTGGGGGCCAGGGGAGGGGATGGATGGGACCAGGGGAAGGGGAGTAGCGGCGGTGGAGAAAACCGGGAGGGATAAGATGGAGTGGAGGGGATGAGGGTGAGGGTGTGTTTGGTTGGTGGAATCCTCCTAGGATTACCAGAAATCGTTCAGTAATCCTATGGGATTACCATGTTTGGTAAACCATCCAGTAATCTGAACTATGAATCTAAGATTACCATCCATTCCTGGAGTGTGTTTCCCGTAGAAAAGAGTGTGTATCTTAGATTACCAAGAGAAAGTAATCTTTTTTATTGCGTTTTTTGTCATGTGCTTTTGATTCATCACAGTCAAATTTTGAACTTTCAGAATTCAAAATCAAAATTATGATTTATTTTAATATTCGAATATCTGAATTATGGAATTTAAAAATCATTTTTTCAAAATATGAATTTCGAAACCAAAATATCAAAAATTTGAATCCTAAATTTTGGAATCTTAAATTCAGACATTTAAATTTGAAAATTCAAAATTTGAAGGTTGGATTTGGATTTTTTTCCTTCAAATTTTGAATTCTCGATTTCAGATATTCAAATTTCGAGAATTAAATTTTATAAATTTGAATTTTGAAAGCTTCTATTTTGAGTTTCAGAATTTCAAATACTAAGAATTTAAACTCCAAAACTAAAAATTTAAAATTTAAAATTTAAAAATCGAAAATTTGAACTTTTAAATCATACAAAATGAAATTCGAAATGTTGGAATTTTAAATTGTAAAATTCAAACTTATAGATGTTAACCTTCATGGTTTGAAATTATGATAAAGACTAATATGTAGTTTCTTTCAAGTCAAGTCAACCAAACGTTAGAATCTTATATTGGTAATGTGTTTACTAGTAACCAGATTGAGAGGAATATTAGACTACAGGAGAGTATGAGATTATTCATACCAAACGCACCCTGAGGAACGATCGGACGGGCGAGTAAAGAGATTCCGCATCTGACGGCTCGTAACAGAACGACAGGAAGAAGTTCAGGCGCACATTGGAAGTCACAGAAAATTCCACCTACGTGGCCACCATGAGTGAGCTCTCTTTCTGCCTCTAGTTAACCTGTAGGATTGTTGTTATGCGCTGTGTCGTAACACGTTGTAGTTAACATGGAAGATATTGTTTGCCTTAACCAGCGAGTACAGTCCAATGCGAGAGCTGCTTAAAAAGGTGCTTCGGAAAAAAGAAGTATACCATGTAACCGAGTATTAGTCAGAGTCTAGCCCTCTAATACAAGCATTCTTCTTATCAGTGTTTAGTTCGTTCTCTTTGTAATGGTTGAATAAACAGTTAGAGCAATTTCTACAGCGATTCCACTTAATAATCACCGTAACATGAGGCAAAGAGGACAGCTTCCACACACTTGTCCCGTGTCCGAATTTTTTACAATTTAGTCCTTTTTTCGTAAAAAACTCATATTTATACCCCTGCTAGTCTTATTTCTGGTTTTGGACCCAGGGGGTCGGCACCGTGAGTCACGGCGCCGAGCTAAGGCATCTCGGCGCCATGAGTCATGGCGCCGAGGTACCGAACCCTAGCCAGCGAGGCAGCCAGCGTGGCCGGTACCTCGGCGCCATGACTCATGGCGCCAAGCTGTGTTACCTCGGCGCCGTGACTCATGGCGCCGACCTCGGCGCCACAGATCTCGGCGCCGAGCTCCGAATTATATACCTGCCCGAGCCTTGCTCTATTTCCTCCTCTCCTCTCTCGGGTTTTCACTCAACCCAACCCGCCGAACTTTTCGAATCACCAATTTTCACCGTGGAAACTTCGAATTGATCCATACAACTTCGTGAGCAAGGTTTCCTCTTTGTCCTCCTCACTTTTTACGCATTGATTTGGTCTATATCATGTGTATTATGCAAAATTAGGTTAGTCATGACCTAGGGTTTGAAGCAATTAGTCTCACTTGTTTTATTGATTCGTATTGTGTATTATGGTACCTTAGTTACGTCGGTGCCTCTGTTTCTCCCACTTCGTTAGGATGCCGAGGCGTGGTAAAGCTAGTAAACCAAGGTAATCTTTGTCCATCGTATTCTAATTTGTCGGTAATATGTAGTTCATATTATGTAAGGTTCATACAATTTGTTGTATTTCGGATTAGGCAACATTGGTGGGCAATGCGTTCGCCGCTTGCCGCCTAGTGGCGTTCAAAGCCCATGTGCTCTGCGGTGATGCTTGTAGGGTGGCGAGATCGATGAGGAGGACACGTCATGCAGCAGAGGTATTGGATGTGTCACAATTATGCCTTTGACCCTACACCTCAACAGATCCGCATTGGATTGTTGGTGAGAAATTAGTGGCTTTTCTTTGTTCTTGCGATGAATCGATAACATTTCATTACGTGCTTAATGACCCATGTTTTGCAGAACCTCCACCGCTATGTGACTTTGAGCGGTGGATCGACACCGAGATCAAGGAGGAGGACAAGCGACATATGGAGGGATCAAGAAGTGGGATGCGGAGCGAGGAGTCATGGAGAAGACACGCAAAGAAGCGGCGAGAGAAAGGAGCGCGAGAAAGAGGTGAAAATGAGGCGACGACTAAGCGTAGGGGAGAGGAGAGGAGGCTTGAGCGCGTTCGCCGTGCTAAGGCTGCAATGGAGGAGGATCCGGATGCTTTGAGGAAGGGAAAGTGGCCTCGTTGCACTCAGTAGTGTGCTAGACTTAGTAGTTATGGTTTAATAATGAACAATGTTATCATTTGCTGGACTTGTTATTTTGTTGTACTCTTGTCATGTACTGCACTTTTTCAGTATGTGCATGTGAGTATATTGTTAAACTTGAACATATGAGTAGCATAATTTGTTTTTTTTTGTCACTATGCCTATATATTTCGGTAACTTTTGGTCGCCAGCCAACAGTAAGCACACGTTCCTTTGGTCCCAGCATATAATCACTACTCTGCATATAATCACGGGAAAAATTCGCCAGAGTTTCCCCTGTTTTCTGACCATCCACATTTTACAATATGACACAAATATATCATACGAGCATATATTCATCAAAATACCACACGAATAGTGGAAACAACAATCCAAAAGTCCAAATAGTCCATAAAAGTCCATACAAGGTACATAAACACGGTCCCTCATCGCCTCCTAGCCTTGCCCTTTCCACCAAGGCGTCGGTGCACGGAGTGTAAGGGTCACGCGGACGTCGGTGCCTATGCGGTGATCGCTGCGAAGGCGTGTCGAAGGAGCACTGAGGCGAGACGGTCCAATCTCCTCGGCCTCGTCCTCGTCCTCGCCACCAAGTCCCTCAAAAGTATCCCTGGTCGTCTGGGACGAGCTCTGGCCTCCGGAAGCTGTACCTCCGTGTGAAGAAGTGCCCGAGCCTCGGTTTGGTGCCTACGTCCCGAAGATGTCTCGTGGCGCGTGGGCGTCCATCGGTGCTGCGTCCTGCAACCACAACGGCGCGCGGCGCTGCGTAGCCGCCTCGCAAGTCTCTGCGGTTCATCATCATTTTGTTAGTTCACAAATGTCATAATTGGTTACAAGTTTATATTTTGATTGCCATGTATTGAAAGACTTACTCCAAGAAAGTTGTTGAGTGTCGTCTCATCGACTCTGTCCTCGGAAACGCTCTAGGTCAAGCACGGATCGCCTCAGCGTGTTGCCCTCGCACACATTGTTAACATATGGTTACTCGGTTAGTGCGATGCAAATAACATTAGCGCTATGATTGATTGCAAGAAAAAGGTTAGAAGTGACATTACCACTCGATCTAAGGCGGCGCGACCTCCACCAACGTCCCTCCCGAGTCGCAAGGTCGTGGGAAGTGTCTTCATCGTGAAGACTCCATGTCGGCGTAGTCCGCCGGTCCATTGCACCTTCAACTTTGTCCGTGTCACACCAAGGTACCAAGAAAGGTATGCACGGAAGTTGTAGTTCGTGTGCGGGTGCTCATTGGCATAGACGTTCTCATGGAGGAGTCCCCACACGTCTATGTGCTCACGGTGCAACGTCTCGAAGTCTGTCGTCTTTTTCTGCTTCTGACGATCGATCCTGCAATATGTACATCATCAGTGCAAATATAGTGAATTAGTAGTTATGTATATAAAGGACCAAAAAAAGTAGCGTACGCCACTTACTTGTGCAACTCCACAGACGTCGAGAACGGCTCCACTGGCCACTCCTGCCTGAGGCCAAACTGGCGTGCAACTCTATGTGGCAGGTGGTACTCAACAGCGTAGAAGCAGATCAGCGGACACCTCATCATGTACAGGTCCTCGTCCACGCTGCACATCGTGCTCAGTCCAAGCTGGACCACCTGGCCGTCTCTGTAAGGTTCCCAAGTGACCTGCGTACAAAAGGTGTTTAGGTATTGTAAGAAAGATTGTATCGAAAGACTGAATGAAAATGTGAAATGAAAATGCAATGAACTCACCATCGAAGCCGTAAGTGTGTCAAGCTCGTTAGCGTACTCAACGTACGCGCGTCTCGCCCTCGCAAACGGAACTCGAACCTGGTCCCAAAGGTGGGCAACCGTCGGTCGGTGTCGAGGGTTGGCCACTGCAAACCACGCACGAGGAGGAAGAACTGTCGGCCGACCAACTGGTATACGAGACCACATCCAAAGCTGCAGAAGGTACACACAGCCGCCGATCGACGCGTGCTGAGAAGACCACCGACAAGCCGAGCACAAGTGGCGGTAGAGGAAGGACAAAACTCCGGAAGCCCAGCTGTAGCCACCCGCCATGTCCCAGTCAGTCAAGCAAGGGAGGTACATCCATGACGCGTTGTCTCCGTCGCGTCGGAAAGAGAACACACCCAAACAAGTGTAGGATCCAAGCTCGCAGTAGTAGGTGACCGTCTCGCCGCTTGCATTGTCCGGCACCGAGAAACTGGCTGCGAGCCAAGCGATAAGAACCCCGAGTGCGCGGGAGGTGTCTCTGGAGGAAGCTCTCTCCCAAGGAAGGCCTCCACTCTGGCTCTCCAACCGTCGGACCTGACCTGTCCGGTAACTGGACGGCCCCGAACACTGAGACCAAGAAACTTCTGCGCGTCCTGAAGCGTAACAGTCATCTCACCGCAAGGTAGGTGGAAACTGTGAGTTTCTGGCCTCCACCTGCACAAACATAAAGGAGTACTAAGGTCAGCTACATAAATGAACACCGAAAACGAAGTGGTAGTGCATGGGTTTGTTAGTCAATGTACCTGTCAACCAAAGCTGTGATCGCCGCGGGGTTGATGACGGGCAACCCACGACGAACCTGAAACGATACGACGTCCAGGCCAGCCCTCTGAAGTAGAGGAGTGTACCTGTCGTCGTACCGCATGTCCTCGAACCCGTCATGGGTTCGAGGACGAAGAGGGGGCAGTTCCTGCAAAGATTACAATTATTTAATATGAATCCATCGAAAAAATGAAATATAGAGACATACAAACATGTGTTGGCATTACCACCCCCTCGGCGGTCAGACGTCCTCGGTGGTGCTCCTCGTAGTACGGATCCAGGAGGTGGAACTGCGCCATCCTGCAAACATAAATAGCAGATGTTAGTTACAGTAAAATGTAAAATTTAGTACAAGAGTGAAATAAATACGAAGTTAGTAATTAATAAACCCTTGATAATTATTTATTTGCACCGACTAAGTGGCGATGACAAATCGAGAATTATGGCCAAGTCCGCGCATTTGCCACATTGGTTATGCTCGGGTGCGTAAGAAAGGGGGTTGCTCTTCCTCGCCTTGTCCTTTCAGAAACTTGATCCATAACCATCTTGTGTCTAGTCCTCTTTCTACTCCCACGTTTGTTCCAACGACAACCTGGATCGGCTATGTACTTCGGACCCGAGTAAGGAGGCCACTGTCCCTCGTCCAGGTAAGGCTCAAAACGGGGAGACCATGTAAGAACAAGGGTATCAACGCTGAACTCCCTAGGTATCCTGCTCTCGTACGCATAGTTGCGATGATTAGCTGCCGCAACATAGTGAGAACATGGAAAGTGGTACTGTCTTGTTCTCCCACACGTGCAAGAGAAATCAATGAGCACGACAATATGACTCCTAGACGGTCGGACCTCACCATCGGCCATTGTACCACCCCTTTCAATGACCTCATACTTGCCCGTACTATGATCAAAACATGACACCTCATGTGTGTGAGCCCTATCCTTTGCCCTCTCCAGATGCTTTTTGGGTTTAGGTGCCCATGTCTCATTACTACTCTGTCGTGCCATTGCATCCAAGTGCCTCTTGTTGAACCACGCAACAAGCTTGTAGAAGGTGAATGATACGATTGCATTGACGGGCATGGCACGTATACCCTTTAGCAAACTATTAAATGATTCAGCCATGTTGCTAGTCTGAAACTCATACCTCCAGCCACCATGGTCATAGGCCCTAGTCCATTTCTCAGGTTCCCTAAGCAAGCCTCTCAACCACTGTCTACCCTCTCTGTTTGTTCCAGTTTTGAGCTGTTCCAGCTTCTCTTCGAACAACGACACCTCAAGCTGGCGTGCAACCTCCTCGAAAAGAGGAAAGTTATCCTTTGTACCATCCTTACGGAGTAAATTCTCGGCAAGGTGCCGAGTGCACCACCGGTGATGGATAGGTGCGTGCCGGAATCTGCTCTCATGCACAAAGACTAAGTATGCCCCGTGTGCATCGGATATGACACCAACCTCCACGCCAGGCCAACAACATGTATCCGAACAAGCGCGCAGGAACCATCCCCAACTATCTTTGTTCTCCTCTCCACCAAAGCAAATGCAAGAGGGACCAATGTGTTGTCTGCGTCAACGAAATGGCTATCAACAATGTGCCCATGTACTTGCCAAGAAGAAAAGTACCATCAATGGAGAAGACGGGACGACAATGCACGAATGCCTCGATGCATTGTGGAAAACACCGAATCGCGCGAAGAAAATCGCCTTCCATCCTTCCATTCATTTGGTTTGGGGATGTACTCGTAATGCATGCTGGATTAATCGCTTTCATTGCATTGAACAATGCCGCAACCGCCGTACCCTCCTCCCAATCCCCATATATCATCTTCCGGGCTCATTGCTTTGCCCTCCATGCTTTTCCATACCTTATGTCGTATCCGAACATCTTACGTGTCATCTCCATAATTGTCCTCACCTTCAAATTGGGCTGCCCTTGATCGAGTATAGTGATCTCGCAATGAGGGTAGATGTCAATGGCGATGCTTCGCTTTCAAGTTTGATTCTGCACAAGTGTGTGGGCCAACGATTTTTGTGATCTTGAACTTGCTGTGTCCTTCTGTTTCCTAGCACACACCTCCAATTACAATCGGCCTTCTCACACACCACTGTAACGCCGCGCACATAGGAATGCCTAACCTTGAAAGGCCTTTTGCGCTTCACGAATACTCCTGTAACCACCTTCTCAATGTAGGCAAGTCCTTGAAGACCAAACCCTTCTTGATTTCCATGCTATCCCGCCGGGAGCCTCTAACAACTCGTCGTCTCGCTTCGCATAAGCACCTTGGGAATGACTAAGGTCGCTGAATTCTTCAATAGCCGGATCACGATTAGGCGTAATTGTCCGATGAGCTCAATATCTTGTTGTGTCAATCTTTTGCAACAGCCGGTCTTCATCGGAATCAACGGCTCTAGCCGTCCCATAAGGCTCCTCATCATCATCAATCGAACATCAACACCGTTAGAGGCCCTACTGCATTGATCCATGTTGCTGAAGGTGCCACAGGGAGGGCGATCATCATTTTCAGGAACATCTATGCATCACAACCACACACACGATGGCAAATGAGACAAAGGAATAGATTAATGAGCAGTAAACTAAAGTGGTACTACGACACTTACTTGAATGGTTCGAGTCAAAGGGATCTCTGAGGGGCCGCAGGATGAGAAATTCCAATCTCATTCGGGCGGATTGAGCATCGGGTACCACATCCGCTCGTCACATCCGCATCACAATTGGGTAACGGGGGGTCCAAAGGGGGAGGACTACCTAAATCTGGTGAATGCCCATAAAGGGGCGAATGCCCATGAGGGGGTGAATGCCCATTAGGATTGGGATCAATGGACAACTTCCGCACAAACAAATCCAAACATTGATATTGGGTCCTCATCACCGATCTGACATAATTTTGCCACTGATCCTCAGAGTCAATTGAGACCATCCGCCTAAAAATAGAGTCTTTAGAACCAAACTGAAGTACACCCTCAACTGAGATGCCATCCTCATTACCATGACAACATAGAACCTCACGAGCTCTAGCGACCAATTCACCATAAGACGGACGATCACTAAGCAGCAGGGACACACTTTCCATCCCAACAAATGACACATTTCCATAACCATCTTTCTCAATCCTGCCTCCATGGTGCAAGGTTACTAGATTGTCCATCTAATCCATACAAAAGGCAGTGGTTGTTAATGTCTAATAGTAGAGTAGTATACTAACTAATTCCATACGTAACTAATTTAAGTTGATAACTACCCAAGTAATTTGCTACCTACCAAACTAAATAACTATGTCTAACTAACTAACTATATGTAACTAAACAAACTAAAATTTCTAACTATGTCTAACTATATCTAAACCCTAACTACATTATATGTTACTAAATTTGCTATGTCTAACTATATATCTAAACCCTAACTACAAGTTACATCTAACACATCCGACCATTGTGAATTGCCGGTGTTTAGTTTCGTTGTAGGCGTTCGGTAGAAGCGATGTTTTTCTTCTTCTTCAAGAACACATATAGGGCGGTGTTACCACATTTAACTAGAATTCTAAGTGAAGAGCAATTATCTGTGCTCCCATGACGAATCCAATGTACTACAGATTACCAAACGTGCCATTTCCATATATGCTGGTGGTATGCACACTAACTACATTATATGTTACTAAATTAGCTATGTCTAACTATATATCTAAACCCTAACTACATCATATCTAACTAAAATTGCTATGACTAACTATATATCTCAACCCTAACTAACTAAATTATATCTAAACCCTAACTAACTACAATTTCTAACTAAATTTACTAACTACATTTTCTAACTAAATTTACTAACTACAGTTTCTAACTAACATTTACTAACTACAATTACTAACTAACTAAATTTACTAACTAAAAAAACAAAACTTACCTTCACTGCCGGCTGGAGAGGGGCGGCGGTCGCATGTGGCGGGGAGGAGAGGGCGGGCGGCGTCGCATGGCACGGGGAGAGGGCGGCCGGGAGGAGAGGGCGGGCGGAGCCGCCGCAATGGCAGCAGGCTGGCTGGCGGCAGCGCGGCGAGGGACGGCTTCAGCGGAGGAAGGCGCGGGCCGGCGACGGAGGAAGCGAGGACCGGCTCGGGGCGGCGGCGCGCGGCGCGGCGCGCGCGAGTGCGAGAGAGAGAGAGAGCGAGTCACGAGAGACGAGAGAGAGAGAGGAAGCCGAAGGCGAAGGGAGCGGGTCTTTTTTGAACGCCGCGCGAGATCTGTGGCGCCGAGGTCGGCGCCATGAGTCACGGCGCCGAGTAACCTGACTTCGGCGCCATGAGTCATGGCGCCGAGGTACCGCCACGCCGGCCCTCGGCGCTGGGGTTGGTACCTCGGCGCCATGACTCATGGCGCCGAGATGCCTTAGCTCGGCGCCGTGAGTCACGGCGCCGACCCCCTGGATCCAAAATCGGAAATAAGACTAGCAGGGGTATAAATGTGAGTTTTTTACGAAAAAAAGACTAAATTGTAAAAAATTCGGTCGATCCATCGCTATGCGCGCGCTGGAAGCCTGCGAGTACGGACGAGCGGTCACACGGGACATTATTTTTTTCAATTTAACCCTTTTTTAGTAAAAAATGCACATTTATACCCCTGCTAGTCTTATTTCAGATTTGAACCCGAGTCGGCGTCGTGACTCACGGCGCGAGAATCGAACCCTAGCCACCGGCGTGCGCCGGTGGCTGGGGTTCAGGACCTCGCGCCGTGAGTCACGACGCCACCCCGGGTCCAAAACTGGAAATAAGACTAGCAGAGGTATAAATGTGTGTTTTTTACGAAAAAATGGTTAAATTGAAAAAAATTCGGGATGAGACCACTCGATTGATGGCCATGGCAGGGCACACCTGGCCTGGAAATTACCAGCCAGCACAGGTCAACAGCACCAAATTGTTTCGGCTATCATTGCGTCTGACAAGTAGTAAATTTAGCACTAGGAGAGAGATCAGAATTTTGCAAATTTTAGTTCTCCATGTAGAGTACAGTTTTCAAAGATGTCGCAAGGTAGCGGCACCGCGTCCATCCTGGGCTGTAGAAAAAACTCAAACTCGGCTTGAACTCCAAACGAGCCTTGACCCAGACTCGGTGCGCCCGCAGGGCTCCCCTCCCCTATCTCCCTCTCCTCTCGTAGGTCTCATTCCTCGGCAGTGGCAGAGCCGGAATGTTTCACGATAGGGGTGTAAACTTAAGTAACATATAGTTCTAACATACTACTAACTACTCTATTACATAATAATAATTTATACAATTCTACATACTAACATACAATCTAACGCTTACACATAATTATAAATATCATTGATTGTACCAAAATTTATTAATACATTTATAAACAATATATATAACAGATATTTTCTTAAAAAAAAAATAGAGGTACGGCTGTACCCATGTTCCTATGCTGACTCCGCCACTGTTCCTTATCTCCCAGCCAAATCCGAACTCCATATGAGTATGAATCGATTCATCTCAACCCTTCCCTTCTTTTCTTATGTAAATATTTCTTTGTCCCTGATAATTTTATATAATTGAAGTTTCTTTTCTGGCTGGTGACATGAATCTTGCCATTTTGTATGATTGATTTCCTTGCCGTCAATGTCGCCAAGGTTGGTTCCTTTGCCGGAATCTTGCTTTTTTTAAAAGTTTATTGCTTGCTCCTTATCAATGCTGCCGTTCTCTTGCCGTCAATGTTATATGTTACCACCGAACTCGAGTTCTGGCCGAGTCGAGCTCGAGCCTGACTCCAAGCTGCACCCTAACCTGCGCTCGCTCGAGCTCAGCTCGTTTACAACCTAGATCCCCACTCCAGAGCCTCCTAGGTTTCTCTGCGCACACAATCCATGGCAGAGTTGTATCAGATAATACGTACGCACGAATAATGAGATCGATCGATCATCGAGTCATCTTGCACAGGTTGGTCGACCATTCCCTCGCCGAAAAAGAAAAAGAAAAGACGTTGAGCAGAGAGGCTAGCTAGCTAGCGCTCGAGCGCCTGCTTTGACCGCCGAGTTCCCAAGCACCAAGCACGGATGAAACCGACTCGGTCGGCCTGGGTCGGACCAGTCCGACGCGGATCCGGCTCGGCCACGCAACTTTCGGAGTAAACTTTTACACGCGAAACTTTGATTTGTTACGGCTAGCCTGTAAAGCGGAGCGCGTAGCGTAAGCACAAGAAACGTGCCGGAACCAAACAACGGCTCGGTCCAAAGCACGGTCCGGCTCGACACGTGTCACGCTCGGCACTTCGAACGAAACCATCAGCCATGCGTAACACTGCAAGATTATAGCTGCTACGTCTCGCCTACTCCGGTTGTTAAGTTGGCTGTTGCTGCTACTTACTCTGTTTTGCCGTTCCACCAAAAAATAATCGGGAAACGGAGGGGGTGCGGGCTACTGTGCTGCTTTAGACTAAGCTTAGCTCACTTATGGAGTGCGAGTCAGCACACTAGCACAGGTGTTACCTGCGTTCATGGTGCGTAGCGCAGCGACAGTGACAAAAGCGGCTAGCTTGAGATAAGTAGGGCGAAGATTTTGCTGGCTGCGAGGCCGACATCTCATGGAGCCATGACCGCTCGATCGTGAAAGGTAAAGCGTCGCGTGGATTTGGAGATAAAATCCGGATAAATTGGAGGCCAAAATTTAGTCATATTGATCGAGCTTGCTCTTGGGTTTTACTATTAAAAATCTGTCAGAACTTCATTCCATTCCATTAGTTCCTGAGCAGACACCAACTCGGTAAGCTCAGGCAACCTACGATTATTGCCTCCATTAATTTGGTATCTTGGTGACTATTGACGGAGCTCGACTAAAAATAAAGAGAAGCGGGCTATAGAGATAATACATCAACACCGCGACACTAAGCTTCAAACTTGAAAAATGATATATTAGAAGGGTGTAAACCAATGGTTTTTTATTACACTTATAGAGATGTCACAATGAAAATGGAACATTGAAGGTGACCTTTTAAAAAATAGTAACCACTTGAAGGCTTCTTTTGTAAGCTAAAACAATACGTGAAGCTTTATATAATAAAAAAACAGTGAAAATTTAACTAGATTCTGCAACGCGACGCAACCAAGCAGCATTGTAAGTTGGTACTCCACTCGGTAGGCCGATCCTCCGAGCAGTACTGCGCTAGAATAATACTACCTCCATTTCCAAATATTATTTATTTTAAATTGTGCTGGTCAAATATTTTTATGTTTAACAATCAATATACAAAGAATTACTAAGATTGACAGTATGAAATTTTCATTACTATATCCATCATGAAATATACTTTCGTAATGTATAATTACTTTTGTTTACAGCAATATATTTTTATAGAAATTGATAGTCAAAGTGTCACATTGAAGAATATGTCAATATCCAAAATAATTTATATTTAGAATAGGAGTGAGTAGACTTTCTCGGATATTTACAATCACGAGTTGATTAAGAGCATCTACAATAGTTTGTTACTAAGAGGAGAGAGTACTTATTCTAATAAAAAGAAATAAGTCTTCCAATAGATTGTTTCTTAAACTTGTGTCTAAGACTTTAATTGTCATAAATGTACATGATTCTTGATGATCAATAATGAAGTACAACTTTGTGGTCTATATGTTTTAGCTCATTTATCATATCAATAATAAAGTCGGATTGCACAAATAATCGGGTGGATATTTTGCTTTAAGACAGTGGGACCCACAAAACGCGTTTTTAGGTAACAAGTAAGTCTCCAATACAGTATTTGGTTTCTTTCTTGTATTTTGGTATTAACAATTTGATAGTTTCTTTGTCTAGAAATAACTTCACCTTCTCTTCTCTACATCATCTAAATGCTAATGTGACAATCTCTTAGTAACAGCTGACATGTTATAATCCGTGCAACATTTCCGGCACAGATCACGTCACACGCTCCCAATAATGCAATCCAACCGATTAGGACAATCAACAATGCAATCATGCATGCTCGGCTCCACCTCCCAAGACCTGCGCAACCATTTGCTGCCACGGTGACGTGTCCTCTGTTGCTTGTATTCTCTGCGCATGCTCGGATGCCCTTCCTCGCGTCGATTGCGATCGACTGGATACCGATCTAAGTAAATAGATCAATCAATTAATCAACCAAATTTAATATTACCACTAATTTAGCACCCTAACGCAATGAAGCTCAGTTTGTTCTAGTCTGAAATCACGGAAGTAAATTTTATTATAGGGAGGTGCTAGAGCGCTAGGCTCTGCCCGTCGCATTCATAATATCCTTTACTATTTGTGTATAATTAACCGTAGCAACCGATAAGGCAAAAAAAAAACCCTCAAAGGTTCTGTCAACTAGGCTTGCGACATTTATGCGTATCCTAGTCTCCCACAACCATAGTGCTTTCAATAAAAAGAGAAGCATACATGACAACTAAATGTATGTTCGGAACTTGATCAGACGACTACATCGCTCAAGGACACCAACGCTCCTAATAAAACTGGACATTGCAAAGCCCTTTGACTCATTAAGATGGGACTACCTCCTTCAGTTGCTAAAAAAAAGAGGCTTCCCAAATAGATAGAGGAACTGGGTAGCGGCTCTACTCGCAACCTCATCTTCATGAGTGCTCCTTAGTTGAATAATAGGAGCCCACGAGACATCGCGCCCGCCATCTACGACATCTCTCAAAGGATAAAACAAAAACGGTCCATAATGCTCTCTAAGGAAACAACCGGATAAAAGATATTGATATTCTAGTGCAAATATTGGTGCACCACCTGCAGGAGTTCATATCCTGTGGGCCCAGGTAAATGAAGTGGCGCTAGACGCTGAAACTGAGGATCATACCGCTTGGAAATTCACAACCAACGGCAACTACACGGCAGGTTCAGCCTACAAGGCCCAATTCTTCGATTCAACTGGCACAAACTTCCATTCCATAATCTAGAAAACGTGGATACCGCCAAAATGCAAACACTTCACGTGGCTTGCTGTCCAAAACATGTTGTGGACTTCAACCCAGTTGCAACGCCGAGGATGGCCAAACAGTGGCTAGTGTGTGCTATGTCGGCAATTTCCAGAAACAATGCTGCACCTCTTCACTAAGAGCATGTACAATGCAGGTGTTTAGAGAGAGGTGTTTAGCAAAGAAAAACTAATTTTTCTTGCCACGTAGGATAGATGAGATGTTTATTTTGTAGCATCGATGCTTGATTAGACACCAGTGCTTAAGAGGTTCTTATGTATAATTAATAGATAATACAATTATCTAAATACCTACAAAACAGTTACTTGCATTGGAGGAAACGACTTTTACATAAGTGCTTGATGATGTGACTATATTTTTTTTTTTAAACACTCGTTTATAAATATCTCGCATTGTATATGTCCTAAATACAGATATTTCGCACGTATCTGGAGCATGACCTCCACTTGGCTAGGCCGGGTGGACCTACAACCGCCACAATGGCAGCTAGCGGCAGAAATACATGGGTGTGGGAACAAGTGATTAGTATGCAGGGGTATAAAAAGGACACAAGAAGTTTGCTCATTTTGACTGGTTGGGAAATTTGGAAGGAGCAATGACAGAATTTTCAAAAACAAATACGCTATGCCCCAGGACCTGCTTCTCAAAATAAAGGACGAGAAGAGTATGCTTTAGTTCCTAGTGGGCCCCTCTGGTGGCCCTTTTAAGTATTCCCAAATTGAACTGTTCGCAAAACTCTCTTCTCCTTTAATTAAATTAGTAGGCAGCCCTACTGCCTGCAAGTTTCAAAAAAGAAAAAACCCTGAAGGTTTTTTTAGTATCAACAATATTAAGGGATCAAATTCAAACCTCGATTAAACATATATTGTCCTAAGCTTGCAAAATCATAGGAGGTGTTTGGTTCAAAAACTGTAACGTAAACGTAAATGGTATCAGATACACAGTAATCGGAAAATGGTAAAAACTGAATTTGTTCGGTTCATGTCAGTAACGGTATCAGAATGCAATGCATCGTTTGGTTCAAAACCAAAAATAAATAAAAATGCACAAGAATGTTCTGAATAGCAACTCTCCAACTCCAATTCACACAGAGCACTGCAATCAGTGGAAGTGGAACTGTAATCCAAAACGAAAGGTTGAAGAAGAGTATTCTGCACAGAAGAGGGTAGGCAAAGAAACTTTGAAATGCCCAAAATTCACATAGAAAGAAAATGAGACGGAAGAACATATCCAAAACTCGGATCATTTTTTTCTTAAAAAAACATATTGGATCGAGCAATCAAAGTAAAATGATAGAACGACAGATCAAACTAAACTTAGCACACCAAAACATCATAATAGAGGTGGGCTTCATTGCTACTCGTGGCTGGGAGGAAGAAAGATCAGAGATGCAGCGGAGCGCCGGACGGTGCCACCGAATACTGATCGCCCAGCGGCCGCCTGCGCCACTCAGCACTCAATTCACCACTGCACCCTGGCGTTGATTCAGCGCCCCCTCTACGATTCAGCCCTAGCCTCAACTGCCGGCGTCAGACCAGCGCCGCCACCTATGCTAACCCTAGCCTCCCGTCGCCGCCCCCACCAAATCAATTGCTGCTGCCTGCCAGATCGCGAGAAATACGGGTCGCGCCTTGGAGAGGAGGGGATCACGATTTGTGAAGAACGCATCAGCCGTCGGGTGCGGAGGCGAGCGCATGGGAGGCGGAGGAGATCGCGAGGAGAGGACGGGATCGGGGGTGGCCGGTGGGAGGCGAGTCGGAGTTTTTTTTTTTTTATAATTCTATGGGGCTGAGGACACGTTACGATCGGACGGCCACTCGCTGGCCACTACACACATTCGTTTACAATGCGTTGCCGACCTGAAATTTTTATCTTTCTAAAGTCCACTTGCAAACTCATGCCCCATTACATCAAATGCTTTGCCTCCTAATCCATTATTTCTCGTTCGTGTCCCCAAAACATCCTCCAGTGCTACTCCCTCAAGTTAGTTACTGAGCATCCACGCCATCTACTCCAGTGAGCTAAGCGTAGCTAGCCACTAGCGAGTTCCACCTAGCCAAACCGCCATTGAGCCACTCGGTGTCGAGTGACTGTGTTGGTTATAGCTACTCAAACACTCGCTCCGATGAGAAACAGAGGTGTTGCCATGGCGCACTAGCGCCGGCCTCGTGGCCTCGCCCTGTGCCGCTACGCGGAGGGCAGCGACGTCGACTCCACACGCCTGGCGGAGCCGCGGAGGGGGTGGGTGCTCTACTGAGTATTCGGGAAGAAGGGCGACAGCGCCCATGCGGAAGACAACGGCGATGCGTAGAGCGGCCACGATGGCGCCGACATCCGGTTCATCGATTTCTTCACTCAGGCGGACATGCAGTGGCGGCGCCGGAGCATCCACAAGTTGATGGCTCTATGGTGGCCGACTCCTGCGACCACCGAACCAGGTTGTTGTAGGCATTTCTTAATATATTGCAGCCCATTTCTGAAATTGTTGCATAAAGTGTTTTATTTTGTTGCAGTCCGACATTTATAAAATTGTTGTATAAAGTGTTTCGTTTTGTTGCAATGTGTTTTCTTAAATGTTGCTTCAACTTTTCCAAATTGTGTTGCGCATGGTTATCCATGGGATGTTACAATAAGTGTTTTCAGATGTTTCATCTTTTTGTTTTGACTGTTGCAACAAATTTTGAAATGTTGTATGTGAGATTTTGAGTTGTTCTATCATCTTCTTTGAAATGTTGCACTTGGGATTCTGAGATGCTGCATACTATTCTTTGATATGTTGCATCCTCCCTACCACTTCTTCTTCGATAGTTTGAAACCTAGTACGAACAAGTCCTTTTTGTTGCGATCGTTGAAAAAAAATATTGTATACGTTCATCATTTTTGTTGCATCGGAGCGTACAATGGGAAACCTCCCATCGTACGTCCGAGCGCTAGTTGCTCTCTCTTTTTTTTCTCATTTAGCCTATTTTTTAAAAAAATAGCAAAATTAGTCATTTCCGAACGAAATGACAAAACTAGCATCTCTACGCTATTTTACGCGGAAGTCACGTGTCGTGCACCCAGAACGCGGTAGGCCACTTGCCGCGCACCAGACCGTGGCTGGCTATCACCTAGGCACCTAGATCATGGCAGGACGGTATGCCAGCGCAACAGATGGCCTGCGCACATTCCTGCCATGGTCTGGGTGCGCAACAGGTGGCCTACCGCGATCTGCGTGCGCTAGCTTTCACAGCAAAAATAGCACGATAGGGGTGCTATTTTTGTCATTTCATTCGCAAGAGGCTAGTTTTGCTATTACAACTTAAAAATGTGTCATTTCTGTCAAAGACTCTGAGGAGTTGATCGAGTGGTAATGCATCATCATGGGATCTAATTTCGCTCGATATGGAGTGCAATCGGGCTTCCACTGGGCTAGGATCCGATTACATGGTATCCAGTACCAAACCATCCAAACTAGAGGTGGTCAAGCAGGCTGCCCCGCCTGGGTGGTCCGGTGAGCTAAACGGGTCATGTCGTGTGGGCCTGTGGGCTTGCCTGCCAACCCAAACACAGCACGCCGAGCTCACGGGTCGTGTTGTGCCGGCCTGGGCACGATTACCCTGATGGGCTAAGGTTGGCTCATGTAGCCCATCTCGGTCTGAAAAATTTAAAATAATGCAAAATTTCTTGAAAAATGTATAGAATTTAAAAATACAAACTATTTTTTAAAAAAATAGTTCTATACCTATAAAAAGAGACAAATATATTAAAAATATAATAATGAGCTTTATTAATCTTTACATGGTTGTCTTGTTAAAAAATTTGCTAAGTAAAAACTCAATATGAGAAAACTTTGGCAAAAAAGAGTACAATCTATAGCTCTACATACATCTATGTTCTAAGTGTCGTTGTCTAGTTAAATATTTTCGAACACGTCCGCCATCTCTGGATTTTCTATAGAGTGTTGATCTTGTACCTCAGCTTATTCTCAATCTTTCATAGTTAGAAGTATCTTCACCATTTCACTCGTGAGACTTATTCTTCTCTCCTCCAATATTCTTCTAAAAAAAGACTGAAAGAAGACTCGGAAGAAACTGTAGAGACAGGAACAGTTAACTCCTCACGTGCTAACATGGATAACACTAGATATGTTACCTTATGGTCATGCCACCATTGCAAAATTTTGAAGCACTTTTCCTTGTAATCTATGGTATCATTGTCCAGATAGGTGGATAGTTCCCTAATGCTTGGGTGGGCGCTGTGTCTTACTTTAGAACTTAACGTTGTAGAACTTGAACCCTAGACCTGGAGGAAGAACATGCACCCCATATTTTGTCCCACATAGTTGTATTCTTACCTGTGGTGGGTGGTATTGGATGTCGTTGCAAACGAACACCTTGAAACTTATGTTTGTATTTTTTATAAACATCAAAAAATTTAGTCCGAATATCTGAAAAATAGTTAGAATAGTATGTGCCTGTAGCATCACTCAGAAGTTTGAGAACATGAGCAAATCCTCGAAGTGTAGCTCTGAGATCTAAAATAAATACAAATGTATATAGGAATACGATTTCTTTATAATATTTCAAGTATTTAGTTTTCACAGCAACGATAGCCTCGCGCAACACTATTTTATTTTCATAATCCTTCAAGTGATTAGCAATTTCAAGAATATTATGCATAATTAAAGAAGATGTTGGATAATACACAACAGTGGAATCATAAAAAAGTTCTAAAAATGATAGTAACTTCTAAGCAACAAACCAATGTTGCTCAGTCAATAATGTATTATCATCATGGCTGGGATAGTGCGTGTGAATAAAAACAGAAAATATGCTCTTACATGGTAAAATGTTCTTAAGCATCAAGTAAGTAGATTTTCATCTTATTGACATATCCAAAGCAAATTTTCTTGGGCGTACATTCATTGCAAAGCAAAAGTTTTTATATACTGTTATTCGTTGGTTAGAATGATTTAAGAAAGATATCGCATCGCGGAAAACTTTAATATACGTTTCCAACCTCTTTAAACCACATTTAACTATAAGATTAATGACATAAAAAGCGCATCCCTGGTGTAGCAAGGATTCAGCGTATGCACTAAATAACGGAGTGAGAATATCCATTGTACTAGAGTTTGCGGCGGCATTGTCTAAAGTTATTGAAAAAAATTATTTGTAAGACCAAAATCTTCCAGGACTTTGATAATATAGTCCACAATATTCTGATCCGTGTATACTACATCAATTAGTTCGAACCCTGTAATTCTTTTTTTCCATTTTTGATTGTCGTTAACATAATGAGCAACTACATTAAGATAATCCTATCTAGCCCAACCACTCCATATGTCCGAGGTCAAAGACACCAAAATATACATGCACTAAAGAGTTCTTTTAATTTAGCATGACATTCATTATAGTATTTAACTAGATCTCTGGTTGTTGTTTGTCTAGAAATAGAAGACAACCTATGATTATATTGAGACCTAATGTAATTTTCAAATGATTTAGACTCACCAAAGTTTAAAGGTAGATCATGTGAAGCAATTAAATGATAAAAAGGTTGGCGAGCTACTTTAGGACTATAATCCCAGCTACGTACCGTACCGTTGGGGTTTTACTACAACCGTGTTTGCCTCATGGTCAATCCTTATCTTACTTTACATCTTGCAACATGTCTAATCAAGTGTTATGTTTCACCTGAAGGCTTTATAGACAATTCATATTTACAAATTTTACAATCACTGTATCTTACATGAACTTCTTTTTCGTCTGGCTTGTATTTCTTATCGATATCTTCCCAGACTCCCGATGTACTCGACCTGGTTGTCTTTGCTCTGGTGCTTGCAGATGCAGAGATACTCGTAGAGCCTGATGATGGTATTGCTTGCACTTTCGGTTGAGTTGAGGCTGCAACATTCTCGAAGGATGCAAGGTCCTCTAGTGAAATTCCGAAATCAACAATAGCAAAATTGTCGTAGTTTTCCATCGCGAAAACTGCAAATCGAAACTCACACTATTATTTATTTCACCATAGTATAACAAATAAGAACAATAAAAATCTACAAAAACTAGTATTATACCTCTTTTTATGACTGCGGCTGGATTTCCAAATTTCGAATATTTAACAAAATATTTCAAAATTTACCAAAGTATCACAAAAGGGATGTAGATTTTCACAACAGAATTCAGAGAAGGGAGTGAAGATTGGGTGGTGGCTGAATGAGGGGTGTATGCTGCCTATTTATAGAAAAAAAAATGAGATTTGTTGATTTCTTTTGTATTTTTAAAGCTCCCAACGGCTAAAAAAAATTCAAAAATCCAACCGCTATCATGCCTAAATGGGTCTAATGATGCCTAACAAGCCGTTCTGTGTCGTGCTTTACCATGTCTAACGGGCCTAACAGTGTTAAATGGTCTAATCGTGCTAACGGGCCTAACCATGTCGTGTCGTGCCATGCCTAACGGGCTAAACGAGTTGTGCCTTTCCCGGGCCGAGCCAAGCCGAGCACGGTACTATACATGCCGGGCCGCTCGGCCGAGGTCACGACCCACGCATCGCACGAGCGCGTCAGGTCATGACGTGCCTAGGTCGGGTCAACAGTATGGTGCCTCGGGCTGGGCCGGTAGGCAGGACCCATTTGACCACCTCTAATCCAAACCAAACACAATCTAGTGGGATTTGTTTTTACTGTAATTGGATTACACCCTAAAAACAGTCAACCAAACACTATCATAGTGCAATGCAAACATTAGTAACTTACTCGCGAAGAATTTGAGAAAAAACAACACTACCTACGTACCTAGTTTCTTTCCTTTCTTTCGTTCTTTCAGGGAAATACTAGCGACATAACACTCGCTCGTCGACAATCCACGGGTAATAAATCCGAAACGGAGGAAGAAGAAGAAGAATATAAAGCAGCGTTCAATCAGACAACGCTAGTGTTCCAGTCGTAGCTAGCTAGCGCCTATCAACCAACCCCTTGTCTTCAGGTAGAAGAATCCACGAATTCGTAGAATCTAGTGGTCATCTGCTACATACACACAAGCAAACAGTATCTCATCATAGAATATTTACAAATACAAGCCAGATATAATGTAGTTTATACTAATACCTTTCTTCTAAGCAAGAAATACATTGAATTTGGAACACCTCAAAATATCAAACATACTCTGTCTCGCATGTAGCTGGAGTTTCGCTGGAACAAGCCATGCATTTACCACCTAAATCTTCCACACAAAGAAATCTCCCCCCCAAAAAATCTCTTTCTTCCAGGGGTAAAACTGGAAGAGATTTTTTTGCAGAGAACGAGAAGCATGTGAATTCTCCTCCTAAAATTTAAATAATGAGCCTGCTGCCACGTGTCACAGGCCACGTCACCTCCCCTCTCCTCCCCTCCCCACCCCCGAGTATTTATAGACCCCTCGCCCCAGCGCTTCCTCCTCCCATCGTCTCCCTCTCCCTCGAGGGCACCACCATTAGTCAGTAGAGTTGTGTTAATTACCGTCGCTAACTTAATTACCCTCGCGCCAAGCACTCTCTAGCCTCTAATCATATCTATCCCTGCACGTATCGCTACTTCTGCCTCTCTTTTCCGTATCGAACAAGGTACGTCGTATTCTTGATTAGTGTAGAGCGTTTAATGCTCGTGGCTTGTGATTAGCAATATATTTATTAAACCATCATCGCTAATGCGGCCTTACCGCTCTCGCATTGCGGTTTAGGTGATTAATTAGTTAGTTATCGGAGATGACGGTGACGCCGCGGATCACGGTGGGCGACGGGAGGCTGGCGGTGCGCGGCCGGACGGTGCTGGCCGGCGTGCCGGACAACGTGGCGGCGGCGCACGCGTCCGGGGCGGGGCTCGTCGACGGGGCCTTCGTCGGTGCCGCCGCCGGCGAGGCCAAGAGCCTCCACGTCTTCACCTTCGGCACGCTCCGGTGAGTATCACGTACACCCCTGTTGATGGTATGAAGATGAGCCGACCCGGTTGATCGATTATGTCGGTTTGGGTCTCTTTTTTTTTTTGTTCTTGGAGGAAACAGAGGAAAATTTTGTAGTTATTTTCTGGGTTACGCAATTCGATGAATTTTGTGGGGTTTTCTGGGAGAGAAACCAAACCACGTTTCAAGATTTCAGAAACTTGTGAGGTTTCCTTGTTTTGAACATGATTTTCCCCCCATTTGATCTTCTGATTTCTGCTAGTTTTGATGCGCTGCTTTCCTTCTTTTTCTTTCGAATTCGATCAAATCCGAAACGGCCCACACAAAATTGCGCCGAAATTCTCGCTTGACGACCTCTGTTGATTCGTCGATGGTGGCGGTGCAGGGATTGCCGGTTCATGTGCCTGTTCCGGTTCAAGCTGTGGTGGATGACGCAGCGGATGGGCACCTCCGGCCGCGACGTCCCGCTCGAGACCCAGTTCATGGTCATCGAGGTCCCCGCCGATGAGGGCGGCGAGCCGGTGTACGTGGTGATGCTGCCGCTGCTGGAGGGGCAGTTCCGCACGGTGCTGCAGGGCAACGAGCGGGACGAGCTCGAAATTTGCATCGAGAGCGGTAAGCAAACTTCATTTATAGTATTATTAATATATATATATATATATATACCTGCTTGGCCGTACGTTTCTCCAAACATGTCAGGTCCAGTTATTGCTGTAAAATACTGTATAGTATAGTGTGAAACTGTAAAACATTTGTATAGTGTGAAAAGGAAGTAATATCATGCTCTACATGCGACGAAGTCCCACATTTTTTAAAGAGAAATGCGCATTAATTTCTCGTGGTATTAGTGAATTTTCTATCTTTGGTGTGTCAACTGTCAAGTGCATGTGAAGATCAAAGTTGCATGGGATTGAAGACGATGGATGAGCGCCGAAGATTAACCAAAACCAACCACGTTGGTGGCTGTTGTTTTGTGTGTGTGGGCAGGGGACAAGGCTGTGCAGACGGACCAGGGCATGCACATGGTCTACATCCACGCCGGCGCCAACCCTTTCGACACCATCAACCAGGCCGTCAAGTATGTCCTTGTCTTTCTCCGAACGCCTGTTTGGAACGCTGAAATTTCTCTGGATTCTTAGTGGGAATTGAATCGTTGCTATAAATTTCCATAGGAATTCATGTATTCCAAACAAACATGGCCTAATTTTATGCAGTCTTTTAAGATTGTTGATCCATGTCCTCTGCCATTAATCGATTGGTCCAATCGCCAGATCCTCCAACTTTAGTCTAAACAGCACAAGTATGCATTTTTGGATGCTCAATCAGATGGCTGTTTGGACTTCACGGCACAGGATACCCATCCTATTCCAGTTGGTTGCTAATGGCATCCGGTATTATGATTTTGTGACTGTACGATGTGGGTAAATTAACACGAGAAATGGTTAAAACGCAGGGCCGTGGAGAAGCACATGCAGACATTCCACCACAGGGAGAAGAAAAAGGTGGGTTTTTTCTTCGTCGTCGTCGTCTTGGCTTTCAGTTGAACGGTTTGTTCGTGTGATGTTAATTTGTTCAATGTTGGTGTGGTGGCATGCAGCTGCCGTCGTTCCTGGACTGGTTCGGGTGGTGCACATGGGACGCCTTCTACACCGACGTCACAGCCGACGGCGTCAAGCAGGGCCTCCGGAGCCTCGCGGAGGGCGGCGCGCCGCCGCGCTTCCTCATCATCGACGACGGCTGGCAGCAGATCGGCAGCGACAACAAGGACGACCCCAACGTCGCCGTCCAGGAGGGCGCGCAGTTCGCCAGCAGGCTCACCGGGATCAAGGAGAACACCAAGTTCCAGAGCAACAAGAATGACGGCGACGAGACGCCGGGCCTGAAGAAGCTGGTGGACCAGACCAAGAAGGAGCACGGCGTGAAGAGCGTGTACGTGTGGCACGCGATGGCGGGCTACTGGGGCGGCGTGAAGCCGTTGGCGGCGGGGATGGAGCACTACGAGCCGGCGCTGGCGTACCCGGTGCAGTCGCCGGGGGTGTCAGGCAACCAGCCGGACATCGTCATGGACTCGCTCTCCGTGCTCGGTCTCGGCCTCGTGCACCCGCGCCGGGTGTACGAGTTCTACGGCGAGCTGCACTCGTACCTCGCCTCCTGCGGTGTCGACGGCGTCAAGGTCGACGTGCAGAACATCATCGAGACCCTCGGCGCCGGCCACGGCGGCCGCGTCGCCCTCACGCGCGCCTACCACCGCGCGCTCGAGGCCTCCGTGGCCCGGAGCTTCCCCGACAACGGATGCATCTCCTGCATGTGCCACAACACTGACACGCTTTACAGCTCCAGGCAGACCGCCGTCGTGCGCGCCTCCGACGACTTCTACCCGCACGACCCGGCGTCCCACACCATCCACATCTCATCCATCGCGTACAACACACTCTTCCTCGGCGAGTTCATGCAGCCCGACTGGGACATGTTCCATGTAAGCATAATTCCTTCTCACTTCTTGCTAATTTCTTCATGTCATGTGCTGTTTCGATCGAGGTTTTGATCGGTGGATTTTACGATGTGCAGAGCTTGCACCCGGCGGCGGAATATCACGCCGCGGCGAGAGCGATCGGCGGCTGCCCGATATACGTCAGCGACAAGCCGGGGAACCACAACTTCGAGCTGCTCAAGAAGCTCGTCCTCCCCGACGGCTCCGTGCTCCGCGCGCAGCTCCCCGGCCGGCCCACGCGCGACTGCCTCTTCTCCGACCCGGCGCGCGACGGCGCAAGGTGAAGCAGCGCTCTGATTCTCGTGATCACCACATGATTAATATTGATCGAAATGTTTAAAAGATTTTCTTTGAGCTCTGTAATTAATTGTTTTGTCGATCTGATTGTTTTGCAGCTTGCTCAAGATATGGAACGTGAACAGGTGCGCCGGCGTGGTGGGGGTGTTCAACTGCCAGGGCGCGGGGTGGTGCCGCGTCGCCAAGAAGACGCGCGTCCACGACGCGGCCCCCGGGACACTCACCGGCTCGGTGCGCGCCGACGACGTCGACGCCATCGCCCAGGTCGCCGCCTGCAACTGGGACGGCGAGGCCGTGGTGTACGCGCACCGGGCGAGGGAGCTAGTGCGGCTGCCCCGGGGCGCCACGCTTCCGGTGACGCTGAAGACGCTCGAGTACGAGCTGTTCCACATCTGCCCCGTCCGGGACGTCGCGCCGGACGTGGCGTTTGCACCGATAGGCTTGCTCGACATGTTCAACGCCGGTGGCGCCGTCGAGGAATGCACCGTAAACCATGCGCCCGACGACGACAAGGCCGGTGCGGCCCTAGCGCTCAGAGTGCGCGGCTGCGGCCGGTTCGGTGCCTACTGCTCGAGGAGGCCGGTGAAATGCCTCCGCAACTCGGAGGACGTGGAGTTCAGCTACGACGCCGACACGGGGCTCATCGCCGTCGACGTGCCCATGCCGGAGCAGGAGCTGTACCGGTGGACACTGGAGATCCGGGTCTAGGCTGCAGCGTGGCGCGCCTGTCTTCACGGCTGAAGCAGTCTCAGCCGTAAGATCATTGCCATCGGTGGTGTGTAGGAGAGATTGTGATGTGCCCTATGCCTTGTAGGATTTAGAGAGTATGCTTTGCCAGTATCGCGTATGCAATAATAATATGATCACTGCTGTAGTGCTATGACCTGTATAAGTATTGGAGTCTGGAGATATAATGGATAATAAAGGATGGTGCTCCTTGTAATCGGTGAGAATAGTGACTGGTACAAGCTCATGGTTGACCACTGCCTTGTTCCAGTGCAGTACTACTGTTCTTTTGGCAACTGCGAAGGCTTTGCATTTCCATTGACAACACAGTGGTAGCGTACTAAAACTAGTAATCGAGAATCAGCAGCAAGGTCAGGAGAAAGGAGCAGCCAACAACATCCAGGGATGCAAATTGCAAAGCATAGTGTATAGGAGCAGAACAACATCCTGGGATGCAAATTGCGAAGTATAGTGTATGATTGGAACCGGAGGTATTCAGAAGCATAGAACTGTGGAAAAGCCTAGTTGCAGGCTGGATCTGTCCTTGGACTCTTGGAGACGGCCCTTCCATGTTTCTTCACCATTCCATGCTGCAGTGTACATCAGAGCATAGGGCGGTGCAATTGGAGCGGATACGAACAGATATTGCTCAACATGTATCCTATTCTGTATTTTTTTTTTCTCGAAGTCAGATACAGATAGTGTTGGATACTCATTTCTCCATCCCGTATTCGCTTCGCAAGCCTTCGGTCGGTTAGTCGGACGAAAACTATCCACTTCTTTTGCACCTATACACAGGACATTGAATAGTAGGAGTGCAAATAGAGTAAACATAGAGAGACTAATCGCTGAGATGTACAAAGAAAAACACTTAGTATCCCATATCTACTCAAAAGTAGCAACCTACATATCTATTATCAAGTTCCTAATTGAAGTCGCAACAGACTTTCCTCGTACTACCTGATATACGAATACATACGGACGGATATTGCTCACACCGTATCTTATTCCATATATTTTTTTCCTCGGAGTCGGAATTGGGCACAAATTGTGCCGGATATCTATTTACCCCTTCTGTATTCGTTCCACAGGCCTTCGGTCGGTCGGGAACTATCTGCTCCGTTTGCACCCCTACAAGAGCATACCAGTGAGGACACATGGAGAAACACGGTCTCATCGGAGAAACACGGTCTCATTGGTGCCCAAGACGAAAGCTTTCTGAGCTAGCCACAACAAGCATGGAGACATGGCAACTTGTGACATGTTGATATGTAGCAAATTCTGACGTGCTACAGCCTACAACACCCTTCTGCCTCCAGTCCAGCGACTATCACAGAGATGTCATCTAGCTCGCTGGCATGTCATGAATAACTAGGAATCAGGTGTAAATCATAAAGAGTGATTCGTCTCCAGCCAGCGATTGCCACGAGAAAAATTAGTGCTCAAGATGAAACATTTCAGTGTCATAAGAAATGGGCAATTTCGCATTCAAGCACGCTATCATGTTATTATTATTATTTTATCGGCTCGTATAAAATGTGTGCACCTCAAAACCAAAACAGGTTTTCGTCTATTAACTGTGCAGCCCAAAGCTACGGACAACAATGAAAATTGCACAACAGACAATTTATCAGGAATGAAATACTTCCAATTCTGACTCGCTAAACGCTTATGGTCTTTCCAATTCTATTGACTCTAAAGTTTCCACAGCTCCTCATCAGAAAAAAAAAATTGAAGAAAAAAGGGGACGGATGGAAGATTCTAGCAACAGGAGTAAGTTTCTTGTAATCAAAGGATAGCAGTCGTCAAAGGTACTCTAGATTGACGCTACAAAAATATGGTTCCATAAAATTGCACCTGATAACACTGGGTTTGTAGCACAATCAGTGCACAGATCTATCACACATCGTCCTTGGGTAACTTCCGCTCCCCCATGGGTTATCTATTTGTGATGCAGGTACACAAATGAGAATATGAAGAAGGCACCCATCTGCAACGAAGGAAATTATGTTAAGAGCTAACACACGAAGCTGCTCCCCCAACTTACATGAAAACTTGCAAGACTACAGCTAAGGAAACAAAGACTCGGAAAATTCTACACTGGAAGCAGCTTCAATGATGAAACCTGTCTAAAATGAAAAGCTGCAAATAATGCAAAAAAAAATCCTATATCTATTGAAGTATATTCAAGTAGATCTTACTGTTGAAAATGAGGCAGTATAGTATGGATATGCTGAAGTAATGAATCTCTCGTACTCATTATGCCTGTAAGGGCGCACTGGAATCTGCAGCAGACATAAACAATTTGGCAAATGCAATTTCATGAAAATCTGACAATAAATGATGGTCCAATGGATATAGTTTGCTTAAAATAATGGAACAATTGTAGAAAAGAAAGCATTTCGTGGAACCAACCTGCTTTGAAAGAGAGAGACCGGTGTATCCAAGCCTTTGGTACTCAACTTTGAACTGGAAAACTCCATAAACATCCGGAACTTTGAAGGATGTTGAATATACACCCTACATTAGCAGGACATGATATTTTAGCCACTGCAATCTCAACCAACCATAATACATCACAGATTCATAATGGTGCATACCTTCTTGTCAGTTGACAGGGTTTTCAAAACATAGGGGCTCATCATGTAAAACTGAACTTGAACATCATCAGCAACATATGGCTTCCAGCTTGTTCCAGACCATTCATAGATCTCAACCGAATATTCCTTGATAGACATTTATGTTAGCACGTTTAACTTTTCACTGCTCGATACGCATGAAGGGAAAAGAGTTACCAAGTCATCATTGATGCGATACATGCCAGGTTCATTTGTCTCCCCAACCTTGTGGTGCTTGACACTCACTGCCTGTGAGGTTGAACAAAACAAAGGTTATGGCATCCTTTTTTTTTAATTTTATTTTTTAAATCGCACATCTTCAGATCAATACAAAGTGGGGAATCTTGCGAAATAAAGGCAACATTTAACCTTTAGATGGCCTCTCTCATGGAAGATCCATTTGCTCGTCTCTGTCACAAATTGTTCATTTCCAGCCTTCTCATGCCTGTACATACAAACTAGAATGAGCATATAATAAAAACTAATTTTCATATATAAAGAATATGACAAACTTTAAGATGAAAAAGCTACAGTGTGCTTTCAAATTTGTCTATTCCGTGATATGTAGTACTAAATTTTGCATATATTCATCAATCAGCCGTCTGAAATACGGTATAAGCTTATTCACAACATGCTACAGACTACACCAGTAAATTGGTCATTTGTTCTCATTGGTTTAGCGTGCTCCAAGATCCTTCAACATGTTAGCTAATACCCTCTTCTTTACCCCTTTCTCAAGCAGCCGTGCATTACACTTTATTAGTCAACAAAAGTTCTTCCGCAGGGTCATAAAATTCTGACTCAAAGCTGTATAATCTCACTACATATGGATCAATCTAGCCATATCCTATGAAATTGTAACTATTGTTGGGCATGAAATATTCAATGTTTGATGCAGAAGACATGTGTTGGTTAATCCAAGTTGTAAGCTGCTTAATAAAGGAATCAGAACAAGCACAACAGTTCCCTCATATCTTCTGTTGCCTGGTCAAAAAGTATCCAGAAGAAAAAAATACTTCAACTAATGTCAAGAATTTGGCATTAGGATAACAATGTAATTTCTTAGCAAAAGTAACAATATGACCAATCTTTTCTCTATAATCAGAAGATAATATAAAGTTTGCCTGCGCAAGGATTTAGTGCATTTATTTATCAAGAATAGCAACTAGACTATGTCACTATCTTAATTTTTTGAGGTGAAACCTACACAATTTTAATGAAGCATGAGTGCATGACATCTCCAAAAATTTCAAAAGTAACTAAGCTCACCTTGTCTTTCTACCAGCCTTCTGGACACCAGATTTTAGGAACCTGATTAAATGAAAATGCGTGAGCAATTTTGTAAAACCAGAGGAATAATTTTATGTATGTGGTAGCATACCGATTGCTAAACAGATCGAGTGATCCAGATATCAACACACGAGCATTATTTCTTGCCTGAAGAAGACAGATAAAACTTGTTAGAGAGATTCTTTGGCAAAGTAGGCACTCCGCACTCATGATCCCATAAAACTGCTGATACAAGGATGCTTGCAGACCTATCGTATATCAGTTAAAGAGAAAATTCACAATATGCTACTCATTGTGAGGCTGATACGTGGGCCAGTGAGACATTACTGGCATATTGTGAATATCCGAAGTTATTCGGTGGCATATAGCAAATTGCCCCTTAAAATACTAAAAAATTAACAATAGAATGAATAAGTAGCAAAAAAACTCTTTTCATTCCTTTCACCTCTTTTAAGAAACAAATATCCAAAACGCTTAGCATCAAGCCACCAACACCAGGCTAATACTCTCATTTTTTTTTCTAGGCCATGAACGAAAGGGTTGTATGCTTCTGTGGAATTTTACAGACTAACCATTTTTACTGAAAAGGCATCACATGTCCATAATTATGGTTTAGTGCCATTTAAATGTAGACAAATTTTAATGAACAATATTATGTGCAGGATCCAAAAGTACACCAAGTCAGAGCAATATATTGCATAGACCAAGCACGTAGACAAGTAAAAAACCAAGGTAATTACCTGCATAACAGAAACCAGTGATATAGCCGACCCTGTGAGAGATGGAGGTGATGCCAACTTAGTCTTTGGGTTTACTGAATAAGCTGATGGAGAGGCTGATAGAACTTTCACAACCTACAAATGTGCAAAGATGGAGGAGAAATGGAAGGTTATAGAAAAACTTTGAAAAATCTATGTTTATGGTAATAAAATAGAGTTACGCAAAATCTTTTGGTTGACCAGCAAAAATCAGCATGTAGATTTTAGATGACTTACCAAGCTGTTTGAAGGATTAACCGCATGTCCAATTCCTCGGAACAATACAGGAGCCTAGCAAATGGATATAATTATTAAAAGAAGAAAACAAATCACAGGCAAGCACTGTAAAAAAATGTAAAAGGAAATGAGAAAATTAAAACATCCAGCAATCTATAAATCTTATCCTCATCAACACCCAATGCTAAGAAATGTTATTAGCGCCCAGGATACTCCAAATTTAAGGAACTGCAGATATAAAATAGCTTCCAATAGGGACAAGGCAATAATCCAGTCTAGTAACTAGGGTCTAGGGCTGAATATAGATTTTCCATGGGACAGCAGAGTGAAGACATATTAAGCAGCTATTAAATTTAACAGGCATACTTAAACTAACAATGTATGGGCACAATGGACAACAAGGCTGCGTCAAGATTGTTACTGCTGTGATAAAAAACAGAAAATAAAAGGCCAAAGTTTGCTATATACAAATAGTAAAAACATGAATACCATGAATAAACCACCCTGTACAAAATAAGTAGTTCACAATTCTCATAAACAATAGGAATGCAGACCAAGATTTGGTCTCAACTTAGGTCTAATTATGGATTATTCCAATGAACATGTAAAACCTAAAAGGGGCTGAACTCTTGAAGGAACTGGGTAATTTTTTAGTATTGGTATTGACCTCAATCTTTTTGGACCCCAATATCACATCTGACTGGATGACATCATAGCCAGCAATCAAGGTGTGATCACCTTCAGCCTCCGTGACAGCATAATTAATGTGATCAATAACCATCGCCTCTGGATCCTGGAACCATTCAAACACAAGCAGTTGAGATCAAAGAAAATGGAAGCAAAGATAGAAAAGGGTGAATAAACAGTGGCAAGAACCACCAGAAATAACTTGCCTCATCGAAATCAACCCCACACTCTGTTGCGATGCCTCGAATAAGATCAGAAGCTGAAGAATCTGCTGCCAAGATCATATCATGCCCTGCATCAATAAATTCCAGAATCGCATTTTGGTCCACTGATCCACCGAAACCTGCCGTCAAACAAAGACTAACGTTAAAAACCAACAAGGTTGAATACCACACTTCTTAGAAATCCTTGAATAGTTACTATGTCGAATGAGATGAAAAAGCTCGAGTGTTAAACCGTAACAAGCTAACCTAACGCGAACTAGTAACAATTGATACCCTTAATATCCCATTTTTCCCACCAGAGCTAAACGACCATGCATAAATTTTAACTGAACCTTATTCTGTAAATACAAAATTCTACATCCGAAATCCCAAAAGATGAAATTTCCCACAACAGATCACAGAATTCCACTACGAAACTACTCCAAGAGCACAGATCGGATCACACGAACGACCAACTCTGCACCCACAGCTCCGATCTTTCCACCGAATCTAGCACCAAAATCGCCCCACTACCACAGATCAGATCAGGACCCATCCAAGAACTACACCACCACACGCAACTGAGTCGACGTAAGGAGGGAGATCTCGGAGGAAGGGAGAGAGGGAAGGAGGAGTCGATTAATTACGCGGGGTAGAGGGGGCGAAGAGGACGAGGCCGTCGTAGAGGTACTGGCCGTAGCGGTGGAGCGAGAGCTTGGGGTCGTCAGCGAGGCGGAAGTCCAGATCGAACCCGCGGGCCTGGAGCGAGCCGAAGAAGGCCGAGTGCGACGACCGCACGGCCAGGTCGTCCACGAGCACCAGCAGGCGCCGCCCCAGGGGGCCCTCGCCCGCAGCGCCGTCACCCGCAGCGTGGGAGCCTAGCGCGAGGAAGAGGAGGAGGGCAGTGAGGTGGCGCGCCGCCGCCATTTGCAGTGGCGAGATGCGCAGATCTCGCGGCGGGCGGGGAGTGGGGGTGGGGATTGTTGTTTGGGGGGGTTTGGAAGAGTGGCGCAGCGACGGAGACGAATCCTGCGGCATTGCTGTCACGGGTGAACATTTCCGTGGCATAATTGGCATTGCAGCATCCGATGGATCAAATATAACGGGCAAAACACTATAGCAACTACTGTTCACAAAACTGTTCATGAATGCTGTAGCATTGTCCTGTTCGCAACCGTAGCAGTTGATCTGATCTGTTCTTCGCGGATTGAGCGGCTCAGATTTGTTGAAAGTTATGACACTGTTCACCCGTGATATTCCCGTAGAAATAGCAGACGATGCATCGATCCTTGGAGTAGGGAAAACTGTGTTGAGGGTTGTCAGAAAGTTGGGCCATATGAGAATTTGCAGCTTCTTTTTTTAGGGAAAAGATCCATGATTTATGAATAAGGCTTTCTCGTATGTGCATGACCTCAATGCATTTCCTCTACTATTGGATTGTGTTGAGATTCATGCCTCTCTCACTCCACCACAGCACTACTTCATCTATTTTGCATAAAACCCCTCCATTTCTCTTCCTTCTTCCTTCTTCTCCCCTCTCTCTCTTCCTTCCTTTCTGTTCCCTCCTAGCTCCCATCTGTTCCTTCTGGGCTCTAGCGCCGCGGCGGTGATGAGGTTTGGCGCAGTTCTCGATGAGGTTTAGTGAGGTTCCCAACGAGCATCAACGAGGTTTTGTGAGGTTTCCGGCGAGCGAGCATCGGTAGGGTTTTGCGAGGTTTCTGGCGAGCAGCGGCGGCACGGCTTCTGGCGATGGCGGTGGCGGTGACACAACTTCGGGCAGTAGAGGTAGCTCGGTGGGTGAGGGTGTCGTCGGCTCCAAGAGAAAGGATGGAGAGGGAGAGGAAAGAGCAGGAGAGGGAGAGGGAAGGAAGAAAAAGGAAGGGTTCTTTTGCAAAATGCGAGCACAAATCTCAAGGCCATCCAAGGGCACCACATGAACATGGAGTTCCATGTACATGTGTTTTGACATTTCCGATTATTTATATTAGATTGAAGCACGATACATAGTGCTAGAAATTACAAAGAGGTCCAACAAAGAAATAAAATTGCAATGCATTCTAACTGGGTGTTGGGACCTAAATATGCAAATATGGATCTTCTATGTATAAGGCACTAGTCCAGAATCACTTTAGTGCACACAGTGTCAACATACATGAATATCGTTCCACACAAGGCGAATATAAGAATAAACGACTAATTTAAATACGAAATAAAGATTGTGACCTTATGGTCGAGTCTATACTTATTAAGCCACGCAGGGCTGAGCATTAAGTAAAGAAACAACAGTGGAATGAAAGCAACTCCAGTGGAAACACATCGACTTGCCACAGGCAACCGACTGGGATCAAGACCTAACGATCAACTTCCTCAAAAGCAGACAAGCTCCTTCAATTCAGCTGAATGATTATTGCAGCAAAAATGAGTACTCTGAGTACTCAATAAATTATACCACAGAATACAATTATAGATGATGGCTTATTTAAAAGGAAATTGTTTCTATGGTTATTTTGCAACAGAATAAGTCCAGTTTACTCACTCTAACTAACAGAAAAGTCCGGTTTACCTCCTGAACTACAAAACTGGTTATTTAACCCCCTAAACTTTCAAAATTTGGTCAAAAACCCCCTCGACCCGATTTGAATGGGTGGTTTTGCTAACGTGACCGATTTTGTCCAAGTTAGCATGTATGTGGCATCCAAATCAGTACGTGTCATCCAACTTACCTTCTCTCTCTTCCTTATCTTCTCCCAGCGGGCCTCCTGCTTCTTCTTCAATGCTTCCAGACCTGCGCATACCATTGCAGCGACGTGATGAGCATCCCCGTCAAAACGGTCCTCTAGGGACTCGAGAACGCCGGACCGGAGACAGCCGACGGGGCCACCGGTCATGGCCAACGATCAAAGGCGGCGATCAACGGCGAGAGCAGCATAACGCAGAGATGCAACAACAAGGCAAGAAACTATGAATTGACCCAGCACTTCATTTGAATAAATTTGCACCAAAAATGTTACATGTAACTCGTGAATCTTTCACATGCATTCCTAATGAAGATTCAAAATCCCATTTATCACAACAACAAAGGGTGCAGAACCATCCCATGTTTCCAACCAATGTCACAAGAAAATTAACAAAAACAAGGAACAAACCATCCTCATCGAAGCCAAGAATCCAAGCTAATAACAAAAATTCAAAGACGTGATCATAGTCTTTGGTGCCTCGTCGGTGAGAATCTCCGAGAGGCGCCAGGCGGGGCCAAGAGGAGGGGTGGCACTGGTCGGGCGAGGCGCGCGACCGGCCGAGCCCGTGGCATTGCGCGGCAGTGCGAGGAAGTGACGCCCGGGGGGGAGGAGCCGGAGGCGGCGCAGGTGGCGGCGGGCGTGGCGTAGGAGCCCGGAGGAGAGGGCGGCGACTGCCTTCAGGGTTCTTGAACCGGCCAAGCCTGACCGGGAGCACGACGCTACCTGCGGCCTCGTTTGGTGCCTCCTGTTCCTGCTTCTGCTCCTCGATTTTTGGCTTGACGGATGCAGCGACGAGGGCACCATTGCCGAGCGGAGGGGAGAGGCGCTAGGGTTGAGTCGGGCGCCAACCGAGCCAGGAGGAGGTGGAGGAGCGGTGCCATGGGAAGTGTGGCCGGAGCAGCTTTACCGAAGAAGAAATGGAGATGGGGGGAAGAAGTGGTCGGAGGGGAGATAGAATAGGGAATGGGATAAAGGAAAGGGAGAGGAAGAAGAAAGAAGACCAGGAGCGCCACGTCCACTACTCAGTGTTACATGTCAGCAAAACCACCCCAAATATGTCCACGTCAGCAAAACCACCCATTCAAACCGGGCCGAGGGGTTTTTTGACCGGATTTTGTAACTTTAGGGGGTTAAATAACTGGTTTTGTAGTTCAGGGGGGATAAACTAGACTTTTCTGATAGTTGGAGGGAGTAAATTGGACTTATTTAAAAGAAAATAGTTTCTATGGTTATTTTACAAAAGCAACACTTACATTTGAATACAAATAATAGATCGAAAGTGTAATTTAAAACAAATAGATAATAATAATTTAACAAATATTTCACAAAACTCACATAGCCTAATCAATTTATTTCACACGATCATATGAGTTAATTCACACAGCTGTCCCTCCCAATTGTTATATAAAAATCTACCCATCGTGTGAATTCCCCGAGCATGTTCATGACCGCGAACGGTGCTATTTGAATAGATTGATTAACACTATGCAAAGATTGTACACTTTACCCACACGATATAACCAGTGTAGGTAGTACCAATCTAACCTATTGCCTAAGTAGTCAATGTCGAGACTCCGTAACTTACTAAGTTAGGCATGTCCCATACGAGACATGTAGTCGTACAATTGTGACTTTGTTCAATAACGCACAAAATTAAGTCCTTAATCGATTATGTCAAGACTGATAATTTCTACTAAGTTACCAAGATTCACATTTCCCAATCACATGGTTCCACCATATCATAATTTTTCCACCTGTCTCGGTGTAAATCATTTTCCACCATGTTGATTAAGTGCAATACATGCCATCAATGAGGGATAACATACAACACACAGTCTTTTCACAAATAAGTTCCATAATCACTTAGTTAAGTTTAGATTTGTAGTTCAAAATGATATCAATGACCTGTTGCATGACTAAGCATACTAATCGTGTCTAACCTACCCACGTTGGTGCTATGACAATACCAACTAGTAGTTATCCAAGCTAGGGCGACAAATAATCATGGTAATACAATAAGCAAGGTGGACATAATCAAGTAGGTGTATAGTTAATCCCAAAGTATTAAAGAATTTAATAACTGAAATAACATGCAATAGTTTGAATCAAAGTTATTTTGGAAAAATGGGTACAACATGGTCAAAGGCACAACTTGCCTTGAAACAGGTTTTGGTACTGGTCTTGAGCTTGATCAACTTCTCCTTCTTCGAAAGCTCCCGAAGTCTCAATGTCTACTCACAAACGAAAGTAAAAACACAAAGAAATACAAAACAGAGCAAGAAATGAACTCCAAAATTAAATAAAAATTATAGGAAGGTAGAGCTTGAATTTAGAGACTTGAATGAGCTCAATCAGAGTTCGTATGAGAAAGAACAGGCTTTTAGAAGTTGGTCGACTAAGAAAATCAAAGAAAAAGAAAATTGAGAGAGAAAACTAATAGGTGGGACCCACTCGGAAAAGAATTCTAGAAATTAAAGAAATTCCCAAAAATTGGAATAGAGGTTGATAGGTGGGACCCATGATCTATAGACTAGGTCCATGGATTTGGTCTACGGGTCTACGGCTCACGGGTTCACAGCAGTGTGCACTGACAGTTGGGGTCTACATGTCATAGGTTAGGTCTACAGTAGACTAGGTACACCTAGGTTTAGATCTAGGGTTTAGGTGCGGTGGCAGCTGAGGTGGTGGCGGGTTGCACACGTGACAGACACGAAGGCGATGACAAGACGACACGTGGGACGGGTGGCTGACGTGGCAGTGATTGAGACGTAAGGCTGACGCGACACGGCTGGAACTGACACGGCGGCCAGGTGGCGGGCACGGCGATGACGGCGTCGACGTGGACAACGGGGATGGTGGCAGCGCTTGGGTCCCGAAGGTCACCGACGGTAGGGGCTACGGCGGTGGACATGAAGAGGCGCACCGGGTAGAGGAGACGACAACGAGTCCATTGGTGGACACACGATGACTGAAGGTGGACAGAGACGACCGACTGGGAGGACGAAGCAGCGATGCAGATCAGGTTCACAGCGTGACGGCCATATGGGCCAAACCGGCCAAATCAGCCCATATACAAGTATATCAGAACACCACTCAATGCTACTCAAGGGCTCATGCCACACTAGCAGTATCATCCATATCATCATCAACACCATCACAGAGTAAAGGGAAGGGAACGGGGTAGAGAATAAAGAGTAGTAGTTTACCTCAGTGCGACGCAGCAACGGCGGCAAACACCACCACCAGCACAGCCGACATCCATCTCCCCACTATGCATAAATCAACCAAACATCAGAACACTACTCAATTGCACACGACTAGTTCAAGCAAATCAACCAAAATTAACTTATTACACAGGAACAAAATCTATCAAGATACTATCAACTGTGATGTAGGACAATAAGTATATCAGAATGTATAAATTGCATGCTCAAAACAATACAAGTATATCAAAACACCACTTAATGATACTCAAGGGCTCATGCCACACTAGCAGTATCATCCATATCATCACCAACACCATCACAGAGCAAAGGAAGGGAACGGGATAGAGAATAAAGAAGAGTAGTTTACCTCAGTGCGACGTGGCAGGTGGCAAACACCACCACCAGCATAGCTGACATCCATCTCCCCACTATGCTTAAATCAACCAAACATCAGAACACCACTCAATACTCAAGCATAAAAATCAAATCGTAGGAGAGGCAACCGGAGGGAGAGCCCCATGCGCAAACCTCAGCCAAAGCAAGCAACCACCAGGAGAGGAGCAGAGAGGGAAAGGTGGTGGCGCGGGAGGGGGAGTAGAGAGGGGAGGTCGGTGGCGCGGGAGCAGAGGGGAGCGGCGTACCTTGATTCGGCAGCATAGATGGCGGGCGAGCTTGATTCGGCGGGGGGATGGTGAGGCAAGCTCGATTCGGCGGTTGCGAGGTCAAATCGGCGGCGGGGGAGGCGTGATGCGGGAGCCCAAAGTCCCGAACCCTAGCGCGCGATGGGAGGGGAACGGGTGAGAGTAAGGGCGTTGGGGAGTGATGAGTTAGGGCACAAACCCTAGCGCGTGGGCTGTTATTAATAAAGGGATATCACAGACGGTTCTAAAGTAGAATTGTCATCACAGACAGTTCGTGTTAAGAACTGTCTGTGAAATTGTTTCAATATAAAATAATTTTTTTATTGGCATGGGGTGTGGCGTTTTTGGTGTTCCTAGTGCACTTAACAAGTCGCGAGTATAATACTTCGCAATAATAAGAAAATTCTAGGGTAATAAGCAGTGAAATTGAAGATGACAGGGATATATTTGTTTTTCATCGGTCAGTAATTAATGTTGTCATGTGATTGTTTTTAATTTTACAGCAAGTAGTTTAACACATGTGCAAAGAACTTGGCATACTCATGCCTAATCCTACATTCGTCGCTACAGAAGACGACGTAGTCGTCCCACCCTTCCGTCACGCCGCAGCTAGTGCTCATGCACCAGTGGTCGTCTTCCGACAGCGCCCACACCCAGCCAAGCGGCCCGGCCATCTTCCACGCCACCTCCTGGATCGCGTCTGCAGCGAGCCTCCGGCACCGCCTGCACTCCCGGTTGGTCCTTTTGGCCGTCTTGCACCACCGTCGGCCAGCTCACCCTTGACCTGGCTGATGTAGTGCTTTCCAACATCGTGTGCCTCGCTGGCCGTGTAGAAGAGGAGACCAAGCATGTAGGCCGCGGCCTTGTGGCTGGCATCTGCCGCCTGCTCGGGGCACATGAGGCCGCGCTGCATGTCCTGGTGCACGAAGACAAACAGGAGGCCGACGATGAAGCAGGCCTCTGGATTACCGACGCCGGCCAGGTGGTTGATGACGGCGAGGTAGCGCTCGTTGTCTAGCCACTTCATCGCCTCCTCCTGCTCCAACGCCACGTGCCTCCCCACGGTGCCCTCCTTGGACGCCTTATACATAGCCTTGCAACTCTAATTAATATACGTACATACACAATTCAAGACGTTAGAATAAATAGTAGTATGTATTTTTGTAGGTATAAATATGTATGTACGTATATGGCTCATAGGTTGTAGAGGTCAGCCATGGGGGTGAGGAGAGCTCACGGCCACGTGGCCGACAATATTGACGACAACATCATGAGGAAGATCAGCGACGGCAATCGCCGACCTCCTTGCCTTGGTCCTCGCCGTCATGCTTCGTACGTGATCGTTGCGTATACGTATGATCAATGCTGTGATCGTATATAGAGCGATGGGATCGAGAGGTTATATGTATAGAGTGATTGATGTCCGGATGATCATGGCGGATCGATTATCCTTTTTTTATAAAGCAAGGAAGAAGAGACGCGTCGGGGAGCCGAAGCGGCATTGATGCGAGCGAAGAGACGCATTGGTGATGATGACGAACGAAGAAACTCATGGGGGAGCTGGAGCGATATTATCACAAACGGTTATAGTTAAAAACCGTCTGTAAAGCCTACACAGACGGTTCATGTTTAGAACCATCTGCGAAATATACAATTATCACAGACGGTTCGTGTTAAGAACCGTCTGTAATACTTCACAAACGGTTCTAAATATGAACCGTCTGTGATATTACCTCTTCACAGATGGTTTTTAGCGCAACCAGTAACACAGACGGTCTTTAAACCAAAACTATCTGTAATTGCATGTAATACAGACGGTTTTGGTCAACCGTCTGTGATGAGGCGTCCAATATTGGCCCTTTTGTAGTAGTGGTTGCCTTGTGTGATGTATGTCAGAAGGTAAAAGCAAAACATCATATACCAGTAGGATTGTTGCAACCACTGAAGATTCCCGAGTGGAAATAGGAGAAGATCAGAATGGATTTCATTACTGGTTTACCTAGGACCAAGTCGGGTTATGATTCGATTTGGGTAATAGTTGATCGTTTGATGAAATTTGCCCATTTCTTTCTAGTCAAAACCACTTACTCAGGAGATCGCCTCGCAGAGTTATATCTCTACTACTTAAAAGAAGGAGTTGGTGGCGGTCGTCCGTCCTTCATATGATCTGAGCCGTTGGATCGATCTTCCAAGGTGCGACATGAGCCGCGGGAACTTACTCAGGAGATCGCCTCGCAGAGTTATATCTCTACTACTTAAAAGAAGGAGTTGGTGGTGGTCGTCTGTCCTTCATATGATCTGAGCCGTTGGATCGATCTTCCAAGGTGCGACGTGAGCCGCAGGATCTTCTCGCGTCGTCGCACTCATGTACGAGCAAAATTGGCGAAACCGCCGCCTGAACCATCCACGCCGCTCTCCCTCGCCCCTCTCCCCCTCACTTCTGCGGTTACCACTCCCGAGTCCCGTCTCTCTCGCCTCGCTGCCTCTCCTTTCGTCCATCTCGCCGCCTCCGCCACCAGCCACGGCGCCCTCCCTCCCTCCCCTTGCCGCGCCACGCTATATTCTAGGGCGCATGCGTGCGTCTTCCCCCCACCCCCACTCACCAGTCCATCGGCGAGCGAGCGGTTCATTGGGATGTTCTCGTTGCCGTCGCCCTCATCGTCCCCGATGAATCCCTCGTTCGTCGCCAGGGACGAGTTCCACGAGGACGACTTCCTCTTTTCGGCCTCCCCCGCCGCTTCCTCGGACGTGCTGCTCGACGGGTCCAGGAGCCCGAGCCGGGTGCCGCAGGGCCACCTCAGCCTCCTCGCTGCGCTGCACGAGGGGGACAAGAGGCTCCCTGTCCGCCCTCCCTCTCCCTCGGCCTTCCTCCAGTTGGGGACGCGGAATTTGGTGAGATCGAGGTGGGTCTGGCCGAGATCGAGGCGGATCTGGCTTCCGTTGTTTGGCCATGCTTCTGTCACCACCGGCTTGCCGTCGACGTCTCCAGTGAGTCGAGCCACAACCTCGTGCTCTCTGGTATTCTCCCTCTTGCCGTGCCCAACAATCTCCATCGGACACGCCGCCTCAGTCCCATCGCCGACTGCGTCACCCCTGTGCTCCCATGTCATACTCCATCCTCTCAGTACGACGCCTTTCTATATGCTCCCTAGATGCTCGATGAAATGCTTCATTGATCGCATTCGTTTGTTATTTCTTGATAGCTCGACAAGAGAACATGGCTGTGATGCACAAGTGGAGATGAGGTATGCGTGGCTGCAGTGACGGCGATTGCACGGCTATGACAGAAAAGGCAGCGGCAAAACTTCACTTCTATCCATTCAGAGGTACAAGAAGGCTATATATATTAATTTGGGGATATTTTTCTCTTGCGGACATCTAATTTCGGGATGCTTGTACACGTTTACTATGGTGCTTGCAATTGTGAATATGTTATGACCTAAGAACCACTAAACAACAATTGTTTGGAATGCTAGCGAGTTTATGATTTGGTTCATATATGATCTGGTATGACTTCAATGCTTTTATGTGTGGTTCCTTATGCAGGGTTCAGTTAGCAAACATGAAAAAAGCACCAAGTCAGGTATCTCTTGTAACTAGCATATGCTTTGACTTCAAGAGAATTTTGACGAATAACTTATTGCTGTTACATACTTATTCTGTTGGTATTTAATTGATGATTTCCAAATTAAAACTATTGCAGTCATGCCCAACAGAAGAGAGGGGTGCCCCCAGTTCAACATCATCAACAGGGAAAGGAGGTTGAAACTTGTAACTGCCAGTAAGTCCATGTTGTTCTATTTGTTGTTGTGTGTGACTTAATTGCATGTTGTTGTTGGCTGTGCATGGAAGATTGGGCTTATGCTTCTGCAGTTCTGCTACTTTCTTATACCTTGATAGCATTTTACACTAGATCCCATGGTACATTCATGATTGATTTTTCTTCTTGTGAAGCAATGAGGGACTGCAGTGCTATTGGCTTAACGTAGTTTTGGTCCAAACTCATTCTCCGCTGTTGCTGCAATTCTTCAGGTAATTATGAAAGGCTACTGTTATTCTGGATACTAATATTGCTTACTATGAATTTCACAGTACTGAAAAATTAATTGATGTTCCTTTTGTCACAAACTATTGAAGGTACTTTATATTTTTCAAACTTTTGAGTATTGTGTCTTTGACACAGAGTGAATTATCTTTGAATTAATCAAAACACTCATGTGAAATCTTTCAGCCTTCCATCACATTTAATCAAAACTGAAGAGTGCTCTCTTCCTCTGCCGGCATATCTTGTGTTTGTGTTCATCGCCGAGGCTCACCACTTTAGAAATTATAGCTCTTTGTTATATGACCTTACATATACACATTAAATTACATCATAAAGATTTGGTCGCTTTAAAAAATTACAAATCTCCATGCACTATTGTCTTAACTTGAATTGTGAGTGCTCATATTCGTGCTAATTACAAGGTTGTGGTCATTTTAGTGGTTCATTATGGAATTTAGATTACATCCAGCTACCTAGCTAACTGCTGACCCCAATGAAATTTTCTGGTGGTACGTGTCTGACTTTGAGTGACGCGGTATCTGATAACTGGTATATTTGTTCTGGTTTTGATTACAGGAAATTTTTTCATCAGGACTGATGGATGATCCTACTGTTGGATGGTCTAAAGAAAGGTATATTACATTGAAAATAAATATGTTGTTAAAGTATTAACACCTATATAAATTGGGGAAAAGAGATCAGGCTAGCTGTATGTTGGGTAATGAAAATGATTAATTGACTGTTTTTTGTTTCAGATACGATGAGATAGAAGGCAAAATGATTCCTTTAAATCTTCGGGTTACAATGTTAAGAAAGGTATTATACTACCATATTAATAGACATGATTTTGACACCCTTTTGTAAGCAGTGAATTCAAGCTTGGAGTTATTTTTTACAAGGCTTATTGTTTGTCCTCAATTTAATTTGAAACATTCTATGGAAACCATATTGTCAGATGGACCTCTGTAGTTTTTGACTTTATTATCTACATACACTTTAGTTCCTTTTAAGATTGAAACATCAAATATATTTTGTACTGGTGCATATTATTCCATTGATGAAAATGCTACTATTGTTACTTTCCTTTGTTTCCCATTTATTTGGCGACTTCTAATTTAGATTTTTTAGGTTTGTGATTACTCCTGATTTGTCTCTTGTCCATGCTCTATATTGAAAAAATGCTGGGAGTTTATTCACAACACACTCATCTACGATATGCTCTAGGTATATGATTTGATTTTTGTGATGTTACCGTTTCCTGCAAGGCTGCAATAAGAATGTAAGAAGCACATGTAGCTCATATACTTTTTAGTATTCTATGTGGTTAGGCATTGTTGTTTTGGGGTTAAATGACTAGATACTCTAACCCAACAATGTTAGTTGGACAGTGGAACTCAATCCATGGAACCCTTAATTACTCAACTGATTGTGGTTATAAAAATGACATGACGATCAAAATATGTTAACTTACTATTTCATTGGCATTGTTTTCAGATGTTCAGTTCTTGCCAATGGCTGGTCTTTTGTGAAATAATATGAAGGCGCGAGTGGATAAAAGCATTTGTAGCTGGTGGAATGGTCCATGTCTATTTGGCATTCTGGATTTTGCTTAGTTTATCAAGTACATCTAAATGGAGAAAGTAAATCCATTTGTTTGGTGCCATATGGTGCATACCAAACCTTGGCTATATATTTTTTCCGTAAGCCATTATTTAAAAAAATGTAGGGTCTTTGTGCTCATGTAGTCATATTGCATTTTTTTACTTGAATAACTATCTTGAATAATGTTGATTAACAAGGCATACATATATGCAGGATGCCAATCATTGGTAAATATAAAGACATGGGCACTGTGGTAATGGGAAAAATAGAGTCTAGGACTATCACAGAGGGTGATAATTTTTTGGTTATGCTAAACAAGGTATCATTTTTCGGTTGATTTGTTACAATGGAAAGCAACTCTTAAATGTTCTTGGTAGTAGGGGAACCTGATCTTAGTGTACTTGTTGTTTTACTAATAGGCCAATGTGAAAGTCATTAGTGTATCTTGTGACGAAGACAAAGTGAGAAGTCTTTTTGGTGAGAATGTCCGTGTCAAATTGTCGAATTGAAGAAGACATTATCTTTGGTTTTGTTCGATTAAATGTGCCTTCGCATTTACGTAGTTTGATAAGCGTACTGGTTGTCACATTCGGACTCTTGATTAGATATTATTAGGTAAAGGAAAATTGCATTAGAGGGTCATCTACAATACAATAATTATTTGTTATTGTTTTTATCTCAAGTCTGAACCACGCTTCATGTGTTTGCTTGATGGCGCCTTTTGTCCGAGATCTTTGAGTAGGTTATCATGGTGGAAATAAATCTCCCACTGAAGCATGAGATTTAGCCCTTAGGTGCTTTATAATGCTGAAATAAATTTAGTTGTTTATATCCCTCCTTTTTATCCTTTGACAGCTATTATAACATTATTATAATGATGCTATATAAGTTGTTTTTGTATGCTAATATATTTTTTGAGGAAAATGTATGCCAATATATTCAAGTATATATGGGATTATGTTTCATGATATGTATCACTCTCTTTTGGTACTTCGTTGCAACGCACGGGAACCTGACTAGTATATCAAGAATTGTCAGTTTGCACGGTGTGCCTAAGAAGATAGTGTCAGATCGAGGATCACAGTTCACCTCTCGTTTTTGGTAAAGCTTGCATGAAGCTTTGGGGACTCATTTCAATTTCAGTACTGTTTATCACCCTCAAACAGATGGGCAGATGGAAAGAGTAACTCAAATATTGGAGGATATGTTGAGAGTTTATGCTCTAGCTAATACTATTAGTTGGGATAAGAGTTTTCCATATGCAGAGTTCTCATACAACAACAGTTACCAGACCAGTCTGCAGATGTTGCCATTTGAAGCTTTGTATAGTTGTGCATGCAGAACCCCTCTGAATTGGTCAGAAACAACTAAATGTTTGGTATTCAGACCAGATATCATTCATAAAGTAGAAGATCAAGTGTCTATGATCAGAGAAAGATTGAAGATTGCTTAGTCTAGGCAAAAGAGCTATGCTGATAATCATCATCGTGACCTCAACTTTGAACCAGAAGATTTTGTTTATCTTCGAGTTACTCCGCTTAGAGGTGTCATAAGGTTTCATGCCAAAGGGAAGCTGTAATACCCCATTTTATTAAATGAATATTTAATGAATTAGAAAATGATTAATAATATGAATTTATAGGGAAAATAAGGGAAATAGATATGGGTCTTCGACCCATACCCAAGAGGTGGGCCGGCCACCAACAAAAGAAGAAGGGAGAGGGGAAAACCCTAGGGTGGTTAGTGTAGCACGACATGCTACAGTAGCACCGCCATTGCTACAGTGCCTCCGTGAACAGTAGCCACCCCTCCTCTTCATTCCCCCTTGCGCCACCATCTCCTCCCCCAGTCGAACTCACCTCGATGCCATCTCCGGTGCTGCCCACCCTGCAATTGGCCGGTTGTAAGGAAGAGGAAGAAGAAGGGAGGTCTTCGCGAGGGATTCAACGAGGTCCAGCGTAGGATTTGTGGGTAAACCCCTGTTCCCCATTAGTTTTTGTAGATCGTTCTTGTGTGATTTGTCACCGATAGTCAGATTATTCTCCTGTTGATCTAGATCGGTGTTCTGTAGTTCGGTTAATTCATCAGATTGAGTTAGTTCCATGTGGATTCAGCATTTAGGATCTCCTAGAGTTATGTCGGGAATTGCGTTGGATTTCTGGAAAGTATTAATTCACAATTTTTGGTTGGATAATGAATTAGTTATGATTTTTGCAAGTCAGTATGCCTGTTCGGTCTCTAGATTCGGGCAGCGAGTATAGTTCTATGAATTCGGGTCAGTAGATGGACGATTTTGGTCTATTGATCTGCATGAATGTTGTAGATAATTTTATGATGGTTCTATGGAGTTCAAGTTCAGGTTATTTGTACAAGTAGAACGAAAGATATGAATTTTTGAAGTTGCTGTTGTAGTTCTGTCCTGTGGTGGGGGACAATAGGGAAGATTTCTTTGTTAGCAACCTTTGCTGCTCAATGGGAAAAATTATAATAAATTTATTGAGGAAGCTAGTTCTCGATATTTTCTAGATTAATCTTAGAATAGTGGGTTTGGATGTACCAATTAAAAGATATGAAATTCCTAAATCGGTAGTAGCGAAGATGACAGAACCGTCTTCGGAGTTAAAAACAAAGACTTAGATGGAATAATTTGATCTTTTGGTCACCTAAGGAGTTGTAGATATGCATGTGTAGATTCCAAGTAATTTGGTTTCATGACTTTTGGAGTTTTGACTCAAAAGTTCTGGTTTTTTCTTTGATGGCTATCTGTTTGGACAGATTGGTATTTGGAGTGTATCGGTAAAGTTTCGGGTTGCGAATAGGAGCAATTGATTTCATTTTGTTTTGTTGCTATGGTGAGTACTTTTGAATGGTATTCTTAGTATACCTTATGGTTGTCAGGTGGTGGTGAGAACCAGGGTTAGAGTCTTCCCGTTGTTGTCATCCATCTCTTGACTAAGTTGAGTATTGCAACCTGTTAGAAAAAAAATATATGAAATAAGTTATTGTGTTTCTCTTGGAAAGGTTGATGATGGGATAGTAAGGTATGTTGGTTCATGCCAGGAGTGCATTTTATGATTGACGAGGATCTAATAATCCTCATTTTATTATTTATCTATAAATTCTTATTATGGGAAAATATAATGTCATACGGCTACTAGGTATACCCCTTATAGTCTTAAGGGAGAAGCCAACCAGGTGGTCGTAAGTCCTTCTACGACCACCCCTATAGTCATAAGTCCTTCTATGATTACCTCATGATCATAAGTTATTCTACGATCACATCTGGTCATAAGTTCTTCTACGATCACCTCTGGTCATAAGTTCTTCTACGACCAGTATCCAGTCATAAGGTTTTCTACGACTACCCCCATAGTCGTAAGTCCTTCTACGACTACCTTATAATCGTAAGTTCTTCTATGACCAGCCCTGCTACGACCACCCCGTAATCAATTGGGCCCACTTGTCTGTAGGCTCTATTGATTACGGAATCTAAGTAGTTAATATACGCTGTTATTCTCTGGAGTAACTGCATGTAACGCGCCATTATCACTGACAAGTAACCGCCAGACGACGTGGAGGGGTTACGAATCTGGTGATTACTACCATTATTACGTCTGTTATATGGAATAATGAGGCGCCCCTTGACCTGGAGGAATGACTACCTCTCCATGCACTATTTAAAGGGCTCAGTCAGAGATGATGAGAGAGAGAGAGAGAGGCCGATTGAGACACACAATCGGGCATACGTAATCAGCAGGAGTACAAGCCTTAGTGTTTCCACTGATTGTAACCAGTATACTCAATACAATACACACAGGAGTAGGGTTGTTATTCTCTTCGGAGAAGGCCTGAACCTGTATAAAAATCCTCGTGTAGTTCTGTCTATGTGATCAATTGTGGAGACCCCCCGAATCAAATAATCTTTACGTAAGATCGGTTCTAAAACAGCGACAGTTGGCGCCGACCGTGGGGATCTTCTGGTAATTCCTTGTCAACAATTTTTCTTTTCTCTTTGAAGCTTCCATGACAGGAGAGTGGAACAAGGAGAATTGGTTCGACTTGGCCAATTACGCAGATATCGACATAGATGCCGGTTTCGATTACGAGCCGAGTATCAAATCATCCGATAGTATTGCCGTCTTTAGAGATCTTCTATTAGATCCCAGAGATCATACCATCGATGGAGTTGAGGAGGGACCCTTATTACCCACACAATACGTCCAGCTGAGGGATCAGTTTCCTCAAAGGGCAAGGGTCAATCCGACCACAAGAAGGATTGCGTCAAGGCAGGTTCACAACATGGCGAGAGTTCTCCCTCCGAATGTTCGAGTCCACCTAAGGCAGTCCGACTTGGCGAGATCATTTCTGGAGGCCATCATTCTAGAGCTTCATCAACATCTGGTGGTCCTCTCTCTTTGGTTAACCCCGTAGAGGAGGGGATCAAACACGCTTTTCCTACAAGTTTGACCATCCCATCGTAGGGTACACCTGCGGACGGAGACGGTTATGACCCGGAGTTCCCCTTCCTAGAGGGGTTTACTCTAAGTCGCCAGATGGTGTTTCTCGACTACTCCTCAAGGGAGGAGGCCTCGAGTGCAAGTGGAGATCCTCAATGGGAGGTCTTCGTCCTTCCCTTTAATAATGATCATTCTCCTAGAGGCAGGGCTGACGATGCTCGCCGACGAGCACACACTATGTCCCCTCGTGGTAATGGAAAGAGCATCGTCGGTGATGAACAAGGTCAACACCCTAATGAGCTTGCGGGAAATCCTCGACATACTCGCACTCCACTGAAACAAACTCAAGGATCTGATGTGGGTGATCCTGAGACAACTCGACGAAGGAAAGTAGCGGTCTAGAAAAATCTTCCTGGACGCACTCAGTACCAGTTGGAAGAAGCCTAGGAACTCCAGCATATCAACGACTTGCTCGAGAACCCAACTCAAGAGCTCGCTCGAGCGACAGGCTACGACCTCTTCACTGAAGAGATCGCACGAAGGATTCGGAGCACGATGGAAAGACTCGAGCATCCTTGCCGACATCATTTCGGAAGTCGTAGCAGTACGACCCTATCAGCTTCGAGTCGTTCGACCAACTCACTGTATGGAGATCGACGCGACCGCAAATCACATTGCTGTCCTGACTGGAGAAAGGCTCCTCGAACGTCTGACGATCAACAAGCTCCTAGGAAAGGTGATCGCTCACCACTTCGACACAGAAATCTACATCAGCAGGTGAGATACGAGGAGTATTTCCCTCGTAATACTATAGGTCAAGTCCACCTGTGACTGGGTATCATCGAGTACGATCACCTGGTGACATCAACCCTTCTTTCCTGCAAAGAAGGCATCAAGAAATTATTACCGGATGCCGGGCGTTCTCGCCTGACCTCCAAGCAGTTCGCTGGCCGCCACGATTTCGACCAGTGAACATGGAGAAGTTCGATGGATCTTAATATCCCATTGAATTCCTTTCGATCTACACAATAGCTGTTCGAGCAGCAGGAGAAGGAGAGCATGTCATGGTGAATTACCTTCCAACTGTGCTCGAAGGGTCTGCTTGATCATAGCTACTAAACCAACCACTCAAGTCGATCTACTCATGGCAACACCTTTGTGACCTTCTGCTGGCGAACTTCCAGGGCACCTACAACCTCCCTAGAAAGGAGGACGACCTGCGCTGGATGAGACAGAACGACCACGAAACCCTGCGTCAATTCATCATCAGGCGTTTTAGTCAGGTTTGTAATTCAATTTCGGAGGTTTCTGACTCATATGTTATCAGAGCCTTCAAGCAAGGAGTCCGTAGTAGAAGGATAATGGAAGACATCGCTTTGAACCCTCCTGCCACTGTCATCGAACTCTTTGAGATGGTCGATCGGTATGCGACTGCCGCTGAAGCAGTCAAGTGGAATAACACTATCGATCGGGAGGACAACGTACCTCAAGAGACAGGCGAAAGTGGTAAGAAGAAGGGCAAAAAGGCCAAGAAATCCAAGAACAAGGCCAAGGGTCAAAAGTCTCAAGCCAACAATTCCAAGGAGGTCTTGGCCGTAAGCGACAAGGAGCCACACAATTCCAAACAAAACTCCAACCGAGGCAAAGGTAAGCACCCCGATCAGAAGAACGAAAAGCCTAGGTGGTTTCCTTTCCATAAAAGGAAGGACACGATCTTCGCAACTGTCAGGTTTTCCAATGGAAACTCGAGAACTATTACTCCGGCAAAGGGCCGCTTCCTACTCTTGAACAGGTAGGACAAACGAGTGGTCAAAAGGAGTCGAACGATGATGAGGTGATGACGTTTCAAGATCCGCAACATACCATCGACCACATCTATGGGGGATCATCGGCATACGAGTCAAAGCGACAGCTTAAGGCTGTCGAACGTGAGGTAAACTCTTTTGACTCTCCTCTTGTCAATAAGATGTCGAAGTGGTCGGAAATCACCATTTCTTTCGAGAAGGGTGACTGCCAGATCCCTTCAACTCAACCAGGTTGATTTCTGATCGTGGTCGAACCCACCATCAACAACTGTCGAGTAAATCGAGTGTTAGTTGATGGTGGTAGCTCGTTAAACATTCTGTTTACGAGTGTCCTGGACGAGATGCAGGTTCCCAGGACTAAGGTAAGACCGGTACGATACTCTTTTCATGGAATCGTATTGGGGTCTTTGGCCAAACCTATTGGTCAAGTTTTTCTTCCTTTAACGTTTGGTTCACCAAGTAATTTCAGGACAGAGAAGATTTTCTTTTATGTGGTCGATTTCAATACGGCATATAACACCATACTTAGACGACCAACTTTTGCAAAATTCTTAATAGGTACTCATTATGGGCATCAATGTCTTAAGATGCCAGGTCCCAAAGGAGTGATCACAATTCATTGTGACAAGAAGATGGCACATACCTGCGACCGTCGATCCCTCGAGATGGTTAGTCAGATACCAGCTTGAGAAGAAAGTCAGCCTTCGACTAGCAAGTCGAAGCCTAAAGTTGCACCAAAGCCGAACGACTAAGTCAAGGAGGTTCCTCTGGACGCGGAGGAGCTCTCGAAGACTGTTCGCATCGAGAATACTTCCGACCCCAAATAGGAAGATGCCCTCATCACTTTCCTCCGAGCAAATGCAGATGTCTTCATGTGGCACGCATCCGATATGCCCGGAGTCCCCAGGGAAGTGATCGAGCACATGCTAGCTTTACGGCCTGACAAAGTACCCTAAAACAAAAGTTACAGAGATTTTCCCTTGATTGACGAGATGCTATTAAGTCAGAATTGGACAAGCTACTTAAAACAGGTTTTATAAGAGAAGTTGACCACCCAGAGTAGTTGGACAACCCTGTAATGGTTAGGAAGCCAAACAGCAAATGACGTATGTGCGTAGACTTCACTGACCTTAATAAATCTTGTCCAAAAGATGATTTACCTTTACCTAGTATCGATCTGTTGGTTGATTCTACTGCTGGTTGTGAAGTGTTAAGTTTTCTAGATGCATATTCTGGCTATCACCAGATCAATATGTGTCTAGAAGATGAAGAAAAGACCACGTTTATTACACCATTTGGTATATTTTTGCTACGTCAAAATACCATTTGGTCTAAAAAATGCTGGCGCTTCTTTTCAACGCTTGATGCAAGCGACTTTTTCACCTCAACTAGGCCAAAATTTGGAAGCCTATGTTGACGATCTAGTCATAAAAAGCATCAAACGACTTAATCACATCACTGACTTGTAAGAAACATTCGACAACCTCAGAAAGCACCGCTTGAAACTCAATCCTGAGAAGTGTGTGTTCAGAGTCTCTTCAGGAAAATTGCTTTTATTCCTAGTCTCTGCACAAGGAATCGAAGCAAATCCTGAAAAGATAAAGGCCATCATGCAAATGCGCCCTTCGACCACGAGGAAGGAAGTCCAGAAACTCACAGGATGCATAGCGACTTTAAGTCATTTCATCGCACGTCTAGGAGAAAAAGGACTACCTTTCTTCAAACTTCTAAGGAAGCACAAGGGTTTCGAGTGGTCGAAAGAGGCAAACGCTGCCTTTGAGGATGTCAAGAGGTATCTTACGAGTGATCATGTTTTGGTTTCTCCGAAACCAGGAGAGACGCTCTTAATTTATCTAGCTGCCACACCACAGGCAGTGAGTGCAGTACTGGTCGTAGAACGTGAAAATGTACAATGACCGATTTACTACGTAAGTGAAGTTTTACACGAGCCTAAGGAGCGTTACCCTTAGGTTCAAAAACTTCTATATGCCCTCCTCATGTCGCCCAATTATTGTGTAGAGGAAATAGATTAAGGGCGCATTCTGAATAGTGGGATGATCACTAATAGAACTTCTTTTGAGGTAGTACACTAGTACATGAGTGTATGTGCTAAGAATTCTGAGCTGTTTATTCTTGAAAGTTTGAGGTGATATGATTGCGTGAGATCTATTTTGAGATGCATTGGGTGTCATCTGTCAAATTAATTTCGTCGGTAGAAGGTGTTGTCTAGAGTGTTTTCGATGGGATCAATAGAGCCTCTCTACAAAGGTGCGGATGATGTATTTTGGTTTGAGCATAGTTTTGAGGATACCAATTTAAGATATATGAGCTAGTGTGGAATGCGATGAATTTGAATTAGTTTGAGAGAAATTTTATTCCTAAACGAGAAACTGAGAAAATGATGTTTCCTCGAGTAGTGAAATATTTTCGTGATTCTCGTTTGATCCATTTGTTTTGACGGATGACTTTCGCAAATTGAGCTTGGCTTTATGTTGGAATGTGCGGTCCTTATCAGTTCAGAAAGAATAAAGGAAGTATTTGATTTGGGTATTTGAGTGGTTTCTTTTTTTTTTGGCTTATGTGGTGTTTATTTGTAAACTTGCTACATGGAAAGCGGAAGGGATTTTATGATGAATCTTCACTTTTGAATTTGACCCTTTTGGTGTGAAGTTGCCATTTCGTGGTTGTGATGAGAATCTGTTACTTTCAATAGGGTTCTGTTATAAAAGGGATTGTTTAAAACAAGTTCTGTTGTGTGTTCCTTGTTAAAGGACATGCTCCATGTTAAGAGGAAGAGATCGATTGAGGAATGGGACAAGAGTTCCGTGTGTTATGTGTATGTTCTGTGCTTTGGTACCAAATGGAAAGTTGACCCAAGGTACTTTGGTTTGTTTTCGACAGTTGCGGGAATTAGGAAGTTAGCGTATCACTAGGAACGTCTTGGGTCTATACGTAGAGTATGCAACGTCTTGTACGTTCCAATGCTGAGTGAGTAGTTGAGAGATTCGGAGTTTGAGGATTTGGTAGAGTCGTTGACCAATGAACAAGACCTTACCTTCGAGTTCCGTCTGGTGCGTGTACTGGAGGATTCAGATTAGGATGTTGAGGCATAAGACTTTGAAGTATGTCAAAGTTTTGTGGTCGCATCAAACCGAGCAGCAAGCGACTTGGGAGTTCGAGTCGTGCATGCGTGAAAAATACCTGGAGTTGTTCACAACGAATATGTGTTAATTGTTGTTGATTTCAGATTTTGGTTGTTCTTCGAGTAGAATGACGAGAGTAGAATTCGGGGTCGAATTCTTTTAAGAGGGGTAGAATGTAATATCCTATTTTATTAAATGAATATTTAATGAATTAGAAAATGATTAATAATATGAATTTATAGGTAAAATGAGGGAAATAGATGAAATTCCTAAGTCGGTAGTACCAAAGATGACAGAACTATCTTCGGAGTTAAAAACATAGACTTAGATGGAATAATTTGATCTTTTGGTCACCTAAGGAGTTGTAGATATGCGTGTGTAGATTCTAGGGAATTTGGTTTCATGACTTTTGGAGTTTTGACTCAAAAGTTATGGCTTTTTCTTTGATTGTTGTCTGTTTGGACAGACTGGTATTTGGAGTGTATCGGTAAAGTTTCGGGTTGCGAATAGGAGCGATTGATTTCGTTTTGTTTCATTGCTATGCTGAGTACTTTTGAATGGTATTCTTAGTATACCTTATGATTGCCAGGTGGTGGTGAGAACCGGGGTTAGAGTCTTCTCGTCATCGTCATCCGTCTTGCGGTTGAGGCAAGTGCAACTAGTCGGTAGAAATATTGAAGTGAATGCTCATGAATACTTGTATTATGATTATGTTCTTTACTCATGAATGTCGCTGCTAGTTGTTACATTCGTATGTTGAATAATTGAATTGACTCATATGCATCATGTTGTTATCCTTAAGACTTGGCCACGTGGTGGCCAAGTATTGACGTGGTGGCACTGTCATGTTTTAGATGGGCTTAAGATCCCCATACTCATGGAGTGTGGACTTATGGTCCCTGTGATAGAAGGCACAGGCATGGGTATGCATCGACGAATGCATACTCTACTGTAACACCCCAGCTCCACATGAGCCTAGAATATTACAAGAATTAAACCAACCAGAACATTCTATAAATTTTTCGACAGAACTTCCTTTGTATGAACAACAAAATCGAGGTATTAACAGATGACCATGACATTTATTATTATTTCTATAATCCAAATCTTTCAAGCATAAGAAATAATCTAACGATTGTAAACAATTAACATCATTCTCATGACTATGAATAATCCAACAACCAACATCATAAAACATCCATAGATAGTCTCCACACAGTTATTTATTCCGAGGTGAAACTAAATAGCAATTGCATAAATGTGGTGAGGTAGTGCGTGCTTTCCAATGCCTACTCCCTCCCATGCATGACGTTCTTGCCAGAAGTACCTATAACAAAACAAAGCAAGGGTGAGCCATACGACTCAGCAAGTATCAACAAGGTTGCAACATTCACATAGACATAACATCTAAAAACAACTTTATTCAACACCGTTAAGACATTTCAAATATTTACATGATGATAATGCTATGCACACTTTGATCTTTATCTCGCCGCATTTTACCGTGTCTGCGGGTATTCATCCGTCAATGATTACCCATGCACGTGCCCTCCGCACGAGGACCAAGAGCCTATACATCACATGTATAGGACCTTTGCCCGTCATCACAATGACGGGACCTCAGATATCCATTGCCCACATTCCATGAATGCGGGGACCTCAAGCCTGTCATTACAATGACAGGGACCTCAACAAAAAAACTCTTGGTCACCACGTGACCAAGCCTCGGTATGCTCCAACATGCATAAATACTACAACATCATATTTTCAATATCATAACTCAATATGTAGTCGTGGTATGTAAACAATAGCATCATGAAGGAACCTTAAACATAACTCTCAAGCATCAACACAACTAGAATCATCTCCACAACACATTCACATGGCATTGATGAACAATACACCAACCAATCATGACATGCAACCAATTCTACACATAGACCGAATACTTGCCTCAACCGCGAGAGCGGCGGGCGCGAAGTGGGTGCTGCCCTTGGGATCTCGCTGCCACCTGGATAAGAAGATAACCCCAAACTAAGAATAGCATACTGGACCAAAATCATACATCACATTACAATCGAAATCGCTAATCTTCTTATCACGTCTAGCTTTTCTAATTTCTAGCGAACGGTCACTGCGGACAGCAGACTTCAAAAATCCATAACTTTCTGCTCAGGAGTCAAAATAGGATGATCTTGGACAATCTGAAAAGGTAATTGAAATGTCTAAATAAACTTAGTTGGGGAGACCCTCTGATTCGGCCATCTACCAGACCTACCAATCTAATTAATCAGAGCAAACATTTCACGTCGGGTTTCTGGACAGCGACAAAGAAACTATCATAACTTTCTCCACGGTCGTCCGAATTCAGTGATCTTTAGCTTCCCTGAAAGCTAAGAGGATTAGCCTCATTTTTCGTTATGGTGAGACCCTCTGGAAACCCCTCTAAATAAGCGCTTCAATCAGGTTAACTAACACTAGCAAATCTGCTTCTCTCCAGAAACACAGAAGTACTAATAAATTCATAACTTTGGCTACCGAAGTCCGAATGACTTGATTCTTGTCGGCAATGAAAGGTAACTACGATAGCTACAACTTTCTAGGAGACACCCAGACCCAAATCTGCCTCTAACCTAATCAAAACCGACAAACTTCACTGCTGCAGAATACCGACGAACTGACACCCGAAAATTAGACAACTAGAAAATGACCTAAAGCAAAGAACCACGGGTTACCCTTGCCGAAACGAAGAGAGCACGCAGCGGAATGAAGACCACCACGCTTCGCTGCGGATCCCTTCTTCTCCTCTTCTTCCCTTCTCTTCTTCTCCTTCTTTCTCTTCTTTTCTCCTTCTTTCTCTTCTTTTCTCCTTCTTCTTCCTCCTTGGTCGGTGCAGGGAGCTCCTTCTCCTCCTTGGACAGCAGCAATGGAGGTGGTGGGGAGATGGAGAGGCGCAAGGGAGGGTGGAAGGGAGGTGGAGAGGGGAGAGGGGAGGGGCGGCGGTTGGGAGTGGGAGGAGGAAAGGGGAGGAGGGGAGTAGGCTAGGGTTTGGGGAGGAGCCCCTGGCCGGCCACCCGGATGGGCCATGGCCGAGCCCAAGTTGCCGCCAAATTGCTCTTTCCCCCCTCAAAAACTGCAGCACTGACAACAATCCAATTAGTCCCTCCCGACGTTCCGTTTGATCCTTCCCCGAATAATCGACCTCTCCCGAAATAAAAATTAATCTCTCCCGACTAATCGCTTAACACACTTTCGGGGTATTACATTACCAGTTAATGCAAAGAAAAAATAAAAAGGTGCATCTGTGGCATTTGCATTACATGAGCATATGAATTGAATTGATATGAAGAAGTGTGATGGAATGATTGTGACAAAGTTGTATATCGAATTATTGTATTGATTGTACTTTGTTTAGTCATGGACTCACACTTGTTGTTTGTTTATATTTTTTTAGGTACCACTTATGCGGTCATGCATGGGAAGGGCTAGTAATAAGATCTGTTGCACATCACCACGAGTCACTCATGAATGATTAATTTTGGACTATGAATTAATAATTGAGCAAACTGTCAAGGTGATTATTATTGGTCATGTCTTTATGCATTTGCTGCTTGTAATAGAGTTGATTAGCGTATCCTGGATTTTTTTTTTATGATTATGAATTAAGTTGGATGTTTGAAATATTTGAATAGGTTGTTAAATTTATTAGAACCTCTTGCATGTTTAATTGTACAAAGGAGGTTCTGCCGAAATTTAGTGAAATACCTTAGTTTTAAATTGTTACCTTGTTATTTTAGTAGCTTTTCAGGCTCATGTTGGGCTGGGGTGTTACAGAAGCTCGCCCTAGGTATGTTGGCCTATTCAAGATTTTGGATTGTCGTGGAGAAGTTGCCTACTAGCTTGAGTTACCGCAGTCGCTAGCAGGAGTACATGATATCTTCTATGTCTCGCAGTTGAAGAAGTTTCTTCGTGTACCAACAGAACAAACCCCCTTGGATTCAATTGAGTTGAAAGAAGATCTCACTTACAAGGAGTAACTAGTCAAAATTTTGGATGTCGTAGAGCGCCAGACCAGAAGTAAGACCATTCATTTTTTGCAAAGTTCAGTAGAGCAACTCCTCAGAAGGATAAGCAACATGAGAACGTGAAGAAGAGCTGAAAGCTGAGTTTCCTAGCATTTTCTCTAGCTAGCCTGAATCTCAGGGTCGAGATTCCTTTAGGGGGGGAGGTTTGTAACATCCCAATTTTTTTAGTCTTAAAAATCCTTTGAGTAGTTTAGTATTTGGAAAATTCACCCAAGAGTTTTATTTGAATTTTAATAAAGCTTAATACAGACTTTCAATAGTAAAACAATTTAATATGCTTAATCCCATGTTCAATTATTGTCAAAAGTATTTTATTTGGGTTCTCTGTGCTTGGATATATTTTCTAGAATTTTCTAGAATTTTTTCTGAGTTTATTTGCTACTTTTTATTTGCCATTTGCATTTTTTGTATTTTCTAAAATACAAAAACTTTTATTAATCTCAGAATTCCAATCAAGCTGAATCTCTTCGACCTAGTCCCCTTTTCCTGCACATGGCCCGCTTCGCAGCCCAATCGTGTGCGCACGCGCCAGCCCGCTTCCCTTCTCCCGCTAACTGGTGGGTCCCGCCTGTCAAGTCCTCCTCCTACCTTCCGTCTTCATCCTCCTTGCACTGAGCCACACGACTGCCATTGTTGCTTCTAGAAGCTTTGTCCGACAAAGTCGTTCCCAACTGAAAGATTCCCTCGACGATACGGTTTCCGAACCATCTTATCTCCCTGCATCCAAAACCAACAAAATTGCATCCTGTATACCTTTTAATCTCCAAAATTGTATTGTGGCTATCTCGGACTCGATTTGGGATCTCGCTAGTCCGGCATGCCTTGACCCTATAAAAGGGACCCCGTGGTTTGCCTCTCCGACAACACCCCGAAACCCCAAACCACCTCGCCCCTCGAGCCCTAGCGCCACCGCAATTCGAGGTTTAGGTTTTTTTTGCCGAGGTACTTTCTCTATCAATTCTGCTACCGCCAGGGACGCCCTGTCAACGTTGACTACACCATCGAGTTCGCCATCGCACGGACTCCCTGGGGCACCATTGCATGCCGCTGGAGCATCGTCGGAGTCCTTTCTCGACAAAAGCCGAAGCTCTCCGACGCTCAAACCTCATCACCAGCTAGCCCAGTCACCCTCGACCACCAGTGAGTGCTTCAATAGGATCGCAATAGAGCCCTCTACGCATTGGTGCCCTTCGTCACCGGTGAAACACTGCCGTTCACCGGAACCATTTTGACCCGAACCTCGTCGTCGCACATCTGACGTGTCATGCCACGTGGCTAGCCACATCAGCTCCAAGCGCTCTCGTGTCGCTCGCGTGGCAGCCCAGTCAGCGTACGCATGGTAGATCCAAACCATACACCAGATCCAAACCCGTAGATCCAATCCACCATAGATCGTCTCTCTGACTTGTGGGTCCCCGTTTTAGTTTCCTGTTCCATAGACTCGTGCCCCCGTAGATCCATGAATCCATTACGTGGACCCGGTCCATGGACCGTGGGCCCACATATCAGCCTCAGAACCTTTTCCCTGGATTTATTTTAATTCTGATTTCCAGGGTTGACTTCAACTTGCGTCATATTTTGGATTTTTCAGTAGAAAAATAATTCAAGAAAATCCAGTATTTCCAATTTTGCTATTTCTTTAGGTTTAGATCTTCTAGAAGGCCGTTCTTCCTCATCCGAACTCCGATTGAGCTCATTCAAATTTCTAAATTCATGTAAATTCGAGCTATATTTTCTTGAGATTTTTATTTAATTTTTTTGGAGTTTTTTCTCTCTCTGTTTTGTATTTATTTTTGTTTATTTGCTTTCATTTACAAGTAGACGTTGATACTTCGGGAGATTTCGAGGAAGGAGTTCACCAAGACCAAGACCAGTACCAAGATCTATTCCAAGGCAAGTTGTTCCTTTGATCATATTGAACCCAGTTTTCAAAATTACTTTGATTCAAATTACTGCATTTTATTTAAGTAATTATTTAAATGCTTTGGGATTAGTTAATTATCCAAATTGTTTATATCCACCATGCCTGTTGTATTGTCATGATCTTTTGTCACCCTAGATTGGTTAATTAATTAGTTGGTAATATTGTAGCACCAACGTGGGTTGATTAGATATGAGTAGTTTGCCTAGCCATGCAACGAGTCATTCATTCAATTGAGTTGCAAATTATAAATAGACTAAGTGATTATGGAACTTTATGATAAAGTTGTGTGCTGTGTGCTATTACTTGTTGATGACATGTGTTGCACTTAATCAACAGGGTGGGAAAAGATTTGGGCTAAGGCAAGTGGTGGATACTGTGTGATATGGTGGAGCTTTGTGATTGGGAATGGTAATCTTCATAGCATAGTTAGAAATTGAAAGTCTTGCCTTGGTTAATTAAGAACTTAACTTTGTGCGCTATTGAACTGAGTCTTACTGTACAACCACATGTCTGATGGGACGAACCTGACTTAGTAAGTTACGGATTCTCGACGTTGACTACTCAGGTAGTAGGTTAATTGATGGGTGGAGGTGTGGACTACTTTGTAGGCCACATTTATGTGCGGTTCGCCGTCTTCAGGTCCAACAATGTGTGTCGTGCCAAATCATTATGTTTGGGTTGGTACGACGGTAAAGCACATCGGGAGTGTCAATTGTTGAGATGAAGTTTTGGAAAAGTTTTGTTGTGATTAGTGCTAGTTACACTGATTGTATTGTGTGGGTAAAGTGTACAACTCTGCAGAGTGTTAATCAATATATTCAAATAGCCGCATCCGCAGTCATGGACATGCTCGGGGATTTCACATGAGGGGTGGTTTTTATAAAATATTTGGGAAGGGACAGCTATGTGAATAAACTCAAATGGCTGTGTGGAATAATTGATTAGGCTTTGCGTCTTTGTGAAAATAATTGTTAAATTATTATTGTTTATTTGTTTTGAGTTATTCTTTCAATCTATTACTGTATTCAATTGTAAATGTTGCTTTATCACAAAATAACCAAAGAAGTCATCTCTTTGGAATAAGCCATCATGTATATTTGCATTCTGTGGTGTAACTTGTTGAGTACGGTTGTGTACCCAATCTTGCTATAATCATTCAGCTGAAGTGGGGGAATCTTCGCCTGCATTCGAGGAGGAGTTCTTCGATGGTGCTGATCGTTAGGTCTTGATCCTAGTTGGTTGCTTGTGGTGAATCGATGGGTTTTCGCTGAAGTTCTTTGTTCCACTGCTTCTTATTTATTTACTATCAGCTCTGCGTGGTTTAATAATTGTAAACTTGACCATAAGATCACAACAGTTATTTGCTATTCAAATTAGTCATTTATTCTATTAATCATCTTGTGTGGATCGATATTCATCTATGTTGACACTGTATGCACCAGCGTGATTCTGGACTAGTGCATTATACACAAAGGGTCCAGAATTGCATTTTTGGGTCCCAACAACTAGGTAGTCATAGAAGTACTTACAACTATAAAGGGTGGTCGTAAAATAGAGCTAAGCTTCTCCCTTATTAATGATAAGGGGTCGGGTATCCTCAAGAATAACATGAAGGTATTGCTATCTACAATAACAATTACATATAAACAATTTAATTAATTGAGAATTATTAGATCATCATTAGAAACAAACATCCATGACCAGGTAGGTTATCCCCCCATAACTGTGAGCTCCGGGTCGATAGTAAATAACGTCCATGACTTGGGGTTAAGTTCATCGGGCGGGTTGGTGTTAGAGCATGATATTGTAAAGGCCTTGTGATAATCACTTAGTCGCACGCCCAAGGAAGCGTGTCATGACCAATATTATAAGTTGATTATCTCATGTGGGTCAAGCTATACAACCTCTACAGAGTGTAAAACTATTCGAATAGCTGTATCGACGGTCAAGGGTGGGCAAAGTGCATTTTCACATGGTAGATTTTGGTTTTGATTTCAAAAGAGTAAATTTTGGGAACCCAGGAGAAGTTGGGACTCTCTGGTAGATATTCTGGTAGCTAGAGCCCTATCATTTGAACCTTGATGGCTAGAGCCTTGAAAAAAACTATACTCTCTCACGCAACCCCAACTCCAAAATCCTAAACAACAGTCTGTCCCCTCGACAGAAAATCATAACAAAAAATTTATATCTTTTAGTACAGAGATCCAAATGGGGTGTTCTTGGAATCTCTAGAAACATTATAAAATCCTCCATCTAAACCTAGTTGGTGCGCCTTCCAGATTCGGCCATTTACTACTGTTACCAAGCTGATAAACAGAACAGCTAATTCACGTCGGGTTTCTGGACAGTGATATTAAAACTATCATAACTTTCAGTAAAATTATCCAAATTTCACGTTCTTTAGCTTTATCGAAAGCTAAGCCAATTATCTAGATATTCATTTAACTATCTGCTTAGGTCTGATTACTAATAACTGTTAGGATTACAGCAGATTTACCGAACAGTGGCGCTATGAAATTCATAACTTTTGAACCGCTCATCCAAATAATGTGATCTAGTACTCTACGAAAAGGTATCGACGTCGCCAACAACTTTCTAGGAGGCGTCCAGGATAGATTTTGCCCTTAGCCTCATCAAAAATGTCGGCCAATCCTATCTGCCCTAAACAGATCTAATACCGACATTGCCTAATTATCCAATTATGCAACTAATCGGAGGGGGGATTACCCTTGAAGAACATGCTATCGAACGAGATGAACACCACGTGATCTCTCTCCTTCCCTTCTCCCTTCTTCCCCTTCCTTCTTCTTCCTTTCTCTTCCTTGGCCGGCAGCACCCAAGGAGGCTTCTCCCTTCCTCCTTCTCGGCCGGCAGCGAAAGCTATGGGTGGGGGTACTGTAGCACGGCGTGGTACTGTAGCAACCATAGGGTTGCCCCTCTCCTTCTTATGTGGCCAGCAACCCCTTCCCCTTGGGCCTAAATGCTGTGGGCCGGAAGCCCACAGCCCAGGTTGTCCAAATTATGCATAAACCCCCCTCTAATCTCCTGTTAAAACACTTTTCTAATTGGTCCTTCTCTTTAATTTACTTCTTCTCTCTCGAATACATTTGGGGTATTACATTCTACCCCCTAAATGGAATTTGACCCCAAATTCTAATCACACTTAATGACAAAGAATAACCACATCTAGAAACTTACTGACATTACCACGTACCTGCTGTGAATAATTCTGGATATAGCTCGCGTAAGCGAGACTCTAATTCCCAGGTAGCCTCTCTCTCAGTCTGATGCGACCACCGCACTTTGATGTTACTAGTGTGTTATGCCTCATCACTCGTACCGACCTGACCAGAATCACTCAACGAACATGACTCAAAGATGCGGTATTTCTCGCTGGTCAATGACCCATACGAAACCTCACACTCCAAATACATCAAGCATTCTCTCAACACTGGTTCATACAAAACGTTATATACCCCAATCCAAGACTCGAGACGGTTCTAGCGAATGACTATCATCCTAAATCCCCGCAACTTCCAGAGCAAACCAAATATACTTTGAGCTATCTTTCTCTTTGGGATCAAACCACATAACTTGCATGTAAACATATGGAACTCTTGTTCTATCTCTCAGTCATTCTCTTCATCATAACAAGGAGAACCTCCGTTAAGCAGGGACGCGCCACACAACTTATTTTAATCAAACTTTAACAATCAGATTCAACTGAAAAATAAAGGATTCACAATACCATTCCAACTTTCCTCCAAAACACTCAAATCCAAAATCGAAGATTCCTCTTGAAAACCTTTCCACATTCCAACTAGGCAGTTTGCAAATGAACTCCACATAAGCCAAAAAAAGAAATCACTCGAATGCTCAAATCAAACACTTCATTTATTTTCTTGAACCGAAAGATCCACCTTGCCAACATAGAGTCAACTCAAATTGTACGTGTTCTCCGTCATAAAACCCAACTCAACCAAGAACCAATACAACACTTCTCTACTCGAGAAAATATTCTTTTGTCAGATGTTATTTTAAGAAATAACCCTTTCCCAAATCACGAGTTTCCAAATCATCACCCTAACTCCTTCCTTTTAATTGACAACCCCAAAATGATCATCAAACCGAAAGAACATCCACACTTATCTAGAGGGATTCTACTAATCCACAAAAGGATTCTCTAATCCACTCCTATACCAAAGGAATTGTCTTGATAAAAGGTTTTCAACACCTCAATAAAGATTTTTCACTCACAGTTAAAGATAATCAACTTCAAATTCTCAGCACACATACTCATTTACTTTACCCAAAGTATTCTATCAAAGATCAACACACTATTCAAAATTCACTTCTGTTCATCTACCTCTACACATAATATTGGGTCTCCAAGGTCCTAGCATAAAATGCAAAACCCAAAATCAACATCCTAGTCTCCTACCATGAATTTCTGGTATGATTGATAGGAAATCCTCAAATTCATTTACTAAAATTTCACATAGCTCAACAATAAGCTTAATCATTAATATCAATGTTCCTCACTAATCAAGTTATCCTTAGAGATAATCTAACTCCCACGGGGTTACTCACTGAGGCCGAGTCATACTTGACAATAGCTCAACAGTTCCTGCTATCCCATTAATTAGCACGACGCTTAGGTTTCTCCACACCGCTACTCTCATTAAACTTCACCACCATAACTCTTCTGCACAATCATACTCAGTATCCAATTGCGATACTTTAATAATTTTATCAAGAGTCCATAATTTCGATAATCCCAACATTCCAACATGGACAATGGTTACTGGATCATAATTCACCATAGGTTCCACTAGTTGTAACACTAATCAATTTTATCTCATCGACAAACTTTCCATTTAAATAGAATTCTCTCCAGGTGTTATAAGTCGAAACCAATTCACTTTCTACTGCTCTTCAAATAGATTGGTTCCAAAAAATCTCAACACTACCAATACTTGTCCACCTCCAACTAGTCGCCATATTACACTTTATAAAACTTGGCAACACAAATTGGTTAATTCCTTTCACAAAAAAAGAAACAAACAAATACAAGTTTCAACACACAAGAAAATGTTGCTCTTTGGAATGAGCATGAGACCAAGAGAAACAATCAAATAGCAACGATCTCGGAAAACAAAATACGAGTTCACAGTTGAGGGCACATGTCCCACAAGAAGGAATTTTCAAACCTCCATAAATCATAATAAAATATTGCTATGGAAACTCAAGAAAATCTTAAGCTGTAACGACAAAAAAGTTACAGATTACAATTCTTAACTTTGACCTCAAATATTTACGGTACACATTTTCTGTTAACAAAGAAAACAATTTTCTCGATTACAACATTACTTGCCAACCCAAACAAAAAATGCCTTTAAAACCAAATCACACTAATCACTTAGGAACCAAATAGAACCTTCCAATGCGTCACATTGCTCAAACTAATTTCATCTACTACATAAATCATGAAGTCCCAAAAGATCACAAATGCAAAACTTCAAACATTTCATTTAACCGATATTACGAAAAACAATCAACTTACTTTCTCTCTAGAAGAATCATCACCAGTCCAATGAGTCAGAATCTCTTATGGACAATCTTAGTAACATCAAGAATAATTCACTCTTAACAAGATTCGTTATCGTCAACTCTTCCCTTATAAAGCCCCCAAAGGCTTACAAAAAAGTTACATATCTCTTTATCATCTCATCCTCAAATGCGTGTATACCAAATTCTTACACCCTCACTACAACAACCACTATATTTTAGAGGGAACCTACTACACAATTTAAAAAGTTATACCAAAATCCTTTCATCAAGGGCAAACTATTATCCGACAATTTCACTATCATGCATACAGGTCACCTATTAAATCCCATCATAAACCTTTCCAAAAGAAACACAGTAGATTATTTCATAACATTTTTGTTATCTCAATAAGATTGCAGTATTCAACCTGTTCTGTTGTATATCTAATACACCAACTGCACTATCGAAGCAATCTCTTTTAATAAGGGCATGCAGCCACAATACACCCTGATGAAACACACGTGACTAAATCACTTCCAAATTCCAACCCTTCACATATTTGGAATGCTCACACTAATTTAGTACACACTAATTCTATTCTAGAGGTTATCATAAACCATTGATGGTTATTCAATCATGGACAAATTGATGGTCCTTTCTCTATTTGTACTCCCACAAGCATAAATAAGATCATCAAATAGCCAAATAAAGAAAATTTCCATATTAATATCTACTAAGACAACAGTCGAACAAATCTTATATTTCTTTTTCTGCATAGTTAGATTAATCCGTTGAGACCAAATAATTCAACAAGTTTAGCAAACTAAACAATTCTAAGGGTCAACCATCTCATCAATGTTCTACACTTCTTAATAACTCTATTGATTCCAATTAAGTGTGGTCATACTCCTGATCACAGTTCATCAAGAACTACTAGAGGATAACATCAACTTAATCGATTTGACTCCCAAGGATACTCGTTAGGATTTATTATGCGATACGCTATAGACCCACCTTGATAACTCATATCATATCCATCAATTTCTTTGATTATAACCCCTGTCTTAACTACAAGAAGACATCGTTAAATAGTTTAAAATTTTCTTTTATAAAAGAGAACCATTCAACTTCGACACTCAAAATACCCAAAGGAGTTACATTGAGTCAAAGCTTCCACACACTAAAAGACTCGCAAAAGGAAACTTTCATTATCCAAATCATCAAGCGAAATAAACGGATCATGTTTTCTAATAAGAAAGATAGAACTCCAATACAAAGGTTAATCTTGACAATTAACCAAGTTCATCTGCCGCAAGAATAACTCAACAGTTAGGAAAACAGTAACTGCTTTAAGAGACAAAGTAAACCAATGGAAACACATCAACTTTTCTCAAAGCAACCCATCAACCGCAATGAACTAACAATCCCAAGAGCAGTTCATCGACCATAACTGGACAAGAGTTGACCAAATTCAAATTCAAAGAAGGGAACGACTTTTCTAAAGATACTCACTAACATGCCTGTACTAAGATATCCGAGGTAACCACTTCACTATTCTTTTACTACGAACAGTGGTGTAACCTGGTAAAGCCCAGAGCCACAACCACGACCTCAATATCCCAACATCGATTATCCCCACACATAACAATCATATAATTAGTTAATAAGCAATCATACTCAATTCATATCAGCGATCATCGATATGAAATAACGGAAACGTAAATGCAATATAATAACCCAATCCCACCTACTGTGCATAGTATGTTAAGTTTAATATTTTAAATACCACGGACCTACAGCCTACTCTGATACCAACTGTAACACCCCAGCCCAACATGAGCCTAGAATGCTACTAAACTAACAATACAACATGTTAAAATCATGTCACTTTACTAAATTCTGGCAGAACCTCCTTTATTTAGCTAACTATACCAGGGGTTTCAACAGGTACAAGTATCAAAATTAAAGAATCCAACTCTCAGAATAAACAATAGGCATTCAAGATGTGCTAAACGACTAAAGCATAATCATAGGCATCCAAAATGTGTTACTCATCATTATTACAAATAATCCAACACATGAGGTATAACCATAATAAACCCTTTAAACAGTTTGCTCAATTATTAAGGCATGATCTGAAATTTAATCAACTATAAAAGGTTCATGGCAGTGTGCGTGCGACATATAGCTACTCCCTCCCATGCATGTAGTTCTTGTATTGAGTACCTAAAAAAACAATAACAGCAGCAAGAGTGAGTCCACAGACTCAGCAAGTACATATAAAAGACATTACAATGCAAATTATAACATCAACATCCACTTCCAGAAACTTTTCATTAAACCATACCACATGCATATGCAATGCTCAAGGATCATTTCTCTTTAACTCTTTCTGTATTTTACCGGTAATGCAAGGTATACAACCGTCGTTGCATACCCATGAATGTGCTCGCAAGCACAGGGACCAAGAGCCCAATACTCCGCAAGTAATGAGGACCTTAAGCCCACACTCCACAAGTGTGGGGACCTCAAGCCCACACTCTACAAGTGTGGGGACCTCAAGCCCATCATATACATGATGGGGACCTCAAAGATATGCATGCTTGGTCACCACATGACCAAGCCTCAAACATGATCTCAATATGCACATGCACAGTTACTCTATTCAACATCGACATGTAATAACAGTAGCATCATACATGAATAGAACTTAATCATACTTTGAGTATTCACCAATATTAACACACTTATCATTCCAACAACCATGCATTTCTAACATGTATCAAATACTTGCAAACATGATCAAGCATTGGCAATTAATCTATCAATCAATGTACTTGCCTCAACCGTGCGAGAATGAAGAACGCGAAGAGGGCGCTGCCCCCGGAACCAATCCCCCGCCTGAATTAAGTTAACAAGCACTCTAAGATAACAATACTTGACCAAAACAAAGCTAGAAGCACTTACGAAAAAAACTATACTCTCTCGCGCAACCCCAACTCCAAAATCCTAAACAACAGTCTGTCCCCTCGACAGACAATCATAATAAAAAATTCATATCTTTTAGTACAGAGATCCAAATGGGGTGTTATTGGACTCTCTAGAAATCTTATCAAATCCTACATCTAAACCTAGTTGGTGAGCCTTCTAGATTCGGCCATTTACTACTGTTACCAAGCTGATCAACAGAACAACTAATTCACATTGGGTTTCTGAACAGTGATATTAAAACTATCATAACTTTCAGTTAAATTATCCAAATTTCGCGTTCTTTAGCTTTCTCGAAAGCTAAGCCAATTATCTACATCTTTTGTTATAGTGAGACCTTCCAAATATTCATTTAACTATCCGTTTAGATCTGATTACTAATAACTATTAGGATTACAATAGATTTACCGAACAGTAGCGCTATGAAATTTATAACTTTTGAACCGCTCGTCCAAACGATGTGGTCTAGTACTCTACGAAAAGGTATCGACGTCACCTACAACTTTATAGGAGACGTCTAGGACATATTATGCTCTTAACCTCATCAAAAACATCGGTCAATCCTATTTGCCCTAAACAGATCTAATACCAACATTGCCTAATTATCCAATTAGACAACTAATCGGAGGGGAATTGGGATTACCCTTGAAGAACATGCTATCGAACGCGATGAACACCACGTGATCTCTCTCCTTCCCTTATCCCTTCTTCCCCTTCCTTCTTCTTCCTTGCTCTTCCTTGGCCGACGGCACCCGAGGAGGCTTCTCCCTTCCTCCTTCTTGGTCGGCAGTGAAAGCTATGGGTGGGAGGGTACTGTAGCACAACATGGTACTGTAGTACAGCAGTGGTACTATAGCTGTGCTATTGTAGCAACCCTAGGGTTGCCCCCTCTCCTTCCTATGTGGCCAGCTGCCCTTCCCCTTGGGCCTAAATGCTGTGGGCCAGAAGCCCACAGCCCAGGTTGTCCAAATTATGCATAAACCCCCCTCTAATCTCCTGTTAAAACACTTCTAATTGGTCCTTCTCTCTAATTTATTTCTTCTCTCTTGAATACATTTGGGGTATTACAACTGATAGCACCTGTACTGTCTGACAATAGAGGAGTCAGTGTAGTAACAAAAACACCAAAATCCTCAAGTAATCACCGTAGCCAAGTAATCTCTGTTGTTAAGAGAGCCATAGCTTGCAACTCCGCCTCTGCACTCGAACGGGACACTGCAGTCTATTTCTTCGTCTTCTAGGCAATGAGAGAACCACCAAGAAAAATACAGTAAGCAGAGATAGACCGACGGTCAGAGGGATCGCTGGCCCAAGTAGCATCCGAATAAGCCTGAAGCTGTAACGAATTGGAGCGTGGAAAGAAGAGACGATGAGAGATAGTCCCACGAAGGTATCGCAGAACTCGAAGAAGGTGGTTGTAGTGGACCTGAGTGGGAGTAGAGATGAACTGACTCAGAATGTGGACTGGATAAGTGATATCTGGACGAGTAACAGCAAGGTAGACAAGACTCCCAACAAGATGATGATAGCGAGTCGGATCAGAAAGAGGCTCGACATCAGAGGGTCAGAGATGAACATTGAGCTCCATGAGAGTCTCAACAATACGCTGATTAGTGAGAGAGGCGCGATCAAGAAGATCTTGAATATACTTCTCTTGGGACATAAAGAAACCATCTGGAATGAAAGTAACCTCAATCCCAAGGAAGTAACGAAGAGGACCAAGATCCGACATAAGGAACTGCTCACTAAGACGAGGCTGACAAAGGCAATGTACTCATAATCATCTCCAGTAATTATCATCAACATATAGAACAAGAAGAGTCCGACCACGATACGAAGTGTGGACAAAGAACGCAGGATAATGATCACTAGCTGAAAAGCCAGCAGCAGTGACCACAGAGGAGAAGCACTCAATCCAAGCACGAGGGGCTTGCTTAAGGCTATAGAGAGAGTGACGAAGGCGATAGACCATGCCCTTAGGAACAGAATACCCAGGTGGCGGATGCATGTAGAATTCCTCACGCAACTCGCCATTAAGAAAGACATTCTTGACATCAAGCTGAGAAACAGACCAGTGGTCAACAGACGCTACCGAAAGAAGAGTACGGATAGTGGTCATGTGGGCCATAGGAGTAAAAGTCTCGTCGTAGTCATGACCATGCTCCTGCTGGAAGCCACAAGCAACAAGACGCGCCTTATAGCGCTCAAGAGAGCCATCAGAGCAAGTCTTAATCTTATAGACCCACTTACACGTGATGGGACGAGAGTGAGATGGAAAAGGAACAAGATCCTAAGTACTAGTATGCTCGAGGGCAGCAATCTCCTCAGCCATGGCATGCTGCCACTCAGGGTGAGTAACAGCATCCCGGTAGGAGATAGACTCATGAGTAGTTGCACCAGCAAAACCAAAATGGTCTAGGGGCCGAATCGACTGGAGATCGCGGAGAGTGTAGCGAGGAGAAGATGACCCATCAGGGGAAGATGGAGCATCAGGAGAAGATAGAGCATCAGGAAGATCCTCAATACGAGGTCGACGAGTGTAGAAGAGAGGATAAGAAGGTATTGTAGTGGGAGGAGCCGCATGTAACATCCCAATTTTGGGCTTGTGTTTCAAATGTAAGAAAATGAGTAGAAATTAAAACTTTTTCTTACATCATGTATTTCCTGTTTGTACTAAACAATTATTGTACAAGAGTTATGGAAATACATAGTCACAAGTCTTTGATCCAAATCTTGATCCTTCAAAAACATTCTTGTTCCATCTTGTGATAATCTCCTGGAAATATTTTTCCTAAATTCTTGGGTTGATGTGTAGCCCCTCTGAAAAATTTCACAATTTTTAGAAATTGTTTGAATATTTTGGAGGTCAGTCAAACCTATTCAAATTCTGGTCAAACTGGGGACCAGCACCTTGTGGAATTTTTGGAGGAAAATGTATAGCACAAAAACCTCTGGAAATTTTATACAAGGTCAATCACTCAGCTAGCAAGCTCCTGTAAAAATTTCATAATTTTTGGAGTGAGTTTGCTATCTCAATCAAATCCTCAAACTCCAAATCAGCTTGAAAACTCAGTTTAGGTCTGAGTCAGACTCGGGCTCGAGTCAGACCCGAGTCCGACCCAACTTTTGGTCTCGGTCGAGCCAGCCGCTTAGACCTCCTCGGGCTCGCGCCACTCGGGCGTCAGCGGTGGGTGGTCCAGGCCGTTGGATTCTCATCCAATGCTCCCGACCTCCCCGCTGCTCCACTAAGCATTGGAGCACCCTCAGCCGAGTGATGTTGATCCTGCGGTCACGACCTCCCCTAGACCTCCTCACCGCAAAGACCTCCCCACCTCGGGTGATCTGGGACGTCCAGGACCACCCCATGCCAATCGGGATCGTCCAGGACCTCCCCTCAGCCCTGTGTTTCTTCTCCACGACCTCCTGGAGGTCTGGTTGTCATGATTTTTCCCGCACCTATGCTTGTGTCAGTGTCAGAGCAGTTGGGAGCAGTGGCCTGTCACTTTTTGGTCCTTCCCAACGTCTCTTTCTGCCACACATTTAATGTGTCAGACCTTTTGCCCTAAAAGAAGTCAGCCCCTACCAGCTCCTGTCACATCTAGCAAGTCCATGGCAGGGTGTGTGCACCCGAAGCTTGCCTCTGCCCATGGCTTTGCTCCTTTGTCTTCTTAAGACCCCGAGCTCCTCCCTGTTTCCTTTAGTCTTTCTCTCCCTCCACCAAACTTCAAGAACACACCATTGTCGGTTTTTGAAGTTCTTCAAGATCACCCGAGCTCCTGCGATTTAATTGCCAACTTGGTTTCCAACTTGTTCAATTATTCCACCTCGGGCATCTTTTCTTAACCAAATCGGTTGGTTTCAGGGGAAGGTATTGTGGGGACCTGTTCTTCAAGGCCGTCCCTGCTTTCTTCTTTGTCTCTGGCGAGCTTGGTCATCGGAGCACCTCCTTCGGCATCAACCTCTCCTCCGAGCTCCTTTGGATCTCATCTTGGCCCTGGTGAGTTCATCCTAGCCTCCTAGAGCTCTAGGCTTAGCTAGATTAGAGCGTAGTAAGCCTTCTAGATTTTGTCGGTTTGCCAAAAACCTAATTACCACCCTCTCCGGCTCGCTGGCGTTCTGAGCCATCGCCACCGTCGAGAGTTAGCCCAGTAGGTCCGCGGTGCTTTTATGAGCTTAGTGGTGCCCTTGGTTCCCGCCGGCGTGGTCCACGTCGCCGGCGGTGAGCTCTTCTTTGACTCGGGTGTTTTATCGTGTCGTACTCGGACAGGATCCGTGAACTTATGATTGGCATTAATGGCTGTCCGAGGTTGCCCTTTATTGCTGTCTTGCCGGCAGTGTGCGCGTCCCTCTAAGCCCCCGACCTCCTTGGAGGAATCGTAGCCGTTAAAGATCACCCCAAGATTAGATCTGTGCCGTAGAGCATTTTCTGTGAAAACTCTAAGTCTTAGGACCTCCTAGGGTTAATCTCGGCCGTTGAAGACCTCCTCGATTAGCTCTTGGTCGTAGGATCCTCTCTGCTTAAAACCTAGCGCTAGGACCTCCTTTTGTTTTGATCCTAGCCGCCCAGACCACCTTGGTTAAATCTGGCCGATAGGACCACTACAAGCAAAAGACCTCCCGTGGTCATTTTGTAAAGACCACCCCTAAAGACCACCCTTAGGGTCCTCTTTGTAAAAGACCACCCCTGGTCTTTTATAAAAGAAAAGCCCCCGGACCTCCTCCAAGGTCCTCTTGGCAAAAGACCTCCCTCCGCGTCGATCTGGACCGTTCAGGACCTCCCTAGGTCTAATCTGAGCCGTCCAGATCTCCTCCGATTAAAACACTATCGCTTAGGACCTCCCCGAGTAGATCTTGGCCATCCAAGACCTCCTCGTGTTAATCCCAGCCGATCAAGACCTCCCTCTGGAGATCTTGACTGTCTAGGACCTCGTCCTTTAGATCCGTAGCTTTAGGACCTCCTCCTCTGGTCTAAACCGTTAGATTTAGATCTAACGGGCTAGACCTCCTTCCTCAGATTTAAAGCCGTAGGACCTCCCCTAGTGCTCGGGACCGCCAGATCTTGATCTGACGGTCACGACCTACGTTAGGCGCGAGGACCTCCTTTGCGTGCGCTGTGCATGCACTGGTCGTGGCCGTTGGATCAGATCTCAACGGTCCAGACCTCCCCAGTGCGGGAGGAGGTCTGTTGTGCGCTGTGCTTTGAGGTCCATGGCCCTGCGATGCAAGATCAACGGCCCACGACCTCTCCTTTGTCTTTCAGTTCATTTGGACCTCCCGAGAGCTCAAATCTTCTATGTCTTTTAATGTTTCAAATTTTAAAAGTGCATAACTTTGTCATTTTAGCTCCTTTTTGAATGATTCCAGTTGTTGTAGCTCTGTTATAGAATGAACTTTAATCTGAGAATGAATTTAGGCAATCATTATGTAGCGTAAAGTGATATAAACTGCAAGAACTTGTTTAATATGATATGGTTGTTTAGAAATGATCTCAAATTTGTAAAATACATAACTTTTTCTCTGTAAATCCAAACTGAGCAAACTCATCTTGGTAAAAGTTATCTGTAGACATGCTTTATTGTGGACTAGGCCTTGTCCTTAGTTATGTTCCTGATAAGTGATATATGCTAGCTTTAGAACTTAGAAAAATCATAACTAATTCATTTCAACTCCAAATTGTGCAAACTCAGTTTTGCTATTGTTAGGATAACCATATCTACCTACCATAAAAATTTTAAGTTCCAGATAATTCTAGAAATTTTCGTCATGAACAGTAACCGAAATTAATTTAATTATGATTTTCAGGCTGAGAGAACTTAGATTAGCCATAACTTTTTCATGCTAAGTCCAAATGAAGTGATTCTTGTTTCTAAAATTGTCTAAAATCAACCCCTAGCTGCTGTAGAAATTTCATGGGTTTTGGTTGTTCTTTGCTGTTGAGTTCCTTTTGGTGTTCTTCGTTCTTATCGGTTTTTATCGCCTTTTCGCGTTAGGTTCCGAAGAATTTATTGAACCTGAGCACTCCCCTCTGCAGCAGGAACAAATCCAGCAAGGCAAGCAGTTTGATCATGTTAATCCCAGTATTTTAAGTATTTATGTTGTTTGCAAATTCTATGTATGCATTGCTAGTTTGTGTTAAACTATTGTCGCTAGTTGACCTAGTAGATGCATTTCCTTAAGACAAATGATTATCCTCTACTACCGTGAGTCTATGTTATTGCTGTGATTTAGGGTTCGTGGATGAGCTCTTGTCACTTAATAGTTTGCGAATTAATTGCTTAGCCATGCTTAGCTTCCGGTAGAAATAGGCGGTTATCGACTTGTCGATAACCTTGATCATATAAAACTTATTATGATTTATGATTTCAGCCTTGTGCCATGTCTACTTATGAAAACTAAAACTGAAAATAAAATGATTTAGACTTGGGCACAATGGTAAGATGGTGTGATTTTCGGGTGTGACTGGAATGGTGCCCGAGTCAACAAGGACCGAACATCTTGTTACACTAAACAAAGTATTTGTGCGTGCTAACCACACTAGAGGGTATGGGACCTCTCTTGACTTAGTACTTTGGCGTGTATTGGCTCCGGGTCGCAGGGAGTCGCAGGAGGGATGGTGTTGGGAGCATTGTAGTGTCCGAAAAATTTCACCCGTGATGGGATTTGTTGTCTTTCGGTTTGCAATGTAAGCGTATGGGTTTCTATCCATACGAGCGGCTCGTAGTCAGTGCACAATATTGGAAAATGTCTCGTAGGACTTAGCCGTGCCGGCATACCTTCGGAAGTGTGCTTGTGGCTTAAAGGCGATGCAAGTGTGGGTACATTGGTACACCCCGCAGGTTAAAACTATTCGAATAGCCTCGTCCTAGGTTATGGACACGCTTGGCAAGGTCTTTCAAGAGTTAGACTACAACCTTTTAATTAAAACTTGATGGGTGGTACGAATCAGGGATTCGTGCTATGTTGTGGTGGCTATTGGGATAGTCACTTCCAGGTGGTTACTTGTATGTATCTTTATTTCGCTGTTATTTTAATAACAAAACGGATTTGCAAACTTGCTTTTAAATGTATTACATTATTACAAATAAAGTTGGCTTTATGCAAAATGAGACATACAATCTCCACCTAAATAAGCTTGCATGTAGTTTATGAATAGGTCTGCTATTCCACACGTCAGTCTTGCGAGTACCTTTGTGTACTCAGTTATCTTGCTTAAATGTAATTGTTGCAGAGGAAGAAGGTGAGCTTGAGGGGCCTCACTTCTGTGAGTTGTCTTTGTGGTAGCTTGCGGCGTCTAGCTTGGCGGCCGGTCGGTTGCCTTGTGGGTGGTGTGGCTAACCTGGTCGACTTTTGTTCTAGCCATCTTATGGCACCTTTTGCTTCATTGTTATTCTTGTATATTGTTCTATTTGGCGGTCGGCTCTTTTGTAATAACTTTACTTTATGTATGTCATTGTTGAACTTAGTGATGTATGTTGTATGGAAATGATGTGTAATTTTGTGATGATGTGCATATCTTGCAGTGGGAAGCATATGTCCATCGAGGCTTAGAATGTTTAATTAGTAACGCTAGAACCATTTGGAGGTTAAGTGTTACTAGTTAAATATTCCGGGTCCTCACACCGCAGGAGACGAAGCAGGCGGCGACAATAGCGGAGAGGCCACAGGAGGAATATGTGGAGGTTCAGTGGGACGGGTGGACGAGGGCAAGACAGATATAGGTGTATCTGGAAAGGTAAAAAAGGATAGAGACTCCACAGAGGAAGTTGAAGGAGAGGTAGGACGTGGGTAGAAGGGACGAGACTCATCGAAAGTCACATCCCAAGAAATCCGGATCTATCGACCAACAGGATCCCAGCATCGATAGCCCTTGTGCTTGGCACTGTATCCCAGAAAGACACACTCAATAGACTGAGCAATCAGTTTGGTGTGTTCTCGAGGGGGAGGAGAACGTAGCAAACGCAACCAAAGAGACGAAGGACAGAGTAGTCAGGAAGAAGACCACAGAGACGCTCAATAGGGATTGCACCCTGAAGAGCAGAAGAGGGCTGGATGCTGACGAGATAGGTGGCAGTGGAAACAGCCTCGGCCCAAAAGTGAGGTGGAATAGAGCCGGTAATCATCAGTGCACGAGCCATCTCAAGGAGGTGATGATGCTTGCGCTCAGCGACACCATTCTGAGCATGAGCACCAGGACAAGAGAACTGAGTGAGAGTGCCCTGCTCAGCAAGGAAGCTGCGCAGGTAACGAGAGAGGTACTCGCCAACAGAGTCAGCATGAAAGACACGAATAGGAGTAGAGAACTGTGTGCGAACCACAGTGGCAAATTGTTTATAGATAGACAAGGCCTCACTACGAGAAGACATGAAATATATCCAAGTGTGGCGAGAGAAATATGATATAATATCGATGACCCCCTTTCGAAACAAAGGGAGCCGAACCCCAAACATCTGAATAAACAAGATCAAAAGGACGCTGAGACACAGACTCACTATGAGGATAAGGAAGCTGAATCTGTTTACCTAACTTACAACCCTGACAATCTAAAGACACGTCTCCTGAGACAGACCCCAGAAGACCACGACATACTAAAGATGACAGACGAGATCCACATAGATGACCAAGACGGTGATGTCACTGCTGGAAAGAGCTGGTAGACGGAGTGGCAGAAGCAGAGAGACCGGTGGCGACTGTGGCAACAGAAGGAAGGTGAAGCCAGTCAAGCTCCCAGAGACGCTATGAGTCAAGGCATCGAGGGCCAGAACCAACCAGAGCTCCCGTGTGGCGGTTTTGAACACAACAAGAGTCAGAGTTGAGAATGACCCGACATCCAAGGTTAGTAATCTGCCCAGCAGAAAGAAGCTGCATGGTAAGGCGAGGAACATGAGTAATAGAGGGAACATGAAAAGATGAGTTGCTAAGAGGTTCTCGACCAAAGACAGAAAGAGATGTACCATCAGCAGTAAGAACACTAACAGGAGAATCAAGAGGTCTAATGAAAGACAGAGTGGAAGAATCAGAAGTTATGTGAAAGGATGATCCAGAATCAAGAATCCATGGGGAGGTACCTAACTGTGTAGGGGGTGGTTTCGTAGTGCCCGAAGAGTTAGTAGCAGAATCCGCAGAACCTGTCGAGGGAGAACTTGAAGCGGCAAGTAGGCGTCGAAGTCTGGCTATCTCCTTCTTAGTGAGAGAAACTGCTGAAGGAGTCAATGCAGACGTCGATGTAGAAGCACCAGCGCCAGTGCTAGTAGAAGAGCGATGTGAAAGATGCCACTACTTATAGCACTGGGACTCAATATGGCCGACCTTGTCGCATCGCAGTAGGAGTAGTGAGGACGGCCACCGCCAGATGGAGGGCGGCCACCACCACCTGTGGCAGGCGCCGAGGAGGCAGTGTGCTGAAGTGTGGAGCAGTCGGTGTAGCAGGTGGACGAGCGATGAGCACGGAGGGGAGTGGCATCAGACTAGCACGACTCAGGCGAGTCTCCTCCGCGCGTATCTCGATAAGAGCCTCCATAAGAGTGACACGAGGGTGGCGTGCAAGGAGCTGGGCACACCTCTGCTCGAACTCAGGATGAAGGCGAATAAGGAACTCGTGAGACCACTGAAACTCTGTGTCAAGACATACAGCCTAGGCAAAGACGGACAAAGTGCGGCAACCAAAGATCTTGGAGAGTCTAGCTGACGCCAGACAGCAGAGCTCTGAGCATAAAAAGCATCAACAGTAGCATCACCCTGCTAAAGAGAGTGCTCCTGGCGGACCACGGACAGGTACAGGGCATCACCAGAGGACTCGTAGCACTGACGAACGTGAGTCTACATCTGGAAAGCCGAAGGGAGTCCCACAACCTCAGAAGAGAACTGAGGCTAGACACTGGCGATGAAGACAACAGCAGCCCGAGCATCGTCGTCGTACCACTGAGTGTAGGCGGTCAGTCGATCCTTGTAGGAATCCAGAGCCTCTTGGTAGGCAGAGGCAACCTCATCATTAGCAAGGCGAGCGGCCTCAGCAGTTGCCTTGTCGGTTGTCGGGGGCAGCACGACAGGCGTAGGCTCCGTCAGAGGAGTAGGGCAATGCAGGCAGGTGACATCGCCAGAGAGGACGCCTCAGATATGAAGACCACGTATGTGAATGCACATGTGAGACATGAAGTCGGTGTAATTAACACCATCGAAAATCACCGGGCAGCGAGGGAGGGAAACGATGCCTGACGACATTGTACCTTTTTTAGCTAGCTAAAATCGGCTAAAAGGGCCTTCGGCTGAAGGCTTTCGGCCCATTACCCGGTAGAACTAAAGAGCACGCACGCACTAGGGTTGCCCCTTGGCGGCGACGGCAGCTCCTCAGCGTGATGAGGCGGCGGCCGAGCCCGGTGTCACCATGAGCCTCCTCTCAAGCAACGGTAGTGGCTCTCCGCACTAAGGACTCCAGATCGACGTCGATTGGGGCGACGCCGACGGGTGGCAAGGCGACGTCAGGCTTGGGCGATCAGCGACGAGCGGCGCCCGACTGCGATGAAGATCAGGAGGCACGGTTGGGGCAACACCGTTGGGCGACGATGCAGAAGGTGTTGGGCTCGGACTCGGGGGGAGACGAGCGCGTGGACGAGACACGCAGGTGGACGTCGACGAAGCTGCGAGCGGCGGTAGAGATGAACGCAAGGACATTGAGCTTGGGAGACCGACGAGGTGTGCGGGCGGCACCGTACCCAAGCGAGGAAAATCCTGGGTGGCAACGAGTGAAGACGAAGAGCGCAAGGAGCAGAGGCAACGAGGGCGGCGAGCGACAACCGGCGGCTGAGGAGGCCGGCATCAGCCAAGTGAGAAAACCCTAACCCTAACATTGCTCTGATACCATGTTATGAATAGCGCTTGTATTACAAGGGGGCCAAAGGACCAGTATATATACACAAAGTACAGGTGGTAAATATGCAAATAACCCCTCATAACAATGGGGAATAACACACTATACATATATCTCTAACAGCATGTTCCTCCAATACAAAATACAAACTATTTGAAGTCACACAACAAGGATTTAGATTTTCCTTGACAGTAAAAAATTGTCAGGGATAGGGTAAAAACTGTTAGAAATATGATATTTGATGAATTCCCACTAGGCATTACCCGGTTGCTTAGCTAGGGATTAGGTGTCAATTCGTGATGGAGGCGGTGGGTGGTGCTGAGTGGAAGAGGTGGTGGTGGTGGTGAGTGGAAGCAGCAGGGGATGGAGGCGGCACACGCAATGAGTTGGATGCAATGTGGGTCAATAGGGGACAACCGAAGGAGTGATAGAGGTGGTGGGTGCTGGTGGGTGGAGGAAACCATGGCTGAGTCAGATGTGGTGGAAGAGTCGAGTTGGGGCAATGGAGGTGGGAGGGCAATGAGGGGAGGATGGAGCAAGATGGGGATGAGTTTTAGATCTGAGGGTTGAGTCCTTTAATAATTGAGTTACTTATCTCTCCCTCCCTCTCCTCTCCCTCTCTCTCTCTCCCCTTTCTTTTGAAAGGCCAAAAGAGTAGGGATGGATGGTGAGATTGGAGGCTATTGACAAATTTTTCCTTTTATTTCGTCGCGCAAAGCCAATTTTTTCATGCACCGCTGCCACACTGGGAACTCTTTTCCCTAACCATGTTGCCACATCAGGGAAAATGCTTTCCTAACGGGTGGTAGAATAACCTTTAAGGATACATAATTATGATAGTTAATTCATAACAGTTAGGGCTATTTTTCCTTGACCTTAGGGGTAGGCCCATTAGGAATATTGTTTGATCGTCAAGGAAAATATGGATCCTAGTTGTGCCACCTACCATAGTTAAAAACACATTTCAATGAAAAGACAAGAGAATACCACAAATCTCATAAGTCACAGTTTTTATTGAGTTAACACTATTGAGTAGAGCATAGCATTTAAAAACGGTACAATAGAACATTGCTAAAGTAGCACAAATTAAAAAGCCCACCTACAATGGGTAGTAGCAGGTCTACTCAACCTAAACAGAATAGACATGTTGTGCACTATAGCACAAGCATATATAAATAGTTCATACATAGCCATCATAGATAAATTTCTGCCCTTTGGGGCACACATCAGAAAAATGGGGCCCTTTGGGGTTTTGCCTGCTTGCGAGCCCGCCTACGCAGCATTTTGTTGGCCAAACGGTTCTGATCTTCCACTAGTGTTGCATCTGCTTGAGTCTTTGAATGTCCAATTCTAAGCGACGCCTCAGGTCCTGAGAAGTCATCTAGTGATGTCTCGGGGTTGGTCGGAGTAGGCCTCAGAATCTCTAATTGGCGCAAACTATTTGTCCTCAAATCTAGTTCAAATCAATTGTTATAGATATAAGAAGGCCAATATAAAAGGAATGTCAAAAGGAAATGAAGAAAATTAAACTATAGATAAATACAAAATAAGTATATACATAGCCACTTACCTGCTGCATACATCAAGAATAAATAATGTGGTGTGAAATTTCAAAGATTGAACAAAATCTATATACATAAATCATAAATACACAGTAATATTAATTGCATCAAACACTAAAAAGAAATGGAAAGATAAAGTTGCAATCAGAGCTTGGGAAATTAAACTGACCTTATGCAAGTTGATTTAAATAGGGTCAAGTATCTGGGTACCTATATCTGGGACACATCAATCCTGAGCTTTTGCATGTCCTTGACACGGACGACACTGCGAAACATGTAGCGGTGGATCTTGAGGAGCTGATGGCTAGGCTCATCATGCCTGCAGTATGGGCAGATCATCCTGAAGCAATGGATGCAGAAGATGCTTTCATCGGCCCTATATCGATTCTCATCATTATCATGCACCTCACTCTTTATCCAAAATTTGGTCCTAAGCAGCTCATGCAGCCACTGAAGTGTTTCCTCCTGGTGCTCTATTGGTGTTGGTTCAGCACGTGACAATAGCAACAATGGTGGAATGTTGCCCTCTTCATTCTTGTTGGCCATTCTACTACTGTCTGGCTCCTCCACCATGATCTCCTTTCCCTTGAATGAGTTGCACCAGCAGAAAGATGCATATGAATGAATTATTCATTCCATGTTTGTTGAAATATATTAGTAGTAGGATCAAGAAAGAACTAAAGCAGGTGCAATTCTGTTGCAAAGGTAGAGATAAAATGATAGGCTGTAATTAAGCAGATGTGTACCAAGGCACAATTGACCACAAGCCACAAGAATTCAATGGACTCTTTGTTATGGTCACACGCCTCCAATGGATATGATAGACTAGTCACTTAGGCTTGCGGTTAATTTTCTCATTGACAGTTGGCTTCAGGATCAAGGAGTCATGTCTTTAAAGAATTATTGGGATAGATAAATATCTCATGAAATCCGAACAGATGTAAAGGTGGAAAATAAGAAACAATAATTTCTTGTTGAGCTACATACAGAAAATTAAAATATCATGTTTTTAATTTAACAGGCAAAATTGGAGACCTTTATAAGCCATGGTCTTCCTGTTTCCCTTCATTCACTTAAGATTGCCACCTTTTCATTCATAAGCCAATGATTCAAGAGTCATGCATGTGTTCACAGTTTGTTTTATTGAGCAAAATTGATAAGGCTCGATGTAATTAACATTGGAAAATTTATGCTGGTGATGCCTCTGGAGAACACTTCGTAGCTTGAGAAGTTTGTAAGCCCAATATTCATGTGCAAAATTTATCTATTATTCTTAAGTTTTTCTCATAAGTTTTTCCACAGGTTTGATACTCTGCGGGTAACTTTTCTTTGGAACATTTTTTATGTGGACGAACTACCGTTTGGCCATGACAAGAAATGATCCTTTTGCTGGAATGGTCTTTGTAAAGTTTTGGATATTTATAAAGGTGTTCACCACTAGTCTCCTAAAGATGCTATTACTGTTATTTTGTGGCGTTATACTTAGTTTTGTTAACCTCTTAAACTCCTTCATCCTGGATTTTTCTCTTCTTAAAAAGTGCCTCAACTTATTTGAGTCTTCTTTGTCAACTAGATCACAAATTAACCCCCCTTTAACTTCTTCTTCCTTTGTCTCCTAAGGCTCATGCTGCTTTTCAGTTACTTCTTTGTGATTGTGCTCAGTTTAAAAATTCCAACTTTCCTGAATATAATTGGCCTTAACATTAATACGGATATGTTTTCTTATTAAAAAGGTTTAGAATCAAATTGTTGTTTGGTAATATGTTTACTCATTGGACATTCAATCGGTGTTGGGCTTCTGCTTGTATTAAAGAACATAAAGTATTTTTGAGGGACTTACTGAATGTTTGGTAAGTATTTTTGAAAAAATATCATTAGAGCATTACTATGTATCATTTATGGACAAATTGTTGTAGGGACAATAGTAGTGCATTTGTTCTTCGATTGTCCTTTTAGAATTGCTTGCTGGGCAATTTGTAAAGTAACTAAAAGAGATAAGGCTAAAACTCAAAAGAATATTACTCATATGTGTGATTGCATTAATTTACAAATGCTTCATGAAGATTATCAAATTTGGATGATGGACACGAAGTTTAATAATCAGATCTAGGTTGGTTCCCAACCTCTATCGATTTGCTGGAAACTGTCCAGGAACATGGTGGCTCCCAAATTTAACTAGAAAATCGTAAATCCGTAAGAATAGGTCAGAAATTGGAATAAACTAATGGGATAAATTGGTAGTGAAATGCTGCTAAAAACATATGAGGTTTCATTTCTTGCTTAGATAATCTAGACTTCTCAAAATAAAAAATATTGAAGACATTCCTTACAACAAGCAGAATTGAAAAAACAACCATACATGGAGAATCAAAATAATGTAGATTTTAGTTTGAAATTAATGAACCTCCTTGATTTTCTTGATTAAAACTATTTTTTGAAAAACCTTCTTGCTTGGAATAGAGGAGGAGCTGCTGCTTGATGGAAACATGGTGGTGGTGAGGTGTGTAAGATCTTACAAGCAAAACTGATTCAAATGGCTTGTGATTTCGAAGTGATGTGTGAAAAGAGAAAAAAAAACTAACATTCCCACAGTATTGAATAGTGGACCTCTCTTCCCATTAACTCAGTTTTATAAGCTAGCTGTATCCCATAAATACCCATATCTAAAAATGGTTACACTCTCATGTAAGGAAAGACATTATTTGCACATTAAATTCCTTAATTTATGATCTTTTAGTGAAATGAGCGGTGTACACTCACTCAACCGCCACATGGCAGCACAACCAAAGGTGCATGCTTGGCTTGTCTACTAAAGTTGCAACAAATAAGGGCAGCGGTTTTTTTTTTGACAAAGGGGACAATTCGAGTGTGATCTCAGACTTGTGCATATATATCCCCTTTGCTCTTTTACCTTCCAATTGTGAGGTATATGATCCATACATGGAGATGCTCCCTGCACTCTACTCCTTGTTGCACATAGTCCCTTCGACTTGGAGCACTTTACGCAGGATGCATACGTCAGCCATGATTGTACCAACAATTGAAGAGATTATGCGGCCTTGGAGCTTTCCATGCGCCGAATTAGTGTTACTATGCATTTTCAACTATTCTGCTCATTGATTTTACTCCTTTGTTGCAAATTGGCAGGTAGCTATTGCAAATTGTATATATCACTTCTTGTCATTTGTCACTACATTAATTCTTTCTATGGGTGAAGAATGTACAAAATAAATAAAGAATGGTAGCCACTTGGCATGTATTAATTGCATGCTTAGGTGCAACAATCTTGGCCTAAATGAACATGATGAATTTGTGGAATAGACACACTTGCAGAAGTTACATGTATTAAGTAATTGCTAAAGATTTTATACCTGTTTTTTTGGCAGAAAAATATCCATTCCCTTCGATGTGCCCCAATGAAAATCCATGCAGATCAAGCATGTATATTTGGGTAATTCATGTGTGATCTTTGATTTTATTTGGGGCAATACACATGTGCATTGATTACTAGTTTCTAATGCTGTGCTCATTGATTGTACTCAGATATTGCAGATTGGAAAACACATATTTTGATCCTGGGTGAACAAATTAACCAGAGTATATATGTGGAACTGCATGGATGTGGCATTTACTCATGAAGACTAGCGTTCTACTTGGCTCTTGTTCAGCGGTCATGAAACGGAAGAAGATATATGGCTGTAGGTGCCATGCCACATGGATCTATATGGCTAATTACTGATTAATACACTGCAGCTAGCTGCTCAAATCTCTATATCTTCCCTCATATCAACTCAGAACACACCTGTAATACCCAGTTTAATTAAATAGAATTAGAAAAGGGATTAAGTAAGAAAAAAGAGAGGAAAGGATTGGGCCAGCCAGGCCCAACCGAATCCAACTTGAACTTGGCGAAGGGCCCATGTGCACTGCATAAAAGGGAGGGGAGGGACTGCCACACCCCCTTGCCCTAGCCGCTGCCGCACCTCCCAAAAACCATGGTAGCCGCCACCTTCCTCCATTAGCTTTGCCTTGTTGTGGGCGTGCATGCTACACACGCTACATCTGCTTGCCTAGTCACCGCTGGCTTTGCATGTTGCTGCGCTGCTGCATGCGATGTGTTGCCACCAAGCCGCCTCTAGCGCCTGCCACTAATTCACACTACAACTGCCGTGCAGCCGCCGCTGTCTTTGCCAAGGGCCGCTGTGTAACATCCCCAGTTTTGGCTTGTGTTTCAAATGTAAGAAAATATGTAGAAATTAAAACTTTTCTTACATCTTGCTGTTGTATAGAATTTCTGGAAATTCTTGTAAAGGGATTATGGAAATCCAAAATCACAAGTCATTTTTAACCTAGTCTTGACCCTTTGAAAACCTTTCTAGTTATTCATGTGATCATTCCTGGGAAATATTTTTCCTAAGTTCTAGGGTTGATGTGTGACTCCTCTGGAAAATTTCACAATTTTTAGAAATTATTTGAATATTTTAAGAGGTCAGTCAAACGAGTTTGATTTTGAGTCAAACCCTAGCTCAGAACCTTGCAGAATTTTTGGAGAAAAATGCACTACATGAAAACCTATGAAAATTTTATACTAGGTTAAACCTAAAGTTAGCAAGCTCTTGTAAAAATTTTAAAATTTTTGGAGTTAGTTTGCGACCTCAAACAATTGCTCAAAGTTCTGTCTCAATTCAAAACCCTAATCCAAACCACTATTTGGCTCGAGTCAGACCCGAGCCCGACCACCCGACTCGGTCGAGCCAAGTCACTTAACTGTACCGGGCGTGGTCATTCGGGCGCGTGAGTTGAGCTGTTGGATCTTGATCCTACCTCCTAGACCTCCCGTGCCGCTTCGGACCTCCAGAGGTGATGTGCGATCGTAGCCATCAGTCCCAGATCCAACTGTCACGACCTCTTCCCCTGTTCTTCTTCTTCCTCCTCGCATCGTACCAGCGTGCTCCATGGCGGGGAAGGTGAGGCGCAGGCACTGGTCACTTCGTGGGGCCCCTCAACGGCTCTGAGCCCCTCGTTTTCGCCTATGTCAGTGTTCAGCTCTGATCTTCACCTGCTCCCCTCCTCTTTTTCGCACTTGGCAGAAGCTTTAGGTCTTGTCGCCATTAAACCTCGTCCTGGCTCGACCGTTGACCCTCGAGATATTTGAGGACCTCTGAGCTCCTCCCTTGGTTCCCCTTTAGCACCTCTTTGTCACTCTAGCTCCCTCTCTGTGTGCTTCTGCGCAAATCACCGAAAGCCCCTTTTCCACAATTTTCGACCATCTGAGCTCTTCGTTGTCGACAGGGCTCCAATAGTCCTCTTGCCTGACATTTCGCTCCATCTTGGACCTCTGTTCATCGCCAATCTTTCCCCTAACTCCATTTTGGGTCACCTTCGCAGGTCCTGCCCAATTTCAAGTTCGCGCGGTTGCGGTCGTAGGAAATCTTCTTCGTCCCTAACTACGGTAAGGACCTCCTCCCTTCGATTCCATGTTTATGGACCACCTAGGGGGTCTATCGAAGTTGTCCTTACTGTTTCTTTCTGCTCTTTTTGCTCAGAACCTTCTGTCCTCGTTGTCGTCCTCCGTTCTGGCGCCGGTCTCCACCGCTAGAGCTCATTAGACTTCCCCCGGACCTCCTCTGTGCCCAGGTACCTTCGCGATAGCCCCTTAGTGCTCGAGCACTTGTTAAATTAGACCGCCATAGAACTTTTCGTCGTTTTCGGTTTTAGCCGTATTTGCTCCTCCGGCACTTTCCGGCTCGCCGGCGTTTTAGGCCAGCTCCGCCGTTGAAAGTGCTTCCATCAGGTGCGCAATAGTATTGCGAACGTTTTGCCGCTGTTGGTTTGCGCCGTCATGACCGGAGTCGCTAGTGGGCAAAGCGTGGAGTACTATCCTGTTGTCGTAAGTTAGGCAAATTTTAGGACCTCTTAGGTTTAATCTTAGCTGTTAAGACCTCTTTGGGGTAGATCTTAACCGTAGGATCTCCCTCTGTAAAGACCTCCTTGGTTTAATCATGACCGTTAGAATCACCCCTGTGCAAGAGACCACCCCCGTGGTCATTTTTGGAAAAACCATCATCGGGACCACCCTTGGGGTCCTCTTTGCAAAAGATCACCTTTGGTCTTTTGTAAAGAAAACCTCAGGACCTCCCTTCTCGTGGAGATCTAAACCTTACGAACCACCTCGGGTAGATCTTGACCATTTAGGACCTCCCCGTGGAGATCTTGACCGTTGAGACCTCCCCTCTGTTAAGACTTTATCATCGAGGACCTCCCGTGGAGATCTTGACCGTTAAGATCTCCCCCTGTGAGATCTTAACCGTCGGGACCTCCATCCATTTAGACCTCTACCATTAGGACCTCCCTCATGTAGATCTTGACCGTTAAGATCTCCCCCAGTGAGATCTTAGCCGTCAGGACCTCCCTCAGTTAGGACTCGACCGTTAAGACCTCCCCTATGAGATCTTAGCCGTCAAGACCTCCTTCAGCTGATCTTGACCGTTGAGACCTTCTGCTGCGAAGATCTTAGCTGTTAGGACCTCCCCGATCCAGATCTTAGCCGTCTAGGACCTCCTTTGGTAGATCTTAGCCGTCCTAGACCTCTTCTCTTAGACCTACCCATTAGGACCTCCCCTTGTAGATCTGGACCGTCAAATCAAGATCTGACGGTTTAGACCTCCTCAGCGCGCACATGCGCGAATGTTGTGCTCCCGTGCGTCGTAGCCGTGCGATTTGAGATCTACGGCCCCGACCTCTTCGGTTGAGTTAGCTTAATGGAAAAGCCGAAAGCTTTTAATTTCAAACTGTTAATTGCTTTAAATTTCAAAAGTGCATAACTAATTCATTTTAGCTCCTTTTCGAGTAATTCAAATTGTGTTAAGTTTCTGTTCAACCGAACTTTAATCTAAAAATGTATTTAGACACTATTTTGTACCAGGAAATTGTGTAGATTGTATTAACTTACTTTATCATTAATTATTGTTCTAGAAATTCAATAAAACTTGGAAAATACATAAGTAATTCTCTGTAATTCCAAACTGTGCAAACAAAAATGTGTTAGGTTCCTCTGTTAATATGTTTTAACATGGAATGTGCTCTATTTAGGTCTTTGCCTCTGAACTTAACTTAGTGCCACTTTCACCACTTGGAAAAATTATAAGTAATTCATTTTAAATCCAAATGAAGTGAACCCAATTTTTCTGCTCTTAGGATGCCATGTTCTACCTACCATAAAATTTCCAAGTTCTAAAACTTTCTGGTAAATTGTTCCATGAACAGTAATATAAAACAATTTAATTTGAATTTTCTAGCTGAAAGAAATTGTTTAGGCTATAACTTTTGCATGCTTAGTCCAAATTAAATGATTCTTATTGCTAAATTCATTTAAAATCATGATCTTCCTGCTGTGCAAATTTCATGGATTTTGGATAAATTTGGTTTTTGAGTCTCTTTCGGTGTTCTTCGTTCTTATTGGATTTTCGCGTTCTTGCGTTAGGTACCAAAGAAGTTGTTGAACCTTGGAGCGATCCTCTGCAACAAGAGAACTACCAGCAAGGCAAGCAGATGCATCATCATTTGATCATATTGCTCCTATTATTTTTAAAGTCTAATATATTATTTACAAATTTTATATATGCATTGCTATTTTGTTGTTAAACTATTGTCGATTAGTTGACCCATTAGATGCATAATTCTATAGGTAAGTGTTTATCCTTTAGTACTGAGCCTAGGATTATCTTGCTGTGATTTAGGGTTCATTGGATGAGCCCTTGTCACTTAGTAGTTGCGAGTTAATGTTGCTTAGTCATGCTTAGCTACTGGTAGGATTGGGCGGTTGTCGACTTAGTTGATGACCTTGATCACACAAAAACTTACTATGGCTTTATATTCAGCACCTTGTGCTATGTTTAATTGAGAAAACTAAAACTGAAAATAAAATATTTTAGACTTGGGCAAAATGGTAAGATGGTGTGCTTTTGGGTGTGAATGGTTGGTGCCCGAGTCAACAAGGACCGGACATCTTGTTACACTAAACCAAGCATTTTTGTGTGCTAACCACACTAGAGGGTATGAGACCTCTCTTGACTTAGTACTTTGGCGTGTGTTAGCTCCGAGTCGCAGGAGGTTGTGTAGGAGGGAAGATGTTTGGGAGCATTGTAGTTGTCCAAAAGCTTTACCCCTTGTGGGTAGTTGACTTTCAGCTTTACAATGTAGCGTATGGGTTTCTATCCATACGAGCGGCTCGTAGTTAATACACAATATTGGAAACGTCTCGTAGGACTTAGCCGTGCCGGCATACCTTTGGAAGTGTGCTTAATCTAGTGGCAAAAAGACGGTCTGAAGTGTGGGTACATTGGTACACCCCTGCAGGGTTAAATCTATTCGAATAGCCTCGTCTTAGGTTATGGACACGTTTGGAGAGGTCTTTCAAGAGTTAGACTATAACCTTTTAATTAAAACTTGACATGGTTGGTACGAATTGGGAATTCGTGCTATGTTGTGGTGGCTATTGGGTTAGACACCTCTAGGTTGTTATTCTTGTTACTTATTATATCTCGCTGTTATTTCAACAATTAAAAGCAGATTTGACAAATTGCCTTCAATCTATAACATTATTGCAAATGAAAATTGCTTTATGCGTCCAATTAACCATATAACCATCTCCTTTGTTTCAGCTCACATGTAGCTATGTATAGGCTTGTTACTTGTAAGTCTTGCGAGTACATTTTTGTACTCATTTGCATTGCTTAATTGTTACAGAGGAGGAAGTGGATCCCTAAGGGATCAACTTTTGTGAGTTTTGCTGCGGTGGTGGCGACTAGCTTGGCGGCCTGGTCGGTTGCCTTGTGGGTTATTGGCTAACCGGTTGGTTGTTGTTCGTAGCTATCTTATGGCGCTTTTGCTTCCGCTGTGATTTTGCTACTTTGATATCATTTGGCTGGTTGGCTATTGTGTAATAACTCTATATTATGTATGTCTTTTGCTAGACTTGATATTATAAGTTGTATGGAAATGATGCATGATTTTGTAAAGATGTATGTGTGCTGCAATTCTGGGAAGCACATGTCCATCGAGGCATAGGATATTTAATTGGTAATACTAGAGCCATTTGGAGGTTAAGTATTACGAGTTAAATACCCTGGGTCCGCACACGCTGGCTTGTTGCCATCTTCCTCACTGTTTTTTACGCCACGTGCACCGTGCTACTACTACTGTATGCCGTTGATGCCGCACGCTGCTCCTGCTGCCTTGCATGCTGAGCTGCTGCTTCCATTGGCTGTTGTCGGTTGCATGAGTGCATGTTGTGCTAAAGCAAGTATGCATGTATGCATGTACATCCATTGCTGCTATTATCTAGTATTGGCGTTACTTGTAGCAGCCAAGGACACACAGAGAGAGAAAGATAGGATGTTGTTGTTGCATGGTGAGATGCCATGACCAAGGAAAAGGAAGAAGGAAAGAAGGGGAGAAGAGGAGATTTTGGGGGAAATTGGTGATCTTCATCGTGATCTTCAAGGGCAACGAGTTAAAACACTTTAGATTGCCCTGGTTTAGTCGCTGTTTAGTTTGTAGGTCATTTGGTCAATGGGAAGATTAGGTGTTTTGCTGCCCTAGTTCATCGAGTTGTGACACAGAGCATTGCGGGGGTAATTAGGTATTGTTAGGGTTGGATTCAAGGTTTCGTCTAATTAGATAAAAGTTAGACAATCTCGTTAGCTTTCTAGGAAGGTCTAGAACATTAGAATCGGAGTAGCGAGTGAAAAGATACGATCTTGGGAAGGTCCCTGTCTAGATTTTGGATGTAGTTGGCAGAAGTCGTGAAGAAGGGTCGGTTTCATCTAGTAGATGGCAAAATTAAAATGTGGTGATAACTTAAATAAGTTAGAAAATTTTGTGTAGTTTTTATAACTAGTATCGTTCATACTTTTTCAAGTTTTAGAATTAAAGATATAAAATTGTGAAGCGGATTGTTCTAACATATTCTAAAACGGTCTTCGGGTAAAGAAATAGGGTAGAAAACAATAGAATCAGAGGTTCATCATAACTAAAAAATTATAGGTTTTTTTGTGGGGATTCTAGAAAGTTTTGGATGGTTGAATTTGAAGTTCGGATGAATACTTTAGAGCCGTTTTACTACTGGGACAGCAGGTAGTACGTCCAATAGTTTTTGGTTAAATGGGTCGGTTTGGTGTAGAAGTGCGATGACGGTTAGAATAAAGTGTCGGTGTTGTGATATTATGATTTTGAGATGTGTTTTGAATTATTTGTCCAAGGAGTGTAGTTTCTTGTGCTTTGCCGCCGCTTCACTATCCAACTTCACAGGGATAAAGAGGCAAGTGCATGGTAGACAGTATTCATTGGTTGATCACTGTATTCTTTACTACTCATTACCATTATATTGTTTGCACTTTTACTTTATTTAATTGCAAGCAATGTGAATGGTCATTATTTTATTTGTATTGATGGATATGAAAATGTTGAATAATGTTGATAACGATGAATCTATGAATAATTATGCATTCATAAATATCATTGCATATGAGAAAGTGATCATGGTGATCACAACTCCACAGGAGTGAAGGAGGTCCCCGATCCTTGAGTAGGACAGGCTTGAGAGTGAACATTGTCACGAGTATTCACTCACGCTATACTAATATACGCGAAAGAAGTATGTGTGGACATGTAGTGTAGGGATGCATTGAATGAAAAGTGAATTTGATGATTGAGAATGAGAATAAAGAAAATAGAATAGTTGATGTTAATGATGATATGGTTTACGATTGATTAATCATTGCTCATTGTTTATTATTGTGCTTGTTGAGTCATGGACTCACCCTTGCTCTATCGTTATTTTAGGTGAACATTGACGACATTGCTCATAGGAAGGGCTAGCACACACTTGAAATTACGTCATTCCCTCAATTACAAGAACTATTGATCATGAGACAATTTATTAGTGTGATAAGCTATAATTAGGAATGGATATTATTGCTTAGCACTAGTTGATTATTCCATTAATAGACTTGTTTGGATTGGTTTTGCGTCTATCTGTATTTATTACCTTGCCATGTTTCTTATGAATTAATTATCCATGATTGCTTTATCGTTTTGCTTGCGTTATTGTGACCTGTGGACGGGTTTTACCTTTGATGTGCTTGTTGTAATTTAGTGTTAATGGTTGTTAAAATTGATAGTTAGTATAGTTTAGTTGCATTCTGATCTTCGTGTCGGGCCGGGATGTTACAGTTGGTATTAGAGCGGTCTTTAGGTCCGTGGTGAATAGATTAACAACTTAGGTAAACTTAATTTGCTAAAATTTCTTTTAGGACTAGTAAAATTAACTAAAATTTCCTAATGGTTAATTAAGTTAAAACTTGATACACCGTGAACAGTATGATGGGGATGGGTCAAGCATTACATTTGTGTTTCCGTTATGTCGCATTGCTTTATGTTTTGAGATGATTCTGTATCCTTATGATTTGATTATATATCTATTATGTGTGATGATTTTTGATGTCGAGAGGTAGAGATTGTGGTTGTGGCCATGGGCATGGCCAGGTTGTATCACCGTTTGTGTATGGGAAAAGTGAAGTGCTTACCCTGGATAACTTAGTTACAAAGGTTGGAAATGAGTTTCTTTGGGGGAAGGTGGTTGTTTTCCTTGAGCTTGAATTTGGTTATTCTAATTACTCACTGGTGGTTGATGAACCTTCTTTGGATAGCAGTTATAATGCAGTTGGTATCAGAAAGCAATCATTTGTTGTTTCGACTGATGAGTTGTTTTGCTACTTGTAAACGTTGTTGATTTGCAATGTTGATATTTTATTGGGAAGTTCTTTCTTTATTGTTGGGAAACATGACTCGTTGTTTCGCTTGGTATTTTGAATAATGGAAATAATCATTTGCAAGTTCTTTATCATGTGGAACCGTTGATCTTACGTAGTTCTTTTGGAATAATTTGAGAGTTACAGTTTAATGTCTCTCTTTTATGAAAGAAAATGTTAAAACCCTTTAGTGATGTCTTGTCATTCTTAAGCTAGAGGTTATAATCATAGAAATTAATTGATAAGCTATGTGTTATCTAGTTGGGTCAATAGTGTGATGCATAATTAATTTTAACTAATGTCCTTGGTAGCATAGCTGATTAATTTATTAGTCTTGTAATGATTGCATGATGAATTCTAATTAAGAGTATATCTCTTCCTAATTAGAATCAACAGGGTTACTGAGAAGTGTGGATCATTGATGAACTAGATTAATCATTAAGATTGTTTAATTTGTTAAACTTTTGAGATAAAATTGATTAACTGGTCTCTCTAGTTTAATCTCACCGTTCAGGATGGTTAAGTTAAAGATGTATTAGGTTATTGACTTAGTGGATATTAATATGGAATTATCTTTTAATTTTTAACTTGATGATCTTACATAAATGTTAGATTTACCTAATTCTTGATATGCTAAATTTTTTGAAACATGTATAAAGGACTAGATGAATGTTGATGTAGCGCTTTGTGAAACCCTGTTTTACAAGAGATTATGTTATTAAATCTTCAATTATATTTTGCCCTGAATTCTGAACATAAGGTGGAATGTTGTAACACCCCAACTCAGCACGAGCCTGGAATGCTACTATCCTAAGCTAAACCACAAAATTTCGTCATAACCTCTTTGGTATACGACGATACCGGAGGTTTTTCACAATAATTCATAAAACAATAATAAAATCAGTTATAAGACTTAATCATAAATCCTAATTAACCAACTAAGTTAACACCTTGGCTATTCAGAAGCCAAGATGCTAACCACCAACTTAACATAAGCCATACAGCATAAAACTTCTCAATAACATCGATCAATCCTCAAAGATCATAAAAGAATGCCATCCATGACTAGATTTATTTATTACAATCTGAAAGTTAACATAATAGAGTCTTTAATCATTCTTGCAATGGGACTAAGGTGAAGTGCATTATTCGAGTAGTGCATGTCTACTCCCTCCCAAGAGAACCTCATCAGCGATCACCTAGAAATAGATAAACAAAGCAAGGGTGAGTCCATGACTCAGCAAGTACAATGATTAAAAAAAACACATTTATCAATACGAATAAGACCTACTCGGCCTCGACATTGATCATAACACAAATGAGTACTTATGATGACATGAAATGAATGCTTAAATATCAAGGGAATGGACTGCACACACACATATACCGGTATAGTCAGTGAACACCCGTCGGTGTTCACTCAAGCCCGCATCTTAACAAAAATGCGGGGATCCACTTCCCGTATGAAGAACGTTTCATACGGGTGTCCAACATTGCCCATATTGGAATTAATGGGTCTTACTCAACCATCCTGGAATTGATGGTCTTCCTCATCCACTCCCGTGGACGGCAAATGATAATGAATGCATGAAACAACTTATTGAATATAACATTACCATCATTTCTATTCATGAATTCAACATAGAGACAAAACATGGATATTTCACTTCATACTACACAAGAGTTATCACAGCACGCTCACATCAATAACCACAATGCACAAACATTTAGAATAACAAAGTACTTGCCTTCCGCGTTGAGACGCGTTAGCTGGAAGCGATGGCGTTCCTAAACTCGAAGCTCCGCCGCCTAACCAATGAAATAAATTCAATAAGAACACCAACAATACCCATTTCTACTAACCGACGTTATACATTACTTCCCTGACGACTCTAGTCCATAATACAAAGCTTAAACTACAATCAATGTTTTCAGCTTTAAAGCTATCCCTGGACAGCAGCACGACAATTAACGTATCTCAGTGTCAGGAAGTCAAAAAGTGGTAAACCCAATTTCTGTAGCTTCTTAACTGACTAATCTACAATACTCTAGTTGACGAGATAAACCAATTTGGCCAATTTAATAGGTTAATAATCGTTTGAACTTTCTGTCCAGAATCTGTCCACAGAACGAACAGCAGAATTAAAAAGATCACCCAATTTAATAGGCTCCAAATTGAACGTTCTTTACCAATCTGAAAAGGTCATCGAATCCTCTACAATAACCTAGTTGGGTGAACTTTCAGTTTCAACCAATTTCCCTTTCATAATTTAGGAAATAACCAGACAGTTTATTCTCGTCAGGTTTCTGGCAGCAGGTACTAAAACATCCATAACTTTTGACTCGGACCTCGGAATCAAGTGAACTTGGTGGCCACTGAAACTTAAGAACGAGGCCTAGATATCTCTAGGAGACCAAACCTTCAGATTATGCCTAAAAACAACCGAAACAATCCCTCCAACATACAGGACAGAACTGAACGAAACGCGGACAGACTGGAAATTAACAAAACTACTCGCTCGCTTAACGAATGACTTCTAGAAATCCCAAGAACACATCGTTACCCTTGACGACGTGGGAGATGATGTTGAGCGAGCCTCGAAAAAGAAGTTGGTGGTGATTTCCTCTTCTTGTTCCGCAGCCCACGTTCGTCGTCCCCGATCCTTGCGAAGACCGGCAATGGAGGAAGACCAACACCGCAGCGGGGAGGACGTCTTGAGGACCAGCACCACGTGAGAACACCAGGGAGGGGAGGAGGCAGGGCGCACAGCAAGGGGGAGACCAAAGGGGGCGGCGGCCAAGGGGGAGGGGCGGCCAAAAGGGGGAGAGGGGCTAGGGTTTGGCAAAGGGGGAGAAAAGGGGTGATGTCCCCCCCTTGGCCGGCCACTAGGGGGGCCAAATGGGCCTCTAGCCCAGGCCCAGGTTGGCTGCAAATAGCAGAAAACCCATCCTTTCAGAGACAATTCACTAAAACAATTGTTTCCTCTCCCTAAAGATCAAATTTCACTCTCAAAGTTTAATCCGGAGTATTACAAATGTTGAATATGTGTCTATCAATGTCTATGCGATTGCAAATAGAAGTAGTGCCAGAATTGCTTACATGATTAATACAATTGTCAATTGTTAATGACAACTAAAGTTTGGTGTTGAGCAACATTAATAGTTGAATAGATGAATTTAATAGGTTATCTTTAATAGCGTGTCATGCAAATTGTTATGTGATAGTATGATGTTGTTAAAAGAGTTTTGTTTCAACATTGTGGCTTGTACACTAGTTTTTCCCTAGATCAAGTAGTGTCGTAATCAGCTTGTACACTAGGTTTTCCCTAGATCAATTAGTGTTGTAATCATATTGAGATAATAGAAACATTCTGAAGCAATTTATTGTGCTTCATTTGGAAAGTTTTATGATGGGGTAGTAGGGTATGATGAATCTTGCTAACAGTACGTTATTCTGTTGTTAGTAAGGTTGTCAGCAAGGGGTTATGAGGATAATGTTGAATATATATTAGGTAAAAGAATTTGATCGCTTTCTTGATATTGTTTAAATAAAAAATCTTTTGAGTTTTGCATTTGTGATCTTTTGGAGTTCATGGTTTTTGTAACAACTAAACTTGAGTTGATTATAGTGACGTGTTGGAAAGTTCCCTTGGTTATTAAGTGATTCATGTGATTTGGTCCTGAAAGCTCTTTTTGTTTTAGTTGGCAAAGTAATGTTTTAATCAAAGAAAATTGTTTTCTTTGTTAAAAGAGAGAGTGTAGTAGAATTATTTGAGATTGGAGTTAAGCTTTGTAACTTGCAACTTATTGAAGTGTGCTTAACATTTATGTTTTTATCGCATAAAAATCTCTCAAGTTTCAATAGCAATGTTTATTTTTATTGGTGGAAGTTTGATATTCTCTTCTTGTGGGGGTTATGCCCTCAATTGTTGTCTCGTCTTTTGCTTTTCCGATATCACTACTATTTGACTATTTTCCCTGGTCTTGTGTTTACTGCAAGTAATAAACTTTTTCTGTGCGCTAAAAATCTTTTTTATTTGCCTCTTCTTTTGAGAAAGAAATAATCAATTTGTGTTACAAAATCTTTTAGAGTGTATAGTGACAACTGGGTACTAGTGGTCAAGTAAGTGATTTTGTCAAGCTTTGGGTACCAAGTTATTTGAGGTGCTATAGAGGGTGAATTGATTTTGTGCTATAATTCTTGGAGGGAATTTGATTTAAATGAAATGATTGTTGTTGAAATAAAACTGATTATTGTAACAAGTAGTAGAACCTATAGTAAATTGTGATCCATGATCTATTGTTCGTGTTGGTGGAAAATTGGAAATTGGAAAAAAAAATGAATCTTGGTCAAATAGATAAGGTATTACGATTGTGTGATTTGCAAGGTTGTGTAGGTGAAATTGAATGGTATGGTTTAGTGAGGGTCCAAGATTGGTGATGTAATTTAATTGTTTTGGGCCGTAAATTGATTAGTGGGGATTGTTGATATTAATGATTGAGGATATTATTTGGATTGTGGGAATTTTAGTCATAGAATGCTCATATACCATTGAGTAACTCTGTCCACTCAATGCTCATATTCATCTCTCAGGTTACATTCCTGTACTTTCCACTGGTCCTCGACCAAGCCATCTCAATTCTCAGGGCTTCAACCCAACTTTTCAATTCACCCATAAATGGTTTTATAACAATGAAAGCTAGTTCAAGCAAGTTCTCAGCATCGCTCTTGACCGTGAGCACGGCTATCCAGATAATTTTCTTACTCTGCAGAGTTTATACACTTTACCCACAAGAGATAATTCAACTTATAATGTCCCTAACACACTTCCATATGTGTGCGTGTAATATCTCATTTAACTAAATAAGTAATTGAGGAATTAGAAGAGGTAATTAAGAGTGAAATATCATAATTTAGTGGATTAGGGGAGTAGTGGGCCGCCGGCCCATAGCCCAAGTGGGGGAGCTCGGCTTTAAGATGGAGAGTGGGGAGCATGTCAAAAACCCTAGCATTTTTCCCTGCCGTCGCCTACCGTGGCAGCAGTTTTTGCTGCCGCCGCTTGTCTGGTAGCGTTTCTCGCTACCGTCGTCAGCTGTGACAGCGCTTCCTCTACTGAGCACCTGCAACCAGCCCTACCGAGTCCTACTGTGGTAGCCAATTCGTCTGCCATCTTCTGCCGTGGTAAGGAGAGGGGAAGAGAGGCCAGCAAGGAGCCAAGAGCATCAAGAGAAGGAAGGAAAGAAGGAAAACAGGAAGAAGGAGAACAGAAGGATTTCACAGGATTTCACGATTGGCTCCGAGTTCTTTGAGGGTAATGATCTGAACCTTTATATTTTTCCTAGGAAAATCATTTTTCAGTCTATAGAATGTTTGATCTTTGCAAAAGGTTAGATGGTAATCTGCCCAAGTTCGTCCAATTCAGTACAAAACGTTGCGGGGATGATTATGCATATTTAGACTCCGAATTAGAGTTTGGTGTAATTATAGAAAAATATAGATTATTGCATTAGCTTTCTAGGAAGGTCTGGATTGTTAAAATCAGAGTAGCGAGCGAAAAGATATGACCTCTGGTAGGCTGTTGTCCAAATTCTGGACGTAGTTGGCAGACTTCGTGTATTTTGGTCAATTTCGTGTAGAAATTGGTAAATTTAAATATTTGTAGGAAATCTTACGTAGTTTCCAGAACTCATATTATTCATATATGTTCAAGTTTTATAATTAAAGATATAAAATTGTAAAATAGACTGTTCTGACAGAATCTGGAACGGTCTTCGAGTAAAGGAATGGAATAGAAAACTGTAGAATCAAAGTTTCTTCATAACTAGGGAATTGTAGATTGTTTTGTGCAGATTCCAAAAAGTCTTGGATGGCCTAATTTGAAGTTCAGATGAGTAAGATTGGGACATTTTACTACTGGAACAGCGGGTAGTGTGTCCGGTAATTTTGGTTTAAAAAGTGTCGGTGTGGTGTAGACGTGCGTTGATGGTTGGAATAAAGTGTAGGAATTGTAATGTATGATTTTGAGTTGTTTTTTGAATTGTTTTTCTAGAGAGTGTGGTCTCGCGTGCATTACCACCGTTTCGCACTGTAGCGCACAAGGATAGAGGCAAGTGCATGGTAGATAATTGTCATTGGTTGATCACTATATGTTTTACCATTTATTACCATTAAATTGATGTGCTTTTACTTATTTAATTGCAGGTAATGTTAATGGCCATTATTTATTCCTTATTATTGGATATGATATTGTTGGACAATGGTAGTGTTGATGAAGTCATGAATAATTGTGCATTCATAAGCATCATTGCATATGAGAAGGTGATCATGTTGATCACAACTCCACAGGAGTGGAAGAGGTCCCCGATCCTTGAGGAGGATGGGCTTCAGAGAGTGTCATCGATGGGTGAACACTTATGCTATACCGGTATACGCAAAAGAAGTGCATGCGGACATGTAGTGTAGAGATGCATCGAATGAAAGATAGTTGATTATTGAAATGTGAATAAAGAAAGAGAATTGAATGATTGAGCATGAGAACAAGGAAAAGAGAACAATTAATGTTGATGATGATATTGTGTACTGTTGATTAAGCATTGTGCATTGCTTACTATTGTGTTTGCTGAGTTGTGGATTCACCCTTACTCTACTGTTGTTTTTAGGTGATCATTGACGACGCTTCGCTTGGGAAGGGTTAGCAATTGGAACACTGTTTACACTCAATTAATTTATCACTTGCCATGAGACAACTTTACCTTAGCGTGATGGTTTAATCTGTTAGACTATGATAGACATTGATTTATTTTATATGATTCATTGGAACTCGTTTATTCATTCGATAGACTCCGTTTGATTGGTTTGGCTTAAGTCTTGGATTACTATTCTGCTTTACTATCTAGAGTTTAAATACCTGTGCTTGCCATGTCGATATTTATATGTTATTGTGACCCATGGACGGGTGTTAGTGTTGAATTGCTTGCTGAAATTTATTGTTAGTTGCTATTAAAATTGATAGTTAGTGTAGTTTGGTAGCATTCCGGGCTCAATGTTGGGCCGCGGTGTTATAGTGCGACTAAGTTGATTATCACGAGGTCTTTACAATGCCCCACCTCAACACAACTTGCCCGCTAAGGTTTCCACCTCCCTGAGCCACGCTCATAGGAGGCCCCCTCTTGCACCTTGTTGTTTATCTGTGGCTTCTACCCATACCCACGCCACATATCCACCACTGGAGAAGCCATGCCGAGGCAAACAAATTAGTTAGCCAAGTCATACCCATTATAGACTTGTGGTTGCACTATTTTTACATGAGAGGTCATCACAAGAACGCGGTCCTTTATTGACTTGGGTAGTACTTCCCCATACCCCACCGACGTGCTTTTCCCCAACACCATCCACTCTTTCCAGCCGCCCAAGTCAAAATATGTTTTTCAGGTTTTCTTTTGTTTTTAAAATTACCTTTAGTCCAACATACTAGCCAGGCTTCGGCATCGACTGCCCATTTCATTTTCAAAGGGTTAAGTGATGTCGGGCAATTTAATACCCGTATGACATTGTATCTAAGCAAAACTAAGCATGACATTTAAGTATGCATTTAGTGGCTAACAAGTATCCCATTAATCTAGGGTGACAAGGATAACATCCAAGCTCAAGGGTTGGGAATTTATACACTATTATCATTAAGGTATTAACTATGAACTTAGTCCAACATATTTAGATATAACGTAGCAATGCAATTTCATAATTTAAAACAATATAATTGCATTTCAAAAGTATGTGCAAAATGATCAAAGTATTCATTTGCCTTGTTCTAGGTACTATTGACCTTGTTCTTGATCGACTTGAGGGTCTTCAGAAGCTTCAACTTCTATACACGCAAAAATAACCAAAATTCGAATAAGCACATAAGAATTCAACTTGCATTCAAAAATTCAAATGAACTCCAAATTGGGTGTTTTTGGTTTGGTTGGGTAGAGTTTGAATCTAGACAAATTTAGAAACAAAAATCACTCAATTCAAAGTTGAAATGAGAGAGAACGGGCTCTCCGAAGTTTAAACCTAATTTAAATCCTGGAAAAAGAAAAGAGAGAGAATCTCTCTCACTACAGGTGGGACCCGTGCCCTTTTCTTTTTCTTTCAATTTATTTTCTAACAGATAAAGCTTCAGTGAATGATAGGTGGGCCCCATGTATTTTATTTTCCTTTTCATTTTATTTTCCTAAAGAAATCTATTTACTCACGAGTGGGACCCATTGCCATAGACTTCACCTTAGCAAATAATGCATGGACCGATGGTCCACAAGCACAGTGTTGTCACAGCCCCCAACTTTATTAATGGGATTAAGGTGCATCACATGAGCATGCATATCATTTCTGGAATTTTTGCACAATTATTGCATTTGTATTATTTCATATCAAAGTTAAACATACAACTCTATTTGAAGCATCCAAAGAAAACATAAATAAATGTTTATAAAGCTCTTTGGGAGGAAATTTATTTAAATCCTATAATATTTATCATGAATTGATATGAATTTTCCCAAATTTTTGGAATCTAACTCAACCCTGTATGAATTCAAACCTGGTTCTAAAAGCCCATATGTAAATAATCTGTGATGAGTAAAATAAAACATGAACAATAGTAATAGAAAATTTATATGTGTACTAGATCATCTCAGGAACCTCTCTAAAAAAATTTAGATTTTTATAATTTTATTTGCTGTTTTTAGTTGCTGAGTCAAAGTAGGAAGGTTTGAATTAAAGTAGTCAAACAATTTGACTTGGTCCAACCAATCCGATCAGACCCGACCACTTAGTCCGGCCAGTCCAAACCAGTTCCGATCTCTTGACTCAACCAAACCCACTCAGTGAACACGGCCGAGCTAGGCTCCGACCCAGCTCTTCACTGAGCCGCTAACGTGGCATGCCCACCCGTTAGTTCCCCTTCCTCCTCTCGCTAACGTGCTCGCAGGCGATGCGCGCCACACGGCGGAGACACGCTGCGCCGCTCCGTCGACACCATCAATCCACCGCCCCATCCACCACTCCCAGAGCTCCTCCACTTAACGCCGCCTCCATTCCCTCTCTTGCCCGAGCTTAACACCCCCTCGCTACCCTCTTTCTCCCTCATTCCTCATCTTGGTGGCTGAGGATGGAGGCGCTTGTGCGTGCTCATCTCTCGGGTAAACTCCAAGCCACTGCGTCCTTTGTTTCCCACGTTCATCCCCGTGTCCATTTTTGCTAATGCTCGGCCTTTAATTCGCTTGTAGTTCTCGAAGCTCATACGTGTCCTCATTGGCCCAGAGCGCGCCCGTGAGTGCCACCGTCGTGCCCTTCTTGGTTTCTGGTGAGACATTTCCTCTCATTTGTGTGTCAGCTCATGTCCCATAGCATGAGGATCATTTACCCTCGACTTATTTCCTTAATGATTCACAGGAGCTCGTGGAATTTGATTTCTCTACATTTTTGGCCACATGACCTATCTTCTTCCCTGATGCCGTTCTGGTGAGTCCCTTTTTTATTCCATGCAAAGACACCATCTCCTTGACCTTAGCACGTATTCCCGACCGTTCAATGTCTTTCTCTTTGCACAGATTGTCCTCCCCACGTTGAACCTCATCGCCGCCGTAGCCATCGCCGTTGACGAGCCGTCACTGAGCTTCTCCTGCCCTCATCATCACTCGGGTAGGTACTCTATACCTTTTAGATGCACATGCACATGATGGTTAGCTCACACGCCATCGGTTTGTCTTAGACACATTTGGCCGAAGCACACTGCCGCCCATCTCTGGTGTGCCGCCGCTTTACGCCACCTTAAGGCCTGATGCTAGTACCGTTAGGTGCGCACAGTTATTACACTTCCATTCCTAGCCTCCATTCGTGCCGCCATGGGCCACATCGCCGGCGGTAAGCCCGACAATGAACCCAGGCATTTTCAGGTTTTTGTCGATTTTTCTTACTAGCACTGTAGCGCGGGGCTTAGCAGGAAATCTCGGTCATTTAAGCGCTAATGATTTCTCAGATGTTTTAATAGCTATCTTAAGTCTATTACATGTGGCCCCCGTGAATAGAAAACGAGAGGTTTAAATGTCGGTTTAAGCTAGACTCTATGACACGCGGGCCCCGCACTTAAGTGCCAGCTGTCGATGATCGAATCGCCGATCTTACGAAATAAATAGAGGAAAATGGCAAAGACTCCTTTTTAGAGAATGGGACTGCTCTTTTATTGATATAAACTGGCTCTTACAGGGGGTGCCTACAACCAAGCATTAGACTAATCCTAGTTACACTGAGCGTAATGCGTGCTATGGTTCAATATAATAGAATACGACTGAGTTTCTTGATCTGTCTCCCCTTCTTCTCTGCCGTTTGCATTCTCCTTTAAGTAGTTGATGAATAAGTGGCAGTTATTCCCGGAAGAGATGCCTGTTGGGAGGGTTACGGCCGGTCAGAGCGAGGTGATGGTTGATGAAGTATCAACTGGCTGGCGGTTCAATATCTGTGAGATACCCACCGTATGGTAGTTATCATCAGTGTCTTAGGTTCATGAGACGTCACGTGGTATGGAGGACATAACATGCGTTCCATTCTTCGCACGGTACAGAATATTCCTGGAGTTAGATCCAGGTGCCAGTTCATGACTTTTTACGAGCAGCTCCCTGATCATAGACTTGGTATAGGACCTTATCTGACCAGGGTTCCTATTATATAACCTCTAGAATCCTTACACCAGTGATGTCGTTAGCCTTAGGGGTTACGACCATGGAAACATATGATCTTTTATTATGTATTAGAATAATACATAGAGATTTTAATCCTCATCAACAGTGCAATGAGTGGTGCACCGTGTGGAACGAGCTCATGGACCTTCAGTCCATGCACTACTATTGGATGGACTGAGTCATTGACAATGGGGCCCACGTGTCAGTATTTTTTTAATTTGGAGTTTAAATGAATAAGAGCGCTGTGCGGTGGACCCCATCCGTCAGTGACATAGGATAGGTAAGCTCGGGTATAAGAAGTATTAAATGCTTTTAGAAATTTCGAAGTGATTTATTTTTGCACTATAAATTCAAAGAACTTCAAAAATTCATAACTAATTCATTTTAACTCCAATTTGAGTCAAACCAATTTTGTTAGTTTGCATTTTTAATGTACTTCCTCATGGTATAATTTTAAACATGTTGCTACCATAGAAAATTTTGGAAGTGAAATTAAATTCGGTAAAGTATTATTTTTACACTAGAAATTGGAATAACTTTAAAAAAATTCATAGATAATTCATTTGAACTCCAAATAGGGTGATTCAATTTTTATTGATCATGAATTTTTACTGTCTTTCATGACATATAATTCTTATCCCCGCCACTATTTTGGAAATTTTCACCGAAGTAATTAATTTGGATGAATAGTGACAGATTGTGATTTTCTAGCCTTTTTCTACCTTTTGATTTTTTTCCAAAGGCTATGCCTATAACTTACACATATAAACTCCAATTAAAATAATTCTTGGACCTAAATTTATCTAAAATCATAATCTAGCTACTATAGAAATTTCATGCATTTTTAGCATTATGAATTTTTCGCCTTTTCTCGGTATTTATTCGATGTCGTCTTTTATAGATTCTGATTTGCCCGACTTGAATGACTTCACAACCGAGAGTGAACAATTATACTTCTAGAGGGCAAGCATCATTTGAACTTTGTTTTTGCATCATATTGTTCCTAGTTTTTGTTAAGTTAGTATTTTGAAGTGTAATGACACTTTCTTGCATGCTATTTTGATATGTTGATAATTTGTGAGTTGTAGTTAGTTATGTCCCACTCTTGCTGGTTATATTTTCTATTTACTTTATAAATATGCTTAAGTTAGATGTTTGTGATGATATATATATATATATATATATATATATATATATATATATATATATATATATATATATATATATATATAGTACATTGAAGGTTTAGCCATTGCAAGTCTAGTAAATGCGTTAGTTCGATTGACGGGGTTAGCCCGTCAATTGTGGGAAACATAGAATATTTATTATCTTTTTTGTGTCCAGATCTCTGAATCTGGTTATCGAGTTAAACTTTGCTTATTTCAAATGATTTTTTGTTTGGACAAGTGGTTAGTAGTGTGGGTGTCTTCGTGCACGAGACTCGGGTATTGTAGTTGTCTTATCTGGACCATTAAGGACTGAGCCATGGGCTATCATTCCATGTAACACTCGTACTTCCACACGCGGGTTGGGAGCTGTTTGGTCAATTAAGGGGAAGGTTTTATTGGGTTAAGTCCCAGGTGGTGTGAGGACATTTGTGTTCAATCATCTGTTCATAGGACCCGATACAATTTTCTATAATATGCATGGGAGCACTATTTTTCTTTCTTTATATTGTATCGGCATATCCAACACAACTTGTGAGCTCACTTAGCAAGCTCTATCAGTAGCTTGTACTAAGTTTGGGGTTCATCTCGCAAGGGGGGCTCATCTCAATAGGTTTTCTTGCTGAAAAGTACCGAATCTCGATTTCTCCAGCCGACATACCTTAGGAAGTGTGTCATTATCCGGAGGCTTACGGGCTAATCGAGTCATGTGGGTAAAGTAGTACTCCCCTGCAGGGTTTAATCTATTCAAATAGCCATGTCCACAGTTACGGACGACCACTTGGTTTGAGAGACGTCATCGTTAGACTCTGATTAAAATTTGATGTGGGTCACAACTCGGTATCGGCATGAACGGGTATTCATGCGAAGTTAGTTCACTAAAGTGGACAGCCACTTTGGTATTGATTGAACTACATATGTATCACTCTTATTTATATTCCTTTTGTGAAAAATTAGTTTGTTAAATGGCAATTTTCAAACTAGTATGTGTAGGGCGAAAACTTGTGCAATTTTCAAACTAGCTGATCTTGGGAGCCAACACGAGAACATGCCCGCTGTTTTGAAACCTCCTTTGATTCGGTTAAGTGTGTACTTGGGCTATTGGAGAACCGGTCACCATGTGGCGATATGCATGGTCGCCGTTGTTCCGGATCAGCCAGGTACTCTCAAGTTATTTTCCTAAGACCGGGAAGGTCTCAGTCTTACAAAAATAACCTGGGGGTCCTCACAAGTACCTCGGTCCATGAACCAATTCTGACTGTGCACTTAATCGGTGGGACCCGACTGTCAGTGACTTGACGTGAAAACTCAGTACATTAATACTTATTGATTTTTGTTTGTGGGCCCGCACATTCGAGAAACAAAGCGACAATTAAACCAACTTAAATCAATGATTAGCTCTAACCAACCGGGATTTGGCTATTAATTACGTTGCTACAGTGGTTGTCTTCTTCAGACAAAATAGAGACGCACTAGGGCGCTCTCGGCTCATGCTCGTCGCCAGTGATAGGGGGCACGGCGGCGCCGGGTAAAGGCCAAAATGGATTCTCGAGGGTCAGGCAACCCTAGGGGTACCGGCGGCGAGGTTCTAGTGGCCTGTAGCGGTGGTGCTAAAACGATGAGTGGCGGTGGCATATGAGGCTATGGCAGTTATGGTACTCCGGCAACCAAAGCGCGCATGAGCATCTAGGGGGGTACTAGGAGCATACCAGAGTAGAAGATGACTACTGAGGTGGCCGGTGGAGGTCTGGCGGCGATGACTAGTGACGACGAGGGGAGCTCCATGCGGTGGTGATTACCAGGGAGAAAGGGGAAGCAATCGATTTCGGGGATCGCTCCAGGGGGGTGTGGTGGCGGTCAGAGAGGAGGGAATCGGGAAATAGCTCACTGGAAAGGTTGCAACAGTGAAGTTGACACTTACGGCCGGAGACGAGGAAGAACGAGGTTGGCGGTGGTTCCTGCGAACAAAAGGAGGAATTAGATGAGGGAAATCACTGCTGGTGGTCCAGAACACGCCATGATGGGTGGCGAGGCGTGGGGGTCACCGGAGTGTCGACGGCGATGAGGCGGCGTGTCGAATGAAATGGAGCTTGAGCTTTACCTTGCGCTCGAGCTCGGTGGAACTGAGAGGGAAGGAGGGAAATGTATGGCGATGATGAAGGGGAAAGAGCAAGGACTCTGGGTGGCTACTTATAGTCGAGGGGTGGAGAATGCAGCAAGGTCAGCGACGCAATCGGGAAGAGGCAATGGCATGGTTCCCTCCGAGAGTTGGCAATGGACTTGACCGAGTTGGGCAGCACAATGCGGGGCTGGGCAACGCTCTTGATCGATGGCGAGTGACGGCCGAGCGACATGCCTCCTCGCATGGCTACGACGTGGCACAAATGCCAGAGGAGGTTGACGCCGGTAGAGAGAGATGACGATGGTGCACTCTGGTTCGCTCGGGGAGAAGAAACCGTGGGCTGAACCAAGTTGACTGATGAGGGCATCCCTAACACTTATACATCTTTCCCTATTGGTGGTCATACACATACTGAGGTGGACGCCATACATGACGCTACAAATAATTCAAGTACAGAAGTGCATATTGGTCCACTGACGAGAGCAAGAGCTAAACTTCTAAATCAACAGGTGCTTTTGTTTCTTAATGAATCTTCTATTGTCATTGATGAGAATTGGGTATTACCTCATGCAAATGTTTTGTGCATTCTTAGGTTTGAATATTGTGAAGCCTTTGGAGGAGAGGAGGCGGGAACAAATTCATGGAGAAGAAACACATGTGGCCAACAAGGGTTACATTGGCATCAAAGAAGCATCAAGTGTATCGAACAAATTCGCAAAGCTAAGAGAAGGAAAGCTCACAATACAAGGGGAACCGAGAGGAGACTAGTTTAAATTTCCAAATTAAAGTAGGACGTTTTTTGAATCGGATTATCGTTTCACGTGAACGAATCGAACTCGACATCGTAGCAATGAACAGTGTCGGACTCGGATTCTCAGAGCACTCGGTTCATCGTTCATCCGAGTTTTGTGCTTGCGTGGGAGGCTATATAAACCCCCATGGCCGCACCATAGAGGCGCACCGGTTTATGCATAAGATTGAAACATAGCTATTGCTTGTTCTTTCGACACGAGTTCATGCGAGGACTTTGAGAGAGAATTAGGCGATCCATTTGTTTTGTTCGCAATCCAAGGTCAAGCCGTCGCTCCATTGGGAATTGGGGACTTGGCGTTAAATCGTTCGTGGTCTCGCGACGAACAACTACCCGGTGTGTTTTGGGCGTATTCGAAGAGTTGAGGGTTCGTGCATTGGCGCGAGTGTTCACTAGCGACATCGCCTACTGCGCATCAACTATCCACGGTTCCTCACCGAGAAGATCGGGCCTTTCCCCGTATCATATGGTATCGATTCTAGGTTTACTCGGTGAGAATTTCTTTACCGTAGTTAGATTCGTTTTCTATCCTATCGTCCAATAAACCGAAAATTGCAATACCAAAACCGTAGTTTAATCTGTTATTTCTTGTGCGTTTAGTTAAGTTTTCATCCATTAGAGTTTTTGTTTTTAGTCTGATCCATGTGTTCCTTTTGCGTTGCTTAATCGTTGTGTTCACATAAACCGTACCAAATTACCGATTGAACTCCTCAATTAGCACCCAAAAAGAGATAGTGAATCAAACACTTTGGGTTTCTTGAGCTTCACTTATATCCTTTCATCCTTGAGACTAGCTTTTGTACATTGCACTAGGGTCGTTCTTTGGTTTATTTACACGTTGTTGAATTGTGAGACTTGTGCAATCAAGAGGAGCAAACCCTATTTCGGCCATTGCAATAAGAAAAGAGGAAAAGGCAGATTTACAAGAAAAAGCCACGGCTTGAAAAGGTATTAAAAAAACAAAAGATCAAACCCGCAAATACCAATGCCAAATTTTTCCTTCGGTTTCCTTAATAGCCAGAGGGCGAAGAGCTTTGTTTATGCGGTTTGAAAAAAATAAACAATAAGGGGTGGAAATTGGGAAGAGTAAACCTTAGTCCACAATTTCAGATTGTGTATTTAATCTATTTGAGCAATCTTGTGCCCTAACATTGATATCTTTGCAATTGGCTAGCGTCTCTCATAGTACTTGGTGCAAAAACGAGCTAGTTTTCATCTCAATTTCAGTTTGTCTCTCACTAGCTCATTCCTTTGTTTGCATTAAGTCACATTTATCTTTGTTTGTGCGTTCATACACTTCGCTTAAACCTTTGGATCAGCACATAGGCAAAATACTCTAGCTTGGATCATTACTTAGCTTTACAATACCTTGAATATCGATTGCATAGGATATACACATACATGTCCGAGCTCCACCTACACCCGCTTGTGTACTCCCTTGCTCTTGGTTACGCTCATACATTACGGGTTAAGGTCGCCATTGTCCCAACTGTCGATTTGCCATCCTTGATTCACTTTGGAACAGTAAGCTTGTCTTGTGTTCGGGATGGTGAGTTGCGGCGTAGAGAGCAAGTTTTTACTAACCGGATATAATTTCGTTTGCTATTTGTGAGTTGTATCCATGTCGTCATCGGGAGAATCCACCGTTACGTGGACGAGTATACACGGTTGTGTGGGGCGCTACAAAAGCAACTTCATTATCGTGATAATGGTGTGCGCGATGAGCTCGAGTCCGTTCGGACTGGATTGAACAACCTCGGAGAGGAGGTTACGCAACTACGTACGGACATCAAAAACAATTTCTTGGAGCTGCACGCCATGTTCAATCAACCAAACGTGCATCGTAAGGATTTTCACGATAAGCCCAAATTTTCTATCCCTATATTTTCTGGTCGTACAGATGTACAAGAATATCTCACTTGGGAGCTAGAAATTGATACTCTATTTCGGATGCACAACTATTCCAATGAGAAGAAGCTGTTGCTTGCTTCCAATGGCTTGGATGATTATGCTACACATTGGTGGGAGCAGTTCATTCGTAAGCGCATGGAGCGCCATGAGTTGCCGATTATCACCGGGAGCGGATGAAGCGATTTGCGGGCACGCTTTGTACCTCGCCACTACAAGCGCCACTATTTGAGAAGTTGATGTGCGACAAAGTATGAGGTCAATTGATGAATATCATAAGGAGATGGAAACTATCATGATACATGCGGATGTCCGCGAGAATGAAGAATGCACCATGGCGAGATTTCTAGCGGCATGAATCATGTTTGTCAGCGCATCATCAATCACCATCCCTATAATGATATGATTGAGTTGTCGCACCAAGCACGCCGGCCGGCGAGAAGTGATTGAAGATGCACGTTCGCTGCCTTCACGCCCTTCACCATCCGGACAGCCATATAACAACAAACACCAAACAAGAGCACTCCACGGAAGCAATTCGGCAATGCGCAGCCCGCAAGTAAGAAGTCGAGAGTACACCAGCGCGGCGTCGACTGCGCGCCGCCGCTAGTGTGACCTCGTCTATGGGGTCAACAGGACGTTCACGTGACATCATTTGCCACAAGTGCAAGGGTGTTGGCCATTTTCAGAGGGACTGCCCAAATGTCAGAACTATGCTTATCACCGAGGATGGCGGTTATGTTTCAGCTAGTGATGACGAGTCGCCTGATGCGCAACCAGTCTTGCACACTGATGACATAGAACAATGTGAGTGCGATCCTGAGTTTCCTAACACTGAGCAGTATTCCATTGTTTGCACGCCCAAGGTGCTTAGTGTGATGCCATCGCCGTCACTCGAACAGCGGTGCAATTTGTTTCAGACTTGGGCGAAGCTTGATCATTGATGGCGGAAGTTGTCACAATTTGGCTAGCAAGGATATGTGTCATAAGTTGGGTTTGAAGTACTTGCCGCATCCACGTCCTTATCATGTGCAATGGTTGAGCGACAAAGAGGAAGTGAAGGTGAACTATATGGTGCGAGTGGCGTTTATTGGGAAGTACACCGACACCGTGGATCGCGATGTTGTGCCTATGACGGTGTGTCACTTGCTCTTGGGACGCCATGGCAATATGACCGTTTTGTTGCTTCATGATGGGCGTACAAATCGCTACACATTTCGATGGAATAATATGGATATCATCTTGAAGCCCTTACACCGCATAGCAGTTGTGAATTCTTCAATGCGTAAAATTGAGATGCACGTTGAGACCGCCAAAGAGCGAGAGAAGAATTTAGTGATGTTAGCCACCAAATCGAAATGAGAGAATTCAGCGAAGATCCCAATTTGGTGCACTTTGTACTATTGTACAAAGACGCCTTGCTTTCGACTAACGACTTGTCTTCTCTTCCTAGTGGTGTTGCTTGTGTTTTGCGGGACTTGACGACGTCTTTCCAAACGAGGTACCACCGGGCTACCACCAATTCGTGGGATAGAACATAAGATCGACTTGATTCCGGGAGCGTCATTGCCGAACCGACCACCGTATCGCACCAATCCCGAGGAAACAAAGGAAATTCGAAACAAGTACAAGAGCTTCTCTCAAAGGGTATGTACGTGAAAGCTTAAGCCCTTGTCTTTATTCTGTTATTTTAGTTCCTAAGAAAGATGGTTCATGGCGTATGTGCGTAGATTGTCGAGCGATTAATAATATCACAATTCGATATCGTCATCCTATACCTCGCTTAGATGATATGCTAGACGAATTGAGTGGTGTCATTATTTTTTCTAAGATAGATTTGCGCGATGGTTACCATCAAATTAGGATGCATGAAGGGGATGAGTGGAAAACAGCATTTAAAACAAAATTTGGGTTGTATGAGTGGTTAGTCATGCTTTTGGTTTAACTAATGCACCTAGTACATTCATGCGCTTAATGAATCATGTTTTAAGGCATTTGATTGGTAAATTTGTGGTTGTGTACTTTGATGATATTCGATTTACTGATCATGACCGAATCGAACACATAGACCATCTTAGACAAGTTCTACAAGTGTTGCGTGAGGCTAGGTTATTCGGTAACTTAGAGAAGTGCACCTTTGCAAAGATCGTGTCATCTTTTTGGGCTATGTTGTTTCTGCACAGGGAGTTGAAGTAGATGAGTCTAAAATTGAAGCGATTAAAATTGGCCAACTCCTGTGAATGTAAGTCAGATTAGGAGCTTTCATGGTCTCGCTGGTTTTTATCGGCGCTTTGTGAAGGATTTTAGCACCATAGCTGCCCCTTTGAATGAACTTACTAAAAAGGGTGTTGAATTTGTGTGGGGGGTAGCGCAAGACAATGCTTTTGTGAACTTAAGAAACGCTTGACTGAAGCACCGCTGCTTGTTTTACTGATTTCACTAAAATTTTTGAAATTGAGTGTGATGCTAGTGGATTGGGTATTGGCGGTGTTTTAATGCAAGAGGGTAGACCGGTAGCTTATTTTAGTGAGAAACTAAATGGTGCTCAATTGAATTATCCGGTCTATGACAAAGAGCTTTATGCTTTAGTGCGTGCGTTAGAAACTTGGCAACACTATTTATGGCCTAAAGAGTTTATTATTCATTCGATCATGAGGCATTAAAGTATTTAAAGGGCCAAGCAAACTCGAACCGTAGACATGCCAAATGGGTCGAATTCGTTGAGTCGTTTCCTTACATTGTAAAATATAAGAAGGAAAGGAAAATGTGGTAGCCGATGCTCTCTCTAGGAAAAGTGTGCTTTTAACTCAATTAGGAGTGCAAGTTCTGGTTTAGAGAGTTTGCGTGATTTCTATGCTCATGACCATGATTTTTCCGTTCCTTATGCACATTGCAAAGAGGAAAGGCTGGGATAAATTTCACATCCATGATGGGTTTTGTTTCGCAATAACAAATTATGCGTTCAGCACTCTCCGTGCGTTTGCTATTCTGCAGGAATCACATGCGGTGGGTTGATGGGACATTTTGGACGTGAGAAGACGTTATCTATGCTGAGCGATCACTTTTATTGGCCTAAGATGAGGCGAGATGTAGAGAGGTATGTGCAACGATGCATTACTTGCCACAAAGCGAAATCAAAATTGAATCCACACGGTTTGTATACCCTCTACCTGCTCCCAATGCACCATGGGAGGATATTAGTATGGATTTTGTTTTAGGATTACCTAGAACTAAGAGGCGAGTGATTCTGCTTTTGTCGTTGTGGATCGTTTTCAAAGATGGCACACTTTATTCCGTGCCACAAGAGCGACGATCGTCGCATATTGCTAACTTGTTTTTCGGGGAGATCGTGAGGCTACATGGCGTGCCACGCACTATTGTGTCGATCGTGACGTGAAGTTCATGAGCTACTTTTGGAAGACACTTTGGGGTAAGCGGGGACGGTTGTTATTCAAAGACGACTTGTCATCCCCAAACCGATGGTCAAACGGAGGTGGTGAACCGCACACTTCGATGCTACTTGGACCATGATCAAGAAGAATCGCGCGAGTGGGAGGATTGTTTGCCGCACGTGGAATTCGCTTATAATCGGGCCGCACTCCACTCTGCAGCTTGTGTCCTTTGAGGTGGTGTATGGTTTCAAACCCTTTACGCCGCTTGATTTGCTGCCACTTCAAGTCAACACCGTGTTCATATGGAGGCATCCAAGCGAGCCGAGTATGTGAAGAAATTGCATCTCAAAAAAAGAGGAGATAGAGCGCAAGGTCAAGTCCTATCTTGAGAAGGCGAATAAGAAACGAAAGAAGATGATTTTTCAACCAGGTGATTTGGTTTGGGTGCACTACCGCAAGGATCGTTTTCCAGAACGCCGCAAGTCTAAATTGCTGCCACGAGGTGATGGACCTTTCAAGGTGCTTGAGAAGATCAACGACAATGCCTACAAGATAGAGCTTTCCGGCGATGACTATGGCGTGAGCTCTACTTTCAATGTTGCCGATTTATCACCTTTCTTTGGTGGTGATGATCTAGCGTCGAGGACGACGCCTTTTCAAGAGGGGGAGGATGATGAGGGCATCCCTAACACTTATACATCTTTCCTATTGGTGGTCATACACATCGAGGTGGACGCCATACATGACGCTACAAATAATTCAAGTACAGAAGTGCATATTGGTCCACTGACGAGAGCAAGAGCTAAACTTCTAAATCAACAGGTGCTTTTGTTTCTTAATGAATCTTCTATTGTCATTGATGAGAATTGGGTATTACCTCATGCAAATGTTTTGTGCATTCTTAGGTTTGAATATTGTGAAGCCTTTGGAGGAGAGGAGGCGGGAACAAATTCATGGAGAAGAAACACATGTGGCCAACAAGGGTTACATTGGCATCAAAAGTAGCATCAAGTGTATCGAACAAATTCGCAAAGCTAAGAGAAGGAAAGCTCACAATACAAGGGGAACCGAGAGGAGACTAGTTTAAATTTCCAAATTAAAGTAGGACGTTTTTGAATCGGATTATCGTTCACGTGAGCGATGTCGGACTCGGATCTCGTAGCAATGAGCGATGTCGGACTCGGATTCTCAGTAGCACTTCGGTTCATCGTTCATCCGAGTTTTGTGCTTGCGTGGGAGGCTATATAAACCCCCATGGCCGCACCATAGAGGCGAACCGGTTTATGCATAAGATTGAAACATAGCTATTGCTTGTTCTTTCGACACGAGTTCATGCGAGGACTTTGAGAGAGAATTAGGCGATCCATTTGTTTTGTTCTGCAATCCAAGGTCAAGCCGTCGTTCCATTGGGAATTGGGGACTTGGCGTTCGTCGTTCGTGGTCTCGCGACGAACAACTACCCGGTGTGTTTTGGGCGTATTCCGAAGAGTTGAGGGTTCGTGCATTGGCGCGAGTGTTCAGCTAGCGACATCGTCTACTTCGCATCAACTATCCATGGTTCCTCACTGAGAAGATCGGGCCTCCCCCCGTATCATTGACCGAAGGAGCTGGTTCAGCTGCAGCAACAACGGCTCAAAGCGGTTAGGGCAGAGGAAAAGTAGGATGGAAAAGAAAAGATCAAGGAAAAAGCGATAGGAAATATGGTGATTGCTAATTCTTGATTTTTACTAAGAAAATTCTCGTTGGTGATTGAACTTTTAGAGGATTAGGTTTTGCACTTTATGTTTTTTATTTTAGGGTTTCCATTTCTTATAATATTCCAAAGTGCAATACTTTAAGTTAACTTTACTTTTTACAATTTATGTTCATAGTGTTTCCGCATTTAGGGTTTCTGCATTTAGGGTTTTCATTTCTAGGGTTTATGTATTTAAGGTTTTCGTTTCTAGGTGTAATACTCCGTTCAATCCTAAGAATTATAATTGAATCTCAACCATTTTATTGGGATTTAAAATGAAATTTCAGAATTTCTGTTAAAGGGTGATTAAATCTTGGCCAAAGGCCCATAGCCTTGGCCCATTAGGGGCAGCCTATAACCCTAGATGTACTGTAGCACTCCCATGCTACAGTGCCACCGCCATGCTACAGTACCTCCGGTGCTACAGTGCACGCCCCCCTCCATTGCTGTTGTCCAAGAAGAAGGGGGGAGGGAGAAGAAGCCTTCTAGTGCCGCCAACCAAGGAGAAAAGAGGAGGAAGAGAGGAGAAGAAGAGGAGAGGAGCTCTTCGCGGGGGAATTCAGCGATCTCCTGTGGTTTTACAAGGGTAACGAACGATGTTCTTCGCTGTTTGATTAGTAGAAGATGCGAATTCGATTAGGATTGTTAGATCGATTTGCTGTTGTTAGAATTTCAGATCTGTCCAGTTTGTTGCGTGGTCTATTTTGGATTCTTAGAGGTCGAATTTGAGATGTCCATCTCCTAGAGTTTTGTAGGTATTGTTCTTAGCTTTCGGTGGCCGCCAAGAACACTGAATTCCGACGTACGGATCAAAAGTTATGATAGTTTCCGCATCTGCTGTCAAGAATCCTGACGAGAATAAACTGTTAAGTTGTCTTTTAAAATATGAGTGTGTTAATGGAAAATTCAGGGCTTTCACCCAACTAAGTTATTGTGGGCCTTGGTATTAGCTTTTGATATTGATAAAGAACGCAAAGTTTGGTTTAGCCAATTAGAAGTTATGGTATTTACCGTGCTGCTGTCCAGAATTGCCGGTAGTTCTGACAAAAAGTGTTTGTTGGTCTTGTGGAGATTGATACATATAGAATTCGAGATTTCCACCAACTAGGTTGTTGTAGATAATTTCATTACCTTTCAATCAAACCTGAGAACACCCCTTTTTAAGTTTTAGATCAAAAGTTATGCTATTTATACCGCTGCTGTCCGTATAGACTTTCTGCTAGAATGTGGTTTAATTCAAGTATCGGGTATAATTTAGATGGTGGGATTAGGGTTATGAGTTAGGGCGATGCGAGTAGTGTCTTGATGACTTGGTTCTTATTGAGTAACTTTGGTGTAGGGGGTGAGGCACTAAGGTTAGCGGCTTCTTCGTTGCCTCCCAACGCATCGCAACGCTAAAGGCAAGTACAATGACTTATGTGTGATTTGTAAACCCCGGATGCTCGTTGATTGGTATGGTGTTATGTTGATGTGTGAGAAGCTTAAATGTTCATATGCCATCCACGGGTGTGGAATATCCACGGGAGTGGAGGTTATGGTAGACAAGAATGATATGATGATCATGTTCTTTGTGTACGCTCTTTCATATGTGTGGAAATGATATTAACCATTGTTCATAAAATTATTCACACGATCATGTTCATGTTCCGTCCACGGGAGTGGAGCTCCACGGGAGTGGAGTCTAAAGTGCCATCAATTTCAGTATGGGCAAGTGAAGTCCCACCATTCCAATGTGGGCAGTTTTGGACACCCGTATGAAACGTTCTTTATACGGTATTTTGGATCCCCGTATTTCGATAAATACGGGCTTAAGTGAACACCGACGAGTGTGTCACTTGCTATACCGTATAAGCACGAGTGCGATCCATCCAGATTCATGGCATCCATGCATTACGCTTCTTTCTTTCGATATTTCTTATGTGCTATGTATCTACATGAAGTATGTTCTTGTAATCGTTGTACTTGCTGAGTCCCGGACTCACTCTTGTTTGTTGTTTTGTTTTAGGTGGCCGTTCATGATGACTCTATCGGGAGGGAGTAGACTTGCACTAAACACACATCACCATATTCCAGTTTCAATAATAGAACTTGGTTGAATTCCTTTATTTGTTTAGAGATAAGCTGTAATAATTGAGGCGACATGCGGGTGATGTCTCCTGTTTGGTTATGGATGTTTATTTTCCGCTGTGGTACTTGACCTGCATAGGTTCAGATTATATTTGTGCGATTACGCCTTTTGAGCGATTCTCCTTCCATTCGTTATAACTTGGATTATTGCTTCAATTCTCATGATTATGGTTGTTTGTTAGAGTTTTAGGGTGACATCTTGGCTTCCAAATAGCCAGGGTGTTACACTAGGGTTTCTGCTTTATCACTTATGTTGGCAAAAGAAAACACATATCAAATAACTCCCAAAAATGCAGGCAAAAATGATGGCAACATATAACATACAAAAAGTTTTTAAAATCCCATATTTTTTGCATTTGGGAACCTTTTAGGTGTTACAACCATTGACATACCCTGTCATGGTACACAAATTTTTAACAACAGTGGCTACTCGTCCCAATTCCATATCTCATTAAGTCAAATTTAAAATTATTGTACATGTGATCATGAGCTCATCATAACTAAGCATAACTAAGCATCTCTACGATACCTATGTTGGTGATACAAATATGTCTAACTAATATAATGACCATTCTATGGTGGCAAGTGATTCATGGTATTCAAATGTTCAATGGAGGCATAATGACAAATAGGTAATTAACTATTCCCAAAAGCAATTGATATAAAGATAGCATATAATTGATATAAAATAATATACTTTTGAAATCATAGGTTCAATACGATCAAAAGACTATGACTTGCCTTCGCTTTGGCTTTGCTCAGTTACCACACATGGACCTTCAAAGTTTGCTTTTGCTCCTGCTCCGTGAAACAGGCTGTGTAATGAGAGAAAAAACAACAGGTGAAGCACAAATAAATTCAAAAGAAATTCAAATAAAATCCAAAAACAATAAAACCAACTATAAAATAAATAGCTCAATTTTATATGAATTTAGGAATTTTAATGAACTGAATCGGAGCTCGAACGAAGGAGAACGGACTCTCAAAAGATTTGTTGGAAAGGAAAAGGAGATAGAAAATAATATTCATGGAATATTCCTTCGGCTGAAAAGAAAAAGAAATTGAAATTGACAAGTGAGGCCCACTCGTAAGTGATAGAGAGAGAAAGAGAGGATGACGTGTAATACCTCGAATATCAAATAGAGAGAACATATTATTCGGAAGAGAAATTTATTCAAATTTGAATGCACTAAAGTTTAGAGGAAAATTCAAAGAAAATTCAGGATTTGAGAGAGGATTGGACCTTGGGCTTTCAGCCCAAGGCGTCCTAGCCAAATGGGCCGGCCTTGTAGTGGAGTCAAGAAGGGGGGTCCCCTTCCCCAAAACCCTACCCTTTGCTACAGCACCACGCGCAGACCGTAGCACGCGCGATCTTAGAGCAGCCCCTCCGTCTTTGCTCTACCAAGATGGGGAAGACGCTTCGAGGTGACGCTGGCCATGGTGGAAGGAGAAGAAGGGAGAAGAAGAAAGGAGGAGAAGAAGAAGATCCTCTTCATGGGTTTTTGTTCAGCGTTTCATGCGTCTCCAAGGGTATCAATTCGTTTCCCCGCTGTTTCGATGTTGTTTAGATGCGAAACCGATTAGAATCGTTTGGATCAAAGTCAGTCTGCAGTAGATTCGAATATGTCCAGTATGTTGCGCGGGCTGTTTCGACATCTTAGAGGCCGAATCAGAAGTTTTGATCTCCTAGAGTTATTTAGATAATGTTCTTAGCTTTCGGTGGCCGCCAAGAACACCTGATTCCGACGTACGGATCAAACGTTATGATCGTTTTAGTTTCTGCTGTCCAGAACTCTGACGAGAAATAGCAGTCTCTGTAATTGATAAAATATGACCTAGTTAGTGGATGATTCAGAAGACTTGCCCATAACGAATTTTGTACGTGATCTCATTAGCTTTCAGGATTGATAAAGAACACCCCATTTGGATTTGTAGAACAAAAGTTATGCACATTTTAATTTGACTGTCCAGAATCCTGACGAGAATAAAATGTTAGTTTTCCTTTTGATATATGATCAAGTTAATGGCGGATTCAAGGCTTTCGCTCAACTAGGTTATTGTAGATAATCTTGTTAACTTTCAAAAAAAGCCTGAGAACACCCCTTTTAGAGTTTTATAGCAAAAGTTATGTTACTTTTACTATTGCTGTCCGCCAAGGTTCCCTGTTAGAATGTGGTTTAATTCGAACAAATGTGCACAATTAATTGACGGGGTTGGGGTATGTGTTAGGAGTGATGCGAGTAGTTTCATGATGTCTTGGTTCTTATTGAGTAACTTTGGTGTAGGGGGTGAGGCGCCGAGGTTAGCGGCATCATCGTTGCCCCCAACGCATCGCAAAACTAAAGGCAAGTACACTAACGTTTGTATGAATTGTGTATGTTGGATGCTTGAGGTTCATGCTGTGTTTTCATTTGATATGTGAGAAGTTCCGATGATCATGTTCATGTTCCGTCCACGGGAGTGGAGTCTAATACTGTTGGAGGTGATGCTAGTCCTTATTCATAAGTACATCGACAAGCATATGTTTTGTGAATTTTGGATGCATATTGTTCGTGTTCTATCTTCATTTGAAATGTGTCAAGCTTCAATGATATATTCTTTTCATATGTGTGGATATGATGGTAGTCATAATACATAAGATCATTCATGCATCCATATTCATGTTCCGTCCACGGGAGTGGAGTCTAAAGTCCCATCAATTCCAGTATGGGCATGTGAAGTCCCACCATTTCAATATGGGCAGTTTTGGACACCCGTATGAAACGTTCTTCATACGGGATTTGGATCCCCACATTTTTGTTAAGATGCGGGCTTAAGTGAACACCGACGGGTGTGTCACTAGCTATACCGGTATAAGCACGTGTGCAGTCCATTCCTTTGATTATTTACATTCATCTCATACATTCATAAGTATTCATTCGTTGTATGTTCAGAAACTGTGAAAAGGTTGTCTTGTTCAAATTGGTTGTCTGTTCATTTATTCAATGTACTTGCTGAGTCTTGGACTCACTCTTGCTTTGTTTATTTATTTATTTAGGTGAACGTTGGTGATGAATCTCTTGGGAGGGAGTAGACATGCACTGCCCATTCAGTTCACTTTACACTAGTCTCAATAAAAGAATTGTTACTACATTTCATTCGTCAATTGTTGTATTGTATTAAATAAACTTAGTCTTGGGTGATACCTTACTTAACGTTGAGTTGTTTCAATAACTGTTTATGTCCATTGATTATTCGTTGATAGGATTATCTTAGTGGATCCATTATTGCATTCCTGTTTATATTCCAATTGTTGATGATTTGTCTAGCTTAGCTGATGAATTATTGTTGAAATTATTCCGCTGTATGGTTATATGTTAGGTCTTTAGGTAGCATTTTGACTTCCGAATAGCCAGGGTGTTACAGTTGGTATCAGAGCGGGTTTTAGGACCGTGGTAATTAAGTTATTAAAATGACACACTGTGCACAATAGGTGGGGTTGGGAATCCATTGTTTCCATATTTCTATTGTTATGTTTCATTTGTTGAGCAATTGTTGAATTGCTTCTGTACTATCTTTCTTGTTGTTAATATATGATATGTTATGATATTCTATATCTATGAAACTATTATATGATTGTCATGAGATGATCATGTATATTCATAATTGATTATATTGTTTATGGGTGTCGATAATGGATGTTAAGCAGTGGTGGTCATAGTTGTGGCCTTGGACTTTGTCAGGTTACACCACCGTTCGTGGTAGACGAATAGAGTAGTTACCCCGAATACCATAGTTGTAGGTGTTGAGCGTGAGTTGCTTTAGAAAGTTGTTTTCTTCCTTGATCTCTGAACTTGGCATATTCTTGTTCCGTGGTGGATGATGAATTTCTCTTGGGTTCGTGGTTCTTGGTAGTTGCTGAGTTTCAATGGGTCTCTAATGGTTCTCTGAAATAATTATTGTTTTCTGACTGTTGAGTTGCTTTTACTACTCGTGATCCTCGTCAATTGGCAATATTTATATTACCATGGTTGTTCCTTCTTTCTCATTGGAAAAGAATGACTCATGTATTCGTTTGATAGTTTGGGTAATGAGAGTTTTAATGTTGCAAGTATGTTAACATGAGAAAGCTTTGGCTCTATGTATTTCTTTTGGATTATTTCGAGGGTTGAAGTTTAATACATCTCTTTTCTGATGGAAATTGTTAAAAACCTTTTGTGATAACTTGATATGGTATGGGTATCAAGTCGAGTCTTTGGTGTGGTGCATCATTAATATTAATTAGTAACCTTGGGAGTGAAATTGATTAAGTTGATGTTGTCTTCTATTAGTTCTTGATGAACTGTATATATGAGTAGTGACTGAGAGTATGTCCATACCTATTTAGAGTCAAAAGAGATATTAAGAAGTATAGAACATTGATGAATTAGACTGATCATTAAAGTTGTTTAGGTTGCTAAACTTGTTAGGTTCTTTGGTTCCAATGGATTAATTTAAATGTGTGGAAAGAGAAACTAGAGGAAATGCTAGATTTGCATATTCCTTAGTATGATTAATTATTGGAATTGTGTACAACCGGTTTAAGGGATTGAATACCGGTAGATCTAGAATTTATGGGAGGAGTTCTATATAGTTCTTCTATATAGAATGACGCGATGAATTTGGTTGTAGTGTTGTTGAGACTTTTGATCGATAGAAGATTTCGATTTTTGAAGTTTTAGTGTATTTTTGCCGAAATCCAAATATGAGGAGGAGCAGTTGAATATGTGTTTGAAAATACCAATGTGATTTGGGAAGGAAAGAAGGTAGCAACTAGATTTCATAATGAATCCAGTTGATAACAACAATGGTTGGAGCATAACTGTTGCATGTTGAAGTTTGATGTTGAGCATCACTAAAAGTTGAACTGATGTGATATAATAGGGGGCTTATGCTCACATGATTGTGAAATCATCGGATGATAATGTGTCCTTGATGAAAGGGTTTTGGTAGGACTTTTTCAGTTGTGTAGTAGACCTCTTCTAAACTTAAGAGGTTGATGTAGTGAGGTTGTATGGTTTTGGTATACTCTCGTTTTGAAGATGGGATGAAAAGGTAGTATGGAACAATTTAATGAAACTTTTGGGGCTTTCTAATGGCATAGTTGATGATAAAGATTTATGTTCAGAGTGTATTATTCTTGATGTTAGTAAGGTTATTCTACAAGAGATTGTGACTTGTGTATGGGGTGATGATTCTTTGAGAAATAAAGTAATTTGATCGTCTTTCGTAATTTTGATTTAGTAAAAGTGTTTCAAGTTTAGCGTTTGTGATCATTTGGACCCTTTGAGTTATGTAGTGATTGAGTTTGTTTCGAGCAAAGTGACATGTTGAAAGATTTGATTGGTGCCTAAGGGGTTCAGGTGATTTGGGTTTTAAGAGTTTATCAATTTTCAAAGGCAATACCTTCTTCTTATTTGGGGTTTGACCTTTCCTTCGTGCGGGACTTGTGCCCTCAACTGATGTTTTTCCCTTTTGTTGTCTGGGTTCTTTACCAAAATGACTAATCCCTTGGTCCTCTGTTCACTGCGAGTGGTAAATATTTTTCTATGTGGTGACAATTGTTTTCATTTGTTTTTCTTCTACGTAAGGATTCATCGATTCATTTCACAGCGGTCTTTCGAGGTGTTTATTCAATGTGATTGTGAGACTTTGGGTTGTAAGTTATTCGAGGAGCGTTGAAGGATGAACTGATTTTGTGTATAATTCTTGGAGAAAATTTTATTTATACCGAATGTTTGCCTTTGAGGCTAAACTGATTGCATTATTACAACCATTAGAACCTATGGGGATTTGTGATCCAAGATCTTTTGTTCAATTCGAGTGGAACATTAGAATTTTCGAAAAGGATGGGAATCTTGATCAATGTTTTAGAGTATCGCGATTGAGTACCTTGCATGGTTGTGCAGTTAAACTATGATGGTGTTGTAATGAGAGTAAGATTAGCGAAGTGATCTAATCGTTAAAGTGATTTTGAGATAGCCGAGATTGTTGGATTATTGACGGAAATGACTTGGACTTAGTAAATAACTCTCTAAGAGTTAGAATCTTTATAAAGATAATTGTATCAAGGAAATATTTTCGTGTTGATGTTAATGCGCGAGTATGTTTGGATTGTGAGAATTTTAGGGATTTAATCTGAGGTTTTCCCTATCCTCTATATGAGAGGTTCATTGTAGGAGTCTTGGAGTTTAAATTTGGGTTTTGCATTGTATGCTAGGACTTTGAGTCGCCCAATGATTATGTGTAGAAGAAGTAGAATAAGGGTGGATTCCGAACAGTGGGATAATCATTGATAGAACCTTTTTGATGGAGTATATGAATGTGTGTGCTGAGGATTCTGAGTTGTTTATTCTTAAAAGATTTAGGTGATGTGGTTGCATGTGAGGGCTATTTTGAGATATATTGGAAGTCATCTATCAAAGTATTTCCATCGGTACAAAAGTTGACTAGGGTATGTTTGGTGGAGTCAATAGAGCTTCTCTACAAAGGTGTGAATGATGTACTTGGGCTTGAGCATAGCATTGAGAATGCCAAGATAAGAGAGACGAGTTAGTGTATTATGCGATGAATTGGATTCCAAAGTTTGAGAGAAATTTTATTCCTAAAAGAGAAACTGAGAAAGTTGATGCTTCCTTGAGTAGTGACACGTTTTCTTGATTCTTGTTTAAGCTATGTGTTTAAGACAGATGTCCTTCGCAAGTTGAGCTCGGCATTTATGTTGGCATGTGTGGTTCTTATCAGTTCGGAAAGAATGAAAGAAATTTATGACTTGTGCATTTGAGTGACTTCCTTTTGGTGGGCGTGGTGTTTTTGCAAATTTCCTAATTTGAAGGTGGCAAGTTTTCGTGATGAATTGTCAATTTTGGATTTGACCCTTTTGGGTGGGAGTTAGCATTGCGTGGATGCGATGAGAACTCTTTGTTTTTAGTTGATTCTCTTTATAATACAGCTTGTTAAAAGCGAGTTCTGTTGTGCATTTTTTTTATTAAAGGAGGTGCTCCTTGTAGATGAAGAGTTCGAATTAGAAAGGAAGAAGGGTTTCGTGTGTGTTGAGCATGTTGTGTGCTTTTGTACCAAAAAGGGAAGTTGGTCTAGGTACACTGGTTCGTTTTCGACAGATGCAGGGATTAGGAAGTTGGTGTATCGCTTTGACCGACTCGGGCCACACGTGGGTATGCAACTTTTGGTTTGTTCTGACACCGATTGATAGATCTAGAGTTGAGTTTCGTTAACGTCATTTACCACCGAGTAGGATCTTACCTTTGAATCTCTTCTGATGAGTGTACTTGGCAATGTAGGATTGAGTGTTAGGTCAGATGTAATTTACGTCAATCTCTTGTGGTCTTGTCAGTCTGAGAGATAGGTCATTTGGGACCTGGAGTCTCGCATGAGCGAGTATTATCCAGACATGTTTGCTCCGGGCATATGTTAATAGATGTTTCTTTTCTGTGGCAATTGTTCTTTCGTTTATTTCGACGGTTAGAATTCGAGGTCGAATTCTGTTAAGGAGGGTAGAATGTAATACCTCGAATATCAAATAGAGAGAACATATTATTCGGAAGAGAAATTTATTCAAATTTGAATGCACTAAAGTTTAGAGGAAAATTCAAAGAAAATTCAGGATTTGAGAGAGGATTGGACCTTGGGCTTTCAGCCCAAGGCGTCCTAGCCAAATGGGCCGGCCTTGTAGTGGAGTCAAGAAGGGGGGTCCCCTTCCCCAAAACACTACCCTTTGCTACAGTACCATGCCGCACTGTAGCATGCGGTACTGTAGCAGCCCCCCCTCCGTGCTGCTCTACCAAGATGGGGAAGACGCTTCGAGGTGCCGCTGGCCATGGTGGAAGGAGAAGAAGGGAGAAGAAGAAAGGAGGAGAAGAAGAAGATCCTCTTTATGGGTTTTTGTTCAGCGTTTCATGCGTCTCCAAGGGTATCCATTCGTTTCCCCGCTGTTTTGATGTTGTTTAGATGCGAAACCGATTAGAATCGTTTGGATCAAAGTCAGTCTGCAGTAGATTCGAATATGTCCAGTATGTTGCGCGGGCTGTTTCGACATCTTAGAGGCCGAATCAGAAGTTTTGATCTCCTAGAGTTATTTAGATAATGTTCTTAGCTTTCGGTGGCCGCCAAGAACACCTGATTCCGACGTACGGATCAAAAGTTATGATCGTTTTAGTTTCTGCTGTCCAGAACTCTGACGAGAAATAGCAGTCTCTGTAATTGATAAAATATGACCTAGTTAGTGGATGATTCAGAAGACTTTCCCATAACGACTTTTGTACGTGATCTCATTAGCTTTCAGGATTGATAAAGAACACCCCATTTGGATTTGTAGAACAAAAGTTATGCACGTTTTAATTTGACTGTCCAGAATCCTGACGAGAATAAAATGTTAGTTTTCCTTTTGATATATGATCAAGTTAATGGCGGATTCAAGGATTTCGCTCAACTAGGTTATTGTAGATAATCTTGTTACCTTTCAAAAAAAGCCTGAGAACACCCCTTTTAGAGTTTTATAGCAAAAGTTATGTTACTTTTACTATTGCTGTCCGCCAAGGTTCCCTGTTAGAATGTGGTTTAATTCGAACAAATGTGCACAATTAATTGACGGGGTTGGGGTATGTGTTAGGAGCGATGCGAGTAGTTTCATGATGTCTTGGTTCTTATTGAGTAACTTTGGTGTAGGGGGTGAGGCGCCGAGGTTAGCGGCATCATCGTTGCCCCCAACGCATCGCAACACTAAAGGCAAGTACACTAACGTTTGTATGAATTGTGTATGTTGGATGCTTGAGGTTCATGCTGTGTTTTCATTTGATACGTGAGAAGTTCCGATGATCATGTTCATGTTCCATCCACGGGAGTGGAGTCTAATACTGTTGGAGGTGATGCTAGTCCTTATTCATAAGTACATCGACAAGCATATGTTTTGTGAATTTTAGATGCCTATTGTTCGTGTTGTATCTTCATTTGAAATGTGTCAAGCTTCAATGATATATTCTTTTCATATGTGTGGATATGATGGTAGTCATAATACATAAGATCATTCATGCATCCATGTTCATGTTCCGTCCACGGGAGTGGAGTCTAAAGTCCCATCAATTCCAGTATGGGCATGTGAAGTCCCACCATTCCAATGTGGGCAGTTTTGGACACCCGTATGAAACGTTCTTCATACGGGATTTGGATCCCCATATTTTTGTTAAGATGCGGGCTTAAGTGAACACCGACGGGTGTGTCACTAGCTATACCGGTATAAGCACGTGTGCAGTCCATTCCTTTGATTATTTACATTCATCTCATACATTCATAAGTATTCATTCGTTGTATGTTCAGAAACTGTGAAGAGATTGTCTTGTTCAAATTGGTTGTCTGTTCATTTATTCAATGTACTTGCTGAGTCTTGGACTCACTCTTGCTTTGTTTATTTATTTATTTAGGTGAACGTTGGTGATGAATCTATTGGGAGGGAGTAGACATGCACTGCCCATTCAGTTCACTTTACACTAGTCTCAATAAAAGAATTGTTACTACCTTTCATTCGTCAATTGTTGGATTGTATTAAATAAACTTAGACTTGGGTGATACCTTACTTAACGTTGAGTTTGTTTCAATAACTGTTTATGTTCATTGATTATTCGTTGATAGGATTATCTTAGTGGATACATTATTGCATTCCTGTTTATATTCCAATTGTTGATGATTTGTCTAGCTTAGCTGATGAATTATTGTTGAAATTATTCCGCTGTATGGTTATATGTTAGGTCTTTAGGTAGCATTTTGGCTTCCGAATAGCCAGGGTGTTACATGATGTGTGGGGCCAGGCTGTAGGAGAGAGAATGGAAGATAGAGAGAGAGAATGACAGGGGTGGCCCACATGCAAGAGAGAGAAGTGGCGGTAGCAGCGGCTTGCGCTTGATGGCAGCGATGGAGCGGCAACCAAGGGGCAAAATGGGTTGCCGGCAACAAGACAGAGCTTTGGGCGGTGACGGCGTGGTGAGAACAGCGACGAGACGGGATCAATGTCGACGGCGGCGGGGGAGACTCATGGGCTCGCGGCGGCAACGGTGAAACGAGGGCACCCGAGGAGAAAGAAGGTGAGCAATGGCTCGGTGGCAGCACAAGGAGCATGGAGGGCAGCTCGAGATGACTAGAGAAGGATGGAGGTGGCGGTGCATCGATGGTTGGAGGCGTGGAAGAAGACGCGGCGGCGGTAAGGTGTTTGGGTGGCGGAGAGAGCAAAATAAAGTAGGGGATCAGAAGGACACTCGGGAATGCGACATGACGCGCTTTGATAGGTGAGGGCACTCATCGGTGGTTAGAACGGCTGTGGTGGCGGTGGCCAGTTTTGTAGACAAAGGTGGAGGCGGTGGCTCAAAGACGCTCGGGCGAAGATGAAGGAAGCACCGGGAAGAACGCGGGCACGTGAACTCAACGGTGAAGACGGCTTAGGCGGACGACGTCGGACGGCGGTGGAGCATGGTAGAGAAGACCTTCGGCAAAACTTGTGGCTTCTTTGGTGAAATCCGGTGAACTCAGCGGTGATTTCGAGGTGGTAGTTTAGGGCTTTGGATGAGGTGGACGACACGAAGAAAAAGACGTGGACGGATGTGCTTATAAAGGCACAGGACGAGAGACTTTGAGAGGAGCATGGTATGTCGAACACGGACAGAGGCTCTATGTCAAGAGGAAGAACACTATCGGTGGGTCCACCTGGTGGCGAGGGAAAAGGGCGGAGGCTAGCGGCTTGCAGGTGGGCTGCGCTGGCGGCTTTGTGAAAAGGAGATAGGCTGCGAGAAAGGGCCAAGCAGAAAGGCGGAAGTGGGCTACAGGCGCGGGAGAAAAATGGGAGGAGTTGGGCCGAGGCGAATGAAAAATGGGGCGGCTCAGGTGGAAAAGAATTGCACCAAGAAGAATGGGCCCGATGAGAAAATATGAATTTAAAAAGGATTTCAAATTTCCAGAATTTAGATTAAACAAAACCGAGCTCAAAGAAATAGCAAATAAACTCCAAAAATTACTAAAAAATTTCAAAAAATTCTCTGGAACTCTAGGAACCCAAATAAACCAACTTTCAATTTAATTGAAGTTTAAATTAATCACATTAATTTTTTTAATTTATGAAAATTCACATTAAGCGTTGACTTAAACAAGAAAAAAAAATCAAATGGTTACTTTTGTTTTAAAAAGCTTCGAAAACATTCAAAAATTTGGGATGTTACATCTGCATACTTCGATGTTATTTGGAGAATACCATGGAAGCTTTGCTAAGACTTTTGGTAATTTGTTCAGGGATGAAAAAGCCCTTCGTGTTATTTTTCTGTCTGGAGCATCATATAATGTGGAGGATCTGCTGCACAACTTTTCAAAACTTGTGCATCTTCACAACTTAAGGATTAATGATAATCATTCTACTAAACTTGTACAAATGCCTCTTAGTTGACAGTGGCTCTCACGAATAACTGTCATGGTGTGTGGTTGACATTGACCTTGGCAGTAGGAGGTGGTGAGGTGGAAAGAGGGGTGGAGGACCTGGCCGATGGGGATGGAGGCGGTTGAGTTGGGGGCGGTGGAGGTGGGAGGGCAATGAGGGGAGGAGGGAGCAAGATGGGGATGAGTTTCAGATATGAGGGTTGAGTCCTTCAATAATTGAGTTACTTCTCTCTCCCTCCCTCTCGTCTCTCTCTCTCTCTCTCCTTTCTTTTGCAAGGCCAAAAGAGTAGGGATAGATGGCGGGATTGGAGGGTGCCGATCAATTTTTCCTTTTATTCTGTCGCGCCAAGCCAATTTTTTCATGCACCACTACCACACTAGGAACTCTTTTCCCTAACTGTGCTGCCACATCAGGAAAAATGCTTTCCTAACTGGTGGTAGAATAACCTTCAAGTATACGTAATTATGGCGGTTAAGTCATAACAGTTAGGGCTATTTTTTCCTTGATAGTAGGGGCAGGCCTGTCAAGAATATTGTTCGACCGTCAAGGAAAATATGGATCCTGGTAGTGCCACCTACCACACTGAAAAACAAATTTCAATGAAAAGACAAGATAATACAACAATCTCATAAGTCATAGTTTTTATTGAGTTGACACTATTAAACTAAGCATAGCATTTAAAAGGGTACAGTAGAACATTGCTGAACTAGCACTAATTAAAAGCCCATCTACAATGGGTAGTAGTAGGTCTGCTCAACCTGAACAAGAATAGACAAGTTGTGCACTACAACACAAGCATAAATAAATAGTTCATACATAGCCATCACAGCTAAATTTCTGCCCTTTGAGGTACACATCAGAAAAATGGGGCCCTTTGGGGTTTTGCCTGCTTGCGAGCCCGCCTACGCAGCATTCTATTGGCCAAACGGTTCTGATCTTCCACCAGTGTTGCATCTGCTTGAGTCTTTGAATGTCCAATTCTAAGCGACGCCTCAGGTCCTGAGAAGTCATCTGGTGATATATCTTCCCTCCTCTATTACAATAAATGAAAATTCAAAATATAACCTTGTACTCTTGTTACTATGAATGATAGTGTGGCAGGCATGTGAATAATGCGAAGCTTGTTAAATTTGAGCAGAATGGCAAATTGTATCTGTTATTAATCCAGAGCTTGGAAATTAGTCAAACATAATTCAGTCTATATAATGATCTAGAGAATAGTAATTTTGAGATCAAGTAAACCTTGCAGGTAAGGGAACATAAGCGGTGGGGCGCACTGTGGAGCCAGCAGTTACAAGTCAAGCAGTGAGGTGTCCCTTCTTGGGGTCTATGTAGTGGGGACCTCTTCATGGGCCTTATGTGCACTACCTTGTCTTTATTGCATTTGAATGTCTGCAAAATGAATGTAAATGTATCACAAATGAAATGGTGCAGCATTTAACAAATGAATAATATAAAGTAACTATGTAAGTCAATGTTGAATATCAGATAGATTATCAGACATTTTTGTGATGCTACCAGAATCTAATGAAGACCATATAAAGTAAGTCCATGTTGAATATTAAACATTTATTGATATCTATACAATGCTTCTCTATGCAATAGTTAACCACCAAACAACATCTAATATGAGTGCAAATAGGTCCAATACCATTCATGTTTAATTCAGAATCTGAAAGCTGGTTTGATCTAGTAAGGTTATTATCACAATAAATAAGATCGACACTTGGCATAGTCTAGTAACTCAACACATCAACTTTTATGATCAAATCCACTAGATCAACATTATTGGCATAGGTTAGAATCATGTTAATGCCCATGTTTCAAATAACTAAGTGAAGGCAAAAAAAAAAGAGAGAGAAGAGGTTCCTTGTCCATCTAGACTATCTCTGATGCACAATTGAAAGACAATATACCAAACCTTGACACAATTCCCTTCTTAAATAGCTAAGTCTCAAATGACGAATGAATACATCAACCGATCAATTATATATTAGAATCTACAAAGACAATTCAAGTCCCTATGCTTGCTTATGTAAAGGGAAGGGGTACAGTGAAATTCCATCACAATATGCAAACTACTATAGCAAGGCATTGCCTTGTAGTGTAGAAATAATTTTCCACAGTTTTACTGTCGACATATGCCTGGAAAATTTATTTTCGAATCTAACCACATAGGATGCCATACTGTTCTCAACATAGGAGATTGTGGAAGTAAGCAAACAAAATTTGAAAGCATGGGATTCTTGACTGCAATTATAGATAAATTGACTTGAATTGTTTTAATGCGGTGTGATCAACTGATCTCACAATGAAAGAAGGAACCTAACGTATTAATATTTACTATAAAGGGAAATTCAAGATGGTATATCTAATCCCTAGAGGAGCATGTGATGATCAAGCAGTCAACAAGGTTGGAACTTATTTGTGGAGGTACATTAGAATAACTACTAATAATACATTACGTAGGGTAATAATTGTCGTTGGTTCGATGCTAATTAGGTTTACAGCAGAAATGTGTATGCTATTACTTTATAGGTATGGTATATGAAAAAGTTTGTAGTTTTGCAGCATATAATATTTTTTGAACTTCAGAGGTCTAGTGATTTTATGTTGTTGTGCATATCACACGGTGTGGTGAGTATTGTCACTAGACTTTTAATGCAAAAAAAATACAATTGGTACCATGAGGAACTATTCAGTTCCCGTCTGTTTCTTATTGAAATGACTAGGCTAGGGCAGGATTTTATATCTTAAAGCAGTTGTTCAATCAACCGAGGCTTGAACAACTTCAAATCTTTTATCTCTTGCGTAAAGCTGAGTGCAAAAGAACGAAGCTCGGATATTCTAACACATTATCCTAGTAGTAAGGATAGTTGTGTAGTTAACAAGTCAATGCATGTCATCACATAACTGAACGTTGGGTTTCAACTGGGGTGTGATTGATTGGGTTTGGTTTGTGGGCTCTAGATGAGTGACTTGTGTGATGTCTCAGGGTGGGCCAGAGCAGGCCTCTGAATCTCTGATTGGCGCGGACTATTTGTCCTCAAATCTAGCTCACATCAATTGTTATAGATATAAGAAGGCCAAGATAAAAGAAATGTCAAAAGGAAATGAAGCAAATTAAACTATAGATAAATATAAAAGAAGTATATATATATATATATATATCCACTTACCTGCTACATACATCAAGAATAAATAACGTGGTGTGAAACTTCAAAGAATGAACAAAATCTTTATACATAAATCATAGATAGACAGTAATATTAATTGAATCAAACACTAAAAAAGAAATGGGAAGAGAAAGTTGCAATCAGAGCATGGGAAATTAACTGACCTTGTGCAAGTTGATTTAAATAGGGTCAAGTATCTGGGTACCTGTATCTGGGACACATCAATCCCGAGCTTTTGCATGTCCTTGACACGGACGACACTCCGGAACATGTAGCGGCGGATCTTGAGGAGATGATGGCTAGGCTCATCATGCCTACAGTATGGGCAGATCATCCTGAAGCATTGGATGCAGAAGATGCTTTCATCGGCCCTATACCGATTCTCATCATTATCATGCACCTCGCACTTTCTCCAAAATTTGGTCCTAAGCAGCTCGTGCAGCCACTGAGGCGTTTCCTCCTGGTGCTCTGTTGGTGTTGGTGCAGCACGTGACAACAACAACAACGGTGAAATGTTGCCCTCTTCATTCTTGTCTATCATTCTACTGTTGTCGGGCTCCTCCACCATGATCTCCTTTCCCTTGATGCATATGAATGAATTATTGATTCCATGTTAGCTGAAATATATTAGTAGTAGGATCAAGAAAGAACTAAAGCAGGTGCAATTCTATTGCAAAGTCGAGATAAAATGAAAGGCAGTAATTAAGTAGATGTGTATCAAGGCACAATTGACCACAAGTCATAAGAATTCAATGAACTCTTTGTTATGGTCGCATGCCTCCAATGGATATGATAGACTAATCACTTAGGCTTGCGGTTAATTTTTACATTGACAGGTGCCTTTAAGGATCAAGCAGTCAAGTCTTTGAAGAATTATTGGGATAGATAAATATCTCATGCAATTAGAATAGATGTAAAAAGACAAAAATAAGAAACCATAATTTCTTGTTGCGCTACATACAGAAAATTAAAATATCATGTTTTTAATTTAATAGGAAAAATTGGAGACCTGCATAAGCCATGGCCTTCCTATTTCCCTTCATTCACTTAAGATTGCCTCTTTTCATTCATAAGCCAATGATTCAAGAGTCATGCATGTGTTTACTGTTTGTGTTATTGAGCAAAATTCATAAAGGCTCGATGTAATTTATATTGGAAAATTTATGTTGATGATGCCTCTGGAGCACACTTGGTAGCTTGAAAAGTTTGTAAGCCCAATCTTCATGTGCAAAATTTATCTCTTATTCTTAAGTTTTTCTCACAAGCTTTTTCCACAGGTTTAATACTCTGTGGGTAACTTTTCTTGGAACATGTATTATGTGGATGAACCATCGTTTGGCCATGACAAGAAAGGATCATTTTGCTAGAATGGTCTTTGTAAAGTTTTGGATATTTATAAAGGTGTTCACCACTAGTCTCCTAAAGATGCTATTACTGTTATTTTGTGGCATTATACCTAGTTTTGTTAACCTCTTAAACTCCTTCATCCCGAATTTTTTTTCCTTCTTAAAAAGTGCCTCAACTTATTTGAGTCTTCTTTGTCAACTAGATCACAAATTAACCCCCTTTAATTTCATCTTCCTTTGTCTCCTGAGACTTTTGCTGCTTTTCAGTTACTTCTTTGTGTTTGTGCTCAGTTTAATTCCAACTTTCCTGAATATAATAGGCCTTAACATTAATACGGATATGTTTTCTTATTAAAAAGGTTTAGAATCAAATTGTTGTTTGGAAATATGTTTACTCATTGGACATTTAATCAGTGTTGGGCTTCTGCTAGCATTAAAGAACATAAAGTCTTTTTGCAGGACTTACTGAATGATTGGTTAAGTATTTCTAGAAAAATATCATTAGAGGATTACTATGTATCATTTGTGGACAAATTGTTGTTGGGACAATAGTAGTGCATTTGTTCTTCGATTGTGCTTTTAGCATTGTTTGCTAGGCAATTTGTAAAGTAACTAAAAGAGATACGGCTAAAAATCAAAAGAAGATTACTCATATGTGCAATTGCATTAATTTACAAGTGCTTCATGAATATTATCAAATTTGGATGATGGACACAAAGTTTAATGATCAGATCTATGTTGGTTCCCAGCCCCTGTCGAATTGTTGGAAACTGGCTAGGAACATGCTGGTTCCCAAAATTTAACTAGAAAACTGCAAATCCGTAAGAACATATCAGAAATTGGAATAAACTAATGGCCTAAATTGGTAGTAAAATGATGTTAAAAACATATGAGGTTTAATTTCTTGCCTAGATAACGTGGACTTCTTGAAATAAAAAATATTAAAGACATTCCTTACAACAAGCAGAATTGAAAGAACAACCATATATGGAGAAACAAAATAGTGAAGATTTTAGTTTGAAATTAATGAACTTCCTTGATTTTCTTGATTAAAACTATTTTTTGACAAACCTTCTTGCTTGAAATAGAGGAGGAGCTTCTGCTCGATGGAAACATGGTGGTGGGGAGGTGTGTAAGATCTTACAAGCAAAACTGATTCAAATGTCTTGTGATTTTGAAGTGATGGGTGTAAAGAGAAAAAAATCTAACATGCCCACAGTATTGAATAGTGGACCTCTCTTCTCATTAACTCGGTTTTATAAGCTAGCTGTATCCCATAAATACCCATCTCTAAAAATGGTTACACTCTCATGTAAGGAAGGACATTATTTGCACATTAAATTCCTTAATTTATGATCTTTTAGTGAAATGAGCGGTGTACACTCACTCAACCGCCACATGGCAGCACAACCAAAGGTGCATGCTTGGCTTGTCTACTAAAGTTGCAACAAATAAGGGCAGTGGTTTTTTTCACAAAAGGGACAATTCGGGTGTGATCTCATACTTGTACATATATATATATATATATATATATATATATATATATATATATATATATATATATATATATATATATATCCCCTTTGCTCTTCTACCTTCCAATTGTGAGGTATATGATCCATACTTGGAGGTGCTCCCTGCACTGTACTCCTCGTTGCACATAGCCCCTTCGACCTGGAGCACTCTACACAGAATGCATACGTCAGTCATGACTGTACCAACAATTGAAGTGGTTGTGCGGCCTTGGAGCTTTCCATGCGCCGAATTAGTGTTACTATGCATTTTCAACTATTCTACTCATTGATTTTACTTCTTTGTTGCAAATTGGCAGGTAGCTATTGCAAATTGTACATAGTGCTTCTTGTCATTTGTCACTACATTAATTCTTTCTCTGGGTGAAGAATGTGCAAAATAAATAAGGAATGGTAGCGACTTGGCATGTATTAATTGCATGCTTAGGTGCATCAATCTTGGCCTAAATGAACATGATGAATTTGTGGAATAGACACACTTTCAAAAGTTACATGTAATAAGTAATTTCTAAAGATTTTATACTTGTTTTTTTTGGCAGAAAAACATCCATTCCCTTCTATGTGCCCCAATTAAATTCCATGCAGATCAAGCATGTATATTTGGGTAATTGGTGTGTGGTCTTTGATTTTCTTTCGGGCAATACGCATGTGCATTGATTACTAGTCTCTAATGATGTGCTCATTGATTGTACTCGGATATTGCAGATTGGAAAACACATATTTTGATCCTGGGTGAACAAATTAACCGGAGAATATATGTGGAACTGCATGGATGGGAGCATTTATTCATGAAGACTAGCATTCTGCTTGGCTCTTGTTCAGTGGTCATGAAATGGAAGAAGATATATGACTGTAGGTGCCATTCCACATGGATCTATATGGTTAATTACTGATTAATACACTCAAGCTAGCTGTTCAGATCTCTATATCTTCTCGTATCAACTCGGAACACACCCATCTTCCACCTACCATCTTTATTCCACACCCTCTCTTCGCAACATGGCTCTCCAGCATTCACTACAGCTCGGCGTCTGCCGCCGCACGCTCTGACCTTCATATTCCTCCAATCTTGTAGCAGCAATGGCAATAACGATCCTAGTGCTAGTTGCTACTGGCTAACCGCATCGTTTGCAAATGAACCGCAACTAGCGTCCTCAAAGACGACATCTCTCATTGCTACGAAACGTGACAAGTGATGGAGGTCACCATCAGCATGGCGTGGTGGGTGGTGGGCAGGGCGCTAGGCTCTTGGACGTCCTACTGTCTAGAGAGATGGTGGACATCGTAGAGTAGCTCAAGCCCATATGTGCTAAGGAAAGTCTCCACCATTCTTGACAAACAATTGTTGGGCTCTTCCATTCTTAAGCTAGAGCTACTAGGCTCCTAACCGTACCACAATACAAACAACTACATAAGATCAACCCAAAACCAGGCCACAAATTATACTGGAGGGAAAAGCAAAAGAAAAATGTTGTAGATGACATTATTGGTAAATATTGTGCCAACAACTGTACTGTGCTTCAGTAGTTGGTCCGGGGGTATTGGAAGACAACTTCCACACATCACATATATCAACAAGTGAAGAGCCACTTCCAAGTCTCGGTTTGGGTATGTGTCTCTCACAATTTTAATGCAAATAGCTTGGCACGAGAGATTGTAAAACAGATCCCTAAAGGTAGCGATGAAAAGGAAAATGCTAGTGTCGAAGAGCTAATTGAAAAAAATTACAATCTAGCAAGTTCTTGCTTGTCTTGGATGATATGTGGACTATAACATCCCAATTTCCTGAGTTTTTGGAAATTTTCAAAATTTAAAAATTAACCATCTGATTTTATTGAATTGCCAAAGCTTAACTTGGAATTTTAGAAAATAAAATCAGTTTAAACAGAATAAATCAAACTCCAATTAATTCAAGTTGGTTTATTTGAGTTTTTGGGATTTTATTTGGATTTAAAAGTCAAAAATATTATTTTAAGTATTTTCTTGGTTTTTTTAGGAATTTAAAAATGGTTTTTCCTTTGTCCCGAAATTAAAAAACAATTATTTGCAAAATTAAAAGCTAAAGTTAAGTTGAAAATATTTTTATTAAGTCCCAAATAATTCTAGGGATTTCTGTGCATTTTCCTAGAATTTTTGGGCTATATTAACAATTTTCTAAAAAGCCTTTTTATTTGTTTCCTTTCCTGTAATTCAAAAGGCATTCAAAATTTGGAAAAAGCATTTGGGCCGAATCCCCTGCTCGGCCCGTTTTTCCTTCTGTGCCCAAGGCGCATTTCTTCGGCCCATTCCTGTGTGCGCAGCCCGCTTCCGCACCTCCTCCGCTCGCCTCGCTGACAGGAGGGGCCCACCCGTCAGCCCCTCCTCGTTGTCTTCCTCGCGCGTCTGTGCCGCGAGTATGCGGGTTTTGCGCCGGCTTCACCTACCTCCGTCACCTCCCCATCCTTTCTCTATCACAACGTGTCACCTCCCTTCTCTGCCGCATCCGCTACCGCCACACACTCCCTTCCCCATGCCCTGCTACCGCCATACCATCCCCGCGCCACGTCGGACAACGCCGCTGCGAAACCCGCCGAACCCATCCTCCTCTCTCGGCCTCCCCCGAGCTTTTTAAGGTGAGCATCACATGCCCCCTCCACTCCTCTCTCTCCCCCTTCTTCCCCTCTCTCTCTCTCGCTCTCCTCCAGCCACGATTCGAGCTTTTCGCCGTCGACCACCACGTGACGCCGCCGCCTCTTGCACCGCCGCCAAGACTCCTCCGCAGCCCCCACCACTTTTGGCATCGCAACGCCGTGGGCCACCCCATGCGTGCCTTCCCGCCCTCTGAAACCCCCCGGAGCACCACCGCCGCCCACAACCGCCGCCATCGTCTTTTGTCTTGCTCGCCGCCGGCCACCGCGTTGAGCGTTGCCCTCAAGGCCGTGCGCGCCTAGATCACCGTGAGCTCCTCTCCCTTTCCGTGCCCTTGCCACCGGCGAGCCTTAGGCCTCGAGCGCCGTCGGCTCGGGCGCTGATGTGGCAATGCCACGTGGCACTGCGTCAGCGCCGCGTCGCCCCCTCGCTTATGTGGCAGCCCGTGTGGCATTTCCCTCCTTTTCCCGTTGAAAAACAATTCGACCAAATCTAAATCCTTAGGGCTGATGTCAGCTGATGTAATAAACCGATTTTCCTTTACAAAAATAAATCATAAAATCTAGAAAATCCAGTTTTCTTCATTTTATGTGTTTTCAAACTTCTGAGAGACCGTTCTCCTCCGTTCGAGCTCCGATTTGAGTGATTTAAATTTCTAAATTCATTATCTTTCTATTGGTGCTAATTTTGGTAATTTTTGGATTTTATTTGGAATTGTTTTATTTATTTGGCTTTGTTCGCACGTATAGATTCTAGCGTTTCTAACGAATTCTTGGACCCGACGACCGAAGCAAAGGCAAGTTGTAGACCTTTGATTATGTCATACCCACTTTACAAAATTATATTATTTGATATAAACATGCATTGCTAGTTGTATAAAAATGCTTTCGGGAATAGTTAAATGCCTAATTGTTGTATGCCTCCTTGAATAATTGCTATCGACATGTACCCTTGAATGACATAAACCCTTGGGCACCATAGGATGGTTTATTTTAGTTGGTCATATTGTAGAACCAACTTGGGGTATCGTATATGCTTAACCATGCTTTAGTTATACGATGGATTCATGATCACATGCTCTTAGGAATAAACATGACTTATTGAATTTTTGAATCGTGGCGCGGCCACTGTTATTAAAAGTTGTTGAGCCATGGCAAGGGTTGCGATTTGGTCGGGGTGAACCACAAATGATTTATACTTGGGCGAGTGATTGTGTAGTAAAGGGGATGATTTTGGGATGTGGTTGCCTTGCCTGAGTAGCAATTAAGGACTTAACTTTGTGCGCTATTGATCTGGGCCATACCGTACAACCATATATCCAGGGTGGAGTGGACCTGGCTGACTATTTAACAATGCTTTGTTTTAGTTCTGCTTGGGTTGTTAAGTGGCGCAAGAGGGGGGCCGGTTCGACGCGAATCCTTAGCGAGCAGAACCGGGACAAAAACAGAGCTTTGTAAAAAGCCTTATAATAATCACTTAGTCGCACGCCTTCGGAAGCGTGTCATGTCTAAAATTATGATATGATTATCTCTTGTGGGTCAAGCTGTACAACCTCTGCTGAGTGTAAAACTATTTGAATAGCCATGTCCCCGGTTATGGACAATGCCCGGCGATTTCACACGAGGGGTAGATTTTCATAAAGATTGTTGGAATGGTTTGGAAGTGAATAGGGTGTTCACTAGTTGATGCAAGAGAACTTGTTTACTTATGTATTAATCTTTTAAATTATGTTTTTCAATCTATTTACTGTATTTACTGCCAATACTGCTTTCTGCAAAATAGCTATAAAGCTATCCTTGTCAAGCTCTGTATGGATATTATTTGCATACATTTTCCTACAACTTGCTGAGTACTTTAAAGTACTCACGGCTTTATGCCATTTGTTGATCAGTCATTGAAGAAGAACCAGGGAACTCAGAGTTCAATGAAGAGTAGTACTTCAAAGACTATGTGAATTAGGTCGTGCCCTCCACTCAATTGCCTATGGGCATGTCGGTTAGCCACCATAAGATATTTTGGTTCCACTGCAAACTCTATTTGGTTGCTAAGCCCTGCGTGGCAAACTCTGTAAGACTTGATCATAAGGTCCTTTTGCTACTAAGTAAAATTAATTTGTCTGCTCCATCTTTATCTTGTTGTATGATTATGATTATATCAATGTTGCAACTGTGTGAGCTAGCTGCTGATCTATGACTAGTTCAGAATACATAGAGGGTCTCGGAGTTGCATATCTGGGGTCCCGACATGGACATACCGTGAGGATGAATGGAAGAAATTACTAGCTCCATTTATAAAAGGAGGAACAAAAGGTAATATGTTATAATCACAACTCAAATTCCAACTGTAGCAAAAAATGGTTATGACAATGGACTGTTCAATAAAATTGGAACGTTTAGACGATAAAGATTGGATGCATTTCTTCAAAGCATGTGTGTTTGGTGACGAAAAATTATGGGAAGATCATCCTAGTTTATATGAAGTTGGGAGGAAAATAGTGAAGACATTGAAGGGTTCCTCCCCTCTTGCAGTAAAAACTGCAGGTAGATTACTAAGAGACCAACTTGATTTGGACCATTGGACAAGAGTATTGGAGAGGAAAGAATGGAAACTTCGGACCAACGATGGAAACTTCGGACCAACGATGATGACATTGTGCCGGCATTAAAGCTTAGCTATAACTATCTTTCTTTTGATCTACAACAGTGTGTTTCCTCCTGTGCTTTGTTTCCTGAAGATTACGAATTTAAAAATGAAGAACCAATTCACTTGTGGATAGGACTAGGGTTACTAAGAACTAGTGATCAACACAAAAAAAAATGAAGATATAGGGCAGAGCTATTTAGATGACTTGGTTAATCATGGTTTTTTCGATAAATATGAAAAGGAGAATGGCCATCCTTGTTATGTTATCTGTGACCTACTACATGAGTTGGTGGTAAATGTTTCATCATACGAAAGTCTTAGTATACATAGTTTTAATGTGAGGTCTATACAAATTCCTGCATCTATACGTCACTTGTCTATCACTATAGATAAGATCGATGTCAATGAAAGAATAGAAAATTTTAATAGGGACTGGAGTACACTAGAAAAAAGATTGAAAGCTGAAAATCTGCAGACTTCGATGTTATTTGGAGAATACCATGGAAGCTTTGCAAAGACTTTTGGTGATTTGTTCCGGGAAGCAAAAGCCCTTCGTGTTATTTTTCTGCCTAGAGCATCATATAATGTGAAAGATCTGCTGCACAACTTTTCAAAACTTGTGCATCTTCGCAACTTAAGGATTAAGGATAATCATTCTACTAAACTTGTGCAAATGCCTCTTAGTTGATGTTGGCTCTTAGGAATGACCGTCATGGTGTGTGGTTGACATTGACCTTGGCAGTAGGAGGTGGTAAGGTGGAAGGGGGGGGGCGGGTGGTAAGGTGGAGGAGGACCTGGCCGATGGGGATGGAGGTGGTTGAGTTGGGGGCGGTGGAGGTGGGAGGGCAATGAGGGGAGGAGGGAGCAAGATGGGGATGAGTTTCAGATGTTTTGTTGATCAATGGAATCTGTTACAAAGCAGCCAGCCAGTAAACTCCTACAAATCACATCTGCATCGATCAGATCTTATACTTCTCTCTCTTTGGTTCAGGATCAGGTTCAAAGCCAAAGAAAGTGGCAATTAGTACACGTGATCATGATAGGTGCAATCAGTTACAAGAAAAAATATCGCTTCTCTCCACATGAATAATCACCAGGTACAGGTAGCCATTGAAAACGTGGCTTATCAGATGTAGCCTGAATCTGTTGGCTTGAAGAACAGACCCAGCCTTTGTCTTCTGTCAGCCAGAAGAAACCTGGGTCTGAACTTTTTCTGTGGCACTACACCAGAATTTTAGTCAGAACTCAGGGGCGGCACATTGAAATGTGCTAAGTTGCTAACCACCGGCAGTCTCTTCAGATTAGTTCCTGGTCCTTGAAGCTGGCCAATTTGACATTTTCTCTGTCGCGCTTGAACACAAGGTACAAGGGGCTGTAGAATAGAACACAAACACCAAAAGGAACAATCATCATTGTTAGCAGTCCTCTGGAGAGTGCATATGCCCCTTCTGCTGATCCGTTTGCGAGGTTAACAGTCTTCGTGTCATAGCCGTATATCTTCTCGGTGACCAAGCCGACAGCAGGAGCTGCCAGCGAGGCGAATGATCCCTCGAAAGCACGGTCAAAGGCGTATATCATGGTGCGGTGCTTGGGAGGGACTACCTCTGCAAACATGGGGTTGTTTGCAGAAGTAGCGCACCAGCTTATGGTGATACCCATGAAGAAGAGAGTGACAGCAAAGGCGTACCAGTAATCAATTGACTGAGGAATGACCATAAGGAGGATCCACGAGAAAGGAATGCCCATGAAGGCGCTAAACTGAGCACACATGACACGTGCAGAATCTGGAAAGTGTCGTGACAGGCGATCTGCTATCACCCCTCCAAGGAAAGCTCCACTGGCGCACCCAATAGCGAACAGGCTGTTCAACGCTGCCGAGCTGCTATTATCAAAACCTAAGAGGATTTAAGACTGTCAATTCCAATGTGGGAGCATTGTTATCACTTTGAATGTTGAAAATTATCTGTTTTTATGCCCTACCAATAAGTTCAAACCACATTGTGAAGAAAACTATGGCAGTCCACGGCAACGAGCCAATTATCCCCTGCAACACAATGATCTGAAATGTCTTCACTTTCATAACAGTTCTGGTTGCTACCCAAGAATCCCTCCAGATAGAAGGTGGAGGAAGAACATCTTTGCTGGACAAATGTAACCTGGGAGATGAGGATATCAATGTTATGTTCATATATCACTGTCTTGCGTCCTAGTTGCTGTTTTTAACTCAAGTACTATGCAGTTTAATTAGGGCAGGAAGAAGTCTATCGCACACCTACCCAAAGCACACACAATCCAGTAACATTTAAGTGATAATTCCATGTAGATGAGCTTCACTGATCGACGGAATTTTTTGGTTTCTTACATGCGGTCAAGCAACACCAGAATAGCATATAGTATCAAACTAAAGGGGCAAATTAATGACATATATGCACCACTATAATAAAGCACGTCACAAAATAACCACATGCGGAACAAAACTTACAACCCAGATTTAATTCATACAAGTAAATGGAACATCATGATGACATCCTATCTGGCAGAACCATATAGACAAGGAAATACCATTCAATATAAAGACCAAATTATCATATGAACTCATAGAGATAGAGGTCTTTGGAAGGATGTACAACGCTTGCATAGTGAGTGACTAATGAAGCCCGGCAACAAGATTAGACAAACTAACTAAATAAATAAATAAAGAAAAGAAAATGATGGGGAGGCATACCTCTCGTAGTCATCATCATCAAGAAGATGATTGCCAGGGATTCTTCTTGGATCAATCGCATAGGAGTACACCAGAATTCCAATTATCAAGCTGACTAGTGCGACCATAATAAATGCAACGCGCCATCCGGGCAATCCCCAATAGTCCTGTCCAGCCATGATTGTTGCCAAAATACTACCACCTATACCACCTACTGCACCGATGAGGCTTAACAAACCAAACCCTGCACCACGTGTACCATCTTTGTAGCTATCAGCAATGAACGACTGAAGTGCTGGTATTACAATGGCAAGTCCAAGGCCGTTTACAGCTCTCCAGAATGCAACCTGCCGAAAATGCTGGCTAACACCAACAGCCCCAGTCGATAAGGCCCAGAAGACAGTCCCTATTGCAAGCACTGTCGGGCGATCATAATGAAGAGCAAGGATGCCTGCCAAGGGAGATGCTATCGACTTCATAAAGTTCATTACAAACGTAAGGTATCCCAGATCAGTAGGACCAGCATTGAAGGCTGCACTGACTTCCTTGTAAACTGCTGGAAGGAGATTCTCATCTGCACGCTCCATAATGGAAGCCAGATTGATGAGGATGAGAGATACAGAGAACCCAAATATCTTCTTTGCTCTGCAAGAAGGAAATAACACGGTTATGCTATATAATGCAAGGTAAGTTCTCCTCTACAGTTCAGTAAATTTCACGCAATACTATTGAAATCATTAAAAACAAAACATTCTGGTACACAATGAAGTATATACTTATTTACACTCAATTATTAGTTTTAATATATTCATATTTGGGTTGTCATTTATTAATACATTTATAGAGGCACCGTCTTAGTGTTATGATAGAAACCCTGCACAATAACACAGGTAGGCCCCATTGCCAAATCTAATCATGATTTCCTAGAAAATGACTAATGTCCTTGCTCATTAACATGCTTAGCTGATTATAACCGTTTAAATCTCTCATTCAAAGGATATTGTGAGAAAAGGATAACTCAGAATCTAGTTAAAAAAACCAACCCTTGATACTAACCAACCATGCAACCTGAAATGAACACGATGATAGAAAACCTGACGATCGTTGCAGATCTACACGGCAAGAAAACATCAAACAATGACCACAACTTTCTTGAGGGATGTAACGACTTGGCATCACTCGAGCAGTGAGATACCTGCAACTGACATTCTGGGTAAAAGGAATATGGAACAATGAAAATCAGATGACTCCTGCTCCCATTTTTCCCATTCAAAAGGAAGTGGGTATCCACTCAACACCCACCATATGCCAATAACCTAAGCTCAAAGACAATCTGAAGTGCGGAACATATCCTTAACGCCTTTTCTCTATCCAAAATTGCGCCAGCAACTGGAGCTTGCTTTTTCTGGCCAACCGAGAAAAGTGAAAAATAGTGGGGGATATGTCAATGCCAAGTGTACGAGCAGACGAGCAGTGGTACTTCATGCTGATATCACCATGTTCCATGCCTGCCGTTGAATAAAAGCAGAGGCTCGAGATCTCGCTGTGCTGTGCTTCTAGAGAAGGGGAAGGGAAAGGACTGACTTATTCATGCCCGTTCCTGTTCTTGTCTACCAATTTCAGGTGCTAATTTGCATATATTTTTTAGCCAAAGATCGCCATGGCATTACCCACACATGAAGCCATGAAGCTGAATCAAACAAATCTGCCCACCTTTCAATCACACCAACATTCTCTTGCACTCGCTAATCTTTTCCTATCTGACCCAACAAAGAAAAAGGAAAACCTCCGAGTGATGTTTGCAAATGCAAGCACAAAGCATCACCAAGAAGCGTATCCTTAAGCTTTTCGTACTAAATCTAGTACCAAATAGATCATCAAGATTCCTCGTTTGTGCTTCTAAATAGGCCATATATTTAAGCAATATTAAAACAAACTAAAAGGAGAAAACAAATATACCAATAAGAAATCTTTCCTTAGCCTGAATAAAGCATCACCAAGATTCCACGACCCCAGCTCCACTCAGCACAGCTACTACTAAATATACACAAATTTCATGGAGCATACAGCACAAGAACTGACCAAAAAGGCCAAAAACCAACAAATCCTGGAAGCAAGAATCACCAGAAGAAATAAGTATAAGGAAATGAGGAAGTGAGCACCTCATGCTGGAAGACGGGGTGAGCGGGGAGTTGGGGGAGGAGCGAGCCGGCCTGTGCCTAATAGCCATCGACTCGAGAGGAGCAGTGCCCTTCAACCTCTCCCCAGCACTCCTTTCTTCCCCTTGGCTCTTTACTTGAGTTGAATCGAGCGAAGCAGAGCAGAGCAGAGTGGGAGAGGGGTGGAGAGAAGACGCAGGCAGTGCTGCACGGAAGCAAATTTTCTTGGAGGGCTTCACGGTTCGATCCTCTCCCTCCCCTCGTCACTGTTTATAAATGGATGGTATCTATGAGAGGTCCTTGTTGAGATTCATTCTATAGAATTTATTTTCGGACTGCAAGATCGCTAGAGGCGCAGCATAAAATGAATTTTTTTAAATAATATTATTTTAAAGATAATTATAAAAATAAATAGTCAAAAAAACAATTACAAAAATAGGTTCATATCGCCAATTAGAGTGGCAAGCCTGGCCTCTGGCGACAAGGGCTCAACAGTTTCGAGAACTCTCTGACGTCAGTTGAATTGGCGACAATAATTCTTATTTTTTAATTTTAAAACTTGAAAATTCATCATTTCAAATAGCGATAGGGATCTCGCAAATCCCTGTCGTCATTCCAAATGGCGATACAATCTTCCATATAAAAGACCCTTGAAACCCTAAAATTCAGGTAAAACTCACTTTTATTCAGAAAAAAAGGAAAGAGGGGAGGAAACGAAAAGGAGCAGAGAGGAGGAGATAGGAGGAGAGAAACTAGAGAAACACTGCCTGTCCAGTCGCCCACCTGTCAGGTAATTTTTTTAGCCGAATGGATTATATAGTTTTGGATGTATGGTTAGAAATGCAGTATGTTGTACATTATACTTTTCAGTGGATAGTCTAGTTTGATATATGTAGTTAATCGTAGAAATCTTGTTTACGGTGCAGTGCGTCAAATATATCGGACATCACCAATTTTAAAATTTACTACGGTTAGGGGACTATTCTTGAGGGTCCCGAGGAGATTGATTTGCGTTGTTTCCAATCGATGACTATGCCCTTGCCAAGAGCAAAGCAACGTCAATGGGGCGCAGTGATGCGGTGATTGTTTTATTTATTCGAATTGGGCCAACTGTGTATGATCTGAGATTGAGTTGCTTTGCCCCCAGCAACACAGCGCACATATTGGGAGTTAGTACAGTTCAAGGGAACAAGGTCATGGCAGTCATATGTACGCATGGCGAGAGAGAGGGTGGGATTTGGTCCTTCTGGCCCAGGATTATGCCAAGCCCACTCCTGCATCGGTGGCTGAACAAGAAGAGGGTGGTGATGCCGAAGAAGAAGTCTGGGACTTCAGCCACAGCGCAGCGCACATAATGGCCAAAGCTTCGGGAGTAGCTGGTCCTGTCAATGAAGACTTCGTGGGATGAGCTCCTTCAGTCACATAAGCTAGTGGGCTTGCTAACAAGGGTGAGGAGGTGGAAGCCCTAGTGCAAAGGATGGATCTCGAAAACCGGGATTACATGGCATTGTCAGACGATGAAGGATCTGACGATGAGGATAATGTGGACCAGTAGGCGGTTCCATCCGAGTGGAACACATACCAGTTCGACAACCTCGTCGTCAACGAAGGCTCCCGTGTGCCGTGGGAGTAGGATCAAAACGAGGTTAGGCAAGGAGCTATGTACAAATGTAAGGAGACCATACAGGAGGCGGTCAAATTCTGGGTCTTGTTAGTGCGGTGTACATTAACAGTCGTCAAGTCTAACCTAAGATGCTACGACATGAAGTGCAACATAGAGGGATGCCCTTGGCGAGTGCACGCATTTTAGCAGCCTAAGTGGGGCACCTACTGAAAATGTTCTATAGTGGTTCCTTACACATGTGTCGTCGCTGAGTCAATGCAGTCCTATAGGAACCTATCATCACGCTTCGTCACCAACCTCATGTATGGTGAGATCGTGGATAATCTTGATTTTGAGCCACGATCCATCATTCGGGCAATTGAGGCAAGGTGTCAATACACAGTCGACTATGCTAAGGCTTGGAGGGCAAAACAAAAGGTATTGGAATCAAGGTTCGGCACGTTCGAGGATTCCTACCACATCTCCCAGGGCTACTCCGAGTCATACAAGACAGGAATCCCAGCACTCATATCAACATTCAAGATTCCACGCATCCGAAGTGGGCTAATAAGAGGGTACTGCGACAAGCATTATTTGCCTTTGGTCCATACATCAATGCATTTCAGCACTACCATCCAATCTTGTGCGTGGATAGCATATTCCTGACTAGAAAGTACAAGGGCCAGGTACTGACTGCAATAGCGACGAACGGGAACAATCAAGTTCTTCCCAAAAGCGAGAACACAGACAGCTGGTTGTGGTTCCTGAGCAATGTGAGGATTTCTATTGTACAGGACCGTTCAAACGTATGTGTCATACATGATCGGCATGCGGGCCTGCTGAGTGCAATGTAACATCCCAATTTTTTTTGGACCTTTTAAATTTTTGAGTTAAAAATTAACCATTCGGTTTTGTTAATTGCTCAAGCTTAACTTGGAGATTTTGGGAATTTGGAGGTTTAATGTGAATTAATCGAACTTCAATCACTTCGAATTGGTTTATCCTGCGTTGTTGGAGTTCGCTGGTTTTCAAGTTTGCCTCTTCTCTATTCGCTCTTTGTCCTCAGGACCTCCTCCTCCTTGTTCTCAGGACCTCCTCCTCCTTAGGACCTCTTTGTCCTTAGGACCTCCTCCTCCTCCTTGTCCTCAGGATCTCCTCCTCCTCAGGACCTCCTCCTCCTCCTCCTCCTCCTCCTCCTTATTCTCAGGACCTCCTCCTCCTCAAGACCTCCTTGTCCTCAGGACCTCCCCCTTGTCCTCAGGATCTCCTCCTCCAAAGACCACCATCTCGGTCTTTTTGCAAAGACCACCCCCTTGATCAAGACCTCCCTATGGGTCACGACCACCCTCTTGGTCTTTTTGCAAAGACCACCCACATCGGTTGGACCACCCTTCTGAGTTTTGGCTAGCCCCACCCACCTAGCAGGCTTTGCTCACCTTCTTCTTCCTCCCATTGCGTTACTGCTATCACAGAAGTCTTTGCACATTAAATGCTGTTGTGTCATATTAAATGCTGTCGCTTTTGCAGTATTTGTTTTCCCCTCTAGTCTCCTCCCTTACTTGCCTCCATTCCCTCCTACACCTGCCCCCGTCGTGCGTATTAAATGCGGCATCCTCTGTTGCACCCGTTGCACGCCTATGCTGGCCTCCCTCTTTGGACTTCCCCTCGCCTATATAAGGCACCTGGGAACCCTTTTTGTTCTTCCTTGTTGCTTACCTCCCAGCACTCTCCCTTTTTGCTTCCTCAACCTCAAACTCCCTCTTGAGTAATACCAATTTCTATCTTCATCTGAACTCTGTACCTTTTTTTAGTTCTGGTTTTTATAGGTTTTTTGGTCTTTATTTGGAGTTTCTCTAGTTGCTTATTTGGCTCTTTTCGAACGTGTAGAATTCAGCTTCTCTGAAGAGTTCCTGGACCCGACGACCTCTACCGAAGCAGCTCAAATCTTCATCGAAGGCAAGTCATAGACCTTTGATCATGTTGAACCCATTTTTCATAAAAGTACCTTGTCATAATATAAACATGCATGGCTAGTTGTATAAAAATGGATTCGGGAGTAGTTAAACACCCACCTGACATTATAACTCCTTGAATGATTGTGAATAACATGTTGACATGTATCCTTGGACATCCGTAGGATGGGTTTCCTAGTTGGACATCGTTGTGGTACCAACCTTGGGTGCGGTTTATGCTTAGTCATGCTTTAGATATGCGATGGTCTCGATCTCATGATTCTTTAATGATAAACTTGACTAATGAGCTTTGGAACTGTGGCAACGCCACTTTTGATAAAAGTTGTTGTGCTAGGACTAGGGTGGTCCTTTGGCCGGTTGAACCGAAAATGTTTGCATACTCGGGCGAGTGATCGTGCAGTAAAGGGGGTGCTATACGCACATTGGGATGAGGATGTGTCGCTTGAGTAGTCACTAAGAACTTAACTTTGTGTACCATTGATCTGGGCCATACCGTGCAACCACAAGTCTATTTATGGGGTGGACATCGTAAACTATTTAGCAATATTTTGAGTCGGTTCTATCGTGGTGGTGTGTGCTGATTCACATGGCGCAAGAGGGGCCAGGAAGGCAAAATCTTAGCGGGCAGAACCAAGTTAAAACGGAGCTTTAAAAGAGTCTTGTGATAATCTTTTAGTCGTACACCTCAGAAGTGTGTGAGCGGATAGTATAAGATGATTATCTCTTGTGGGTAAAGCTATACAATCTCTGCATAGTGTAAATCTATTCGAATAGCCGTGTCCTCGGTTATGGACAATACCTGGTGATAGCCCGCAAGGGATAGTGTTTTTCTTAAAAGAAAGTGGTCATGATCTGACCAGGGTGGTCTAGGCAGTGGTTAGGGTGATCATGAGACGTCTGTGAAGTGGATAGGGTGTCCACGAGCTGTTTTCTAAGAAACTATTTACTTATGTATTATCTTTCAACTTGTACTTTGCAATCTACTTACTGTAATTCCCGTAAACATAGCTTTCTGTAAACTAACCATGCAGCTATCCTTGTCTTGTGCTTTGCAATCTACTTACTGTAATTCCCGTAAATGTAGCTTTCTGCAAACTAACCATGCAACTATCCTTGTCAAGCCTTACATGAATACTATTTGCATAAATTTTTCCTATGACTTGCTGAGTACATTCAAAGTACTCATGGCTTTTGCTCTCTGGTTGATCAGCAGCCGAAGAGGACCCTGGGTGCCTTGAGCACTGTGAAGAGGACTTTGTTGAAGACTTTGCCGACTAGGGGACGTCCTCCACTCGATAGCCTGTGGGCTTGTCGACTGGCTCCCACGTTTTGTAAAGTTCTGCTACAAGTTTTATTTTGTTGTAAGCCCGTGCGGCTGACCATGTACAACCTTGACTGTAAGGTCTTTTGCTATTAATATTAATTTGTCTACTTCGTCTCTAAGTTTGTTGTATAGATATGATTTCACCTATGTTGTAACTGTCCAATCTAGCGACTGTTCTTGAGACTAGTTCGGAAAGCACAGAGGGTCCCGGGGTTGCATTACTCAGGGTCCCGACAGCGGTGTTATCAGAGCCATATTGACTGTAGGACGTAACCTTAGCTAGCATGGTCGTTTTAATCAAGAGTCTTTAAAGTTATTTTCTAAATCAAACCAACTGACTAACTTGAGTAGATATTCTTTTCTCATCTTAGTCTATTCTGTTCTCACCCCATTCCATTCCCTATCTTTTCTCACCTAGTTCTATTCTTCTCTCGTCTCATTCTTAGGTTCTGGTTTCTTATCTCTTCTGGAACCTTGTTTTCGAATTTAAGTTGACCTCCTTATCTTCGTAATCTCTTTAGGATCGAACCCTTCGTAATCAAGCGCTGGGTGCCCTGGAAGATTCAAGACCTGTCCGTTGTTTTTAGTCATCTGCCCATATAAGATAAGTTAGAAGCGCTCCCGTAGAGAGGTCCTCCTCAGTCTAGTACCGCTTAAGTCATGTCATAGGACCTTCCGTTGGAATTGTTGCTTCTTTTAGCTTTTCGACTACCTATCCTTTTGGGTTTAGCCTTCTTTCCCCGATTAGGACGTTCCATCTTTCTCCCTTGCTTTTACTCGTCTTTTGTGTTTTTCCCTCTTATCTAGTGTGCTTTCTTCTCCTTATCTGTTAAACTCGGGAAGGTTTGTGCAGATAGTTCAAACCCATCACTCGGCAAGTCAGGATGAACCAGTGGACCCCTGTCTGCTGCCACCACCTCCTCCTCCTCCGGCAGCCCCGATAGATCAGAATTTTGGTCAGTTTATGGCAGCCCAAACTCAGCTGATGAATGCAATGATGCAAAACATGAATCAGATGATAGCTCAGCAGAACCAGACCATTGCCGCCTTGATTGCGGTGCTGAACCAGAGCAACCAGTAGCCACTGTGCCTCCACCGCCACCAGTTTACCTTCAATCAAGGCTGGCCGAATTTCTGAGGACCCGTCCACCAACATTCTCTAGCTCCCCTGAGCCGATGAATGCAGATGACTGGCTGGGCTCAATCGAAAAGAAGCTGGCCATTACCCGGTGTGACGACTGTGAGAAAGTGCTCTATCCCACGCACCAGCTTGAAGGCACCGCTGTAGAGTGGTGGGAGAACTATTGTACTGCCCATGAGAACCACTAGAACATCACATGGCTGAGTTTTCTGAAGCCTTATGTCACTCCCATATACCTGATGGGAAGGTGAAAATGAAGAAGAATGAGTTTAGGGACCTGAAGTAAGGAAGCATGATAGTGAGTGAATATCTCAACAAGTTCACTCAACTTTCTCGGTATGCTCCAGAAGACGTTGCCACAGATGATGCTCGACAGAAGCGGTTCAAGCGAGGACTCAACCCAAGCTTGAAGGTTCAAGTTATTGGCAACGATTACACAGATTTCCAGCAGTTAGAGAACAAGACCTTGCTCATAAAAGAGTCTCGTCGTGAGCTTTCAGAGTCTTACAAGAGGAAGATGACGTAGCCTGGAGCTCATCAAGGATATCCGCAGAGAACTAGGACTAGTGTTCAACACCCTACCCGTTTCACCCCTCCAGTCACCTTCAAGACCTCTTCAGTAGCACCTTGCCCGACAGCTTCAAGTTCACACAGCCCTAGCCCTAGCGGTGGCATAGTCAACCAACCTCCCAGAAGGAACCATTCGACCGCGGGAATCACTTGTTTCAATTGCCATCAATTGGGACACTACGCCAGCAACTGTCCCCTGAAGCAAGGTCCAGCTCCAGTCCGATTCAACCTGGGTGCCACTCCCACTAGAACTCTCGCGCCAGGAGAAGGTCGTGGAGCTCCTCAAACTCCGGCCGCACCAACCAAGACCCCACAGACATATGGAAGAGGTTGTGTGAACCATGTCACTGTTGAGGAGGCCCAGACAGCCTCGGACGTCATGTTGGGTACGTTCTTTGTGAATTCAGCACCAGCTTCTGTTTTGTTTGATTCTAGAGCTTCACATTCATTTGTTTCTCGAGTTTTTGCTGCAAAGTATCGGTTGAAGGTTTTGCCTCTTAAAGCCGCCTTGTTGATTCAATTCCCTGGTTCGGAGTTAAGAACGAACCAGGGTTGTCCACAAGTTAAGGTGATCATAGAAGGAGTAGATTTTCTAGCCAACCTGATCATCATCGACACCCAGTCTTTAGATGTGATTTTGGGCATAGATTGGCTTACTGATCACCAAGCTGTGTTGGATTATGGTGGTAGAAGCATCACCTTGGTTAGTCTAGTGGGAATTAAGGTGAAATTTGAAGTCTCCTCGGAGAAGCCAGAAAGGGCAATGGTTTGCAGTGTCAAAGCTGTATCACTAGAAGATGTGCTAGTGGTTAGGGAGTTCCAAGACATCTTCCCAGATGAACTACCTAGAATGCCTCCAGACAGAGACCTAGAGTTTGTCATCAACCTAGTCCCTGGGACTGCTCCGATCTCCAAGAGACCTTACCGTCTGCCTGTAGACGACTTGGTTGAACTGAAGAAACAAATTGAAGAGATGCAAGAGAAAGGTTTTGTTAGGCCGAGTTCCTCTCCTTGGGGAGCTCCAGTGATCTTTGTTGCCAAGAAAGTGGTACCCAGCGAATATTTGTGGACAACTGCTCTCTTAATAAAGTCACAATCAAGAACAAGTACCCTCTGCCCATGATTGATGATCTGTTTGACCAGTTGAAAGGAGCTGGAGTGTTCTCCAAGATAGATTTGAGGTTCGAATACCATCAGTTGAAGATTCGCCAATAGGACATACCCAAGACAGCCTTCTCAACCCGTTATGGATTGTTTGAATATACGGTCATGTCATTTGGGTTGTCCAATGCTCCTGCTTACTTTATAAAATTGATGAATAAAGTATTCATAGAGTATCTAGATAAATTCGTCATTGTCTTTATTGACGATATTCTAGTGTGCTCTAAGAGCGAAGAAAAGCATGACGAGCACCTTCGCTTGGTCCTGAACAAGCTTAGAGAGCATCAACTCTATGTTAAGTTCAGCAAATGTGAGTTTTGGATGAAGGAAGTTACCTTCCTAGGACATGTCTTGTCTGTAGAAGGAGTCGCAGTCAACCCCAGCAAGGTCAAGGACGTGCTTGATCGGGAATCACCCAAGTTAGTGCAGCTTTCTCGGCATGGCAGGTTACTACCGCCGGTTCATTGAAGGGTTCTCCGAGATAGCAAGACCTCTCACTCAGCTGCTGAAGAAGGAAAAGAAGTATGCTTGGATGTCGGAGTGTGAGCAGAGCTTTCAAGAGTTGAAGAAGCGCTTGACCACCGCTCCTGTGTTGGTTTTGCCGGATGTCCGAAAGGATTTTGAGATATTCTGTAATGCATCACGACAAGGTCTTGGTTGTGTCCTGATGTAAGAAAGGAAGGTAGTGGCTTATGCTTCCCGTCAGCTAAGACCTTATGAAGCCAATTACCCCACCCATGACTTAGAGTTGGCTATCGTAGTGCACGCCTTGAAGATGTAGCGTCATTACCTCATCGGCAATCGTTGTGAAGTGTACACTGACCATAAGAGCTTGAAGTACATCTTCACCCAAGCCGACCTTAATATGAGTCAGAGAAGATGGCTAGAATTGATCAAAGATTACAATGTTGGAATCCACTATTATCCTGGCAAGACTAATGTTGTAGTAGATGCTTTGAGCAAGAAGGTTTACTGTAATACTTTGATGATCAAGGAGAGTCAGCCAACACTCCATGAGGAATTTCAGAAGCTCAAGCTGAAACTGGTGGAAGAAGGTTTCTTAGCGACCCTAGAAGTCCAGCCCACCCTGTAAGGTCAGATTAGGAAGGCTCAGATGGAAGATGCAGACATCAAAGAGATCAAGAGCAACATGAAGAAAGGAAAATCCCTAAGATTTTCAGAAGATAAGTAAGGGACTGTTTGGTTTGACAAGCGTGTTGGTGTGCCAGACCAGAAAGAGCTCAAGCAACTGATACTCAAGGAAGCTTATGAGACACTGTACTCCATCCACCTCGAAAGCACGAAGATGTATAAAGACCTCAAGGAGTTCTATTGGTGGCCAACCATGAAGCGTGAGATCGCTGAGTATGTGGCACAATGTGATACTTGTCAGCAAGTTAAAGCCGAGCATCAAAGACCTCCTAGGCTCTTGCAACCTCTGAGCATACCAGGGGCGAAGTGGGAAGAGATTGGCACAGACTTCATCAACGGCCTGCCAAGACTAAGAGCTGGTTTGATTTAGATTGAATTCTAATAATTATACTTCAGAATAAAAAATAAACAAAAATGATAATTAGATATGTATACGAAATCCAACAAACAAAACAAAATTCAGAATTAAAATAAAATACATTTAGCAATTTGATTTAGATCGAATTCTAATAATTATAATTCAGAATAAAAATTAAACAATAACTGGCAATTAGATTTGCATACGAAATCCAACAACAAAGTCGAAATAGAAATTAAACAATAATTTCCTATTAGATTCGCAATAAAAAATAAAAATTACCAATGTGATTTTGATATGAATTCTAATAATTATAACTTGTAATAAAAGTTAAACAACAATTGACAATTCGATTTGTATATGAAATTCAACACACAATTCAGAATAAAAATTAAACAATAATTGTCAATTAGATTTGCATACAAAATTCAACAAAAATATAACTGAATTTCGAAATATAAATAAATAAAATCAGCATTTTGGCTTCAATGCGAATTCCAAAGTAAACTACATAAATTAATATAATTCGTAATAAAATTAAATAAAAAAATCAATTGGATTCGTGTATGAATGCCAAGAAAAAATAATTAAAATTCTAAATAAAAAATAAAAGAAAATTTCCAATTTGATTTCAATACGAAATTCAAAGTAAAATCCCTAAATAATAAAATTTATAATGAATTAAATAATTTTATCAATTTCATTTGTATACGAACTCTAATGAAAAATAACTGAAATGTTGAATCAAAATTAAAATTATAATGAGATAGCACAAATGGTGTTAGAGAAGACACAAAAGAAGCCACCATGTTCACTCCTAAGGGCTAGAAATTCTCACATTTATCGGAGGCAAAGAGAAAGATCTATACTGTTGATTATGATGGATCTAGATTATAACGGTCTAGATTCAAAGGAGTCGGTGTCTAGTACAATAAAACTAAAATTCAAAAATAATTTTAGCAAGTTGTTTTCCATTCGAATTCCTAAGTAAAATATCTATTAAAAAAAATAATTCAGAATAAAAATTGTTAAGTAGATTTGTATACAAAATCCAACAAAAAAGTAACTGAAATTAGGAATAAATAATAAAATAAAATTAGAATTTCATTTCCATACAAATTCCAAGCTGAAATCCTTAAATAATTGTAATTCAAAATAAAAATTTTAAAAATAACAATTGGATTTGTAAACAAATTCCAAGAAAAAATAATTGAAATTCGAATAAAAAATTGCCAATCTCATTCTATACGAATTCTAATGAACAAATTAAATAAAATTAGCAATTCGATTTGTATACGGACTCCAATGTAAAACAACTACAATTTTGATTCAAAATAAAATGTATAACGAGGATAGCACGAATGGTATCGGAGGAGATCACGAAAGAGTGCATTGACATCAGTCTGTCCTGTAAGAAGACATTGACCCACGAGGAAGCGAAGAGCCGAGGTGGCAGTGATGGAGATCTGGAGAATGTCGTGTTGCTCATCTTAGTCGTTTAACGAGATCAATGTTGTGCTACTCGTCGGAGCCATTGAACACTAGAGTTGAAGGAGCCAAGGGGCGTGGTGACAAGTGGTGAGTGTCGACGTTGTTGAAGAAATTACTGGCCAAAGAAGCACGATGATGGGGAAGCCCTGATAGAGAGGAGATGAAGCTTTGTATTAATGACAAGTTATGGACAATATGAGGCCATCGAGTAGCTAGGAGTGTGCCATCACTTGTGAGGGGCACGACGTCACCAGCGATGACGAGAAGATTATCCATATCGTTAGACAATGGCAGACATGCTAGCATCAGTGAAGATGGGAGGTCGTCGCGATTAGTAAGGAAGTCACAGCGTTGAGTTGGCCAACTTCGAATAAGGGAAGTAACCGACACGAGAGAAGAGAACATCGAGCATGGATAACATCATGCATGTGTATGTACATTCATGCATCTGTATGAATAGAAGCACAGACGTACAGAGACAAAGGAGCAAAAAGCTAGAAGTAGAGATGGCACAACTGTAGGAAATAGGCTTGGGGTCACAGAAGGGAGCGTGACAAGTGTCCACAGTAGGGATCAGTGATGATTCCATGTGTATGCAGGGGCGGAGCCCCATAGGCCCAACCGGTGTCAAGGACACCGGGTCCAAAAAAATTAGTGGAGATTAGGTTTCATATACCATATGTGCATCCCCCAAACAAAAATCTGTGCACCTGGGCTTCCATCCCGCCCACGCACCAGTGGCTAGCAGCATGCGCACGCACCCAACCGCCACACTCCAGCGTCCCGATGAGGCAGCGACCAGGCGGCCCAACGTGTTGCGTGCATGCGCAGCGCCCAGCAGTCACACGCCCACGCACTTGCGGCCACGCCAGCAGCCCACGCTCCACGTGATGACGGGAAATGAATGCTGCGCCTGCGCCTGTTGGCCTTCGTGGCTTCGCCCCTTCAGTTTCATCTGCCGAGACCGAGACTCTGAGAGGCAAGACTCGAGAGCAAGTGAGAAACACAGGAGTCAAGACCGAGAGCAACTGATTTCTTTTGACTGCCGACAGTGCAAAGTAAGTAGTACAACATCCACTAGACCACTAATTTCCTTCCAATTCTTCTAATTTCTTTTGGGATTTTTTATAACTTGATGATTGTTGTTTTTTTTATCAAATCTTAGGGTTATAAATCTAAAATTTAGGGTTTCAAGTTGGGTTTATCAAAATTGGAAATTAGAATACCAGCCAAGTTGCACATCGTATCGTACCATTGTATGCTACCGTGCTCAACTAATGTCAAGTAAGTAAAAGCACCTATTTGCACGTATGTTTGATGATGCGTGTACTTTATTGTTCTTGTTGAACATCACAATTGACAACATCTAATTGAGGTTTCAAATAACCAGGAAATGGCAGGCAAATTTATGGAAAAGTTTTTGAAGAGAAAAGCACCTGATAGCGCTACTAATGCTAGAAATTCACCTACAGAAGATATCAATTGGGAAGAGGAAATTCAATTTGATCCAGGCAAAAGGAAAATGATAGATGACTACCATCCTAATCAGAAATATACGGTAAGAAGACAATACTTAGATAATGGGCCTTGTCAACCTCGTACTTATGATTTTCCATATACACAGTTTGGGGATAAAAACAGAAGGTTTAATCCTGAATGGTTTGATGAATTTGGGAGTTGGCTTGAATATAGTAAGTCCAAAGATAGAGCATATTATTTTTGTTGTTTCTTGTTTAGGGACCGCAATAAGAACGAAGTTGTGCATGAGGCATTTGTTGTAAATGATTGGAATGGGTGGAACAAAAAAGCTAGACTAAAAGAGCATGTAGGTGGTGTGAATAGCGTTCACAACCAAGCATTGAAAAATTACGATGATTTGTTAAAAAGAGAACAACACATTGATGTTGCTATCCATACACAAAATGAAGCTTCGAAGATTGCTTATTTTACTAGATTAAATGTCTCAATTGTCGTTGCTAGATTGTTATTGAAGCAAGGATTGCCTTTCTGGGGCCATGATGAGTCAAAGGAGTCCTATAACAAAGGGAACTTTTTGAAAATTTATGAGTTCTTAGCAGAGCATGATCCAGCTTTAGGCAAGGTGGTGGGTAAAAATGCTATAGGTAATTGTCTTATGGTGTCTCCTCCCATCTAGAAGGAGATTGCTCATTGTTTTGCAAAGGACATATTGCATTCTATTCTCAAAGAAATTGGACATGATGTGTTTTGCTTGCTTGTTGATGAGTCCAGGGATGTCTCTTGCAAAGAACAAATGGAAGTGGTCTTGCGGTATGTTGATAGTTGTGGAATTATAAAGGAGAGTTTTGTTGGTCTTGTTCATATGAAAGAGACAACTTTTGCCTACCTCAAGTCTTCTATTGATTATCTATTTGCAGAATATAAGCTAAGTTTGAAGCAAGTTAGAGGCCAAGGATATGATGGTGCTGGCAATATGCGAGGTGAGTTCAATGGCTTGCAATCATTGATCATGAGAGAAAGTAGCACAGCTTATTATGTCTATTGTTTTACTCACCAACTTCAATTAGTAGTTGTGGCCGTTGTAAGAAAGCATAAAGCCATTAGTAATTTCTTTAGTATGATGTCTCTCTAGTTGAATGTGGTTGGTGGATCTTCGAAGAGGAGAGACATGGTCCGAGATATCAACCACGAACAAGTGCACAAGGCTTTAGGTTGTGGGCTACTTCAAACTGGGATGGGATTAAATTAAGAGCAATGTCTTCAAAGACCCGGAGATACTCATTGGAGTTCTCATTATAAAACTCTTAAGAGTTTGGTTGACTTGTTCTCAACAGTTGTCACAGTGTTAGAATTTGTGGAAGAAGAAGACAAGGACAGAACAAATAGAGATCAAGCATTGGGTCTACTAGTATACTTTCAGTCATTTGATTTTGTCTTTTATTTGCATCTCATGTTGACTATCTTGTTAATCACAAACACCTTGTCACTAGCACTGCAACGAAAGGATCAAGACATTGTGAATGCCATTAAATGTGTGAAATCAACTAGGTTGCATTTGGATGAGCTTAGAAGATATGGGTGGGAATCTGTCTTAGGTGAAGTGTATGCCTTTTGTGAGAAATATGGTATTCCTAAGTTAGAAATGAGAGAAGCTTACGTTAATCCAAAGAAACAACGACAAAGAACTGGAATTACCAACAAGCATCATTATAAAGTGGATTGTTTTAATAGTGTTCTTGATTGGCTACTTCAAGAGCTTGATAGTCGCTTCAACGAGACAACCTCTAACTTGCTTGTTTGGTCGGCCGCTTTGAGTCCAAGAGCCTCATTTCATGATTTCAATTTGGAGAATTTGATGAGCATAGCTAAATTTTATCCCAATGATTTTGATTTTGGGGAATTGAGGGACCTTAACCATCACCTTCGCCTCTGCATTGCCGATGTGCGAGTAGATGATAGATTCTCCAACATACAGACTATTGGCCAACTTTCTAAAAAAAATGGTGGAGACAAGGAAACATCTTTGCAATCCTTTAATTAGTTTATCGACATTTGAAGCTAGTACTAGTATTGCCTGTCGCCACTGCCACAGTTGAGAGGTGTTTTTCAGCCATGAGAATTGTGAAAAATTATTTGTGCAATAGCATCAGTGATGATTTCATGAGTGATAGCCTAATTTGCTACGTGGAGAAAGAAGAAATGAAGAAAGTTACCCATGATGTTGTGGTTCATCGTTTCATGAACTTGAAAGAACGTAAATACTAAAAGGTATTGTATTTACTTTCATTCGTCTATTCTACTTTTTTACTAGATAATTTTAATTCGTTTTGTTCTTTTTTTATAGGTCATTGAGGTCGGAGGATGTATTTTGCCAATATCGACTATCTTTATCCATAATTTCGCACTTAGTTGCTTCGCTTTGCTACAATTAACAACATTATTAGTGAGTTTCTTTATGTTGGTAAGCATTTTGATCGCTACTTCTTTATCATTGTACATTGTTATTGATTATGTTGAAATATTGATGCTAAAAGTTGTTGAATACATTACTATTTAGTACCATGTTGCTTCAAAATTGTATATATTATTATATGTACAGTGAAATGGTGGACCCTGGTCATTTCTAGTCTAGTTCTGCCCCTGTGTGTATGCGTGTCGATATCGCAACGATTAGCATTAAGAAATAATTGGAGTGAACAAGAAAATAACTATGTGATAAAATATTGCATTGAAAGGGGTAGCAGTTGATAGAGATCGATCAAGATTTGGACTTATCGTTGGAGGTTGAAGCAAAAAAGTTATGACGTTGAGAATAAATAGAAGACACACGGTTCGTTGGGGGTAGCCGATGTGTGAGGGAAGATAAGTTCAAGGTAAGTCGCCCATGGTGCATCAGTATATGCGTGAACAAGGTAATTTAATACAATAAAAACTAATAAGATAATTTGTTGCGTGCATAATCAACGTATTGCTGAGATTAATTAGAGGTACATGTGCATACATACAATGTGAAAAAAATAACTACCAGAGTAAGAATAGGAGCATGCAACTATATGATCTATACATGATAGAGAGTTATTACGTTTCTAAAAACCATACAACTTATTTATACTCAATGATTTTCTTCCATCGAAGCTCATACTTCAATTACGTTCGTCAGGTTGTATTTTTCTTCAAGTTTCTATTGTCATTTATAATATTTATGATATATTAAAAATCTAAATAGCCTACACGATACATAAATATATTCTCAAGTATTTATACCAACTTCAAAATAAATATAGTCGTGTAGTTGCGCGGGACACCTGCAAATTCTCACGTAAAATAGTGCGGTTGCCACAGGATCATAAAGAAATTCTCGTTCGTGAACTAAGCCCGATGAATCTCAACTATCGATATTCTTGTAGGTGGAAACTTCATAATTCGATTTGTCCAAGATCCCTATGAAAACGAGACTAGAAACCTAGCAAGTAAGCTCAGAGCAAGCTTGGATTTATAGAATTCTACGCGAACAAACTTATTCATACATATAACCGGAATCACACCCTCTACCGTTCTAATAGTAACGGTAGAGGACTATGGTACCTTACCATTGTATGAATCTCATCTGTCTATTTACCAAACCAATGCACTAGATCAGTTGGCTTTAAAAAAAATGCTGCAGTATTTTTGTATGTGCTACAGTAGCAAGTGCATCTTGTTCTCTCCTCTTTTGTTGGATGGTCTAGATTGATTATACCATAGTACCATTATTACAACATAAAGTCAGAGGAACAAATCCCTGTAACCACGGATTTGTTTGTAAATTTCTAAATAGTGCCTTTGCATTTGAGTTACACGGCACTACCAGTAGGCATTAAATGGAGTGTGTGTTTGGTTGTATGGATATTGATAGCAGTGATAAGACTCGAATTCATTACACCACCACTGAGGTGGTGCACCATGTGCGGCGTCGTCACGAAGATTATAATTACCATAGATTAAAGCTCATGGAAACGCCCCCTCCCGGCCTGGCCACGTCGTCCAGAAAATTTGGCCCGTCCGATCGCGCGGAGATGGTCTCGTGTCCGGACAATTTTGGCAGAGCACTTTGTGCAAACGGGCGCCTCTCGCGTAGCTGCGCGTCCGCTAGGCCTGGAAGCCTCGCGGGTTTGCGCACCTTGGTGGAATGGCACAACGCGCTTATGGTGGGCCCGTAGCCGCGCTCGCTTGCCCACGCCATCCGCGAGATGCACGTGCGTGCCCGTGCCAAGGGCGCGGGTGATCTTCTAGTAAATACTAGTTGTAGCATGCAAGCGACTTACTCCGTAGCAACGTAGTACTCCAATGAGTTTTTTTTTTACTTATTTAGTGTTTTTAAAAAAAATAAAATAGCAAATATAAGCTCCTCGCGTCTGAAATGCTAAAATTGGAATCTTTACCGCACTCTTAGTCTGCGAAAGTCATCTACCTCACTCCTAGACCACGTGTCGGGACCAAATATGTAAATTCGAACCCTCTGTGTATACTGCACTTGCCTAGAATCATGCTAATGCACACAGTGGCAACATCGATGAAATATTATTCCATATGCAAAGATAACTAAGAAATAGGCAAATATCAATAATTATCATAGTAACGACTTTAAAGTCAAAGCTTACAATTAATGCCTCAGAAAGCGAATATCTTAAATAAGCTGCAGCGGAAGGAAACAAAATAACTTCAGTGACGCACATCCATATGCCCACAGGCAATCGACTAGGGTAGTGCGACCTAGTTCTCTACAGTCCTTGAAGTACACCTTGTTGATCAACGATGAACTGTTGTAACCTTCTTCAACTGAACAACATTATCTATAGCAAAAATGAGTACATAGAGTACTCAGCAAGTCGCACCACAAAATGCAATTATAGATGATGACTTATTCCAAAGGATATGACAGCTATGGTTCTTTTGCATAAAAGCGACAATTGCTGTTGAATATAAATATGAATAATAGATTGAAATCATAATTGAAAATAAATAATAATAATTTAACAAGTATTTTACAAAACTCATTTAGTATAAATCCATTCTTTCACACAGCTGCATAAGTTCTCACACAGCTCTCCCTCCCAATTGTTTTATAAAAATCTACCCCTTGTGTGAAATCCCCAAACATGTCCATGACCGCAAACGAGGCTATTCGAATAGATTAATTAACACTCTACAGAGCTTTGTACACTTTACTCACAAGATGCAATCAACTTGTACAAAGCTGATCACAACAAAACACTTTCGAAACTTCATATCAATAATTGACCCTCTCGTTGTGCATACTGCCAGCACCAAATGCCCACACAGGTTGTTAACCCGTTGCACACCATTGGACCTGGACGCAGCGAACCGCTCATAAATGCAAATTGCCACACAGATAGAATCACACCTCCACCCTGGCACACAGTATAACCTATCTGCCTGAGCAATCAATATCAAGAATCTGTGACTTAATAAGTTAGGCATGTCCCATACCAGTCATGTGGTCGTACAGTTATAGCTCAGTTCAAAGGCACACAAAGTTAAGTCCTTAATTGGCCAAGGCGAGACTGTCAGACTACTACCAACTATCACATTCATATCACAATTCCATCCACTTGCCTCGGTATAAATCCTTTCCCACCCTTTTGGGTAAGTGCAACACATGCCCTTAACGAGTGACAACATACTGCACACTTCTTTTCATAAAGTATTCCATATTCACTTAGTCAAGTTTAGTTTTACAACTCAAAATGATATCAATAACTCGTTGCAAGACTAAGCAGACTATTCGTGTCTAACCAACCTACAGTGGTGCTATAATAATGCCAAATAATAATGATCCAACTAGGGTGACAAATGAAGGGATACGGGTAGGCTACACTAGCTGGTAATTAAGGAAAAATCTACCACATAAACCAGCAAGCCAAGCAAGAAGATGATCACAGATCGTTACCACCAGACGTGAAGTGCAGCGGAAGAAGAGTTGGAGTAGCCCGATCCAACGTAGAGCACATCGATGAAGTGGTCGTAGTCAATCGTCCACCATAATCGATCGTCCAGCGAAGTCGAACGTCCAACGTAGTCGATCGTCCTCGGTATCGATTATCTCTTCCAGCAACCAATCACGATCCTTACAAAAGTCATGGATCGTCCTTAAGCGCAACAGAAACCGCAGTAGCACCTCTACGGTATCCACACGTCTAGGGAATTAACATTGTGCGTTGGTGTGCTAGCACCAATTCGCACAGTAGGGCTCTCTCGAGAAGATGGTGGCTAGTGTTTCGGTGGAACAACTCACGTCAACTCGTCTGTCTGTCCTCACCCTAATAGCCTTATGCGTCCTCTTATATAGAGCCCATGACGGATCCTATCCAAACATGTTTGTTCCAACCCGTTAAGTGTGTTACCCTGTAGGTTCATGCGTATTCGGTTGTGACTCGGAAGCACCTTTCTGACCACGAGTCGTAACGATTCCTAGCAGGACATAACAATTTTCGAATACACACAAATTATATCGGACGAATCTTAATGCAATATGATATATGACCAGGCCCTTATCACTAATGACCAGCTTGTATCTCTATACGACTAGTTCATATTTAGTCTCGACCAGTTCGTAACTCCTTACGAGCAGGTTTCGACCACTTAGTTATTATGTTCGACCAGTCTACGATAAGCTTGTATCTCCATACGTCTAGTCTGTATCTGTTTGAACTGAACGACCTTCTCGTGTATTCTCCCTTTGTCTCATGATATCTGGTTGAACTCAAGGTGAGATATTATCTCATCCATGGTCTATTCAATACTTCCTCAATTGAGTGTCGGATAACTTCATGTGGTTGAACTCTTCGACCACCAGTGGCATGGTCATGCACTTTCTTTATCCGACCACATCGAGGGGCCCAGAGATATCTCTCCTGTTATGTTAGGAGGGGCAAATCCTATATCCGACTAGTCACATCCCTTTGAATGTTTTATAGCATACGAAAGCTACATTTATAACTACCCAGTTACGGAGTAGCGTTTGACAACCTCTAAGTGTACTATTACACATGTAAAGAACCATGCTGATCTCAGGTCTAAGGATTATACATCATCATTGCTTGAGACCAACTGATGACACATGAAATCATAACAATCTCAACAGTATCTCAAGGTGGGTCAATCCAACTCCATGTTCTCTAACATGTGTTCACATTATTGATTCGATATCTCTATATCCATGACCGGTGAAACATGGTCATCAATCAATACATGTGCTAGTCAATAAGTCACTAGTGTTCTGACTGGTGACATCTGACCAGGGATACATTTAGAATGACATCATATAAGTTAAAGAGTTTCACCAACAAGTCACATACTTGTTAATCTTTACAGCTAATGATTCATTCAAGGAACATAATAACATTTAATCAATAACTCATAAACATAGACGTGATACAATCATTTCTATGATCACCTCTAGGGCATATCACCAACAACAAAAATATCATGGTAATACAATGAGCAAGGTGGATGTAAACAAGTAGGTGTATAGCTAATCCTAAAGAATTTTTTTTGAAATAATATTAATTTGAAACACAATTACAAAAATAAATAGTCGATTTTTTTAACAAAACTAGATGCTTATCGCCAATTAGAATGGTGACAGGCTCTTGTCGCCATTCTAATTGGCAATAGGGATCATGTTCTTATTATCCAAATAAGATTCCAACTACTTAATCTAGTTAAAACTAGTGCATAAGCCATCACATTAAAACAAACTCTTTAACAAGATGATATTAGAACATAACAACCTCACAAAACATGCTAGTATGAATCTCTTATTAGATTTCATACATTTATCTCGTACTGATGCTCAACTCTAGTTTAGCAACAAGTAATTACACTCTAGCCATTGCTGTCAATAATTGATTATTAATTTTTCATCAGCATAGCATTAATGATCCTATCTCTAATTTGCAATCACAAAGACAATAAAGAGCACAGATTCGATACTCCACCTTATGTTAAGATATTAAAATAAAATAACTTTAAACATCAATAATACCAGCTTTATAAGACAAGATTCCGCAAGTCAATACATCCACCTTCATCCATTTCTTTATACATAATTCAACAATTTAGCATGGTAAAAGTTACATAACTTTAACAGTTGTACATGCTCATCAAGTATGTAAAGAGAGGACATAATTAAGGTTAATCTTATTAAGGCAATATTCCAACACCTCCTTACTTGACCATCCCGAATGGTCAGATTAATTACTTAAGATCAATCAATCCAATCTATCCAACAAGTTGGGAAAATTAAACAACTACAATAGTCAATACAATTGTTTTTCATAATCCTTAATAAATGCATGAGTTCTACACATGTATCTCTAAATTCTTAGCCACAAATCTTCAAGAAACTACAACAGACAACATCATATTAATCAACTTCACTTCTAAAGATGTTAGTAGAAATTAATGATGTACCACACTAACTTTTCAACTTGATAATTCACAATCTATCAATTATTTACATAATTACCACCTACTACTTAAACACAACAAAACAACATAAAGAGATTTTAACACTCCTTCTAGGGAGAAAATCAAACTTCAAAAGTCGAAATAACTCGTAAGAAATGCATAGAGCCAATGCTTCCACAAGTTAATGAACTTCCCACGTAAGCTTTGATTCTCTCTCAAAATATCAAACGAAATACAAGAGTCATGTTTTCCAAAGAAGAAAGATGGAACAACGCGGAAAAATACCGCCTCTCAAAAGCACTGCTCACGAGCAATCAAACAACCCATCAATCGAAAGAAACAATACTTGGCCTCAAGAACAATTGGAGGCCTAGTGACACCCAACAACCGCAATAAACAAATAACCCGAGAGAAAATCATTAATCGCAATAGGCCAAGAATCGCCAACATCAATTCAAGGAGGATAACACTTTTCTAAGAAACTTACCCATGACATCCGCAACTAAGTTACCCGAGGTAATCGCATCAATATCCTCGCATACACGAACGGGTATAAACCGCAATGCCCAAGGCAACAACCGCAAACCCTACCTCTTATCATTGACTATCCTCACTCATAGCGATCATAGAAACAACACATAAACATACAAGATTATCTCATAGCATGAATAATCAATATAACATGTCAAAGCACGAATGCAATGCTTGACCCATCCCATCCTATCATGCACAAAGGTGTCAATTTACTATTTTTAATTACCACGGACCTAAAGCCCGCTCGATACCAACCGTAACACCCGGGATCCACATTACCTGGAATGCTACTTAACCACTCTACACTAGCCAATAATTTCAAGACAAAATTAATTCGCAAAGACTCTAGACAAGAAGCACTAAGTCAAGCATAAACAACTAAGGGAATAAAGATGACGGTAACAAGTTCAATAATTAAACAACCTCTAGCAGATTAAACAAAGAATGGTTCACAAGTCCATCCTTATTTAACAACATAATCATCCACAAATAGTTAAGCATTTGGCTAGAATTTCATCGTCTTTATTACAACATGAGTTGATGAACCAAGTGCATTATTGTGGTGCCGCTCTACCCATCCCATGAATGCTCAACAATCACCGTAGGGGAAAACAAGGGTGAGATAAAAATCTCAACAAGCAAACTGCTTAATGTGCTAATCGGACTACAAATAAATATACAACATCATTAAAGTATCCATATGTCCACATCCATAATGTGAATCCACATTCATTTACAAGCTAATTTAACTACAAAGATATTAAGCATCAATATCCAATTCTCATAATGAACACAATTATAGCCTCAACCATATTTACTACCAAAGATAGTAAAATATTAACAACAAAATCTTGATCAACTGCTTCATATTATTCACCACTACCACTACCAATGACAATAGAGTATTAACATGTTTTACCTCATAACTTTACTATTTCTCACATCCACAACTGCTACCAACAATTACCACAAGAGAGAAGAATCTCATGCCACAATCACAACCTCTACCATACCACAAGGGATAAACCCCATTCCACAACCACAACCTCATTACTCATTCCACCAGAGACTCTCATGAGTCAATTTCCACATTGCAACTATGAAGTTGCGTTTGATTGCAAAATAAATTCACCTCAATATCTTGCATAAGAATGCAAATGATCTTTCCACAATGTAATGCATATGTATGCTATGCTCCACTGCACCTTTACCCAACAAGGTAAAGGTATGCATCGTCTTTCAAGAATGCACGATGTTGTACCGCAGACGGATCGCGCTATAAGCGGTGACATCCACAATGCAAATGTCATGATATGTCATGAATGATATGATATGATAATCATAAACCACAAGAATTTAACCACGGAGATCAACAACGTACTCATCATGAATATTTTCTCATAATCCACATGTGTCTCATTAAGCACAATACCAACGTGTCATAAGACCATTACCACATAACCCACACCCGATTCACCAAGATCAAAATCAATCGATCTAGATGAAACTCTATCACATAGACCACCACATGATCATCATGAAAATAACCACAATGAATTATCAACATGTCCACCTTGAGTTTATTCTCATATTCCGCATTTGGCTCATTACGCGAATTACCACAATACTACCCAAACTCATCCAAACATAGCAATTGATTAATATCTTGCTACCACATTCTTACTTAGGAAACATGTAACCATGGCATATCATTTAACACTACGTCAATCATGCATAGTGCAAGTAGTAAGAAAAACGGGTTAAACCGTAGCACAACCGCTACATTTACTTGCCTTCCACGATGCGACGCGTTAGCCGGCAAAGATGATACTCCTAAACCTGAGGCTTCACCTCCTAAACAGGTAAAATAATTTCAATTAAGACATAATATACTCAGCGCTACTAATCGGCATTCTACATCGCTTACTTGACGACTCAAAACGAGTTTACAAAGCTGAAACTGAAAACAACGCTTCCTGCCATATACTGATTCTGGACAGCAGCACGGTAAATGACATAACTCATGAACTGGAAGTCAAAAGAGGTAAACCCAATTTCTGTAGATTCTTAACTGAATAATCTACAATACTCTAGTTGACACGATAAACCAAATCGGCCAAAATATTAGGCTAACCATTGTCTGAACTTTCAGTACAGAAACTGCCTACACAATCGAACAGCAAAACTAAAATGACCATAACTTTTAATAGGTAACTCCGAATTGATCGTTCTTTATCAATCTGAAAAGGTTATCGAATTACCTACAATAACCTAGTTGGGTGAACTTTCAGATTCTTCCAATTTCCTATCATATTTTAGGAAATATCCAGACAGTTTATTCTCGTCAGATTTCTGGCAGCAGATACTAAATCGACCATAACTTTTGACTCAGACCTCGGAATCGAGTGATCTTCACGGCTACTGAAAGATAACGACATAACCCACATAACTCTAGGAGATGGAATCTTAAAATTCAGCCTCTAAATACACGAAAAAACCCACGCAAGATACTGGACAGAATTGAATCTTCTGCAGCCCAACAATTAACCAACAATTCTAATCGGTTTCGCATCTACTATGGATCAAACAGCGGGAAGGCATCTCGTTACCTGGTAGAACTGCTAGCTTGCTGAACCAATCCCCACGCGAGTTCTTCTTCTCCTTTCCTCCTTCTTCTCCTTCCTCTCCTTCTTCTCCTTCTTCTCTTTTCCTTCTTGCGCAAGGGCAGCAGCCTAGACGAAGGGGAATCGCGAGAGAGCAGCACCGTGGCAGGGGAGGCGCAAGGAGAGGGGAGGATTCGGCCAAGGGTGAGGAGAAGGCGGCTGCAAGTGGGAGGAGAGAAAAGGGAGGGCGGCTAGGGTTTGGGAGGTGGCTCCTCCCCTTTGGCCGGCCACTACAGGCCGAGATGGGCCAAGGCCCAGCCCAAGTAGGTGAGAAAACACAGAAAACCGCTCTCTTTTCTTGTCTTTGCTGAATTCTGAAATTAAACTCTTCCCGATTAAATAATTCTCACCGATTAAATTTAATTAACCCGATTCTTGACTTCTCACACTTCCGAGTATTACACTCTTCCCACCTTAAAAGGATTCGCCTCGAATCCTACTCTCTGAACCACAAAGAGAAGAACAACACGCCAAAAGCAACCCAAACTAGGAGTACTCACCACCTCGAAGAGCTCGGGTACTTCTTTCGCAAAAGATCCTCCAACTCCCACGTAGCTTCTCTCTCGATCGATTCGCCCAAAGGACCTTCACATACTTGATGGTCTTATTCCTCAAGACCCGCTCCGACGTATCCAAGATACGAATCGGCCGACTCTCCACAAGTGAGATCTCGCTTCCACCGTGACTGCTCTGAGTCAATCTTGTGTTCTGGATCCCGCAAGTATTTCTCAAAGATAGACACAAGGAAAACATTGTGAACACCACTCAATGAGTTTGGCAACTCCAAACGATAAGCCAAACTACCCACCCGAGCAACCACCGAAAAACCGATGTACCGCGGGCTAAGCTTCCGGTGGTACCAAACGAACAATACCCTTAGTCGGAGACACCAAGGAGCACAAGGCTTCCCACCGCAAAACTCCAATTCTCAGCACAACATCCGCATAATTCTTTTGTCGGCCCCGAGCACCAACAGTCCCCGCCATTTTGGCAAAATTTCCCATAAAACTATTAAGACCACTTTCTCAAACCATCCTCTTTCTTAAAACATTTTTCTCTTAATAAATATACTGGATAACCCAATATACCCAATTTCAAGAATTTGATCACCAATTTCACTCACATAATTCGCTAGAAGCACAACGATATAATTTACAAATATAACCCAATAATGGAAGAGAAAAGGATTATCAAGCATCACACTAGCAACTAGTTTTCCTTCAAAGGACCATGATCCAAAACAAAGGATTTACCACAAAACATCTTCCACTCTCCAAGTAGACAATTGGAGAAACCACACCACCTAAGCTAAGAGTGAAAATCACTCGACAGACCAAAACAATCAATTTCTTTTCCTAACTAGAAAAGACTACGCCTCAACATACGTCAACTCAAAATGCAAATGGTCTCGCCATAAACACACAAAGATAAACAAGAATCAAGAGAGCATCGCACTACTTGACATAACAATAATTTCCCAATTCATTTCTTTTAATAATTTAACTTCCTTGAACCAAGGATTTTCAAATCATTACCCAACACACCAACTCATTTAACTCAAGTTGGCCACCTCAACAATTAGCTCAATTGAGTACATCATCTACACCATTGTAGATAGACTCTCTGCCCCGCAAATCATACTCTATCCCAAAACCACGACCAACAAAAGGCTTCAGAACCCACAACAATTACCATGTTCTTAGAAGAAGAGGTAAGAAGAAATAAATTCAGCATACGTAAAATGGTTATCATCACAATAGCCAAAAGACCAAAAGAATAACAAATAGCAATGAGGTTGGAAAAACACAAGATAAGATCATCTGACCTCAAATACTTCTAGTACAACTTTTCCTTTCAATAAGAAGCAATTTTCTTTGATTACAACATCCCGCCATTTCCAACAAAGGATGCTTGAAGACCACAACACAAGATTCAAATAAAACCAATAAGATCAATCAACACGCCGCTTTACTCAGAGCAACATCGACTATGACACAAGTCATAAGGTCCAAAAGATTCCAACCGTAAATCTCACACCCTTCAATGCAATTAGTATTATGGAATTAACAAATTCCTTTATTTTTAAAACATTCAACACCATAATCACAACTACATGCTATCGGTTGTATTCACAACAAGATAAAACGTTCTTTACAAAAAAATCATCATATCATCCCACTCCTTCATATTTTTCCAAAAGGAACAACATTAATCACTTCATCATGTTCTTATTATCCAAATAAGATTCCAACTACTTAATCTAGTTAAAACTAGTGCATAAGCCATCACATTAAAACAAACTCTTTAACAAGATGATATTAGAACATAACAACCTCACAAAACATGCTAGTATGAATCTCTTATTAGATTTCATACATTTATCTCATCTCGATGCTCAACTCTAGTTTAGCAACAAGTAATTACACTCTAGCCATTGCTGTCAATAATTGATTATTAATTTTTCATCAAGATAGCATTAATGATCCTATCTCTAATTTGCAATCACGAAGACAATAAAGAGCATGATTCGATACTCCACCTTATGTTAAGATATTAAAATAAAATAACTTTAAACATCAATAATACCACTTTATAAGACAAGATTCCGCAAGTCAATACATCCACCTTCATCCATTTCTTTATACATAATTCAACAATTTAGCATGGTAAAAGTTACATAACTTTAACAGCTTGTACATGCTCATCAAGTATGTAAAGAGAGGACATAATTAAGGTTAATCTTATTAAGGCAATATTCCAACACCTCCTTACTTGACCATCCCGAATGGTCGATTAATTACTTAAGATCAATCAATCCAATCTATCCAACAAGTTGGGAAAATTAAACAACTACAATAGTCAATACAATTGTTTTTCATAATCCTTAATAAATGCATGAGTTCTACACATGTATCGCTAAATTCTTAGCCACAAATCTTCAAGAAACTACAACAGACAACATCATATTAATCAACTTCACTTCTAAAGATGTTAGTAGAAATTAATGATGTACCATACTAACTTTTCAACTTGATAATTCACAATCTATCAATTATTTACATAATTACCACCTACTACTTAAACACAACAAAACAACATAAAGAGATTTTAACACTCCTTCTAGGAGAAAATCAAACTTCAAAAGTCGAAATAACTCGTAAGAAATGCATAGAGCCAATGCTTCCACAAGTTAATGAACTTCCCACGTAAGCTTTGATTCTCTCTCAAAATATCAAACGAAATACAAGAGTCATGTTTTCCAAAGAAGAAAGATGGAACAACGCGAAAAATACCATCTCTCCAAAAGCACTGCCACGAGCAATCAAACAACCCATCAATCGAAAGAAACAATACTTGGCCTCAAGAACAATTGGAGGCCTAGTGACACCCAACAACCGCAATAAACAACTAACCCGAGAGAAAATCATTAATCGCAATAGGCCAAGAATCGCCAACATCAATTCAAGGAGGATAACACTTTTCTAAGAAACTTACCCATGACATCCGCAACTAAGTTACCCGAGGTAATCGCATCAATATCCTCGCACCACGAACGGGTATAAACCGGCAATGCCCAAGGCAACAACAAAACCCTACCTCTTATCATTGACTATCCTCACTCATAGCAGATCATAGAAACAACACATAAACATACAAGATTATCTCATAGCATGAATAATCAATATAACATGTCAAAGCACGAATGCAATGCTTGACCCATCCCATCCTATCAGTGCACCAAAGTGTGTCAATTTACTATTTTTAATTACCACGCACCTAAAGCCCGCTCGATACCAATCGTAACACCCTGGGATCCACATTACCTGAATGCTACTTAACCACTCTGACTAGCCAATAATTTCAAGACAAAATTAATTCGCAAAGAACTCTAGACAAGAAGCACTAAGTCAAGCATAAACAACTAAGGGAATAAAGATGACGGTAACAAGTTCAATAATTAAACAACCTCTAGCAGATTAAACAAAGAATGGTTCACAAGTCCATCCTTATTTAACAACATAATCATCCACAAATAGTTAAGCATTTGGCTAGAATTTCATCGTCTTTATTACAACATGAGTTGATGAACCAAGTGCATTATTGTGGTGCCGCTCTACCCATCCCATGAATGCTCAACAATCACCTGTAGGGGGAAAAACAAGGGTGAGATAAAAATCTCAGCAAGCAAACTGTTTAACAGGCTAATCAGACTACAAATAAATATACAACATCATTAAAGTATCCATATGTCCACATCCATAATGTGAATCCACATTCATTTACAAGCTAATTTAACTACAAAGATATTAAGCATCAATATCCAATTCTCATAATGAACACAATTATAGCCTCAACCATATTTACTACCAAAGATAGTAAAATATTAACAACAAAATCTTGATCAACTGCTTCATATTATTCACCACTACCACTACCAATGACAATAGAGTATTAACATGTTTTACCTCATAACTTTACTATTTCTCACATCCACAACTGCTACCAACAATTACCACAAGAGAGAAGAATCTCATGCCACAATCACAACCTCTACCATACCACAAGGGATAAACCCCATTCCACAACCACAACCTCATTACTCATTCCACCAGAGACTCTCATGAGTCAATTTCCACATTGCAACTATGAAGTTGCGTTTGATTGCAAAATAAATTCACCTCAATATCTTGCATAAGAATGCAAATGATCTTTCCACAATGTAATGCATATGTATGCTATGCTCCACTGCACCTTTACCCAACAAGGTAAAGGTATGCATCGTCTTCTGACAATGCACGATGTTGTACTGCACGATCGCGGCTATAAGCGCGACATCCACAATGCAAATGTCATGATATGTCATGAATGATATGATATGATAATCATAAACCACAAGAATTTAACCACGGAGATCAACAACGTACTCATCATGAATATTTTCTCATAATCCACATGTGTCTCATTAAGCACAATACCAACGTGTCATAAGACCATTACCACATAACCCACACCCGATTCACCAAGATCAAAATCAATCGATCTAGATGAAACTCTATCACATAGACCACCACATGATCATCATGAAAATAACCACAATGAATTATCAACATGTCCACCTTGAGTTTATTCTCATATTCCGCATTTGGCTCATTACGCGAATTACCACAATACTACCCAAACTCATCCAAACATAGCAATTGATTAATATCTTGCTACCACATTCTTACTTAGGAAACATGTAACCATGGCATATCATTTAACACTACGTCAATCATGCATAGTGCAAGTAGTAAGAAAACGGGTTAAACCGTAGCACAACCGCTACATTTACTTGCCTTCCACGATGCGACGCGTTAGCGGCAAAGATGATACTCCTAAACCTGAGGCTTCACCTCCTAAACAGGTAAAATAATTTCAATTAAGACATAATATACTCAGCGCTACTAATCGGCATTCTACATCGCTACTTGACGACTCAAAACGAGTTTACAAAGCTGAAACTGAAAACAACGCTTCCTGCCATATACTGATTCTGGACAGCAGCACGGTAAATGACATAACTCATGAACTGGAAGTCAAAAAGAGGTAAACCCAATTTCTGTAGATTCTTAACTGAATAATCTACAATACTCTAGTTGACACGATAAACCAATTCGGCCAAAATATTAGGCTAACCATTGTCTGAACTTTCAGTACAGAAACTGCCTACACAATCGAACAGCAAAACTAAAATGACCATAACTTTTAATAGGTAACTCTGAATTGATCGTTCTTTATCAATCTGAAAAGGTTATCGAATTACCTACAATAACCTAGTTGGGTGAACTTTCAGATTCTTCCAATTTCCTATCATATTTTAGGAAATATCCAGACAGTTTATTCTCGTCAGATTTCTGGCAGCAGATACTAAATCGACCATAACTTTTGACTCAGACCTCGAATCGAGTGATCTTCGCGCTACTGAAATATAACGACATAACCCACATAACTCTAGGAGATGGAATCTTAAAATTCAGCCTCTAAATACACGAAAAACCCACGCAAGATACTGGACAGAATTGAATCTTCTGCAGCCCAACAATTAACCAACAATCGGTTTTCGCATCTACTATGGATCAAACAGCGGGAAGGCATCTCGTTACCCTTGTAGAACTGCTAGCTTGCTGAACCAATCCCCACGCGAGTTCTTCTTCTCCTTTCCTCCTTCTTCTCCTTCCTCTCCTTCTTCTCCTTCTTCTCTTTTCCTTCTTGCGCAAGGGCAGCAGCCTAGACGAAGGGGAATCGCGAGAGAGCAGCACCGGGGTGGGGAGGCGCAAGGAGAGGGGAGGATTCGCCAAGGGTGAGGAGAAGGCGGCTGCAAGTGGGAGGAGAGAAAGGGAGGGGCGGCTAGGGTTTGGGGAGGTGGCTCCTCCCCTTTGGCCGGCCACTACAGGCCAGATGGCCAAGGCCTGTGCCCAAGTAGGTGAGAAAACACAGAAAAACCCCTCTCTTTTCTTGTCTTTGCTGAATTCTGAAATTAAACTCTTCCCCGATTAAATAATTCTCTACCGATTAAATTTAATTAACCCGATTCTTAACTTCTCACACTTCCGGAGTATTACAGTAATGTAATATCAGTGTAATTTATCGACAAAATGGGCTCAACATGGTCAAAGATATAACATGCCTTGAAAGATGCCTTGAAAGAAGTCTTGGTAGTGGTCTTATCGATAAAAGATGTTATGACGTTGTGCTGGATGTTATGTAATATCAGTGTAATTTATCGACAAAATGGGTTTAACATGGTCAAAGATATAACATGCCTTGAAAGATGTCTTGAAAGAAGTCTTGGTAGTGGTCTTGAGCTTGATCAACCCCCCTTCCTCAAAAGCTTATGAAGTATCAACGTCTACTAGCAAATGAAAGTGAAAACACAAATAAATATACAAAAGGCAACAAATAAACTCAAAAAATCAAATAAAAATCACAGAAAGGTAGAGCTTGAATTTAGATAAATTTAGATACTTTAATGTGCTCAATCGGAGTTCTTATCATGAAGAACGAGCACTAAGAAGATTTAAATGTAGGAAAAAGATAGAGAAAATACTATTACTGATTTTTTGAATTTTCTTTCTAAAGAAAATCCCAAATTATTACGACAGCATGACGTCAACAATGAATTACTGTAACACCCTGGCTATCCGGAAGCCAAGATGTCACCTAAAACATCTAACATACAACCATAATGCGGAAGAATTTGAAACAAGTATATCAACTAAAGACAGCATTAAGTTAAACAGGATATGATGAAGGTATCCTTCCTTCACCTTTTAAGTTATTTGATTCTGATCATCAATAAAGAAGGTTCACACGCAGTAATAAATCGACATCCATGTGGAGAAGGTATCCTTCCTTCACCAATTATAATTTAATTATTACAGTTCATCATTAACGAATGTAAGATAGAACTAAATTTAATCTTGAACATGAATAGGATGATGTGAACGAGTAGTGCGTGTCTACTCCCTCCCAAGTGAGCCAACATCAGGGGTTACCTAAAATAAACAAACAACGCAAGAGTGAGTCCATGACTCGGCAAGTGCAGATGAAAGAGAAAGAACACATATACAAACAGGACATCACCATTTAAGAATGCGAACCTTGCAGAGTGAACAGATGAAAACATGAAATGAATGAATGTAATCAAGGATGGATGCACACATGCATATATCAGGTATAGTGAGTGACACACCGTCGGTGTTCATTAAGCCCGCACCTTAACAAAAGTGCGGGGATCCAAGTCCTATATGAAGAACGTTTCATATAGGTGTCCAAAGCTGCCATCTTGGAATTGATGGGTCTTACGTGCCCATCTTTGGAATTGATGGGTCTTTCAATCCACTCCGTGGACGGACATGACAATGTCCAAATTTGCCCACATTGGAATGGTGGGACTTACAATCCACTCCCGTGGACATAACATGTATAAAAGGATGCATGATATGAACATGAACAGTGATAATACCATCTCTCAAGTATATACTCCACATAATGAAAGAACATAACCAATTCAAGATCTCGGGTAACACAATATGTCGCACTATATTCATGAAAACATTCACAATCACAACACTCAAAAGCAACAAAGTACTTGCCTTCGCGTTGCGCGCGTTAGCGAACAACGATGGCGCTCCCAAACCCGTAGCCTCGTGGCCTAAACAATTAAATAACCGAAATAAGAACAACATAGAATCCAACCCGAATTAATAGTCTACAATACCCCCTTGAACTCCCAAGGAATCGCCATAAAACCTAATCTGAAAAACAGGTCTGCAACCCAAAAGCGTGTCGGGACAGCAGCACGAAAATGACAGTAGTTAATGACGTGGGACTCGAAATGAGATGAGTCCAGATCCTACCTCATCTTAACGAACATATCTATAACATTCAAGTTGATGAGATTTCCCAATTCGGCCAATAAACTTCTCTAATAAAGAAAACAAGACAGCAGCACAGCTTCTGTCTGAACAAACAGGACAGCAACACTAAAACAACCATAACTTTTAATCTACAACTCCGAATTGAGCGTTATTTAACAATCTGAAAAGGTTATGAAATTACCTACAATAAACTAGTTGGCACGACATTCAAATTTTGCCTTTAACAAAAAGTGGCACACGGGTCAAAACTAAAGATAGAAACTGACATACAATCTGGACAGACTGATCTACAATCTGGACAGTCACATTGAAAAGTGCATAACTTTTGATCTATAAATCCAAATGAAGTGTTCTTTATCAATCCTGAAAGCTAGTGATATCACCTTCAAAATTTGTTATGGGCAAGACCTCTGAATCACCCTCTAACTAGGCCATATAACAACCTAAACAGAGACTGCTAATTCTCGTCAGGATTCTGGACAGCAGATAATAAATTTATCATAACTTTTGACTCAAAGCCGGAATGAGGTGATCTTGGCGGCCAACGAAAGCTAAGAACAAGACCTACATAACTCCAGGAGATGATCATCTCAGATTCGGCCTCTAAAACCACGAAACAGACCCGCAACAATCTGGACAGAAACAAAACTTCTGCAGACAGATTTTAATCCAAACAAAACTAATCGGTTTCATAGCTAATCATCAACAATCAGCGGAAAACACCTCATTACCCTTGAAGTCCCTTAGGAAGATGCGGATCAAATCCCGCGAAGAATTTCCCTTTCCTCTCCCTTGATTGGCTAGCGGCGTAAGGGAGGAAGAGGAGGTTGCTTCCACCAATGGAGGAAGAAGGGCCGGCTGCCACCAATGGAGGGAGGAGGTCGCCTTGGGGCTGCAGGAAGGTGCGGCCAAGGGAGGTGGGAGGAAGAAGGTGGCGGCCAAGGGGGGAGGGAGAGGAGAAAAGGGGTGGCCGGCTAGGGTTAGGGGGTGTGGGGCGCATAGGCTTTAGGCCCATGATGCCTCCCCCCTCAAGAGGTGGATCGGCCAGCCCACCTGGCCACAGCCCAAGCCCAAAAATCCAAGAAAAACCAGTAATCCCCCTTCTCTAAACAAGATTTGACGAAAAAAACAAGCCCCCGAATAAAATTAAGCGCTACCGATTAAATTGATTTAACCCGATTTTTAACTTCTCACACTTCCGGAGTATTACACTCTACCCCCCTTAACGGGATTCGACCCCGAATCTAAACACACTTAAGCGAAAGAACAACCACGACTGAAAACAACAACGGTAACCACGTACCCGTTGAACAACACCGGTTAAAGTTCACGTACGCGAAACTCGAAGGCAGACCTTACTCGATGGTCAACGGCGCAAACGAAACCTCAAACTCTAGATCTCCCAAGTACCCACTCAACACGAAAACATACGAAACGCTACGTACTCCGCACACAGACTCGAGACAGTCCCGCGATACGACTAGCAAAAAGAACCCAATGAACACGGGTTAAACTTCCCATTGATGCCGAACCACACAACATGCACAAAGAACACGGAACTCTTGTTCCACCTCTCAATTGAACTCTTCATCAAAACAAGGATCACCTCAGTTAACGAAACATACAATCGAATTCTTTTAAGCAAACTCTTTTCCGCAAAACATAATCGAATAAGAAAGATTCACGCCACAACTATACGTTACCAACCGGTAATCAAGAGCAAAATCCGTAAATCGAGAATTTCATCAAGAAAACCTTCCACTTTCCAAGTGGCAATTTGCGAATAAACGTCATGAAAACCAAAGGGAAAAACACTTGAATGCCCAAATCAAAAACTTCCTTTATTCTTCCTGAACCGATAAGAACCACACATGCCAACATAAACGTCGTGCTTAACTTGCGAAAGACATTCGCCCAAAACACAAAGCTCAAACAAGAATCAAAGAAACGTGTCACTTCTTTGTGGAAGTACCAATTTTCTCAGTTCCTCTTTTAGGAATAAAATTTCTCTCAAACTTTGGAATCCAATTCATCGCATACCGCACGGTCTCAAACCTCTTAATTTAACATCCTCAAATTAGGCTTAAACCGAAATACATCATCCACACCTTTGTAGAGAGACTCTATTGATTCCACTGAACACTCTAGACAACTCATTCAACTGATGACATTAATTTGATAGAAGGCACCAAAGCACCTCAAAACCCATGCAATCTCATCACCTCCAACTTTCGGGAATAACACATCAGAATCCTCAGTACACCCGCTCATGAACTACATCAGAAGGGTTCTATTGACAATCATTCCACTACTCAGGATACTCCAATGTTCTATCTCCTCTACACACAAATATTTGGGCGACCAAAAGTCTAGCATGACAATGGAAAGCCCAGACTTAACCTCCAAGACCTCTACAACGAATTCCTCTTATAACAAATAATGAAATCATCGGCTTAAATCTCCAAGATCCCCACAATTCCGACATACTCACTTATTGACCTCATCAGGAATCACTCATACAACATCGCGATACTTTCAAAAGTGTTACTCTATAAAATTGATTACGGTTTCCATACATTTGATAATCCCCAACATTTCAACATGAACCAAGGTTCTGGAACTATACTATACCATAGGTCCTACTTAGTCGAACAATATACAATTTTACTTCGAAACCATACATTCCATCTGAATCAACTTCCTCCAAGAGGTTCAGTCAAAACTAACTCATCTTCTATTACTCCTCCAATAGTGGGTAGCAAAATCTCACCCTACAATCACTTAACCACCACCAAACAATTAACAACTCACGATTTGTAAAACTTTATAGCACAAAGCGGTTGATCCTTTCTCAAAAGAAAGAGGCGAACAAGAGCAACTTTCACCACACAGAAAATGTTGTCGCTCACAAAGTGAGCACGAGACCAAAAGAAATAATCTGGTAAAAAATGGGAAAACGAAAGTTGAGTTCACAGCGGAGGGCACGCATCACCTCGAAATGGAAATAGCAAATAACAACCAATAAGAAAATGACATTGCGATTGGAACTTGACAACTCTTGAGTGAAAAGAGCAAAAAATTTATGAACAATTCAAATAACCACGAGTTACAAAACTTGACTCAATTGCTCAAATATTCCTACTGCACTCTTTCCTTTAACACTGAAATTAATTCTTTGACTAACATCGCTTTGCCACAATGAACAAGATAAGGTCTTTAGTCCAAACCACATGGACTAAATAAGAACCAATGAAATTCCTCAATACGTCCTATTTGTTCGAACAATTCAACTACACACTGAAACATGAGATCCAAATAATCTCAGCCACCAAACCCGAAACATTTCCAATTACGGGAATTCATGAAAAGCAAGCAGATTATTCTCCTCTTAAAGGAACCAACATAACTTCTTTGATTGCAACCTCATGTTGCCCACTTAGACTAAAAAGTCTTTAAAATTAAGTCACACAAAACTCTTAAGAAGCAACAAGACAATTCAATACCTTAGTTTATTTAAAATAATTTCAGCTATCAGATGATTCAAGAACCCAAAGAAAATATCACGAAAGCTAAACTTGAAATATTCTCATCTAAACGATATTAACTTCAATTCTCACAACAATTTGAAAACACTTCGTAAGAACAACAATTTGAAAACACTTCGTAAGACCCACGTGAAAAGAATGAGTTGATTCTTTCTCAAAAGAAGAGACAAATGAAAACGATTTTTCACCAACTAGAAAACTCATCTACCACTCGCACTGAACACGGGACCAAGGGGAAAACCAATTAAGCAATGAACTCATAGAACATAAGTGGAGTCCACAGTTGAAAGCATAAGTCTCACAAGAAGAGAATATCGAACCTTAACAGATAAGAACAAATAAGTATTCAAGATCAAGCACTTGTATCATCAAGAATCATTATAACTTTGCAACATATCGATACTCGATAAACTTCATTTACCACATAAAGCCCGAACCCCAAAAGATCATGAACACAAAACATGAAATTTGATCATTTAGGAAATATCACCATGGGTGATCAAATTTCTAGAATTAACCTCATTCTCACATTTTGACGGGTTAATAACATCGACAACATACACTAGTACCGAGAATCATCAAACTTTATTACTCCATCCTAAAACTTCCCAAAGGGAACACAAACCACAAGGTTGAAACAAATTTATTATAACCAGATTATGCTAAGCAATAACAATATCTCAAGGCACGTTATCAAAGACTACTTACGAGATCCATCTACTCAACTATTGGTGTTGCTCAACACCTTCTTCAGTGCTCATTAACAATTGATAATTGTATTAATCATGTATGAACATACGGTACTAATTCCATTTGCAAACACATAACCATATATAAACATAGAAATCATTTCAAAACAAGATTAAAGATTCACTAACATAATTTTCTATAAACAAGGTTTCCCGAATCGATACACCGGCACCCATCCGGTCCTTTATACAAGTTTCAACAATTTTAGCATACCATGGAATAGATAAATCTAGCTCTTATGTAAGATCTATAGGTTACGAGCAGATATGGACAGTCTTTATTTAACATACTGACATGTATCAAATACAAGGATATTTCAAATTAATCAATTTCACCTTCATAGATGGTAGTTAAGAATAGTTGATTTGCACCATGCTAATAACCCAACTTGGTAACTCATATCGTAACAATTTATTCGCTTAGTTATAAATTCTCAATTTAAGCATGGCAAGACATCACAAAGGGATTCTAACACCTTACTACAGCAAAAGAGAGACTTCAAACCTCAACGCTCAGAGTAATCCAAAAGAAACGCATAAAGCCAAAGCTTTCTTATGCAAACGAACTTACATGGAAAACCCTCACTAACCAAGCTATCAAGCGAGTAAATGAGTCATTCTTTTTCAATGAGAAATAAGGAGCAACCATGAAAACATCAATCTTGCTAATTGACAACGACCACAAGTAGTAAAAACAACTCAACGATCGAAAAACAATAATTGTTTGAGAGAACCAAGAGGATCTATTGAAAACCGAAACTATCATGAACCACAAACCGGTGAGAAATTCATCAACCTCCACAGACAAGAATTGCCAAATTCGAAATGAAGGAAGAGAACAACTTTCTAAAGCAACTCACACTTAGCACTGAAACTATGATACTCGGGTTAACTACTCCTCTAACCACGTCTTTGCGAAGCAAAGGTGTAACTCAGTGAATCCTGAGTAACAACCACGACCTCCACTTCTTATCATCCGATAACAACACGCTTCACCAAAATACTCAATTATGAATATACAAGATCATCTCATGACAATCATAGAATTAGTTCATAGATATTGAATATCATAGCAGATCATATATTACCAACAAGGAAGATAATACGAAGCAACTCAACAATTGCTCAACGAATTAAACATAACAATAGAAATGCGGAAGCAATAGATTCCCAACCCCACCTACATACACGGTGTGTCATTTTAATGTTCTTCTATTAACCACGGACCTAAAGCCCGCTCGATACCAAGCTGTAACACCTGGCTATCAGGAAGCCAAGATGTCACCTAAAACATCTAACATACAACCATAATGCGGAAGAATTTGAAACAAGTATATCAACTAAAGACGCATTAAGTTAAGCGAGGATATGATGAAGGTATCCTTCCTTCACCTTTTAAGTTATTTGATTCGATCATCAATAAAGAAGGTTCACACGCAGATAATAAATCGACATCCATGTGGAGAAGGTATCCTTCCTTCACCAATTATAATTTAATTATTACAGTTCATCATTAACGAATGTAAGATAGAACTAAATTTAATCTTGAACATGAATAGGATGATGTGAGCGAGTAGTGCGTGTCTACTCCCTCCCAAGTGAGCCAACATCGGGGTTACCTAAAATAAACAAACAACGCAAGAGTGAGTCCATGACTCAGCAAGTACGATGAAAGAGAAAGAACACATATACAAACAGGACATCACCATTTAAGAATGCGAACCTTGCACCGAGTGAACATCGATGAAAACATGAAATGAATGAATGTAATCAAGGATGGATCGCACACATGCATATCTGGTATAGTGAGTGACACACCGTCGGTGTTCATAAGCCCGCACCTTAACAAAAGTGCGGGATCCAAGTCCTATATGAAGAACGTTTCATATAGGTGTCCAAAGCTGCCCATCTTTGGAATTGATGGGTCTTACGTTACCCATACTTGGAATTGATGGGTCTTTCAATCCACTCCGTGGGCGGGACATGACAATGTCCAAATTTGCCCACATTGGAATGGTGGGACTTACAATCCACTCCGTGGACATAACATGTATAAAAGGATGCATGATATGAACATGAGCAGTGATAATACCATCTCTCATTATATACTCCACATAATGAAAGAACATAACCAATTCAGCATCTCGGGTAACACAATATGTCGCACTATATTCATGAAAACATTCACAATCACGGACTCAAAAGCAACAAAGTACTTGCCTTCGGCGTTGCGGCGCGTTAGCGATTCGATGGCGCTCCCAAACCCGTAGCCTCGTGGCCTAAACAATTAAATAACCGAAATAAGAACAACATAGAATCCAACCCGAATTAATAGTCTACAATACCCCCTTGAACTCCCAAGGAATCGCCATAAAACCTAATCGAAAAACAGTGCCGCAACCCAAAAGCGTGTCGGGACAGCAGCACGAAAATGACAGTAGTTAATGACGTGGGACTCGAAATGAGATGAGTCCAGATCCTACCTCATCTTAACGAACATATCTATAACATTCAAGTTGATGAGATTTCCCAATTCGGCCAATAAACTTCTCTAATAAAGAAAACAAGACAGCAGCACAGCTTCATGCGAACAAACAGGACAGCAACACTAAAACAACCATAACTTTTAATCTACAACTCCGAATTGAGCGTTATTTAACAATCTGAAAAGGTTATGAAATTACCTACAATAAACTAGTTGGCACGACATTCAAATTTTGCCTTTAACAAAAAGTGGCACACGGGTCAAAACTAAAGATAGAAACTGACATACAATCTGGACAGACTGATCTACAATCTGGACAGTCACATTGAAAAGTGCATAACTTTTGATCTATAAATCCAAATGAAGTGTTCTTTATCAATCCTGAAAGCTAGTGATATCACCTTCAAAATTTGTTATGGGCAAGACCTCTGAATCACCCTCTAACTAGGCCATATAACAACCTAAACAGAGACTGCTAATTCTCGTCAGGATTCTGGACAGCAGATAATAAATTTATCATAACTTTTGACTCGAAAGCCGGAATGAGGTGATCTTGGCGGCCAACGAAAGCTAAGAACAAGACCTACATAACTCCAGGAGATGATCATCTCAGATTCGGCCTCTAAAACCACGAAACAGACCCCGCAACAATCTGGACAGAAACAAAACTTCTGCAGACAGATTTTAATCCAAACAAAACTAATCGGTTTCATAGCTAATCATCAACAATCAGCGGGGAAAACACCTCATTACCCTTGAAGTCCCTTAGGAAGATGCGGATCAAATCCCGCGAAGAATTTCCCTTTCCTCTCCCTTGATTGGCCGGCGGCGTAAGGGAGGAAGAGGAGGTTGCTTCCACCAATGGAGGAAGAAGGGCAGCTGCCACCAATGGAGGAGGAGGTCGCCTTGGGGCTGCAGGAAGGTGCGGCCAAGGGAGGTGGGAGGAAGAAGGTGGCGGCCAAGGGGGGAGGGAGAGGAGAAAAGGGGTGGCCGGCTAGGGTTAGGGGGTGTGGGGCGCATAGGCTTTAGGCCCATGATGCCTCCCCCCTCAAGAGGTGGATCGGCCAGCCCACCTGGCCACAGCCCAAGCCCAAAAATCCAAGAAAAACCAGTAATCCCCCTTCTCTAAACAAGATTTGACGAAAAAAACAAGCCCCCGAATAAAATTAAGCGCTACCGATTAAATTGATTTAACCCGATTTTTAACTTCTCACACTTCCGGAGTATTACAATTACAGAATTAAAAGAAAATCCTAAAAATAAGAAATAGTGACTGACAGGTGGGACCCATGGTCTATAGACCCCAAGTCCATGGATTTTGGTCCACGGGTCTATAGCAAAGTGCATTGATATGTGGGGTCCACATGTCAGTTGCTTGGTCTACGATGGACCAAGTCCACGTGGGATTGGATCTGGTGTGGGTGCGGGTGGCGGCTGACACGCTGACTTAGCGCTAACGCGGCTAACACGCAAGAGGTAGGGCTGAGGTGGCAGTGACGCAGTAGACACGTGGTGACACGTTAGCTCGACGACGACGATAGCTCGGGAACCTAAGGTTGCCGGCGTTTGGGGACATGATGGCGCAAGCGAAGGGTTGCGGCGAGTAGCTAAGGAGACGGTGAACTCGATGGAGTACACGCAGGGCCGGAGGTGGACGGCAGCGAGGTTGCTAGGGTGGTTGTCCGACGACGGTGAGGACGGATTCAGGACAAGGGCATCGAGGCAATCCAAAAGGTGGCAATGAATGGCGACGGGGTTCACCGGAATGACGATGACGTGGACGGAGTCGTTCGGCCGGTGTTGGAGAAGACGACGGTGGCGGCGGTGCTACACAATGACCCAGGTGATGGCTACTAGGGCAAAATGTGCGGCGTGACTCGGGGTGCAGAAAACGAAGATCCTCAGGGCTTTAAATAGCCCCGGGAAGCGGAGTGCGGGTTGGCTACGGCAGCGGCGCGGCGAAGGATAGAGGGAGTCCAGGACAGAGATGGCGACGATGGCCTGATAGGTGGCCCCATCGGTTAGTGGTTGCGGGCGGACGTAGGACGTGTGTCGCAAGCTTACGCGACGTGGATCGACTTGGCTACGGCGCACACAGAAATGGCCTGGGGAAACAGGAATCTAGCCCAAAGGAAATTTCCCAGATTTTAATATTTTTTTGTTTAACAAAATACAGAAAATCCAAATGGCAATTTAAAAATAGCAAATGAACGCGAAAAAATTCTGAAAAAACTGAAAAATATTTGTAAGCACAAAGAACTCAAATAAAATAATTGTAGAATTAAGTAATGTTCAAATTAATCACATTAAATTATTTTGACTTTGAAAAGTCTCATTTAAGCTTTATTAAATTTAAATAAAATTTGATGAAATTTTTCAAGGGCTGAACTACTCAAGAAGGTTTTGAAATTCCAAAAATTGGGATGTTACAAATCTAGAGTCTTGCTTGGGCTGCGTTTGGATCAAGGTTAGGAGGTGAGCCAGGGGCTTAACACGCCAAACACCTTTTTTGGTATTGGTTAGGGAGAAATAAGTTAACCCGATCGAATACTTTTAACTCCCTTGATCTTGGATGAAGTTAAACCATCAAAATGGTGAAATAAGTTAACCCACCACAACTAACCTTCTTGAATTCTGTTTTTCTACTAACCCAGCTAACCTACCTAATCTAGCCAAATAGTGATTTAGGCTAATCAAGTTCGTTGCCAAACACAAAGTCTAGGTTAAGAGAACCTACCTAGGTTAATGTTAGCTAACCTAGTTATCTTGACCTAAACCAAACACAGACTTAGAGGGCTGTAGGGGGAAACATGGTATACTACATTTACTAGAGCATAATTATGATATATTTGTTGAGGACTTTGAGTTTATAACAGTTGGGCTGCAAAGCACTTAGAAAACATTGTGTGCTACAACTATTACGGGGATCAAGCACTTCTTGTACAAATTTGACCTTAATCACCATCATAGCGACGAATTTTTTTAAAAAATAATATAATTTTAAAAGATATTTACAAAAATAAATAGCCACCCCCAAAAATTATAAAAAATATGTCCCTGTCGCCAGTTCAACTAACGACAGGAACCTATCGCCAGTTGGACTGGCGACAGGGACCCTGTCACCCCCTTGTCGCTGGTCCAACTACCTATCGCCAGTTGAAATAGCGACAGGAAGTTGGACAGGTTCATGTCGCCAGTTGAACTAGCAATAGATCCCTGTCGACCTGGCTATAAAAACGGCAAAAAATCAGTCTAGAATTCATTTTAATTCAAGAAAAAAACAAGAGAGAGTACGAGAGGGAGAGAAAAAAAAAGTAGCGAAGCTCTGCCAGTTCGTCGCGGAGGAGAGAGATTGACAGTGCATCAGATCCGATCGATCATCTTGTAGGTACATTTTTCTGAAACTTTGTACGTTATGTTAAAATCTTGTAGGTTAGCAAACAAAAATAGCGACATATAATTGAGTAGGTTAGATAAATGTAGTCAAATTGTGTAGTACATATTTTGAGTTGTGTAGCCGGTAGTTATATTATTAATGCAGGAATTCTCTTTTAAACTAGAAGAATTGCATGACACATTTTAAAATTCTAAAAAAAATCCGGAGTATCTGAGTAGATCGAAAGAGTAATGAGAATATTTGCAGAAATAATGAAATTATGTAGTTCATCGTGCACATGTTAGGAATGTTGCAACACTCGAACGATTTATGATATTTCTACAGAAATAGGAAGACGTCAGTTATGAATCTGTAAAAAATGTATAGAGTAGCTAAGTGGAGTAATTATTTACCTTTCCATTTGTGCACGTTATTATTGTGTTAGTGCACAGTAAATATGTTCTTAGTGTCGAAAATACCATTTAAACTAGGAAAATAGCATGACACGTATTAAAATTGTAAAGAAAATCCGTAGTCGCTACATAGGCTATGTAAAGATGTATGAAAAAATATGAACTTTGTTTATTGCTGCATTTTCAGATATGGCAGACGCGAGCCACTACGAGTTGCTTGGCCCGGTGATTGACGCGCGTCACTGTAGCCGCCTCAATACCGTGCTCCCCCCGGAGGGCGAGACGCCGATAGAGTTTGGTGCGTTGCGGCTACGCACACCCATCAGGGCATGGAGGCTGCACCGAGACTGGCTTCCGAGGTACATGTAGTTCTGACCTTCATGCACTCAATCGCGGTCTCACTACTTTGCGTGGACTCGCGTTTGTTCTTAATCGTTTCGACGCAGGTTAAGAGCGACAGGCCTCCATCCACTAGCGAGGATGGTGGAGGCGACGTGGGAGGACGACCAGGACTAGGGTGCTGGTCGTACGTCTAGGCGTTTTCCATACGACCGGGCCCTACTGACGGTGCTGGTTGACCGCTGGAGGCCAGAGACCCACACGTTCCACCTCCCGTGCGGGGAGATGGCGTCGACGCTGCAGGACGTGAGCTACCTGACTGGGTTGCCCTACGTAGGCGCTCCGATGGCGGCGCACAACATCCCGGCCACGTGGCGCATGGACCTCCTAGCCAGGTTCCACAATGTCTGTCGCCGGGCAGCGGGTACGCGGAGTTCAGCAGCCTGCACGGGCCGACGCGTTGAGGTGGATTAGCTAGTTCTACATAAGTCTTCGTAACTATTGTCCTCTCGCATCAATTCGTATGTGAACCTTGCTGACGTGTACGTGTCTTCTTGCAGCCTGAGCGTATGGCGTAGAACGCAGGCGACGTCGTTGTTAGGAGACACTTCGAGGCCTACCTACTGTGGTTGTTCAGGTGGGTCATGTTCCTGGGGTCCCATGGCAACAACATCGACAAGCACTACGTTCAATACGCACGTGAGCTGGCGGACTCGCCGGTGGACGAGATCCCCTCTTACGCTTGGGGTCTAGCCGTGCTGTGCACAACGTACCGTGCACTGTGCGACGCGTGCCACCGTGCGTAGGACAGCTCCATCCTCTCTGGATGCCCGCTACTACTGCAGTTGTGGTCCTTGGAGCGTTTCCAGATCGGACGGCCACAGCTGGACTTGCGAGTGTACGAGGAGAGCTTGTACGTCCAGCACGACGACCTGGACCGACCGACCGTGGGCACGGTGTGGTGCCGCCGACGGGTTAGTTTCATATTCATTTATTTTTCGTATTGTAATCACTATTTTGTGTGCTTAGTTTGCGGTGTACTATTGCACAGGTCACCTTCATGCCGATCACATCGCAGGGGTCCTACCCGGAGTACGTTGCGATGTTCGATCAGCTGACTGATGACCGTGTCATCTGGAGACCGTACAGCGACGAGAGGGTGATCGCGCGCACCCCCGGAGGACTGTCGATCCTGTGCACGCGAGACTACGTGTACTGGTACACGCGGAGTGCCTTGGTGCATGATGTCTTCGTGGAGGAGTACTAGGTGTTGCGGGTCATGCGCCAGTTCGGTCTGCGACAGGAGGTCCCAGCCCCTTGGGGGGAGGCGGGTGCCGGCGCACGTACACACGTAAGTTCACTCTTTACTTCTTTCGTACAATGTGTGTTACATCCCGACCAAATAATTGTCTTGCCGTCCACAGGTAAACTAGGAAGGGAGTTCGTGGCATGATGTCCTGGTCGGACAGGATGTCCCCTTGGGTTGAGGGTTGGAGTGGCGTGGGCGACGACCTCATCCAGTGTGGAGACGATCCCTACGACTCCGAGACGTACGATGAGTGCATGGAGTGGTACGCTAGTCGGACGAGGCTTCTGTGCGTCCGGGTCGTGGTCGACCCACCTCGACATGAGGCCGCGACATCCGACATGTACCCCACCCAGCCGGACTCCATTTTCCGCCGCTGAGTATGTATTCAACGGTCCTTATTTCATATTTAATTTGACAGACTTAGGTTTACAACTTGATGATTACTTGTGCAGGTGGATCTACACCGGGAGATTATCTAGTTGGTAGACTCCGCGTAGCACATGACACTGGGGGACACCAGAGGGATCCTACAGCGGATCAGGGAGGCAGGAGTACGCAGAGTACAGATCGCGACTGGTCACACGCCGACGGACCCGGTGGACCGACCAGTGCGAGGACGATGGGTCAGCCGAGGTGGTAGGACACAGGCTCTTGTCGCGGACGTGGCGGGCTTGTCGTCGTGGCAGCGTGGGGGAAGCACCGCGGGACATGTCGGAGGTGAGTAGGACACGCTCATATCGCTTCTTTATTTCGAACCTCACAAGTTAGTAACGACGATCTTCTGTTACAGGTCCTCAGCTCCACCCGTACGCGGGGCAGGAGTATGCCGCGTCGTTCGAGCACATCTTCGGGCCAGCAGGTAAGTTCAGCTTGCTTGCTTGCATAACGTCCTTTTCACAATGATTACGTTTGTAACGTAATGCTTCACAGAAACAGCTTGGGAGGACGATGCATTGTCGCCAGACGATGCAGACCTATCGGCACCCATCGAGGACTTCTTTAGGGACCCGCGTGACACCCAGTTCTCTTTGAAGGCTTCTCAGCTGTACGGTGCACCCAGATCGTCCCAGCCGACGCAAGAGCAGCCCCTAGCGACACCACCGCAAGTTACTCGCTTGGGTCGGGTAGTCAGGCAGCCCGACCCTCTCACGTACTCGCACCAGCGACGGGCGAGGCCCGGGGCGACACGCGGGGTGTGCCCCAAGAGGGGACGCCAGTAGATATTGATTTCTATAAATATCAGTAATGGTAGCTACGTAAATATTATTCTGTGAGCAACTATTATTATGGTAGTCTCGTGTTTCGATATCTCATTTTTTTTCTTGAGCCAGCAATTTAGGACAGCGTGACCAGACGAACCAGCTTTTCAGGACTATGTGACCCGACGATCCAGCTTTTTACAACGACATGAGCAAACGAGCTAGCTTTTTAGGACGATGTGACCCGACGAGCCAGCTTTTTACGACGACGTGAGAAGACGAGCTAGCTTTTCAGGACGATGTGACCCGACGAGCCAGCTTTTTCTGAGGATGTGACCAGATGAGCTAGCTTTTCAGGATGATATGACCGACGAGCCAGCTTTTACCAAGACGTGAGCAAACGAGCTAGCTTTTCAGGACAATGTGACCCGACGAGCCAGCTTTTTGTGAGGACGCATCCGCACAACATTGCAATGGAGCCCTGGCTACGGCTGTGTCCGCTCTAGCTATAAATACAATGTAACTCATCCAGCAACTCCACACCAGCACCACCAAGTAGAAAACATGGACAAGGAGAAGGAATGGGAGAAAATACGCAAGCTTTTGAAGGACTGGGTGTCTCCCCATGAGACCGCCGCTCGCTATCATGCCGCCAATCAGCAGCCTTTCACACACCAAACTTTTCTGAAACTGGTGGATCTGAGGAAGCTGTCTCGCAGTACGCCCAATGATTCTGGGTCGACCGCGGCCCCCACCTATGCCCGCGGAACAGCCTCCAGAAGGGCCCCCGATAGGGGTGGCGCCACCCCTATGCTAGTGTCGGGACGCCTGCAAGTGCATCAAATCAACCGATGAGTGGACCATTGAGCAGCGCTATTGGTCCTGCCCAAACTATATCGTGGACTACACCAACAGGCAGCCGGTAATGAAATCGTATTTCGGTGTACAATGCTATTTTTCTTCCCGTAACGGCGTAACCAACTCTCTTTACCCACCGTAGTCTCCGCCACCCCTATGCGACTTCAGCTAGTGGATCGACGACAAGATCCACCCCTACGACATGTGGTGGTTGCTAACACGAAAGAGCTGGGCCAGGGAAGACATTGAGACCCGTGAAAGGCGCCTCAAAGAGTTGAAAGCTGAGCAGGCCGAGCAGGGTAGGCGGGATAGGCAGCGCGAGGAGCAAGAGCGTGAGCATGTCAGGCAACGGGAGGCTAAGAGGGAGCGGAAGAGGACCATCGTGGCGAGAGCTAAGTCGCAAGGTGAGGAGTACAACGACGAGTTGGGCCGCAAGGGCAAATGGCCACATTCCACGCAGTAGTTCTACCCTATTCGTCCACATATCCCATGTATTTCTATTTCCCAAAAGGCATACGTGTACCATACTCGGTTCGTTATCCTACGTACCATGTAACCCCCTTGTCCGATGAAATGTCGTATTGTTATCGTTTCGTCATTTCCCGAAAGTTCTCCAAGGGAGTTGTGCATGAATTCCCGGACGCATTGTAATACCACTTGGCTTCGTACTTACGAATCATTGATACCTCAATCATCCTCAAATAAATCTTACAAAATTCACCTTAGTAGAACAATACACGATGATCACAAAATCCTATTGTCAGTTTAACCCATTTGGTACCGTTGCAATTCTATTAAAATCACAAACAAAGCAAGTTGTTTAGGGTTTCAGCTTCCTGTCGCCAGTTGAATCGGTTGCAATTTTTTTCCAAAATTAATATATTTTGAAAAGATATTTACAAAAATAAATAGCCGCCGCAAAAAGTTACAAAAATAAATCCCTGTCGCCAGCTGAACCCGTTGTCGCCGGTTGAGCTATCTATCGCCAGTTCAACTGGCGACAGGAAGCTATTGCCGTTTAAACTGGCGACAAGCCCCTGACATCTACAAAATCCTCTTGGAACCCTCAAAATTCTACACAGGACTCAGTTTTATTCAGAAAAAAGAGAAGGAGAGAAAAGAGAGGAGGTGAAAAGCTAACAAAGCGCTGTTCGTCCAGTTGCCCACCTCTCGGGTAATTTTTTTAATAGAATGGATTACATAGTTTTTGATGCACGGTTATGTAGTGAAGTCTGTTTTACATTAAAAAAAATGTGGGCTATTTAGTTTTAGATATGTAGTTCATCGTGTAAATGTTCTTTATACTGCAGTGTGTCAAATATGTCTAACATCGCCAATTTCAAAATTTACTATGGCCAAGGGACTATTATGGAGGGTCTCGAGGGAATTGATTTGAGTTATTTCCAGTCAGCGGACGTGCCCCTACCAAGACCTGAGCAGCGTACATTCGGCGCTATGATGCGGTGGTTGTTCCACATGTTCCAAGTGGACCGTGATGTGTACGATCTGACATTGAGTTGCCTTGCTCCCCGGGCAGGACAGGCCACGTATTGGGAGTTAATGCAACTGAAGGGAACAAATTCATGGCGGTCGTATGTATGCATGGCGAGGGAGAGGGGATGGAAATTGGTCCTTCTGGTCCAGGCTTATGCCAAACCCACTCCAGCATCCGCGTCTGAACAAGAAGGGGTTGCTGACACCGAGGAAGAAATCGGGGACTCCAGCGTGGCGCACATAATGGCTAAAGGATAAGGGCTTGCTGATGTCGTCGATGAAGACTATGCCGAAGTAGCTCCTTCAGTGAGACAAGCTAGTGGGCTTGTGTAACATCCCAATTTTCTGAGCTTAAAAAATCTTTTAAATAGTTAGTAGGGAGAAAAGTCACCACTTGGATCTACTTGAATTTAATTCAAAAGCTTAATATTGGACTTTAGTGACAAAAGCATTTAATGTGAATAATCCCAACATGAACAATAGTCAAAACTATTTTATTTGGGTTCTATGTGCTCAGATATATTTTCTAGATTTTTCTAGAATTTTCGCAACCAAGAATAAACTGGAAGTTGTTCATCTTAAGCATACTCTGTTAGTACAGTCGCCTAGAGCAGAGCTAAGCACTAAGGCAGGATGTTTAGGAGCTAAGTTACTCATAGCTGGAGTTGAGTTTCTAGCCAACCTGATTGTCCTAGATACTCAAGCTTTAGATGTCATTCTTGGCATGGATTGGTTATCGAAGCACTAAGCTGTGCTAGATTGTGGCCGAAGAATCGTAACAGTCGAGGATACCAAGGGAAATAAGGTGGAATTTCTAGCCACCTCAGTTCGTGATGGACATCTGTTAGTGAACAGCTTGAAGACCCTTTCCTTGGAAGAGGTACCAGTCGTCCGCGAATATCCAGATGTGTTTCCAGAATAATTACCAAGAATGCCCCCAGACCGTGACATTGAGTTTGTCATCGACCTAGTGCCAGGGACAGCACCAATTTCAAAGAGACCTTATCGGATGCCAGCCGATGGATTGGTAGAGATGAAGAAGCAGATAGAAGAACTTCTTGAGAAAAGTTTTGTGAGACCTAGTTCGTCGCCATGGGGGGCGCCAGTGTTGTTCATCAAGAAGAAAGATGGGAGCATGAGGATGTGTATTGATTACCATTCCCTCAACGAAGTTACCATCAAGAACAAGTACCCTCTACCCCGGATTAATTATTTGTTTGATCAGATGAAAGGAGCCGGAGTGTTCTCAAAGATCGACCTGCGATCAGGTTACCATCAGCTGAAGATTTGTCCTAAGGATATACCAAAGACCGCTTTCTCAACGCGGTATGGGCATTATGAGTTCCTAGTTATGTCCTTTGGTCTGACTAATGCCCCTGCATACTTCATGAACATGATAAATAAAGTGTTCATAGAATTTTTGGACAAGGTCGTAGTTGTGTTCATTGATGATATTTTGGTTTACTCCAAGACGGAGAAAGAACACGTCGAACATTTGAGGATAGTCTTAGAAAACTCAGAGAGCATCAGTTGTATGCCAAGTTCAGTAAGTGTGATTTCTGAAAGAAGGAAGTTAATTTCCTTGATCATGTGATGACAGCCGAGGGAGTAGCCGTTGACCCCCGTAAAGTTCAAGCAGTGTTACATTGGGAGCAGCCCAAGACTGTAACTCAGATTCGCAATTTCCTGGAAATGGCAGGATATTATCGCCGTTTCATTGAAGGATTCTCATCGATTGTTAAACCTCTTACGCAATTGTTGAAGAAGGAGAAAAAGTTCGCTTGGACCCCAGCTTGTGAAGAAAGTTTTCAAGAGTTGAAGAAGCGTTTAACTTTAGCCCCAGTGTTGATTTTGCCAGATATTCGCAAGGATTTTGATATTTGCTATGATGCTTCGCGTCAAGGATTAGGATGTGTCCTGATGCAAGAAGAAAGAGCTGTCGCTTATGCGTCAAGGCAATTAAGGCCGCACGAAGAGAATTATCCTACTCATGATCTGGAATTAGCTACCATAGTGCATGCTTTAAAGATTTGACGTCATCACCTCATCGGTAACCGCTGTGAAGTTTATACAGATCATAAGAGCCTGAAGTATATCTTCACTCAGTCAGATTTGAACATGAGACAGAGGAGATGGTTAGAATTGATAAATGATTATAATCTTAGAATCCACTACCATCCCAGAAAAGCCAATGTAGTTGCGGATGCTTTGAATCGTAAGAGTTACTGCAATGCTTTGGAAGTGGAAGAGTTTTGCTTAGAATTTCGAGACGAGTTCCAGAAGCTAAGGCTAGAAGTCGTATCTGAAGGATTTGTGGCCAGTTTGGAAGTACAGTCTACCTTGGAGAAACAGATTCGTGAAGCGCAACCAAAGGATCCTGTGTTGTCACACATCAAACTCAAAATGGCAGAAGGGAAATTCAAAGATTTTACCAAGGATGATCAAGACATACTCTGGATTAATGGTCGTATCTGTGTACCAGATATTGATGGGTTGAGGCAACTAATCTTAAAAGAAGCCCATGACTCAAAGTATTCGATTCACCCTCGAAGTACTAAGATGTATCAAGATGTTAAGACTAAATTTTGGTGGCCAAATTTGAAGTGAGAAGTCGCAGAGTTCGTTACCTTGTGCGACGTATGTCAGAAGGTAAAGGCAGAACATCAGAGACCAGCAGGTTTGTTGCAACTACTGAAGATTTCAGAGTGGAAGTGGGAAGAGATCGGAATGGATTTCATTACCGGTTTACCCAAGACCCAATCGGGTTATGATTCGATTTGGGTAATAGTCGATCGTTTGACCAAGGTTGCCCATTTCCTGCCAGTCAAAACCACGTACTCAGGAGATCGTCTTGCGGAGTTGTACATGTCAAGAATTGTCAGTTTGCACGGTGTGCCCAAGAAGATAGTGTCAGATCGAGGATCTCAGTTCACCTCTCGTTTTTGGCAAAGTTTGAATGAAGCATTGGGTACCCATCTGAATTTCAGTACCGCGTATCATCCACAGATAATCAAATATTGGAGGATATGCTGAGAGCTTGTGCTCTAGCTAATGTTGCCCATTGGGATAAAAGTTTACCATATGCAGAATTCTCGTACAACAACAGTTATCAAGCTAGTCTGCAGATGTCACAATTTGAAGCTTTGTATGGCCGTGCTTGCAGAACCCCGTTGAATTGGTCAGAAACAGCTGAACGTTTGGTATTCAGTCCAGACATCATTCAAGAAGCAGAAGAGCAAGTGGCCATGATCAGAGAAAGATTGAAGATAGCTCAGTCTAGGCAGAAGAGCTATGCTGATAATCATCGTCGTTATCTCAGCTTTGAACCTGAGGATTTTGTTTATCTTCGAGTTACTCCGCTCAGAGGTGTCAAAAGGTTTCATGCCAAAGGGAAGCTTGCCCTAGGTATGTCGGTCCGTTCAAGATTTTGGAGCGCCGTGGAGAAGTTGCTTATCAGTTGGACCTACCGCAGTCGTTAGCAGGAGTGCATGATGTCTTTCATGTCTCACAGTTGAAGAAGTGTCTACGTGTGCTAGAAGAGCAAGCCCCGCTAGAATCGATTGACTTGAAGGAGAATCTCACCTACAAGGAGCAGCCAGTCAAGATTTTGGATGTCGCAGAGTGCCACACAAGAAGCAAGACTGTTCGATTTTGTAAGGTTCAGTGGAGCAACCACTCGGAAGGAGAAGCAACGTGGGAGCATGAAGAAGAGCTGAAAGCTGAGTTTCCCAGCCTTTTCCCTAGCTAGCCTGAATCTCGGGGTCGAGATTCCTTTAAGGGGGGAGGTTTGTAACATCCCAATTTTCTGAGCTTGAAAAATCTTTTAAATCATTACTAGGGAGAAAAGTCACCACTTGGATTTACTTGAATTTAATTAAAAAACTTAATATTGGACTTTGGTTACAAAAGCATTTAATGTGAATAATCTCAATATGAACAATAGTCAAAACTATTTTATTTGGGTTCTATGTGCTCAGATATATTTTTTAGATTTTTTTAGAATTTTTCTGAGTTCATTTGCTATTTTCTATTGCTTATTTGAATTTCCAGTATTTTCTAAAATAGAAAAGCTATTTAAAATCTCAGTTAATCTTTCGGGCCGAAATCCCTAACCCTGGCCCATTTCCTCTCCGCCGCCGGCCCAACTCCCACACCCAACCTAGCTCACCGGCGCTCGCGCCGCCTCCGACTGACATACGGGCCCCGCGTGTCAGCCTCTCTTTTCTCTCCGCGCGCAGCCGCACCCGACCCCACCAGTCAGCCTCACCCATGCCGTTTGCGAGGCGGACTCGCGCGAGCCGCAGCCGCTGACGAGTAGGCCCCACCAAATCTACTGTTCATCGTCTTCGAATCAGTTAGGGATTCAATCTCCTCCGCCGCGCGGCCGTTTTTGGGCGTTCGTGCCCTAGACTCTCCCGAGCCGCTCCCTATAAAGGGAGAGCGAGCCCTTGGTTTCCGCACCCCTCTCGCAGCCGCCTTAGCCCTCGTGCCGAACCCTAGCCGCCGCGGGAGCTCGAAGTTCGATCTGCGTCGCCGCCTTCTCCGACGAGCTTTTCCGCCGCAACCAGCGTCGCCGGAGCCTCGTGGTTTGCTTCATCAGCATCGCAAGAACAAGGGCCACCTTGTGGTCGCCTTGGTTCCGCTGGAGCACCGTCGTTGAGCCATCCCGTCGAGCCCATGCATCCTCCGCCGCTCAACGCTCGCCGCCGATTGCCACAGTCATCCCCGTGCACCCGTGAGCATCCCATTGTGATCGCCTGAGTCCCCTCTTCACGCCGGTACCACCCACCGCCGACGAGGAGCAGCCGTTCGCCGGAACCCTCGGTTCCCGAGCCTCCGCCGTCGCTGAGCCGCCGCGTCAGCCGCCACCTCAACGCCAGCACAACCCGCCGCCGACGTGTCGCGTGCGTGGCACCGTGTCAGCAGGCACGTGTGCGCCCGCGTGGCACGGTCCACTGGTCTCCAGATCCTGAGGCTCAGTAGACCTAGTCTACCGTGAGCCATCTCACTGACATGTGGGTCCCATATGTCAGTAATTTCTTTTTATTTCTTTAAATTTTCAAAATCCCTGTGCTGACGTCATGCTTGTGCAATAATCCGATTTTTCTTTTAAGAAATAATTCAGAAATTCCAGTAAATCCAAAATTAGGGTTTTCTTTTAGATTGAAACTTCAAGAGCACATAACTTTTGCATCCGAACTCCGATTGAGCCCATTCAAATTCCTAAATTCATATAAATTTGAGATCTATTTATTTGAGATTTTTAATTAATTTTTGGAGTTTGTTTTGCCTCTTTTATTCATTTGTTTTGTTTATTTGTTTCGGTTGCTAGTAGACGTCGATACGTCGGGGAATTTTGGAGAAGAAGGAGCACCTCAAGATCAAGACCAGTACCTAGACCTTCTCCAAGGCAAGTCATACTTTTGATCATCTTGAACCCAGTTTTTAAATTACTTTGTTTCAAAGTATTGCATTCTACTTTAATTATTTATTTAAATGCTTTTGGGCATAGTTATCATCTAATCTGTTATAACCACTTTGGCTTTGTATGTCATAATCTCTTGTAACCCTAGGTTGGTTCATTAGTTGGTAATATTGTAGCACCAACGTGGGTTGGTTAGATACGAGTACAATTGCTTAGCCATGCTACGAGTCTCATATCTCATTTGAGTTGCAAATATTAAATTTGAATAAGTGACTATGGAACTTTGTGTAAAATTGTGTGCTATATGTTATTACTTCGTGATAGCATGCGTTGCACTAAAACCAACTGGGTGGTAAAAGATTTGGACTGAGGCAAGTGGTGGATATTGTATGATATGGTGGAAGCTATGTGCATGGGAATGATAATCTTTGTGACCTAGTTAGAAAATAGAAGTCTTGCTTTGGTCAATTAAGGACTTAACTTTGTGCGCTATTGAACTGAGTCTTACTGTACGACCACATGCCTGATGGGACAGGCCTAACATAGTAGGTTATGGAGTCTTGACATTGATATTCAGGTGGATAGGTTAGGCTTTGTGACAGGGTGGAGGTGTGACTACATGGTAGTTGCATCGTGGGACGGTTCGCCGCATCCCTGTCCAGCGGTGTGTGTCGGACTGGCTTTCTTTGTGGGTTGGTCTGGCGGGAAAGCACACTGGGAATGTCAATGTTTGAGACGAAGTTTCTGAACTATTTTGTTTCGATTAGTGCTAGCTACACTAGTTGTATCTTGTGGGTAAAGTGTACAAACTCTGCAGAGTGTTAAATTAATCTATTCGAATAGCCGCGTCCGCGGTCATGGACATGCTCGGGGATTTCACACGAGGTGTAGTTTTCATAAAATGCTTGGGATGGGAGCTATGTGATCTAAGTCATATGGCTATGTGAAATAAAATGTTTAGCTTTGTGTCTTTGTGAAAATAACTGTTAAATTATTATAGTCTATATGTTTTGAATTGCATTTCAATCTAGTATTGTATTCCATTGCAAATATTGCTTTCATGCAAAAGAACCACATAAGCATTTTCTTTTGGAATAAGCTTGCATCTATAAATTGCATTCTGTGGTATGATTTGTGAGTACGGTTGTGTACTCACGCTTGTTGTAAAACTTGCGCCCAAACATACAGAAGAGGAGGAGTCTACGCCTACTTTCGAGGAGGAGTTCGTCGAAGGTTGTTGACCGTTAAGGTCTGGATCCCAGTCGGTTGCCTGTGGTGAATTGATGGGATCTACGCTAAAGTTATTTTTGTTCCGCTGCTATTTTATTCTCTGTTAGCCCTGCGTGGCTTAATAAGTGTAAACTCGACCATACGGTCAAAACTCTTATTTGTTATTCAAATTAATCGTTTACTTTATTTATTGCTTGTGTGGATTGATATTCACCTATGTTGACACTATGTGCACTAGCGTAATCCTGGACTAGTGCATTATACACAAAGCGTCCAGAATCAAAATTTTGGGTCCCGACAGCTTGCAGACGAGGGTGAGGAGCTAGAAGACCTAGTGCAAAGGATGGATCTCGAAGACCAGGACTACATGGCATTGTCTGAAGATGAATGTTCCGATGACGAGGATGATGCGGACCAGCAGGCGGTTCCATCCGAGTGGAACACATACCAGTTCAAGAACCCCGTTGTCAATGAAGGCTCCTGTGTACCGTGGGAGTACGACCAGAGCGAGGTCAGACTAGGAGCTATGTACAAATGCAAGGAGGCCGTGCAGGATGCGGTCAAATTCTGGGCATTGTCGGTGCGGCGCACATTCACCGTCGTCAAGTCTACCCCAAGATGCTACGACGTGAAGTGCGGCATAGAGGGATGCCCTTGGCGTGTGCACGCATTTCAGCCCAAGTGGGACACCTACTGGAAGTGCTCTATAGTGGTCTCTCACACATGCGTCGTCGCTGAGTCAGTGCAGTCCCACCGGAACCTGTCATCAGGCTTCATCGCCAATCTCATGTATGGTGAGATCGTGGATAATCTAGATTTTGAGCCACGATCCATCATTTGGGCCATTGGGGCAAGGTTCCAGTACACTATCAGCTATGCCAAGCCTTGAAGGGCAAAACAGAAGGCATTGAAATCAAGGTTCGACACGTTCGAGGATTCCTACCACAACCTCCCTGGGCAACTCATAGTCATACAAGACAGGAATCCCGACACTCATGTCGACATTCAAGACGTCACGCATCCGAAGTGGCATAATAAGATGGTACTACAACGAGCATTCTTTGCCTTTGGTCCATGCATCAATGAATTCCGGCACTGTTGTCCAATCTTGTGCATCAATGGCACATTCCTGACTGGGAGGTACAAGGGCCAGATACTGACTGCAATAGCGACGGACGGAAACAATCAAGTTCTTCTCGTGGCATTCGCTTTCGTTGAAAGCGAGAACACGGATAGCTGGCTGTGGTTCCTGAGGAATGTGAGGATTTCTGTTGTGCAAGACCGTCCCAACGTATGCCTCATACATGATCGGCACGCATGCCTGCTGCGTGCAATAACTCAGCTACAACGAGGAGAGAACGTACCACTTCCATGGCCGGATCTACAGAGCAGGTGGTGCAAGAGGCACTTGGGTGCAAACTTCTATAAGCAGTTCCGCAACAAGGACTTGATGAACCTATTCAAGTAGCTGTGCAACCAGAACCTGCAGCGGAAGTTCGAAACACTCTGGAAGATTCTGGATGACCGGACCCAAACCCACAGAAAGGAGGCAGCGAGAAGGGCCACCCTAAGCGCTGACAAGGCCCCCGAAGCATTGCCACAGCTACCCACAGACGGTCCTATTGTCACGAGAAAGACAGGGGGCACAGGTGAAATGCTTCTCGGACTGGATTGAGCATGAGCCTAAGGAGAAGTGGTCGCTGCTACATGACAGGGGTGGTGCTCGATATGGTATCATGACAACTAACCTAGCTGAGGTCTACAACTGGGTCATGTGCAGCGCCAGGTGCCTCCCTTTGGTTGGTATTGTGGAGGCAATTCTCCGCGGTACCACAAACTACTTTGTTACAAGATGCAGCAATGCGTCGCTCGCCATGGCAAATGACAGAGTACTCTACTCCGCCATGATCACCACATACATGGAGGAGAAGAGCAAGAAGGATGAGATGCACCGGGCATTCAAGATGGGCACGAGGGAGCTTCGCTTCGAGATAATATGCAGGGATAAAAGACGTCGGGGGACAAACCGTGAGAGGATCACCCATGAGTGCATGCTACGCCGCGATAGTTGCGTATGCACTTGTAATAAGCTTCTTCTTCTGCATAGGCCCTGCTCCCATGTCATGGCCGCCTGTTCGACGGTGACGTAGTATCCCGGCCAGTACCTCTCTCACTATTTCACCAAGGAGACGGTGATGCAAACATGGAGTGGAGAGATGTATGGTTACGCCGTTGTTGGCCATTTCACTGACCATCCCACTTGGGAGCAACTAATCTGGGCCGCGGACATTGGTAGGCTCAAGGGAAAGGTTGGCCGGTGACAGGTACAACGCATCAGGAACGATATGGACGAGGCAGAAGCCGGACGTCGTACAAAGAAGTGCTCCATTTGCAGGGAGTCTGGGCACACCTTCAAAACATGCCCCACAAGAAATACTCAGGACCAAGAAGACATCGACATTCCGGACGTCGCTACGGGGACCTCATTCGGTGCCCCGACTAGAGGCAGTCCACATGGGAGACGTTGAGGTCGCGACCACGAGAAAAAATGGACAGTAGTAATATATTATTACTAATGTTCTGAATTATCATTTCAATTAAGTATTATGACGTTCTGCTGCAAGTTCTGTAATATCAGTGTGTATGAATTCTCAGGCGAATCGTAATATCACTTACCTTCCCCTTTACGAATCGTTGATACCTCAATCGCCCTCGCTAAATTCTTCAAAAATTAACCGTAGTAGAACAACGTACGACGCTGACAAAACGTTATTGCGAGTCTAACAGATTTGGTACCGTTTAAAATCTATAAAAATAAAAAACTGGCTAAGTGGAATAGGGCTGAGGTATCTATCGCCAGTTGAACCGGCGATAGATTCCTGTCGCCAGTTGAACTGGCGATAGATACCTCAACTGGCGACAGGGGGGCGACAGGTCCCTGTCGCCAGTCCAACTGGCGATAGGTCTCTGTCGCCAGTCCAACTAGCGACAGGGACATATTTTTGTAATTTTTTAGGGCGGCTATTTATTTTTGTAAATATCTTTTAAAATTATATTATTTAAAAAAAATCTCATAGCGACGGAAATTGTAAATTGCTCCGAATTTTCACCAATCTATATTATCTACAAAGCAAATGTAATAGTATCATGGTTATGTCTACGGTAGCTTAAGCTTCCAGAGCTTTAAGGGGAAAACCAAATGCGTATTCAGTCAGAAAGCGCGTGCCTGTGCTCTGTGAGGTCTTGGGTGAATCCGATAAATTGCTAGTGTGTGTAGAGAACGCATACCCATGTGTGTGCGTGAGTGGTGTGTGTTGAGTGTGTGTATCTGCTTTATACTCTCCCAAAAAATGATATCTTGCACAACAAAATTTTGCTTTGAGAATGGTTATTTTGGTATGACCTCAAGTATCAAGGTAGAACGTACTAAACCCATCGCATTGGAACGACACATACACACCTACTTAGGCGGCTTGGGTTGGGTCGAGTTTTCAACACTTGTTAATATGATTATTTCGTAATCTCAAAAAAAATATGGTTATTTCGTTTGAAGAAGCCAAAAATTGTTTAAGCGCATTCAAATAATCTAAGCACAATTGAGACACAAAACTAACTCTAGTATGAAACTCAATAATTTGGACATTCCTTGCTTCATGTTGCAAAAGAGAAACATAAAACTTTTGTTAGCAATGATGCGGAAGGTACAAGATCATTTAGCACAAATTGATTCAATCAAAAGCAACCTTTATATGTGCAACAACGTACAAACCAACCTTTAGACATGCTAGCTCCTTGCATATCATGTTTTATCACATCTCTTCCTTCTACTAAAACAGTTCCCTTTATGATTAGGGAACAGTGATTACTTTCATGTGTGTACTATGTATGTTCAATATCGCACCATCTAGCTGTACCGGAGGCTGATACATATAGCCGAGCAGAGCGTCGAAAGGCCACAGGGTGGACCCATGCGTTCATGCACTTTAGTTGTAATCAAGTGATGCTGTAACTGATGGCTATTACCATGCACTAAGCATCAATTCTCTATTGCATGCTTGCTTAATACATGCACATACGCAGGCAAGAAGCAATCCTTTGCTTAAATGCATGCATGTGTGGCCGTAATATTATATTGATGTTCAGATGCAATTCCTGTTGCAGTATTATGCTTAGTAACACTAATTTATAATTAGCACACAATTAAATATTTGAAAGGAAGAGGAGAGGGATTTTAATCCCCATGATTCTTAAGCTTTTAGTCTAGCAATCATCACACTTAGACCATCTAGTATAAGAATCATTTCCATAATTTATATGAGCCATTTTCTATTAATAATAATTTAGCAAATTGCACCTTCCCTTGTGCCTGCTGCCAAACCGTGAGATACCTTTGAGCGCCAACTGAATCTAGCTGATCCTGCCTCAGAAATCACGTCGCTCACAACTAGAAGAAAGATTGAATCACAAAGTTGCTTTGGTTAGCAATAATCAAACGTATATAGAGTAGTAGAGTGCAGAAATAAACCAAGCATCATAAAATCAAATGGGGGCGTGTACGTTTTCCTCGACGACAAGCGAGATATGCGGCACGCGCCATTTCCACGGGCGAAGCGACCACAGCGGGGCCTACCTTTCCACGTGTACGTGCACACCCTCGAAAGCCAAACTGGCCGAACAAATCAACCAGACCTCTCCCACCCGGCCTGGCCAACATCTCAGGCCCAAAGCCCGACCGCCGCGCTATCCTCCGTCCCCTCCCCGACCAAGCCAGTGCGCGGATCCCGGCGCGTCCGACTCAGCGCCCACGCGCCCCACCCCCACCCACTCCCGTCTCCACCCACGCCCACTGACCCGCGGGCCCGGGCACCTCGCACCACCTGTACCCACGCCTCCTTCCCGCCCCTCACCGAGTGGGTTACCTGTCATTACACTGGCACCAGCACCACCCTCGCCTCGTCGCCCCGCACACCGATCCGCGCCACCAGAAGCCGACACGTGGACCCCAGTACAAACTTCTTCACCTGTCGTCCCGCCTGACGCTCCGGCGGGCCAACACCTCTCGACACAGCCAACCACAGAGAGACACGTGGATAGAGAGCTGCTACGCGCACACGGGAGACGTACCCGGGGGTGAGAGAGCACCAAACCCTAGCCTTTTTGCTCCCCCACTCCTCGGCTGCTGCTTCCCCACACCGTCCCGGTAGCCTCACCGCCGGCGACTAGCTATACCACCACCGCCGTTGCTTCCTCCTCCCTCTTGCTCGGGAGCTGAAGAAATCTCTAGATCTCGCTCCCTCGCGCGCGCCCCGCCGCGCACATGGCGTCCTCCTCCGACGAGCAGCCGAAGCCGCCCGAGCCTCCGGCGGTGGCCGTCGCCGCGCAGCCGCACGCCGAGTGGGCCGCCTCGCTGCAGGCGTACTACGCCGCCGCGGGGCACCCCTACGCCTGGCCCGCGCAGGTACGAGGATGACCCAATTTTTGGCCCCTTGAGGTGCGGGAGGGGAAAGGTGGGGGGGTTCTGACTAGGGTTTGCTTCTTTTCTTTTTCCTTTTCCTCGGATGCAGCACCTGATGGCGGCGGCGGCAGCGGGGGCGCCGTACGGCACGCCGGTGCCGTTCCCCGTCTACCACCCGGGCGCCGCGGTGGCGTACTACGCGCACGCGTCCATGGCCGCGGTGAGTGCGCCAGTCTCCTCCTCCTCTGGTGCTTTTTGTGCCCAACTGGGGGAATTGGGCTTGGATTTGGTGTGTGAAATCGTTACCTCTGTGCAGGGTGTTCCTTACCCGACAGCTGAAGCTGTCGCGGTGGCGGCGGCGGCGGAAGGGAAGGGGAAGGGGAAGAGCGGCGGCGCGTCGCCTGAGAAGGGCAGCTCCGGGGCGCTCTCCGGCGACGACGCCTCCCGGAGGTACCTTTTGTGTTAAGACTCCTCTGCTAGTGTATTTTTGTATTTCTTTTTGGGGTTTAAATTTGAGTTGGAATTTTGTTGCTTGTGCAGCGGTGACAGCGGCAGCGAGGAGTCGTCAGAGACGAGAGATGATGACACTGACCATAAGGTACCAATCAACTTGCTGTGACGCAAGGGACCATTTTAACCTGCATGTTTTTCCCTGTAATTAGTGTGCTTATGGCTTGTGCGGTTCATGTTGGTTTTCTTCAGGATTCGTCTGCGCCAAAGAAGAGGAAATCTGGTAATACATCGGCGGAAGGTGGGTTATTGGAATGCTTAACTATGTGGGTTTGGCTTGAGCCCTTGGAAGTTGTGGATGATTAAAGATTGGTGTTTGCCAGGTGAGCCGTCTCAAACTGCTGTAGTGCCCTATGCTGCTGTCGGGTCACCATATCAGGTGAAGGGTAGGTCTGCCTCCAAGCTTCCAGTTTCTGCGCCTGGGCGGGCAGCGCTTCCCAATGCCACACCGAATTTGAACATAGGGATTGATCTTTGGAGCGCTTCTCCAGCCTTAGCTGTGCCCGCAGGGCAGGGGGAAGCGAATCCTGGGTTGGCGCTTGCCCGACGTGATGGCGTTTCTCAACTGGTATTATGGACCGCTGTTGCTAAAGCTTATGCCAACATGCTGATAGTAATTTTACCATGTGCACTTACCCGTTTTAGAATGCCTCAAGGGTCATGCAACATGAGTTTTGTCTTACTATACATTGTTAAAGACCATATTTACGCGCTATTCCTCTGAATATTCTTATATTTTTAGGATGAGCGGGAATTGAAGAGGGAGAGGCGAAAACAATCTAACAGGGAGTCTGCAAGGAGATCAAGGTTACGCAAGCAGGTAGTATTGGAAACAATACATTCTCATTTCCTGCAGAATGCTACGGAGAATAATAAATCATCCTCTTGTCTTTATTTCTTAATTCTGCTCATATATGGTAGTACCAGTGAACCTGGTAAACATCTGTTTTCATGGCACTGCAAACAAGACAAGGAGACAAAAAGTATGATGTGACAGTTTTGAGCCAAATTTGCCAAAATTTATTGTGCCCAGATTGCCCTACCGTTGGCATTAATTGAGTTGATCTTTCCAAATGAGATGGTATGGATTTATTGATGTTTAGCATATTTAAAACAGGAAGAATTGTATAGTATGATAGCTTTGCTTTTAGCTCTGGGAATTGTTTTGTTCAAAGCAATGCTGCTAAAGTCGGTTAGTTCTATATCAGATTCGGGAAAACATGGAGGAGATTTCCGATGGTCCAACCTATCATGATCTTTTTTATTGGTTTTGCAAATTGGAAATTAGCAAATTTTGAGCAATGAATTGAAGTTTTGAGAAACAGATATGCTTTTTTAAAAGATAATTAGAAGCAGATAGTCAAAACAAATATTTCATCCAAAAAATGACGTCATAGTGATGAATTCATAATTAGATTGAAGGACTTATTACCTACCCTGCTCCTTCACTAGGCCTGACTTATTAGACTTATATGGTTTGACTTTTTTCGGTGCTTCAAAATCGGTTTTCGTATACCACCCTCTGAATTCACCAAACTTTAAGTAGCATACGGAACCTTAAAATCTGATATTGACCTAAACAGCTAACACATACAAAGCCGCAAAGAGGATGAGGAAGACACATCATGCATTCATCATTTCAAATCATTGTCAACGCACAAAATCAGAAATATTAGGCAACTAGCTGTATGGGTCTGATAGGGAGGAGGATAACTAGCTGTATGGGTCTGGCGGTAAATGACGAACCTGCAAACAGACACTTCGTCGCCTGGACGACGACACATCACCGGCGGGAGGGATTTAGTGCTCCTTCTCATTGCTGGAGGCCGGAGGAGGGATTTGGTGTGACGTCGGCTCCTCACTGGATGTTGCCTCGTCGCACTCGAGCGGCCATAACCCACCACAAACCACGAGTTCATGATATAGGCATCAACGATACACAAGTGCTTGTGTCTTGCTCCTAGGGGCTTGACTTTTTTCACTTGCTCTGGTGGGCCTTTGCTGTCCTTATGTGTTAAAAGGCCCAGCAGCTGAATAAATGTAGCATGCCTAATATATAATTGGTATTTTGGTAATAATAGTTTCTGTTACTTAAAACCGAGCTGAATACCAAATACCAAATTAGGTTTTTATTTATTTTTTACCGAACTGGGTACACAAATACTGAATAATTATAATTCAGTTTATTTGGTTCAGTAAGGTATGGCTTATTTGGTTCAGCATTAAATGCCCACCCCTATCCTTCATACATGCTTTGAAGTGTTTGTTGTACTGAAGCCCAGTCAAATTACACCTTCAGGCAAAGACATAACACAGGCCATGCTTTTCTTTGTATAAGTTGAATACTTTTAAGTGAGTAGACATATTATGGGATAACTTTGACTAGTAGTTGCATATTTGCTATATGCTTTTGTATGGGAATTTGGTTCAGGCAAGCTATGTTCCCCCGAATAGTTTGCTTGTCCAACTCAGTTTTCATATTCATATTTGTATTTTTAATAGCATCTGGTTCTCCCTGTTGCCTGCAATGTAAAGTGAGAGATGATTAAGATCCGTACATGGTTATCTGCTAGGTAGTAGCTACTATCTGAATTTCTTTTGTTTGTGGTATATTCATTGTCTTGTTTTGAGTCCCACCACCTCAAATTTTTTGGGGGGCTTCCTGTTCTGTATAATGATTTGACGCTGCTATGTTAAATGCTAATGTTTCCAATTAAGATGGGCATGCTAAAGCAGGTGTATAAATCTGACTTATTTCATTAATTTCACTTTCAATTCTTGTTTACTTCTGACTTGCCCACTGTTTCTATTTCTGTTTGGTTGCCATGAGGATAATATCATAATACTATTCACAAAATCTTGTAAGACTTAGTCAGTTGGTGAGCAATGCTTTCCCTCGAGTGGAAATTGGAAACACGAAATGTTCTACTGTGGCTCTGAAATGAGCTTTTTTTTTAATTTCTGGTCAAAACCCAAATGTTACCAGAACAAATGTTTTCTTTCGCAACATCCACAGTAAACCCATCTGCCAGCTAGGTAATATCTATCATTTAGCCAACCATGTGAACATATTTTTCATTGTTTCCAAACTTGCAAATATTTGCTGATGGGGGTGGTACTAGAAATTTATAGAAGATATGAGAAAAAGTTGATGCTAAAATTGCAACATCTATGACTCGAACCCACAACCTCAGCTTCATAAACTAAGGCACCAACCATGCCGTCAGCTACTTTCCTCTTGAACAGTCACCAATGCACCACACAACATGATAAATATGGTGTTGGACAGTTGGAGCGAAGGAAGGGTGGCCTTACATATATGGCAAAGTTGGACATATTGACTTGCTTGGAGAGAGAATTATAATTTCTTCCCTTGCATACTTGCAGTGACATTTTAGTATTTTTCTTGTATTTGCGAACAAAAGCTAATTATAAACAATCTTTTTGCATTTAACATGTTTATTTTCACACTGTTTATCAGCAAGAGTGTGAGGAATTATCCCGGAAGGTAGCTGAGCTGACAACTGAGAACGACGCCCTCAGAACGGAGCTTGACCAGCTTAAGAAGGCCTGTGAAGATATGGAAGCAGAGAATAAACGACTGATGGTGAGCACATGGCACTCCGCCCATACTTTACCATTAGTAGAGATGAGGAGTGCTATTTCTTTCTCCGCGCTTGTCCTCATGGTATTCTAACTTTGTGAAGGGTGGAATGGTTCAGTCCCAGGGACCAACTGTCACAACCACTTTGGGCATGAGCCTTGACTCATCAAAGGTGCAACAGCATGACGACGAGGGCCAGCTTCACAAGAACACTAATAATAACAGCAATGGCAACTACATAGGCGGCAGCCACAAACCGGAGGCTAACTCTAGGTGAGAGATCATGAGCAAGTGACGACGAAGATGAGATGAGGTGTTCCTTATCTAACCACAACACCCATCATCGATCAGTATGTTTTTTTTTTAGCAAAGCTGTTGTTTTAGTCCTTCTCACAACTCACCGGGGCCCCTGTAGAGCTGCCCCCATCGCAGCCATGTATTATTTATGGCTCGTTGCCGAGAAGAATGCGTTTGTGTGTGGGTGGGTGTTTTGTGTAAACCGATTGATGTAGCTATTGTAACAAGCAACCTAGAGCTTAGAATTTTTATGTTTGCTAACTTTTGATGAGGAATGTAACCGGCCAATTCGGTGGGTTGATGAAATGCGTAACAAATAACTTTGATATTCCGTACCTTCTTGTTGGAACGTTCGGTTATGGTTATGGCTACGACACAAATAGAGGTGTTCAAATGTAGAGGTGTTCAAATGGGTTGTGCCCGCCGGGTTGGCTCACGGTATGGGACTATTGATATGGCCCACACGGTATGGTTTGACACTGTAATCAGGCTAGGCTGGCACTACCCGATCAGGTGTGTCGTGCTTGGGTCGTGACGTTGGTTCAGCGGGCTGAGCCGGGTCAACATTGTAAGAATTTTTTAAAAAATAATATTTTAAAAAAAGATAATTACAAAAATAAATAGTTGTTCTAAAAAATTACAAAAATATATCTCTGTCGCCAGTTCAACTGGCGACAAGGATCCTGTTGAGCCCTGTCGTCGGTCCAACTACCTATCGTCAGTTGAAACGGCGATGGGAAGTTGAACAGTGCTCTGGCGATAGGTTTCTGTCGCTAGTTCAACTGGCGACAGTTAGTCCACTATAAAAATCCCAAAAAATCAGTTCATAATTCATTTTAATTTTAGATAAAAAAAACAAGAGAGAGAAGGGGAGGGAGAGAAGAAAGGTAGCGAAGCTCTGTCAGTTTGTCGCGGAGGAGAGATTGTCGGAGCACCGATCGGATTCAGTGCTCCGACAATCTCACCTCCGCGATAAACTGGCAGAGCTTCGCTACCTTTCTTCTCTCCTTTGTTTTTTTTTTTTGGCATTAAAATGAATTAAGGACTGATTTTTCGGGTTTTTATAGCGGGCTAACTGTCGCCAATTAAACTGGCGACAGGAACCTCTCACCAGTTCAACTAGCGACAGAAATCTATTGCCAGTTCAAGTGGTGACAGGAGCACTGTTCAACTTCCTGTCGCCGTTTCAACAGGCGATAGGTAGTTGGACCGGTCACAGGGCTCAACAGGGTTCCTATCGCTAGTTCAACTAGCGGCAGGGACATATTTTTGTAATTTTTTGGAATGACTATTTATTTTTATAATTATCTTTTAAAAAATATTAGTTTAAAAAAAATACATCCCAAAGTAAGTTCTATTACTAAAAATAAAATTAATAAAGTTATTATTTTGTTGGATTTTCTGACATTTAAAAAAGGTTTCTTTTTTAAAAAAATTATTATTTAATTTCTTGGTTTTTAAATTTTAAAATAAAATTTATTGAGTTTTCTGGGATTTTCTTGGATTTAAAGTTAAAAATAAAAATTTAATTAATTTCTTGATTTTTTTGGATTTTAAAAGTTTTTTTTCTATTTCTAGAAATTTAAAATAATTTATGTGCAAAATTAAAAGTCAAATTTAATTTGAAAATAATTTTATTAAGTTCAATACACTTCCAGGAATTTCTGTGAATTTTTCTAGAACTTTTGAACTCTATTTGGTATTTTCTAAAATCCCTTTCGTTTTCTTTTTATTTCTGAAATTCAAAAAACTTTAAAATTCCGAAAATATCTTCAGGACAATTTTCTTCCCACGGGCCCATTTCCCAATTTTTCCCTTGTCCATTTTCCTTTTTTCAGCCTACTTCACCCAGCCTATCTCTCTCTCTACCTGACTCGTGAGGGTCTTCCTCTGCTTTTCTTCTTCCTCTAGCTGTCGCGCCCGTCCACCACTGCCACGCCGCGCAAAGCTCCTCAACGCAGTCGTTATCCTTCCCCATTTCTTGCGCGCACGTGCGCAACGACCTCCTAGCCCGCCGCCGCACCCATGTTTGCCTTTATCCCCTTCTTTCTCGTGCCCATCCCGCAGGAACACGCAGTGGCTGCCGCAAATCTTGCCGTGTCAATCTCCTCCATCCGTGCCCCTCCATCCATGTAAAAGGGAGCATGAGGTGCCCCTCTCCCTTCTCATTCAATTTTTTTAAATAATATTAATTTAAAAGATAATTATAAAATTAAATAGTCAGAAAAAATTATAAAAGTATGTCCATGTCGCCATATAAAATGGCGACAGGCTCCTGTCGTCATTCCAATTGGCAACAAGGACCCATTTCATGCCCTGTCGTCAGTCCACCTTCCTATCGTCATTTAAAAAAAATAACTAAGTCTGAAGTTGGTTTTTGGCCACAAGATCCAAGAACCTAAAGGCAATATGTAAAAGAAGAGAAAAATGTAAAGTACTGGTCCAAGGTTGTAACGTCCCAAAATTTGGCTTTTCAAAAATCTTTTGAGTAGTTTAGGTCCCTGGAAAATTTCACCAATTTTATTTGAATTAATAAAGCTTAATTGGAATTTTCCTAAATTAAAAATATTTAATTCGACTAATATAAACATTAATTAAATAAAATTTTATGTTATTTGGCTTCCTTGTGTTTCAAGGAATTTTTGGGTATTTTCTGAGATTTTTCCGGATTTGTTTGCTATTTATTTGACCTCCTTGATTTTTGGGATTTCTTTTAATTCCAAAAATCCAGATTTTCTCTCTCCTACCCACGTGCTACAGTATTTCGCGAATCACTGTTCATCTTCCAATTCCAGCCGAACCTCCCGAGAGCCCGTTTCCGATATGTAAGCAAACTGAAAATTTCAAATTTCCATATCTTCCTCCACGGTGCATATAAATGCGAGCCGTTTGCGCTCACGCGTCCGTGTTGATCCCCTCTTCCAATCCCCTGAATTGGTTTCCTCCAAACCGATCCAATTTCATCGCAATCTCCAAAAAACCGAGCTCCAACGAAAGGTTTTCTCCGGCGAACTACGGCTTCATCCGACGTCCTCTGGCCGAACCGTCTGTGGCGTTGGCTTCGCGTCGTCGCGTTCTACGTCGTGGTTCCTTCCTCTTCACCCGAAGATCACCGGAGCACCGTCGGTCATGTCAAGCCCTAAAGCCGAAACGCGTTCATCGCGTTCCTCGCTTCCTCGGTGAGTTTCTCCAAAATCCGACTGCGTCATCTTGTGCCCCTCGTCAATACCTATTTTTCCCCTCTTGTAGATTCAAGTTTCATCCACCGTGCGCCGAGAATTTGACGTTCTCTCGCCTCTTGTTCGTCGTCCTTCTCCGGTCAATTACTCCGCAACCGTTGATCCCCGGCCTTCAACTCCACCACCGTTGAGTTCGCGTCGCCGCGTTCTACGCCGTGCTCACCTCCCTTTTCGCAGAGCATCACCGGAGGTGTTACGCGCCCGTGAGGCCGCCGTCGTCGGCGTTCTTCGCGTCGCTGCCGTCGCACGGAGCAAAATCTTGATGTCCGGACCGCGTCATCATCTCCGGCTCGTCGTTTCCTTTCCGTTTTGCCCCTTCGCCAACGCTGGTTCATCTCCGTTCATCGGCAACTCCACGAGCAAGAACAGGCCAACCCTCTGTTACTATTCATGTATGTGTGTTGGCTGGTGCTTTCCACGTGATTGCTCTCTGCTGCTCCTTTCTTTCTCTGTGTTGCTTGTCTACTAATCCTTTTCTATTACCTCTTCCTCTAATCTTTGCTAATGCTAAATTCCTTGCCACCTTGCGCCCAAAAGTAGCAGTGCGTCTCTGTTGTTTTCTTTGTTGAAACCGAAGTACATGCTGTTGCTTCCTATCTGTTCTTCTTTTCTATCTAATTAATTTAAGCCACATATATCCTTCCTTTCTCTCTATGACGAATGGGCCCCACTTGTCGTCCAAACAATTCAAGCCATACTACCTATATCTCTCTCACTTCCATTTGGACCCTTTGCCATCCATATATATATATATATATATATATCTTCCATGTAGACCCCACATGTCATCTTCCTAATTAAAACTCTAATATTTTCCCTCACTTACATGCGGGTCCCGTATGTCAGTCAATCTTGGTCTACCCTTGTTCATGAGCTTGGTCCACCGTGGACTAGCATATCTCCGTGGACCCGGTCCATAGACCAGTGGCCCACATGTCAACCCCTAATTATATTTTCGAGAATTAATTTAATTCTTGAAAAGTCATTTATCTTATTGGTCCCGCTTGTCACTCTCTCTACCTTATTTCTGGAATTATTTTAATTCTAGAAATCCATAAATACCTGTCGGTCCCACCTATCATATACTCGTTCTTTTTCTAAATATTTTCGGAATAGAATATTCGAGAATATTCCGTAAACTTTTCATCATTTCATGTGAATTTCAATCTTCCAAAAGCCATATCTTCTTCATCCGAATTCCGATTGAACTCATTCAAGTTTATAAATTCATCTAAATTCAATATCTACCTTCCAGTACCATTCAATTTCAATTTTGAGTTTATTTGATTTGTCTTTTGAATTTAGTTTGTTTTGCGTTTTCTTTCGTTAGGCAGAAGTCCCTAATCGTCCAAGGAGTCAAGATCAAGCAAGTAGAAGATTGAAGATAAAATAAGATCATCATTGCTATAGCAAGGCAAGTTATACCTTTGATCATATTGAATCCCGCTTTTAAAATTACTTTGATTTAAATTATTGCATTTACTTTAAGTAATTATTTAAATGCTTTTGGGTTTAGCTATTAATCCAATTTGTTATATCCACTTTGTCTATTGTATGTCATAATCTTTTGTCACCTAGATTGGTTCATATTTAGTTGGTGCTATGGTATTACCAACGTGGGTTGGTTAGTACGAGTAGATTGCTTAGCCATGCAACGAGTCATCATCATAACTTTGAGTTGCAATTATAAATTTGACTATGTGATTATGGAACTTTGTGTAAAGCTGTGTGCTATGTGTTATTACTTCGTGATGGCATGTGTTGCACTAAAACCAAGCGGGTGGTAAAGGATTTGGGTGAGGCGGTGGTGGAGACGTGTGACATGGTGGACTATGTGATGGGAATGATAATCTTTGTGACTTAGTTAGAAAATGGAAGTCTTGCCTTGGTCAATTAAGGACTTAACTTTGTGCGCCATTGAACGAGCCTTCTTCATGCGACCACATGTCGATAAAGCGGGCCTAACTTAGTAAGTTATGGATTCTCGGCATTGATGTTTAGGTGGATAGGTTAGGCTATGTGATATGGGTACTATGTGAATAAGAATGTCAATGTTGAGATGAAGTTTCGAACCGTTTTGTTATGATTAGTGCGCCACACTTTGGTTATATCGTGTGGGTAAAGTGTACAACCTCTGCGAGTGTTAAACAATCTATTCGAATAGCGCGTCGCGGTCATGGACAATGCTCGGGATTTCACACGAGGGTAGTTTTCATAAAACAATTGGGAAGGGACAATTGTGTGATTTAAGTCATATGGTGTGTGAAAGAATTTGATTAGGTTTGTGTGTCTTTGTGAAAACAATGTTAAATTAATATTGTCTATTTGTTTTGAATTATGCTTTCAATCTATTATTCATATTCAATTGCAAATGTTGCATTTCTGCAAAATAACCACGAAGCTATTTCCTTTGGAATAAGCTCGCATCTATACATTGCATTCGTGGTATGACTTGCGAGTGCGGTTGTGTACTCACGCTTGTTGTAAAACTTGCGCCCAAACCTACGAAATGGAGGAATCGTCGGTCAACAAGGTCTACTTCAAGGATCGAGAAGAACTAGGTCGCGCTTGTACCGATTGCTGTGGGCATATGGATGGGCTTCACCGAGTTATTCCGTTTAGTTCATTGCGACTTCTTGAGCTATTAAGCCTTACGAGGCATTAATTGTAAGCTTTGACCTTAAGGTCTTTACTCTGATATTTATTGTTATTTGCCTATTTATTAGTCATCTTTGTATATGGAAATGATATTTTATCGATGTTACCACTGTGTGCACTAGCGTGATCCTGGACTAGTGCAGCATACACAGAGGGTCCAGAATTGTAATTTTGGGTCCCGACAAAGGTCTCCACATTAGATCTGGTCCACCTTTCTATTGCCATTTCAACTGGTGATTAGAAGTGAACAGTGCTCCTGTCGCTAGTTGAAATAGCGACCGAAAGTTGCGGGTATTTAAACCCCTAAAATAGATGAAAATATCATTTTAATTCCAAAAAAAAAACAATAGAGGGAGTAGAGAGAGGATGAGAGGGGGAGAAGAGATGTAGCAAAGCCTTGTCAGTTCGTAGCGGAGGAGAGCGAGATGAAGTAGCAGATCTGGTCGGCCATTTCACAGGTAAATGTTCTTGTAGCTTTGTACCAAAATTCGAAACCTTGTAGGTTAGCAAATAAAAATAGCGACATAGAATTCAATATATTAGATTATTTTAGTGGTTTTATGTAGTACATCATTTTAGCTGTAGGTTATAATAAATCTGCAAAAATAGGAAGACACCTCGGTGAATAGCATGGTACCTACAAAAAGTCTGTAAAAATTGCCGAATCTGGTATAGGACAGATCGAGGTAATTAATTTGTAAAGTTCCATTGTTATTTATGCCATGTTGATATGTGGGTGTCATAATGACCTATTTTTTTATGTATTCCCACATAGCGCAAGAGAGAGCTTCTGACGGATGGTGTAATTTAAAGTGAAACCTTAGCGGGCATGACTACTTTGGAATGGAGTATTGTAAAGGCTTTGTGACAATCACTTAGTCGTATACATACGGAAGTGTGTCAGATGGACATTAAAAGTTGATTGTCTCTTGTGGGTAAAGTTGTACAACCTCTATAGAGTGTCGAACTATTCAAATAGCAGTGTCCACGGTCATGGACATGCTGAGCAAAGCCTTTCGTGGATTAGACTTTGTTTTTGTTTTCAAAATATTTTATAAAATAGTAACATGGATGGGTGTCTATGAAAAAATTATGGGTTGAAGCCCCGGGTTGGTGCCCGTGTTTAAGTTAGTATTAAGTTGGTGCCTACACTAGCTTTACTAATACATTTAAAACTTATTTTTTAGATATTATAAAACTTGAGCTTTTAAACTTAGCTATTGTATTTAAAATGTCAAAAATTGTTGTTGCACAAATAACCCTATAAGCTTTCTTTTGATAATATTTATGCATGCATTAACTCTGTTATAGGTGTAACTTGCGGGGTACATTTTTGTGTTCATCCTTACTTAATAAAATGTTGTTCAAAGGAGAAAGATTTCATAACTGCTGAGGATCTCGAGGACTAAGCCGCTATCCTTGTCGATTGTTTGTGGCAGATTAGCTGGGCTCTACTACTTCTTCTTTGTCTTTCGTTGTGTTCTTTATTGTTGGCTCGTAAGCCTTTTTTTTAATAAACTCTTATATTTATTAATAAAGTTGTGCAAATTATAGATGTTAGCATATTTGTTTACTGTGTACACTATCTACTATTCCAAGAACTAGTATAAACTACATAGAGGATTTGAGGGTGTTACTCCCGGGTCCGATAGTACCATGCCATGTACGGTCGCCGCCGCTGGCGATGGCACATGGCTGGTTTGGGAGGAAGAAGCTGACATGGCACGGCCCATGAGCTCGACGTGGCATGTCTGGATCGGTATCTGAGCCCATATGGCAACACGGCATGATCCGTTTAGTTAGCCGGACCGACCGTATCGTGCCTAAACATACCCATGCCGGTACGGCCGGGCCGTGTCGCCCATTTGGCCACATCTAGACACAGGGATCTTTTACTTACGCAGCCGTCAAATCTCACATTCCAGAGGTACCAGAAACGATCGCCATATTGGGATTGTCAATTGAGTTCAAAACGTAGAAGATTACCCAGCAGCACACGAACAGCTTCAAGTGATCCAACATTCAATTACCTTCCGAGATCATTCCTCCTGACCATGTCCTTCATTGAATGCTGGGAAGGAGGGATGCCAGATCAGACCAGACCAGACCATCATCAATCGAAAGACCCTAATCAACTTATCATCATCCATCTCCAATCACACAAACTTCGCATCTGATCAGTGTACCGCAGACTCCTGATCAGGGAGCAACATACATTGATCATGACTTGGAATACAAGGGTGTCGTCATCGAACACTCTAACTTTGCACACAACCTGAAGATAATGTAATCTGGAAGTGACGTGCACATTGGAGCTGAAATGCAATGCACAAACACACAACCTAAATTAACCAACACACTAGAGCTGGGAGTAGAGCACTGATAGCATGGCCAACATACATCTAGTACATTGCAGAAATTAAGCAGCAAGCATATAAAAAGTTGCATTGATCTTCCACAAGCATCAGTACATGCAAAGGCAAGCATGTCAAGGCTAACAACCGCATAAGTCCACTTGGTAAATACTAAAGCCACCTTACAGCCATGTGAGATGCATACTGCTAGTGCTGCAGCCACGAGATATTAAACTGCTCGTGTTTGCTGTAGGTTTGGTACCATGGCAGCCCCACATCTGCACTTTCTGCTACTTCAATTGGTTATGGCACTTGATATTTCATTGTTCTTATTACCTGCCGAAATACAGGGCAAATTGGCTTATTGTTGTATGGCGATTTTTTTTTTAAAAAAAAAATAATCTATTTTTTATTCAAAATTACAGAAATAATACTACTTATTTTTTTTTTACATAAATAATCATAAGTTGTTGTACCGTTGGGCGACTTATACCTAGTCGCACAATGGTTGGGCGACTGATCATAATCGCCCAACAACAGAGCGCCAAGCGTTGGAGTCGCCCAATAGTTCAGCGATCTAACTAAGTCGCCCATTGGTTAAGCGACTTAGTCAAGTTGCCGAACCACTGGGCGATTTCAAGTGGCAACTCTAATATTTCATAAATCCGATTGGAATAATTGTGTGAGAATAAACGTTATATTTTTTAGGTATTACATTTAGCAAATCATGTGGTAGGATGTTTTTTTAATAAAGGGTGGTAACAAGGTTGGTTGGTGCGTTTGTGAATTTCGTAGAATCTTAAAAGTACGAAATTTGTCAGACTCGCAATAACATTTTGTAATCGGCGTATGTTGTAATGCACTAAATTTTTGAAGAATTTTGTGAGGACGATAGAGATAGCAATGATTTGTAAGTACGAGAGTAAGTGATATTGTGATGCGTTATGTTTTTCAGTCTTGTCACTGTGTAAAGCTGCCCCGTCTAGTTTTGTCACTGCGTAAAGCTACCTTGTCTGGTCTTATCACTGCGCAAAGCAGCCAGCCCTGTCTGGTCTTGTCATCTGCAAGCTAACTCATTACCCGCTTTATGAGCCTCCCCCCGCGGGCTATAAAATGCACGCCCTACGCTCTGAAAGTAGGACCACTCGACCCTCGAAACTATAGAAAGAAGAACATTCTCCGTCGTACAGTAACATACCATGGCAGACGCCGAGAGACCAGTCCAACCGGGGTCGTCGAAGCAAGACCTTCCCCTCGAAAGGAGAGAGGACTTTGGCCCTAACTACCGGTTGATGCCGAACAAGCGTGCTCAACCGGTATGGCCGAAATGCGGACACAGGGAGGATGTTGTCGTGCAAGTCACGGATGGCCCTTTCGATGGCAGACGATGTTTCTTCCGATGCTCGCAATGAGGGGTACAATTAGCAAATAGTTTGCTTTATGTTATTGTTAATAGAGCTTCCATGTTAATAGTCCTTTCCAGCAGATGGTGAAATACGACTTTGTCCGCTGGATCGATCATTCCCATGAACGCATGTTGTGATGTACGTGGATACATTGTGTAACTGAATCTTTCAGTTGGAGGCGTGGGTTGATAATCTCAACGAGGAAAATGATGACCTCCGCCAACAGATACAGCGCGAGAGGGGCAACGAGGAGGTCGTGAACATAGGAAGTTCCTACGATCCCACATACTGTTGCGCGAACCCTAGCTACATATATGCGTGTCACTACAACAACGGTCAGCCACGTCTAAGGCGCCTCCCTGTACAACACTCTATGTGGGTAGCGCGAGGCACCTTCTACCATTAGGCACGGCCGGAGAGGCTTGTCCTCGGTACTCTCTCCTTCTGTATGCAATTATGTTTAATCTCATAAAAGTATGTAACTAAATGGTTGACACGTCATAGCGGTTGCCTTTTATCGAGTGGACTGGTGCATCGATGTTTCGCATGCATTAAGCTATAGGTGTCGATATGCATTGTACACATGCATTAAGTTACAAAATATTACAGTTCTTATCTTAGTACCACTACGCACCCAAGAAGAAGCGCTGCTGCACTTTATGCTGGTATTCCTACGTGTCGGCAGGTGCCTTGCAAGTTCTCACAATGTGGCCTTCCTAGCGGCAGTGGCTGCAACGTCTACCCGCCGCTCCAGCTTCCCCTTTGTCCATATCGTTCCTAATGTGACGACTCTACCGACGGCCCTTCGCCCCCTTCAACAGGTTAAGATACAGAATCCAAGTCCTCTGTGCAGTATCCAACATGGCGAAGTTTCCCACAACCCTGAAGCCTCTTAGCTCGTCGTACCACGCTTGCTGCACCCTCTCCTTCATGAAGTACTCTGATATGAAGTTCAATGGGTCCATGTGGATGGTCCCACACGTGACGAGGACATGAGAGCATGGCTTGTGAAGGAGCTTTGGCTTGTTGCATATGCAGCTAGGTTCATCCATATGGTCTCCAAGGCATACCTCGTAGGTAACAAGAGACCGAGCTGTCCCAAATCCGGCTCTGTCTCGAAGGACCACATCGAAACAATACTCCGTATTGCCCATTACGAAGACCATGTGCGACTGAGCCTTCTCGATCTTAGCCTGCATGTACACTGTAATCTTCGAGCGGTACGGTGTTTGTGGGTTGGCTGCATGAAGTGCCGCATTTGTATGCCTTTCTTTGAAATATCCGATTGTACCGTGCAGAACACCTTCCACGATGACGACGAGAGGCTGAGAACGGAGGCCCCTAATAACCCAGTTGTACACATTGGCAAGGTTAGTGATCATTATACAGTACCTTGCACCATCTGTGTCGTACAACAAGGACCACTTCACCAATGCCTTGGCCTCTATCCAATGAGAGAAGCACCCGATGTCCCTCAAGATCCTCCGCGTCAAATGGGGAGGGTCGAGCTCCCGCAGTGGTGTGAGGCGTTCGGGCTGCACCGCCCCAGGAATGAGCGGACGCTTGTTCCTCTCGACGACATACTTCATGGTGTGCTCATCCAACATCTCCCACAACGTATCAAATTTACGCTTCTGGTTCTGCATAGCAAGTCTCTTGAATAGCTTCATCAACGGCTGTTGCCTGAATTGTTTGAAGAAGTTTGCCCCTAGATAGTGAATGCACGTCTGTTCCTCATGTCTGGCCAAGAGAATGGCTCATCGGGGTCTTGCTAAAGTTTTGGGATGGTCTTCATCATCCCAGGGTGGCGATCATGGATTATGTAGACATCAAAACGTGCTCCAACTACTCCCTCCTTCAGATGTCGAAGGAACCAGAACCAACTATCGAAATTCTCACTTTCAACGAAAGCGATGGCTAAGGGCACAATCTGATTGTTGCATCAACGTCAATTGCTGTTAGGATCATGCCTTTGTATTTTCCAGTTAGAAATATCCCATCCACTGAGATCACGAACAACATGTGTCTGAATGCATCGATGCAGAGACCAAATGCTAAGAAGGCCCTCTGTAATACCATAAAACCTAGGGGCGGACTTTTGGATGGCTTGTCCTTCACAGCAATGTATATGCCCGGGTTCCTATCCTACAGCACCTGGAGTATACGAGAAAGGTTGTCGTAAGACGCCTCGAAAGAACCGAATCTCCTTTCCAAAGCCTTCTGCTTAGCACGCCATGCCTTCGCGCAGCTAATCTTGTGATACGGGGGATGCCCGATCTTCTCAGTGAGGAACCGTGGATAGTTGATGCGAAGTAGACGATGTCGCTAGCTGAACACTCGCGCCAATGCACAAACCCTCAACTCTTCGGAATACGCCCAAAACACACTGGGTAGTTGTTCGTTGCGAGACCACGAACGACGAACGCCAAGTCCCCAATTCCCAATGGAACGACGGCTTGACCCTGGATTGCAGAACAAAACAATGGATCGCCTAATTTTCTCTCAAAGTCATCGCATGAACTCTGGTGTCGAAAGAACAAGCAATAGCTATGTTTCAATCTTATGCATAAACTGGTCTAATGGATACAATGGAGGGGCAAGGGTACTTAAGGCGCCCTCCACGACTCACGCACGGCCTAGCGCCAGCTACACACGCCGAATCAAACTCTAATTCGGCTAAGACCCAAAAACACACAAAAAGGAAAACCTAACTTAAACCCGTCACATTGTTTCGGTCATAGCGGCGCGACCGTGCGTCTTCTGAAGTTGTGGCCATACCCATTGTGTGGGACTTGGAATAATCTTTCAAACAAGTCCAAGAACACCCCAATCGGACTCCGTATGTAAAAGTTATGGTATTTTTATTACAGGCCTGTTGGGCTGTCCCGAACCGAATCCGAATTGAATTCTGAGTTGATTCCGAGATGAATTCAGTTGGACTGTGGAAGATCCGGTGGGCTTGAATTCTTGGGCTTTTCTCCTCTTGCTTGACCCATGTGAGCTTCTCCTCCATTGCTTTGGCTCCGGCCTCCCTCTCCTCCCTCTTGGTTCCAAAGGCTTCACAATGTTCAAACCTGAGAATGCACAAAACATTTGCATGAGGTAGTACCCAATTCTTATCAATGAAAATAAAAGATTCATTAAGAAACAAAAGCACCTGTTGATTTAGAAGTTTAGCTTTTGCTCTAGTCAGTGGACCAACATGTACTTCTGCACTTGTATTATTTGTAGCTTCACTTATGGCGTCCATCTCAGTATGTGCATCACCACCAATAGAAGAAGATGTATAAGTGTTAGGGATGCCCACATCATCCTCCCCCTCTTGAAAAGGCGTCGTCCTCGACGCTGGATCATCACCACCAAAGAAAGGTGATAAATCAGCGACATTGAACGTAGAGCTCACACCATAGTCATCGCCGGAAAACTCTATCTTGTAGGTATTGTCGTTGATCTTCGCAAGCACCTTGAAAAGTCCATCACCTCGTGGTAGCAATTTGGACTTGCGGCGTTCTGAAAAACGATCCTTGCGATAGTGTACCCAAACCAAATCACCTGGTTGAAAAATCATCTTCTTCCTCTTCTTGTTCGCCTTCTCAGCATGGGACTTGACCTTGCGCTCTATCTCTTCTTTAGTTTTTAGATGCAATTTCTTCACATATTCAGCTCGCTTGGATGCCTCCATATAAACATGGTGTTGACTTGAAAGTGGCAGCAAATCAAGCGGCGTAAAGGGTTTGAAGCCATACACCACCTCAAAAGGACATAACTACACAACTACGTAGTGGAGTGCACGGCCCGATTATAAGTGAATTCCACGTGCGGAAAACAACCCTCCCACTCGCGCAGATTCTTCTTGATCATGGTCCGGAGTAGCATCGAAAGTGTGCGGTTCACCACCTCCGTTTGACCATCAGTTTGGGGATGACAAGTTGTGCTGAATAACAACTTCGTCCCCAGTTTACCCAAAAGCGTCTTCCAGAAGTAGCTCATGAACTTCACGTCGCGATCTGACACAATAGTGCGTGGCACGCCATGTAACCTCACGATCTCCTTGAAAAATAAGTTAGCAATATGCGACGCATCGTCGCTCTTGTGGCATGGAATAAAGTGTGCCATCTTCGAAAAACGATCCACAACGACAAAAACAGAATCACTTCCCCTCTTAGTTCTAGGCAGTCCTAAAACAAAATCCATACAAATATCCTCCCACGGTGCATTGGGAACAGGTAGAGGGGTATACAAACCGTGTGGATTCAACTTCGATTTCGCTTTGTGGCAAGTAATGCATCGCTGTACATACCTCTCCACATCTCGCCTCATCTTAGGCCAATAAAAGTGATCGCTCAGCATAGACAACGTCTTCTCACGTCCAAAATGTCCCATCAATCCACATGCATGTGATTTCTGTAGTAATAGCAAACGCACGGAGGATTCTGGAACGCATAATTTGTTAGTGCGAAACAAAAACCCATCATGGATGTGAAATTTATCCTAGCCTTTTCCCTCTTTGCAACGTGTGTAAGGAATGGAAAAAATCATGGTCATGAGTATATAAATCACGCAAACTCTCTAAACCAGGAACTTGCACTCCTAATTGAGTTAAAAGCACACTTTTCCTAGAAAGAGCATCAGTTACCACATTTTCCTTTTCCTTCTTATATTTCACAATGTAAGGAAACGACTCAATGAATTCGACCCATTTTGCATGTCTACGGTTCAAGTTTGCTTGGTCCTTTAAATACTTCAATGCCTCATGATCAGAATGAATAATAAACTCTTTAGGCCATAAATAGTGTTGCCATGTTTCTAACGCACGCACTAACGCATAAAGCTCTTTATCATAGACCGGATAATTCAATTGAGCACCATTCAGTTTCTCACTAAAATAAGCTACCGGTCTATCCTCTTGCATTAAAACACCGCCAATACCCAATCCACTAGCATCACACTCAATTTCGAAAAAATTAGTGAAATCAGGTAAAACAAGCAACTGTGCTTCAGTCAAGCGTTTCTTAAGTTCAGCAATAGCATTGTCTTGCGCTACCCCCCCCCACGCAAATTCAACACCCTTTTTAGTAAGTTCATTCAAAGGGGCAGCGACGGTGCTAAAATCCTTCACAAAGCGCCGATAAAAACCAGCGAGACTATGAAAGCTTCTAATCTAACTTACGTTCACAGGAGTTGGCCAATTTTTAATCGCTTCAATTTTAGACTCATCTACTTCAACTCCCTGTGCAGAAACAACATAGCCCAAAAAGATAACATGATCTTTGCAAAAAGTGCACTTTTCTAAGTTCCCAAATAACCTAGCCTCATGCAAAACTTGTAGAACTTGTCTAAGATGGTCTATGTGTTCAGATTCAGTGCGACTGTAAATCAGAATATCATCAAAGTACACAACCACAAATTTACCAATCAAATGCCTTAAAACATGATTCATTAAGCGTATGAATGTACTAGGTGCATTAGTTAAACCAAAAGGCATGACTAACCACTCATACAACCCAAATTTTGTTTTAAATGCTGTTTTCCACTCATCCCCTTCATGCATCCTAATTTTATGGTAACCACTGTGCAAATCTATCTTAGAGAAAATAACAGCACCACTCAATTCGTCTAGCATATCATCTAAGCGAGGTATAGGATGACGATATCGAATTATGATATTATTAATCGCTCGACAATCTACGCACATACACCATGAACTATCTTTCTTAGGAACTAAAATAACAGGAACAGCACAAGGGCTTAAGCTTTCACGTACATACCCTTTGGAGAGAAACTCTTGTACTTGTTTCTGAATTTCCTTTGTTTCCTCAGGATTGGTGCGGTACGGTGGTCGGTTCGGCAGCGACGCTCCTGGAATCAAGTCAATCTTATGTTCTATCCCACGAATTGGTGGTAGCCCAGCTGGTACCTCGGTTGGAAAGACGTCGCTGAAGTCCTGCAAAACACAAGCAACACCACTAGGAAGAGAAGACAAGTCGTTAGTCGAAAGTAAAGCGTCTTTGTACAGCGAAGACAAAGTGCACCAAATTGGGATCTTCGCGAATTCTCTCATATCGATTTGGTGGCTAACATCACTAAATTCTTCTCTCTCTTTTGGCGGTCTCAACGTGCATCTCAATTTTCTGCATTGAAGAATTCACAATCTGTTGCGGTGTAAGCGGCTTCTAGATGATATCCATATTGTTCCATCGAAATGTGTAGCGATTTGTACGCCCATCGTGAATAGTAGAACGGTCATATTGCCATGGCCGTCCCAAGAGCAAGTGACACACCGTCATAGGCACAACATCGCAGTCCACAGTGTCGGTATACTTCCCAATAGAAAACGTCACACGCACCATATAGTTCACCTTCACTTCCTCTTTGTCGCTCAACCATTGCACATGATAAGGACGTGGGTGCGGCAAGTACTTCAAACCCAACTTATGACACATATCCTTGCTGGCCAAGTTATGACAACTCCCACCATCAATAATCACTTTGCACACCTTACCCTTATCAAGTTTTGCCCAAGTCTGAAATAAATTGCACCGCTGCTCGAGTGACGATGATGGCATGACACTAAGCACCTTGGGAGTGCAAACAATAGAATACTGTTCAGTGTTAGGGAACTCAGGATTGCACTCACATTGCTCTATGTCATCAGTGTGCGAGACTGGCTGTGCATCAGGCGACTCATCATCACTAGCTGAAACATAACTGTCATCCTCTGTGATAAGCATAGTTCTGACATTGGGGCAGTCCCTCTGAAAATGGCCCACGCCCTTGCATTTGTGGCAAATAATGTCACGTGAACGGCCAGTCGACCCCATAGACGAGGTCGCACTAGCAGCAGGCGCCACAGGTCGACGCGCCGGTGGTGGTGTACTCTCCAGCTTCTTACTTGCGGAACTGCGCATGGCCGAATTGTTGCCGACCGGAGGAGTGCTCCTGTTTGGCTGGCTGTTGTTATATGGATGTCCCGGACTGGCTAAAGAACGTGAACGAGCAACGAATCGTGCGTCTTCAATCACTTGTCGCTCGGCTTCGCGTGCTTGGTGCAACAACTCAATCATATCATTATAGGGATGGTGATTAACAATGCGCTTGACAGCATGAATTTTCGGTTTATTGGACGATAGGAAAGAAAATGAATCTAACTACGGGCAAAGAAGTTCTCACCGAGTAAACCTAGAATCTGATACCACATGATACGGGGGATGCCCGATCTTCTTAGTGAGGAACCGTGGATAGTTGATGCGAAGTAGACGATGTCACTAGCTGAACACTCGCGCCAATGCGAACCCTCAACTCTTGAATCGCCCAAAACACACGGGTAGTTGTTCGTCGTGAGACACTCACGACGAACAACTACCCGTGTGTTTTGGCGTATTCGAGAGTTGAGGGTTCGTGCATGCGCGAGTGTTCACTAGTGACATCGTCTACTTCGCATCAACTATCCACGGTTCCTCACTAAGAAGATCGGGCATCCCCCGTATCATCTTGTACTTAAATTTCTGCTCGATAGCTACCATGATGTGCTTGGCCTCCAGGTCCGTCTTCTTCACTATCTCTCCGTATATCACATTGGCAATGAAGGTGGATGTCAGGTTGCGATGCCTCGGCAGAACACTACTAAGCAAGCAGGAGTGTGCCTCCACCTTGGAGACAATCTAGTGAGTCTCGTACTTGGGTGTCCGTGCGTGCACACGTCAAGGACACCCAGTCTGCTCGCAGACCACGGTGTACTGCTCCTGGCGGGAATGCAGGGGCTCCAGCGATAGGCAGACCGAGCAGCATCGCGACATCCTGCAGAGTAGGGGTCATCTCCCCGAATGGGAGGTGGAAGGTGTGCGTCTCGGGCCGTCACCGGTCCACCAGGGCCCAAGTCGCCCAACCATGCAGCGATACGTGATTATTTCTGTAATAAAATTAAACAGTATTATTTCTGTAATTTCGAATAAAAATAGATTATTTTAAAAAAAATCGTTGTATGGCTATGGCATCATGCATTCTGATGGCATGATCCTTTCTTGAGCGCGGGAAAAGATGGGAGGCCATGTCATCGTGAAAGGCCTCACCCAAACAAAGGGACTCCCATCCTTTGGTGGCGTCACCAAGGGGCGGGATCCACGTAGAGCTATAGGGATGCATAGGACACCGGATTTAAAGTTACTAGTCATCAACTCGTGCGCCTACACGGCTAGCAATTTCTATAATATATTTCTTCAGTTTACTCCTTGTAGTTATTTGATGATACAAAAGTTTGCGAAGTTGTGTTCAAACTTGTTTCAAACTCAATGAAGTTATCGGGGTTTAATCATTTTTTGCATTATTGTTGTGATTATTTTTAATTACAGAATTAACTATAAATCAAGCGGATGTTCATTTATTTCTACAACAACAGTGTATACTACGTGATGCTTTGACTGCTTAATCTTTTTATGTGCTACCACCAATATGTAACTGTATCGGTTTTTCTTGAGAACTTTCTTGAGTCCACAAATCGGTGGCTTCATGCATCAAACCAAATTTGATCTCTACTTTCTTCTGACTTCTTCTATTCCTTATGGAACATGGCTTCTATGCACATGTATTGGGACCTCTAGTTAGGGTATATATAATGGTATAGACAACTGCTGTCTATAGTACATCTCTATATCATCTATAGACAATACTAAAAACAGCTCATATAATGGATTGTTTTTTTACATGTCTCTATAGACAACTCCTTCATGTATAATGTATCTTGTTTCTCGTATTACATCGACTACTGCATGAGAGACGGCCTAATTTTTTATGCTCCCTCTCTCTCATCCACGTCATCTAATATCTTACATGGCAAGTTTTACAGATAGCTGATGTCACACTATTGTATATGCTCTAAGTTTCTTTTATATGATTAATATAGATATTTTTTTACTTTTACATATCAATGCTGTAATTTATAGGCTTTATCTCTCATAAAGTCAACACGGGTTTTCTGAAGGAGTCGAATTTATGTATGTATATTTGAATACAATATACCATGCATAGTATATTTTTATCATTTTTTTCTCAAAAAATATCTTTACCATCTTGATTCCAAATTTAAAAATTCTTATTTATTCAGATTATAAATTTATAACAATTTTAGAATTGCTAACAAAGTTTACAATGTAGAAGAAGGAAGAGATAGCATTCTGTCGAGTTTACAATGTAAAAGAAGGAAGAGATAGCATTCTGTCGATTCTGCCACCTAGTTGTACTTGTGCCAATCACGTTTGAATTCAAGTCAGAGAGAGTCCGGTATGTGTGTATGCATAGAAAGCTAATACATTGAGAAATTTTTTTGGTTCTTTCCTACACACGCATGCATAGGCAGCAACGAATCCAAACTCTATCTCGATCAACGTATGCACTACGGTATTTAATTGTAGCCATAGATCATGCTTACCTCTAAAAGGTTAATGTTTGAGATGTTTTCTTTTTCTCATATTAATGTGAAAATTTCTAGTTTTTTATCTTCTAAGATTAATGTGGGAGACTTCTAGGAGTGCCTCCAATTAGTGTGTGTATATATATATATATATATATAATCTTATTAAAACTTATATACGTGTATATCTACATTATGTAGTTTAAAATCAGTGACTCCACGCGTATACGATAATATGTCTAGTAACCCCAGTTGATTTCGTCTGAGATCCGCCGCTGGTGCCACCTCGTACAGCTTCTCCGTGCGCAAAATCCTCGTTCCGCGCATGCGCGCATCTGTGTGGTCATCCGCGCGGTGTCGGGAACCGTCGGATTGAAGCAAGACAATCCAAGTCGTTCGCGTGGACGCCGTGTCACGTGAAGTTTCTCTGTCGCGTAGAGCAGTGTGTTACGTCCACATGAATAGAGGCCAAGCCGCAACTATGGGAGGGCCCACATGCAGTGTCATAAGGTAGTTGAACGGTCCAACGGCTGCATTGCATCGGAATCTATTTTGGATATTTGTATCGGTTCGGTTCCACATTATTGCCAATTTTGCTCCCAAATTTTGACCCAGACTTTGCTCCAAATTTTATATTGAACTGCTTCAAATTTATAATAATTGGGATTCAAATTTTGCTGATTTTGTTACAAAGCTGTCCTGACTTGCTTCACAACTACACTAATTTGATTTTAAAATTTATTTTTGGTTTTGCTCTTCAAATCATATCCATTTCGCTTCCATTTGTATCCCAACATGCTTTCACACCTGTACAGACTTGCTCACAAATTTATGTTGACTCGTTCCCAAAGCAAGATTACTCCAAAGCTTTACTATTGATTACTCCAAAACAAGATCGCACTGCAGATGGTATTGCGCATCTTGATGATGTCTCCCTCCATCCCTCCTCCTTATGAGCTAGCAGCACCTAAGCACTACAAGGCGACTCCAAGTGTTGAAACCATTTCATCAATCATCCGGATTGATGATGCACAGGGCGGGCATTGCCTTGTTGCATGGGGCAAGGCGTGTAGGCCGGTGGAATTGGGCGGTTTGGGAATTCATAATCTACAGCTTCTGAACCATGCATTGAGAATCAGATGGCTTTGGCTTCAGAAATCCGATCCTAATAAACCTTGGGCACTTAATGATTGCTGCTGGACTGCAGCAAGGTTGCAACGGCGGGGGCTTCCACATCACTCTCTGTGTTCTGTGTTCGCAAGAGGAAGAAACTATAGACCATCTGCTAGTACAATGCAGTTTTTCAAGGCAAATATGGTCCGGAATTTTCCTTTGGTTGAGAACACAAAGGCTTACTCCTAATGCAGCAGATGTTCTTCAAGAATGGTGGCTATCGATGGGCAATCAGTTGCATGCTGATCATTCCAAAGGTATTACTCACCATCAGGGGTATTTGGTTAGAACGCAATGCAAGGGTGTTCATGAGTTCTTCTAAAGATTTGGCTTTCATTGTGAAGGAAATTAAAGAGGAATGCAACCTGTGGAGAAAAAAAGCAGGAGCCAGATGCATTGATGAACTGCTTAGTTCTTATTGGTTGGGCAGTTTTTCTTCTGTTTATTCGGTTTTTATTTTTGGCTGTTGGGCAGCAGGTGAAAATGGTGGCGTTGTGTAATGTTGTTTGCACGTTGTTTCTTGTTCTTAATATAAAGACGCACAGATCTTATGCGGGTTCTCGGGAAAAAAAAAATCAATCACCCGGATTGATCGTTCCGGCACATACCCATCTGCGACATGAACCATATTGTTCCTCAAACTCAGCATCTGCCGCATCTATATTCTGGTTCCCTCCACTATCTCAAGAGCTACAGCAATTCCCATAGTTGATTGTATCTTGGTAATTTTTTTTTTTTTGAAACAGGATCCACCCAGCTTTTTAAAAACTAATACCAAAAGATACAGATGTTTCTTACAAGATCTGCTGGGGACACCAGCTAACTAGCAAAGACAGTAGACTACCAAAAAGCCTACAGCAAGCCAAACAACCAAACTCACCGAAGGCAGACAGTAACAAGTGTTAAACATATAAGCACATGTAGGTTCAATTTATTCCATAAATTAATCATGACATCATGCACGCAAAATAACAGAACCATCGCAGGCACAGAAAAAAGAAAAAAAGGCTACAACCAAAACAACACAAAAACTACAACTTCAATCCAGAAGTCTTCAACCATCTTTCCGCACGGTTAATGACTCATTCAGTCTTCTCCCTCTCGTCTTTCTTGATCAGCAACTTCCACTTCTGCAAACAATATATAGCTTTGAGAATAACCTCAATCGGCTTTTTTGTATCTTGGTAATCAAGCCATCTAAATCCCCTATCCTAATCAACTTTTCAATATTTTTAGAAGAAACACATTTGGATTGCAGAGCTTTTTTTCAGCCTCTCGTGTTATCCGCAGAAAATGTGTGTTCAACTTAACCTTGACCGTTTTCAATAAAATTCCGATGTTTTGTAAAGACAATTTTTGCTACAGTAAATCTCGGCGGGTTTGGCTTTCGGTACCTACCGTCTGGTTGCCAGATCCGTGACGTGCCACACTTTATAGTACTTTACCCGCTTGTTATAGACTTATATTCTTACCAAACTTTGCCACGGTTCGTTTTCATCGCCACACAAATGTGTGGCTTGTCACAGTATAGCAAAAATAGCATGGCACGTTTTCATCGCCACACAAATGTGTGGCTTGTCACAGTGTAGCAAAAATAGCATGGCACTGACCGATTGTCTATTGTCTACATAAAGTTTAGGCTATATCTGTCGAACTCGGGAATAACACCCCTAAATTTTCTATGTATTCTACATCAGTCTTTGGATCAGTAGCTAGTGTATAAAGTAAACAAAGATGATCGCATCCATATCTCGCACCATTTTATTAATATCAGAGTTCTTACAATGGCCGGAGCTCCACGGATGGCGACAGAAACGTCGGCAGCGGCCCTCGGATGCCAATGAGAAGAAACACGGATTTCAGTGAGGAGGGGGAGAGGGAAGCTATGCTTTGGTGGGAGGACGAGTGAGGAATTGCGGTCTCGGAGCTCCCTTTTATAGGGCGAGAGAGGCACGGAGGAGGGAGAGCATGGGTAGCCATTACTGACCGGCGACGGCGGTTGCGCAAAAGCGACGTTAACACGTGTTAAGGTGGTTAATTGGTCAGAGTGAACGTGGAAGGGATGGGGGGTCGTAATGCTCTTGAATGCGCTTAAAGACAGGGGGAGAAAACGCCGAATTGAAGAGCCGATGGTGGCAATGGCAGCGAGGCGGCTAGGGCACAAGGAGGAAGAAGGAGCCGACAAACAGGGCCCGGATGCCAACGAGAGGGAGAGGGAGGGAGGGAGGCGTCGTGGGATGGCGCGAAGATGAACCGAGCAGAGGGGGTGGGTTGGCGCATGGAGTGGGCGAAGGGAAAGAAGGAAAGGAAGGCTAGGCCGGGCTAGGAAGAAAATAAATGGGCCAGGGAGAGGGAAATTGGTCCGATGGGATTAGGGGATTTAAAATAGATTTTCGAATTCTGGAAATTTCAAGAAAACCAATAGGCTTTTGAAAATACAAAACAAAGTTCAAAAATTTTAGGAAAAAATCACAGAAATTCCCAGAGGCATTTTGAACTTAGGAAAATTATTTCTAACTTAAAATTGGTTTTTATTTTTACACATAAATTAGTTTTAATTTCATGAAAATAGGAAAAACATTTTTAAAATCCAGAAAAATCAAGAAAACTCTTTTAAAATATTGAAAATCCAAGAAAAATAAGAATGTTAATATTTTTATTTTTACTGACAGAACTTTGTGTTACACGTCAGATCCCGTGACCTTCGTACTATCGAGTCCTCAAGATAGATGCACCGACCAACTGTTCCCCGATCGTAAAACAGAATGGCATCCTATAGAAACACTAAAAACATCCACAGCTTTGCAATCCTGAGTTTTATATGCCAGGTATTCCATGAAGATTTCTCATGTCGTCCAGAACATAGAATTCTATCACAGTGATCCCCAAAAGCCTGAGCTGTAACTCACAGGCACTCCATTATCAGCATCAAGATGCGGCGCAAACGGGCTGATCGACTCGCCCATGCCTTCAGGAACACCAAGAGTACCAAGATGCAAAAAATTTCCCCCCTTCATTTAGGCAAGGAGCACTCTAATCATCACCATGGATTAAAGAGCAGTAGCATAGCAAAGAGGTAAATAAAAGGTATAAAAAAATCGTGACCTTGCTTACGGATTTGGGATTTTGGGGAACAGAAATGAGCAGGAGAACAATGCATAGCAGAAGCCCTTGTCTAGATCATCGAACCGATTCCTTCAGGTTCTCGGCTGAATTAAGCCTACGGATATCGCATCAAAAGCTTAGGCAGGGTAGAAATTAAAAGATTTCCAACCATTTCTTGGTTTCTTCTCACCCAGTTGATTATGAGATATCCGGGAAGGGTGAGTGGGAGAACCGTACAACTCAAAGAGGTTCGAGAAACTCCACTTGAGGAGGATCTAGCCGTAGATGCCCCAGTAAGGGAAAATATGGTTGAAGAACCCGCAATCGGAGATACCCTGGTCGGGGAAGCACCAAATCTACAAAAGTTAGACAGGACGCGCAAAGTATCTGCACGGTATTCGCGTGATATATTGTTGTTGGACAGCGATGAGCATGTGACTTATAAGAAAGCGATGATGGGCTCAGACTCTGAGAAATGGCTTGGAACCATGAAATCTGAGATAGACTCCATGGGAGATAATCAGATTTGGAACCTAATCGATTTACCTGATGGTGTTAAAACTATTGAGTGCAAATGAGTCTATAAGAAAAAAATTGACATAGATGGAAATATTCACATTCATAAAGCTCGACTAGTCACAAAAGGGTTTTGACAAGTTCGAGGAGTTGACTATAATGAAATTTTCTTGCTGGTATCGATGCTTAAATCTGTACGGATCATTCTAGCTATTGCTGCATATTTCGATTATGAGATATGTCAAATGGATATCAAAACGGCTTTCCTTAATGAAAATCTAAGTAAGGATGTATATATGACACATCCTGAGGGTTTTCTCGATCCAAAGAATGCTAGTAAAGTGTGCAAACTTCATAAATCTATTTATGGATTGAAGCAAGTATTTCGGAGTTGAAATATAGATTTTGATGAGGAGGTTAAAAGCTTTGGTTTCGTCAAGAACAAAAAAGAACCTTGTGTTTACATGAATGTTAGTGGGAACGCACTTGTAATCCTAATCTTATATGTGGATGACATATTATTGATTGAGAATGACATTCCTATGTTGGAGTTCGTTAAGATCTCATTGAAAAATAGTTTTTCTATGAAAGATCTAGGAGAGGCAGCATATATCTTAGGGATAAAGATCTATATAGATAGATCGAGAAGACTAATTGGATTAAGCCAAAGTACTTATATTGACAAGGTGTTGAAATGATTCAACATGCAGGATGCCAAGAAGGGGTTCTTACCTATATCACATGACATAAGTCTTAGCAAGAGTTAGTATCATTCGACGACTGATGGGCGAGATCATATAAATGGTATTCCATATGCTTTAACTATTGGATCTATCATATACGCTATGATATGTACTCGACCAGATGTATCATATACTATGACCAGTGTTACAAGCAGATACCAAGCTGATCCCGGTGAAGGTCACTAGATAGTTGTGAAACATATTCTTTAGTACTTTAGGAGAACTAAAGATGTGTTTCTAGTTTATGGCAGTAATGAAGAACTCGTTGTAAATGGTTACACCGATGCAAGCTTCCAAACTGACAAAGATGATTATCGTTCGCAATCTGATTTTGTATTCATTTTGAATGGAGAAGCAATGAGCTGGAAAAGTTTCAAGCAAGAGACGGTTGCTGATTCTACGACAGAGGTCGAGTACATTGTAGCTTCTGAAGCTGCGAAGGAAGGTGTTTGGATAAGGAACTTCATTACTGAGTTGGGTATGGTCCCGAGTGCCTCGAGCTCAATGGATCTCTATTGTGATAATAATGGAGCCATTGCATGGGCTAAGAAGCCTAGATCTCATCAGAAGTCCAAGTATATACTCAGGCGCTATCATCTTATTCACGATTTCACATAGAGGAGATGTAAAAATATGCAAAGTTCACACGGAATTAAATGTTGCTGATCCGTTGACAAAGCTTCTCACACAGCCAAAGCAAGAGGCGCACACAAGAGCTATCAGTATTAGATACTTAAATGAGTGACTCTAGTGCAAGTGGGAGACTGTTGGAGATATGCTCTAGAGGCAATCATAGATATGATTATATTTTGTTATATTCATAATTTATTGGATAATATGTTATCTTGTTCCAAGAATAATATCATTAATATTTATTATCAAGTACATGACTTGATTGTGAAACTCTATATTTCTGCGATGATTATTCTTAAATGTTCCCTAGTCGTAAACATATGAGGACACATATGAATAGACTAGCATATGTATTGGTTAATGACCATGTTTCACGGGTCAAAGATATAAAGATATCAAACCAATAATATGGACACATGTTAGCGAACATGAGGTTGGATCGACCCACCATGAGACATTGCGAGAACGTTATTTTCTTACATATCATCAGTTCGTCTCATTTACAATGTGTAAGCTATGTCCTTAGACTTCAGATCGTCACACGTACTCGAGATGCGTAATTGCTCACTTAGGGGTTGTCAAATGCTACTCCGTCACTAGATAGTTATAAATGTAGCTTTCGGGTTTTGTCATGATGCATGCAACGAGACATGGTCGATCAAGATAGCCCCTCCATGCAACGGGAGAGATATCTCTAGGCCTCTTGAGTGATTGGATTCCAAAAATGCATGGACATGCTACTCATGGTTAAAGAGTTAACCGTAGTCGGAGAATTTGAGTCATGTGATCGAGAAAGAGTGGTCAAGCTAACCAACAAGGATGGCATATACTAATTTTGAGCTGACCGATATCATGAGGTAAAAGAAAATGCATATAAGTTTTGTTGAAGTTTGTCAGATATGATCTTTACGTATGCTTGGGAATCGACATGTCTTGCTAGGGGCCGCTACCGATTAGTAGACGAGTAAGAGTACTCGGGCCATGTCCAAGTGTACGTGAACCTATAAGGTCGCACGTTTAAAGGGCTAGTATTTAATTTGGATGGTGCTCCGAATTCTTGTGGACCATGAGTTCCTAATGGGCCTCAAAGTTCGAGACCCATCATGGATGCCTACATATAGAGGGGCAGTGGCATAAGGTTAAGGGGATTTTGGAATTCTCGAAACCCTAGTTGCCACACCTTCCTCATCCAATACCACGTAGCCGACGCTAGCACTCCAGCGTGTGGTGTCTCTGCCTCATACGCAACACTAGGATGGTCTGCAACTCATAACGATCACAAGCAGCTGGAGGAGGAGATGTACAGCTAGTACGATTACCACCGCACCAACACGCTACATCGACTTTACTTCCGCTACGAGTCTGCGCGTCTAGTGGTAATCATATGATCTATTATTAGCAGAGGTTCCTTATTTACGCGGTAGATTTTTGAATTTGTGCTAGCGTAGCCTAACTGTGGTTCTACAAGTAGAATTTGAGGTGGAACATGCGGATTTATTTCCTTGTAAATGCTAAAAAAAAAAAAGACTCAAGCACAATCGGAAAACCAGCTCAGCTCCACTCCAAAGTCTAATATCACTCTGGCATTGATGTAAACATACAGTCCGACATGTCCACTCGCTGGTCATCACTCGACATAATTAACATATACTCGCAAGTGGAGTGTGTAAGTTAAACTTTAGAAACTTTATCTAAAAATATTTAGATTAGATACATGAAAATCATATGCGTAGATTTGTCTTCAAAATTACTTTCATAATATTATAATTTTATTGTATTTTACTAATATAATACAATAGTAATTAGTGATCAAAGTTGTATTTTGGGAGACTATATCGATGTACAAAAACGATTTGTTTTTATAAACCGGAGGGAGTATAAAACATGGGCATCTCCAGTCAATTGTATCTGAAGACTTCCAAATCATCTGGATACAACTAAAGAAACAACATCTCCAACGCGTTGTCTCTGCTACTCCCCTCTGACAAATATTTCACTTACACCAAGCCCTGCAAGTCCAAACAATTAAGTACTTAAGATCCAACATGATCCACCCTTCCTCCCCTCCATGACTCACTCCATCCATATATCTCTAAAGAAAAGGCATTTTGGAAAACTAAGGAACACATATGAGCAACAAAACATTTTCTAAAACCATAGTTCATTTTTTTTAAGAAAAAACGATAGTTTAATTAGTAATTCCCGTGTTCCGAGCGGATCCTACGAATTAGAACCTAGGTAGGCCCAGCCCAGATCAAACTCGAGCCTGACAAGGACCCTAAGTGGGCTAAAACGGTTAGGGCCAGTCCAACCTAACTAGAGCTAAAGCCCAGGGACCCAACCCACTATCGAAAATTGTTGGCCCAGATCACCAGTTGGTCATCGTCGTCCCGGCAGAAATGGCCGACACCTGTCTCCTACAACGCCACCATTTTTCTTCACGTGAAAAGGCGTCGGCCGGCCGGCCGGGCTAAAAGGTCAGTGATGGCGAATGGCGGTGGTCTGTAGGCTGTAGCTTATTTAGCTTTTGTGCTGCTGCTCTTCATGGTTACGTGAATGTCGTCAGGCGATCAGATGAGATCAGACCAGATCGATCCCACTACCAGGAGAGAAAGGAAAAAGAGGGGGGAAAAGGTTATTAAATTGATTGTGGTTTGCTAGTTGCTGAGTTGGTAAAGGAAAAGAGAGGGGAAAAGGTTATAAATTGATTGTGGTTTGCTAGTTGCTCAGTTGGTGGCGATGGCGATGGACGGACGGACGGCCGGCATGCCAGGGATCCGTCTCCAATCACGTCGACCACAAAAACGGTGTGTGTTAACTGTAGAGGGGAAAGGTTGAAGAATTGTCGTAAGATTAGGATAGATGTTCTAGAAGACACCACCAACCTTTTCGGATCCAGTTCCAAGGAAAATAAATTTTCTGGTGAGGTCTCTCTCCACATCCGTCCGATACTCCTTTATGTATATGCACTACAATGATATCTCACGTCATCCAATAGTGATAGAGGGAGGGCCGTCCCTCAGATGAGGCCCTCTCCCTCATAAACTTTATTTGCAACTCCAAGTCTCGGTTTGATAGTACAGTGTATTATAATAATGTTGTTTGGTCGAGCCATTTTTAGATATTTAGATGTTTGTCTAACTGTTTTTTTTTAATCAAGTTGCAAACGGATATAAGCATATATCTCACTACAACGATCTGGATGTAGAACCCGTGTGGGTAACATATTCCCTTGGTGCAGTTACGATCCATTGTTAGGTCTTTCTTAGCTTAGTCTCTAATATACATGATAATTTTCCTAGCTTAGTCGAGTTTAATCCGGACCGTTCGTTCTTGATCTAATAATGTGCATGCAGTATGCTTATTCGTTGCCAAACCCTGGTAGTAGCCCCGTGCCCTGTGCCAAAGGTTCCAAACGTGGTCGTATAGTTAGCCACTTAGGGCAGTCACAATGCAGATATAATAAAGATATGTCTAATGCTCTCTACATTATATAGATACAATCTTATACACAACATCTCTAATGTATTATTTCTAATAGCTTGCCTACTCAATTAATATCAGTCATACGTCCGATTAGAGTGAAAAAATCGGACGGCCTTATCACCGAGCGTGAAGTACTACAGCGCAGCCAGTTTGGTTAGTCGGCTCATTTGTGCCAATTCCCACTCCTTTTTAAAACTGCTATTCTGTGATTGTTTGCCGACAATTAGGAAAGATGATGTATCTTGGAATACTAGAGAAGGGAAAAAAAGAAAAAATATTTCAGTTTGTTCGTGATATGATTAATGGATAATGATACGGAGCTGATGTCAGCTAGAAAGCAAACCGCTCAGATGCCTCGTCACTCGGGGATGATTACCATGTTCGGCACGCAATGTTCATGTGGCCGGAGCAAGTACCGCACCCTTCATTATTTTGTGAAGACATCATCGGTCTTACGCAGTCTGTCTTGTCTACAACAATTCCATCGTCAATTCTGAAAAACAAATACATTCTCGATTAAAAAAATCTCGTAGAACAAAAGGAGGAAAAAAATGTTCTTTTGAGATGTTGTGTCCCGTATAAAAAAAATGTTGCATATATAGAAAAAAAATGTTGCATCTATAGAAAAAAATATTACGCTTTGTAGATTGTCCTAGGATATTGCAACCGTTGTCTGGAGATGTTGCAACCATTGTTCTAAGATGTTGCAACCGTTATCCGGGAATGTTGCAACCGTTGTCCGGTGATGTTGCATCTGTAGAAAAAAAAAATGTTGCGCTTTGTAGATTGTCCTAGGATGTTATAACCGTTGTCCAGTGATGTTGCAACTGTTGTCCGGTGATGTTGCAACCATTGTTCGAAGATGTTGCGGTCGTTGTCCAAGAATGTTGTCACCATTGTCCGATGATGTTGCAACCGTTGTCCGATGATGTTGCAATTGTTGTCCGAAGATGTTACAGCCGTTATATAGAGATGTTGGATTTCGGACCGCAGGTCCATCAGGACCTGCTTAATTGGTATGTAGTAGTACGACGACGTACGTGCATGAATAATTGGGCGTCAACACAGGAGGACCGTACGGTGGGAAGCTCTCACCCGTACGTCCGACTTCTAGTCCCTCCCGCCGTATGGTGGGAAGCTTCCACCATTAGTCGGACACCTAATCCCTCCTGTAAAATAATGCAAAAGGTCAGAACATCCAACATGGCTCACCCTACCACATTGTACAATTCTGCAAGGCTGTAGCTGATATATTAACCCATTGCCTACGTAGTCTACTCATCTGCTGCTGATCTGACGAGCTGATGAACGAATCATTCATTAGTCCATCAGTATCAGCAAGGGGAGGTGGTGCGTGCGTGCACAGGGAGCGACTAGAAGCGCACACACGCACAAGAGCGGGGGAATTCCGATTGGGAACCACGCGTACGATTCCAAGCCTAAAATCGGACGTACGGCTCCTAGTTGCTCCCAATTTTATATTATATACTCTCTCTCCTCCCTCTCCTCTCTACCCGTCTACCCAATTAATGATGTGAGCACAACCCTCGTTCATAATGCATGTTTTTTATTTTATTTTTACTTGTTGGTTTGTGTGCTCAAGCTATGTCTCACGTAAGACACAGCTTTCCTCTCTCTTCTTTAATTTCTATCTTTCATCGTAGTTGACATGTTATAGACATTGCTCATGTAGGAGTATTTTTTTTAAATTGGAACATTTCTATTCAATTATACCGGGTGCGCAACTAAATCGTCGGCTACAACATACAGTACATCAACTGGAAACTGATCCGTCCATAACTCATGAATGTTCATAGCTCTACCACAACCTCCTACAACAAGAACATGAGCTGCCTTATTACATGCCCTGAGGCGAAACTCTACTCGATACTCAATAAAGTTTAACAAAAGGGAACTCCTGAGATCACAGAATAAAATTCCATTCGGCGCAAGATCAAAAGTAGTGCCTGTCAACGCTTGCTTCAGCACCAAGTAGTCAATGTCGGGACCTGGATTTATACATCTGAAACCCTCTGTGTATTCTGAACTAGTCCTAGATCAGTAGCTAGCTCACGTAGGAAATATCGATGAATACCATCCATTTATCGATTTAACCAAAAGATCTTAAAATAAAAAATAGTAAAAATAACTGGATCTTATAGTCAACGTTTACTTAACTTACCACGCTGGGCTAAAGAAACAAATAACTCTTACAGCAGAACTGGAAACCTAGATAGACTAATCAACATGCCCACAGGCAATCGAGTGGAGAATGCATCCTAATTCGCGAAGTCTTCACATAACTTCTTTTCATAGAACTCTTGAGCAGCTTGATATTCTTCAACTAAGCAACAAAGTTTAAAGTCGTGAGTACATAAAGTACTCAATAAGTCGTAGGGAACAGTATGCAATTAATATTTATGCAAGGCTTGAACAGAGGAATAGGCTTGAACAGAGGAATAGTTGTAAGGTTTTTTTTCAGAAAGCATTATTGACGATAAATATAGTAAGTAGATTGAAATACGTAATTGAAAAGAATAATAAATAAATAAACAATTTCTTTAAAATAACCAGTGAACCTCCCGTTTATTTCCCAACCAAACCACTAAGTGAATATCTCATCTACCAAGCAAACATCACATTCACCAAGCGAATCTCCCATTCACCTTCCAACGCATTTTTATAAAAACTATATCTCTCATGTGAAATCCCCGAACGTTGTCCATAACCGGGGACACGACTATTTAAACAGTTTTAACTCTGCAGAGGTTGTACAGCTTTATCCATAAGAGATAAATCAACTCAAAGTGTCTAACCACACTTCCGTAGGTGTGCGACTAAGTGATCATCACAAGGCCTTTACAAAGCTCCCTCTTAACCCAATTCTGCCCGCTAAGATTTCAACACTGAATGGCATCACGACCAAACAGGGCCTCCTTCTTGCGTCATTGTGAATATTCATCCTAGAATTCACACTTCTAAAAACAAAACTAAGCTAAGACATTGCTAATTAGTTAGTCAGGTCCATCCCATACTAGACAAGTGGTTGTACGATATGACTTAGTTCAATGGCGCACAAGATTAAATTCTTGATAAGTTACCCAGGAGAGACTACCTCATCCAAAACAATGTGCCTCACGCACCAACTTTACTGCACGATCACTCGTTTGAGCATAAATCATTTTGTTCAACCAAACCAATGACAATCCTACCATGGCACAAAATTTTATAATAGCGACATTGCACCACAATTGGTACAACAGAGATCACACCATAGTTGCACAATAATAGCATTGCACCACGATTCCATATATCATTAAGTCAAATTATCAATATTGAACATGTGATCATGAGCCCATTGTAACTAAGCATAACTAAGCATCTCTACGATAACCCATGTTGGTGATACAAATATATCCAACTAATATTGATCATCCTATGGTGACAAATGATTCATAGTATCCAAATAATCAATGGAGGCGTAGTGACAAATAGGTGATTAACTATTCCCAAAAGGAGCTAATATAAAGATAGCATGAAATTTGCTATAAAATAATATAATTTTGAAATCATAGGTTCAATATGATCAAAGGACTATGACTTGCCTAGGCTTTGCTTAGTTACCACACTTGGATCTTCAAGACATGCTTCTGCTACTCCTTGAAACAGATTGTCTAAACGAGATAGAAAACAACAGGCGAAGCACACATAAATAAAATAAAAATAAAATCCAAAAATTGCAAAACGAACTCTAAAAGAAAGAGCTTGATTTTAGATGAATTAAGGAATTTGAACAGACTTAATCAGAGTTCAAACAAAGGAGAACGGACACTCGGAAGATTTGTCGGAAAGGAAAAAGAGATAGAAGAAAAATATTTCTGGAATATTCTCTCGGCTTAAAAAGAAAAAGAAATTGAAATTTACAAGTGAGACCCACCTGTAAGTGAAAGAGAGAGAAAGAAGGCTAACTGACATGTGGACCGAGGTGGCGGTGAGAGAAAGAGGCAAAGAGAATGATAAGATGGACCCACATGTTAGAGAGAGAGAGGGAGAGCTAGCTACAAGAAAAACGAAGTAGAGGAGCTGGCGACAGTGCTTGGGCAAGCAGCGGCAATGGCGAACGGCAGCGAGGGGTTGCCAACGAGGACAAAAAGGGGGTTCCCGGTGGCTCAGGGAATCTTTGGGTGGTGGTGGCGCGACAAGGGCGACGACGCGACGGCGGTGAGGAAGAAGCTCGGGTGTGCGGCAGCGATGGTGATTCAACAGCGTCCGAAGAAAACGAATAGGGCACAAGGTAGGTGATGGTATGAGGGACACGGACACGATGTCATGCACAAGAAGGAAGAAAACGCTGACAACACAGCCCACTAAGCAGAGGAGCGAGTTGGTCACTCGCGCTTCGTCGCGGGGAGAGAAGAAGCGGGCAGTCGGGAAAGAAAAATGGAACCGGGCCAAAAGAAAAAGAAATGGACCGAAAAAAAGGAATTCGACCCAAAGGAAAAATCCAGAAAAAGTAAATTTCCAAATTTCAGAAATTGAATTAAAGCAAATTGAGCTCAAAGAAATAGCAAATAAAGTCCAAAATTCCTAGAAAATTCCAAAAAATACTCTAGAACTCAAGGAAGCCAAATAAAATAATTTTGAATTTAATTGAAGCTTATATTATTCACATTAAATAATTTTAATTTCTAAAAATTCAAATAAAGTTTATATTATTCACATTAAATCATTTTAATTTCTAAAAATTCAAATTAAGCTTTAACTTAAATAAGAAAATTCAAATGGTTATTTTTTTATTTTTAAATGCTTCAAATGTATTTCAAATTTGGGATGCTATAGCCAATCTCAAAAATGAGCCGACCCATACCTAGTGAGGATGTCGCTTGGATAGCGTGTTGCATCGCCTCCGCTTCTGCTTGCAATGCTTCGCGCATATTCATTAAACGTCCTGCACCAGCTGCCATTAGATCACCCGTGTGGTCCCGAATCACAAACCCCCATCTACCATGTCTAGGGTTTTGTGAAATGCCCCATCAAAATTGACCTTCAACCAATTCATTTTCGAAACAACCCACTTGGGTTTATCTTTCACGCCTGGATTATCCTCCTTCAAGTGTACTCGCCCAAATTCTCCCACCATTTTATGGCAGTGCCCTCAAGCTAATGTGCGGCGTATAGAACCTTCTCGCGGTCGTCACACCGTGCAATGACAAGCTTCTTCTCTATGGAGCGCAGCTAGTCATCGAAGTCCAGCGGTTTAGAAGAGTTGGGGAAAGTAGGTGGACTTGTCCTCATGAGCTCCGTCCACTTAGGCTGCGGAAGAGCTGGTGGTGGCGATGGTGGCATGGTAGCTGCTTGGTTGTTCTGGTTCAGCATAGTGACTAGAGCAGTAGTAATCTGGTTTTGTTAATTCATTATTTGATTCATATTCTGTATCATTGCATTCATTAGCTGGGTTTGAGCTACCACAAATTGTCTCACGATCTGGTTTTCTATTGCGGCTGGTGGGGGTGGTGCATTGGGATTAGCACTGGCATTGGGATCCACTGGTTCGACTTGACTTGCTGAGTTGTTTGTTTGAACCATCTGCAACAATTCTTTACAGGTTTAATTGATGAGAGGAAGAAAGCACGATAGGTGAGAGGGAAAAGAACAAAATACGAGAGAGAACAAGGGAGAAAGAAGCAAACTAATTGGGAAAAGTCGGTTAAACCCAAAGGACAAATAGTCGAAAAGCTATTAAGAAGCATCAAAACTCAAGCAAATTATCCTATTATACAGACTAAATTATACTACAACTGAGAAGCGAAACTTTGGTACAACACTACTAATCTAACTTATATAGACAATCAACTTGAAACAATCGGTAGATCTCGAAACTTCCAGGCCATCCATCACTTTGATCATCGAAGACTTGATTCCATAGAGACTCCTAAGGCGAGGAAAGTCAATTTAACTTCAAAAATAAAGTTTTAGAGAAGACAAGAGATAAAGACCTAAGAATGGTATGAGAAAAGAATAGAACGATACGAGAAAAGATTAACTATTCATGTCAATTTGTTGGTTTGATTTATAAAATAAAATTTAAAATTTTTACTAAAACGACCATGCTAACTATAGTTGTGTCCTACAGTCGAAATGACTTTGATACCATCTCTATCGGGACCCAAACTTGCAAATTCAGACCCTCTGTGTATTCTGAACTAGTCTCATGATCAGTAGCTAACTCACACAGTGACAAACATCGATGTAAATTATATCCATACAACGAAATTGCTAAAAAAGAAGCAATTTATTATTAAATAGAAGCAGTGGACCTTATGATCAAAGTTTACATAGTTTGCCACGTAGGACTTAAAAGAACAAAAGAACTCTTACAGTGGAAATAAGATAACTTGTGGTAGCTATCCGATATGCCCACAGGCAATCGAGTAGGGAGCGCATCCTAGTTCGCATAGTCTTCAGATTACTCCTCGTAGAACTCTGGATTCCCGAATTCTCCCTCAGCAACTGATCAACAATGGCACAAAGCTGTGAGTACATAAAGTGCTCAGAAAGTCATAGGGAATATTATGAAATTAATATTCATGCAATGCTTGAACAAGGAATAGTTGTATAGTTATTTTGCAGAAAGCAATATTGATAGTAAATAGATTGTAAAGCATAATTGAAAAGATTAAATACATAAGTAATCAAGTACTTTAAAACAACTGGTGAACTTCCCAACCATTCCACCATCCAAAGTTTTACGAAAAACTATATATCCCATGTGATCGAAATACCTAGGCATTGTCCATAACTAGGGACACAGCTGTTCAAACAGTTTTAACACTCTGCAGAGGTTGTACAACTTGACGCATAAGAGATAATCAACTTATAATGTCGGCCATGACACGCTTCCGTAGGCGTGCGACTAAGTGATTATCATAAGGATTTTACAAAGCTCTAACTTAACCCAGTTCTGCCAGCTAAGGTTTCACCACCGAAGGGTTACATCCACCATAGTCGGGGGGCCCTCTTGCGCCATGTGAATCTACCTGTAAATCTCGGAACACACACCACACATGGTAGAACCAAAATCAAAACATTGCTAATTGGTTAGCCAGGTCTATCCTATACTAGACATGTGGTTGTACGATAAGGCACAGATCAATAGCGCACAAGATTAGGTACTTAGTGATTACTCAGGCGAGTCCGCCTCATCCAAAATGTGTTATCTGCACCCTCTTTACTGCACGATCATTCGTCTGAGTATGAAACCATTTTGTTCAACCAGGCCCAATGGCATCCCTGCCATGGTACAACAATTTTTACAACAGTGGTCTCGCACCATAATTCCATATATCATTAAGTCAAGTTATCATGATTCATCTTGTGAATAGGAACCCACCATACATCTAAGCATGACTAAGCATATTATGCCACCAATGGTTGTATTACTATTATTTCCAACTAATATCAACCCTTCCTATGGTGTCGAAGGATACATGCTATTCACAATTATTCAAGATGACATAATGTCAAATAGGTATTTAACTACCAATGGAAACAATTTATATATACAAATAGCATGCATGAGGATATAAAACGATATATTTTTAGAATAATAGGTACAACAAGATCAAAGGTCTACGACTTGCCTTCGTCGAAGATTGGAGGTGCTCCTGCGGATTGGTCCAAGAAGGCTTCAGAAACACCGGATTCTATACGCACAAAACAAGACAAAAAAACATTACAATAAATCCAAATAAAATCCAAAAATGATCAAATAGGTACCGAAAGAAAGGTTAAGAATTTAGATGAATTTAGGAACAAGAATCGGCAAAGTTCGTATGAAGGAGAAAGAACACCTGAAATTTTGTCGAAAAAGGAAAATGCTAAAAAAATTGAGAAGGAGGGAATGTTCCCTGAAATATTTTGTTTCAGAATTAATACACAAATCAATTAGACTTACAACTGGCCCCACTTGCAAGTGAGCCAAGAATGAAAGAAAGAAAACATAGCAGAAGAAGAGAAAGGAGGAGGCGACTCGGGATGGCAACGAGCGACGACGCGGGCGGGTCGGCCGACGGCCAAAATGGGTCGCCGGGACCCCGTGGAGGCGATAGGAGGTGGTAGCGCGGCCGACGGCGCACGATAGAGGCCAAGCGGAGGTGGTGAATGCATGGGCTGGGCGGCGGCATGGGGAGCACGTCGGTGGGGTTACGGTGGCTTGGGGCAGCCAAGGCGACGTGATGACGGTGACCGACGGCGGGGATGGAGTTGCGGTGGCGGTGGCTTGCTCTAGAGATGGAGAGATCAAATTGAGGTGGGGGATGGGTAGAAGATGACTGGGAACATGACGTGACGCGGTCCACTCGGTGGGAGGCTCACTGGAGAAGGAGATCGATGCGTAGGCATCATGGCCGGACTTGAGGAAGAAGAAGATGGTGTCGCGCGTTTCGACCAAACGGAGACAAGATAGAGGCTAGGGTTTGAGGCGAAATGAAGAGGGCAGCGAGGGGCTCATGGTGCTCACTTTATAGGGCGAAGGTGGCGATTGAATCGACGGGGAAGGCTCACGGAATTTTGGGCGACGTTCAATTCGGAGTTGAATTCGTGCAACCGATGGAAAACGGCAGGGAAGTGAATGCATGGGCGATGATGGCGTGCATTGATCATGGGCACGACGTGGGCGACGGTCATGGGGACATGGCGCAATCGGTGGGAGCGGGAATGGTGCATGGCGGGCGGCACAACGCGGCGCGACACACACGACATGGCACTGGCTCGGGGAGACTGGGGGCATGCACGACACGGGTGGCTTGGCGCAGCGCGGAGCCGAGAGGCGGTTGGCACGGCGAGAGCCAAGGGGCGATGCAGAGAACAGGGGCAAAGAAAAGAAGCCACTAAAGAAAGAAGGAAAAAGGAAAAAGGGGGAAAGGGGAAAAAGAAGTGGGCTAAAGAAAAAGAGTTGGGCTTGACCCGAAGATATTTCGTGGAAAAATTCAAATTATGAAATTTGAATTTGGATTTGGAAACGAGAATTGAATTGAGAATTGGAATTTGGATTTGAGATGGAGGTTTCAAATTCAGAATTGATTTAAATAATTGAAGAAACTCCAAAAGAAATCCAACACTTTTAAAATGATTAATTTAAATTAAATTTTATAATAAAGAAAAGAAATTTTAGGAAAACAGAAAAGAAATAAATTAAATAGAGCTCAAAGAAATAGCAAAAGAACTTGGGGAAAACCAAGAAAATCCAATAAACCAATTTTGAATTTAATTGAAGTTTGATTTATGCATATTAAATCCTTTTAACTTTTGAAATTTAAAATTAAGCTTTAAACAACTCAAACAAAATTCAACTGATTCCTTTTATTTTAAACTTTTCTAAAGGGCGCGAAAATTGGGATGTTACAAACTGGCGGCCTGTTCCCCGACCCCCGGCAGTTCCACACCACAATCTTCATTGATCCTGGCAGGATTGCCAGGGCAATCCCGCCTTTTCAGCTTCTTGAATAGCCACACAAACTTCCCCCACCTCTTTTCTTGCCTTCTTGGCAATCCCGCCTTTTCAGCTTCTTAAATAGCCACACAAACTTCCCCCACCTCCTTTCTTGCCTTCCTCCCCAAAGTATCTTCTGCACCAACTTCAGACAAAAGACGTTTCCTCACCACTTGAGTGCTCACTGTGCTAGTAGCCGCTATCTTTTTTTGCCAACTTCTTGTACGTACCTACTCTCCCTTTCTTTCCTCCTATACCCCTCCCATTTTGTCAGGCAGCAACACTTGTTCACTCACATCTTCAATAGTTTGCATGGCCCTGTTGGCATTAGTAGCCATCTCTCAAGTTTTGGGCTGAAATTGCACCTTTTCGTCTCGTATTAGCAAGAATGGCTGCCGTGGATTTTTTTTTTTGTAAAAATAGCCCCTTGTCTCACGGCCATCGTGCGACACGCCCTACCCGCCCACCACGTACCCCGATGCCGCACGGTGGCCATGCGGTAACCATTATAGCAAGTCGCTCAACGGTTGAGCGACTTGTGCTAATCGCTCAACCGTTGAGCGACACATTCACTAGCACTAGTCTATGTGTCGCTCAACGGTTGAGCGACTAGCACAAGTCACTCAACCATTGAGCGACTTGCTATAGTGATTGCCGCGGTGGCACTTGCACCCGCCTGCCATCCTGGAATGCCCTCATCGTTGCCGCACGGTGGCCATGCAACAATGGGGTACGTGGCGGGCGAGGAGGGCCTGCAGCATGGTGGCCGTACGGTAGGGGACTATTTTTGCAAAAAAAATCCGCGGCAGCCATTCTTGCTAATACGAGGCGAAAATGTGCATTTCGGCCAAAAATTCGCCATCTCTCCTGCATCCTCCTCTCTTTGTTCCACCACCATACTATCTTCCTCCATCACCACTTCTGTTTCCCCCTCTCCCGTTTTGTCCTTTAGATCATTCATCTCCTTTTGTATTGTACTATCATCATGCAACAGTAACTTCTTCTGCTGCTCATTCTCCCTTATTTTAGCTCTGACATCATATTTCCCCACACTTGGTGTTTTCATCCACCTTGTGACCTCCTCCGCCTCCTGGGATTTACTCTGACCATCTCCTTGAGACTTTCCACTATCTTTCCTCCATAAAACCCTTCCATTACCTCATATGCTTCCTAATCCCCTACTCTAGAAACTCCCATCAGTGGACAACACGGCCCATACTGACACACTTTGCTACTTCGATCACTGATGTTACAGTTCTCCTCCGTGTGCCCAGTGATACCACACACATAGCAAAAATCCAGCAAGAATTCATAAACGAAAGGACACCATTACTCCCTTCCAGATCCACCAACATGTAAAATAATACCTCTCCTCAATGCCTTCCTGATATTTATGCGCACTTTGATCCTCAGATAACGCCCCACCACCAACCCATCCTCCTCGATCTCCACGTCAAGCATTTCTCCCATGTCTGTACCAATCACTTCCGTAGTTTCCCGGTTCATCATGCTCACTAGAAGCTTTGACACACTGATCTAGATTGGGATGACATGAAACGCAAATTCCTTCAGAGTTTTGAAAGGATCATACTCCGCCATAATCTATAAATCACGAGAGAACATCCATGGCCCATCCTCCAATATCCTCCTCTTCCCACTAGCCTGGAAGAACATGAACAAGAAGTGGTTTTCCCCTAGGTCTTTGCATGCAATGCCTTTACTAGGACACTAGATCCTACCTAGGGCCTGGATTAGTGCCTTTGGATGGGCAAGCTTCTTCGACATCAACTTCCCAATGGCTTGAGGATCACCAGCCTCCACCCCCTTCCCACTGCCCACACTGATCCGGACACCCTTCCTATGCGCACCTGATAACTTGAGGTTCTTCAGCAAACCCTCCACCCACTCCATCCTCCTATCCCCCACCTGATCGCCTTCTACAATCCTTCACCTTCCCCACAATTCGATCTGAGACCTTAGCACCACCTTACCCTCGTTCTCTCCTGAGCGACAGAGGAAAACAAGGAACGAGGATGCTGTTAGCACACGGGATGATCTACACACGCGAAATGCTTGGACAATTCACACACACAATCACTAGAACTCAAAGAAGAAGATGAACGTATTTTTTTGTGTTGTCAACTGCCACAGCTTTTCTCATTTTTCTTCCTCATTTTATTCTCATAAGTATAACTGAAGGCCACTACCTCACGACCCAGTAATGTGCAGCATTAAAGTGAATGAATGCTATTCGGCCATGCAAAGAAACCAATGCAATGAATGTTACAAGAAAACAATAAACACAAAAACATCTCAAAGGATTATTCAACAAACATCCCCTAATCCTTGATGCACTTTCTTGAACTCGACAATGCTGATCCTTCCGCGCAGCTCCTGGAACTTGACGTGGCCCAGGGCCTTCGTTAGAATGTCAGCTAGCTACTCTTCGGTCTTGATGTACTCCACAGCTTTTCTTCCTTCACACCATATTTTAATAGGACAAAAAATCGGCTGGGTGCGACCTAGCCGAAGCAAGTATAGTCAATTCGATGACTTCTTTGCCCTAGCCAGCAACTTCTCTCTTGATTATAAATGCTCAGAATGCCTTCTTCCAATAGCATTTTGTAGCCATGCTCATTGAGGTGCCCTAAACTGATTATATTACTCCTTAACTTAGGTATGTAATAAACATCAGCCAAGACTTTGTGCTCACCAGTTTGGCACTTGAACGACACCATGCCACGGCCGCTAATTTCCACATGAGATCCATCGCCAAATCTCACTAACCCCTGAACCGACATGTCCAGGTCGGAGAACAGCTCACGACACCCGGTCATGTGATTGGATGCGCCTGTGTCGAGGTACCAAACGGAACTCATCCCACTGGCTCCCAACATAAGCTTGATGTTCCCCAACTCCTTGCACTTTTCTGCCGACATCATCATGGCCGGCATCGTAGCCAATGTTGTCGCACCCAGCGTTGCTTGCACTTGTTCATTAAGCACTGTGAGCACCTCACTTGAGTTGTACTCCTTGCACGTCACGGACTTTTTGTACATATCAGCTAGATCAAGTTGCGCATCCAGCTTGTTGCTGCCAAAAGCATAGGCCCCGATAACTCCTACCATGCCAGTCTTGACACCCATGGACTGGTACATTGCTTTGATGAGGTGAGCCATGGTGGTGATGTCGTCTGTGCCAGTAACACCAATCACGGCCATGTCCTTCAAGGGCCACCTATAGAGATAGGCAGGGAGCGTGCAAAGCACGACAGTAATGTCATCCATAATAACAAGCACACGGCAGGATAGGGTGCCCTCGATGTCGAAGCCTGGTCAACCACGATGGTAACCGCCCCACGCTTGTCAGCCTCGGTGAGTTCAGCGAGCCCGTCCTCTCCTACGCACACAAAAAGGTCCCCTTCGGCAACGAGGCTGGCATCGCGCTACACCCCCATGAGTGCGACGTCATGTTCGCCCGTCATTGCCATCGGGACGAGCTTGCTCTCATCGAGGAGCTCGGCCAGCGTCATGCGGAAGGTAGGTTGTCACATCCTCGCCCACTCGAGGTCGAGTTTGTTGGCCACAACAAAGCCTTCTCCATCGTTGTCGAGTGGCAAGCCCTCGTTGCCGTCCTCCTCCTCCTTCAACATGACGATGTCCGCAACATGCTCGCATGCCACAACCATTAGGCGATCTGTCTCGTCGTTCTCTTGGGTGTTGGTGAGATGCACCCATTCTTTCTTCGGATCATCACACTCGAACGCGAAATGGTTGAACTCCCAATAATTGAAGAACTGGATATTCGACTTGTCGAACTTTCCACTGTGCTTCTTCTTGTCGCCGTCTTGGCGACGGCCACGGCCATCGCCGCGCCCGCCATTCTTCTTTGTACCACTGCTAGAGCCATCGCCACTCCTCTTCTCTTCGGCGACTTTGGCCTCCCACTCGATGCACGTGAGCAGCAAGTTCTCTCCTTCTTCCTTGTCACGCCGCCGCCCCTTCAAGCTCTCCTCGTATGCCCTCAAGCGTCCAATGGCCTCCATCACTAATATCACCGATACATCGCACCATTGCTCAATGGTGCCAACAATGGGTACGAATTTATCAGGGACGAAGCGTAGGAGCTTCTCCATGACAACACTCTCCTCTACCTTGGTACCGAGAGCACGCATCTCGTTGACCATGGTGGTGAGCTTCAAGCCGAACTCAATGATTATCTCTGAGTCCCCAATGTAGATACGCTCAAACTCCATCTCGAGAGTTTGAATGCGTGCCTTCTTGACATGGTCTTCACTGACGTGCATCTCCTTGAGAGTGTCCCAAGCCACCTTTGTTGTCTCCTTCTCGGATATGACCATTACAACGGCCCCTAGCACGGCTTGGACTATGGAGACGAGAGTCATCTGATATTCTTCTCATCGACCAATTCTTCACCCTCCACTGTCGCACACACTCCTTGCGCTCGCATGATGATCTTCATCTTCACTGCCCACACCCCGTAATTGCTCTCCGTGAGCATGGGGTATTGGAGGGTCACAACTCCCTCCCTCACTAGTGCCCTTGCCGCTTCCCTCGATGTCTCACCGTCGTAGGTGGCGCCGCTTCCTAACGACCTCTCCGGCGACTTGTCCCGTATCATGATCTTGGGCAATCATAACCTAAGCTCTGATACCAATTGTTAGCACATGGGATGATATACACATGCGAAACTCCTGGACAACCGACACACACAGTCACTATAACTCAAAGAAGAAGATGAACGTGTTTTTTGTGCTGTAAACTGCCACAACTTTTCTCATTTTTCTTCCTCATTTTAATCTCATAAGTGAAGGAGTAACTGAAGGCCACTACCTCACGACCTTGTAATGTGCGGCATTTAAGTGCATGAATGCTATTCAGCTATGCACCATTTAGCCAAGCGAAGAAACCGATGCAATGAATGTTGTAAGAAAACAATAAACACAAAAACAACTCAAAGGATTATTCAACAGATGCCACCAAAACGAGTAGGAGACGTGATCCACTCAGATTGCTAGCGATCTACGGATTGGAAACACATGAAATTCCTCAAAACAGACGTGTCGCCATCACCCACTTGAGTCGCCGGACCCCAGCGCCGAGACTTTCATGCGGTAGTAGTCCTGGCAGGGAACGAGCTCATGTAGGAGCATTGGGAGAGCCTAACTCTGAGTACATGTCGCATATTACTGGGCCTTTTTTCTAAAAAAAAAGATTTGTGGGGCTTTTGTTACATGTAATCTTCACCCTTTTGACACCGATCGTCGTGCTGGGCTATGTCGCTAACACCTGTTCCGTGCAAATTAAGATGCATAAAGGCTTGAATGTTGGCTGGCTAGCTTTGCCATATTCTATGACATTTCTATCCGTCTCTCTCGGCATGTAATTCAGTCATCTCTAGAAGGCAGACAATGCAAATTAATGCAAAACGACATCCTTTGTTCATCTTTAAAAAGGGCGTAGAGGTTTGGTTGCCGATTGAGTTCTTTTGGTATCATCCACACTCTCCAGCGGTCATCTCTAACCATTTCATAGTCGTTTGTCTTCGATGCAAAACTTTGAACGTGATTTTCTTTCATAATGTGCCGGTAAATGTAATGGATATTCGAAGACGAAACTATTGGCTTTATTTTTGTGTAGTCAATCTTATATGCTTCTACGTATATATGCTAATGATTAATGTTTCGAAAGTTTGATTGTATACATCTTAGAATGGTCTATATTTAGTGACAGAGGGAGTACTGGTTAATTAAGATGACCAACTGAGATCAACACAAAAATATCGTTAATGTTGCCGATCTCTTGCGCTATTCGGAACTAATAAGGGGGAATTGATTATTTATCCTTCATTTAAATGTCTTTCAAGAATATACCATTATTATTGATGTAATTGTTTTTATATCCTTCACTTAGTTAGATTCTTGATAAAATTCCCTATTTGTAATATTATAATAATATATGTTGTTTTTCCCGTTTTAGCCATGCGAAATGTCCCGATTGCCCTCTCCCGACTCCTCCTTTGTTGCCTTCATCTCCCTCCCTCTGGTCGCCGCAATTGCAGTCGCATCTAGTCACCCGTGCCTCTCCGTCACGGAACCTTCCCTTCCATCTCCTCCTTTTCATTAGGGAACTCATCGTTCCCCCGCCTCAATTACCCACCTGGCCATGGCCACCACACCGGAGGAGTTCCTATGGCAGAGCTCGTTGACCCCAAGTGGCTCTCCCCTTACCCCTCCCTCGACCTCCCCCATGCTGCATGTCGACGCTGGATCCAATGACCCCGTCCTCCCCTACATCTCGCGCATGCTCATGGAGGAGGACACCGACGACAAGTTCTTATGCGGAATGCGTGCGAGGACGAGGGCACCGTGCACGTCGTCATGGAGCTCTACGAGGACGGCGAGCTCTTCGATTGCATCGTCGCGCGGGGGCAATGCACGGAGCGTGCCACTTCCAATGTCACCCGCACTATCGTCGAGGTCGTGTAGCTCTACCACTGCCATGGAGTCATCCACCACGACCTCAAGCCCGAGAACGTCCTCTTCACCAACAAGAAGGAGAACTTGCCGCTCAAGGACATCGATTTCTGCCTCGCCATCTCCTTCAAGCCCGGTCAGCAGAAGAGCTTCTTCTTCTTCAAGACCGGCCAGCACGACCTTCCAGGAGAGCATAAACCCGAGGCGCGCAGCGAGGGCACGGCTAGCGGCCTAGGCGACAAGGAAGAGGAGCGTGACGGTTGACAGCAAGGTAGGCAGCGGCGTAAGCGAGGGCGAGGGTTGGGTCGAGTGGGAAGATGGGAGAGGGGAGGGAGTGGAGGAGGAGGAGGAGGTTGGTGAAGAGGATGGACCGACGATAATTGCTTGCGCCGTGGCGTCACTACCACATAGAGGGTCATCGCAGACGGTTCTAAACCTTCATCATAGACGGTTTCTGAACCGTCTGATTTATTGCGTCTGTGATAACAGGCGATTATCACAGATGATTTTTGAGCTGTCTGTGATAAGTCACAACACAGGTCCTTCTGCATCGCATAGCATATGATCCAGATTGTCATCATGCGACCTATCTTCATCGAAAGTATAGTCCATATCTGGCATATCGTTGTCTCCCTCTACGATGTTACTACCTTCCTATATAATTTGTTCTTCACCGTGACTAGTTCAACATGTATACCCCTTTTAAAATCCCTTCGAATCAAGTACGCCTCGATCTACGCTGAGTTGGTAAATATCTTCAGATTATCGTAATCAATACATGGATAGTACATAAATTACATCCCCTTCTTCAACATATATCCTGCTCGGCAGCTCTTCTAAAAGCAGACACACCATCAATGTACTCTTCACTCACACGGTTCTCAACGTACATCTAGCTTCGGTCCATCTACGCTACGTATGTAACAAATTAGTGTTAAATTTGATTAATGCTCCTATAGCTAGCTAGCCATTACATTTACACATATCATTCACCTTAAATTATCCATCTAAAGTAGCTAGCTACGCACTGTTCATGAAACAATATATATATATCAAACAAGAATATATTAAAGTATACTAGGAGTAGTGAGACCCATTCTTAAATTGGAGCAAACTACCAAGCTAGATCTAAATCTAGAGCTAAACCTAGCTATCATCTCTCTTGATTATAATGCATATAATTAGAAGCAAATATTAACCTTAGATCACCAAGAACAAATATATCTACCAGCACGCTTGCAAAATTGCAGTATGCTTTCACCAAACACCCCAAAGCCGGCTATCGCATTCAAACCCTAGCTCACTGCAGATAGATCTGTCGGGATGGGACGGGTATTTAATAACAGAGTACATATCACAGACACTTCCAACCACAAACCGTCTGTGATACAAAATTATCACAGACGGTTCTTGTTAAAAACCATCTGTGAATTTTCATAGACGGTTCAGATTAAAAACCACCTGTGACATTTGTAATTATCATAGACGGTGCTTGTTAAGAACCGTCTGTGAATTATCACAGACGATTTGAATTAAAAACCGTTTGTGACGTCTACAATTATCACAGACGGTTTTTAATAGTTCTAACCATAGCTAGTAACATAGACGGTCACGCTTGTAAAACCATTTGTGATAATTACAACACTAACGGATTCTGGGGAACCATCTATGATGAGGCGTCCAGTATAACCTTCTCTGTAGTAGTGCGTTCACCGGGTGGCGGTGCTGCGACCGGAAGAAGGCGAATTGTGCCTCCATGGACGATGACCTCCAATAAACCAAGGGATCCAAACTCCAAATGATGAGGGCAATCCCGACAGTTCGCATGGCCAAAACGAAAAAAATAGTGGATATTAATAAAATAATACAATTGGGTTATTTTACCAATGATCCAACTAAGTGGAGGATATATAAACAATTACATCGAAAATGAAAGTATATTCTTGAAAGACATCTAAGCGAACAGTAAATAATCAATAGATTTGCTATTTTTAAGTCGTCTGAAATTTTCTTGAGTTTAAATCAATTGTTGTGACCATTAGATTTATGTAGAGATTGATGTGTCATATGATTGAATATTTATCCAATAAATAAAAAACATAATTCATGTTTAAAAAAATTTCAATCATCGTATGACAGTCCCAATAATCAATTACTCCTGCTAATAATAGTGTGGGCGACGTGGAGGATTGCTTACCTGCGCTCGCATCGATCGGCATCAAGTCGGAAAAAGAAACTACACCAAAAGGCCAGTCTCAAAAACGACAACCCAACAGACTCCGCTTTTACGATGGCATCTATCCAATCGTAAAGGACGAGTTGTGCTTATTTCTCCGGCATGCCTTGCTATCATATACAGAAGAAGGAAAACCCCACCTTTATATTAATTGCACTCCAACGTGAGAGAGATGCGCCTACTGAAAATTTGAGCACATACCGGTAGGTTAGATTATACTTCACCCCTTGATGTCACTTCCGGGGTGAGGCTTCTATTTAGTTGACGAACACCGCTACACGTACCGGTGAAACATATTATGTAACTTTACCTCAACCTTTTTTAACATTTTGGTTGAACTAATCGATACATAAAACATAATATGATATTTAAGCCAAAGATTTTGAGTTCGAGATCAGATCATTATACCATGTCTAGTTGAAATAGTCACGAAGAATTGCTAGTCCGAATCCACCACACACGCACACCTCATCCGAGCCCACCTATCAGTGACACCTTCAGACTGAAAAAAAAATTGATTGAGGAGGGTCTCACGCAAAGCATTATCCCCATAAGCCGCTGATTCTGTAGATTAAAGAAAAAAAAATCCACAGCTGACGGGTAATTTCCTTCGCTCGGGGCCGATGGAACGTGACAAAAACATTTCTGCACGTAGATGTACGTAAGCTGACGTACGTACGCCTGCCGTTGCTTCGCTTTCGGTTTCAGTGCCGCGTAGTAGGTGAACAAGACGACGACGCCAGCTTCACTTTCAGCACTGAACAAAAACCTACTGTGCGCTGCGCAGTACACGCCCAAGTGCCCCAACCCAAATACACTCTCCTCCAGTCCCCCACTGCCGCTGTCGCCCGCGGGCCCACGGGCTAGCGGGTGGGTCCCCCGCGCGGCCCTCTAGACTTTTTCCACCAAGCCGAGGCCCACGCGCACTGGATAAGCTGCCCACTGACAAGGCGGATTCGACCAGGCCTCTGGACCCACGTGTCAGTAGGCGAAAGGGTGTGCTCCCACGTTGGTTTCGTTTGTCTTATCCACGGCGCCACGTTTGAGCTGGTCCACCGTCGGGGCCGGGTGAGCCACAGAGCCAGCGCCCGGATGCTGTGCGACGTGCGCTCAATGGGATGAGCCGAGGGAGGGAGGGTGAGGCCGTCGGAAGGAAATCCGATAGGAAGGGTGTCGCTCGAGGTTCTATCTTATCAGTCGTTGATTTTATTGATGAGAAAAGAATTAATAGTCAATAGGAATGTATCTCATATTAGACTTTTAGCAAATTTCTTTCCGAGGCCGTCTATTCAAGGTCTCCAAGCATGCATATAGCATTGCCGCGTCGCAAGATCAACTAAAGACAACAAAGGGGCGCACAGGACACGTGGAACTATTGGAATTTGGAAGCCGGGACTCTTTGGCCATGTATGTATTAATGTATCAAAACTCTAGAGTTCGTTTATATTATAACCCAATTCAGCAAATCTAGTAGCCCAACTATAATAGGCCCAACCTATGCCTATAAGCTCAACCCAGCAAGCCGTAACCCTCTCCTATCCACATAGTGTTCGACCTCTGTTCGGCACCCTCTCCTGCGTTTGGCCCGACGCCCTCCAGTGGTCCCGAGCCAAATGAGCAAGCTTATGAGTTCATAACAAGTCGAGCCGAGTTGACATTTTTACTCGTTTGCTTAGCGAGCTGGGCCAAGCTCAGTTCCTTGAAGAGCTTGACCAAACGTGTCGAGTCAGCTCGTTATCCACCCATACACTACGTGTAAATATCAAACTTCCCACATAGCAATAAGTCTAGTTTCTTGTTGAGGTATCAAATGGTTGTATTTCTCGGAAAAACCAAAGGGGTGCTTCGTACAGAAACCTATTCTTCATACAGAATTTGAACTTAACCTCGTAAAAAGAATCCGTGTGTAAAAATTTGAACACATGCATGCCACGTTAGTAAAAATAAAGGACCGATATCCATAAATGAAAACAAGCCACCGCCGCTATCATACATAGATACATGAATCATCATAAAGTTTATAGTTACACTTAATAACTTAGATAGAAATATCTGTTCTAAAAAATCTTAGATAGAAATACGACACGAGGTGACATGACACAGCAGCGTCAGATCCAAATAGGAAAGGCACATCGTAAATGGGACTGAGATTTGAGAGGTTAGGCTCGAGGGCTTCACTGTGCGGAGCAAAAGATCCGGGGCGGGGACCACCTTGAGGTAGTGGTGCGGTGGGCGAAGTGGTTACACACTTACACCAACACACGCCAGCAATACCAACGCATATCCCTTTCTCCGCACCCCACGCTTCCGACGTTGGCGACGGCGAGCGCAGCCACCGCCACGGCGAGAGAAACCCGCGCCGCCGCCGGTGAAGGCGAAGGCGAAGGCGAGGCGGCGGGGCCCTTCGCTCGCCAGCATGGCTTCCTCGGCGTCGTGGGTGGAGTGGGCTGCGGAGTACACCAAGGCTGCGCAGGCGGAGGCGCGCCCGCCGCCGGAGTGGGCGGCGCGGGTGGCGGCCGCGGCTGCGGCGGCGGGGGATAGAGGGGACGTGCCGTGGTCGGCGGGGCTCGCGGAGATGCTGGCGCGGACGCTGATCTCGGCCGCCGCCCCCGCCGCGGCGTGGAAGTACGCCGATGCCGCCCTCGCCGCGCACCTCGCGTCCCCAGCGCTCCTCCTCGCGCTCCTCTCCTCCAGGTACGATACGATACGGCTTCCCCTTGGTGGTTCGTGTTTGTTGTCCGGGCGAGTGGTAGGAGAGGGCAATGCGCGTGTGATCCGCGCGTGGTGTCTGATGGAATCTGCGCTTTTGCGAATCGTATCCGAATTACTGGTAATTCGGATCTAGGAATTTTTTTCTCCGAATGACTCGAGGCGGGTGTGGGAATAGAAGAAGTGTGGTTGTTTCGCTGCCTGCCCCGTACATGACTGTAGGCAGCTCTGATGTGGCTGCTCCAAAAATTTGAGGGAAAAAAAATGCTGCCTGAGTAAAATACACAATGTAGATCAGTAGATGTAATAGCAGCAGAACTGCAGAAGTACATACTCCTATGTTGCCTCTGTAATCGATTGCTTACTGGCCAATCGAGTTCATGCTAATTGGATTAACCAGTGTAGTTTGGAATTCGTTTTGGAGTAATAATTAGATAAACAAGGGGCAAAGTACAACAGGCACTAATTAGTTCAATCAGCTGCGAATGTGTAGACTGTGTGGTATGATAGAATTACACGACCGTTTGTAACATTGTCTTGATGGGTTCGTTGTGTTCTTCTGCCTTGCAGGGTCATTCCTCACCGGTTTGCAAGGCCAACGGCATATAGACTTTATTTGGAGCTCTTGCGGAGACATGGATTCAACTTTTTTTTTCAGATGAAAGCAGCCAATTTCAAAAAGTGAGCTTACCCACTCTGACTGTTCCCCATAGTTTTGTAATACATTATATGTGCTACAGTGTCAGTCAAGTTTTGAAATAACATCAGAGGCACACGTGCCCTGTTCTAGATGATTTAGCAATGTTCCATGCATCATCAATGCAAATGGACATTTTAATATGAAGTGGTTGTAATTAGATGTGTACAAGTAGACCACCTTCTTGTATCTGTATAGTGGATAGCTGAACATATCCAGCATTTCTACCAAAGAGCACCAATTTGCAAGAATGCAAGGGATGAACATCACCTGGTGGAAAGCCCCGGTCCAGTGGCGAACGGGTGAGTAAGCATAAGAAAACCTGCCATTGGGAGGGGAACAACTGGAAACGGTTGCTAATACCCCTTAGGTTGAGGAACAAAAGGAGAAATCTACCCAAGGAGGGGCTCGCGTCTGATTAGTTAGTTGGTGAGGCAATAGCTTACCAAGGTGATGATTAGTAGCTGGTCCAAGAGGATGATCAACAACAAATCAGTAATGCATATAATTTATTCTGTTGAATAGGTTAAAGTGGCATTTCCTTCAGAGGTTGTGTTATGCAAATTTCTTCGTTTTTATATTCTTCAATTCCACTTTGTATTGTTTGTTCACTGTTGCATATAATTCTTTCATATTTCTTGTAAAAAAAAAGTTTGTCTATAGTGATATGTCTGGTCTGTTAGCATCCTAAGCTTGTGCCATGCATAGACCTCTGTTACTGCAATTTATTCCTGTAGTAGTATCATAACTGCATGGTAATTGGTAAATATAGCCTGTCTTTTAGGTGATAATTTTGTAGTAGGGAACTTTGCTAATGCCTTCTCATATTTCTGCAGGATCATGCAGTTAATAGATGACAACCTTAGTCTCTCCAATATATTTGGCTTTTCAACATGTGAACCAGGGGTCTTTGTTGTTGAATTTGTCCTTTGCATTTTATGGCAGTTGGTTGATGCCACATTAGATGATGAGGGCCTGTTAGAGTTAACTAAAGAGAAGAAAGCTCAATGGCCAACTAGGCTTCAAGATGTGAATGCATTTGAAGGAACTTTTTCTGAACAAAGAACCGAGAAAATCGAGAAGTTACAGAAGATGAATAGTGTGATAACTATAGAGCTCATTGGGCAACTTCTGCGTGATAAAGTAATTACTCATATCCTCTCATTGGCACGCGAAAACATGTATGGCTTTTCAACTTCAAGTACTCTTTTATTGCTTTTGTTATGATTGGTCAATTGAAAGTCACTTGAATTTCTTTCCAATGAATTAGTTAACTGACTTAAGTGTCTCTGCAATCCATATGCCCCATAGACCTAAATAGTTAATTCTATCGGCTTAAAGTTCCCAAGTTAAGCTTCCAGAAGACGCCCTAGGTTAAAACCTGTTTGTGTGGGCTGCAGCTTCTGGGTACTACTGTAACACCCCGGCCCAACACTGAGCCCAGAATGTCACCAATTTAAACATTATTTTACAATAATTTCCAGCAAGCATAAATAGAATAAAACCCGTCCACGGTCCACGGGTCACAAGATAATCAATAAATGCAGCATAATAAGCATAAGGGCCAAAACACTAAATGTCAATACTTAATAATGAACCAAAAGATAGCAAAACAAACTATAATGAGTCCATTATGACAAAATAAATCAAATTCCCATCCAGTCTAATGATTCCTAAAGGGAAATATCATCACACTAGACTTAAAGAGATCATGTCCATGTGAATTAAATAAATGTAATCATTGCATGTGAGGCACGTGAGCTACTCCCTCACATGCATGATGTCGTCAATGTCCACATAAAAACAACAATAGAGCAAAGGTGAGTCTACGACTCAACAAGAACATAATAAAACAATAAACGACAATTTAACAACCATTATCAATAGAATCATCGACATTCATTTATTGATAGTCATACTCATACTCAATTAAACATATCATCATCTTTCATTCATGTAATGCATCTCTATTCTATATGCTCATTTCATCGTTTATACCGGTATAGCATGAGTGAACACCCGCGTCAATGCTCACCTTCCTTAAGCTCGTCCTCAAAAGGACCGGAGATCTCTCCACTCCCGTGGAGTCTCTACTAACGAGGTAGATAACATATGATCACCATGATCATTCTCCTTTATACAATGATGGTGCACATGATGCAAGAATGCAATTTAAATTCAATATTCATCAAGAAGTACATTACCATCATACCATGCCATCATCATGGCAATACCCATCATTATCATCAATAGCTATAATGAGTGTCATGGGCCTGTACTGTTCACGTATGTGAACAGTAACACGGGTATTGTAGCACAGGATTAGGTAAGGATTGCCTTCCCCAATAAGAATATCTATTTCTCTAAATAGTTTATTAGTTTCCTTGTATAAGGATTAGTTAATCGGAAAAGTTATCTATTAGTTAGGAAGGCCATTTGTTAGTTAGGAATGTCATCATTTAGATTGATTTTATCCATAATTGTTAGAAGAGCCCTCTATATAAGGAGGCTTATTATAATCGTTGGCATTAAGCAATAATAATACAATAGTTCAAGTCTCAATCCTCTTTGTCTCCTCAATTTATAGTCTTCCCTCTCCCCTAGCAGCCGACGACACTCGGCTATCCTTCCGGTGATGTTTACCTCTATGATCTAAGGATCATTACATTTGGTATCAGAGCCAACACCATAACTTCTACTGTCGAGAATTTCAAAGCCATAAGGGCCACCCTCAATGAGATGAGTGCCGGCGTAGACGACATGAAAGCCATCTTGGCAGACATGGCGGCTATGGTAGCCAAACTGATTGAAAAGGAGAAGAAGCTAGCACAGGCAGTAGCTGCTGCGCGATCTGCGTCGCCGGAGGTGTCTCTTATTTTGCTGTGGTCTATTGGAGCCTTACGGACCATCTTCTATGCAATGTTCTGCCGGCGCCACAAGGAAACTAATCAACTATCTAGATAAATAGATATTCTTATTGGGGAAGGTAATCCTTTCCTAATCCTAGCGCTACAGTACCCATACTACTGTTCACACATATGAACAGTACCCCCAGCCTATGACAACTACTCCCCTCCTTTCGCAACAGCTTGTCCTCGGGTTGTGGTGGCGGCCATGGCTGAAGCTCTAAGAGACCCCATGTTGACGAGAGGTTGCGAGGGCTACATGAGTCCTTAGAGATCATTGGCTCCATGCGCGATTGCGGCAAACTCACTGGTTGCTACGGCAGGCATGGCAGCAACCCTGGCAGCGCCGCGGTGGCCACGACGTACTTCGGTAGGGCCGAGGCGGGCTCCGGCAGCGTCACGGTAAGACGTGGAAGTGCAGCAGCTGCTGCAGTTGCTGGAGGTAGCTCCGCCGCCGCCGTGGAAGGCGTCACCACCTTTGCAGAAGGCATCGCCGCCGCCGTGGGAGGCTTCGCTGTCGTCGCCACGATCATCTTCTCCAAAGTGGTATGCATGTCGAGGAAGATGGCCGCCATCTTCTTGCCATTGTCGTTGGTACTTATGGCCATCTTATTGGCGTTAGCCTTTATCATATCCAACGACTCGGCGGTAGGTATGATGGTTTGATATGTCGCCATAATCATGGTAGCAGAAGTCGTGGGAAGGGATCGACTGCTTTGATACCAAATGTAATGATATTAGATCATTACGGGGTAAACACCGTCAGGAGGACGACCGGGCGGCGACGGCTTGAAGGGGGAGAGACTTTAGAGGAGGAAGATAGACATAGACGGGGATGAACTATTGTTTCTTTGTTCTTCTCGCTTGATTGATAATGGATACATGTTACTCTTTTTATAGGGATGACCCGACTTGACCTCTAAGAAATAATCTGTAAAGAAACATATCTCTAACAATCCAATTCAATAATATTTTTTCTAACTAATAGATAACCTTCAGATTAACTAATCCCTATACAAAGAGACTAATCAACTATCTAGGGAAATAGATATTTTTATTGGGGAAGGTAATCCTTTCCTAATCCTAGTGCTACAATACCTGTGGTACTGTTGACGCGTATGGATATTACCCCCCAGCCCATGACAATAGCAATATCTTATTCATTCTCAAGATGTGTGAATAAGCATTTTAACGACATATAATTTCTGGAAACCCCACGAAATTTCCTACAATATTCTAGTTATGCAAAACTTCTGAATTCACCGTTTAGGTTCCCGTTTCCAACCTCAAAGATTAAACCAGAAACTGTCAGAATAGTCCCCTTCACATTTTCATATCTATTTTTCTATAATGTGAGAAATAATAAACAATGGTATTTCTGGAATCTACTAAGAAATATTTAGCTTATTCAAGTTATGACCATAATTGAACTATTCCATCTACTATATGTAATTAACCCATCTACACGACAGCTGTCATTGACAGCAGATTTCTGGACAGCGACCTTTCTGAGGTCATAATTTTTCGCTCACAACTCTATAATTAATGATCTAGACCTTCTTGAAAAGTTGTTGAAATTTTCCACCACTTTTCTAACTAGATGAAATCCTGATTCTGGGCGTAGATTGTTATGAACCTTAGTTCATAATGGGGTAAACATCCGTCGGAGGGAGGTCGGACGGCGACGACTTGAGGTAGAACGGCGTTAGGTGAAGGAGGGCACCGATTGGGGAGGAATAGATCTAGAATAACCGGTCAAAGGAACGACCACAGCTGGACTTTAGGGACTAAGAACTTGTTTATTCATCTTTGCTTGCTTCTTGATTATGGATACATGCTATCCCTTTTATAGGGACGACCCGACTTACCCCTAAGAAACAATCTCTATATCTAAGGAAACTTATCTCTATTAGATGGAATATATCTCTAAAGAAGTAAACCAACTATTCTATCTTTATTTCTTAACTAATGCACCCGTGGGGCCTAGCGCGAATAGCGTGTGGTGCTACAGTAGTGTCCATACTGTTCACGCCATGAACAGTATTCGGCCCGTGACATAGATACCCCTAATCCCCTCGCAAGGTTCTGCAGCACGTTCGACGAATTAGGGCTTCCCAAAACCTATACCTCCCATGATCAAATCGATCTACAACATGAATAAACACTATTCTAGGATTAAACTAAGGACTACCAGATTGTTACCCCTGAAGAAAACATCGACGATCACGAATCCGAGATTTTCCCTCTTCCTTCTCCTGGTTCCTTGCTGCTCCTTACTGGCTCTTCCTCCTCCTTGCTGGACAGCCACAGCAGCAGCAGCAGCACCATCTCCACAGCAGGGGCAGCAAGAGGGCGGCCACCAGGTAGGGTGGCGCACGGCAGGGGCAGGGGTTTGGGGCGGCTGGCTTAGGGTTCGGCCAGCGCCCCCCCACCCACCCCAATGCTAACACTGAACCAATGCTGTAGAAGCACGTATGGTTATATACTTATATGCCCTAGCTAACATTGACTGCACTGTGATGTTTGATTTCCTTTACTACTTCAATAACCAAGAAGAATCTTGGATAGAAACTGTGGCCATGGGACACAAGCTTTACGATGGGTGCATGCTAACATTTAGTGTTGCAGTTGGAGTTATTCAGATTTCAGAAGTAAACTGTAGAATGAGCCAAAGATGAACCATTGGAACAAATGAACCAATGTAGGCTTGGATAGAAGGCATTCTTTGTTAATGTAAATTACCAAAGAGGGGAGCAGGCACATTCTTACTTAGGACACCACAACCGAGCACACTTGTTTTTTTGAAAAATCTGGCACCTTTGTGTTAAATATCGTATTAACAATTTTTAATGCTTCAGGCAAACTCAGTGGGGAGCATTCACTAATCGGTTGCGATTGCTTGTGACAAACTCATCTACATTACAAACTTCGACAATGTCCTTGGAAGCATTTCAGCAGTTGGTTCTAGATGACCACAATGTCTACGGAGAAAATAAACATAGTCTGTGCAAAAAATTCCACCCCATGGTGGCTTTTAACCCTCTATCTTCTCCAAACGGAAGGTGCCTTGGCGCTAGCTATTCTGCACTATGGATTCCTATTGACATGTATCTTGAGGATTGCCTTGATGGTTCAATTGCCGCAACAAATTCCATTGAGATTTTAAGTGGTAATAACATCAACTAAAAATGGCATACTTGATTCTATCGAATCATATCGCTCTCTCTCAAATTTTTGCTTTTCGTTGCTGCTTTTTTAACTGAATAGAAGTTTGCAGGTTTGGTCAAGGCACTTCAAGCAGTTAATAGATCCACCTGGCATGATACTTTCTTGGCCATTTGGATAGCATCACTTCGCCTTGTGCAAAGGGTGAGTCTTCACTCTTCGTTGTGTTTAGTCAATCGAAAAAACCTTTCATATCCTAATCTTGGATCCTGTAAAACAAGCAGGAAAGAGAACCGATTGAAGGTCCTGTGCCTCATCTAGACACACGGCTATGCATGCTGTTGTCTATCACAACACTTGCAATTGCTGACATAATTGAGGAAGCAGATTCATGTCGTGGTGAAACAGAGCTCAACAGTCGTTGGAAAGTAAAGACAGCAAGTGGTGATCTGCGCAAGGAATTGATGTTAAGTTTACAAACACTTGGTGATTATGAAAGTCTGCTTGTTCCTCCTCCATGTATCATCTCGGCAGCTAATCAGGCTGCTTCCAAAGCTGCAATGTTCATTTCAGGAATCAACATTAGCTGTGGCTTCATGGAAAATGTCGATGATATGATGACAAATTATTGTATGTGATTGCTCTTGAAACATTGTTTTATTGAAATACATATAATTCAATAATTGACAATCTAACATGCATAAGTCTGAATATCAATCTTGTTTCAATTTTGTTCAGCTGGAAACATGCGACATTTGATTGTGGAGTCATGTATCTCAAGGAACTTGTTGGACACATCAGCTTACTTTTGGCCTGGTTATATTAATGGTCATGTCGACTCCACATCTCATGCACTCCCTAGCCAACTTGCTGGGTGGTCATCTTTCATGAAGGGTGCACCCTTAACACAGTCATTGGTTAATATGTTGGTCTCAACTCCTGCTTCAAGGTGTGCATCTCTTTTCCGAGAAAAAAAAGTGAATATTAATTTACCATGCATTTGGAATTGGCAGCTCCCACAAGAGATGTCACCAATTACACAAAAAGGAGAACTACATTTTCTAACTCATGATGATCATTTATATATATCGTCAATTCGTCATAGTATTAGGAAGTATTAGGAACGACTGCGTTGATTAGAGGTACCACAATAGCTAAGAGCCTAGTATTTGCTCTTTATTTTGTCACCGAGCTGCTGTTAATTGCTATTTACTATGTATGACTGAATCATGGTATATTAGTTGATGCTCATATTTTGTTCCTGTTAATAAATCACTGAATGAAGCTCATAAACATGATGGAAGCTTAGCAGAGCTCGAGAAGTTATTTGAAGTTGCAGTCAACGGGTCAGATGAGGATAAGGTTTCTGCTGCCACTGTTCTCTGTGGAGCCACTTTGTTACGAGGTTGGAACTTTCAGGTTAGTGTAGTGCAATTTCTATAGTATGACACTATGACTACTTTTTGTTGGTCCTAGTCATTTGATTAATTTCAAAGTGGTTGTGTGCGTGGAAGCAGCATGGATTTCCTTTTTTCCCTGATGACTAGCAAGCTTAACTTCTGGCTGTCGTGACGTTATTAATTTTCTGACCTTCTGTTCTCGCCTTGTAGGAGCATACAGTTCGCTTAGTTGTCAAACTGCTCTCACCTTCTGATCCGGTTGATTATTCTGGAAGAGAGAACCAGTTAATAAAGCATGGTCCAATGCTTAATGTTATTCTCACTGGAATATCACCTGTAGACTATGCTCCAATCTTCTCATTCCATGGCCTGGTATGGTTAATATGGCAACCTACTTTGACTTCCATTTACCAGATTATATTTACGTTTTGATTCTGAAATTTGTGTATTCTCCAAAAAATCAACAGGTTCCAGAGCTGGCTGCTGCGCTCATGGCAATATGTGAAGTTTTTGGGTGTCTTTCCCCAAGTGTTTCCTGGACGCTGAGAACAGGAGAGGAAATATCTGCTCACACGGTCTTCTCAAATGCATTCATTCTTCTGTTGAGACTCTGGAAGTTTAACCATCCACCACTTGAATATTGTATAATGGGAGATGGTGCTCCAGTTGGCTCACAACTAACTCCTGAGTATCTTTTGTTATTGCGGAACTCCCAAGTTCTATCTGCCAACAGTTTGGCCAAAAGTACAAATGGCCAGAAGCAATTATTACCAGTTACTTCAAGCCCATCATCTGAGCATCCTATTTTTATGGATTCATTTCCGAAGTTGAAGTTATGGTACCGACAACACCAAGCTTGTCTGGCCTCAACTCTCTCTGGACTTGCTCATGGAACACCTGTACATAACAATGTAGACAGCCTTCTCAACTTGATGTTCAGAAAGGCCAACAAAGGAAGCACATCTATTGGTTCTTTATCTGGAAGTAGCAGCATAAGTAACTCCTCTGGTCCTGGTGGTGATGACTCACATCTTTGGCCTCAATTGCCTGCTTGGGAAATACTGGAAGCTGTTCCATTTGTGGTTGATGCTGCTCTAACTGCTTGCTCCCATGGTAGACTATTTCCACGTGAACTGGCTACAGGTTTGTTGTTTTCAATTTATGTCAACAGCTTTGTCAATTATGATTTTAGAATTAAGAGCAAGGACTGAATCTCCGTATTTAACCATTACTATTTACTTCTGCTATGGGATCATCAGTGTTGATGCTGCCTTTTTCATTTTCAGGTCTCAAAGATCTAGCTGATTTTCTGCCTGCATCTCTTGCAACAATAGTAAGCTACTTTTCAGCTGAAGTGACACGAGGTGTTTGGAAACCAGCGTTCATGAATGGAACAGATTGGCCTAGCCCTGCTGCCAATCTATCCATGGTTGAAGAGCATATCAAGAAAATTGTAGCTGCCACTGGTGTTGATGTTCCAAGGCTTGTCACAGGTGCTTATTTCTGTTACCATTTGATCCATGTATTAACTGACTGTTTATGCATTTATGCTTTACTACCAGTGTTCCTGTCATGCAGTTACGCTTTACTATCTTTTTCCTGTCATGCCTTGTGCTACATGTAAGTACGCTCGCAGAGTATTAATCCGGTTCTGTATCACAGGAGGAAGTACTTTGGGTACACTTCCATTACCATTGGCTGCTTTTGTGAGCCTCACCATTACATACAAACTTGACAAGGCGTCGGAACGTTTCCTTAACCTTGCTGGTCCAGCTTTAGAGAACCTTGCTGCAAGCTGCCCTTGGCCAAGCATGCCAATAGTCGCAGCATTGTGGACTCAAAAGGTGAAGCGATGGCGTGATTTCCTGGTCTTTTCAGCTTCACGCACGGTTTTCCACCATAACAATGATGCAGTTGTCCAACTCCTCCGAAGCTGCTTCACTGCTACCCTTGGCATGTCGTCTACATCAGTATGTAGTTGTGGAGGTGTTGCCAGCCTTCTGGGTCACGGATTTGGCTCTCATTGCTCCGGTGGTCTCTCACCAGTTGCACCAGGAATCCTCTATCTCCGGATATTTCGGTGCATCAAGGACTGTTCCATACTTGCAGAAGATATACTCTCCCTTCTGATGCTCTCGGTGAAAGATATAGTTGAAACAACGGTGTCCAGACATCGATCAGACAAGCTAAAGAAGGCCAAGTACGGGATGAGACATGGACAAGTATCTCTTGCTGCTGCAATGACGCAAGTGAAGGTGGCGGCATCACTTGGAGCGACGCTCGTGTGGTTATCCGGCGGCACAACCCTTGTCCAATCTCTGTTCCAAGAGATGCTGCCCTCTTGGTTCCTATCCGTGCAGAACCTGGATCAAGGAGGAGCCAGTGGAGGAACAGTATACAAGCTGGGCGGCCATGCGCTTGCTTACTTTGCAGTGTACTCTGGGATGTTCGCCTGGGGCATCGACCCGACACCGGTGTCCAGGCGTCGAGAAAGGGTCATGCGGTCGCACTTCGAGTTCCTGGCAAGCGCATTGGACGGGAAGATCTCCCTTGGCTGCGACCTGTCCCTGTGGCGCGCCTACGTCTCGGGGTTCCTGGGGCTGGTGGTGGAGTGCACCCCGTGCTGGGTGCACGAGGTGGACCTCAAGGTGCTCAAGAGGCTCAGCAGCGGGCTCCGGCAGTGGAAAGAGGACGAGCTCGCCGTCGCTCTTCTTCGCAGGGCCGGGCCGGAGGCAATTGGCACAGCCGCGGAACTGATCCTCCGCAGCGAGTGGTGATGCCGATGCGGCTGGCATTCTTCTTCATTGGTGTTGCCATCCGTACATAACCAAACAATGTGCATGTGTCATGGAGTGTGTATGATTGATTTGTCAGTAAAACTGTTAGGCGCTTTGCTCTCGCTAATACTAGCATATGCTAACCGCCATCTCTACCTATTTTGTTTACTGTGTGGAAGGAGGTAATTGCTCTGGAACTTCAAGCTCATATATGTACATGTTAGCAGTGGCGGCGGACCTAAGATTGAAATTTAGGTTAGGCGGAATGAACCAATAGTATTATCCGATAACAAAGCAAGATATATATAATACACGTTGTAATCACTTTTAATAGAGCATATAACACTAAATGGGTTTCAAAACTACAATCCGCATCATGTGAACATACAAAGACAGATCAAATGTAGAAAATGTACCTTTGTTGTGGTTGTTGTGCTACTTGTGCATCTTCAACATTGCCAGCTTCAACCGGTAGTACTTGCTCTTCTATGGCTAGCACACATTCTCGCTTGCATCGGTACCTAGGGTTGACCCACTCGATGGCGACGTAATGGTAAAATAGCTCATCAAATCTAGCAAATCAAGTAATCAACCAATCACAATTCGATTCACCATCAATTATACATCACAGTGTCACCAATTCACCATAACACTATAAAATTCACACATCATCAATTATATATTTATACATCACAGTGGGTCAGTAAGTATCACATATCACAGCATTCACCATTCACATTTAACAATCCAACTCAGATATTCAGTGATTCACAATCAATTATACATCACACTATCAGTCTATCACAGATTCACAGTATTTCAGTATCACACATCATCTTTACCTTTGCCTTTCAATTTTGCCTTTGCATTACCAGGAGCCATCTTGAATTCTTGATTTCTACCTTTCAGTCTTTCTTAGCTTTCTGGGCTTCTGGGTTCTGGCCACCCCCTTCTTTTGGGCAGTCCGCAGCTGGGCTTTTGCCTTCTGGCTACCTCACACGGTCATGTCGATAGCCGACACGCCCTCACAGCCTCACCGACGCGGCAACCGCCGTCCCTCCGTGCGCCCCCTCTGGCGGTCTGGCCTCGCAGACGCACTGTGCCGCTCTGTGCCTCCGCGTGTGCGCCCCTCTCAGACTCTCAACCGGCTGCCGAGTAGCCAACGGTCGCTGCCCACACCGTTGTGTCGGCCGCGCGCATATCCTTCACCTACTACCGCTGTCATTGCGTCGCTGCCGCCGCCGCCTAGGGTTGGAAACTTGGAATTTGGAAATTGGGGATTTGGGGGAACCGGGGAAGTAAAGTGACAAAGACGAATGAAGTGAGGTGTAGTGGATTTGTGGTGTACTTGTGTAGGCAGTGGGCTAACCTGGGCCTTTGGCTTTGCCGCTTTGGGCTTTGGGCTCTGCCCTTTGGAGACTAGAGAGGGGAGTGGTTCAGTAGAGTTTGCTCTTCGCTGAACGCTTGAATTGAAGGAAACTGGGGAGCGGGAAGGTGCAAGGGACCGCCAAAGAGGGAGAGGGGGGGGTGTCTACTGGCGCCGGCTACCTCGGGCGGCTGCCCAGCCTCGCCTGATTGCTGGGACCGCCCCTGCATGTTAGAACAAAATAATCTTTGTTTTACAAAAACATTGTAACTTCTGTTTCTCGTCTTATTCTATTTTCAGATGTTATAGCTATCTCTATGAGTTTTTTTTTTCTATTTTGGCCCTTTTTTGTTTCTATTGCCAAAAGTAGTCTCTGCTGCAAACTAATTCTACCATGAACATGTCACCATCAGAATGGCTGACATTGAGGTTTGGGTGCTGACATGCACGAATGACGATGTCGAGGAAAAAAATGCCATTTCTGGGATTAGTTTCCAGCACGAATCATTTTTAGAAATAGAAACAAAAAAAAAAGGCAAAATAGGCAAAAATATACTATCTCTACCTTGTGAATTTGGGATAGAGTCGATGGGACGGAGTAGGGCAACTGGTTGGGTCGGGTGGTGTTTGCTTGATTTTCCCTTGCACTTGTATTCTTGCATGCATATATGAAAAAGATACATCTGAAAAGGCATTTGAATTGAATTGGATCCAGTTGAGTGGAATCTAATCATTGGAGCCATGTGTCTGCTTTCGTTTGTTGTTTAATTCCCTCTGCTTGTCTCGTGTTTATCCGCATCATTCCCCAAAGATTCTGGCGCCTCTTTTGCTGGTCCAATTGGCGGATTAACCGATACTAGCTAAGCTACAAATGATTATACTGATCATTCGGCCATTCAGCAGTGCGCATGTCATCAGGTCGGATGGGTCGGTCTCATGATGCAGCTGATACGATCGATGCGGTCACGCAAATATTGGGACCGTTTGGTTCATAGCCTTAACATGTCATATTAAATTTTTAGTATTACTTATACAATTTGGGTTTGATTTAATTTGGTGTTAAATATTGGTATTACTCTGAAAAAATTGGTAAAGCATGTATGCTCAACGGCTCTTTCCTGTCGAAATCGAGGCGAGCCTTTTGGTCGCCCTGTTTTGGCGAGGCGCAGCAAAGTTTCGTGATCACGTCAATCAGCTGTTGGTTTTATTAGTAGCAATAAATGCATCTGTAGTTTGATTCAAGACTTTAAAATAATTATATTTTTTAAATTGTGTATCTGATTTGTGATCTGTTTGAACCGTTGTGTTTTTTGTTATTTTATCAACTAAATAAGATCCATGTTGATATATTTTAGAGCAAAAAAATATATGTCATGAGTACATCTAAACACATCAATTTCGATAATACCTGTGAATTAATATAACTACGATCTAAACACAATTTTTTTATCCAATTTTTAGCGTTGCTTAAATTTTAGTATTACTAAAATTTTGATATAGTGACCTTGTGCGTATGCACCGCCACGGACGTCAGATGAGATCATTTCTTTGACCTGGTTCGCCACGGCTTCCAATAGCAGCTCACCTCCTGTAGCAAGTGTTAGGCAACAGATCATCAAAGCGCCATTTGGTGGGTTCTGGAAATGTGTGGCACCATCAACGGGCCACATGTACGCATTGTACGTGGTGTAATTATTTTTTGTGCTGTAATTAATTAATTTTTCTATTATGCGTATATAAACCCACAACCCTACAAAAATTTTTACTGAATGCGCACTGCCATGTGCATAAAGATATGCATAAAAATTTAAACCTTGGTGAGTGAAGTTGTACACCCATAATTCTATTACCCTACCAAAAGGTGGTTCCTGTATATAATATAATTCAATGAGCATTCTCTGTAGAACAAAAAAGAACTAGATCGGTTTTTTTCGCGGCCGACTATTAAGATCCTCGTGACACTTTTCTAAAAACTAAGTTAAAACTAATCAACCAATGTCGACTATAGCCCCTAGCCTTTCGGGGTATTTTTTTTTTAAAAAAATGATCTCCACTTTGAATATTCTTGGGTGTGTTGAGATAAGAATGGACACATGTGTTTGTAAGATACTTTTATTTAGCTATCTTAGACTACTCATCGTAACGAGAAAGTGGGTAGACGTGGAAGGAGAGAAAACTCGAGGAAGCTTTTGTAACTAAGAAGTGTTCTTACTACAACTATCCTTAGTGTTTTTAGACAACTAAGCAACCACTTACACAAAAAAGTGTTTTCACATGTTGAACTATCCCATGATTTTCCATAAAATATAGTAGTCAAGTGCCCGTCCGTTGCGATAGAAACATAAACTATAGAATAAGTCAAATGAATTATTTTGAAGTCATTTTGATAGCACAAATGAAGGGGGAAAATGACTAAATAAGATTGACTTAGAGTCATTTACATAATGATGAAAATTCAGCAAGCATTCCATCACCGAATGTGTCCAAACCATGCATAACAAATGTTGCATTCATGAATTGAGTCATTGAAATAAGCAACGATACAATGAACTTAAGAGATACTTTGCTTCAATGCGATATTGAAACAATAACAAATGAAATGACATACCATTGAAAGTGCTAAAATAATTGGAATTTAAACTAACATAACCAATGAGTGCAATATAAATAAGTCCATCAACTCTGGAGATCATTTCCCTCTTTGCCTTCCTACTCGTTCAACCCTTGATAATGAGGTTTAGCAATCACGTTGATCCTCATCTGGACGACGAAATTGACATAATCACATACAGCCACAGGAGCACTCATTAAGGATGCACGAAGGCCTATAGATAAACCAAACAAAAAGTAATGCAATATTTATATGGTTACTGTAGAAAGGTAATTGTTATAGAGATACAATATAATTAGTACATAGATGCCATAGGTACTTATACCTTCTAACTCGTCAGCATATATAGATTGAGTCTGGGAAGAATATGAGTTCACTCTTTACCGTGGTCGACAACCCGCCTAAAGATGAATCATAGTAGAAATTTAAAACAATTTGTATACCAACATGTTGTGAAAGCAAATGTATATTTACCTTACCAGTGGTCATGTTCACCTTCAAGAGGGTAGCAGCCAGACAATGGAAGCTGGCCACTGCTGGATGCCATCACGTGATGTGGCGCACCACATGGAAGTCCCAGACTCGTATGAATATTAACTCTCGACTATGTGTTTAGCAAGTAGTGAGAATCCAAAAATGCTAATCATATTTAATCATCAATAGTTGAAACAGTTTGCATTGCTCATACCGAACATTCATTAGGGCTATCTCCCTGGTTAGCATCCGACGGGGCCATGATTCGTGGTACTCAATGTCGCCGACGTGCACGATCATGCCAATTGTTGGAGATATGCCCTAGTGGCAATCATGGAGATGATGATATCACGTCTATATTTATTTGTTATTGAATAAGTGTTATTCTATTCCTTGAATGAATCATCAGTTATGAAGATTAACGAGTATGTGACTTGTTGGTGAACCTCTTTTAACTTATGATGATGTTGTTCTAAATGTATCCCTGGTCGAACGTCACTGGACGGAACACTAGTGACTCTACGACCAGCATATGTATTGATTGATGACCATGTTTCGCCGGTCATGGATATAGGGATATCGAATCAATAATATGGACACATGTTAGAGAACATAGTGTTGGATTGACCCACGTTGAGACACTATTGAGCTTGTTATGATTTTATATGTCATTAGTTAGTCTCAAGCAATGATGATGTATAATCCTTAGACTTGAGATCAGCATGGATTCCTACATGTCTAATAGTACACTTAGAGGCTACCAAACACTACTCGTAACTGGGTAGTTATAAAGATAGCTTTCGGATGTACCATGAAACATGCGGAGAAATGTGACTGATCAGATATGGGATTTGCCCCTCCTAACATAACAGGAGATATATCTCTAGGCCCCTCAATGTGGTCAGATAAAAAAAGTGCATGGCTATGCCACTAATGGTCGAAGAGTTCGACCACGTGAAGTTATCCAACACTTGATCGAGAAAGTATTGAACAGTCCATGGATGACATGATATCTCACCTGGAGTTCAACCAGATATCATGAGGCAAAGGGAGAATACACGAGCAGGTCATTCAATTCGATCAGATGCGAACTGGTCGTATGGAGATACGAGCTGGTCGTAGACTGGTCAAAACTGGTCGTACGCAGTTACGAGCTGGTCGTATGGAGATACGAGCTGGTCGTAGACTGGTCGCACACAGTTACAAGCTGGTCATAGACTAGTCGAAACTGGTCGTACATAGTTACGAGCTGGTCGTATGGAGATACGAGTTGGTCGTAGACTCGTCATACACAGTTATGATCTGGTCGTAGACTGATCGAGACTGGTCGAACATAGTCATAGACTGGCCGTATAGAGATACAAACTGGTCGTAAGGTGTTACAGACTGGTCTAACTTAATATGGACTAGTCGTGATTAGATACGAGCTGGTCGTAAGTGATAAGGACCTGTTCGTAGATCATATTGCATTAAGGTTCATCCGATATAAATTGTGTGTATTCGGGAATCATTTTGTCCTGCTAGGTACCACTACGACTCATGATCGGAAAGGTGTTTTCGTGTCACAACCGAACTACACATAAACCTAACGGGTCACACACTGATGAGGATTAAAACCTCTATACATAATAAAAGACCATACGTCTTCATGGTCGTAACCCCAAGGTTCACGACTTCACTGGTCGTAAAGATTCCAAAGGTTACACAATGGGTACCCTCGTCGAACAAGGTCCTGTACCTAATCTCCGACCAGTTAAACTGCTCGTAAAAGGTATGAACTGATATTCGGAACTGATTCCAGGTATATTCCCTACCATGTGACGAATGGAACACATATATATATATTCCATACCACATGATGTTCTTTTATCCTAAGACACTGATGAACAACCACCATACGGTTAAGTGTCTCACAGACATACAGCCGTTGAACGGTTGATACTCCATCAACCGCCACCTCGCTCCGACCAGTCGCGACGTTTCACAACAGACGTCTTCTCCAGAAGTAACGACAACCTCTTCAAGGGCTATTTAAAGATGAAACATGGACGGAGCATGGGGAGGAAGCCGCATCGGATTAAAGCATAGACATTAGCATGAGATTCATGTTTTAAGACCGATATTGTAGCATAACAAGCTTTATTCTCAGTGTAAACAGGATTAGTCCACCATTTAGTCATAAGGCATCCTCTGTAAAACCCAGTTCATATCAATAAAAGAGCAGTCCCATTCTCTCCCCAAAATTTTTGTGTTATTCTCCTCTATTCATATCGTAAGATCCACGTCTCGATCGTCGACAGCTGGCGCCGTCCATGGGGAACAAGGTGTGGATTTCTGGAAGAAGTTCTCTGCTCATCAAGTCCTTGTCCATTTCTCATTGGTAATCGCTCATGCGGTTATGGCAGGAAGTTGGAACGAGGAAAACTGGTTCGACCTGGCGGACTACTCCAACCTCGACATGGACACATGCATTCGCGTCATGCAAGAAAACGGAGTTTCATCATCATCCTCCTCCTCCATCGGTTCGCCCATCGCAGATATCAGCGAAATTGACCGGATGGATGAGGATACACCGCTACACCAGTGGCGGTTCCAGAGGAAGTGCTTCTGACCAGTTCGAAACACCCGAAGACCTCTACAAGCCCGGTCTTTTCGACCGGCAAAAAAGGTGACGAAAATTCTACACCGCTACTCAAGGATCAATATACCCTTGATGCGATCATGGTTGACAGGTACTCACCGACAGCTTCTGGCAATTCCAGGAGCCAACCGACATCTAGTGACGGTGTCAATGAAACCCCCAATGGTCATAGACCAAGTGGGGATGATAAGGCTCAGTATACGATCGGCAATCCGCCGGATCAGGCTGAGACCATTACAAAAACCTCAGGAAGTACTAATTACCGACCATTCTCCATCATGGAAACTTCTCGCAGAAGCGCTGAAAGGCTCTCCATCGATTACGATGGAAGCTCATCGGAAGATCACTGCTGGAGGCACGAGGCCAACGCGATCAGAGATGCAGATCAAAATACCGTGTACGGTCCTCCATACGTTGCCTTGTCACCACACAATGATGGAGATGGTATGAGCGGTCAAGCACCAAATGCCAGAGGTAACAGAACTGATGGACGTCCATCAGTTAATTCGCTTGGTTCTGCCCCAGCCCATGTAAGGGACCAGGCAAGACCAACTAGGAGGTCGGGGGAAGTTCAGGCCATCAGACGCCTTCTTCTGGCAGAAATCATCTATGACCTTCGGTAACGGTACAAAATCTGCAGCGAGTTTTTAAATACTTCTAGCCCTGTTTTAGCAGTGACTCCAGGTTTTGTCCAACTTGTGGGTCAGGTATCACAAATTATCCAACAGACTATACAGCGCACAGAAGCATATCGGGAACGAAGGCATTCACAAAGACAGACCATGACTTCATCCCAGCGTTCTTCCCGCAGCAGAAGCCAGGATGGTCGTGTTGAAGACCAGTTGATACCAAGACCGCCTCGGCAATTCTGACCAAGAAGTCATGAGGGAAGAAGGCTATTCCAAGAAACCTCACCTTCACTTCGTCGAGAGGATCAATCACTTGGACCTGATGATCTTCTACATTATCTGAATCAAGCAAGCGGTCGGAGATGTCCTATCAACGTCCATGATCGAATTGGGACACCGGAGCACCGGCAATCCAATTTAAGAAACCGATCTCCGACCGATTATAATTCGGCACCCTTCCAAAGAAGACGCCATAAAACTATCACAGGTTGTCGAGCCTTCTCCGCAGGGCTCCAGGTTGTGCGTTGGCCAAATAGGTTTCGACCGGCCAATTTGGATAAGTTCAATGGAACTCAGAATCCTTTAGAATTTCTCCAGATATATACCACCGCCATCAGAGCCGCTGGTGGTGATGAAAATGTAATGGCTAATTATCTTCCCACAGTATTAGAAGGATCAGCCTAGTCGTGGTTACTCAACTTGCCGGTCGGATCAGTCTATACTTGAGAGCAACTTTGCGACCTTCTGATTGCAAATTTCTAGGGTACGTACGACCGCCCTGGGAAGGAGGACAATCTCCACCGAATTCGGCAAAAATCCAATGAGACTCTCTGGCATTATATCAAAAGATTTAGCTAGGTTCGTAATTCAATACCAGAAGTTAAAGAATCTTCTGTCATTCAAGCCTTCAAAGCGGGGTTAAGAAATCGAAGGTTTACGGAGGATTTAGCAATACATTCGCTACAAACAACCATCGAGCTCTTCGATATGGCCGATAAGTACGCAACCACCAGCGAAGCGGTTTAGTGGAACGAGGCCATTGATCAAAAAGATAAAATCCCCCAACCTGACTTAGATACGACAGAAAAGAAGGAAAGGAAGGCTCTCAAGAAAAAGAGACACCGCAAACCCAACGATAAGGAGGTTCTCGCGGTTCCTGAAAGATTTACCAAGGGAAAGAAAGATTATGCCGGTCGTGGCAAGGCAAAGGTCCCGACCAATGAGTACAAGAAAAGCAAGAAGTGGTGTCCACTTCACCAGCAAGCAGGACATGACTTGCGCAACTGTCGTGCCTGGCAAAAGAAGTTGGAAGATTATTATGCAGGTAAAGGTCCACTCCCCTCAATACAGGAACTCGGAGAAACAAAGCTCCAAGAAGGACAAAGACGGTGACGAAGAAATGGAGTACCAAGAGCCTCAACACACTGTCGACGTAATCTTTGGTGGATCTTCTTCGTATGAGTCCAGACGTCATCTGAAAGCCATGGAGCGGGAGGTCAAGCTTACCGAACCTTCGATCGCCGCTAAACAATCAAGGTGGTCAGAGACGATTATCTCCTTCAGCAAAGAAGACTGCCCCATTCCTTCGACTCGACCAGGTAGGTTCCCTATTGTCGTTGAGCCTACTATTAATAACTGCAAGGTTAATCGGGTCTTGATAGATGGGGGTAGTTCTTTAAATATTTTATTTGTGGGTGCATTGGAAGACATGCAAATTCCCAAATCTAAGGTAAAAGCCGTGAAATATGCCTTCTATGGCATAGTTCCTGGATCTACCGCTAAACCTATAGGGCACCTGTCCCTGCCAATTACGTTCGAAAAACCTGACAACTTCCGAACATAAAATATTTCATTTGATTTGGTGGATTTCGAAACCGCATATAATGCAATCCTTGGTCGTCCGGTCTTAGCAAAATTCCTGATAGCCACGCATTACGGTTATCAGAGTTTGAAAATGCCGGGACCAAAAGGTGTCATCACAGTTCGAGGCGATCAAAAAATAGCTTACGCATATGATCGAAAATGCTTGGAACTGGTCGATGGACTTCCGACCAGGGAAACTAACTCCACTACCATGCAGGTCAAGCACTCGAGACTAAAGATGGAACCAAAACCTTCCGACCAGACAAAAGAAGTACTACTCGACAAAAGAGCTTCTTCAGAAGGCGCCAAAATACTGGTCGGAGCAGGACTCAACCTCAAATAGGAAGAGTCGCTTGTCTCCTTTCTCCGAGCAAACCAGGACGTATTCGCCTGGCAGGCAGCGTCTGATATGCCCAGAGTCCCTAGGGAGGTGATCGAGCATAGGCTAGCTTTGCAGCCTAACAAGAAACCGGTCAAGCAGAAGTTGAGGCGTTTTGCACCTGACCAGAACGAAGCAATCCAGTCGGAGATTGATAAGCTTCTCAAAGCTGGGTTCATTCGTGAAGTCGATCACCCAGAGTGGTCCGTCAATCCTGTAATGGTTAAAAAAGCCAATGAAAAATGGTGAATGTGTATTGATTTTACAGATCTTAATAAAGCTTGTCTGAAGGATGACTTTCCCCTTCCTCGTATTGATCAACTTGTAGACTCTACCTCCAGGTGTGAGTTATTAAGTTTTTTAGATGCTTACTCAAGGTACCACCAGATTAATATGAGTAAAGAAGATGAAGAGAAAACTCCCTTTATTACTCCATATGGCACTTACTGTTATGTAAAGATGTCATTTGGTCTCAAAAATGCTGGTGCAACATTCCAAAGGTTGATGCAAAAAAACCTTTAGTTCGCAGATAGGTCAGAACCTAGAAGCCTACGTTGATGATCTGGTCGTAAACAACATCAACGCTGGCGATCACATTCCAGACTTACATGAGACTTTCAATAACTTAAGACGCCATAACCTTAAGTTAAATCCAGAGAAGTGTGTGTTCAGAGTTTCTTCTGGTAAGCTTCTTGGATTCCTGGTTTCGGCCAGAGGCATTGAAGCAAACCTAGCAAAAATTACGGCCATCGACCAGATGCGCCCCCGACCACAAAGAAGGAAGTTCAAAAATTAACCAGCTATATGGCAGTGCTCAGTCATTTCATAGCACGGTTAGGTGAAAAAGGACTATCTTTCTTTAAGATTCTCCAGAAGCATGGAAGTTTCGAATGGACTAAAGAGGCAAATGACGCCTTCGAACAACTTAGAAAGTACTTTACGAGTCCCCCAATCTTAGTTTCTCCAATATCGGGAGAGACATTGCTGATTTACATTGTTGCAACGCCACAAACAGTCAGTGGTGTGCTGGTCGTAGAACGTGACAATGTCCAACGACCAATATATTACGTAAGCAAAGTCTTACATGGACCAAAGAAAGGTATCCATAGGTACAAAAATTGCTCTACGGTCTCCTTATGGTTTCAAGGAAACTAAGGCGTTATTTTCAGGCCCACAAGGTGGTCGTACCAACTGGGTATCCCCTTGGTCAAGTCCTTGGAAATAGGGAGTCATCAGGACGAATAGCAAAATGGGAGGTTGAGCTTGGGGCGTTTGACCTCTATTTCATCTCACGAACAGTAATCAAGTCCCAGGCATAGCAGAATTCATTGCCGAATGGACAAACCATGAACCCACCCAAAGGCCCGAGTACAAACACCACGACGAGTGGACAATATATTTTGACGGTTCCTTGATGCTTAAAGGCTCGGGGGCTGGAGTCGTCCTGATTTCCCCTACTAGAGAACACATAAAATACTCCATTTAGTTAAACTTTCCTGCTACTAATAATGTGGCAGAATATGAAGGTTTGCTGGCAGGACTTCGAGCAGCTCGTTCGCTCGGGATTCACAGATTGCTAGTGAAAGACGATTCTCAACTAGTAGCGAATCAAGTAGGGAAAGAGTATCAGTGTTTTAGTACCAAGATGTTATCATATCTGGAGGAAGTACGGAAACTCGAAAGGCATTTCTTCGGTTTTCAGATCCAACATATTCCTTGAAAGGCAAACTTTCCAGCAGACCAGTTGGCACGGATGGCTTCTACCAGGACATCCGTCCCGCCCGGAGTTTTTCTCGAGCAACTCGATTCACCCTCGGTGGTCGAGCCTTCCGAGGACATAGATGTTCGTAAGGAGATCACACATCTCGATTCTACGAATATGGATGCTCCACTGGTCGATGATGGTTGGCACCATCACGATCACGGTGGAGATTAAATGACATCGATGTACAATTATCTTCAGCATGAACTCATTCCAGGAGATGATGTAGAGGCTGATCGTATAGCACGAAAATCCAAATCATACATTCTTATTGAAAGTACCTTGTATAAGCGAGGATCTCATGGAGTGTTGATGAGATGCATATCTCAACCAGATGGCATTAAGTTGCTAACCGAAATTCATGGAAGAGTCTGTGGAGCACATCATTTCTACAGAACGCTGGTCGGTAAAGCCTTTAGACAAGGATACTATTGGCCAACTGCCCTTCATGATGCAAAAGAGCTCGTGACGAAGTGCGTACAATGTCAGTTTCATAGCCGACAAGTACATCAGCCGTCCCAAGCTTTGCAAATAATTCCTCTTTATTGGACTTTTGTAACCTGGGGACTAGACATTTTGGAACCTTTCCCAAGAGCACCTAGGGGCTTTGAGTTCCTTTTCGTCATGATTGATACGTTCACTAAATGGATCGAAGCCGAGCTAGTTGTCAAAACAACAATTGAGGCTGCAAAGAGGTTTCTCACAAAAAACGTGATCACGCGATTTGGTGTACCCAGTCGTATAATCACGGATAACGGTACCCAGTTCTCAAGCGGTAATTTCCAGGAATTCCGCGACAACTTAGGTATCAAGATACATTACGTTTCTGTTGCTCATCCGCAGAGCAATGGGGCAGTTGAGCACGCCAATGGTAACATAATGCAAGGAATTAAGCGACGTGTTTTCGACCAGTTAATTACACAGTCAGGGGCTTGGGTTCAAGAACTTCCTTCTGTGTTATGGGCCGTTCGTACCACGACTAGTCTGCGACCGGTGAAACATCATTCTTTTTGGTTTATGGGGCTGAAGCCATGCTTCCTCCATAACTAAAAATAGGTTCTGCTTGGACTGATTTTTTAATGAAAACGATCAGCATGAACGACGACTTGATGACATCAATTTCCTTGAACAACGATGAAATCAAGCCTTGATACGATCAGTAATCTACCAACAAGCTATGCGTAGGTACCACAGTCGTAAGGTGCAACCTCGCAGCCTAGCTGTAGGTGATCTGGTTCTCAGAAAAATTCAGAGCCAGACAAATCGCAACAAACATTCACCCAAGTGGGAAGGTCCATACACTGTGGTCGAAGTAACCCGACTAGGTTCAGTACAATTAGCTATGTCGGACGGACAAATTTTGTCTAATTCTTGGAATATTGATCAATTGTGTAAGTTATTTGTATAATTTTTTATATTTCATTTCCTTTCATTTCATATTACAATAAAGATGTACTTCCTTTTCAAGATAAGTGTAATTGTTTATAGTTATTATCCGTTACCTTTTGGTAACATATTTTCATTGTTTATGTTGGTCAGAGAAGCCACTCATTCTCTCCGATATCCCTTTACAAAAAATAGAGAGGGATCTCCATTACTCATTGGTTGCGACTTGATTGTCAAACACCAAACCGGTCCTAGTCGTGATCATTGCTTCAATGATTCCCATGCACGACCACATACTCTTTCAACAAAGAAGCATACGAGTAAACAGAGCACAACATAGACAATTTATATGGTTTTGTTATTCCTCGAGAGTTCGAAGATTAACTTTCTTTATTTCAACATTCTGTTCTACTCTTGTTTGGCTACTGGTCGGGACACGGAAAGCCTCCTAGTCGAAGTCTCTCCTCTCTGCACGTGGTCCTGCCCACTGGAAGGAGCTTCCTAGCGATGGTCCTTTTCCTACGATCCTCGCTGCCAGTCGGACCTGAGCATGAGCACGTCTCGCGAAATATGTTACAGATCTTCGATTCTTGGAATTCATTACGACCAGTTTCAGATAATTTATATAAACAAAGATACTTATCGTTTTCTTTTTATTTGCATACATTTTTTGCATACTTTCTTATCACCAAAGTAAATCTTGTTATATCTTCTAACTATATATGGTATCTCACAGTGATCCAATAATGGACAAGATCTACCATTAGTCGAAATCATCTACTGGTTCCGACCATATGATTTTCTAGTGTTCACTAGATCATTTTGACAAACATTATCAGCACATATACCATGGTCATAGTTATTACTTAGTTTCTTGGTCTACTGCTTCTTTAGTAAAGTTCATTTACTAATATAAGCAGTCGGGGGCTAGGAAATATATGAGAAATTAATAACATTGATAAGACAAAACAAGAACTTTGTTGATGATAAAAGATAAGTTTTATTTACAAAATCTAAATATTACATCCATCTACTTGTTAGAACCACCAGACTGGTCGCTGCGTAGTGGAGATCCGACCTCTATTTCCTCTGCAACTTTTTCTCCGAGAGGCCTTACTTCCTCGAAAAATTTGGTTGCTTCATCTTCGGAGCAGTCGAAGTCTTCTTCAACAGCTCCAAGACGAACAGAGGGGTCGGAAGCCTTTAGTTTTGCCAAAGCAACACTAACTCCATTCGCAATAGCTTCCTTCATCGTCCTGGTATGGTTCTCTCGAAATACTTTTATCACTTTCTTGAGGTCCTCGAGTTGATGGCCAAGAAAATTGATTCTCTCCATACGGTCTCTTAAAATGGGCAATTGCGTTCCTGACCCCAGGTTGAAGAGCATCTTGTTCAGAGCCTTGACTTTGTCTTCAAGACTCCAATCAAGTTCAGCCCCTTGGCAATGCTCAAACTCAAGAGCTTTTTCTACTCTTTCAAGTGTTTGAGTTTTCTCTACACGAGTGGATAAAAAGAAGTTAACATATACTTTAATTGGAGATATGATATACTAGTCAAGTCTACGACTAGTTACCTTTGATTTTCTTCTCGCAAGAGTCGAAAACCTCCTTCTGCCTGGTCATCACATGTGCAATCAACTGGTCTTTATTCTGATTTTCCTCTTTAAGCTTTATTATCATGGCTTCCTTAGCCACGACCTCTTCTTTAATTTTGTCCAAATCTATAACATATAATAATGAGAGAAAATTGATTCACAAAATAGGAACAAGATAATAAAGTATAAGAAGACAAGCTGAAGAGAAAAGTTCTTACTTTTCAATTCAGAGTGTTTTTCCTCCAGGGTTTTTATTCGTTGGGTCAGCCCTCCGACCACAACGTAATTTTCGACCATATGCTACAAAAGTAAGCTCCTTTCTTTATTAAGTTTTCAAGCAAACTTTAGAGAAATAGTTATAAACATGTTCGTAAAGTACTTACCCGAATTGCCATGTCATTGTATTCGGCAAAAATCGTATCAGGACCCATCTCGATTTGATGGTCCGATATCTTCCCCCAGACCTCGACAAGTTCCTTATCATCAATAAATCAGGGAGAAAAAGGGAACTTATTAGCCTGAGAAATGTTACCAACAGGAGGTGGAACCTGTTGAGGATCTCCGGGGATGACTACCTCCACAGATGCGGTAAGAATTATTAGTGGATCCTGAGCAGATGATGGCACCGAAGCCTGCTTGGGGGCTTTCTTAACCACTTCATCCTTAGCAACATCAGTTTGAGGAATGTTCTGGTCAGGAACTTCCATAGCCACCTCGTCCTCAGGAACCGTTTCCCGAGGAGTGTTTGGGTCAGAGACGAACGGAACACCAGAAAACCTTTACAAGAAAGAAGTAAGGAAGATCAAGGTTCCAACATATAAAAAATATTCAAGGTATGTATTTACATGACTTCTTCGTTTGCATATACCTGGTCGATTTTTTTATTTTAACCTTGTAACACATCGGAGTAAAATCCATTGCGCTAGCTTTCCTCTTCTTCTCAACCAATTCCACCGGTTCTGTACCAGCAGGGTTGATTAGATCTCTCACATCCACTGATTGAAAATCAAAAGCAATATCCTTGACCAATTGGTCGAGGATAAGATCCCTGATCGCCAGATTAGTGGGTGTAGATTCGTCGACCTCCAAAACAGTAGCTTCAGTAGCGACTGGCAGGTCCTTAGCGACCTTGTTGGAGTGTACGACAACCGCCTAAATAAACCATCAAAGTTAGTTAGGCGATGAAAATCATTCATCAAAAACATACATTTATGTTCGGTTACCTACCTTTGGAAGGGTGACATCCTATGTGGTCGTAGGGACGGTCGGATCATCGATCGACTCACAACTTTCAGTGGCCTCATTGATCCTCAACCCAACCGACTATATGTCAAAGAGGATTTATGGTACACCGATCTGTATAGCAAAATAAAAAACATAGTTGGCAATCTTACCTTAAGTCTCTCAGCCCTCTCTGCGGCGGAAACGACCGCTAAGATCCGAGAGAAACTAGCCTTGTCGCCAGGCTCTCCGGCACAGATCATTTTGATCCGGCTTCTAATCGCATCATAAGATAAAGCTGAAAAGGTGAACAAGAGACTTAAGCGATCAACTAATGTAGACAAACTGGTCGGAATCATTCAGAACTTACCCTCTTTGGAATCTTTGGTCGCATCATCATGACCAATATACCAGAGCATCGGGTATGCTCGGGCTTTCAAAGGACTAATCCGGTGCATGGAAAAATCATTCACTATGTGCCAGGATGTTAGACCCTTGACGCTAAGAAGCTTGATGGCTTCGGCCCATCTTTTTATTTTTCCCTCCATCTCCACGGAGGAGCACCATCTCGGATTCTCGACCGCCTTCTTACCATAATAGTAAAGGCTATTTGTGGATATCATGGGGATATGCTCATGATCTTAGAGTGATGAGACAATTGGCAATGGCTTTGAAGGTTTGCAGAAATACGCGTTTTCAACAAGTTGTTGTTGCTGTCAGGCTTTAGATGGTCAGACCGGCCAGGGTGGCGGTCAGACCGGCCACCTCTGGCGGTCCAACCGGTTTTGTTTCGGGTGTAAGGACTGGCGGTCAGACCGGCCAATGGTTGGCGGTCTGACCGGCAAGGGGAGCGGTCTGACCGGCCATGCTGGCGGTCTGACCGGTTTTGACTTAAGTCGCTGGGCTTCTAGGCAGCGATGTGTTGGTTGTCAGGTCAATCTCATGGGTTTTAGTACATATGTGTTGCATGATGCATGTTTTGACTAATGTGGGTCAAGTTGTGAAGAACTTGTTCCCGGTTTCGGTTTGCTTGTCTATTATTGTGCAGGTTGCTTGGAGGTCAACGACGATCAACGGTGAGGATGATCAGGACTAGGCTTGGAGAGCTGAGGTTCAGAACGACCGATGATGCCGGGTGGAGTCATTGAATTCAAGCATGGTGCAAGATGGACAAAGGTGACCGAACGGGCAGTTCGGTGCGACGGGTTGGATCAAGCGGCGCGGGGGTCGGTGCAAGTGCCATGGTGGTTTCGGTGGGAGCCAGATGGGAGAGACTTGACGACATGATGAGAGCCGTTGGATCAACCTACACGTGGCGGAGTATACGACTGCTTCGCGAAGATTGGACTCGGTCTTTGAAGAAGGGCCTAGAAGGGGTATTTTGGTAATCTTACCAAATACCGCCTTGGTTACCTTTTGCCAACCCACGGCGCAAGACGGTGCGTGGAGAAGCGGATTAGGTCAAGAGGAGATGAAGACGACGCTTTAAAATACGTGCGTGTGTGACCCGTTTGTGTTGGGCCTTAATGGGAGCCCATTAGGGAAACTCTTCTAGAAGGTCTAAGCCTCCACTATAAATAGAGGAGGGAGGTGGCTGCACCCTCTCAACCCTTTCATTGTTTTTGAAACCCTAGTTTGCTTAGGGAGAGGATTAGTGGAGATTAGGGTTCTAGAGAGTTGGATTTGATTTCGTGCTGATGTATTGAGTCTTTGTCCTCCATTGATGAAGTGGCTGTAAACCAAAAACATATCAAATCAATCCAAAGAAAGTTATCTCAAAGATGAGTCTATTTGCTTTCTTTGTCTCTATTTGGTGATTTGAGGTATTTCGTTGATCCATGAGTTTTTGGTTGGTTTCTTGCTGTGATCTAACTTGCTGCAACATGTGGGAACCCATCTAGGGTCATCTTGATCATCAATCACCCACGAGCAAGTCTCTAGATCAAATTTCAATTTTTGCTCGGTTTTGGAGCACACTTCGTTCAAACTGAAAAAGATAGGAACTTTGGCAAGGATCTTCGTGATCGTCGCATGGAATAGGTTCTTGATATCCTTAGGAAGGTGTGTTCCAAGTTTCGTGAAGTTTGGAGTTACGAATCAAAAGTTACATCAATTTTTGTTTTCGTTTTTCAGGCTGTTTACTATTTATATTTCTGATTTTACTGTTCACCGGTCTGACCGCCCACTATTCACTGGTCTGACCATTAGTACTGTTCATTTGGCTGATTCTTGTATTTTTGATCATTTCTTTTGGGGGATTGAAGAAGATTCAGTACAAGTCTTCCGCTGTGCTTATATATATTGATATTCGTAGTTTCTATAGCTATGGGAGTCAATATCATATTTGAATATGTTATTGAAGCAAAAAAATTGATTGAGCTCCTATTCACCCTCTCCCCTCTAGTCGCCTTTTCGGTCGAACACTATCTTTCTTAGTGGCCGTCATGTAAAATCAACTTTTCTTCCATGAAGATTTTGAGTACATGAGGATGTACTCATCAGCTTTTCCGTCGTGGAGACGCAAGGTGCACTCTCCAAGCGTCCCGATCGTCTTTCCAGACTTTGTCATCTTGTAGTAGTACTTGAACAGATCCAGATCTGCGGGAATTCCCAAGTATGCTTCGCAGAGATAGATGAAAATGTTGAGATTCGCGATAGCATTGGGAGCAAGATTTACCAATTCGACTCCGTAGTAGTCCAAAACTGTAGGAAGGAAGGGGTGAATTGGCAATCTGAATCCGCATTCAATATATGCGAGGAAAACAGGAATTTTCCCATCTTCGTTGCTCGGAGAATGTTCTTCGATTGCTGACCTCCAAGAAATCAGACTCTTGTCGGGAAGCATCCCGATTTTCTCCAATCTCTCAAACTTCTTTTCGCTTAAATCAGAAGCCGACCAGTTGGCAATCTGGTCTGACATGGTCAGGTTTTTGGATGAGGAAAGAAAGGAGGGTTGTAGAATAAGTGGTTTTTCCGCTCAGGAGATGAAGAGGAAAAGCAGGAAGTATAAAAACTCGAAGCCTACAAAGGGGTTTTTATAGCTTCAAAAATTTTAACTGCAATCGGGAGTTATCCAAAAAGTCCAACGGACAAAATTTCTCCAACGGACACAAAACTCTTTGGTTCCTAAGGCAAGTTCTTAACTTTAAAGTGAATATAAACCGCTTCAAATATCACGATATTTAATAAGCGTTTGCCCGATACGACTTCGTCAGAAGAAAGGTGTTCACACGACTTATTCATTTAAAGTTCGGGGGTTAGCTGATGAGGATTAAAACCTCTATACATAGTAAAAGACCATACGTCTTCATGGTCGTAACCCCTAAGGTTCACGACTTCACTGGTCGTAAGGATTCCTGAGGTTACACAATGGGTACCCTAGTCGCACAAGGTCCTGTACCTAGTCTCCGACCAGTTAAACTGCTCGTAAAAGGTATGAACTGAAATTTGGAACAGATTCTAGGTATATTCCCTACCATGTGACGAATGGAACACATACGTATATTCCATACCTCATGACGTTCTTTTATCCTCAGACACTGATGAACAACCACCATACGGTTAAGTGTCTCACAGACATACAACCGCTGAACGGCTGATACTCCATCAACCGCCACCTCGCTCCGACCAGTCGCGATATTTCAAAATAGACGTCTTCTCCAGAAGTAACTGCCACCTCTTCAAGGGCTATTTAAAGATAAAGCATGGACGGAGCAGGGGGAGGAAGCCGCATCGGATTAAAGCATAGACATTAGCATCAGATTCATGTTTTAAGCCCGATATTGTAGCATAGCAAGCTTTATTCTCAGTGTAAACAGGATTAGTCCACCATTTAGTCATAAGGCATCCTCTGTAAAACCCAGTTCATATCAATAAAAGAGCAGTCCCATTCTCTCCCCAGAAATTCCATGTTGTTCTCCTCTATTCATATCGTAAGATCCACGTCTCGATCGTCGACAGCTGGCGCCGTCCATGGGGAACAAGGTGTGGATTTCTGGAAGAAGTTCTCTGCTCATCAAGTCCTTGTCCATTTCTCATTGGTAATCGCTCATGCGGTTATGGCAGGAAGTTGGAACGAGGAAAACTGGTTCGACCTGGCGGACTACTCCAACCTCGACATGGACACATGCATTCGCTGTAATGCCCTAAAAGTATTCGAAAGGAATTAGTCGGGAGAGATTAATTAATCGGGAAGGAATAGTTAAATCGGGAGAAAGTTTCTTTCAGCAAAGCATCAAAACAAGGAAAAGGAGGGGGTTTTTTCGTTGTTTCTCAGCAACCTGGGCCTTGGCCTTGGCCCATGAGAGCCTTTGGTGGCCGGCCAAGGGGGGGAGGCACCCCTTTTTTTCTTCCCCAAACCCTAGCCGACCCCCTCCCTTCCCCTTTCCTCCCCACTCCCCCAACCGCCGCCACATCCCCGCCACCTCCCTACCTCCCTCCACCCTCCCTTGCGCACTCCCCACCACCTCCATTGCTGCTGGCCAAAGAGAAGAAGAAGCTCCATTGCAGCCGGCCAAGGAGGAAGAAGAAGGGAAAAGAAGAGAAGGGAGAAGAAGAGGAGAAGAGAAGGAAGAGAGGAGGAGGAGGATCGCCTTCGGGCTTGATCGCCGTCGTCCAGCACGTCGTCAAGGGTAACGATGGGTTTCTTGTGTGGAGTGATGGTCATTAGAGGCGATTGCAATTAGATTGATTGGATCGGCTAAATTCTGTTCTCTGTTCAAATTCTGTCCAGAATGTTGCGCGCCAGTTTCTTTTATTTAGAGGGCGAATTAGGAGTTTTGGTCTCCTAGAGAAACGTACATTATGTTCTTAGCTTTCAGTGTCCACCAAGATCACCCAAATCCGATTAACGGTCAGGAAGTTATGAATTTTTTAGTATCGCTGCCTGGTAGTTCTGTCAATTTCTGGCAGTCTGTGGTAATCTGATCAAATCTGCTATTTAAAAGGAGAATCAGGGGATCTCAGTATAACGAAAAATGTGGGTAATTTCTGTACCTTTTCATAGAGATAAAGAACACAAGATTTGGACTTTCGTAGCAAAAGTTATGATAATTTTAGTGCTCTGTCCAGAAAGTCTGACGTGAAATCGATGTCTTGTTAATCGGCTTAAAAGTGAATTTAGATGACCGAATCAGGGGAGCTCACCAACTAGGTTTAGTTGGGAAATTTGATAACCTTTCAATGAAGTCCAAGAACACCTAATTTGGACCACTGTATAGAAAGTTATGAATTTTAGAACTTGACTGTGTTCAGAGGGCAGTGCAGCACTTAAGAATTTGGGGTCGAGATTGCGTTTTAATCTGCTACTTGTTGTGCTAGTGTATTCAATTCATGTTTTTCGTTACTGTGGTCTTAGTTATATTCTTAATATTTAGGTGGGGGATTGATACCGGGGGCAGCACCGTCTTCACGTCCTCCAGTCTCACACGGTTGAGGCAAGTGCATAGTTTGTTAAATGGGTGTGAATGATTGGCTATGTTTGTGTGCTTTTTGATATATGGTTGCATAGCAAGATGGCTTACTTGATAATTGTTTAAGTATGGTGATTGCTCAAATTATGCTTATGCTTTACTGTGGTACAATGTTGTTATCTTTTGGTAAGATTGATGATGAATAAGAGATGAGCATATGCATATTAAGAACATGTTGAGGCTTGGTCACGCGGTGACCAAGCATGTTTCCCTTTGAGATCCCCGTCATGAATGTGACGGGCCCGAGATCCCCTCACTCGTGGAGTGTGGGCTTGAGGTCCCCGTTACTTGCGGAGTAACGGGCAATTGGTCCCTGTGCGTGCGCGCACAGGCATGGGTATGCGGCGACGGTTGCTTACTCTGCATTACTGGTGTAATGCACACAGAAAGTTAAAGATAAAGGATTCCTTGAGCATTGCATTTGCATATGAGATGTTCTATTGTTGATCTCCTTTACATGGATGTTGATGTTATAGTTTCTTTATGTACTAGCTGAGTCTATGGACTCACTCTTGCTTTTATTGTTGTTTTAGGTATACGAGCCAAGAACGACATGCATGGGGGGAAGTAGACTGCTAGTCACACACATGCCACATGAACTAAATAAAGATGAATGATCTTCAGAACGTGATTGAGTTTAGTAAATGCAAAGATTATTATGTTTTGTCTCATGCAATGGATTAAATGTAATAATGATGAGTAGTAGATCTTCATATCTCTCTAGCTATGTTAGATACTTAACATGTCTTTGAATTATCTTTTGGTGTCTTTGGATGAAAGTTTTAAGTAATATTTGAATAATCTGTGTTTAAAACCTTCGTAATTAACTTTACAAGGGAGGTTTTGCCGAAATTTATTAAGATTGTCTAGTTTAGAATTATTAGAGTTTGTTTAGTAGCATTCCAGGCTCATGTCGGGCCGGGGTGTTACAGTTGGTATCAGAGCGGGCAGTAGGTCCGTGGTGATTGGATTTACATCCTAGGCAACTTAAATTGCTAAAATTTTGTAATGGTTAATGAACTTATAAACTGACACACTTTGGTGCATGAGGATGGGATGGGTCAAGCATTGCATTTACGCATTTGTTGAGTTGTATTAATGATTCCTGTTTTGAGATGATCTGATATATCTATAGTACAATAATATAGTTATTATGTGTGGGGGTAACCCATGTTGAGAGGTGGAGGTAGTGGTTTTGTTCCTGGGCTATACCAGGTTACACCACCGTTCGTGGTATAGGAATAGCGAAGTGTCCGCATGAGAGATCGTAGTACAAAGCGTTGGTAGCAGTATACTTAAAAAGAGTTGTTCTCTTCCCCGATTTGAATTTGGTCAACTCTTATCCAGTTGAGATTGATGAGTTTCTTTTGGGTTATTTATTCTTGTGGTTGATGAGTTGCTTTGAAAAAAAAATTGGTGTGTTTTCTTTGGCTTAATTTGTCCTGTAAAGCAATCATTATTTTCCCAACTGATGAGTTATTCTTGCGACTGGAGAACTGAGTTGATTGTCAAGTTTGACCTTTAATTTGGAGTTTTGTCCTTCTCATTGGAAAGCATGACCCATTTATCCGGTTGATGTTCTTGCTTAATGAAAGTTTCCTTTTGCAAGTCCTTTGGAACGTGGAGGCTTCGACTCAATGTATCTCTCTTGGGCATTTTGAGTGTTGAAGATTGATGGTTCTCTTTTATAAAAGATGTTAAACCCTTTAGCGATGTTTTGTCTTGGTTAAGTGAGAGGTTATAACCAAAGCAATTAATGGATATGATACGGGTTATCATGTTAACTCTATAGTGTGTGTATGAATGATCCTAACGAAGATCCATGAAAGGAAGGTGATTAATTTGAAAGTGTCTTGTAGTAGTTCTCGAGGAGCTGTGATTAAGAGTATGGATATACCTAATTGTAATCAATAAAATTAATAAAAAGTGTGGAACATGTTGAATTGAGTTGATCATTAAGGGTGATACATTTGGTAAACTTCATTGGTAAATTGGATAAACGGATCGCAATGGATTAATATAACTGCTTGGGATGGTTAAGTTCAACGGGTTAGAAAATTGTCTTAGTGGATATTAATCTTGAAGTAACCTTTTGTGGATACTCGGTGATTATAAGAAATTGCTAGGTGCAAATAATGTCTATTAATGTTTGATGATGAGCATCACTAAGAGATAAATTATGGGATTTAACGGATGACCAATGTTTACATGATGGAAGAACTATCGATAAAAGTATGTTTTTGATGAAAGGATGTTGGAATAACTTTTAATTCGTGCAAGAGTTTTCCTCTAAAATAAAGTGGTTGTTGTAGTGGAATATGAGATTTTGGAATACATTAAATTGAGGATGAGATGATAAAAGGGTCTCAGAACATTTTGGTAAGCCTTTGGAGGGCTTAATAAAAGTAAGAGTTGACGATAACGAGTCTTGTCAAGGGTAGATCATTCTTGATGTTATTAAGTTTGTCCATAAGAGATTCGACTGTCGAGTGGTGATGATTCTTTTATAAAGAAAAGTTTATTGCCTTCGTAATGTCAATCAAATGAAATGTTGGAGTTTTGTATTCGTGGACTTTTGGGAGTTCATGATTTAGGTAGTAGATGGAATTAATGGAGCAATGTGACGTATTGTAATGTTCCATTTGGTACCTAAGTGATTAATGTGATTTGGTTTTAAAGGACATTTCTAGTTTGTGTTGGCAAGTAATGTTGTAATCAAAGAAAATTGTTTTCTTTGTTAACAGAAAGTGTGTACCATAAGTATTGGAGGTTGAAAGTTCCTTCTTGTGGGACATGTGCCCTCGTCAGCAGACTTGTATTTTGTTTTCCGATATCATTATTATTCGACTGTTTCTCTTGTTCTCTTGCTCACTCCGAGGAGCAACGTTGTTCTTGTGCGTTGAGACTAGTTTTTGTTTGTTTCTTCCTTTTGAGAAAGGAATTAACTAACTTGTGTTGCCAGAGTCTTATAAAATGTAATATGGTGGACAAGTATATGATAGTGGTGAGATTTTGGGAACCAAGCTATTTGAAGAGCAGTAGAAAGTGAGTTGGTTTTGATCAATAACCTTTGTCCATGTTGGGATATTTGGATTATCGAAAGTATGGACTCTTGGTAAATCTATTAGAGTATCACAATGGGATACCTAGTAAGATTGTGTAGAAGAGTTTTGATGGTGAAGTTTAATGAGAATAGCGGTGTGGAGAAACCTAAGCGTTGTGTTAATTAATAGGATAGCAGAATAGTTGAGTATTGTCATGTGACTTGGTCTCGATGAGTAACCCTATAGGAGTTAGATTATCTTTAAGGATAGCTTGGTCAAGAATTTATATATTCATTTATTGACGTTAGTGATTTAGTATGTTTGAATCTGATCAATCAATTAGGTATTGTGAGTGGGTATATTGTGGTCAAGTAGTCGCATTTGATTGGTGTAGGTTAGAGAAGGTCTAAGATTGGTAAGATGAATCGCCTTGGGCGTTATTTGATTAGTAAGGAATGTTGACATTAATGACCGAGATTATTGTTGGGTCATAAAATTTTGGTCATCGTGTTTGAGGGTTACGATCAAGTATACCAACATTCATCGTAAGAGTCGAGAGGTTGAATTGGGCTTTGTATTTTTTGTACTAGCATCTTGGTTCCCGTGATTAGGTTCCAATAGTTATGGTGATCTCTCAAAGCAAAGAAATGAGAGTGAATGTGGGAATTTCAAGTTGATTATCCTTAAAAGAATGAGGGATGTGATGGTAGGTGAAACCTACAAGGAATTGCGTTGGGAATTGTTTTGTCAAAGTAATTCATTTGGTAGAAACGTTAGCTAGAGTGTGATATTGTGAATTGGAAGAGTCTCCCAGTATAAGTGTGGATCTTGTGTTCGTATGAACATAGCTTTGAGGTTGCCAATTTAAGAGAATTGAGTTAATGTGTCATGCGATGATTTGGGATCCTATGGGTTAAGAGAAAGTTAAATTCTTAAACGAAAGACTGTGGAAAAAAGGGTGTGATCTTGGATAGTGAGATATTCTCTTAGTTCTTGTTTGAACTTTGTGTTTTTGACTGATGTCAATTACCAATGGAGTTGGTTCTTGTCAGTAAGTGTGAATCCTTTTAGTTAAGAAAAAGAAAGGGAATGGTTAATCTGGTTATTTGAGTGTTTCGCTTTTGTCTTTTGTGGCATTTATTTCTAAACTGCCTACTTGAAAAGTGGAGAAGTTTTCTTGTTAAACCCATTGATTTTGGTTTGGTCTCTTCTAAGGGAAGAAGGTTTTGAGTTGATTGCTTTAAGACTCTTATGGTTTCAGCTTGGGAATCAAGTGCGTACTGGTTAAAAGAGGTGCTCATTGTCAAAGTAAATAAATCGATCGATCCAAGGATCAAGAGTTTTGTGTGTTTGTGCAGTTGTGTGGTTTAGTATCCAGGAATGTTGGCCCAAGGTATGATAGTGGTTTCAAGTTGCAAAGACTTGGGAAGGTAGCGATCACTAGGACCGCTTTGAGTCTTGGCGTGAGCTTAGACCGCTTTGTTTGACCTAATGTCGAGGAGCATCAGAGGAATCTAGAGTATGAAGTTTCGCTAAAGCCGCTGACTCACTGGTAAGACCGTGCCTTCGAGACGTGTCCGCCGAGTGACTCTGAAAGGTTGGGACAAGTAGTAGGCGAACGCGTCAAGATGTCAAGGTGTTTTTGTCGAGCGGTGAGAGAGAGGCCACCCGAATTGGAGCCTCGCATGCGCGAGCAATATCCGAGTTACTCACAGCAGTTCGTGGCATTGTTAGTAAGTTTTAGTGTGATTATTTCGGGCTTAAGCGTGGTTAGAATTGGGTCGAATTCGCTTAAGGGTAGAATGTAATGCCCTAAAAGTATTCGAAAGGAATTAGTCGGAGAGATTAATTAATCGGAAGGAATAGTTAAATCGGAGAAAGTTTCTTTCAAAAAAGCATCAAAACAAGGAAAAGGAGGGGTTTTTCGTTGTTTCTCAAAGAACTGGCCTTGGCCTTGGCCCATGAGAGCCTTTGGTGGCCGGCCAAGGGGGGGAGGCACCCCTTTTTTCTTCCCCAAACCCTAGCCGACCCCTCCCCTTCCCTTTCCTCCCCACTCCCCAACCGGCCGCCACATCCCCGCCACCTCCCTACCTCCCTCCACCCTCCCTTGCGCACCTCCCACCACCTCCATTGCTGCTGGCCAAAGAGAAGAAGAAGCTCCATTGCACCTGCCAGGAGGAAGAAGAAGGGGAAAAGAAGAGAAGGGAGAAGAAGAGGGAGAAGAGAAGGAAGAGAGGAGGAGGAGGATCGTCTTCGGGGCTTGATCGTCGTCGTCCAGCACGTCGTCAAGGGTAACGATGGGTTTCTTGTGTGGAGTGATGGTCATTAGAGGCGATTGCAATTAGATTGATTGATCGGCTAAATTGCTTCTCTGCTCAAATTCTGTCCGAATGTTGCGCGCCAGTTTCTTTTATTTAGAGGGCGAATTAGGAGTTTTGGTCTCCTAGATAAACGTACATTATGTTCTTAGCTTTCAGTGTCCACCAAGATCACCCAAATCCGATTAACGGTCAGGAAGTTATGAATTTTTTAGTATCGCTGCCTGGTAGTTCTGTCAATTTCTGGCAGTCTGTGGTAATCTGATCAAATCTGCTATTTAAAAGGAGAATCAGGGGATCTCAGTATAACGAAAAATGTGGGTAATTTCTGTACCTTTTCATAGAGATAAATAACACAAGATTTGGACTTTCGTAGCAAAAGTTATGATAATTTTAGTGCTCTGTCCAGAAAGTCGACGTGAAATCGATGTCTTGTTAATCGGCTTAAAAGTGAATTTAGATGACCGAATCAGGGAGCTCACCAACTAGGTTTAGTTGGGAAATTTGATAACCTTTCAATGAAGTCCAAGAACACCTAATTTGGACCACTGTATAGAAAGTTATGAATTTTAGAACTTGACTGTGTTCAGAGGGCGGCAAAGACTTAAGAATTTGGGGTCGAGATTGCGCTTTAATCTGCTACTTGTTGTGCTAGTGTATTCAATTCATGTTTTTCGTTACTGTGGTCTTAGTTATATTCTTAATATTTAGGTGGGGATTGATACCGGGCAGCACCGCCTTCACGCCCTCCGCCTCACACGGTTGAGGCAAGTGCATAGTTTGTTAAATGGGTGTGAATGATTGGCTATGTTTGTGTGCTTTTTGATATATGGTTGCATAGCAAGATGGCTTACTTGATAATTGTTTAAGTATGGTGATTGCTCAAATTATGCTTATGCTTTATGTGGTACAATGTTGTTATCTTTTGGTAAGATTGATGATGAATAAGAGATGAGCATATGCATATTAAGAACATGTTGAGGCTTGGTCACGCGGTGACCAAGCATGTTTCTTTGAGATCCCCGCCATGAATGTGACGGGCCCGAGATCCTCACTCGTGGAGTGTGGGTTGAGGTCCCCGTTACTTGCGGAGTAACGGCAATTGGTCCTCGTGCGTGCGCGCCGCAGCATGGGTATGCGGCGACGGTTGCTTACTCTGCATTACCAGTGTAATGCACACAGAAAGTTAAAGATAAAGGATTCCTTGAGCATTGCATTTGCATATGAGATGTTCTATTGTTGATCTCCTTTACATGGATGTTGATGTTATAGTTTCTTTATGTACTAGCTGAGTCTATGGACTCACTCTTGCTTTTATTGTTGTTTTAGGTATACGAGCCAAGAACGACATGCATGGGGGGAAGTAGACTGCTAGTCACACACATGCCACATGAACTAAATAAAGATGAATGATCTTCAGAACGTGATTGAGTTTAGTAAATGCAAAGATTATTATGTTTTGTCTCATGCAATGGATTAAATGTAATAATGATGAGTAGTAGATCTTCATATCTCTCTAGCTATGTTAGATACTTAACATGTCTTTGAATTATCTTTTGGTGTCTTTGGATGAAAGTTTTAAGTAATATTTGAATAATCTGTGTGTTAAAACCTTCGTGTAATTAACTTTACAAGGGAGGTTTTGCCGAAATTTATTAAGATTGTCTAGTTTAGAATTATTAGAGTTTGTTTAGTAGCATTCCAGGCTCATGTCGGGCCGGGGTGTTACATTCGCGTCATGCAAGAAAACGGAGTTTCATCATCATCCTCCTCCTCCGCCGGTTCGACCATCGCAGATATCAGCGAAATCGACCGGATGGATGAGGATAGACCGCTACGACTAGTGGCGGTTCCAGAGGAAGTTCTTCTGACTAGTTCGAAACACTCGAAGACCTCTGCAAGCCCGGACTTTTCGACTGGCAAAAAAGGTGACAAAAATTCTACACCGCTACTCAAGGATCAATATACCCTTGATGCGATCATGGTTGACAGGTACTCACCGATGGCTTCTAGCAATTTCAGGAGCCAACCGACATCTGGTGACGGTGTCAATGAAACCCCCAATGGTCATAGACCAAGTGGGGATGATAAGGCTCAGTATACGATTGGCAATCCACTGGATCAGGCTGAGACCATTACAAAAACCTCAGGAAGTACTGATTACCGACCATTCTCCATCATGGAAGCTTCTGCAGCGCTACCAAAGACTCTCCATCGACATGGCGAAAGCTCATCGGAAGATCACTGCTGGAGGCACGAGGTCAACGCGATCGGTGATACAGATCAAAATACCGTGTACGATCCTCCATACGTTGCCTCGTCACCACATAATGATGGAGATGGTATGAGCGGTCAAGCACCAAATGCTAGAGGTAACAGAACTGATGGACGTCCATCAGTTAATTTGCCTAGTTCTGCCCCAACCCATGTAAGGGACCAGGCAAGACCAACTAGGAGGTCGGGGGAAGTTCAGGCCATCAGACGCTTTCTTCTGGGAGAAATCCTCTAAGACCTTCGGTAACGGTACAAAACCTGCAGCGAGTTTTTAAATACTTCTAACCCTGTTTTAGCAGTGACTCCAGGTTTTGTCCAACTTGTGGGTCAGGTATCACAAATTATCCAACATACTATGCAGCGCAGAGAAGCATATCGGGAACGAAGGCATTCACAAAGACAAACCATGACTTCATCCTAGCGTTCTTCCCGCAGTTGAGGCCAGGATGGTCGTGTTGAAGACCAGTTGATACCAAGACCGCCTCAGCGATTCCGACCAAGAAGTCATGAGTGAAGAAGGCTATTCCAAGAAACCTCACCTTCACTTCGTCGAGAGGAGCAATCGCTTGGACCTGGTGATCTTCGACATCATCTGAATCAAGCAAGGGGTCGGAGATGTCCTATCAACTTCCACGATCGAATTGGGACACCGGAGCACCGGCAATCCAATTTAAGAAACCGGTCTCCGACCGATTATAATCTGGCACCCTTCCAAAGAAAGCACCATAAAAGTATCACAGGATGTCGAGCCTTCTCCGCAGGGCTCCAAGCTGTGCGTTGGCCAAATATGTTTCGACCGGCCAATTTGGATAAGTTCAATGGAACTCAGAATCCTTTAGAATTTCTCGAGATATATACCACCGCCATTAGAGCCGCTGGTGGTGATGAAAATGTAATGGCTAATTATCTTCCCACGGTATTAGAAGGATCAGCCTGGTCGTGGTTACTCAACTTGCCGGTCGGATCAGTCTATACTTGGGAGCAACTTTGCGACCTTCTGATTGCAAATTTCGAGGGTACGTACGATTGCCCTGGGAAGGAGGACGATCTCCACCGAATCTGGCAAAAATCCAATGAGACTCTCTGGCAGTAATTCAATACCAGAAGTTGCAGAATCTTCTGTCATTCAAGCCTTCAAAGCGGGGTTAAAAATCGAAGATTTACAGAGGATTTAGCAATACATCCGCCACGAACAACCATCGAGCTCTTCGATATGGCCGACAAGTACGCAACCGCCAGCGAAGCGGTTGAGTGGAACGAGGCCATTGATCAAAAAGATAAAATCCTCCCAACCTAGCTTAGATACGACAGAAAAGAAGCAAATGAAGGCTCTCAAGAAAAAGAGACACTGCAAACCCAACGATAAGGAGGTTCTCGCGGTTCCTGAAAGAAAGATTATACCGATCGTGGCAAGGCAAAGGTCCCGACCAATGAGTATAAGAAAAACAAAAAGTGGTGTCCACTTCACCAGCAAGCAGGACATGACTTGCGCAACTGTCGTGCCTGGCAAAAGAAGTTGGAAGATTATTATGCAGGTAAAGGTCCACTCCCCTCGGTATAGGAACTCAGAGAGACAAGCTCCAAAAAGGACAAAGATGGTGACGAAGAAATGGTGTACCAAGAGCCTCAACACACTGTCAACGTAATCTTTGGTGGATCTTCTTCGTACGAGTCCAGACATCATCTGAAAGCCATGGTCAGGAGGTCAAGCTTACCGAACCTTCGATTGCCGCTAAACATTCAAGGTGGTCGGAGACGATAATCTCCTTCAGCAAAGAAGACTGTTCCATTCCTTCGACTCGACCAGGTAGATTCCCTATTGTCGTTGAGTCTACTATTAATAACTGCAAGGTTAATCAGGTCTTGATAGATGGGGGTAGTTCTTTAAATATTTTATTTGTGGGTGCATTGGAAGACATGCAAATTCCCAAATCTAAGGTAAAAGCCGTGAAATATGCCTTCCATGACATAGTTCCTGGATCTACCGCTAAATCTATAGGGCATCTGTCCCTCCCAATTACGTTCGGAAAACCTGACAACTTCCGATATTGTAGCATAGCAAGCTTTATTCTCAATGTAAAAAGGATTAAAGCATAGACATTAGCATCAGATTCATGTTTTAAGCCCGATATTGTAGCATAGCAAGCTTTATTCCAACGGTCGACGCAGCTATTCGAAGGGTCAGATGGAGATACGACTGTCGTAGATCGGTCGCATTACGCTACTGAGCCGGTCATAGACTAGTCAAAACTGGTCGTACATAGTTACGAGCTGGTCGTATGGAGATACGAGCTGGTCGTAGACTGGTCATACACAGTTATGATCTGGTCGTAGACTGATCGAGACTGGTCGAATATAGTCATAGACTGGTCGTATAGAGATACAAACTGGTCGTAAGGTGTTACAGACTGGTCTAACTTAATATGGACTGGTCGTGACTAGATACGAGCTGGTCGTAAGTGATAAGGACCTGTTCGTAGATCATATTGCATTAAGGTTCATCCGATATAAAATTATGTGTATTAGGGAATCGTTTTGTCCTGCTAGGTACAACTACGACTCATGATCGGAAAGGTGTTTTCGTGTCACAACCGAACTACACATAAACCTAACGGGTCACACACTGACGAGGATTAAAACCTCTATACATAATAAAAGACCATACGTCTTCATGGTCGTAACCCCAAGGTTCACGACTTCACTGGTCGTAAGGATTCCAGAGGTTACACATAGGGTACCCTGGTCGAACAAGGTCCTGTACCTAATCTCCGGTCAGTTAAACTGCTCGTAAAAGGTATGAACTGATATTCGGAACTGATTCCAGGTATATTCCCTACGATGTGACGAATGGAATACATACGTATATTCCATACCACATGACGTTCTTTTATCCTAAGACACTGATAAACAACCACCATACGGTTAAGTGTCTCACAGACATACAGCCGCTGAACGGTTGATACTCCATCAACCGCCACCTTGCTCCGACCAGTCGCGACGTTTCACAACAGATGTCTTCTCCAGAAGTAATTGCCACCTCTTCAAGGGCTATTTAAAGATGAAGCATGGACGGAGCATGGGGAGGAAGCCACATCGGATTAAAGCAGACATTAGCATCAGATTCATGTTTTAAGCCCGATATTGTAGCATAACAAGCTTTATTCTCAGTGTAAACAGGATTAGTCCACCATTTAGTCAGAAGGCATCCTCTATGAAACCCAGTTCATATCATTAAAAGAGCAGTCACATTCTCTCTTCAGAATTTTTGTGTTATTCTCCTCTATTCATATTGTAAGATCAACGTCTCAATCGTCGACACACACTTAACGGGTTGGAACAAACCAGTACGGATACGATTTGTCAAACGTGTTCGGATAGGATCTGTCACGGGCGCTATATAAGGAGATGCTTGAGCCTGTTGGAAGGGTGGGTAACACACGTGATATGCTTGAGGTTGCAGGGATTGATGTGAATAGTATGGCCCATTGTGTATGTGATGCATGAATGGATTTTTCATAGCCTGCGTGTCATGCTGTGGATAGCCTTCGAGCTACATATTTTTGTATAACGGTCTATGTACCGACATGTGATGCTTGATATTATCCTATGTAATTCATTACTAACTCTTAGGAGTAATTGCTTAGTAGATGAATGCGATCGGAGACTTCAAGCATGAGGGTTGGAGGACAGGAAGCATGGTGATGGAGATCGTTATGTTAAGGACCATACTATTTCACAGCTTAATTTGATTATATGTGAATGTTTATTTCTGTCATGCTATTTGATCATATTTGATCATTATATGGTTTTAACATGGTAGAATTAAAATTCCCTCACATAATATTAAGTTAAATTAATGCCCTCCCAATTTACTACACCATCCAATGTCATGTATTTTAATGGTAGGTTTTGCCAAAGCAGAGTGCCATTAACTCTCTTTGACTAGATGGGTTTGTGTCAGACACTTACACGCAGAGCTTTAGTTTAACTTGACAAGGTCATCATAACGGTTATGGACTTTGGGGCATAAAGTTGGGTGCAGGTGCATAGAGATGCTGCTCAACAACAAGAGTCATATAGAGATATGATTAGCAAAGAGTTGCTTACCAATTTCACTAATCTTCTAGCAATGATGCCCAAGCTCACTAGTAGATTAATTGATTGAGGGTCCTGAATCACTAAATGTCATAAGAGGGATATAGAATTTAGTGGGAGTATATTTTATTGACTGTTGATGATTAAGTTTGACTAGGAAAAGGCTAATTTTATAAAGATACGAGGTGGTCGTAGACTGATCAAACGTAACCACCAGAATGGATGCCTAATAGAAAATCTTACATAAACATAGTGCTGAATCTTTACATATATTTCTGTTGTAGATCTTAGCACCTACTATTTTTTTTTCTGCATCTACCTTTTATTTGTGATCTATTCTTGAGAAAGAAAAGTTGAATGGTTCAAACTTTATTGATTGGTTTAGAATTTTGAGAATTATTCTCAAACAAGAAAAGAAGGAATATGTTCTAGAGAGTCTCTATCTCGAGGAGCCGAATGCTGATGCTACTCGAACGGAAAAGAATGCTTATGAGAAGCATTGCAATGACGTAGTCAATGTGCACTGCCTAATGCTTGCGACCGTGAACTCTAAGCTTTCGAAGCAATATGAGATCACAGACGCTTACAATATGATTGTGGGTTTGAAGGGTATGTTTCAGGATCAACCAAGGGTAGAAAGGTTTAATACCTCTAAGGCATTGTTTTCTTGTGGGCATTGGAAGAGAAACTGAAATAAGTACTTAGCAGACATGAAAAAGAACAAGGGAAGTAAGACTTCCAGTTCAGGTATAAATGTTATACACATTAATCTAACCACTTCTCCGATCAGTTCTTGGGTATTTGATACTGGATCGATTGCTCATATTTACAATTCGATGCAAGAACTGATAAGGAGTAGAAGTTTGGCAAGAGGAGATGTTGATCTCCGTGTGGGCAATAGAGCAAGAGTTCCTGTATTAGTTTTTGGCACTTTACCATTAGCTTTACCCTCAGGATTAGTTATGGAACTAAATAATTATTATTATGTTCCAGCCTTAAGCAAAAACATTATTTCGGCTTCTTATTTAGGAGTAGAAGGTTACGAGTTCAGAATAAAGAACAATTTGTGTTCAATTTATTGTGAAGATATGCTTTATGGCCATGCTCCAATGGTGAATGGATTGTATGTTTTGAATCTTGAGTATGAGATCATCAATAACATAAATACTAAGAGACTTCGATCTAATGATTTGAATTCCACTTTTATTTGGCATTATCGTCTAGGTCATATTATTGGTGATATGCCCTAGAGGAAATCATAGAGATGATTATGTCACGTATATATTTATGAGTTGTTGAATAAATGTTATTCTATTGCTTGAATGAATCATTGGTTATAAAGATTAACAAGTGTGTGACTTGTTGGTGAAGCTCTTTAACTTATATGATGTCATTCTAAATGGTGTCCCTGGTCGAAACACCAGTGACTACGATCAGCACATGTATTGATTGATGACCATGTTTCACCAGTCATGGATATAGGGATATCGAATGAATAATGTGAACACATGTTAGAGAACATGGGGTTGGATAGACCCACCTTGAAACACTTCTAAGATTGTTATGATTCTATATGTCATTAGTTGGTCTTAAGCAATGATGATATATAATCCTTAGACTTGAGATCAGCATGGTTCTCTACATGTGTAATAGCACTCTTAGGGGTTGCCAAACGCTACTCGTAACTGGGTAGTTATAAAGGTAGCTTTCGGGTATGCTTTGAAACATGCGGAGAGATATGACTGGTTGGACATGGGATTTACCCCTCCTAACATAATGGGAGAGATATCTCTAGGCCCCTCAAAGTGGTCGGATAAAGAAAGTGCATGGCCATGCCACTCGTGGTCAAAGAGTTTGACCACATAAGGTTATCCGATACTCGATCGAGAAAGTATTGAACAGTCCATGGATGACATATATCTCACCTGGAGTTCAAACAAGATATGATGAGGCAAATGGAGAATACACGAGTAGGTCGCTTAATTCGATCAGTTACAAACTGGTCATATGGAGATACGAGCTGGTCGTAGATTGGTCGAACGTAATCATAGAGTGGTTGAAACCTGGTCGTAAGGAGTTACGAACTGGTCGAGACTAAATATGAACTGGTCGCATACGCTTTGGACTAGTCGCATTTAAATACGATCGTCGTGACGAGATACGAGCTGGTCGTAAGTGATGAGGACTTGGTCGTAGATCATATTGCATTAAGGTTCGTCCGATATAATTTATGTGTATTCGGTAATCGTTATGTCCTGCTAGGGACCGCTACGACTCGTGGTCGGAAAAGGGTTTCCGAGTCACAACCGACTACGCATAAACCTAACGGGTCACACACTTAACGGGTTGGAATAAAACGTGTTCGGATAGGATTCGTCATGGGCACTATATAAGGAGATGCTTGAGGCTATTGGGGTCATGCGAGTGACATGAGTTACTCCACCGAAACCCTAACCGCCATCTTCCCGAGAGAGCCCTGTCGTTCGACTTAGTGCTAGCACACCGGCGTTTGGTTGTTCTTTCCTTGAATATATGGATACCATAGAGGCGCTGCTGCAGTTGTTATTGCGCTTGAGGACGATCCACAATCATCACAAGGAACTTCAGAGGTTACTGGAGGAGACGATCGACTCGCGGGGGCACTAGACGATCGACTTCGACCACTACATCAACATGCTCTTTGTTGCACCAGGCTGCTCTGACTCTCCTTCCGCTGTACTGCGCGTCTGGTGGTAACGATCTGTGATCATCTACTTGCTTGGTATCTTAGTTTACATGGTATAATTTTTTTTATTTGTCACTATCATAGCCTACCCGTATCCCTTCACATATAAATGAGAAGCGCATGATGAAGCTCCATAGAGATAGTCTTCTAAACTCATTTGATTTTAAATCATTTGAAATATGTAAATCTTGTTTACTTGGCAAGATGACAAAGACGCCCTTCATGACCAGAGGTGAGAGGGCGAGTGACTTACTGGTTGTAGTGCATTTGGATGTATGCGGACCAATGAGCACTCTGACCAGAAGTGTTTTTCAATACTTCAGGACATTTGCTGACGTTTTTAGTAGATATGGCTATGTCTACTTGTTGAGACATAAGTTGGAATCCTTTGAAAAGTTTAAAGAATTTCAATATGAAGTGCAGAATCAACTTAGCAAGACAATCGAATATCTATGATGTGATCGTGGAGGTGAATATTTGAGCCATGAGTTTGGTGATCATCTAAAGTTGTGTGGAATTGTTCCATAGCTTACTCCGCCGGGGATGCCTCAATGGAATAGGGTGTCTGAACGATGAAACTGAACATTGTTGGACATGATTGGTCAAAGATGAGCCAATCTAATCTTCCATTGCAATAATGGGGATACACTCAAGAAATAGCTGCTTTCACTTTAAATAGGGTTCCATAAAAAACTGTAGAGAAGACACCACATGAGATATGGACTGGGAAGAGTCCTGGATTGTCTTTTCTCAGGATATGGGGTTGTGAGGCATATGAGAAACATTTGATGTCTGACAAGCTCACACCTAAGTCCGATAAGTGCTTCTTTATGGGGTATCCTAAAGAAACTAAAGGATATTATTTTTATAATCGGGTTAATAACAAAGTGTTTGTTACCTGAGATGGTGTCTTCTTGGATAAAGAGTGTAACACCCCAGCCCGTCACGAGCCTGGAATGCTACCAACCTATACTAAACAATTGAAAACTAAAGTCACTTTATTTAAATTTTCGGCAGAACCTCCCCTAAAATAGTAGCAAGCTGGGGGTTCCAACATAAACAAGTGAATCATAACTCCAAATCTCTTCATCCAAAATCCTCACTAATCATTATAATTAAGATAAACAACTAGATCATGAACCAAAAGACTAAGGAGTGCTACTCATCATTATTACAAAACTCGTTGCAAGAAATCTATTCATAAGCGGACTTAAGCGGTTTGCTCATTTATTAGCTAACGGTCCAAATGTTATCAATATAATGGTTGGGTGGCGGTGTGTGCAATCGATCAAGCCTACTTTCCCCATGCATGACGTTCTTGCAACGGTACCTAAAAACACAATGAAAACAAGGGTGAGTTCGAGAACTCAGCAAGTACCACAAATGAGACGCTACAGCATAATTAAAACATCAACCTTCAATTCTACATATTACACAAAACGTTAACACATAGAGCATGAATGCACACATGCAATGCAATGCAATGTTTTCCTTTTTCCCTCTTTTGCGCACTACACCGGTAGTGCGGAGCAAGCAACCGTCGCTGCGAGCCCATGCCTGTGCTCGCAAGCTCAGGGACCAATTGCCCTATACTCCACAAGTATAGGGGACCTCAAGCCCACACTCCGCAAGTGTGGGGATCTTTGCCCATCGTTACGCGATGGGGATCCCTCCTCAATGGCCCACATTCTGCGAATGTGGGGATCTCAATCATGCATCTTTACGTATGCTCCAATGTACATATAAATCATAACATGGTTGCAAGATGCATGAACAACACTAGTGCTGTACATGAAGTACTACCAATCATATCATAAGCTAGCATCACTTTTAACCATCATCTCACACTATCTTTTGCATGCATCTATACATTCATCGTCTTTAACAACACACCATACTACCAACAACATGTATCAAACACGTTTAATATCTTTAACAAACACATCAATCTATCAATCAATCACAACTATCAATTTCCCATTACTAGCAAACATTGTCAACCATCCATAGTTACTCGCTTGTTAGGTACTTGCCTCAACAAATGAGAACGGTGGATGCGAAGTAGGTGCTGCCTCCGGAACCAGTCCCCAACCTAAGAATACATTTAAAAGCTTTCTAAGGCAATGGCAATATACCAAATAAACTATAATAGCAAGCACGAGATAACAAAAGCTTGAAACGTGACCCCGACTCCACTTTTCCTACATGCTGGAATAACCCTCCTGTAACAGCCATAATGTAAAATTCGTAACTTTTAGTACAGGGGCTCAAATGAGGTGATCTTAGACTTCATTGAAAGGTTATTAAATTCCCCATCTAAGTCTAGTTGGTGGAATCTCCTGATTCGGCCATTAACCACCCCTAATATGTCTTCTAACAGAACATCGTTTTCGCGTCAGGTTTTCTGGACAGAACACTAAAACCACCATAACTTTTGCTACGAAGGTCCAAATCTTGTGTTCTGTATCTCTATGAAAAGGTATGGAAATTACCTACATTTTTCGTGATATTGAGATCCCCTGATTCTCCCTTTAATTAGCAGTTTTAATCAGTTTTCTACAGGCTGTCCAAAAACTGGCTGATCAACAGGACAGCAATACTAGAAAATTCATAACTCTCTGACCGTTAATCGGATTTGGGTGTTCTTGGCGGCCAATGAAAGCTACGAAGATAACCTACAACGTCCTAGGAGACCAAAACTCCTAATTCAGAATCTAACCATAAGAAATTGACCGCGCAAGCTACAGGACGAATCTGCAAATACAGCGGGCAGATTGCAACCTAGCCCAAAAACTACCCGATTACTCTACCACGATTAATTACCCAACACAAACGACGCGTTACCCTTGAAGCCGCTGAATACCATGAACCCCGGATGGCGATCCCGCTCCCTTCTCTTCTTCCTTCTCTTCTCCCTTCTTTCTTCCCTCCTTTCTTCCTCTTTGGCCGGCAACAAAGGGGCTCCTTCTTCTTCCTCTTTGGCCGGCAACAATGGGGTTTCTTGGAGGATCTTGGGAGGGCGCAAGGAGGAGGCAGCCAAGGGGAGAGGCGTGGGAGGGAGAGGAGGTGGCGGCTCAAGGGGAGGGAGTGGGGGAGTGGAGAGGTGGGGAGGTGGGGCTAGGGTTTGGGAAGTGGCGCTCCCCTATGGCCGGCCACCCCCCTTTTCCCCCATGGGCCGGGGCCCAAGCCCAGGTTGGAGTGGAACAGCGAAAACCCCCTCTCAAAAAGATGAATTGAGAAATTTCCTGTTGGTCCCTCACGAAAATCCATTAAATTCTCTCCCGAACATCTAATCTTTCCTAACTAAAGCTTAACACACTTTCGGGGTATTACAAAGAGTTTCTTTCTAAAGAAGTTAGTGGGAGCAAGGTGCAACTCGAAGAAATTCGGGAACCATCTGAAAATATTTCAACTCCTACTGAACCTCTACAGGATGAATAAAATGTTGTTGAACCAGTAGATGAGGCGTCAGCCCCATGTAGATCAAAATGGCCACGTCAATTGCCTATAAGGTATAGGCATGACATTTTATTATTGAATAATGATGAGCCTAAATATTATGTAGAAGCGATGGTGAACCTAGACTCTGAGTCATGGCTTGAAGCCATGAGATCCGAGATAAAATCCATGTGTTCATGTCATACGACCAGATCTAAACTAGTCGTACGGAGATACAACCAGGTTTAGACTAGTTATGTGAAGATACGAGCTGATCGTAGACTGGTTGACAATCAAGGTTGGAACTTGGTTGATGCACCTGATGGTGTTACAACTATTGCGTGAAAATAGATTTTTTTAAGAAAAGATAGATATGGATGAAAATGTTCACATTCATAAGGCATGACTGATCTTAAAGGGTTTCAAACAAATTCAAGGTGTTGATTATGATGAAACCTTCTCACCTGTCGTGATGCTCAAGTCTATCCAGATTATTCTAGCAATTGTTGCATATTTCGATTATGAGATATGACAAATGGATGTCAAGACAACTTTCCTAAATGGAAACCTAAGTGAGGATGTGTACATGACACAACCTAAGGGTTTTATCGATCCAAAGGAAGCTTGAAAGGTATGCAAGCTTATGAAGTCCATCTATGGATTGAAGCAAGTATCTCGGAGTTGGAACATTCATTTTGATGAAGTGGTTAAAGGGTTTGACTTCATCAAAAATGAAGAAGAACCTTGTATTTACAAAAGGGTTAGTGGGAGTAAGCTTGTGTTTCTGATCTTGTATGTGGATGACATACTACTAGTCGAAAATAATATTCCTATGCTTGAATCTGTTAAAATTTCATTAAGAAATAGTTTATCAATGAAAGATTTAAGAGATACAACATATATTCTTGGTATAAGGATCTATAGAGATATATCTAAAAGGCTAATTGGATTAAGCCATGATAAGTACATAGTCGTATAATGATACGACCAGGTCCGAACTAGTCGTATAGTGATACGACCAGATCCAGACTGATGCCCACGACTTGTATAGCGATACGACCAGGTCCAGACTAGTCGTATAGTGATACGACCAGATCTAGACCGGTACCCATGGCACATGGCATTAATCTTTGCAAGAGTTAGTGTCCTTCGACCACTGATGAGCAAGATAAAATAAGTAGAATTTCATATGCTTCGGCTATTGGATCTATCATGTATGCCATGCTATGTACAAGACCAGATGTGTCGTATGCTCTAAGTGTTACGAGCAGATATCAGTCGGATCCAGGTGAAGGTCACTAGATAGCAGTCAAGAATATTCTTATGTACTTGAGAAGGACTAAGGATGCATTCCTTATTTATGGAGGTGAGGAAGAGCTAGTCGTAAATGGTTACACCGATGCAAGCTTCCAAACTGACAAGGATGAGTACAGATCGCAATCAGGGTTTGTGTTTTGAATGAAGGAGCAGGTATGGAGTATGGACTGGTTGTATAGTCATACAACCAGATCCAGACTGGTCGTATAATGATACGACCAGATAAGTTGGAAGAGTTCCAGATATGTAGAGTGCACATGGATTTAAGTTTGACCAGGTATGGACTGGCCGTATGGTGATACGACCGGATCCGGACTAGTTGTATGTTGATACGACCGCTTTCAGACTAGTCGAACATGAATATTGTTGATCCGTTGACAAAGCCTCTCCCGCAACCTTAGCACGAGGCGCACACAAGAGCAATGGGTATAAGATACCTATATGATTGACTCTAGTGCAAGTGGGAGATTGTTGGAGATATGCCCTAGAGGCAATCATGGAGATGATGATATCATGTCTATGTTTATGTGTTATTGAATAAGTGTTATTCTGTTCCTTGAATGAATCATCAGTTATGAAAATTAACGAGTATGTGACTTATTGGTGAAGCTCTTTTAACTTATGATGAAGTCGTTCTAAATGTATCCCTGGTCGAATGTCACCGGACGGAACACTACTGACTCTATGACCAGCACATGTATTGATTGATGACCATATTTCGCTGGTCATGGGTATAGGGATATCGAATCAATAATGTGGACACATGTTGGAGACACATGGTGTTGGATTGACCCACGTTGAGACACTGTTAAAATTGTTATGATTTTATGTGTCGTCAGTTGGTCTCAAGCAATGATGGTGTATAATCCTTACACCTGAGATCAGCATGGATTCCAACATGTCTAATAGTACACTTAGGGGCTACCAAACGCTACTCCACAACTGGGTAGTTATAAAGGTAGCTTTCGGATGTGCCATGAAACATGCGAATGAATTTGACTGATTAGATATGGGATTTACCCCTCCTAACATAACAGGGGAGATATCTCTAGGCCCCTCGATGTAGTTGGATAAAGAAAGTGCATGGTCATGTCACTAATGGTCGAAGAGTTCGACCACGTGAAGTTATCTAACACTTGATCGAGAAAGTATTGAACAGTCTATGGATGATAAGATATCTCACCTAGAGTTCAACCAGATATTGTGAAGCAAAGAGAGAATACACGAGCAGGTCATTCAGTTCGACCAGATGCGAACTAGTTGTATGGAGATATGAGCCAGTCGTAGACTGGTCGAAACCGGTCGTACGCAGTTACGAGCTGGTCGTATGGAGATACGAGTTGGTCGTAGACTGGTCGCACATAGTTATGAGCTGGTCATAGACTAGTCGAAACTGGTCGTACACAGTTACGAGCTGGTCGTATGGAGATACGAGCTGGTCGTAGACTGGTCGTACACAGTTACGAGCTGGTCGTAGACTGGTCGAGACTGGTCGAACATAGTCACAGACTGGTCGTATGGAGATACAAATTGGTCGTAAGGTGTTACAGACTGGTCGTAACTTAAAATGGACTGGTCGTGACTAGATACGAGCTAGTCGTAAGTGATAAGGACCTGGCCGTAGATCATATTGTATTAAGGTTCGTCCGATATAAATTGTATGTATTCGGGAATCTTTATGTCCTGCTAGGTACTGCTACGACTCATGATCGAAAAGGTGTTTTTGTGTCACAACCGAACTACATATAAACCTAACGGGTCACACACTTAACGGGTTGGAACAAACCTGTACTGATACGATTCATCAAACTTGTTCGGATAAGATCCGTCATTGGCACTATATAAGGAGATGCTTGAGGCTATTGGAAGGGTGGGTAACACACGTGAGTTATTCCTCCAAAACCCTAGCCGCCATCTTCTTGAGAGAGCCTTGCCGTGTGATTTGGTGCTAGCACATCAGCGTACGGCGTTCCTGCCCTGGACGTGTGGATACCGTAGAGGTGCTACTGCATTGTTGCGCTTGAGGACGAGCCACAATCTTGGCGAGGAACTAGATTGGTTGCTGGAGGAGTCAATCGCTGCACTGGACGATCGACTGCGGTGAATGCTTGACTGCAACCACTACATCGATGCGCTCTTTTGTTGGACTTGTCTGTTCCAACTCTTCTTCCGCTGCACTACGCATCTGATAGTAACGATCTGTGATCATCTACTTGTTTGGCTTCCTGGTTTCATGTGGTAGAAATTTTAAATTATTATTAGCGTAGCCTACCCATATCTCAACACCAATGTCGTATGCAAAAGCTGCAAAACAAATAATAACAGATATATGATGAAAAGCTAGATAATGACCATTTTATTGAAAGCTAAGTAATTGTGAATATTCACATTAAGAACAGTATCTTAGCAAATTATTAGACTCTAAACAGCGAGGAATTATTCCGTGCACCAGCCAACATCATCTGCAGCAGCATTACCATCATTATCATATAAGGAATGTGATGTACTGATTCTTCTTGGATTTTAGCTTGGCCACTCTTTCGTCTGTGGACTTTAGAGCTTCTCCATATATGCTCACCAGTTGAAACCAGTTGGGTTTGATAGACTAGTGTTACTTTCATTTACGATAATAGCTTAGTGTCCGAGCTTTGCTACAGATAAAGAAATATTATATTACTGATACGGCACCAAGTAGTAATGTTACTTCGGTTAGTGTTTCAGCATTACAAACTGAGGTTCCTTCCCAATGTGGTGCTGTTTTGACCCAAGGCCAAAGGAGAAGAGAGCAAGGTCTACGACCAGCTCAGCAAGGTCTACAACCAGTTCAGGAGGGTCTAAGACCAGTTCTACCGGATCTACGACTAGTCAACGGTGGAATGAGCACTCGTTGGGAACAGTACTCGATGGGAACAATATTCGACGGGAGGAGTATTCGGCAGGAACAGTACTTGACGAGAACAGTACTCGGTGGGAACATTCCACGACCACGATCAGGTGGTTTAGGACCACCACCAGGTGGCCTACGACCATTACCAGGTGATCTACGACCACGTTCAGGAGGCCTGTGACCGCATCCAGAAGGGTTACGACCACGACCAGATGGGTCACGACTACAACCGGGTCTGCACCCACGTCTTCGACCAGGTCAGCGACCAGGTCTACGACCAGGTCTACGACCAGGTGGTCCGAATCTAATATGGCAAGTCAGAAAGAAGGAAAAATTGGGAGCCAGAGATGAGCCAGGAATAGAAAAACACACAATTCCCCGATCAGATATATCCGGATTGGTTCCATACCAATTCAAATCAAAATTTAATATTGTAGAAATTCTAGTTTCCGAATTAGAGAGTCCTAGCACCCGCGCGTGCTATTTTATTTAGCAGTCCAAAATAGGAGAGTTTGAATTGTGTGTGTTTAGGAGTTAGAGATATAATCGGCTTTGTATCATGCGTGTGTTGGTTTCGACCTTAGGTCGTGTGTGTTTGGCCTCACCCTTAGGTGCCAATATAAGGTCAGGGCATAGCCCATTGTAAAGGGGGAGTCGGAAGTTATGTTATGAGTTAATGAATAGATACTAGAAAATCACCATGGTTTTGGTGACAAGGTTATCGTGTTCTTGAGATTTCCGCGAGGAATTGCTCTTTGGTGTGTTGAATCCAATTGAGGTGTTGAATTTTATTCGCTAGAACTTTGGTTCTACTACCCTTTGTTCACGTGCTGTGGTGTGCGCAGGAGAAGGATTATCAAGGAGGCCTTGTTGTTCTTGTGCTGTACAAGGACTAGGAGGCTACGATCAAGGTGTATTGTGAAAGATCAGGGCCAAACAATGCGATCCCACTAGCTTGCTAATTGCATCCATATCAATTACCTTAATACATCAAGTCGACCTCGCCGTGCTCGGCCTACGCCACTTCCCCGCTTCGCCGTTGGCTATCATATCTCCACCTAGCCTACGTTGTGCCTCTATCGCTGTACTCTGACTGCTTCACACCTTCGGCTCCACCTAGCGCTGATGTAATGTTGTACAAACTTAAAAGGGATTAGCTGCAAGAACACATATGACAATAAATTGTGCACATGATGCATCCCAAGTCTGAATATTTCAACTTCTATGTGGAACCCCGTGTCATTACCCCTGAGGGTAATCACACTTAGGCATACGGATTACTATTCGTTTGCCCGGTAGGACATCGCTCCGACGAATAGTAAGCTTTACCAAAGTTATTACAGCAGAACAATAAGATAGAAATTGAACTTTATTATAGCATTTAGCCACGCAAGGCTATGGTCTTAGATACAAGTAGTAATTTACAACTGCAAAAGTGGGACTAAGTCCCCTCGCTTACCTGCCCTGCTCTACCGGTCGCCTACTCATCCCATCCACCGAATAGGGTGTCCATCTCGCCCTGGTCCTCGTAGTCGGCATCCTCACCTCCTGTGGTCTCCTCGGCACCTGTGTGTCCTTCATCCCACTCAGGATAGTTCCCGGCCAGATTAGGATCTAACAAAGAAGAATAATAGCAAGGTTGAGTACTAGTGTACTTAGCAAGCATTAATAGCAAAAGTGCACTAGATGACTCATCTCTGTTCATTATCTCATTTTCTAGATCATCCATTTTTCTGAAAATAAACAACTTGTTAAAACTTTAAGTGGCAAATTTTAATTCTAAAAAGACTACTTATCACTCGGAGAGAAGATAGACCCTTGGTGGTTCCCTTAGACTCCAATCCCGAAGACATACGTGAATTTATGATTTGATTTAGCACTACACAGGCTTTGTGCCACTTTACCCATAGCTACTTTGAGCTCTCTCTGATCCAGGTCCCCTGCGTTTCCTTTGACGTGGGTTTCAGTTCAAAATACAGAACGTTTTTCAAGTTACGTGATTAAGTCTCCACCCATTACTTTCCGTCAATGCTGACCCCGTCATCCACCAAGTTTCGGTAATGTTGGTTGGGCTGGCTCTCTCTCTAGACCCAACACTCCACCTGGTGGTACTACAACGCCTTGGATAGGCCTCCTCTCCCTCCAGACCCATCCCTCCCACATATTACTTAACTGATGTGGAAAGTATAGCCACGTAACAAGGTAGCATTTTCTACCTGCCTAAATGAAAAAATGGCTGACACTTAAATTATGGCCCTTGATCTGGGTGAGAGTTTTGTTGGTCCTTATATATTAACCATATGTAAAGGGTCCCACCTCTTTCCTCATCTCTTTCCTACCACTGCCCCCTTTACCAGCCATAATATTAACTCTTACAGTATAACGGTTCTGTTCCAGCTGTACCACCCTTTTTCTTATTTCTCATCTCTTTCATCTTCTTTTATTTTCTCTTCTTTCTTTTTATCTGATTTGATTTTGAGACATAGTTTTTATGCAATATGTATAATTATACAGAAAGGTAACTTTTACATTTACTATTACTATATTTATATTTATATTCAAGAAATAAGCTTGCCTTTAAAATTGTAGAAAAGATCAGTGTCGACAGATAAAGAATCAGATACTCATGTCTGCGTCGGTTCGTTTTCTGCAATTTATACGGTAGACGCGAATAATACGTAAATAAATACTTAGTTGCTTTTAGTGCTATTAGGCATACGTTAGTCAGATGATTTTCTTTTTAGCAGATTTTAAATTTTAATAACATTTTTCGGGTCCCCGCTAAGTTAGCACTCCTCAACCGCAATTGTTCTATGGTCTACTGGCTCCAGATTCGCTGGTTGCTTATTCTTGTATTTAATCGCACGAAAATCAAAATGCTACACGTATTCGCATGCAACTAGGTTTATATAATTTTTTACGCATGCAAATAAATGCCTAATCGATTTTACGCATGTGTTGCTTAATTTAATTAATCTATCTCGAATAAATTATCTCTAACACACCAGATTATTTATTTATTTAATTTGGGAGTTCTATCGGTGACTTAATTTATTTATAAACATCACAGATTAATTTTACACTTTTCCTACTTTTATTTTATATCGTCGGTCTACTACTATCTAATCGTACACGGCTTATTTAAATTCATTTGGTTCAAAAATTACACAGCGTCGATAATTAATTTTATTGGGGCTTGTCTAAATTTATTACCACTAATCCTCCCTAAAATTACCATTCTACCTTTCTCATAAATTTTCTCCCTTTTCTTAATTTTTCTCCCTTTTTACTAAACCCCCACCTAATCTCACTTTTCTCTCTCCTCATCTACTCATTAAGCCCATAGAGCTCCTGGCCTTTCTTCTTGCTCATTCTTCTTTCCCCATTACTTTTCTCTATTCCTTCCTTCCTCCATTCCTTCCTTCTGGTATTTTCTTTGGCCAAAAATTCCTACTGGCTCATAGCGCTACCTGTTCCGGCTCCCTGCCGCCACCGCCGCTTTGACTTGCTCTTAGCTTTGCTCTTGGTTGTCTTCGGCTGGGGAGGAAATGGAATGCTTGGGAGGCTTTGTCTGGGGGTGGAGGGACTTGGGGTTTGCTTTGGCTGGGAAGGTTTATGTGAGGGAGGTGCTTTCTACACTATTCTGTGGCCTTTTTACTGTGGCTGGTAAGTTGGTAATACGAAAAGTAGGTGTTAGGCTAGGTAAACGAAATGTGCCATTGGTCCATCAGACATTGTCAGATTCTTCTACGGTTGAGGTAAGACGGTATAATGTGTCGGATTTATAAAATTGTCGGGTGATGAAACCCATTAGAAGTGAGACAGTGCCGACTAACCTAGGTTGGTCTAGGAACCTCGCTGAACTTCACGAAATCTGACAGCAATCCAATTTACTCTAACTCTACTCTATTGCTTTTGGTCTACTATTTGTCTCTGTTTTTGGTAGGCGATGGAAAAGTGGCAAGGGTTCGGATCGGTTGAGGAAAGGGGGCGACTAGATGGCGATATACTGATGAAGGAAGCAAGGAGAGTTTCGGTGATATGCATGCAAGATATTATTGTATTCTCTTGTAATGTACTCAAAATTGAAATTTTATTATTTTGATTTGAGGTAATGCATTCTTGTAATTAATTATATTAATTATTTTGAGAATGCAATGATGTTGTAATATTACTTTCAAACTTATTTTGCAATTTCGGGAAATGGATTCTTGTAATAAATTCAACGATTGTATTATTGTTTTATTTCTATTGGAAAGGATTTTTGTAACTGACTTTGAGATGATATCGATAATTTATTATGTTGCAACAATTCATATTGTCAATTGAGTTGATGAATTCTTGTAATTAATTTCGAGTTTGTATAACCATTTTACCTTAGCTTGTAAAGGATTATTGTGATTGACTTTGAATTTTATAAAGATGATGCATGTTGATTTGGATGCCTGGCTGTATACTCCTGATGATGTAATTAATTCGGTGATTTTAATATCGCTTTACTGTTGTTGTAATAATTCCTAATGGACATTATGTTGATGCATTCTTGAGAATATGTCTTGCATGAATTTGTTTGGCGATGTGTTCGATATTAATTTGCAATTTTGTTATGTTTTTGGTTTAGATGAATTTTTAATTAACTACTAATTACCGATTATCGTCATTTAAATTAGTGTTAAGTTCGAGGGTTCTCACATTCTACCAAAAAATTGAAAGTTTGAATATTCCAACAAGGCAAACAATTTGAAGAAAACAAATATCAGGAAGAGTTTATAAACCATCATTTTCCCATGAAATCTAGATGAAACAGCTATGTCATACGAAAAGCATCTATGCTGCTCCTAGTTGCGGCAAGTGCACAAAATATAAGCTGAAAATTGTCTGCTTAAACTGAAAACTGAACATTTTAAAAACTAAAAAACTGAAAGTTACTAACATAGTAGCAATCAAGTATACATTAATGAGGTATTGTTGCAAAAAAGAGACAGTAGAAATTAAACATAGATTTCATGTATACTTTATTTAATAGAAATATCTTCGTACACCTCACCACCAGAATTTTGCAAGAATTGAACCATCTTCTCATTGGACTTGCTAAAGAGCTACGAACACTCAAGGGATGTTAGCACAAGGTACGTTGAAGTTACATAGAACGGACATAATTTTCTGTGAAAAAGGACCATAATATTCACATATATAGTAGGGTTGACACAATGAACTAAACATCACAAAGCAGGCCTGAAAGAGAACCCACAAAGGTAATTTGTTATGTTCCTCGCACTAAAGAATGTCACCATAATAACGCTCCAATGTTAGATTGTCTTACACAAAGGAGATAGTGTCGGAATATAGTGAAATACAACTTTTGTCTAATATAATGAACAAGGAAATCAATTATACCTATTTCATAAGATGCTACAGACAATGCCAGTTTGGCACCGTATTTGAAAGTTCATGAGATAGAACATAAGTATCTGCATAAACTTTAGGACTACTAAATAGCTGCTGCACCTCTTGGAGCCAATGTGCATTTAACCAATGCCCTATCATATCTCCTAGGAACTAAGAAGTGACCACCAGATTTCTATGATGTGGAGTTGGACATCAAGATGGATCAGTAATTGACCATTACGTAGTGACAAACTCACAAAATGATTGCTTGCAAGCACAGTGCAGCATTTGCAGTATTTCTTTGTGATGATGGGATCACATACAAGAATGTGGGCATAAGCATGTGAGTTACTTGATTTAACAAGCAATTTATCCTATCGTGGCTGGTTGCCCATGGTGAACTCAGTGGTGCTATTTGCTGAATTTGGCACCATATGTCAATAGAAATATAATCATAAGGCTAACTCTTGCAAATTATAAGACTAATTAAGCGTACACAATGCTTACATGTTTTACAAACTGCAATAAAACAAATAAATATGAATAATCCAGGGCAGTTCATGCACACACCTTATCCCTATAGAGCTGCGCCACGCCATAGAATCCCTTGTCCAAGAGCTTCCTCAAGTTCTGCGACCCGACTTCGAGAATGGCGAGTAGCTCTCCACTCCTCATCGCCGCATTGCCCTGACCTCTCTACTTCCTCTCCAGTGCAATACGACCCCTACCTCCCTGGCAACCCTCCGCTCCTCCTCCTCGGCATCATCCCCGCGCCTCACTGCCCCGACAGAGCAAAGTCCCCTCCTCGCGCCGGTGCAGCACAACCACTGAGGCGGGTGAAGGCGGCCAGGGTTTGGGTTGGGTCGCGCGGTGAGAAGCGGGCCGGCCAAGCAAAGCCCTGACATGCTGGAGGAAAATAGCGGCCAAACCGTGGCGACATGAAGGAAGTAGGCGGTGCAGGGGAGGAGCTTGTGCATCACTGGTTGCAGCGGCAGGGCCAAGACTCATCTATGGCGCTTCAGCTCCAGGAGCCCGCCGACTCACGTGGCTGCTACGGCGGCGGTGGCAGTGAAGGCGGTGAGGGGTCGCACTGGGGTTTAGCGGCAAGGGGTTGCGTTAGGGAGGAACCGAGGAGGTGCTACGCTGCAAAGAGATGCGGGAAGGGCGAGAGGAGGAAGGCGAAATATCGCACGTGTTTGTTGGGCCCACATGGCGGCGCCATTTTTTAGGTGAGGGGTGGGAAGTGGAGAATGCATCACTTGCCACCACTAGTCTTTTTAAGTAGTAAAGATAGCGAGTAATAGTTAGTATCACAAAGCAGTTTAAATGTCAAATTATCTCTTGATTTTCCATAAAATGGATTAGCTTAGTATGTTATGAGTTATTATCAAGTCAACTAGAAAAACATTAAAATTTTAATTATGATAATTAGTTGATCTAAAAAAGAAGTATGATAATTAGTTACTAATCCAATTTCTCTATGGAAAATACAGTGCAGAAAAAAAAAAAAAAAACATTAGTTCTCATGCAGGTCTTAAAAATATCACAATTTACAACTAAATATATTAAAAAAGGTAGCAACAACATAAATTTCTTTCACTCTCCAGAAGATGATAAATTTATTAGAAGTAAAATCAGTACCAGCATGTTGAGCTAGATTAATTTAGCGCCCATGTAGGCCCACTCCCATGTCCAAAAAAAGGGTGTATGATGAACTATTTAAAAGATAAAAAATGGATATAGTACACGCAAGTGTATGATGCACAATTTAACATTGCAGAAAGATCAAATCTATCAGTGTAAACCATTTACTTGTGATATATATGTTTGATATTTACTTCTCTCCACGATGATAGAATTTGCTTTGCGTTTCATTAATCATTATCCCACTAATACACGTATCCACCCTTTTTAAAAAGCAAACATGGCCCCAAAGGGCCATTAACTCCCTGTAAATACCAAAGTTGCAGTACAACCACCCATAGAGTTACAAAAGAGACCCTAAGAAGAAAACAAATTATAAAACAGTCCTCAAAACTCAGAAAGGACTAAAATGAAATTGAGAATTACATCCATGTCCTTATGCTGCTTCTGGCGATGCCAACGATGCGGGAAGAGCTTCAGTCGCCAAACCCCACACCTGGCCACGACTCCTCAACTGCTTGTGCATTTGCCGACGATTGTTAATGGCAAAAGGAGTACAGGGGCCTCCTTGAAGCAGAGGTTGAAGAAGGTGGTACCAATGGATCTGTGACGGCGCCGAGCGCTAGCGATCTACTTGGCAACACACCCAAACACCATTGGGAACAAAAAAAATATTAGGATCCTCTATTCCAACAACGATATAGTTACAACTTTCTAGAAGGGGTGGATCGAGGGACTTAGAGTATGGAAGAACGGAGAGGGAAGAGCACAACGACTGGACGGAGGCAGTCGCCAGAAAGTCAGAGATAAACTCCAAAGCCATAGAGAAAACTACATTATTTATTATTATATTGGGGTACCTTGAGCGTGCAGACCGGTAAACCATGCGCTGATGAAGAAAGCCACGACATCACAGCTGATGGACGACGACATGGTTGCACAAGCTCGGAGACCAACAAGCCAAGGAAAGGGTTAACCTTATCCAACCAAAGGATTGGCTAGATACGGATGGCCAGAAGTCGAGCTTTCCTGAGAGATCCATTTACAACATCTGAGGGAAAGATAACCCTTGTTTGTCTCACGCAAATTCCAATTCTAAGAATCAACAAGAGCGAATAGAAAGGAATATTGAGTTGCATGCACCAACCAGTTCACCCAAAAGCTTAAGCTGATGAGGAAATGTGGACAATTCACTTATACTTCAACACTCCCCCTCACGTATAGGCTCTCTAGGGCCTAAGATATGGAATAGAAGTGGGCTATAATTACTTTTCTTTAATTACGCCAACCAGGTCTTGAACTCAAAACCTCTTGGCTCTGATACCATATTGAGTTGCATGTACCAACTAGTTCACCCAAAAGCTTAAGCTGATGAGGAAAGACAGATAATTTACTTATACTTCAACACTCCCCCTCACGTATAAGCTCTCTCAAGCCTAAAATGTGGAATAGAAGTGGCCTGCGATTATTATTATTTAATTGCGCCAACCGGGTCTTGAACTAAAGACCTCTCGGCTCTGATACCATATTGAGTTGCATGTACCAACCAGTTCACCCAAAAGCTAGTGTTGAAGTATAAGTGAATTGTCCGCCTTTCCTCATCAGCTTAAGCTTTTGGGTGAACTGATTGGTACATGCAACTCAATATGGTATCAGAGCTAGACCTGCTCATGGGCGGCCTGGCCCGAGCCCGACCATGTCAGGGCCGGGCTTGGGACTGAAAGTCTGGCCTGGCCCGAAATTTCGAAAAAAACAATTAAAAAAATGAAAATCTATTATTTTAATCCTAAAAATGAATTAAATAATACTTTTTTTATTCTAAAAAAGATTGAAATAATATATTTTAATAGGAAAATCAGTTTTTCGGGCCAGGCTCGGGCCTAGAGATTTTCGGTCGGGCTTTTCAAGCCTGGCCCGGCCCGGCATTTGAACAGGTCTAATCAGAGCCAAGAGGTCTTGAGTTCAAGACCCGGTTGGCGTAATTAAAAAATAATACTTGTAGCCCACTTCTATTTCACGTTACCATGTTGAGTTGCATGCAACAACTAGTTCATCCGAAAGCTTAAGTTGACGATGAAAGATGGACAATTCACTTATATTTCAACAGGGAACACTAGATTTTAAGGGTAGAGAAGAGATAATACTCTGTCTTTGGCATTTACATCTAACTTTTCTGTCTTTGACATCTACATCTAACTTTTCTTTACCACAAAAGAATTTGTTTCACGATCTGTCTAGCTGTCGTCATTGCCCCAGCACATTTGATGAAGATTAAGCAAGAACCTAGGATTAAAAAGGGGGAAATGATATCAAATGGGTTCACATGTCCCGCTAGCGCATACGATTGTATAATCCCTATAAAACACACCTCCGACTGGACCGGCTCCCCAGCTGCTCGCCTGGCCCAAACAAGAAGAAGCCCTGACAAAAACGAGAGGGAACGGAAGTGAGAACAAAAGCATGTGGGCCTTACCCTTGCTGAAGCCCAGGCCCAATTCACATCCACGGTCCACCCACGTCTCCATGTTGTTCCATTCCAAAATGCCCCAAATTCCCCATTCATTTAATCAAGCAATTCCCCATTCATTCAATCGAGTGCACCTGGACGGCTGGACCTGAGGGCTGAGGGTAGCCAGAGCCCAGAGAGGCAGGGAGCCACCGCGGTCCTCGACGCCTCGTCATGCCGTGCCGGACTGGGAAGGCCATGAGGGAGGCCGTCGGGCCGAGGCGAGCCGCACCGCACCGGTGGGGAGCCATTGGCGGTGCACCTGGGGACTGGGGAGGGAGATCTCAGATCTGGGCAACCGCCGACCTGGCGTGGGAGCAAGTGGGCTTCCTGGTAGCGGTGGGGGAGCGGCCAAGCAGGAGCCCGGAGGCCAGCGGCTGGCCGGAGGAGGCGATTTGGCATGGTCGCGTGGGGGGAGGCCTGAGGCGGCGATTTGGGCGTGGGAGTGAGAGCTCGGAGGCCGGACCACCGGAGGAGGAGGGCTGCCTGGTGGGGGAGGGGCCAAGCGGGAGCCTGGAGGCCAACAGCCGGCCGGAGGAGCCAAGGAGGTGATGGCGTGGGGGGAGGTCGGAGGCGGCCGAAGCCAAGCTCAGACGGCCGGGACGGGTCTCTACGCCTGTGGCGATTTGGCGTGGGGGAGGTTGGAAGCGCGATGGAGTGAGGTATATTCTTGTTGCTTAATACCTTAGTGCCTCTTGTTGCTTAATACCTCAGTTCCTGTGCTGTGCTGGTATATTCTTATTGCTTAATTATCAATTTATTAGTAAGTTTGATATAGTGTGGTATATACTCAATTAACAATTAATTCGTAGGTTTGCAATAATAGAGAAACGAACTTTGCGTAATTATTTCACAAGCAATTCAAGTAGTACTCCCCTAACCGATAAGAGTGCAACTCAACCAAAGAAGCCTCTACTAGAATTTAATCTGGATGAAATTATTGTCGATTCGGCGCATCGCATACCAATAGAAGATTTTGCCAATGAAGTTTAGTTATTCGAGGCTTTGAACGGTTAACCCCACCCTCATTTTTCATCCTGAATTCGTCACTAAATTTACTCATACATATAAGATATTGTGTCGTCAAGTGCAAGGCTGGTTTTGTACCTACCATCCTCGCTGCCGATGAATAATTAATAGACTGCAAAATAAATTTATTATGGTTAATGTAGGTATCCACCATTATTTCGCTATAAAGGTCTATGAACGTAAAGTTGGACATTCGCCCTCCTGTAACTCATAGCTACACTGCTACTTGTATTTATGAATCATACTATAGTTCCGTATGAAAACACTAAAATACATGAGATGCCACGAATTACGCTGCGGTTTTTTATTACTTTTCTCTAAGACAACAGAGTTTGTTTTCGCCTTTCAGTGTTCAGCATGACAAGAGAGCGCCTTGTCATGGTTCATACGGTTAATACCATACACATATATACAACAAGCAATACTATCTTTGGTACTTATGGTACTTGCTTTGCGAGAAGTTTTTTTTTTAACACGATTTGTTAGTTGTTGCGTTTATCACAAGTAAAATCCTAAAATTAAAAAAGCGGGAATGACAAGAAAAAAAAAGACTCAACATTCACATGTAGCATGAAAACCAGGAAATGTGCAGCCCAAAAATAGGCTCCCGAGAAACCCACGGACAAGGAGAGGGCGAATTAATGAGCTAAACACACTCACACACGAGAAATGGCGATGGCGATGCAGCCATCTTAGCTAGCTCCTCCCCTCCCCCCTCCCCCTTCCATGGCCGTCCCTCCCCTGGCGCTCCTAGTCGTCGCCATAGCCGCCCTCGTCATCCTCGTCCTCGCCGTCTTCGCCTGCCGGCAATGGTGGCGCCGGCTCCGGCTCCGGCACCGCCGCGCGGTCGAGGCCCCGGCGGCCCCTCCCCCGGTCGCTAGCCAGGTCAAGATCCGAGCTTTCTTGCTCCCTTTTCCTGTTTCACTGTCGCTTGATCTGGAATCGAATCGTCGGGAGGCGAAATCCCGGTGTTTCTTGATGCGAATCGGTGGTCCCGGACTCCCGGTGTTTTCTTAGAGGATTGTGCTAGAGACAAGAATGGCTGGTTGATTGCGTATGGGGTTCTTGGTGCCACGGTAGTAGCGGTGAACATTTGGCGGCGGCCCGGGTCTTGTTCTTGCTAATCTGTCCCTTTCTTCGTTCTCTTTGGAGAACATTGGCGGTTTAGCCCGTGTTGAGGTCGATAGGTCGTTCTTTGTCATTGGCTTGTTTCTTGCATTGATGGATTAGGCGCTTTGGTTCGGTCTTGGTAATCGTTGAGGTTGATTGGGTTGTTTGCCAGACTGACATTAGTGCGATTATTCATGGAAGTCTGGTATCTGATGTGTTATGCCCATTTGGAAGATTTCAGTCATGATTAGAGCAACATATTTTTGCTTGCTATAGTTCAATTACATGCACAAATTTGGGAGAGAAAAAAGAATGGAGAGGGATAGACATTAAGGGCAACTTTGTTTGTTCTATGATTACTCCAAGTGCATTGACGTATTATATATAAAAAATGAGAAAAATGCATGATTTTCTACAAATATGCTGAGGATCATGTTTTTCTAAAAAAAAATCCATTCAGAACTGGTTTGGAGTAATCAGTACTAGTGCACTATTGGAATTTCATTTGAAGTCCTACCAAGGTTCTAAATAGCGGATATCGAGTTTGTATCTGATAGGCTTTAGCATATCATGTGTACGATACAGGCGATATAATGGGCAATATATTCCTGTATTGGAACTTTACAATTGTTCATAATTTTTTACTTTACAAGTTGCATAAATCATGAATTTATAGTAGAAAGCCAATGTGGAATGGAAAAAGCCCACGTTTGGTCCTCCACTTTCAACTTGGTCCTGTTTCAACCCTGTACTATAAAACCGGATAAATAACCACCTTTACTTTCAAAATCAAATCAAATGAGGCCCAAACTTGAAAGTTCAAACTAGGTGGTTTGCGCACTAAGTTCAAAAAATTAAAAATGGTTTACACGCTGAGTGGCTTCCGATGTGGCAAGTGTACTTACATGCCAAGCTACCACACTCATGCATGTGTAGATCTGCCATAGAAGATCCAACCAACTTAACCCCACAACCTTCTCCACCATTGGATCTAGCCACAAGAGATCCTAGTCATTAGATCAAATAAGACTCCATAAAAATCCCCAAAATCACAAATCCCCGATTCCAAATCATGTCTTCTTCCTCCAAACCTCTCTATGCTCTCTCTCTCTCTCTCTCTGCTACCACGGCCGAGCGTCTCCTCCCTCTTATTTTCTCTGGATCAGGTGTCCATTGAAGTATGACATGGCCTAGCATGGTAAGAGTTGGAGGTGTCAGCCATGGGGATGACCAGAAGGGGTTGAAAGCTCCTCCAGATCCTCTCTCTCTCCCCCCTCGCGTTTTGCTGGCTGCTTCTCCTAACTAACAGATCGTAGTTGGCCATGGTAGCACTAGCGTGGGCAGCCGTCATTGTGGTGGCTGTGCTTGGAATCAACCGATGGAGTCAGGATTTGGGATGACAGTGAGGAGCACATGGTTGCAGCGGCGCGTTTGCACCAAAGGGGACGCCGAAGTGTAATAGATGCTTCGCATGCCCCGTCCTCACCTGCAGTCAGACTAGGTTGCCTACATATGCCGATACGGATACAAATATGCGATATGCCGATACCGCGACACACCATTTCCCTCAAAACACAGATACATGTATGCATATATATAATAAAAATACAAAAAATAATGATGTCTTATATAAGGAATTAGGAATATAAGAGCAGACATATGGCATGGTATTTCACAGTGAGAAAGAATATCCAAATCCATTACACAGTTATAAGGGGAAAAAGGGAAAGGAGGAAACATATGGGCTGCTTCGGTCCATCCGGCGCATGCACCTGCACCACTGGCTTGAGGAAACATATTGCTGCTTCGGGCCATCCGGCTCATGCACCTGCACCCATGGCTTGCCCTAGATCCCTAACCTTCTCGTCTCCCGTCATGTACGCAGCGCCGCCTTTTCTTGCACACACACTCACCATTTTTTCTTCTCTGTCTTGACTCCTCGCTCTCCAGCCCCAACTTCCTCGCCAGTCTTGCGCCCTCCCTCCTCGCCGCTAGGAATCACGGTAGCATTGGGCCAACAGCAGCAGCAACAGCACAAAATCATCGTCTCGTTCCGCCTCCAGCCAGTGCCAGTCGCGGTTAGGGATGGCAACGGGGCCATTCCCTGTCGGGGAGTGGTGGAACATCCCCATCCCCGAGAGAAGAAAAATTCCCCATCCCCATCCCCATCCCCGTTCTCGGGTGCTATTCTCCCCCCGTCCCCGTCCCCGTCGGGTTATCGGGGCCCCATGGGGACCCATACCCGAAAGTTAGATCCCAGAAGAAGAGAAAATAAGATCTATAATGTTATAAAATGAGTATAAACATCCACTTGCAATGCTAAAATGATAATATTTTTTGATTAATTAGCATCTAGAAAGTAAATAATGCAAAAGAGATTATCGGGCTATCGCCTTATCGGGTTGTGTGGTAGTAGGCTAGTGGCCTACATGTCTTATCGGGGAGCCATGCGGGTAGCGGGGTGTTACGGACAGCTTTGTCGGTATTCAGTTCCAGCGTAGGAGTAAACGTCATGTTGATTAGGGAAGTAAAACTATAGAAGGTTCAGGATAGCAAGAGTCCAATACGAGTTGTATTCAAGTAGGATTGTCAAGTTAGATATCAATCGGACTCTGGTACTATATAAAGAGTCAGAGTTCTGTAATCAAAGGACAAGCATTATGATTCAATACAAAATAGCTCTTCCAAGTTCTTCTTTCTTCCTATCTAGCTCTGGCTTCTCACCCATATAACCTTCGATCTTCGAGAGGATCTTCGGTTCGTATCAACTTGGTATCAGAGACACCGATCCCGCCCACCATGCCACCCAAGGTTGACTCCGCGTCTGACGCAAGGCTCGATGGCTTGGAACACGCACAATCGGAATTACTCCAGGCCATAACCAATCTACAGGCGACGAACGAGCAACGATTTCACGAGCAGCAGCTGGCTTCCGAGCAGCGTCTTGACGGCTTGGCCAAGGAGATGCGCCAGATGTTTGAAGCACCTGCGGTCGCACAGAAATTTCAGCGACGCCAAACCGCTGTCGGACCCATGCGGCGCCGCGCGGAGGCGGGCCTCTCGCCGCTTCGCTTCGTCAAGACACGCCGAGAATCACGTCCGAAACTCGGGTTCCACCGACCACGCGGTTCGACGTCCATCGAGCACCAGGTGGCTTTCAGATATGAACCGAAGATCCTCTCAAAGATCGAAGGTTATATATGGGTGAGAAGCCAGAGCTAGATAGGAAGAAAGAAGAACTTGGAAGAGCTATTTTGTATTGAATCATAATGCTTGTCCTTTGATTACAGAACTCTGACTCTTTATATAGTACCAGAGTCCGATTGATATCTAACTTGACAATCCTACTTGAATACAACTCGTATTGGACTCTTGCTATCCTGAACCTTCTATAGTTTTACTTCCCTAATCAACATGACGTTTACTCCTACGCTGGAACCGAATACCGACAAAGCTGTCCGTAACACGGGGATGGGGAGTAGGAGAATGGCCCCATCCCCGCTTCACCCGATGGGGAATTGTATTTGCATATTAGTATCTCTGTGGGGGAAGAAATAGCCCCATCCCCGTCCCCTAATGGGTGAATTCCACATCGGGGAATGGGGAATGGGGCCCCATTGCCATCCCTAGTCGCGGTAGCGGAGTGGAAGAGTCTGCCGGCGAGCAGCGAGGAGGGGATGGCGTTCTGGAGGAGCGCGTTCAACTGAAGATGGACGACAGCGGTAGTGGACCATCAACAACGTATCGAATGGTATCAGGAGTATCAGATGCGTGTCATGAATTATTTTTTTTCTTTTGAAAAAGGAAATTACACCGTACACCTCAGCCATATCGGACACGTATTGGTATCGGATACATATCACGATAGTTGTATGTGAGTTTTTGGGCGTATCGGGGTAACGTAGACGTCAATCGTCTCCACCGCGCCACCATTGCCGAACGCGCTGCATCGTGTTGGAGAACCTCGGTTGGGTTGCCAAGGTGTCATGGTGCTCACCCGCATCGTCGGTGAGGGAATCACGTCGACGAAGAAGAAAGGAATTTTGGGAAGATTTGGATTTGACAGGTTGTCCCAACATTTTTTCTTTTATTTGCTGGGTGAAATATGTGATGTTTCCCACCGTGTGAGTGATGTGGCTGGCCCACATTGCAAAACCACGATTACGTGGCTAATCCACCTTCCAGCCTTTAGGGGTTAAATGTTCTGGTTTTGAAAGTAAAGGGGGTTATTTACCCAGTTTTATAGTACAGGGTTGAAACGGGACCAAATTGAAAGTAGGGGGACCAACTGTGGGCGTTTTCCATGTGGATTAAATATCATACATTAATTTAGAGCATAACAAGTGTTGTCGTAATTTTTATTTTAAAATTTCGATGAACATCTCCTTTTTGTTGGAAAAGGTTTGTAAAGAACACATGTGGGATAAAAAGGAAAAGATTGAAAAGACATCTAAAAAGGAAAAAAATGAGGAAAGATAGGTGACTAAGCAGTCCTCGCAAAGTCCACCTGCTGCTCCTCTTCCCCACACCACTCCACCCTTTCTTCACGAGATGAACGCTGCCAACCTGTATTTCCATTTGCTGCATTTCTTTTGCTTCCATATCGTGCCATCTAATGATCCCATTCATAAGCGCCGCTGCTCCTCTCTTCCTCTACAGCACCGCCGCTCCACTCTTCTTCCATCTGCAGTGCCTCTGTCCACTCTGATCTGTGACATCCGGGTGGTATTTGACCCCTTCACTGTCCCTTCCACATCTCTACGCAGCCAGTGGCGGATCTAGAACAAAAATGACCGGGGGTCCTCATTCCTCATATATATTTTGGGTTATGTTGGGCTGTGGTTTGAGGTGTCCTCTTATCTTGAGTTAGAGGTGTTCATACTATATATACATGACTACATATAAAGAAAAATGATTTTTTAATCCTATATATAAAGAAAAATAAATTTTTGACCCGGTGTCCTGTGCACCCCTTTAGCATACTGTAGATTCGCCCCTGTATGCAGCATGCTTGTGCACACACACACATACACCGGCGAGTCAACAAACATGGACACATGCCGGTGAGCCCGATATGTTGGCCGATTTATTCCAAAGTTGATTTTTCAAAACAATTAGTTAATCGGTATCGCGTGGGCAGGTGACTAGTGACACTGATAGAAATGCTCGAAATATCGGATGACAACCGTTTTTGGAAGCTTAAGTCCTATTGCTTTGGTTGTTTCTTTTTGCCACAAGAAAAATCCTTACATCATTATTGAATTACCAATCTAGATGAGATTGTCTGCTTAAGTAGTTTTGCTCTGTTACTTGTATTTTTGTATATCAGTCGAAGTATGAGGAAAGTGGGAAGTTTTATAGTTTGACGTGTGATCTGCTTCAGCGTTGGCGTGGTGTAATAAAGGGTGTAGTTGAGTCTTGGTAGAGGTATGAAGTTATTAGAAGCTGCATTAGTGATATGTAAAAGGATCTGCAGTGTATACCACACTCAACAGTACATTTTGTTTCGTATCATACATTTTCGGATTAATTAACTCTCCAGTTTCACATGTAGCTTCCATATTCACTCAAACAATAATTTCTAGGTTGATTGAAACTCCACTGTTTATCTTACTGGCCTGCCAAGAGTGTGGAGTTTCACATTTTGTTTAGCCTCCTAAAAATTGTTCTGCTAAAATCCAATTTTATGCTGAGATGTTTGTTCTTTGTTGACATATTCTCACCACATGATCGGCATCAAACTCTTTCTTTCATAGTGTGAACATCCATGTATTTTTATCTCACAATCCGCACTCTTCCTTTGCAGAATGAGGATCTAAATAGGCCTCTCCTCCCGGAAAATGTGGATGATCACTGTAGCAGGAGTAACAGTTTGCCTGTAAGTGTTGTTGGAGAATCTTCGAAGATTCAAACAAACAGGAGTTACACTTCACCAAGAAGTCATGGAATAGCTGATACCGGCGGGATTTATCCCGCTGAATCCTGCGCTATACAAGGTATACTTAATTGTGCCCAAACATTTAGTAGCCTACTTGGAAAGTCACCTCTCTTCAGTTTCTCCTGTCTTTGTTGGATTGCTCAGCTCAGATATATTCACTTATTGATTAGCAATGTCAATTTTCCAGTTACTGAAAAGTACTATAAATTTTGTAGGAGAAACTCATGTAATCGATGTTACAAATGATACTTCTGAAGAATTCCATTTGGGAAGCACACTTAAGTGTGCAACACATACAAGTTGGCCAAAACCTGGTCAAAAGCACAAAAGAAGGGGTTCTGGAGAGGATAATCGTAATGGCAGCATTTCTCTGAAGGATAATACATATCGTAATATATCCCTCAAACTTGATTTAAACATTTTACTAGCCCATGCCTTGCCAATGTTGTCATTTATATGCCCATTTGACCATTTCATCCAATCTTTTGCTAGAAGTGCAGGAAGCAGCCTAGATTTAGAGGTCATAGCTGGCCCATCTCATGGAATAAGCTGTTCCCGACAGTCAACTAGTCCTACACTCCCAATAACTCTTGGAAGGGTTCCCCCAAGTGATTTGGTGTTGAAGGGCTCTGAAGTGTCAGGGAAGCATGCTCGGATAAACTGGAATGCGAAGGTAAGTTGTTCAGTAATTGTTTATTAATCTCTTGTGCTTTCTACTTAAAGCTATTTGGTTGGTTCTTTCTCCAGCCTTGTGACTCGTTGTCGAAAATTGGATAAGTGGATGTTAGTGATGAACCATAGCAGTACCATTTTGTGTGATTCTGGTCAGATGTATGCTTTGTCAATTGTGTTGGATGCATTTTATGCTTTGTCAATTGTGTTGGATGCATTTTTCTTTGATTTAGAACCCCGACTGACTTAATTTTAGCCATGAGTGACCAATGTTGGGTGCTAGGGCAGTAGGGCCATATATTCCTAACCTAATCATTCACAAGATCCTGAAGCCACATTTTTAGAGAATAAATTAGTTCGAGTTATTTTGTTATACAGTAAATGCCAGCCATTTTAATCTATTTCATGAATCTTAAGCAGAAACAGTTTCTGCTGTCATGCTACTTTTTCTGACAGCACTTGATTGTTAACTACTTATTTATGATCAGATCTTATTTCCTTGACTGTAATTATGAAAATGTTTGAGGCATTGAGCATTTACCAAGTTGGAAATTGTATATTAGAAGGCCAGCTAGTCTGTATTACATTACTGTCTTTGGGCCACTTGCTCTCTCCTCCGATTACTTGTGGTGCTGCAATTAAATCTTGGAATCTTTCATTCCATGGCAACAGTGAACAAAGTGATCACTCATATATTGCAGACAATGAAATGGGAACTTGTGGACATGGGCAGCTTGAATGGAACATTCTTGAACTCCCAGGCGGTTCACCATCCAGATGTTGGGTCTAGACATTGGGGTGAGCCTGCTGAACTAGCAGATGGTGACATTATAACTCTAGGGACTTCATCAAAACTATCTGTAAGTTCCTGATATGCTTCCAGCATCTCCTTTTGTTTCTTGAAAGATTGCTGAATTTTTTTGTTGGTTTCCCACTCTATCGGGGCACAACAGATCTAGATATTAAGTTCCATTGTAGGTTCTTTTTATAGAAGTCTGAAATGAATCTTTGAGAATTGATCAAGAGATGTCATGTCTTCCAGAATTGATCTCATAGCAAATATAACTCCTGAACCTTATACATTATATCTTTAATATCCTTAATCTCAAAACCATTTGGATTTTTTATGTTCAGATGGCCATTGTAAGCTTGTAGCCATACTTCAAACTGAATAAATTAATTTGCCGGTTCTATGCTCTTTTGTAAACAACACTCTCCATGCTCTTTTGTGAACAACACTCTCCTTTCTCTTACTTCCATCAGGCTAAAATAAAATGTTTAATATAATAAATCCCCAAATTCCCAAATTTTTGCAGTCTACTTGTGTAAATGTGTCAATCCAACATTGACACCTGCATTTATGAGTACTAAAAATTGCAGTGTATGACTGGATAAAAAAGGATACAAATTATATGGCATCTTTCATTGGTATCTGGTATTGTTTGTCAAGAGTCTTGTACATAGTAGTCTCTCTCTCTTGGCCCATGTGGCCCATGAGGCCCAACTCATCATGTCTATATATATGTTCTCAATAATGAATAAGCTGCACAGTTGTGAATAACAAAATCCTACTCTCCTAGATTTCTAACATTGTTAATCTAAGGGAAGAAGGAATTAATGTCATAGGTAATATTATATGGAGATTTTCAGACCCTGCTGAGCCATATACCTGCCTGTTATACCCATAATTTCCACATTGATCTAATTCAAGTTGAAAAAGGGTTTGCTCTCTCAAGTCTCAAGTCTCAACACAACTTGGACAATGTTAAACTAAATGTTTTGTTGGAAATGGGTTCATGACTCATGAGGGAATGGTACATACATATTTAATACGTCCAACCCTACTGTGAATAAATTGGTTATTTGTTAAAGCTACATTGATTTACTGCACTTGACAATTAATGCAATCAAGTCACCTGTTATGGTCCTCAGATCATAACGGGTAAATACCACCGAGAGGATGTCCACGTGGCGTCGGTGTGCTTGGGAAGAGAGTGGACTAGAGACTGGGAAAAACTTCTTGTTTATTTCTTGCTTGATGAATACCTATGATGTGCGGGTACTTCGGCTGAGTTGCGTACCAGTACCATGTGCGTATCGGTACTGGTACGGCTTGGGTACGGTACCCACAGGTACCAGAAAATTGGCGAATTAAAAATCGTGCACTGCTCTGGTACGGCCCATAAAAAGCCCCTTATTTGGATGCCTAGCCCACAAAGAACTCAAGTATAGCCCTAGTATGTAAAACATTTGCCTCTCCAACAGTCCCCACCCCAAGCCGCCTGCATCTTGTCCATCACGGCGAATGCAAGTGCAAGTTTAGAAGCAATTGCTTCAGCCCCCGTATGCAGCAAATAATACTCCCGTGCAACATAGATGAATACAATGACATCCATATAAATAGGCGAAGGACCCCTAAGTCCTAATAAGATGGGAAATAACCATGTGATGCATCTAATCAATTAATGAGATATGCATGCAACTACTACCAAATCCCTTAGATATGCCAGCTAATGTAACTTCCTAACATTAAGATAAGGAGATAAGATTCTATCTCCTAACTGTTAGAAAAGCTTGGAAGAGTGATTTTGCTATTCACAATTGTGCAGCTTATTCATTAATGGAAAAAGTCTGGTTTACTCACTCGAACTATCAGAAAAGTTTGGTTTACACTTTGAACTACAAAACCGGTTATTTAACCCCCTGAATTTGTGAAAACCGGTCAAAAGACCCCTCACAGCGGTTTGGAGCGGTGGTTTTGCACATGTGGCTGTTTTTGTTCAAATCAGCATGTATTTATCATCCAAATCAGCATCCAAGTCAGCATGTGTTTGTCCAAGTCAGCTTTCTTCTCCATCTCTCTATATTTCCTCACTACCGAATGCTTCCCGGCATCTCCTCACCTCCCTCCGGCCAACCTCCCCCGCTCCCACACCGCGTCCTCCTACTGCCGCCTCCCCTTCCCATCCGTCGGCCGCCTCCTCCCCACCACATCCCCCGCCTCCTCCCCACCTCATATGCCCGTCGCCGCCTCTCCTCATCTGCCCACCGCAATCTCCCCTCCCCATTGTTGGCCGCCTCTCTACACCGCAACCCACACCGATCGCCTCCTCTCCCGATCCGCCCGCCACCGTCTCCTCCCTACTCGTCGGCCACCTCCTCCCCACCGCATCCTTCGCCGCCGCCTCTCTACTAAATCTGAATCTTGCCGGGGTCGACATGGATCTAGCTCTCCGCCACCTCCACCGAGCCAGATCTGGTTGCCTCCGAGCCAATCTGCCCCCCCACCGGTCAAGGACTCTCCGCTACCTCCACCGGCCAACCTCCCTGCGCCCGGCTCATTTGCGCGCTCTCTGCGCACCACCTCTCGGCACCGCGCTATCTCGAGCACGCAGCGTCTTTGCAAGACGGAGCGGTTGATGGAGCGGATGGCGTTGTTGGCCATGTCACGCGTTCGACGACTTGTGGAAGGGCAGCAGGATGAGGTTGGCCTTGCGGTTGTGCGCCAGCGAGTACATGTCATGGTGCATCGAGGTGTAGAGCGTCGCGGCGACATCTGGCACACGGTGATCGCGCGCGGGCGGCTGCTTTGCTGAAGTAGCGGCGTTGGCGATGCGGTCGGACGACGTCGGGTTGGACAAGTCGCCCGCGACTTCTTGTGGGCTTGAGCACGAGGCGGCGTGGCCGACGAGCTCGGTGAGTGGAGCACGCGAGGAGACGGAGTCGCGTGGCACGGACGCCTTGAGGGTCGGCGTGCGCGGCGTGGTCCTCGCGTGCCTAACCCATTTTTGCTCTCCTCTTCGCCGTTGTTGTTAGGCTCGACGCCTCCACTCCTCTGCTCTCTCTCTCTCTCTCTGACTGCCAGTCAGCAAAACCACTGCTATGTTAGCAAAACCACCGCTCCAAACCGCTATGAGGTGTTAATTGACCGGTTTTCGCAAATTTATGGAGTTAAATAACCGGTTTTGTAGTTCAGGGGGTAAACCAGACTTTTGATAGTTCGAAGGAGTAAACCGGATTTTTTCCTTCATTAATTGAGAGAATATATAGACATTTATATGGGCCTTATGGGCTACATGGAACGAGAGAGAGAGAGAGAGAGAGAGAGAGAGATAGAGAATGAAGAATATACAACACTCTTAACACCCCCCTTCAAACTCAAGGTGGATCAGGAGGATCCGATGAGCTGAGTTTAAGTAGATGAAGCCGATGCTGTTATCGAATCTAAGCTTTAGTAAAGAAATCTGCAACTTGAAGCTCCGAGGCAACATACTTGAGGACGATGGTCGACTGCTGACAATGAGATCGTGTGAAGGATACACGAACACCAATGTGCTTTGTCAGCTCATATTTGACTGGATCACTAGCAATTTGAATGACACTTGTATTGTCACAAAAGAGAGGTGTAGGATTGTCACAATAGACACCGAGATCAATCAAGAGCCATCGAAGCCAAATGATCTCTGAGGTGGTAGCAGTAAGAGCTCGAAGCTTAGCCTCTGCACTAGAGCGTGACACTGCAGTCTACTTCTTGGACTTCCAGGCAATGAGTGAAGTACCAAGAGAGATACAATAGCTAGTGATAGACCGACGATCATCAAGATCACTCACCCAAGTGGAGTCAGAGTAAGCATAGAGCTGGAACTGACTCGAACTGTTATAGAACAGGCGTCTGGACGCAGTCCCCCTCAAGTATCTTAGCACACAAAGAACATGACCATAGTGGGCTGACGTGGGAGCACTGACAAATTGGCTGAGCACATGAACAACATGAGCAATGTTTGGCCTGGTGACAGTGAGATAAATAAGATTCCCAACGAGCTGACGATAGCGAGAAGGATCTGTTAGTGGTACACCGTCTGTAGGTCGAAGCTGTAGGTGGAGCTCCATGGGTGTGACAACATTGCGTGTGTATCAGTCATACCAGAGCGAGCAAGTAGATCCTAAACGTAGCGATGCTAAGAGAGATAGTAGTTATCACTATCAGAATGGACCTCAATCCCTTAGAAAATAGCTTAATTGTTCCAAATCAGACATAAAACTGTTCACTCAATTTCTTCTTGACAAAAGCCACATAACCCATGTCATCTCCTGTGATCAGCTTATCATCTGCATACAACAGAAGCAAAGTACGACCCCGCTAAAAAGTGTGAATAAACAAGCCAGGGTCATGCTCACTTGGAATGAAACTAGCCACTCGAACCACATAACTGAAACACTCGAACTAAGCTCGAGGAGCCTGCTTGAGATCATATAGAGCACGCCTAAGATGACAAACATAGCCTCCTCATGTAGATCATGAAGAAAAACATTCTTGATATCCATCTGAGATATGGTCCATGAGCGTATGGCTGCAACAGCAATGAGAGTACGAATTGTAGTCATATGAGCAGCTGGAGCAAAAGTCTCATAATCTCGACCATAAACTTGCTGGAAACCTCTTGCAACAAGACGAGCTTTGTATCGCTCCACTGAACCATCTGACTTGTTCTTTACTTTGTACACACACTTGCAAGTTATAGGCTTAGCTCCAAATGGTAGTGGAACAAGATCCCAAGTACCTGTAGGCTCTAATGCTATAAGCTCCTCAATCATAGCCAACTGCCACTTAGATATACTGACGGCCTCTTGATACGTACTCGGCTCAAATACTGCACAAGCACAAGGAAAGCCCCATCTCTCTGGTGCCTGAAGAGGAACGATCACGTAGGGCATATCATGATGTAGTAGAACGATTGTCAGAGTCTGTGGTACTGGCTGGAGGATCAAGTGGAGGAGAAGAGGACTGAGGATCAGAAGGTTCAAGAGGAATTGAAGTCTGAGGATCAGAGGGAACTCTCTGTTGGCGACTATAGTGAAAAGGAAAAGTGGAAGTGTCAGAAACTGGTGGAGCTGGTGGAGAAGGCACACTAGAAGGTGAAACTGGTGGAGAAGGTGTATCTGGAGAAGGCATGTCTGGTGAAGGAATGAGAGGTAGACACAAGAAGGAGGTGGAATATGTGGAAGGAGTGGGATGTATAGAAGGATGATAAAAGAAAGGTCAACCCTAATCAAAAGTCACGTCACGAGAGATGCGAATGCGACGTGTTGAGGGATCATAGCAACGATAACCCTTATATTCAGGACTATAACCAAGAAAAACACACATAACTGACTGAGGGTTCAGCTTTGTGCGCTCACGAGGTGCTAGAAGGATATAGCAGACACAACCAAAAACACGAAGATGAGCATAGCGAACATGTGCTCTGTACAGGACCTCACCAGGACACTTGCCCTGAAGCTTGGAAGAGGGCTGGCAGTTGATGAGATAGACTGCCGTAGAGACTGCTTTCCTCTAGAAGTGAGAGGGAACAAAAGAGGAAATGAGAAGAGTACGAGCAGTCTCAATGATGTGACGGTGTTTGCGCTCTGCAACACCATTCTGAGTATGAGCACCAGGACACGAGAGCCGAGGAAGAGTACCTTTAGAAGAAAGAAACTGATGAAAGGCTGATGAAAGATATTCTCCTCCAGAGTCAGAACGAAAAACACGGATGGTAGAAGAGAATTGAGTATGAACCATCTGAGCAAAAGACTGATAGATAGAAATCAACTGCGAATGGTGTTTCATGAAGTAGATCCAAGTGTATCGAGTATGGTTATCAATGAAGATGATAGAGTAACTGTGACCACCCTTCGAAGCAAAAGGAGGACCCCAAACATCCAAATGGAAATCAAAGGGACTATCAGAGCGATAAATGCTAGAGGGATATGGGAGTTGTACTTGCTTGCCAAGTCTACAACCCTTACACTGAAAATTTGTGTCAATGGAAACAGGACTAAGAACACCTTGATGAATCAAGATAGAGAGGTGTGAGCCACACAAGTACTCCAAGCGATGATGCCATTGAGGAAAGGATTGGCAAACAGAAGTAGATGCAGAAGGACAAGGAGTATATGGACCAGTACCAGAAATGGGGGATAAAGGGTGGCTCAAACGTCAAGAACATAGAGCCCTGCAGAACCTCTCTAACGATGATCTGTACCAATAACAACTCTCATAGAGTCCTGCAGAACCTCTCTAACGATGACTTGTACCAATGACAACTCTTGTTCGATGATCTTCCATAAAGCAGGAGCTATCATCGAACCCAATAAAACAGTTCATATCTGCAAGCTGTCCGACAGAGATGAGATTCATGGAGAGCGTAGGGACAAGTGAGACATCTGAAATTGTGAAGTGAGAGGTGGAAAGAGTCCCCTAATAAGTGACCGTGCATGGCGTTCCATCAGCTGTTTGAATCTTGATACCTTTTGTAGCAAGACGACATGATGTGAGCTGTGATGCATCTGATGTCACACGGAAAGAAGCCCCTAAACCCAACACCCATGGGAGTGAAGCACCCGACATAGGACATGATGGTGCAGTAAAGCCGGTGGATGCTTGCAGCCGACATAACTGGGCCTGAAGATTGCTCATCTGAGCTTGAATTTGACCAAACTGAGTTACTCATGACTCAACATCACTAGTAGGGACAGAAGAAGCAATAGCAGCATTACCTCGAATAGGTCCAGGACAAAAAATGCCATCAAGAGCCATGATAGGATCAAATACACTAGCACCAAGCAACAACCTCAGCAGTACCAACACCACAAGCAATAGCAGGAGATCATGATCCACAGCACAACAAGCTAACACAACAGCAGATCAATAGTAGTATCACTAGCAGAGCAGGGCTAGAGTAGTACCGAACAACAGGCAGAGCAATCAACGGCAGTAGCACAACAGTTCCAATACCAGCAGCAGCAATACCAACAGTAGTGAGGATGGATGTACCGAGCAGTAGATCAGAGTAGTATTGCAGCAGAGTATGGCATCACAGGAGCAATATTGATACCAAGAAGCTTGCTGGAGCTGAAGAAGCATCAGAGTAGAGCATCACAGCAGAGCAGAAGCACCAGAGTACGCCAGATGTGGAGCTTGCTGGAGCTGCAGCACAGAGGGGTGACGACGACGACCACGAAGTAGCACAGACAAGCTCCAGGCGGCGGCGTAGATTCGGATCCGGGTTGAGAAGAAGTGGCAGCGAGGATCCTCGAGCCGGCGGCAGAGATCCAGATCCCGGTCCGCGAGGCGAAGCAGTGGATCTGTGCGATGAAGACGACCGGCGATGAGCACCATTATGAGCACTTACAAGAGATCCGGATGTAAGGCAGCGTCATGCACGACGAGCTCGTGTCGGCTGCGGTGAAGATGAGCTCGTGCGCCTTCGGGCGAGCGAAGGATCCTGCCGGATTTGGTGCGTTGTCGGGCGAGCGAAAAAGGATGTGCGTCGTCGGGCGAGCGAAAAAGGATTTTGCTGAATCGTGCGAGCTTCGGATGGTATCACGAGCTAAAAGGATGTTGCCGACTTGTGCGGGCTCCGGATCTGGTGGATGTCGCTGGATCTAGACGAGCGAAGGTAGCGAGCGAGGCAAGCGAAAGAAGTGAGAGCAGCTTAGGCCCGTCGGCCCGAGTGAAAAGGCTTTGCTAGCAGCAGACGACATCGGTGGTAGAGTTAGGGGCTAGGGTTAGGGTTGAAGAGCTCTGATATCATGTTAGAAAAGCTTAGAAGAGTGATTTTGCTATTCATAATTGTGCATCTTATTCATTAATTGAGAGTATATATAGACATGTACATGGGCCTCATGGGTTACATGGGCCACATGGGACAAGAGAGAGAGAGAGAGAGAGAGAGAGAATGGAGAATATACAACACTCTTAACACTAACCACTTGCTGACCTCGTCTGTTGCTACCAGAGGTGCCGCTGCCTTGCCGCGCGGCCGCTGCCCTGCCACGCTTGGAGGTTATGGCTCAAGGTGCTTGAGACCATGTGCACTGCTCGAATGCACCACATCCTATGGCCGTCACGTATAACATCACCTTGCTAATTGGTGATTTTTTGCTGTTATGGGGTTATCATTGTTGGCTAATTGCTTCAATCTCCTAGCCTAGCGATTCACATTCAACACTGTTCTTCTTGAACCTCTTATGTGTTGGCTCAATGTGATGATGTTCTTATTTGATCTTATCGTGTTTTGTTGTTTCTTCCAAGATTGCTGTAATTTTTTTTGTTGTAGGTTTAGCATATTAAGTTTCATTGTAGGTTGTTTTTTAAAATAGAAGTCTAAAATGAATATTTGAGGATTGATCAAGAGATGGCATGGCTAGGAGATTGATCTCATAGCAAATCTAACTCCTCAACCTTATGCATAACATTATACATAATACATTTAATATCCTTAATGTCAAACCCATTTGGATTTTCTAGGTTTAGATGGCCATTGTAAGCTTGTAGCCATACCTCAAACTGAATACATTAATTTGTCGGTCCTATTGTTGCATGGGGTATCCCATACCAACGCCGGCGGCCTAGGCCAGAGGTTGCGGCAAGTTAGGTTTCAGTGTTATCTTTAGAAAGTTCTATTTCCTTCCATCCTTAAGAGATTATCTTAGATTGTCTCTTTCCATATTTCAGAGATTGGATTTGGTTCTGTGATCCTTTCCTTCCTCCTTAGTTATGCTTTCCTTTTCTGATTCATGTAGTTGGCCTTATATGCGCCACATCCCTTGTTTCTTACAGACAATGAAAGATTAAAAAGTTATTTCAATTTCTTTAGTTCAGTAGAAGTAGATTAACTTCTCTCTTGAGGCTTGGCAGATACCAATTTGGTATCAGAGCCATGTCTAGGAGCGAGAGCCCGGTTCCGCCACTACACATGGAGGACACCCTGTGGGTCATCGCCAAGCAATTGGAGAGCTTTGTGCAAGAACGCCTGGAGGACCGCGCGTTGATGGGTGATGTATTGCGCAGAATTGCGGCCGTGGAGAGCGGCCGGTGCGGGAAGAAATAGCGGCGGTTGTGCCTAGCTCAGGCCAAGTCTTTACCTCACTACCTCCTGGTAGTGCACCAACACCACCATCAAGCTCGATGTCGTCCCTGTCGCCCAATTTTTTTCCTTAGCGCAACAACCACCCTCCATCTTCCTCCAGCCATCACCACCAACCTTCTCGAACTACCACCCTCCACAACACCTTGGCCAACTTTCTCCCCTTTCCTACCCACAATTACAGCCACCCTACCCGCCCCAACCACCTCCCCAGTGCCCATATTTCCCACCTCCTCCATCCAGCTACACTCCCTCACTTGCCCCCATAGCCGAGCAACCAAGCCTGTATATGGGTGCTAGTTTGGCCGCACCTAAATACCACAAGCTCGAGTTTCCCACTTATGACGGCTCCGTCGATCCTCTTGGGTGGCTCAACCAATGCGAGCAGTTCTTTTGGGGACAGCGCACGACGGAGGTAGACAAGGTTTGGTTGGCAGCCTATCATCTGACGGAGGACGCGCAGAATTGGTATCTCCAGTTGGAGTGGTACTACGGCATGCCTGTTGGAAATCTACCAGTGGACACACACTTTCACGGGTGAGGGAGACAAACTCACGGAGAGGAAGAACACACAAAAGATTTTGCGTAGCACTGCAACCGCCTAGTGCTACTTTTCTGTCTTTCTATTCTCTCTTTTTCAGTTTGGCTTAACTGAAAACAACAACGTCAAGGAGACTAAATAGCTCATCACAAAACACCATGACCCATTAACCTACTGCTCTAATGCAAACACTAAAGCACACATGTAACTCACCCACTCACGCATGTAACACATACCCACTAACCCCTACATGCACGTTTCATGCCCACTAGTAATGCAAACTAATGATGCCGTTACTAATAGCCATTACTTGCAAATAAACACTAATGCACCAATCTTGATTATTTCTAACAAACTCCCCCTAATCAAGATGGCTTCACAGCAGCGTCGGTTCGTCGTTGGCATCCGCCTCCACGAGATGTGCCTGTTCCTCCTTGCTGCGGCATTCGGAAGCAAAATGCCCATAGTTATTGCAGTTGTAGTATCTTACTTTAGCCTTGTCGAATTTACGATTCCCGCGGCTTCGGCCACCATTGCCGTTAGAGTCGCCGGGCTCGCCGTCTCTATTCTTAACTGATCGGGCCTCCCATTCGGCGCGCGTTAGAAGATGTTCGTCGTCATTGTTGTCGCTCATACCGTGTAGACGCTCCTCATACGCCTTGAGACGACCGATCGCTTCTTTCACCATCATTGTTTTCAAGTCCCCAAATTGCTCAATGGTTGAGACAATCTGCAAGTACTTGCTCGGGACAGCGCAGAGAAGCTTCTTCACGACGTAGCTCTCCTCCATCTTTTCACCAAGACTGTGAATCTGGTTGACGAGAGTCGTCAATCTCACGGTGAAGTCGTCCACCGACTCCGTTACCTTCATGCGCAAAGCCTCGAACTCGCTCTTGAGGGTCTGCGTGCGCGCATCCTTGATGCGGTCTGTGCTAACATACATTGTCTTGAGTGTGTCCCATGCATCTTTCGCCGTCTCCTTTTTGGCGAGTAGGAGGATCTCCTCCAGGACTCCTTGGAAGATGGCCGCAAGAGCCATATGATCTTGGCGCTCATCAACGTCGTCGGCCACCACAGCTTCCTAAACACCTTGCGCCTTCATGAACAACTTCATCTTGATTTCCCACGCGTCGTAGTTGCTCTTGTTCAGCATAGGGTATTGAAGAGAGACGTTGCTTTCTCTTCCTGGTACCCTCGACGAACTACCGCCGGTAACGACAGTGCGACTCGACGTCGCATCATCACCGGTGACATCACTTCCCGAAGAGCGCGGCATGATCTTGAGCATACACGGATCAAGAACTCAGGCTCTGATACCAATTGTTGGAAATCTACCTGTGGACGCACACTTTCACGAGCGAGGGAGACAAACTCATGGAGAGGAAGAACACACAAAAGATTTTGCGTAGCACTGCAACCGCCTAGTGTTACTTTTCTGTCTTTCTATTCTTCTCTCTTTTTCTGTTTGGCTCAACTAAAAACAACAACGTCAATGAGACTAAATAGCTCATCATAAAACACCATGACCCACTAACCTACTGCTCTAATGCAAACACTAATGCACACATGTAACTCACCCACTCACGCATGTAACACATACCCACTAACCCTTACATGCACGTTTCATGCCCACTAGTAATGCAAACTAATGATGCCGTTACTAAAAGCCATTACTTGCAAATAAACACTAATGCACCAATCTTGATTATTTCTAACAATGCCTACATGGGAGCACTTCAAAGAGGCGTGCCACTTGCGGTTCGAACCTCCGGGTTGTAATAATCCCCTCGGTGATCTCGCTCATTTACCATTTACATTATCCGTTGCCGACTACACTAGCAAGTTCCTCGCGCTCCTGTGTCGCAATAGGGAACCTTTTTCGCCTAGCCAGCAACGATTCCTCTACACGGCTGGCCTTCCGAAGGAGCTACGCACGGACGTGGAGCTTTAGCAACCGGTGGACCTGCAGGCGGTCATCACCTTGGCGCATGCGTATGAACGTCAGCACTCCTTGGCGGGTGTTCCGACTACCGCTTCGTCGGCGATGCGCCCACGACCCCGCTGACAGCGACCAGCGCAGCCGGCGTCCGGTCCACCACACACCACACACCACACCAGTAGGCAGCGCTTCTCTTCCTACATCGATGGCGACGCTAACACCGCCATCGAATCGGCCACTCCGCCGCCTTTCACCCTTGGAGATGGCGGAACGGCGCAAGCAGGGCCTGTGCTATAACTGCGATGAGCAGTATGTGCGCAGTCACAAGTGTGCTCGCCTTTTCTACATCGAGCTAGACGACTTCGAAGACAACGCTGACAACATGCTCGTGGAGGACACTCCGGCTGAGCCGTGCATTTCATTGCAGGCCCTCACGGGACTGTGGAGTGTTCGTGCGGTAGAGACGATGCAGGTGGAGGTCTTCATCGGTGAGGAGCGCTTCACCGCCCTCATGGACACCAATTCAACACACAATTTCCTCAGCGACGACGTCCTCGCTCGAGTCGGCTTGACACCAACCGCAACACCCAGCCTCTGTGTGATGGTGGCCAACGGCGACTGTGGCGATGGTGGTGCGTCGCGCCGCTCCCTCGCGCCGGCGACTTGGAGTTTCAGTGGATCGCCGCTTCTTCCTCTAGGCGGCTTTGATGTGGTCCTCGGCGTCCAGTGGCTCCGCACACTAGGGCCCATTCTGTGGGATCTCGATAATCTCTGGATGTCCTTCCGTGTGCACGGCCGCATGGTTTCCTGGACAGGGTTGGCAGCTCCACGGCCTAGGGCGTTGCATGCCATTGCTGGGCACGACTTGGCACTCATGGAAGATATGTTCCAAGAGTTTGACGATATCTTCGCCGAGCCGACTGGGCTGCCACTAGTGCGGCGCAGGGACCATCGCATTTGGCTGCATCCAGACGCACCACCGGTGGCTGTACAATCCTACTACTATCCACAACTGCAGAAGGACGAGTTGGAGCGGCAATGTGCGGCTATGATGCAGCAAGGGATTATCAGGGAAAGTGACTCTGCGTTTTCCTCCCTAGTCCTTGTCAAGAAGCATGACGAGACATGGCGCTTTTGCATAGATTATCGTGCACTCAATGCACACATGGTGAAAGACAAATTTGAAGAAATTGACTTCGTATGGGCATTTTACTAGCAGCTATGGAGATAGTTGCTCTAGCTACAGTTTCAGATACTCCCATTTCACAAAGTATTTGACCTGGTTTAACAGCGGCTACCCAATATTCGGGGGATCCCTTTCCTGAGCCCATACGTGTTTCCACACATGGTAAAAGACAAATTTCCGATCCCTGTCGTCGATGAGCTATTAGACGAGCTGCGTGGTGCCCGATTCTTCACCAAGCTAGATCTTCGTTCTGGGTACCTTCAGATCTGCGTACATCCGGAAGACATCACCAAGACAGTGTTTCGCACCCACAACAGGCACTACGAGTAACTGGTCATGCCTTTTGGCCTGATTAATGCACTAGCAACTTTCCAGGCGTTGATGAATGACATCTTACGACCATTCCTACATCGCTTCGTCTTGGTTTTCTTTGATGACATTCTCATTTACAGCTCATCCTGGTCGGAGAACCTCCATCTTCGCCTTGTCTTTCAGGTCCCGTCGGAACATTCGCTCTTCCTCAAACGGTCCAAGTGCTCGTTTGCCACACTTCAAGTGACTTACTTGGGGCATGTCATCTTAGCGAACGGGGTGGCCATGGATGCCGACAAGGGGGGTGCCGTGACGGAGTGACCAGCGCCCCGCTTAGCACGTGGCCTCCGGAGCTTCCTAGGACTCGCGGGATATTACCGCAAGTTCATCAAAGACTTCAGCCTCATAGCTTCCCTGTCGACCGCTCTCCTTAAAAAAGAGGGATTCAAATGGTCCGAGGTGGCGTAGGAAGCATTCTACAAGCTCATGGCCGCACTATCCTCGGCACCGGTCCTCCAAATGCCGAACTTTGGGGCCACGTTTATGGTGGACCGCGACCCGTCGGGTTCAGGATTTGGTACCATCCACCAGGGTGCGTGTCCTTTGGCATTCTTTAGCAAGCCCATTGCTCTCTATCATGTGAAGCTCGCAGCCTAAGAACGCGAGCTCATTGGGCTAGTCCACACCGTCCGCCATTGGCGACCATGTTTATGGGGATGCTCATTTATCGTCCACACCGACCATTACAGTTTGAAGTTCTTATTGGACCAGCAACTCTCCACCATTCCCCAACATCAATGGGTGAGCAAGCTATTCGGCTTCGACTTCACTGTGGAGTATCGTCCTGGGCGCCTCAATACGGTGGCTGACGCCTTGTCTAGGCGGGAGGAAGGTGACTCGGCCACTGCCCTGGCATTATCGACATCGACCCTCACCATTTTTGATGATTTGCGCCACGAGATTGCTGGCTCGGCTGATTTATCCACGCTCCGTGCGCGTATTCTCGCCGGTGAGCTGGGCGAACCATGGGCCTGTGTAGATGACCTCATCCTCCATGACCGCCGAGTACATGTGCAGCCATTGCAGGCGATTCCGGATCAGGCGCACAGCAGCCATGAGGGTGTACAAAAGACACTTCATCGCGTGCGCCGTGACTTCCAAATTTTGTGAGATCACCGCTTGGTCCGTGACTTGGTGCGGGCTTGTGCTATTTGCCAGCGCAACAAGACCGAGAATTTGCGCCCGGCCGGCCTGTTGCAGCCCTTGAAGGTGCTATCTTCGATTTGGGCGGACATTGCCATGGACTTTATCGAAGGACTTCCTCGTGTACACGGCAAGTCAGTGATTCTTATGGTGGTTGATCGTTTTTTCCAAGTATGCACATTTCATTCCATTATCACATCCATATATTGCGAATTCAATAGCTCGTGCATGATTTGAGGGTATAGTGCGTTTGCATGGATTGCCTATATCTATTGTTAGTGATCGGGACCCGATTTTCGCCAACAATTTTTGGTGAGATTGATTTCGGATGTCTGGAGTACGCCTTCACATGAGTTCTGCATTCCATCCACAGTCTAAGGCAGTTAACAAGGTGATCGCGATGTATCTCCGTTGCATGACTGGGGATTGACCACGGTAATGGGTGTACCAATTATCATGGGTAGAGTATTGTCATAACACATCATATCATTCCGCTCTCAAAGCAACGCTCTTCAAGGTGGTGTATGGTCGGGACCCTTCTCCTCTACTAGATTATGTTCCCAGGGACGTCAAGGTGGCCGCTGTGGATGCCATCCTCTCTGATTGCGATGGTTTCCTCAAGGAGGTGCGGGGCCGACTGCTGCAAGCCCAACAATATGCAAAGAAGCACTATGACGCCAATTACCATGCATTGGAATTTGCGGTCGGCGAATGGGTGTGGCTTCGTCTCCAACACCGGCCGGCTTCTTCTGTTCCAGGACGTGTCTGCGGCAAGTTGGCACAACGTTTTTACGGACCATACCAGATAATGGCACGTATTGGGTTGCATATCGCCTGCACTGCCGAAGGGTGCCAGATTCCATGCCGAAGGGTGCCAGACTCCATGATGTCTTTCATGTCAGCATGCTGAAGAAATTTCAAGGATCTCCACCTTCTGTGTTGCCTCCATTACCACCAATTGAGAATGGTAGGGCTGTCCCTCAGCCTCAGCGCATCTTGGACGCTTGTCTATGCCGAGATGAACGTCAACTCCTTGTGCAATGGGTCGGGGCGCTCGAAGATGATGCTTCCTGGGTATCTCTTGCAGACTTCCAGCAACAGTGGCCTCAATTCAAGCTCGAGGACGAGCTTCTTGCCGAGGAGGGGAGAGATGTTGCATGGGGTATCCCATACCAGCGTTGGCGGCCTAGGCCAGAGGTTGCGGCAAGTTAGGTTTCAGTGTTATCTTTAGAAAGTTCTATTCCCTTCCATCCTATAGAGATTAGCTCAGATTGTCTCTTTCCACATTTCAGAGATTGGATTTGGTTCTGTGATCCTTTCCTTCCTGATTAGTTATGCTTTCCTTTTCTGATTCATGTAGCTGGCCTTATATGCGCCACATCCCTTGTTTCTTACGGGCAATGAAAGATTAAAAAGCTATTTCAATTTCTTTAGTTCAGTAGAAGTAGATTAACTTCTCTCTTGAGGCTTGGCAGATACCATCTATGCTCCTCGGTTGCCTGGATACCCCGATACAGATACGGACACACGACACGCCGATACGCCATTTTCCCAAAAACATCAATAGAGCGATACGTGTATATATATAACAGTGTTCACCTAGGCGCTAGGCGGGCGGTGGACTGGTGCCTAGGCGCCTTCGAGGTGCCGCCTAGGCGGCCGATTCAGGCGGAGACGAGGGGGGAGCAGAGGCGAGCACGCGGAGGGAGCAGGGGCGAGGGGGAGCACGGTGCGGAGGCGGTGGCGAGGAGGAAGAAGTAGGCGCGGGGAAGACGAAGAGCTGGAGGCGCGGGGAAGAAGAAGATCCAGCTCGGGAAGAAGAAGAGCTGGAGGCGCGGGGAAGAAGTATCGGCCGTCCGATGTAAAGCAAACAAGCAGTATCGGCCGTCAATGTAAAACAATATCGACCGTCCGATCTAAAGCAATATCGGTCGTCCGATCTCAACAAAAATATCTCCTTAGTCCGATCTCCCGCAGCTCTCTCGCAAGTTGCAACCCTCTCTCGCAGCTCTCTCCTTCTCGCTCTCCCTCACTCGCAACACCGCCGCCCAGATCCGGCCGACCGCAACCCTCTCCCTCTCACTCTCCGGCCGACCGCCGCCCAGATCCGTCGCCTCTGGTAGCCTCCGATGCTTCTGGCGATAGGGAGCCGGGGAGGAGACGGCGCGCAGAGGGGATTCGCGGAGGAGGCGTCGCGCCGTGGATCCGGGGAGGAGGCGACGCCACATACCACGGGTGAGTGAGTTCACTTACCTTTTTCTCCGGCCCGACCCCACCTCGGAGCGCCTTGCGCCACCCCAGACCGCCCAGCAGCCGCCCGCCTTGTCCACCCAGGTCCGCCCCAGGTCCACCTTGGACCGCCTTGGATCGGCTAGGCGGGCCGAGCGCCTAGGCCACCGATTGGCACCAAGTCGCGGCGGAGGGGATTCGCCCAGCGCCTAGGCGGCCTAGGCGCCCGCCTAGGGGAACACTGATATATAATTAAAATAAAAGGTGGGGGTCCTCCACTGGAGATGTCTTTGATTAGGGTGGAGGTCCAACATCTGGTGCAGATAGATCCAAAAAATGTGGGGGCACTTTTGGTCAACAATCAGTCCAGCAGCGATCCAGAAAATGTGGGGGCACTTTTGGTCAACAATCAGTCCAGCAGCTCTGCAGTTGGCTGCATTATCAGTGATCACATGTACGACATTCTGCACTCCATCCTCAATTACAGCTAGCATTTTCTCGGTGATGTACTGATTGTTGAGCCGAATCGGAGGTTGGAAGTGGCTGAACCGGAGAAGGGGCTGTGGTGTGGGGCCCCGAGCATCGCCAGCGGGGGGCTAGGAGCTGGGGGGGGGGGGGAAGGGGAGCAGCGGCAGGTGGAAGGGAGCAGCAGCGGCGTGGTGTCGAGAGAAGGGAAGGGGCAAGAGAAGTGAAGTGGCAGCGTGGGGGGCGAGAGAAATAGATGGAGTGTGCCTTTCTGAGTCGAACAAGGGGTCTTACCGTTTAGAGGTATCAGGGAAGTATCGGGAATTATTTTCTTTAAATAGGAAAATCACTGATGCGGGTAGGATATGTATCGGGCCATATCGGCTAGGTTGCCCGGATACGGATACGCCGATACCGCGATACATCGTTTTCCCAAAAACACCGATACAACGATACGTGTGTGTGTATATATATATAATAATAAAAATAAAAATAAAAAAGTACAAAGATTAATGAATTCTTATAAGGAAATGAGAAATTGAGAATACCTTAATATTGATGTAGCCAGGTGCTTTTTTCTCTAGTTCCCCCTCCTGGTTGTTAGCCTTATACAAGTTGACAAAACCAACATAATGAACCAGCTGCCAAGAATTGAGAGAATAAATGAGTATATAGATACAAATAAATCCGGTCAGATCCGGGGAGTGGGGCAGCGGTAGCTTGAGCAAGGAGGTGCTCGTGGCAGAGAAGCAGAGGAGGCGCTCGCGCGGGTGGCTCGGGAGGTGCTCACGGCAGAGAAGCAGAGGAGGCGTGCGCGGTGGCTGGCGGCAGTCACGTGGGATGAAAGGCTGGGTTAGGTTTTTATGGCTCTGATACTATGTTGGAATGAACCCTTGAACTATTCTCATGGGCCAATGGCCAATATATCATATACAGGGTAGGTCAATATGCAAAGAGAACCCTATGCTATATACATATCTAACAATACATACCTATTTAATGTGTCCAAACCTACTGTCAATAAATTGGTTATTTGTTAAGGCTACATTGATTACTGCAGTCGACAATTAATGCTGTCAAGTCAGCCTGCTAATTGGTTATTTTTACTCCTTTGGTTATCGTTGTTGGCTAATTGCTTCAATCTCCTAGTTTAACAATGCACATTCAACACTGTTCTTCTTGAAGGTCAAATGTGTTGGCTTAATGTGACAATGTTCTTATTTGATCCAATCATGTTCTGTCCAAAACTCCAAATTGGGATTTCATCGAAATACTCTAAACATGACAATGTAAAATAAGTCATGTCCTTCTGTTTTCATTTCATAAGCTGAACAATCCACCATACTTATTAAGGCGTCGCCTAGGCGTCCTGACGCTCCAGGGTGGACACCAGGGGTCATCGCCTAGGTCGTTAGCAGTTAGGCGAGCGACTGGCAATTCTAGGCGTCCAGGTGGAGGATTCGGCGTCCTGGCGTCATCCCTGGCACGCGCCTGGAGATGAAGTGGCAATAAAAGGGGGGAGGGGTTGGAAAGGAGGAGTGAGAGAATAGATTTGGGCTGCTTGCTTCGTGCGCCGGCGCGCCGCCCTTCGCCTCCGGCTCCTCGCCTACGAGGCTGCGACTCTGTGCCACCTTTGGCTCCGAGCCTCCGCCCCTCTGCCTTCGGCCGCTGCCCCCACACCCGGCCCCCTCCTCTTCGCCCCTCCGCCTCTGGCACCGGCTCCGCTCCTCCGCCCCTCCTCTTCGCCCCTCCGCCTCTGGCCGCTGCCCCACGCCCGGCCCCTCCCTCTTCGCCCCTCCTACGTGTGGGAAGCAGAGGAGAGCAGTGGAGCGAGAGAGATTGAGGGAGCAGCAGCTAGCAGGAGCAGATGGCGGCGACGGCTTGAGCAAGAGGGGGAGCAGGGAGCAGTGGCTAGGGCATAGCACCCCTGACCTGCTCCTCTTATATATGCACAAGGCTGGGCTGTTTCGGGCCAGCCTGGCCCAATTCCACTGGACCTTCATTTTTTTTTTTTCAGTTTGGGGGTAATCTAGCCAATTTTTCAGAGGTCGTCTAATCATCGCCTAGGCGCCTAGGCATCCTAACACCTCCGGAGCGCCTCGCCTCGCCTTGTTGCCGTGACAACATAGCAATCCACATTATAATGGTTTGTCAAGTTTATTGGTGCAAGTTGCAGTGCAACATATTTTGAACTTTATGGCTTTTTTTTTTTTTCTTTCTAAACTCTGATATCTGGTAACACTATTGATGTCTGTTTCATTACTTGCATTATTTTGCTACCTTACTGTAGGTCCAGATTTCACTGCAAAATCAACGAGTTCCTGCTGGAGTTGCTATAGCATCTGATCCAATGGTGGCTCATCGAAGTGGAAAGAAACTTTCAATGGAGGACATCAGCTTTTGCCAGTGTCCTTTGCAGGGTGTTGAACAGGTTAGTAACCAATTAATTCCCAGAGTCTTATGCTTGTTTTTGATACCAAAATTGTTTTGCAGTTTGGTCTCTTTGGAATTTTTGATGGACATGGTGGCGATGGAGCTGCCAGAGCTGTCAGCAAGTTAGTCTTTTATGCTCATCGGATCCATGATTAAGAGCATGCCATGTATTTTATCCTAACATATGGAGATTCTTGTACTAGCTTTATCTAACGGAACCTGCTCTTGTATTTGAAGTTTGATTGTTTTTCAGCATTATAATCACGTTATGCAAAGCTGATGTTTTCCCTTTTGATTTTTAGGATTCTTCCAGAAAATGTGGCATACATTTTGTCTCATCATGAGACGAAAGAAAAGGTTCTTTCATGCTCTGATGCTTCTGATGTTCTTAGATGTGCTTTCAATTTGACAGAAGCTGCAATTGATCATCAGTACGAGGTTCTCCCTTTCTCTGAATATTTTTTTTTCTATCAGATGCTGTTGTCAAACTTTGTCTTGGTTTTAACTTCTTTGCCTATTAGTTTAGTGATTTAATATGTACCGCAAGGTTTGTTCATGACTACATGTGTTTGCATGACAGTGATGTTTAGTTTTTTCCCCAATAATTCACTCTATTTGCACTATGCCCTACCAAGTTGGATATATCATTATCAGCACAATCTGAATTTACATAAGCTGGAAGCTCTTTTCTTTTCATATGTCTAACAATATGAACTTAAAACTGTAAGGTCACCCAAGATTCTCTTTTCTTTTCATATGTCTAACAATATAAACTTAAAACTGTAAGGTCACCCAAGATTCTTTATATCTAAGCAGGAAGCTGACTATGTTAATTCCCTCAAAGAAGGGAAGACCAACAAATATAGTTTCCACATTATCTCATATAAGTTCTGCTTAATAGTACATCTATGAACATGGCCATGATAATCAACAAACATTTCATTGAATGTGAGCAATACCAGAATCCTGGTTAGAAGTTAGATAGCAGGTAGCAAGCTCAGCCCTTGAATTTTATGTCCAAGTTAAATGTCCAAGATTCCCAAGGTTCGAATGACCTGTCTAAAGTAATGTTCCCAAACTTATTTATGGATGTTTCCAGATGGTGTCCATTTCAAGTTTCTGGCTTGCTACAAGCGGAACTAATAAAATACTCATCACTTTTGATGATCTCAGACTTCCAAACTGTGGGGTGTCTAAAAGCGGTAATTGTGAGGTTACCATCTGGTTTAGGGATGGCAATCGGGCACGGGTAAGGGTCACCCATGCCCGTGCCCATCAGGATTTTTTCACTTGCAGGCATGCCAAAACTCATATTGGAGAGCATGATATAAACAATCCAAGAATGCAACAGATAGTATAAGATTTATGACAAAAATCTCATGAGAATAAATCAGAGAAAGGGAAATCGGAGAGGGAAAACAGGGAAGAAACCTACGCAGCAGCGTCCTCTATTTTCTTCTTCCAGATCCCGAGTTCCCAATGGCAGCGTCTTCTAGAATCTGGCAATGGCGTCATCAAGTTGACGGGGGGTTGGCTTTGTGCGGATGGATGGAGGCCAGAGGGAGTGGATGCCAGCTTGTTGTGGATGGAGGCCAGCGACTAGATGGAGGTGGGTGACGAGCCATGGATGGAGGTCAGTGAGAGTGGACGAAGTTGGGCGGCGTGCTGCACCAGCGGCAGACGGGCAACGGCGGATCGCACTTCCGCTCTCCCCCTTTCTTTGACTCAACATGAGCTGTACACTCTCATTGTTGTGGCGGCGGGGACAAACAATGGGGGCCAGGGGGAAAAACCCTAGTGGCTAGTGCTTGAAGTAAAGGATCCACCTCCAATGTGTTGAAGACTTGAAGTTGGGCTGGTTTGGCCAGCCGGCCCAAGAAGCTGCTGCACGAATTCTCTTTTGGGCCAAAGCATATCAAGCTTCGCGGGTAAACAAGCAAAGTGGGCATGGGTGGAGATAGAACATACCCATACCTGTTTACCCATCGGGCAAGACTTTATGCCTGCAAACGTACCCACGGACATCAAAATAGGAACATACTCACCTCTATCAGGGTATTTACCCACAGGTAATCGGGTAAATTTGCAAAACTGCCATCCCTATGGTTTGTGAACCACGTTGCAGTGCTGACTCAAATTTCACCTATTCCACACTAAATGAACAGTCAAGGGAAAAATATCCCTCATTGTGCCAAGTCAAAAATCTATGTCTAGTAAGTCTATCTTTGATCAGCGCGGCAATGGGTGTGCTGTAAGTAGTTCCTGCTAGTAGGTGCAGACTCAGCTAGTCATTTGTGAGCAGTATAATTGCTAATCTTGTTGCTGATCCCATCCCCATGATGCTGATTTTAGGTAGTTTTGCTCCCAAACTTTAGTCTTATTTCTAACCTCTTTTGAAAACGGTAGATTTTAGGTACTTCACTGACTTGCTGCTAGTAATTGCAGACCCAGCCACATTCATTGGCAGAACAGCATGTTTAATTTTAGGTACTTTTGCTCCCAAACTTTAGGTCTTGTACTCTTCTTGCTAATCTTGTCTTAAAATGGTAGATATTTGGTACTTTACTGACCTAGAATGTACAAAAATCCTCCCTAAGTTGCTGATTTTTACAAAGCTGGGCCTAGCCAGAATTAGCAATAATCACTTTCTTCTGTAATTCTGTAGTCTGGTCTATGTCACCTCTTGGAGGACTTACATTCTTTTAAAATAATTTTGCTGACTGGTAGCATATGCCTTTTTCCCTTGAATTATCTCTGTATGGTAAAAGCTGCTGTGGTTTATTATATTTGTTGGCGCTTCTCAGGGATGTACAGCAACAACTCTTCTGATTTGGTTTGATCAGAACAAAGATTGTTTTGCCCAATGTGCTAACCTTGGTGATTCGGCTTGTGTTGTGAGGTTAGAAAAGGCACCATGGTACCAGCTAATATATGCCAAACACTATTTCTCCCTAGTAACTTCCTACATAGAATCAGCACAATGTTTACTAAGATTTCCAAGCCCCACAATGACTGGCCCATTTTTGTCAGTGTCAACGGAAGGATGATTGATATGACTGAAGATCATCGAGTAGCTAGTGCAGCTGAAAGGGCAAGGATAGCAAGAACTGGACAACCTCTGAAAGATGGTGAAGTCCGTCGTCTTAGTGGTATTCTACTTTGTCCATTCCCATTGCAACTCTTGATTTTTTTTTCTATGAATGGTGCAAGCAGTACCAATGTTCATTGTTATTTCGAGTTTTCGGCAGGATTAAATCTTGCCAGGATGCTTGGAGATAAGTTTCTAAAAGAACAAGACTCACGCTTCAGCTCAGAACCATACGTGAGCCAACCTGTTCACATTACCAAAGCATGCACAGCTTTCGCAGTTATTGCTAGGTAACATGATTTCTGAACGCTACCAAGGTAATGCTTACTGATGTAATCCATTCATCATGACATTTTGGGTGGTTTGTACTCTTGCAGTGATGGGCTCTGGGATGTCATTAGTACTAAAAGGGCAGTGCAGCTTATTGATGAGGTGAAAGAGCTCTGTTTTTGTTTTAGTTGCATTGTTCTGTTAATTTGTAGTCTCACTCATGCTGCTTTTGGCCCCATATTCTGCAGAGTAGGGAGAGGAACAATGGCGACGACGACTCAACGGACAAAGTAGCCAATTGTTTACTAAGTGAAGCTAGGAATTTGCGAACCAAGGACAATACATCTGTAATATTTGTAGATTTTGATGTTTTGAGGACAGATCCTTGTATTGCCAAATGATTTGACCATTTCGAGGCATGACACCATGTTCTAAGAATCGTTCGACTGGCTTCTTATAGCTCCAAATTTTGTTTTACTTTTGGTCACTGTTGGTTTCACTAGTTTTTTTTTAAATATATATACCGAGATGTGATGTGCGCGTGCACTGCTCTGAAAGCATCCTCTGGCTGTAAATCTTCTGTGAGTTGGCATGGGAACAAAGTTTATATCATGTAATCTGATGCCACTAGACTGTATCTGCTACACAGAGGCTGCAATATCTGATCACTTGATTAGGTGATTGCTACAACCAAGCATACCCAGCTTATATTTGCCATATTTAAGCAGAGGATTACATGTCAAAGGTTATATTGTAGTGTGGCATGCCTGCACATTGATCACTTTACTTTCACCATACTGCAGAATCTACAGGCAAAGTCTTCCAACAGCATGCAGCCAACTGCTGTGATTTTCCAACCACCGAGCAGCCAAGCAGGAAAATAATGCAGATAGATTTTTATTGCAAGTATTATTAGCTACATGGTTTCAGTTTGTGCACAAGCCTGGCCTCAGAAGGTGTGATTTGCCTGCCTGACACAAATGGAATGCTGAGGAATCTGCCAAGGGCTAGAATCTAGTGAGGCACCTCTGACATTCTCTTTTATCCCAATCTAGCAGGATGAGGAGGCAAGTGAGTGCCTGGTCCTTTTACTACTTTGTGTAGCCCCAGAATTGGAAGCCCCAAGACTAGCTGTCACACACATCTCCCCCCTCCCCCCCCCCCCCCCTCCCTGTGCTGCTTTAATTTTGGGTACTGGCAGTTGTTAGGGCTCCTTGCCTTAATTTGTGAGATGTGGCACTGAAAACATTGTACTCGCGTGTTTGTGTGTGCACGTTGCTACGTCGGTGCGTGCGCGTCTACCTTGTGAAAAAAAAAACATTGGGCTTAAATTTTGCGTCCTGGCACTTGATCAGAAGAAAAGAATTGACTGATCAACCGGTCCTCCTCCCACAGTCCTACCCCACGTGATCGACCTCGCCATGAGCCGTCTGGTGCAGCCACCAGTCAAACTTTAAAGCCTTCAAGCCCTCACACACATCCTCCCCATGACTCTCTCTCTCTCTCGTGGCATGCCCATGGCGAGCTGCGGTGAGGCGCAGAAGGCGCTGCAGTCGGTGGCGCAGAGGCTGCAGTGGACGTACAGCCTCCTCTGGCAGCTCTGCCCCCATCAAGGGTATACAAGATATGCGCACTTGATTCTTGCAAGTTCATCTCTCACTTTCATGATCACTCATCTTACTTAATGTTCATGGCGGTTGATCACAAGTGGTTGTTTTGATCCCATCGCATGGTAGCGCGCTGGTGTGGGCAGAGGGGCACTACAACGGCGCCATCAAGACGCGCAAGACGGTGCAGCCGGCGGCCGCGGCGCCGGGGGTCGAGGCGCCGACAGCGGAGGCCGCCGTCGAACAGGCGGCGCGCCACCGCAGCCGGCAGCTGCGGGAGCTCTACGACTCGCTGGCGAGGGAGGCTGAAGGTGGAGGATGGGGGAGCCGGGATCACGGCGTGCAGGCGGCGGCAGCGCGGCGGCCGAGCGCCGCGCTGTCGCCGGAGGACCTGACGGAGACGGAATGGTTCTACCTCATGTCTGCCTCCTACTCCTTCCCTTCCGGCGTCGGGTTCGTATACGTATTAATATACGTACATGTGTATATACAGAGAGAGATTCAGAGGATACTCATGATACGTATAAGTACATGTGTATGTATTGTGTCATGCATAAGCATGCATGCATGAGCACATCACAACTAATTAAGCAGTTACACTCATATTAGTTGAAACATAATGCAATTTATTGATTAATTAAGGATGATTAGTGTACGTTAGTCTGTTGACTAAATTAATAATCAAACTTGTTTTAGTGTTCACGTTGTTTTAAATATGAAAATACCATAGTTCAAAAAAAGTGAAATTACTGTAAGCATTATAATTCATTAATTCACCCTCGCAAAAGTATGTCATATATAATTCAGACAAAATATTGCATGTAGCAGAACGCAATTTATATCAGGTTGGTCATGCTTAGGTTAATTGTTTCTAAATGCTGTGTTCTCTCGATACAAACTAGTGCTGTATAGGAAACATAAAAATGTTCTCAAGCAAACTTCATGCTATCATGCATATGAAAGGTTCATGATTAAGAAGTTTAGAAGAACACAAATTTCACCTCAGCGTGTTTTGAGAACTAAGTTCTGACACAATCTTAATTTTAAGTTTCAAGTGTAAACCATATAAAATTATATTGCATCAACAAAAATGAACAAAAGCAACTCCCACTACTACATAAAAGGTCTTCATAGATGGTTCAAAAACGTCATCATAGACGGTTTTGTGAACCGTCTGAGTTTATAGGTCAGTAATGACATAAGGTCATCACAGACAGTTTTCGAACTGTCTGTGATGCAGACTATCACCGAAGGCTATTAACTCAGAACCGATGGTTTGTAACCTAAACTGTCTGTGATAGCTAATGTATCACAGATGGTTTGTGGCTGAAACTGTCTATGATGACTTTTTTCTATAAAGTATCCAAGCAGTGGCTGCTTGTGCTTTTATATATGAAGCCGGTTTTAAAGGCACAAGCAGCCACTACTTGGATACTTTATAGAGAAGAGACTAGGAATGGAATGGTAGAACGTACCTGGGATGCAAGGGAAGAGAATTTGACCGGTATAAACACGGTTACACAGACAAAGGTGAAATGAATGGCGAGAGGCAGGTGAAGAAGTGTTGTAGTAGTTTTTAACTCATTTGGTCTTGTTTTGGAATGGAATAGCAATTTTAAAAGGCATAATTAACATATAAACATGTGAATCCTTCAGGTCATTTAAAAGACACACAATCTATATACAATATGACATCTAATTGCATTTGTGACATCAGTTATCAATTCAATTGTATATCAGAATGTATAAATTTGTATGTGTACAGACTGATAAACTGAAGATCAAAGTGACAGCAGTTAGCAATTCATTAGAGCTCAAATATGAACTAATTATCAATTCAATTTTAGCATAAGACTATTAACATCATTGAGCAGTTCAACAAAGTATACAAATTTGCAATACCTCCTAGTGCTAGGCATAGACAAATCACACAGAGCATACAAAAATCAGTGATTGTGCCAGATTAACACATTAAGCAACCTATCTATTCACAACTAGTAGCACTAGTAGTCACACCCGAACACAACCCCATTCCCCACCTCCAGATCTATTCATCCATCCAGCTAGCCATCAGTCATAGAGGGCAAGACAACAAAGCCAAGGGTGTCCACATTGCAGCTCGGTTCACATGAATACGAACAGCCCAAATCAATAGGTGATAGATCTGTCTTACCTCGACGTTGCCAGTGTCGGTGGTGAGGTAGTCGAGGCCGAGGTCGGTGGATAGGGAGGACGCGCTTGTGCAGTCGGATGGGGGAGGAATGATAAGGTCACGTGCGCTGGGGAGAGGACGACGACACCATAGGGGGGAAGCTTCGAGCGATGGCATCACTGTAGTTGTGTCATGACGCTGACACTGCACAAGATACTCTTATCGTAAGAGTGTCTTGTGTAGTGAAACGTGGTGTCACAACTGGCGGCGACGGGAAGAAAGGCGACGTCGACGACGGGGTCGGGGAGAAGGCGCGACTTGGGGTTGGCCGTCGGGGAGGAGGCTTCGGGCGGCGGCGGTGGCGTCGAGGTGGGGAGGGGAACGGGCGAGAGTGATGGCGCTGGGGAGTGATGAGTTAGGGTGCAAACCCTAGCGGGCTCCTACTAATAAAGAGATATCACAGACGGTTCTATTATGGAACCGTCAATGATACTTATCACAGCCGGTTCCATAATAGAACCGTCAGTGATATGGTCTCACATCATAGACAGATATTTGTTCCACTAAACCGTCTGTGATATATATAGTTCAACATATAATATAATAATTCGATCACCTTCAAACTAGATTTTTTTTATTTTGGAATTTACATATGGCCAAACAGTATGGCCAGTCGCTTCTTACAAAGATTTTTCAAAAATTAGAAACCTAAATAAACAAAGTTTTTCTAGTGGCGGAGGTAGGCTGCTATCTCCGTCTTCAAAACTTCATAGGCGACAGCGTCGACATCGGACAGTTCGTGATCATCAGCCCGAAATGTGTCCGCCCGCTGACGTGCTCGTTCGAGTGCCTCCCGAAGACCCTTAGACTGTTGAATCAAGAAGAATTGAACCTATAGGCTTTCTTCCCTTGCTTGAGGGGTCTCGGCATGGTTGACTCGGTCGCCCGTCGTCTCGATTAAGCAGTCCAAGTGACGGTGAGCCTCCTGGAGACATGCAACGTCGTTGTGGAGGACCATATTGATAACGCGGTAAACCCACCGGAAGTGAGAGATCACACGAAAAACGCGGCGGAGGAGGATGTCATGACGGCGGAAGGTGGCCACCACCTGCTCCGGCAAATCCTCGGACAGAGGAGTGAGGACACTGTTGAAACAGTGTCCTTCCGCCGCATCCGCCAACGTACGGCTGGAGAGGTGATCGTACATTATGACCAAGTAGGCCATCAATGCCGGCGACAAGGAAACAGAAGAGGGAGCCATTCTGCTTTAGAAGAGTAGAGTTATATGTGGGGATGATGATCATCTTTGATGGCAGATGATCCTTTTAATTTATAAAACAAGGAATAAATTCGGCGCGTGAGACGAAGAGACGCATCGGGGAGCCGAAGCGGCATTGATGCGACGAAGAGATGCATCGGCGACGACGACGATGAAGAAACTCATCGGGAGATGAAACAATATTATCACAGACGGTTATAATTAAAAACCGTCTGTGAAGTCTATAATTATCACAGACGATTCGTGTTTAGAACCGTCTGTGATACTTCACAGATGGTTTTCAATATGAACCGTCTATGATATTACCTCTTCACAGACGGTTTTTAGCGTATCTAGTTACACAGACGGTCTCTAAACCAAAACTGTCTGTGATTGCATGTAATACAGACAGTTTTGGTCAACCGTCTGTGATGAGACGTCCAGTATTAGCCTTTTTGTAGTAGTGTCTATTTTTCTTGAATAATGAAATTTATTAATTGCTATAAAATTTGCTCCATATAGGTACTTATACCAACTCTAAAGCTGCCACTGTATATGATTTTGTAACCATTAATCTATAAACTAGCTAATAGCACTACTCAAACTAGGAACAATCTTCATTCTGGGATCTACAATCTTGATTTGCAATCGTCGCAAAAAAAGTTCTTGATTTGCAAACACACTTTTTCCCAATCCAAGTATAATCTCTTCATATGTGTCCTTGGCGGTGAAAATTCTATCGCCGAAATTTCACCGGTAACCGCCGGTTACCGGTGTTATCGGTGGGGTTCGATAAATTTTTATATCAAGCGAAAAATTTGGATTTAGTTAATTTTCATCCAAATTCAAATTCAAAATTTAGATAAATTTCGTCTTTACATCTAAAAAAAATATCAAATTTTAATTAAAAAGATTCGGCCGAAATTTCCGGTAACTAGCGAAAACTGGTGTTGTCGCTACCATCCGATAAAAATTTCTTAGCGATAATATTTTCCCTGGTCCTTGATGTTAATGCATGCGATCAAGCTAGGTTTGCATGTTGCATGCACTTGCATGCCGACAACAAGGTGGTGGATGGAAGATAGTGCATGATCATGTAGTTAATTTCTCCCTCAGTCATAAAAGAGTGACACAATTTCTCCCTCAGTCATAAAAGAGTGACACTCTAGAATGCGTGCAGTCAAAACGAAATAATTTTGACCAAATATATTGTCTAGAATGTATGGTTTAGATATATGCAAATGAAACGAGTGAATTTGATATATTTTTACTTTAATAACATTTCAAGTTTATAACTTTTTTTTTATGAATATATGATAATAAAATGGAGTGATCAAAGTGACATCTTATTGATTTTGAAAAGTAAAAATCGTCGCTCTTTTCTGACCGGGGGAGGGGGAGTACACCAAAGAATCTACTAATTGACTTTACCTATTGGTGAACTACACTTATGTCACACACATGAGAGTTGTTTTTTCCAGACATGGAGGAGCATACCAGGATACACTGGGTCATACATGTGCACTACTGTTAATTTTTAGGTTGCCTGGAAGGGCATTTGCAAGGAGAGGCCATCTATGGCTCACTGGAGCAAATGAAGTTGACAGCAAATTATTCTCTAGAGCAATTCTTGCCAAGGTATGTATATATTCCATCTCTTCTCTTTGCTTATTTTTCTTCAAAGTGTAGAAAATTTTGCAGTGTGTGCAAACTGCAGAGTGCCAAAACCATATATAATTTTCCTGATAACGATTGCCAAAATATGAGCATGTTAATCGCGAATCCTGATAATTTGTGTGATTGAAGTACTAATTCTCGTTTTCTGGTACTCTTTTCATATGCTGCATATATAACAAATTGTGGTGCCAATGAATGGCAGAGTGCTGGAATCCAGGTATTTGCCTCTGAACACACCTAGTTATTAATTATGAATGTCTAGCTTGCAAACTTCAGCTAATGTCCATTCATTGTACTTCAATCATATTGCAGACAGTCGTATGCATTCCGATTGTCGATGGTGTCCTGGAAATCGGAGCCACAGAAAAGGCACGTTCATATTTTACTAGCTGACAATCTGATATTGGTCAAATAATTATGTATAAATCAACATAAGTGTACATACCTGCTGGCTAGTTCATAATACATTAATACATAATAGAAAATGATTACTATTAGATGCTAATTTGAAATAATGCTTGCAAACTGATCAAGAATTGCATAAAGTTGATTAATATTATTCGATAATGAAGATGTAATGAAAATCCCTTAAAAAAAGATGTAATCAAATTCTAAACACTGTTAGAATAAGTTGGGAAAAATAGTAGGATCTGAGTCATCTGACTAATCTACATATATTTCAGGTTGATGAAGACATAGGTCTAATTCAGTATGCAAGGACCATCTTCATGGATAATCATGACATCCACATGATGCCTACCATCTCAGAGCATTCAACCTCCAACCCAATCACACACATTGATCAGCACTCATTCGAAGCACAAAGGAAAGTATTTATTGGTCAGACAAACGTGGAGCCAAATAAGCTCAATACAGAAGATGAGAAAAATGAAATGGAAGGTGACGATGAAATCGACGCGGAGTGTGCATCGGGTTCAGAAACCAACACTGAAAAGAATTACTGCCAGCATGCACCACTGAACATTGTGAGCAGTGAGCAGAGAACACCCAATGCAGGGAGTAGTGAATTAATGCAGGTTCAGATGTCAGAAAGGGTAAGAGATGGTTTCTCAATTAACTTGGATGATGAAATCCAAATGCTTATGGTTTGCCAGAACAGTAATGGCCAGTCCAGTATGCACGGGCAAGATGAGCCTTGTCAGTCTTGGCATTTTCTTTATGAGGACTTGTGTAGTGGCCATCCACAATCGTCAGGTATTTCCTTCTTGTCTTGATTTGTCGTAAGGGGTTGATCTTTTCTAAATTGTGAGAACTGGTACCCTCCCTGTTGACATAGCAGTTGTTTGCTTTAATTAGGATTTAGGAGAGATGTATCGTCACGAAAACACAATGCAAATACAGATACATTTGATCTCTGTCTCCATTTTTTTTCCTTCATCCCAGCAGCTGAAGATCAAGCAATATCACCTGAAAATGCTCACTACTCAGAAACAGTCTCGACAATCCTACATCACAACGCGTGTCGACAATCAACCTCAAACACCAAAGCCTACCTGGCAGTTTCGCACCAATCACCATTCTCCAGATGGAATCCTAAAGGACCTAATCTTCAGGGCATGATCACTGAAGGCACCCCACAAAGAATGCTAAAAAGTATCCTGTTCAATGTTCCCAGCAGTCACTGCAAGTACAGGGAAGCTCAATTACCTGAGCCCAGGGATGGTGAAGGCGCAGGCGGGTCGCGGAGAGGGGTTGTCCAAGGGGATTTCAGTGCCACCCATGTCCTGAAAGAGCGAAAAAGAAGAGAGAAACTCAACGAGAGGTTCATAATTCTGCGATCTTTGGTACCGTTCGTGACGAAGGTACGTATCTGTAGTTATCCTTGCATGAATGCAGAGCAAAACACAGAAGCTGAAAGATAATGAAAGCAGAAGCTTACTCCATAGTCCATACTAGTAAGGAAAAGCATGCTTAAATATATAAGAACCGGTATCGCGGTATCAGATAATGAAAGCAGAAGCTTACTCCATAGTCCATACTAGTAAGGAAAAGCATGCTTAAATATATAAGAACCGGTATCGCGGTATCATGAATTGTTCATTTACTTTCAAGGTTACTACTTTTCAGAAGTCCTTAATATTAGTACAATCTCACAAATGGCTACAAACAGTTGCGAAGCCAGGATGAAAATAAAGGGTGGGCTCAAAGTTTCAAATGACTAAGCTAATCTGAGACAAACGTAGTCTTGTATTCTTACACAATCAAATTCAAACATGAATAAAAGCGAAGTAAAAAAACAAAATACATTTGAGGTGCCTCGTTAATGGAAAGCGCATCTCCAAAACATATAAATATAGTTCTAGTGGGTAACGACCTGTACATCAACATTAGCAAAATTAGTGATACAATAACAAATTATACATAAATGATCACGAACATTCAAAATAAATGAAACATACCACTACCAGATTAAATTCTAGACGAGGCTTCTTTGGTTGAGTTATGCTCTCATCGGTTGGAGAAATATTTACTTGAATTGCTTATGAAAGAATTACGCAAAGTTTGTTTCTCCATTATTGCAAACCTACGGGCAAATTGCTAATTGAGTATATTGGTACTATATTATAACCAACGAATAAATTGCTAATTGAGACATTGAGTAATAAGTTATGAGTAATTGAGTATATACCAGTACCACTGTACAACAGTCAGTAGAGGCTAGAGAGCAGATCAACACTTCGGTCACTCTTTAATTCAACAGATGGCTAGATCCCTCTGTCTCAGACTCTCATTTCCCAGCCTCACGCACACGATCACGCCTAAGTCCTCAAGTACCTCAAGTCCTAAATCGACAGCTCACAGCCAGCTGGCCCTCAGTCCCTCACCTCATGCCCAGACCAGATGCCCTCCCTCAACGTCAGTCCTCATTCCTCAATCCTGAGCTGGCTCTCATCTCCTCTCCTCGCCTCACCTCCTCTGGCTCCCCCGCTCCGGATCGGTGGATCCCTCCTCCTCCTTGCCTCCTTCAGCTCCCCTGCCCAAGATCTGTCCTCCTCCTCGGCCTCGGCGTCCTCACCTCCTCCGATTAGACCGGCTCCCTACCTCTCAACTTATCTCAAGAACATACAATATGCGCAAAAACGGCTTTTATTTTATTATCTAAATCATAACTTGTCCTTTTACATGGTGTGGTCATGGGGCTTAAATAGTCTCCCACACAAGCACAATGCTTTTGGATGAATAGTGCCATATAAATAGTATTCGAAACAAACTCAATCTCCTAAACGTACACAACTCAAACTCTCCTATTTAGAATCTACCATATGTGAACAGTACATATGAATAGTGTCCAGAACCAACTCAACATCCTAAACGCACGCAACTCAAACTCTCCCATTTTTAGAATATAAAAATCAGCAAAAAGGAATTTTGGATTTAATGACTAAACACAAGCCACTAGGACTCTCTAATTTTGGAATAAGATATTAAACACCAATTGGCTAGCCGAATTTGATCCAAACTGAACTAACTCACGTGCCATGTTCTCGGCTTCTTTCCCACGCATGGCCAAGTCTCCCTCTCGGTTTCCCTTGTGTTATGGGCTTTCCTTCTTTTAGCTTCATCCGCCAACTTGACCCATGTACTTGATGCTTCCTTTGACGCCAATGCAACCCATGCGGTCTTGGCACCGCATGTCTTTCTTGATTGCCACATGCGCTAGGGTTTTATCTTGAGAGCATGTCGGTGAGCACGTTCCCTCTCTTTGGCCGGCCTCCCCTTCCATCCTCTTGGCCGCATGTAACACTAACTTCGTTTCATTGATCAAATCAGCACCCGTTGTTATCTCAAGTTGTGAATGCAATTTAGGATGACAAACTGAAGTGGTGGTTGGCGCACTAGCGTGCGCCTCGTCGGCTGACTGCGTCCCCTCCTTGCCTCCTTGGTGGCACAATGCCGCTTCGCTGCCACTGGCTGCCGCCTCGTGTCCTCGGTGTGTCTTCTAGACCTCTATCAATTTGGGATTTGGGAATTTTGGATTTGGAATGGGGAACATGAGGTGGGGACCGATGGGGACATGGGGTGGGGTGGATGTAAGCAAGTGAGGCTGCAGTTGGGCCTTATGGGCTTCGATAAAGGCCCACAAATGCTTTTGTTCCTCCTTACTTCTTCTTGTGCTATGGCCTCCGGCTAGCCGGAGCTTGGGATGGGGGGTGTTGGCGCCAGCAGGGAGGGTAGGTTGAAACCTGATGAAGCTCCCGCTAGAATCGCCCCCGGCTACAAATAGGCAGGAATTGACTGAAACAAATTGTTTTGTCTGCAGATGGACAAGGCTTCAATACTAGGAGACACAATTGAGTACGTGAAGCAACTAAGGAAACGCATACAGGATCTTGAATCGCGGACCAGGCAGATCACTGAAGGCAACTTGAGGCAGCCGGCAACCTCGAAGGAGAAGAGTGCTCACAACACAAGCGGCTACTTCACACGCGCAAGCGCGGTGAACCAGCGCGCGACATTGCTGAACAAGCGGAAGCTGAGAGCCGTAGAAGGGAGCAGCAGCAGCAGCACAGGGAAGCCTGCTGCGGTGGCCGTGCACTCCACGGTGGGCACCGATTTGCAGGTCTCCATCATTGAGAGTGATGCACTGCTGGAGCTCAGGTGTCCCCACAGAGATGGCCTGCTGCTTCAGATCATGCAGGCATTCCAGGATCTCCAGCTTGATGTCACCTCTGTCCAGGCCTCATCCGCTGATGGTGTGCTACTCGCGGAATTGCGCGCTACGGTCAGCTTAATGTCATGATTAATACACACACAAATAACAACAATAGCTCGTACTGAATGTGCAATTTTGTTTTGTCATGTGTACTACAGGTTCTTCTCATTGCTCTGTCTGAATTGTTGTTAATCTTGTCTTGTTAGCTGCAGGTGAGAGAGGCGCATGGAAGGAGGAACAGTATTACTGAAGTGAAGAGGGCAATACATCTAATCCTCTCATCAGGCTGAATGTATAACAAATAAATGCTAGAACTAGTCTGATTGTTAAACCAGATCAGTGCAAGTGCACATATATAATTAAGGAAACTACCTACCAGATTACAATTAACCCTCTTTGACATTGGTATACTAGTGGAGTATATGATGATTAGCTATGCATTGCTGGTGGACAACTGAAGCAGATTCCTGAAGATCAAAAGTTGCAAAATTAAAAAACCAGGTTAAAAACACATGTCATCATTACACACATATTACTCTTTAATCATCGTATTCATGACGTGTAGTAACTAACTAACTTGCTGTCTTGTAATTGTTGCTTTTTTCCCTTGCACTTTGTCATCCATCACGAACTACTTCTATTACTATTACTTGTCGCTATCTGAATATCTCGTGATCTGAAACTGCCTGTATATCCTGTCACAAGTAGTCGCCGGTGCAATCAGTGCAGCGCCACGCTCCGACCTCCATTATTGCCGGACGTGACACAGTGCTCGGCGCCTTTAGGCCCACTGTTCCGGCGAGCCGATGCGAATGCCAATCCTTGTAAAGTTGCAAGCCCTTTTATTTGGCAACAGTCTGAACGTAGCTACCATCCACACCCATCTCAGGTTGTAAACATTTGTAACATCCCAATTTTCTGAATTTCAAAATCCTTTTGGGTAGTTTAGCTTGTAGGAAAATTCACCAAATTTTATTTGAAGTTTAATAAAACTTAATATGAACTTTTAAATAGCAAAACAATTTAATGTGACTAATTTGAACATCAACTAATTCCAAACCTATTTTCTTTGTGTTCTTTGTGCTTGAAAATATTTTCCAGATTTTCCTGTAATTGTTCCGAGTTCATTTGCTAATTTTAATTTGCTATTTGGATTTACTGGTATTTTTAAAATAGAAAACCTAATTAAAATCTCGAAAAACCCTTCGGGCTGAATTCCCTAAACCCCAGCCCATTTCTTCCGAAGTTCAACCTAGCCCACCGGCCTTTTCTTTTCTTTTTGCCGCAACCCAGCCCGCCTCACTTCCCTCCTCCTCTCACTGACGTGTGGGCCCGTAGCCACATCAGCATTGTCTTCAACCTGGAGTTTAGGTCTTCGAGTCACGCACGAAGCCACCGCCATCTTCGTTCTGGATTCTCCCTCTCCAATCCTATTTAAGCCCCAGCACTTGCATCAAAATCATCGCATCACCTTCCTCTTCTGTTTGTCCTAGCCGCCAAACCCAAAGTTGTCCCCTTTTCGCCGAATCGAGCTCAAGAAGTCCACAGCCACCGAAGCCCTCTTCGCCGGATTGTGCCACCGCTGGTGAGCCTTCACCCTCTTTGTCACCGGAAACGAGATCACCTCATCGTGTTCTACTTGATGCTCGCCTCGCCGTCTCCGGAGCGCCGCTACATCGCCATTGCCGCCACAAGCTGAGCCGCTCCACTGCTCAACTCGTCGTCGCCGTCGCTATGGTCGTCTCAGGTGCAAACTGACTACGTCACCGCGATCCCCGTGTCATCTTTGCCCAGATCTAGCCCTTCGTCGTCACCGGGGAGCCGCCGTTCGCTGGAGTCCATCGGGTCTAGAGCAACACCACCGTGTGACACCACCTCATCGCCACATCAGTGCCACGTCAGCCTCTATGCTCACGTGTCGCCCCGTCAGCAGCCTAGTTAGCACCCGCGTGTCAATCTAGAACCAAACCCTAGCCCAAAACCCAACTAAACCCAGTCCATCGTAAACCTAGCCTTTGTCATGTGGGTCCCACATGTCAGTGCACTATGCTATAGACCCATGAGCCATAGACCCATAGACCGGAGGCCCACCTGTCAGCCACTGTCATACAAACTCCGATTGAGCCTATTCAAATTTCTAAATTCATCTAAATTTAAGCTCTACCTTTCTGAGTTTTTTATTTAATTTTTGGAGTTTTTTTATTGCTCTATTTATTTATTTATTTGTTTATTTACTTTCATTTGCGAGTAGACGTTGATGCTTCGAGAGCTTTTGACGAAGAAGGAGTTGATCAAGCTCAAGACCAGTACCAAGACTTGTTCCAAGGCAAGTTGTACCTTTGACCATATTAAATCTAGTTTTCCAAAATTACCTTGGTTCAAATTATTCTATTTTACTTTAAGTATTTATTTAAATACTTTGGGATTAGTTACACACCATTTGATTATATCCACCTTGCCTATTATAATATCATGATCTTTTGTCACCCTAGTTTCGTTAATTATTAGTTGGTAATATCATAGCACCAACGTGGGTTGGTTAGATACGAATTTGCTTAGCCATGCAACGAGTCATTGATATCATTGAGTTGCAAATATAAATTTGACTAAGTGACTATGGAACTTATGTAAAACTGTGTGTTGTATGCTGTTACTTGTTGATGGCATGTGTTGCACTTAACCAACATGGTGGAAAAAGATTGATACTAAGGTGAGTGGATGGTACTGTGTGATATGGTGGCCGTGTGATTGGAAAATATGAATAATGGTAATGTAGTTAGAAACTGGCAGTCTCACCTTGGTTAATTAAGGACTTAACTTTGTGCGCCTTTGAACTAAGCCACAACTGTACAACCACATGCCTGATGGGACATGCCTAACTTAGTAAGTTACGAGATCTCGACATTGATTACTCAGTTAGTAGGTTAGGTGCTCAGTGATGGGTGGAGGAGTGGACTACTCTAAAAGTCACATCAATGGACAGTTAGCCGCTTCTAGGTCTAACGGTGTGTGTCGTACCAAAGCGCTTAGTCAGGTTTGGTACAATGCTAAAACACATCGGGAGGGTCAAGAGTCGAGATGAAGTTTCGGAAAGGTTTTGTTATGATTGGTGCTAGCTACACTGGTTATATCGTGTGAGTAAAGTGTACAACCTCTGCATAGTATTAATCAATCTATTCGAATAGCCACGTCCGCGGTCATGGACATGCTTGGGGATTTCACACGAGGGGACGATTTTCATAAAAACAAACAGGAAGGGACAGCTGTGTGGGAAAACTTGTGCAGCTGTGTGAAAGAAATTGATTAGGCTATGTGTCTTTGTGAAAAAAATTATTAACATTATTATTGTCTAGTTGTTTTGAATTACACTTTCAATCTATTATTTGTATTTAATTGCAAATGCTTCTTTATTGCAAAATAACTATGGAAGCCATTTTCTTTGGAATAAGCCATCATCTATAATTGCATTATGTGGTACAGCTTGTTGAGTACTCGAAGTACTCATTCTTGCTGCAATCATTCAGCTAAAGTGGAAGAATCGCCACCCACTTTTGAGCTGGAGCTTTATGAGGATGGTGATCGTTAGGTCTTGATCCCAGTTGGTTGTCTGTGGCTAGTCAGTGGGTTTCCATTGGAGTTGTTTTTGTTCCGCTGTAGTTCCTTTATTTAGTGTCAGCCTTACGTGATTTAATAATTGTAAACTCGACCATAAGATTACAACCATTATTTGTTATTCAAATTAGTCGTTTATTCTTATATTCGTCTTGTGTAGAAATTCATCTATGTTAACACTGTGTGCACTAGCTTGATCCTGGATTAGTGTATTATACACAAAGGATCTAGAATTGCATTTTTGGGTCCCGACAAAGGTGGTATCAGAGCTATACTGACTGTAGGTCTTGACCTTAGTTAGATCGGCCGTCCTTAGAGTGTCAAAACTATTTTCCAAAGCAAAAATTAACTTGCAAGATTAATGAATTGCTTAACTTCTCTTATCTCTCTCTTGACTTATCTAATGCTGATAATCTTCTCTCTGCTATTTTTAAGTTGGTTCTTACCCTTTTGTCTGTCTTTGACAGATGACACAACTTTAGACCTATGGAGAGCGTGCCAGAGGTTTCGCTGCCGAGTTGTGGAAGATTTTACAAGTACTTGGAGGATTTGAGAGACCACTCTACCAAGGCACCAACTTGATAGTGAATGGTCAGAATCGTGGAGTGCTATGTCGATTGACTATCTACGCCAGAAGGGATACAAGGGCCAGTCGTCCCCTAAACATCTTTGTTCGGGGGATCATCTTCACTGAAGGGATCTAGGAGTCTTCACGCCTTGCCATCCTACGAGTGTGCAACATCTACGCCAACGAGTTGAAGGATATAGTCTTTCGCCTTCATCCCCATGCCACCGTCGTGGATCTTCCAGCACTCTACCCATCCACCGATGGAGAAGAAGATGCTACTATGGTTCACCTTGCTCACTTCGTCGTTGCCCAAGAGGAAGCCTTGGAGATGTTGGTGATATGCCCTAGAGGTAATTATAGAGATGATTGTATCACGTCTATATTTATGTGTTATTGAATAAATGTTATTATATTCCTTGAATGAATCATCAGTTATAAAGATTAACAAGTATGTGACTTGTTGGTAAAGCTCTTTAACTTATATGATGTTATTCTAAATGTATCCCTGGTCGGATGTCACTGGTTGGAACACTATTGACTTATCGACCATCATATGTATTGATTGATGACCATGTTTCATCGGTCATGGATATAGGGAGAATAAACAAATAGGTCATTCAGTTTGACCAGATATGACCTGGTCGTATGGAGATACGAGTTGATCATAGACTGATCGAACATAATCACTAACTAATCGTAAACTGGTCGTAAGAAGTTACGAACTAGTCGTGACTAAATACTAACTGGTCATATAAAGATACGAGCTGGTCATAAGTGATAAGGACCTAGTCGTAGATCATATTGCATTACGATTCATTTGATATAATTTATGTGTATTCGAGAATCATTATATCTTGCTAGAAACATCTAACGACTAGTGGCCGGAAAAGAGTTTTCGAGTCACAACCGATTACGCATGAACCTATAGGGTCACACATTTAATGGTTGGAACAAACGTGTTCGAATAGGATCCGTCATGGGCTCTATATAAGGGGATGCCTGAGGCTATTGGGATGAGAGAGACACGATGTGAGTTGCTCCACCAAAACCCTAGCCGTCATCTTCTTAAGAGCCCTACCGTGTGAGTTGGTGCTAGCACACCAGCGTACGGTGTTCCATCCCTAGACGTGTGGATACTGTAGAGGTGCTGCTGCGGTTACTGCTGTGCTGAACGAGGACGATCCACGATCTTCACAAGCAACATGATTGGTTGCTGGAGGAGACGATCGCTATCGAGGACGTTGGACGATCGACTACGACTACTTCTTCGACGCTCACTACGTTGGATCAAGCTACTCCAACTCTTCTTCCGCTGCACCGTGCGTCTAATAGTAACGATCTATGATCTCTTGCTTGCATGGCATCCTGGTTTATATGGTAAAATTTTTAAATTGCTAGCTAGTGTAGCCTACCCATATCCCAACAGGAGACTATTGCCACAGAGCTGTAGGGAGCCTACGAGATGTTGCAACTTGTAGAGCTAGAGGAAGCTTTGTATGTGCTGGAGGAGACCGAAGAACCTGAGGAGCCAGAGCTGGTTGTGCCTGCACTTGAGCCACCTATTCCTATTGCTCCAGTTCCTGGTTATCGGGATCAGTTTGTGAGGATGCCTGCATGTCTGCCAGTCTACGGCAGGGAAGAGCACTATTGTGGTTGTGGTGATTACCTCAGTGATTGAGTTAGTCGAGGTTTAGGCTTAGCCAGTTGAGGCTTAGTGTGTGAGAGCTGCATCAGCTTAAGTTTAGTAGTGTCTTGCTTTAGACGGTAGTTTGTGTGTTAGGTTCGCTCTTATTGCTTGAGTGCAGTATAAGCTGCACAAGCCCTTAGGCATTTGTTGCAGTCATGCTAATACTATTATTAATATATAGTTATTTCAGTTGAGTTCTTTGTGATGTGTTTGTTGGGTTTAACTTATCACTGCTTAGTTCTTAACTTATCTTGTGCTTGTTACCTTATCTAATCCTTGAAACTTTCGCCAGATGGTTCAGACTCGCAACGCCGCTACCAGTGGAACAGCAACCAATGGATCCAATGGAGTAGAAGGAAGTCAACAAACCCCTACAGGAGCAGTTCCACCTCAAGCACCACTGCTAGATCTATAGAGCTTTGGAGCATTTATGGCCGCCCAGACTCAGATGATGTATGCAATGATGAATCAGATGCAGAACATGAACAACAACGAAGCCAACAACAACAACGTAGCATTATCTACTCATGGTAACAATGGACAGTCTAAGTTAGTAGAGTTCATGAGGAATCACCCGCTGTAACACCCTAGCTATTCGGAAGCCAAGATGTTACCTAAATAATCTATCATACAACCATAAAGCGGAAGAATTTAAACATTGTCTCATCTATTGACAACAAGAGATCAAAATTGAATAGAACATTGGCAGGAATATAGTCTGAGTCCAGATAAGCATCAAAGGGATGATCAATGTTCCCAAGCCGTACTTAATCAACCAAAGCGTAGAGGAAGATATCAACCACATCTAACTTTATTCATTACAATTCATCACTAAACGAATGAAAGACATAACCAACTCTAATTATTGAAACTGGAATATGGTGAAATAAATGAATAGTGTGTGTCTACTCCCTCCCAAAAGTGTCATCTTCAACGATCACCTAAAATAAACAAACAAAACAAGAGTGAGTACGAGACTCAGCAAGTACAGTGAATAATTAAACATACAACAGATATGAACAAGACAACAACGTTAAAGAATATGAATATAGCTCTGAATGTTTAATGAATGGATTCAATAAAATGAATGGATTGCACTCCTGCTTATACCAGTATAGCTAGTGACACACCCGTCGGTGTTCACTTAAGCCCGTATTTAACAAAATACGAGGATCCAAATCCCGTATGAAGAACGTTTCATACGGGTGTCCAAAACTAACCACATTGGAATGGTGGGTCTCACATGCGCATACTGGAATTGATGGGACTTTAAACTCCACTCCCGTGGATACTCCACTCCCGTGGACGGAACATGAAAATGGATGTATGAATGAACTTATGAATAATGACTAGCATTATCTCCAAACACGTGAATTTCACATATGAAAGGAACATCAACATTGAAGCTTCTCACGTATCAAATAAAAACACAATACTAATATCAAGCATCCAGTGTTCACAAATCATACGAAAGTCAATGTACTTGCCTTTAGTGTTGCGATGCGATAGGAGGCAAAGACGATGCTGCTAACCTCAGAGCCTAACCTCCTACACCATTAAATTACTCAATAAGAACCACAACATCAAGACACTACTCGCAACGCTCCTATCTCATACCCCAAAACCCCAACGTTTAATTATACACTTTACTCAAATTGAACTACATTCTAGCAGAAAGTCGTAATGGACAGCAGTACTAAAAATGACATAACTTTTGCTCTGAAATTCGTAAAAATGTAAACTTAGGCTTGCGTGAAAGGTAACAAAATTATCTACAACAACCTAGTTGGTGGAAATGCCAAATTCTGTATGCATCTAATGCCAAAAGGCCGATGAACACCGTCTGTCAGAACTACTCGACAAAACCGGGCAGCAGCATGAAAATAGTCATAACTTCTAATTGGCTGATCCAAACTTAGTGTTCTTTATCAATAAAGAAAGATAATACCAAGGCCTACAATAACCTAGTTGGGTGAAAACCCTGAATTTGCCATTAACTTAATCATATTTTAAAAGGCAACTTGACAGTTCATTCTCATCAGAATTCTGAACAATAGAGACGAAAACTAACATAACGTTTGATCCGTACGTCAGAATTAGGCGTTCTTGCTGGTCACTGAAAGCTAAGAACAACACCTACATAACTCTAGGAGATGGGATCCTCTGATTCGGCATCTAGGATCGCGAAAATAGTCGCACAACCTTCTGGACAGAACTGAATTTCTAACCGCAGCAATTCGATCCAATCAATTCTAGGCGAATTCATATCTACCACTAATCAAACAACGAAGAACGACACTCGTTACCCTTGAAGTACCCAGTAAGACGATGAAGAAAACCCGCGAAGACCATCTCTCCTCTTCTCCTCCTCTTCCTCCTCTTTTCTCCTTGGCTGGCGGCACCCGAAGGGCTTTTCTCCCTCCCCCCTTCTTCTTGGACAGCAGCAATGGAGGGGGGCATGCACTGTAGTGGCGAAGTTACTGTAGCAGTGGCGGTGGTACTGTAGCATGGGGTGCTATAGTACATCTAGGGTTATAGGCTACCCCTAATGGGCCAACGCTATGGTCCTTTGGCCCAAGATTTAATCCCCTTTTTACAGAAATTTTCAAATTCTATTTTAAATCCCGATAAAATGGTTTGAAATTCAATTATAATTCTTAGGATTGAATGGGGTATTACATTCTACCCCCCTTAAACAGAATTCGACCCCGAATTCTACTCAAAAGAATACCAACTAAACTTAATAACCATGAACACTTACCCGACGTTAAAAACTCTTGTTAAAGCTCGTGCATGCGAGTTTCCAACTCCCGAGTCTCATCACGCTTAGACCATTACAGGTTATCTTAACACATAGGATACAAATGTAAGATCATACTCATTGGCCAACGACTCTATCGAAAACTGAAACTTTGGACCTCTCAGGTACTCACTCAGCACTAGACATACTAGATGTTGCGTACCCCGCGTATGAACCCGAGACGGTCAAAGTGATACGCCAACTTCCTAATTTTTGTGACTATTGGAAACGAACGAATGTACCTGGGCCAAATCTCCCCTTTGGTACGAAAGCACACAACATGCTCAAAATCGAACTCTTCATCTAACAAGGGACACCTCCTTTAAACAAGAATACACAACAGAACTGGTTCTTAAACCACTGATTCACAAAGAGAATCCAATTGGAAATAGAGAGTCCTCATCGCAACCACGCAATGCTAACCCTCCGCCAAAAGGGTCAAATCCAAAATCGAAGATTCATCACAAAAGCCATTCCACTTTCCAATCAGGCAGTTTGCAAATAGACACCACGAAAGCCAAAGGAGAAATCACTCGAACGCCCAAATGAAATACTTCTTTTGGTTTGTCTGAATTGGAAAGAATCAACTCCAAGTTGCGGAAGAGATCAGTCAACAACACAAAGCTCAAGCGAGAATAAAGAAAACGCTTTGCTACCCAAGAAAACATCCTTTTTCTCAGTTTTCTCTTTTAGGAATAAAATTTCTCTCTGTCGGTGTTTTAGAACCAATCTTACGTAAAGATTATTTGATTCGGAGGGTCTTCACAATTGATCACGCAGACAAAAGAGACACGGGAATTTTTATACAGGTTCGGGCCTTCTCTAGCGAGAATAACAACCCTAATCCTGTGTGTGCTGTATTTGGTATCCTGGTTACAATCAAGGAAAAGACTTGCACCCTTTTTCCTCACAAAAAGCCTCTCAAAAAGCCTCCTCCCATTACCTCTAAAAGATGCATATTTATAGTATGCTGTGGAGGCGGTTGTCATTCCAGGTTAAGAGGCGTTCATCATTACGTAGTAATGAGAGTAATTACCAGAGTAGTAACCTCTCCATGTTGCCTGACGGTTATCAATCAGAGATAATGGTGAGTTATCTGTAGTTATTCCAGGTATAACTACATATCTTGACTGCTCAGATCTCACAATTAATAGGGTCTACTAGCGAGTGGACCCAGTTATCTGTGGAGAAGTTGTGGCAGGACTGGTTGTAGCAGGACTTACGACCAGGGGGTAGTCGTAGAAAAGCTTACGACTGGATACTGGTCGTAGAAAGACTTACAACCGAAGGTAATCGTAGGATAACTTACGATTACGTGGTAGTCGTAGAAATACTTACGACTATGGGGGTGGTCGTAGAAGGACTTACGACCGCCTGGCTAACTTCTCCCTTACAACAGTAAGGGGTATACCGTGTGACGTCATATTTACCCATATTATATGATTAAGGATAAATAATAGAATGAGGATTATCAGATCCTCGTCATCTAGCCCCCCAGCTTCAAGTGAAAATAACCTACTTGGGCAAGGAGTCGTAGATGATCTTACGACCACTAGGAGGCTGTAGGAAAAAAATGTTGAAGGAAAAACTCTTCAACATGTGTTTCTTTCGACCAGAAATATGCTTGGTCGAGTGTAAGATCGAGGAGGCCGACTAGAGGGGGGGGGGGTGAATAGGCGTTTTAAAACTTCTATGCGCTAAAACCGATTTCTAATGCGGAAGCTAATACAAATACGATTTTGCACAATTAAAGTCGAAAACAACTAGGTTCAACTAAGTGCACCAACAATACAAGTCTATTGATAATGATCAATCAAGCATGGACTTGTAAGCAATTTAATTTAAGCAATGTAAATGATATTATTGCAATCATACACAATGAATAAGCAATTTAATACAAGGTATATAAATTGCACAATGTAAAGCAAGCATTCATGCACAATGAATGTAAATGCAATAGTAAGGCAATAGAGATCACTACACAAAGACACGTCGATGTTTTACCGTGGTGTTCAGAGACTTGCCAGTCTCCCCTAGTCCACGTTGAGGGAAACCCAAACCAATTGGGTCGGCTCCACAAATTAAGCCTTCCTCCGAGGTATCAACACCTCGCTCCACTAGGGTTGCTCTTACTCCACTCCGGAGATGGCGAGCACCAAACCACTCACAAACACCGGGCCTTCTCACAAGCTTCACTTGAGAAGATCACCGGACCACGACGCCTCCACGCCGTCTAGGTGTCGGTAAATACCAAGAGTAACAAGTCTTAGATTTCCACTTGAACTAATCAAGTGTCTAAGCTCAAGTGGATACTATGTCCACTACCTAAGGCAACACATGCACTTAGGGTTTGCCTTCTACCCACACTATGTGCAACACATGCACAAATCCTAGAGAGGGCTTGCTCTTAGCTCTTGAGAGTGAATAATAGCGTCAGCTACTTTTCATCATCTTTTCTATACGGCCAAGGTGGGTATATATAGTCTATACACAAACACTAGCTGTTGGTAAAAGGAATCAGCACAGTAACGGCTATAAAACTAGCTGTTGAGAAGAGGTACGGTACTACCGCCAACCAATACGTGGTAGTTCCGATAAACGGTTGTACCGCACAACATATTGCGGTACTACCGCAAAAACCGAGAGAGCAACACATGCTCGAAATTACGGCTAAGGGCAAGAAAAACATACATTCTGGATTTTACGTACCGCTAGCATCTGAACGGTAGTTCCGCTAGTCCAGTCATACCGCGCATAAAGCACAGGTATTACCGTGCTTCCAAGAGAGCAACAAATGCTTCTCTGAAAAACATGTACCGCATAGAGTCCTCCGGTACTACCGCTTTTCCAGAAGGGCAAACACACACACAAATGTGTTTCTCTGAAAAACTCGTACCGCCACAAAGGCTTGTACAACCGAGGGTGCGGTAGTTCCGTTTCAGGACTGCTGGTACTACCGAACTGCCTCAGAGCAACACATGCTCAACAGATGCAGTAGTTCCGCTAAGGAATCACCGGTCATATCGCACAGCGGTAGTTCCGCGCAACACATGCCGGTTTTACCGTAAAACCTGAGATAAGCACAAACTGGCTTTCAACAGAACAACTCAATTGCAAAATACATTTGCACATTGATGCCAGATGTATACAAGGCATGATGGCAAGATTCTCAACAAGTTGCAAAACACATTTACCAGCTTTTAGAATCAAAGCCACAACTCAAGGTACATGGACTTAAACTATTTGCAAAACATATTCGCAAACTACAGTCTCATGCTACAAGGATTTCAACATGAGCCTCAACTGTTTGCAAAACACATTTGCAAACAAATGACATCATGCCACAAGGATAATGTGCATGGACCTAGACCATTTGCAAAACACATTTGCAAACTATAGCCACATACAACAGGGGTTCAACTATTTGCAAAACACATTCACAAATAATTGTATCACACCAAGATGAGCTAGAGCAAACGCGATGAGCTATCAACACATGACTAACTCAAGCTACTAATCAAGACCCCTCTTAATAGTACGGCGACCTATACTAGCAATCCGGTCTCCCAACCAAACACCGAGACCGGTAAAAGACAAAGAACACATCCTTAGCCCTAGCTAGCCATACCTTTGCCTTGAGCAAACACTTGAAGCTTGATGACGCAATCCTCACTTCAAGTCCGGGTTCTTGACTTAAATATGCATCAAGACATGATGCACTTCTTTACTCGACCTTTATCAACACATGATAGGTCTTCTCTTGATGTGATGATCAACCCATGATCATCTCCTCTTCAAGATCTTCATATGCATCAACACATGATGTATTCATCTACTCCAAGCTCTTCATTATAATATCATCAACACATGATGATTTCTCTTTATCCCGAGTCTTGACTTGATGACTATCAATACATGATATCATCCAAAGTCTTCAACCGCATGGAAATCAACCTACACATCCAACTCAAGAAAATAGTTAGATCCATAATATGATTATCATTTAATTACCACAACATACCATTGTTAATGGTTGGGATAAGATACCACAATTTTTTCCTCTTTGGTAATCGATGATAATCACTTCAATTGTAAGTAATTGAATATAAATTGGTATGAGTATATAAGAACTACAAAAGTTATATATACTCACATGAATATATTAACTACACCAGTTAAATATATTCAAGGATATATGAGCATCTATGAACTACACAAGTCTCATATGCTCTCATATACTCATATGAATATATTAACTACACAAGTTAAATATTTTATGGATATGTTTCAAAGTAAAGATCCTTAATATGAGTGGAAGAAGAATATGGATCAATACTAATGAAACCACAAAATATAGACTAAACTCCCCCTAAATGTGTGCATACATAGATGTGTAGTGAAAGCATATGCACATATCCAAGTTAGCTTTTTTGGTGGAGTTCAACCTATATTTTGGATTCAAGGAATGCAACAAGATATACTAAGGAGAAGTAGAGTGCATTCCTCTTGTATCTTCATTTTATATCCAAATGAGACTAAGTAAGAGATAATCAATAGAATTGTTAGTCCCATAAAATAGATTTATCATTAATGAGTACATACCTGTTTGGATTTTTGCTTTTATATCTAGGTTGAGACTAAACATGATACAATAATAAGAGAGTTAGTCTTATAAGTACATTTGTCATTAATCACCAAAATACTCCATTAACACATAAGAGTCTAGATCCTTTACTCTCCCCAAAAATACATAATGGCAAGTCTAGATCTTTCAATCTCCCCTTTTTTGGTGATTGATGACAAATCCATCGTTAATAGCAATATTTGGATATAAGTCAACATATGATAAGAAGGAAAGCTAATTTGACTATATGTATGCATAAAGTTTTAGAGAATTCTCCCCTTTTTGCACTAAGCAAGAAATAAGAATTCTCCCCCTTTTGGCATCACAAGAGAGAATATCAAATAAATCAATCATAAGAACATCCAAATGAAGCTTATTCAAATTCTCCCCCTTTTGGCATTAAACACCAAAAATCCAACACGAAACTAAGCCACTTGTAACTAGCAAATGAGTTGGAGGTATCGGAGAGATCTTGGTTTGAAAAGAAATTTGATCAGCAAAGAATGTCAGTTGATACCATTTGTAACCACTTGTAGGAACAGGATGATATCTCTTGAAGAATACCACTTAAAAAATAATGTGAATTCTTTGCCTAGATCAAGATAATCAGAAAGGTGCTACCACTTGAAAGGATACCATTTGAATGATAAAATATCACAGTATGATAAAAAAAATGGTATATGAAGTCAATAAAGTGGTCGAGGGTAGCTGATAAGAATAGTAAGGATGAACTTGACCAAAAGAAAGCAGCCACAACAGTTTTGGAAATTACTTTGAATTGGCTGTTCTTGTCAGGATAATTGGTAGTACCATAGTTCAAACACCGGTAGTACCGATATTCTGAAGTACCATTTACCGAAGACCGGTAGTACCTTACAGAGGTAATACTTCGGTGAAAAACGTCGGTAGTTCTGTTATTTTCTGAGATCTCAAGGATGGGTTCGCAGGCTAGTAGGAGGAGCACTTTTGCAATGAAGTATCAAAAACAAACCAGCTTAAAGGATTTTCAATAAGCACAAACCAAATGAATAGTTAAGAAATTTCACCAACAATAAACTTCCAGATGATGTTCAAGAGGATTATCCAACACAAGCAGCACAGAAACATAAGCATCTCAAGTCCTAATATGCTTACACAAAACAGAACATACGCTAACATTAAGTTTATCCATACAAGGTCTATTGACCTAATATAAGCTGTTCTTTTAACATTATAAATTATCCTTCTTCTTCTTCTTCTTCAACCTTCATTACTTGGGATATATTTAGTGTGGACTATATCACTCTCCAGAAAGATTCCCAATGTGTCCTTGATCAGCTTCATGATGTAGGGAACATAGAATATTTCCTCTGTATCTTTCTTTGAGAGAGCAATTTCAGCAATTATAAGGTCGGCAATGTCAAACTTAATTACATTCAAAATGTGATGGATGACATTCCAAGCCTTGGGATGAACTTCATTGCCGTTTCCACCTCTGGGAAAGAAGGTTCTTCTCAGAACTTTATTGATCAGACTTGGAGCTAGTGAGAGTCCAATATCTGTCCAAAGTTCATATTGCTGAGTCACATCATAAAGCTTTTTAACCTTTTCCAGATCTAAAGGGTCTTCAAGATGTATTTTAAGATCATTACTGTTGGGAGTAGGAATGCCCCATGATATTTGACAATCAACTTTTGAAGCAAATAATTTGAAAGAAGCAGTCATCCACATGAGAGTGTCGTGTTCTGGAGAAATGTGGACAGTGGCATAGAACTGCTTGATTGTGAATGCTTTATAGTCACACTTCAGAGTGACCAAACTGTCCAAATTTACTTCATGAAAAGCATAGGCCAGTCCATTGAAGTGATCATTCCAAGACACATATTGATGATTTGCAAAATTCTTCTGGTTGTACACATAGTAGAACACATTCTCTTGTAGCTTGGTGTGGAAATGAGGATCTACTGCACTTTTGGGTAGCAAGAATTGGTCTTTGTTTCTTATATTCATGTACATTCTGTTTCCAATTTTGCTTGGATCAGCTACAAAGAAAGGGGTTTTGCTGGGAGTATAAGTTTCATCACTTGTGTCACTGTCGGAGGATACTTCTTCAAAATCAATGTCTGATAAGTACACAATTTCTTTCCCTCTCGAGGAGGATGATCCATGGTTTTGAGACATAGTTGCTAAGAGAAGAACATAAAATTAGAACAAAATTTAAATAAAAAAGAGTGTGATTTTAATCAACTTCTCTTGGGACGATAGAACTTCCGTTCCAGAGTCCTAGGGACATTCTTTCAATTTTGATATTAACTAGTGTTTGATAAGATATAAAATCAAAGAAATGACATGAAAAGACATCAAACACTAATTATTATCAAATTTCCCATAGAAAATTGATCATCTCATCCTCATTTTGAACTAAACCCTAGAAGCGAGATAGATGCCAAAACTAGATAAGAGCAGAGGAAAGCAGGGCAAGTACCTCAGGGATTTGTCGAGAAGAGAAGGCTACAATCCCTTTTAAGAAATCCAAGAATGCTTCGCTCAATCGAGGGATTTAAGTTTAGGGTTTTGAGTAGGGCACGGAGGAAAGAGGATAAGGACAGTCGGTGGCCTTTTGGGAAAAAGAAAGAGATGCGACCGAGAGAGAGAGAGAGAGAAAAAATGGCTTCGGTCTACTGAAGTTGGGACCACCAACAGAAATGGTAGTACCGCTGGTAGACATGCGGTATTACCGGGCAGAGGTAGTACCAGCGTTAAGAACGCGGTATTACCGTTTTTGCATGAAGGATTAGAAGCTGAGCTTAGAATGCAAATAATCCTTTACAACAGTCACTCAACAAGTTTTTTAAGGATCATTATGCATGATATAGATAAGAGAAAACTCCAAAGAATATAGTTAAAACAAATCAGTCTTTTGTTTGATCAAACAAGATCTTGTTTTCAAAGCTTTCTTCAAAAGATTCAAATGAAGCAAATGATAAGAGACATTATGACATCCATCTTCATGTATGGGTCATAAATACCATTATGGACCTAGTCATGTGAATAATTTGGTTCATATGACAAGACTCATTTAAGTGCTGTAAAATGATCACTTAGATCAAACTAGTATTTTGGACAAGTTCAAAATCAAATAACTTTTGATGAGTTGGTCTTTTGAAAAACATTTGAATACCAAAAAGGTTTAGAATAGCCAACTCTAGGATTTTACTTTTGGGACAAATATCAAATTCCTTTTAGAAAAGATTTTACACAAAAATCTAGTTAAGGTTGAAATCAAGATTCTAAGTTCTAGAATTTTGGATAGAAACTCATTTTTATTTGAGATAGCTTTTTCTTAAGACAAAACCTTTGGAAAACCTTTGAAATGCATTTGTATACATTTTGCAACTAATTTTTTAAAGGATTACTTATAGTTATGAAATTTTTGACTTTTGGCTAAAAGGCTCTATTTTGAAAAACATTACTAGCACTTAATTTATTTGGGCACACTTAGGGATGTGATATACATGATTATGACTTAGCACTCCCCCTTAACGTGCCACAACCAACTTGCTCAAGATTTGAATAATCAAGATTAATCACAAGAGCAAGAACACCCTTTTTATAAGATTTTCATGAAATGCAACCTACACATGGTAAAGGGTCTAGATACTTCAATGTAAGTACTTGTTACCGAAATGACATTTGCTTATGATATGACTTGATCATCCTTAAGCTTGGCTCCAATTTTGCATATGGTGAATTCCACCTCTTCGTGTGTGAGCCAAACCTCCAATGCATCTCCAAGTACCTATTAAGCATTTAAGCGCGTTTGGTACCCAATACTTGGTTGGATCCATGAATGTTAGTCACAACGGATTTGGGCACCCAAATGGCCTTCGCAATAGATATATGTGAACTAATATTTCTAGCAAACACATTGTCATTTCTATCCTTCCTAAGCAAGTATTGATCATTATATAAAATTGGCTTAGGAGAGATACTTTTAGGACATTCCTTACTAAAATATCCTTTTTCCCGGCAATTGTAGCAAGTAGGGCTTTTGCTTCCCCTTAATGTCTTCTTATCTTGCTCATTGCTGGCTTTCCTCTTTATTGAATGTCTTGGCTTGACATCCTTTTGATTTGGGCACACCGAGGCAATGTGACCATTCTTCTTGCATCCAAAGCACTTGATATTGTTGAGTTGTCTTCAACATTGCTTTGGGTTACTTTTCACCTTTCTCTTGGAGGTGAAACCAAGTTCTCCCTTGTCAATTTTCTTGTTAGGGCACATGGAAGCAAGGTGTCCCTTTTGATGGTGATGAACCCGAAGGTCCGATTGTTGTCCCGATCTTTCGATGAGAACGGTACGATCGGTAGTAGTCGCTCAACTCTCACGATCCTGGCTACGAACTCTCAAGGCTCGAAACCACGCAATCGTTGAACTGCTCGACAAGTCGTTATCAACCGTGCACGAATACCCGGTTGACCTGACCACGAAGGTCGATTCCTGCATACACCGAAGAAGCACGCAAGAACAAGATAAAGCAATCTTAAATTGCAAATAGGAATTAAAATATTTGAATTGAGTTGAGATTCTGAATAAGGATCTTAATTTGGTGGTTTAGTCGACACACGCAAAAGATACAAGTTGCAACGAAGGCAAACTAAACATAAACAAAATCCCAGAAAACTAGAGGGGTGCGGCCTCCTTATATAGGGGAGGGGGAGCCGCACATCTAATAGAACCAGCGGGGCGGGACTAAATTTGTGGGTTACTGTTCACGTGAACAGTAACCACGCCCCAAGGTGGGCCGTCGGCAGATGGGCTAAGTTCAGTATGATTACAAAGCCCAAATTGGCCCAAACAAGTGATATGATATCTTGTTTTTATGATTGCGATCAGCCTAGAAGGAATTTGGAGGTGTGGCCGGATCCGTTGGAAAGAGGACGAAATAAGCTTTCAATCAAGTACTGGTGGACCTCCAACGGACTCAGTATGTGAAAGTTATGTCTGTTTTAAGTTGGTGTTGTCAGGTTGATTCCGAAGGCCGAACTGGATTCTAAAACAGGTCCAGCTCGAACTACTTGCTTGTCTTGGACCAAAAGTGACATGGTGCTGCACATATATATATTTCATCATTAGGTAGCATCATATAGTTCATATAATATAAAGACACTCCTAAAAATGAGCTCACCTTATAATTTAAGTGAAGTGTACAAGCTCTTGTATTTGGAACAGCAAGCATAGCAAATTTGATTGTATCTATAGGGGTCATGTCCTCATCATCCCCCTTCTTGAAAACAAAGCCGTCCTCGGCTTTTGATAGACCGAAAATAGGGTAACAAAGAAGCCAAGGTGTATGCATGGTATATGTATATGTCATCCGTTTTAACAGTTCTTCGTTGTTGCACAATTAATATTATAAAATAGCAGCGATCATAAAACCTCATTGTATTATTACCCCAAGAATAATCATATATGTTAATGAGCAAAACAAGATTTCTCACATAGTAATTATTGCAACTAGTTTTGCAAATATAAGTGAAGTATTTATGCAATTCAACTCTATGAAGTTGTAAACTTGTAGTGGTAGCACATATGGGCAAATCTACAACTTTTGGAATCAAACAAAGTTCATTCATATTATCATATTTCAATCGAGCAATAGGAAATTCATCTAGCAAGGGTGAAAGGATGTGTAAATTCTTTCATACTTCGACATCATGATGCAGATTGTCCATACTAGATGGTGCAATAAGAGATGAACACATGGGCATTGAATGATGACTAAAATTTAATTTTCTCTCATAATGAACAATATTCGACACATAAGAATTGTTGTTCAAAACAGCAAGCTTCAATTCATCAATGTAATCACAAGTTATGCATATTCGATAAATAAGAAATTGATTGTCTATACCATAATCTCCAATCAAATTAAACTTATACCCAGGGGTGTAGGCACTAGACAAACATTTTGAACATGCGATTTCAGAAACTTTCTCCATAGCATGTGACAATTTTATAGGTGAATCCAACATAATGTAATACAAAGAATCAGTAGGAGAAATTCTAGTCAAAACTTCTTTATATCTAACCAATTCCACGTGATCATTATATGTGATTAACTCATCACATGAATCACTCAAAACAGTAGGCAATTCAATTATTTCATCACATGGTGCACTCAAGTCGGCAGGTAAATCAACAATTTTATCACATGGTGCACTCAAATCAATGCAGTCTGTATTCTCTACTTGAAATATGTGCATACCAGAATTGTTTTCCACTAATTTTTGCTCTAAAATAGCATGAACAGTGGACAATTGTAGTTCTTCACAAGCATACTCACCTTGAGTGATGATAGCACCATAATCTTTACCTTTTTGGCTCTCCTCAGATGATGTAGGTGCATCCATCTCCTCATCTTCCTTCTCAACCAATGGAGTCGATGGTTCAATCAGCTCATTCTCCTCTTTGGCATGGTTCTCAACTTCCAAAGAAATTGTTAGTCACAGAAAAGACACAAACATAGGTTTGTTCTCATGTTCCCTATCATCAAGCATTCTCAATTTCTCCTCAATCTGACGTTCAACCTTACAAGCAAGTATAAACAAATGAGGGAGGGAATTATATTCTTTGTGAACAAGAATGTCCTGAATTTCTTGATTAAGCCCACTTACAAATCTATTCTCTGTAGCTTCAGCATTTTCCTCTAAGCCACAACGCAACAAACGAGTTTTCAATTCATGATAGTATTCCCTTACAGTTCTACTACGTTGTTTTAAACGTTGTAATCTAGCTAACAAATAATCAGCATGATATTTAGGAACAAATTCATCTCTCAAAAGTTTCTTTAATGCATGCCATGTTGGAGGCACTCTTCCATGTCTACGTAGATGCTTCCACTAAAGTATTGCATCTTCAATAAAAACACTAGTGGCAGCTTTAATCTTTTGCCTATCAGACAAATCATAATATTCAAATTCTTTGTCTAAAGCTATCTCCCAGTCAATATAGGCATCAGGATCAAATTTACCAGTAAAAGAAGGCATAGTGAGTTTAGTTTTACCAGACGTACTATCACATTCATGTACCTCCCGTGGTGGATAATCGCGTCTCAAGCGTGCATCTCCCTCGTGGACTTTCTTGCGCTCCCGTTCAATGGCTCGAAGAAGATGCAGATCTATCTTGTAATCATCCCGTGAACCTGCCATAGTTAGTATAAAACAAGGGAACAAATCGCAGTGTATATGTCCCTATGAACTACTAGGTTCTGGAGTTTTCAACAGTCGCTCACACTCAAGCTTTTATCAAGTTCTTACAAGCTCTTACCAATGTAGCAAGGAAGTGGTACAACCAGTGGCTGGTTCGTGATACTCTCACCTGTGAATAGTCCAACGATTGCGAGGAATGACACTTGCTGAGTTAGTAGGAAGTGGAGCTTGGAAGGCTTCAATATGGTAGCAAGGATCAACAATAATCAAATCAGTTAATGCAAGTTGAAAGATTGTTCAAAGTACTAGCCAATGTTGCTGATCCTAGCCTAATCAAAGCTAGCTAATCAAAGCCCTATATAGAGAAGTGTATGTACGCACACGCAACGATCAATGTGACTTGATGCAAGCAAGGGAAAGCCTCACAACAAGTGCTAGGAGAGACGCTAGCCAACTACTCAAACTTCTTTCTAAGGGCACAAGATTGTTCGCGTGATGTAGAGCACAAAAACAACAATATGCACGCAAACAACCCTCTAGATTGAGCAGAAACAATAGCTAGTCTCAAACGATGAAAAAAGCAAAGTTTTATATGGCATATATATGTTTGTTTGAAAGGTTTCGACGAAATCTACAACTTTTCAGTTGAGGTGAAGCCCAAATTCTGAAGGGAAGACTAAAAGAATTGGAAAAAATAGAAACCGAAAACTTGCGATGTGAATTCGAGGCCGAAGATGGCCGATTTTGGGGCACCTGGAGGGCGATGAGTGGCTTATATGGAAAAGATGCGCCTCGTCATTAGTTTCGAAACGAGCACAAGAACGTCAAAAACGGACATCGTATGAAAAAGTTATGCCCGTTTTACTGAAGGTGTCTCGGATACGGAATCCTACTCGTACTCGAAACCGTCTCGGGTTTAAATTTGAAACTGCTATATCTTTCAAACCCGTGAGCCAAACTTGCTGAAATTTGTTGTGGAAGCTTTTGGTTATATGTAGAAGGTCTCTACCAATTTTCATGTACTTTTCTTTTCTCTTTTTTTTTTCTTTTTTTTTCTACCGCGACTTTTGTTCTATGCGGCTACCTCTTTCTCCTTCTAATATTTGGTCGGCCCTAAGGTTTTCTGTAAGTCGCAAATAACATGAATTCTCCAAAAATATCACAGCAACCCTCTTTTTTTTTAGATGAACAACAGCATGGATTTTCTTTTTTTGGTGCGGATTAGAGGTGTTCTAACCCACGAATTTTCTGTTTTGGATGCACAAACTAAGAACCCTAAAGGAACGATCAAGCAACGCGAAGGAAAACACGAGAAGCAATCTATACAATGACCAACTAGACAATAACTAGAACTAAAGATCAGCAACTAGACTAGCCGATGCAACCAATGATTCAACAAGCAAAATACCGAAAAGAAAAATTGCAATGGCTCAAAGGGGATCGGACAGGGATGATAGATGCAATAATTTTTTGGGCAATTTTCTGGACTCTAGGTATGAAAAACGAATCTACTACTAGAAAACTGGAAATTCTCACCGATCAACTGAAGCTCTGATACCACTTGATGAACCCGAAGGTCCGATTGTTGTCCCGATCTTTCGATGAGAACGATACATTCGGTAGTAGTCGCTCAAATCTCACGATCCTGGCTACGAACTCGCAAGGCTCGAAACCACGCAATCGTTGAACTGCTCGACAAGTCGTTATCAACCGTGCACGAATACCCGGTTGACCTGACCACGAAGGTCGATTCCTGCATACACCGAAGAAGCACGCAAGAACAAGATAAAGCAATCTTAAATTGCAAATAGGAATTGAAATATTTGAATTGAGTTGGGATTCTGAATAAGGATCTTAATTGGGTGGTCTAGTCGACACACGCAAAAGATACAAGTTGCAACGAAGGCAAACTAAACATAAACAAAATCCCAGAAAACTAGAGGGGTGCGGCCTCCTTATATAGGGGAGGGGGAGCCGCACATCTAATAGAACCAGCGGGGCGGGACTAAATTTGTGGGTTACTGTTCATGTGAACAGTAACCACACCCCCAAGGTGGGCCGTCGGCAGATGGGCTAAGTTCAGTATGATTACAAAGCCCAAATTGGCCCAAACAAGTGATATGATGTCTTGTTTTGATGATTACGATCAGCCTAGAAGGAATTTGGAGGTAAGACCGGATCCGTTGGAAAGAGGACGAAATAAGCTTTCAATCAAGTACTCGTGGACCTCCAACGGACTCCGTATGTGAAAGTTATGTCTGTTTTAAGTTGGTGTTGTCAGGTTGATTCCGAAGACCGAACTGGATTCTAAAACAGGTCCAGCTCGAACTACTTGCTTGTCTTGGACCAAAAGTGCACATATATATATTTCATCATTAGGTAGCATCATATAGTTCATATAATATAAAGACACTCCTAAAAACGAGCTCACATTATAATTTAAGTGAAGTGTACAAGCTCTTGTATTTGGAACAGCAAGCATAGCAAATTTGATTGTATCTATAGGGGTCATGTCCTCATCAGATGGTAATCAAAGCACTTGACATTCTTCGTGTGTCTTGCATTGTGCCTTGTCTTGTTATTCTCCCTCTTCTTGGGAGTGAAGCCAATTCCACTCTTATCTTGCAAACATCTTTGCTTGCTCAATATTTCATCGAGAGTGGCTTTCTCTTTGTGGCTTCTATCCAAATCATTTTTCAAATGTGTGACTAGGGCCTTGAGCTTTTTGTTTTCCTCTACAAGATTAGTTTCAACAACTATAGAGGAAATAGGTGCATCTATTTGAGAGCAACAAGACATATCAATTAAGTCATCACAAGATGTGGATATACTAATTTTTGATGAAATGCAAGGGCTAGGAGCTATGCATGGCAGATCATCTAATAAATTACATTCAATGCTTATATCCATCTTAGACATTTTAATCGAATTTAGAAGAAGAGTTTTATGTTCATCTTTTAGAACATCATAATTATTTTGAAGCAAATCATATTCTCTTTTAAATTTTGATTTTTCTTTTCCTAGATATTCATTTAATTCTTCGAGCATATCCATCAACTCATCATATGTAGGTTCAAGGTCATTTACCTCCTTTTTACCTTTAGCCATGAGGCAATGAGGTGGTGTTGATGGAGTTGATGTCTCATCATTGTCGGATCTAGAAGTTGAGCATTCTTCTCCCGACATCCATTCTTGTATGCAATCATCACTTGTGGAAGTGGATATTTCATAATGGCATTGTAATTGTGTCCACATCTCATGAGCATTCTTGAGATCGCATACTTCATTGAACACATCTACACCGAAAGCACTAAATAAAGCATTAAATGTTTTAGCGTAGAGATGTAAGCATTTTTCTTCCTCAATTGTGGGAGCAAGATGATCCAATAGGGGAGAAAAACCTACATCTACAATTCACCATATATTTTGGCCCATGTGTAACACCCCAGCCCAACATGAGCCTGGAATGCTACTAAACAAACTCTAATAATTCTAAACTAGACAATCTTAATAAATTTCGGCAGAACCTCCCTTGTAAAGTTAATCACACGAAGGTTCCAACCCACAGATTATTCAAATATTAACTAAAACTTTCATCCAAAGACATCAAAAGATAATCAATGACATGCTAAGTATCTAACATAACTAGAGAGATATGAAGATCCACTACTCATCATTATTACATTTAATCCATTGCATGAGACAAAACATAATAATCTAAAAACAATCACGTTCTGAAGATCATTCATCTTTGTTTAGTTCATGTGGCATGTGTGTGACTAGCAGTCTACTTCCCCATGCATGTCGTTCTTGGCTCGGTACCTAAAACAACAATAAAGCAAGAGTGAGTCCATAGACTCAGCAAGTACATAAAGAAACTATAACATCAGCATCCATGTAAAGAAAATCAACAATAGAACATCTCATATGCAAATGCAATGCTCAAGGATCCTTTATCTTTAACTTTCTGTGTGCATTACACCGTAATGCAGTAAGCAACCGTCGCCAAGATACCTATGTGCGTGCGCGCGCACGCACAGGGACCAATTGCCCGTTACTCCGCAAGTAACAGGGACCTCAAGCCCACACTCCACAAGTGAGGGGATCTCGGGCCCGTCACATACATGATGGGGATCTCAAAGGGAAACATGCTTGGTCACCGCGTGACCAAGCCTCAACATGTTCTCAATATGCATATGCTCATCTCTTATTCATCATCAATCTTACCAAAAGATAGCAACATTGTACCACAGTAAAGCATAAGCATAATTTGAGCAATCACCATACTTAAACAATCATCAAGTAAACCATCTTACTATGCAACCATATATCACAAAGCACACAAGCATAGCCAATCAATCACACCGATTTAACAAACAAAGCACTTGCCTCAACCGTGCGAAGGTGGATGTCGAGGATAAGGTACTGCTCCCGGAGCCAAACCCACACCTGGACATACAATTGAGACATGCTAAGGCTACCATATAAGTCTAATAATAAAACCATAAACACAAAATGAGCACATCGTCCACTAAACGCGATCCCCAACTCTATTGCTAGCTGTCAGTTTTCTTTTCCAGAGAACATCCCCCTTCGAAAAATCATAACTAAATGCACAGAAATCCAAATGGATTGATCTTGGACAATATGAAAAGGTTATTGAATTCCCCTTCTAAACCTAGTTGGTGAGGTTTTCTGATTCGGCCCTTTACTATCCCTACCAAACCAAACAACAGAGTATCAATTCTCGCGTCGGGTCTCTGGACAGCAACAATGAAATTATCATAACTTTCTCTACGTTCGTCCGAATTTCATGATATTTAGTTTTCCTGAAATCTGGAAGGATTATCTACATTTTTCATTATGGTGAGCCCCTCTGAGTTTTCTTCTAAATACACGCTTAAGTCGAAACACTAAAACCTGTCAGACCAACCACCATTCCACAGCACAGACCCCCTAAGAAAAATCATAACTTTTGCTAAACAGGTCCAAATGACGTGATTCTTGTCGGAAATGAAAGTTAACGAGATAACCTACAACTCTCTAGGAGATCCCAAGTTCTAATTCGGCACTTAACAATTTCTTATTTATTAAACAAGATGACTGCGGATTCTCGTCAGGATTCTGGACAATAAACACTAAAAAAAACATAACTTTTAACTCGAATGTCGGAATCCGGTGTTCTTGGTGGCCACTGAAAGCTAAGAACAATATACACACTTCTCTAGGAGACGGGATTCCCAAATTATGCTTCTAAGGATGTGAAAATTGCCGCGCACTAAACTGGACAGAAAAGCAATCTAGCAGCAAAATTAAACGATCTGCTAAAAGAAATCGTAAACGCATCTAAAACCAAAAGAACAGCGAAGGAACCTCTTTGATACCCTTGAAAATCGCAGGAGGAGCTGCCAGGGAGGTGGCTCAACCAAGGAAGAGGGGAGGAGAGGCTGCGCAAGGGAGAGGGGAGGAGGAGGGGCGGCACAAGAGGGGAGAAGGGGGAGGGGCGGCTAGGGTTTGGGCAAGAAAAGGGGTGCCTCCCCCCCTTAAGTGGCCGGCCACCTCATGGCCTAATGGGCCAAGGCCCAGGCCCAAGTTTCCCAAATAATGCTGCGAACCCCTGCGTTACCTATTTAATTAAGTACTTTCTATTTGGTCCTCCTTCTGGATCAATTTCTAAATAGTCCCTTTTTCTTCGAATAATTGGCTTTCCCTCAAATTCTACTCTGGAGTATTACATTCTACCCCCCTTAAACAGAATTCGACCCCGAATTCTAACCACGCTTAAATTCAAAGAATAATCACAGCTGAAACTTGCTAACGTTACCACCACTCGCTGTGAACAATCCTGTACACTACCCGCGCATGCGAGATTCCAATTCACAAGTCACTCCCCTCTCATACTTATATGATCCTATCACCTTAATCTGATACCAAAGATCTTTCACTTCAACACTAGTCTCGACCCTTACATACACACTCAACACACGGACTCAAAAGTAAGGTCTTACACATAGGCCAACACCCTAGCGATACGCCAATCTACAAATTCCGTGACTAAGGAATCTATCCAACACACCTTTGGTTACACTTCCTTTTGGTACCAAGTATACTGTCGCTCAAAACACACGGAACTCTTGTTCCAACTCTCGATCGATCACTTTACCTATGCAGCAACATCTCCTTTAACAAGGGACGACAAAGAACTCGCCTACCAACTCACCTATCCGAGGAACTCAACTGAAAACAAAGGAGTCATAAAGCATCCAACTCGAAACCAACTTCCCTTAGAAGAGTCCATTCCAAGATCAATGGATTTACCACAAAAACTTTTCCACTCTTCAAGTAGGCAGTTTAGAAATAAATGCCACACACACCAAAAGCGAAATCACTCAAAAAAAAAACAGATTGACAATTTTTTTTCTTAACTGGAAGGAATCTCACGTACCGACAAGAACCAACTCAATTTGTAATCGTCATCCATCATAACCACATAGTTCAAGTAACTCTCACCATCCAAGATCACACCCTTTTTCAAAATCTTTCTTTTAAGACTTTATCTTTCTCTTAAACCATAGGATCCCAAATCATCGCATCACACATTAACTCATTTCTTTTAAATTGGCAACCTCAAAGCTATGTTCTACCGAACACGCAATCCACACTTATGCAGGGAGACTCTTCCAGTCCACAATATTGCACTCTAGCCAACTTCTCTGCCGAATGAATTACTTTGACTAAAATAATTCCCAACACAACAATTTGAAATTCACATCACACTCCCTCATTTACTACCCCCAAAGGATACGATCAATGATCATCCCACTACTCGGAATCCACTCTTATTCTACTACTTTTACACATAATCATTGGCAACCAAGGTACCAACATAAAAATTACAAAGCCCAAATTCAACCTCCAAGACTCCTACAACAAACTTCTCGTATAAAAGATTGAGTAATCCTCAGATTCATTTACTAAAATTCCCTCACTCTAAACATACTTACCATCCACATGTAAAATTTTCTTGACCAAATTGTCCTTTAGAAGAATTCTATCTCCTCGAAGGTTATTCACTAAAGCCAAGGTATACCTACCGACAACTCAACCCTACCTACTATCTCATCTATTGACATTGCAGTTAGATTACTTCACTAATCTTACTCTCATTACACCATCACGCATCACCTACCCAACCTTGCTAAATTACGTAGTCGCGATACTCCAAAAAACATTGATCAAGCTTCTAGACTTCCGATAATCCCAACATTCCAAAATGAGTGAAGGTTCTTGGATTATAGTCCTCTATGGGTTCCACTAGTTGCAACACTAATCTATTTTATTTCAACGATAATCATTCCATTTAAATCCAATTCTTTCCAAGGGTTATAGGACAAAACAAAATCACCTTCGATCGATCTTCAAATAGCTTTGGCCCTTAATTCCCACTCGCGTCGCTCACTTGATCGCCACCAACCAATCGCCACACTACACACTATAAGACCTTGCAACCCAAGTCGGTTAATCTTTTCTAAACGGAAAGAGCAAATAAATACAAGTTTTAACACATAAGGAAACACTATTCTTCACAATGAGCACAAGACCAAGAGAAATAGTCGATGGAACTAATCTCAAAACAAAAGACGAGACTATCAACGAGCACATGTTCCACAAGAAGAGAGTTTCAAACATCAATAAATCACAATAAAACACTGCTTTGGGACTCAAGAAACACTTAAGTGGCAATGCTAGAGAAGTTACTGTGTTTCAATCTTGAACTCCAACCTCAAATACTTATGGTACACTTTTGTTTTTCTTTAACAGAGAAAACAATTTTCCTTTGATTACATCAACACCTGCCAACCCAAAGAGGAAGTACCTTTAAAACAGTTCACATTAATCACTTAAAACCCATTAGAACATTCTCACGTCTCGCCTTTCTCAACAATTTCAGCCACCACAGTATGCATGAACTACTAAAAGCTCACAGATACAAAACTCCAAACTTTCCATTTAACCAATATTACGGGTGGTGGCCCAAATTACCTTCTTTCTAAAAGAATCATCATCTTTCCCACTAGTCACAATCCCTTGCAGACAATCTTACTAACATCAAGAATGATACATTCTTAACGCGAATCGCCATCATCTACTTTCCATTATAAAGCCCCCAAAAGTTCACCAAACTGTTATGTACCACTTTATCATCTCATCCTCAATTGAGAGTATACCAAAATCTTCAACCTCACTACAACAACCACCTTTATTATTTATTTATTTTTTAGAGGGAATCTACTACCCAACATTAAAGGTTATACCAAGACCTTCTCATCATAGGCATACTATAATCCGACAACTTCACCATCATGCAACCATGGGTCACCAATTAAAATCCCATCATAAACCTCTCCAAAAGAAACACAACTATGAGGTTGAAACAAATCTCTTTTAACAAGATCATGCTACCAAAGACTACTTATTCAATCATCACTTGACCATTAGTGTTGCTCAACACCCACACCAACTATCATTAACGCTTGACAATTATATTTATCACGCATGCAAATAGGGTCTTACTTCTATTTACAGTCACAAACCATCTATAAACACAAAGTCAACATTCCACTTTATGCTCGGAGTTTAGGGCAAAATATAATTAAACATTCAATAATATCCTCTCTGGTAAAATAGGGTTTCACAAGATACTACCTCAACATTCATGTAATCCGACATACCTGTTTCAATCTAGCAATTATGTATGCCTATCAAGTAACCAGTTTATCAAAATTTCTAGATTGATATCCTCTAAGGCATCAGTCAAACACATCCCTAAGATAACCATCACTAATGGGTAGACTAATCCATTGTGACACACTACTCGAACTATCTAATAAGTCTACCGAATTCCACAATCTTAATAATCAGCCGAATCATCAATATACCACACCTCTTAATAAATCTTGGATTTCCAGATAAATAGTCATACCATTAAACAACTTCATCATGTAATTACTCTGCGATAACACAGATTTATTAGCTTCACTTCCAAGGATCTTGGTTAAGATTGATTATGTACCACATTCAGCACTCCAACTTAGTAACCCATACATATCCACTAGTTTCTTCGATTATAACCTCGCACTTGACCACAAGAAAACATCGCTAAAGGGTTTAGCATTTTATTTCATAAAAACCTTTCAATTTTCAACACTCCAAACACTCAAAGGAGGTACATTGAGTCAAGGCTCCCACATACAAAAGGACTTGCAAAAGAAAACTTTCATTAACCAAAAAACTTCAAGCACACAAATGGGTCAAGTTTTCCGACGAGAAAGACAAAACTCCAATATAGAGGTCAATCTTGACAACTAACCAAGTCCACTAGCCGCAAGAATAACTCAACAGCTTGGAAAAAACAAGAATTGCTTTAAGGAGGAATTAAGCCAATGAAAACACATCAACCCTTCTCAAAAGAACCCATCAACAGTAATGAACTCATCGACCCAAAGAAATTCATCGACTACAACTGGACAAAAGTTGACCAAATTCAAATTCAAGGAAGTGAACAATTTTTTTCAAAAGATACTCACTATTAACACTGTACTAAGATATCCGAGGTAATCTTCTTCCTTTCTCTTACCACGAACAATGGTGTAACTCGTAAAGCCAGGGCCACAACCATGACCTCAATCCTCTCAACAAGGGCTACTCACTCATAATAATCATATTATAGGTATGTAAGATCATCTCATAACAGAATCATCAATACAACATAATAGAAGCGTAAATACAATGCTTGACCCACCCCATCCTACTGTGCACCAGTGTGTCAGTTTTCGCTAATTAACCATTAACAAATTTTTAACAAGATGATAAGTTACCTAAGTCGTTAATCTGCTCACCACGGACCTCTGACCGCTCGATACCAATCAGAACACCCCACCCAACATGAGCCGGAATGCTACTAAACAAACTCTAATAATTCTAAACTAGACAATCTTAATAAATTTCTAGAACTTCCCTTGTAAAGTTAATCACACGAAGGTTCCAACCTCACGATTATTCAAATATTAACTAAAACTTTCATCCAAAGACATCAAAAGATAATCAATGACATGCTAAGTATCTAACATAACTAGAGAGATATGAAGATCCACTGCTCATCATTATTACATTTAATCCATTGCATGAGACAAAGCATAATAATCTAAAAACAATCACGTTCTGAAGATCATTCATCTTTATTTAGTTCATGTGGCATGTGTGTGACTAGCAGTCTACTTCCCCCCATGCATGTCGTTCTTGGCTCGGGTACCTAAAACAACAATAAAAGCAAGAGTGAGTCCATAGACTCAGCAAGTACATAAAGAAACTATAACATCAGCATCCATGTAAAGAAAATCAACAATAGAACATCTCATATGCAAATGCAATGCTCAAGGATCCTTTATCTTTAACTTTCGTGTGCATTACACCGTAATGCAGTAAGCAACCGCCGCCAAGATACCCATGCTGCGGCGCGCACGCACAGGACCAATTGCCCGCACTCGCAAGTAACAGGGACCTCAAGCCCACACTCCACAAGTGAGGATCTCGGCCCGTCACATACATGACGGGGATCTCAAAGGGAAACATGCTTGGTCACCGCGTGACCAAGCCTCAACATGTTCTCAATATGCATATGCTCATCTCTTATTCATCATCAATCTTACCAAAAGACAGCAACATTGTACCACAGTAAAGCATAAGCATAATTTGAGCAATCACCATACTTAAACAATCATCAAGTAAACCATCTTACTATGCAACCATATATCACAAAGCACACAAGCATAGCCAATCAATCACACCCATTTAACAAACAAAGCACTTGCCTCAACCGTGCGAAGGTGGATGTCGAGGATAAGGTACTGCTCCCGGAGCCAAACCCACACCTGGACATACAATTGAGACATGCTAAGGCTACCATATAAGTCTAATAACAAAACCATAAACACAAAATGAGCACATCGTCCACTAAACGCGATCCCCAACTCTATTGCTAGCTGTCAGTTTTCCTTTCTAGAGAACAGCCCCCTTCGAAAAATCATAACTAAATGCACAGAAATCCAAATGGATTGATCTTGGACAATATGAAAAGGTTATTGAATTCCCCTTCTAAACCTAGTTGGTGAGGTTCTCTGATTCGGCCCTTTACTAGCCCTACCAAACCAAACAACAGAGTATCAATTCTCGCATCGGGTCTCTGGACAGCAACAATGAAATTATCATAACTTTCTCTACATTCGTCCGAATTTCATGATCTTTAGTTTTCCTGAAATATGGAAGGATTATCTACATTTTTCATTATGGTGAGCCCCTCTGATTTTTCCTCTAAATACACGCTTAAGTCGAAACACTAAAACCTGACAGTCCAACCACCATTCCACAGCACAGACCCCCTAAGAAAAATCATAACTTTTGCTAAACAGGTCCAAATGACGTGATTCTTATCGGCAGTGAAAGGTAACGAGATAACCTACAACTCTCTAGGAGATCCCAAGTTCTAATTCGGCACTTAACAATTTCTTATTTATTAAACAAGATGACTGCAGATTCTCGTCAGGATTCTGGACAATAAACACTAAAAATAACATAACTTTTCATTCGAATGTCGGAATCCGGTGTTCTTGGCGGCCACTGAAAGCTAAGAACAATATCCACACTTCTCTAGGAGACGGGATTCCCAAATTATGCTTCTAAGGATGCAAAAATTGCCGCGCACTAAACTGGACAGAAAAGCAATCTAGCAGCAAAATTAAACGATCTGCTAAAAGAAATCGTAAACGCATCTAAAACCAAAAGAACAGCGAAGGAACCTCTTTGATACCCTTGAAAATCGCAGGAGGAGCTTCCGGGGAGGTGGCTCAACCAAGGAAGAGGGGAGGAGAGGCTGCGCAAGGGAGAGGGGAGGAGGAGGGGCGGCACAAGAGGGGAGAAGGGGGAGGGGCGGCTAGGGTTTGGGCAAGAAAAGGGGTGCCTCCCCCCCTTAAGTGGCCGGCCACCTCATGGCCTAATGTGCCAAGGCCCAGGCCCAAGTTTCCCAAATAATGCTGCGAACCCCTCCGTTACCTATTTAATTAAGTACTTTCTATTTGATCCTCCTCCTGGATCAATTTCTAAATAGTCCCTTTTTCTTTGAATAATTGACTTTCCCTCAAATTCTACTCTGGAGTATTACACCATGGCCTTAAAATAACATGACATGCAGATTTTCGAATAAGCATAGTTTGTGCCATTAAATTGTGGTGCTTCACCTAGGTGCACAAAATATTTAGTCGCCATCCTTTACTCTCTAGACGGTTAAGTTTAATAAATGAGAAACCAAGCTCTGATACCACTTGTAAGATCGAGGAGTCCGACTAGAGGGGGGTGAATAGGCGTTTTAAAACTTCTATGCGCTAAAACCGATTTCTAATGCGGAAGCTAATACAAATACGGTTTTACACAATTAAAACCTAAAACAACTAGGTTCAACTAAGTGCACCAACAATACAAGTCTATTGATAATAATCAATCAAGCATGGACTTGTAATCAATTTAATTTAAGCAATGTAAATGATACTATTGCAATCATACACAATGAATAAGCAATTTAACACAAAGTATATAAATTGCACAATGTAAAGCAAGCATTCATACACAATGAATGTAAATGCAATAGTAAGGCAATAGAGATCACACCACAAAGACACGTCGATATTTTACCGTGGTGTTCGGAGACTTGTCGGTCTCCCCTAGTCCACATTGAGGGAAACCCAAACCAATTGGGCTGGCTCCACAAATTAAGCCTTCCTCCGAGGTATCAACACCTCGCTCCACTAGGGTTGCTCTTGCTCCACCCCGGAGATGGCGAGCACCAAGCTACTCACAAACACCGGGCCTTCTCACAAGCTTCACTTGAGAAGATCACCAGACCTCGACGTCTCCACGCCGTCTAGGTGTCGGCAAACACCAAGAGTAACAAGTCTTAGACTTCCACTTGAACCAATCAAGTGTCTAAGCTCAAGTGGATACTCTGTCCACTACCTAAGGCAACACATGCACTTAGGGTTTGCCTTCTACCCACACTATGTGCAACACATGCACAAATGGTAGAGAGGGCTTGGTCTTAGCTCTTGAGAGTGAATAATAGTGTCAGCTACTTTTCATCATCTTTTCTATACGGCCAAGGTGGGTATATATAGTCTATACACAAAGGCTAGCCATTGGAAAAAGGAATCAGCACAGTAACGGCTATAAAATTAGCCATTGAGAATAGGTACGGTACTACCGCCAACCAATACGCGGTAGTTCCGATAAATGGTTGTACCTCACAACATATTGCTACCGCAAAAACCGAAAGAGCAACACATGCTCGAAATTGCGGCTAAGGGCAAGAAAAACATACTTTCTGGATTTTACGTACCGCTAGCATATGAACGGTAGTTCCGCTAGTCCGGTCATACCGCGCACAAAGCGCCAGTATTACTGTGCTTCCAAGAGAGCAACAAATGCTTCTCTAAAAAATATGTACCACACAGAGTCCTCCGGTACTACCGCTTTTCCAGAAGGGCAAACACACACAAAAATGTGTTTCTCTGAAAAACTCGTACCGCCACAAAGGCTGGTACAACCGAGGGTGCGGTAGTTCCGTTTCAGGACTACCGGTACTATCGTACTGCCTCAGAGCAACACATGCTCAACAGATGCGGTAGTTCCGCAAAGGAATCACCAGTCATACCGCACAGCGGTAGTTCCGCGCAACACATGCCGGTTTTACCGTAAAACCTGAGATAAGCACAAACTGGCTTTCAACAGAACAACTCAATTACAAAATATATTTGCACATTGTTGCCAGATGTATACAAGACATGATGGCAAGATTCTCAACAAGTTGCAAAACACATTTACCAGCTTGTTGGAAATCTCACAATTACAAGATAGCCGTAGAAAATCTTACGACTTCGGAGTAATCGTGGCCCTATGATCGGAAACAAAACCCTTCCGATCGGCATTTTTTTAATCAGAAGTATACTTTGTCAAGAAGGTAATTTCGCTTGAGGTGTGAAAAGAGCCTTGGTACTCTTAAACAGGCAGATTTTAAAAAGATCTATCCGTTAGAGCAATTCCCGAAGTGGTGGAAACCGTTGGGTTCCCACGGCGTTTCGTTTCAAGCGTACAGTTATAAAACGGACTGCGGGAATGAAGTTAGGGTTCTTACCTTTTCTCCAATTCACCCTTACTGTTCGTCGTCTTCTCATCTCTTCCGCCGCCTGCGACACTGTGCGCTTTCTTGAAGCTTTCCCAAATCCAACTCTTTCCTCCTTGAGAAAAGATGGCTAGGATCATCTCCGAGTGGGCTTAATCGGAAATGGATGATGCGAAAATGAATGCCTTGGTTGCCGCCGAGAAAATTCCCGAGGAGTTACTCATGAAGTGGATTGCGGCGAATGGACAACACTGGCCGTCGGGGGAGGACGGTCAAATCCCCGTCTTCCAAGCGTATTGTGAGTGTGGCCTCCGATTGCCTCTTCACTCCTTCCTCACACTCGCGCTCGAGCACTTTGGGGTGGAATTAGTGAATCTTGGTCCTAATTCCATCACAATGCTGAGTGTATTTGTGTATCTGTGTGAGGCATACCTGGGGATTCCGGCGGACCTCGAGCTTTTCCAGTATTACTACGGGATGGCTCGTCAGGCTGGAATTGCTGGGAGTTGTGGTCTGAAGCTCCACGACTGGAAGTCGAAGGAGTATATTCAGATCTTCACCTGGTCTCGTGGCCGGGGTGGAAGAAGAAGTGGTTTTACTGGGAAGTCACCGAGGAAGACAACCTCTCGTTTATCGGAAACGCTGCCGAGAGGGCCTCTTCTTGGGATTCGACTCCTAGTAATCTTGACTGGATCGCCCCCTACATTCAAGCCATCAAAGACTTGAATACGGGGGGGGGGCTTACCGGATGGTATGTGGTGAAGGACTTCGTCACGCACCGCATTAGTCCCCTAAAGAAACGAGTCCCTCCTATGTGGAGGTACTCGGGGAAAGAAGACCCGACCAGGGATTACAAGGATGGTAAGCGGAAAACTCACTTTTTGACTTTAGCCTTGGCTAATCCTGATCTGGTCTGTTGATTGTGCTACTTATTCGTACAGATCTTCCACAGGCGGAGATTGACGGTCGCGTCAGGCTTATCTGTGAGAAGAGTCCGTCCAGTGTAGCAGCTCCCCAAATTCTTGCGGTTTTAATCGTAGAGGAAAAGGTGGAGCGCCTAAAGGTAATCGCGATTCAACTTCATCTTTAGGCACCTATTGTCGTAAAATGATTTACGACTAAAGGATTTGTCGTAGAAAAACTTACGACTTGTGGGCTGGTCGTAGAAAAACTTACGACCAGTTAGTGATCGTAGAAAAACTTACGACCACTTTTTCTTTTTCTGTTTTCCAATAGAAAGTAGGCATGGAAGACCGCCAAGACGACGAGAAAGTCGATTTGGTGGTCATTAGGGCGACAGCACAAGCGGAGTCATCAAAATCCCCTCCAACCAAAAAGCGTCGACTTGTAAAGGTCGGCGACAAGGGTGGTTCGATTTCGGCTCCTCCCGCCCCTTTTGTTAAATTCACCGCGGACATGGCTGCGGCGAGGGAAAAAGCAGAGGAAGCTGCCTTTGCCCTTAAGCGCAAAGTCCCCAAGGCCAAGGTACCCTTCTATTACGACAATAAGACTTTCGCAGTTTCTGCTTCTCGTGGCTTTATAAGGCAGCTAGAAAAGGAGAAGTGGAAGAGCTTCATGTCTTTTGTGAAGGAAACTACTGCTCCAACAGGACCTAAGGTCAAGGGGAGCAGTGCTCTTAAGGTGGTCGAGACAGATCTCGGCCACCCGGGGAGTCGGGAAGAGGAGACTTCCGTTCCCTTGACCGAATCTCGACCCACAATAGTCGAAGAAACCTTCCGTTGGGAAGGTTGCTCCCAAGTTCCGGGTTAGGTCCAACGCGCAGAGGTATGTGAAAAATAGAAGTGTAAAAACAACATTTACCCTTTGTTTTTCACAACTTAACTTACTTTTTGTTTTGTGATCGTAGCCCAACTCCTTCAACCCCTAGGGATGCTTCTATTGAGAAGCCCGCTGTCACCTCTTCAGCAAGCGAAGGTGTGACTGCGGTAGTAGCTGAAGCTCCAACTACTATTCCCATGGTGGAGGAAGTCGTCGCTGCTGAAGTCGCTACGACTACCGAGGTGGTCGTAGGGATGGAAGTGGAGACGAGGGAGGCCATGATGGAGATGCTGGGAGTCGGTGGTGGTGAGAGTTCTGACCACCGTGCCGGTAAGGAGGTTGTCGAGGACGTTCCTTCCGGTCCTCCAGGTGGTGCTTCCATCACCGAATCAGAGGAAGAAGAGTACTTTAACTTTTGCTCTGATTTGTTTGGCTCTGGTTCTATCGTAGGATCTTCCGCCAACCAGTCTCGCGACCAAGTCCCTCACCCCAGCAACATTCCCAATTGTGGGGATGTCTTCGATAATGAACATCTCGAAGGGGTTTGGTGGAAACGAGTCAAGGAGATGGATGGGCTGAAAGATCCGTCACGGATAGTCTCTATGTTTGCTTGGTCAAACATGAATGTAAGTATTCATCGATACTTATATGTGTTGTTTTATCCCTGCTTCTTATCATCTTTCTCTCCGTAGAGAGACGTGGAACAAGTTGCTACGATTTTCGAGTACAATCGACAACTTGTCAAATTGCGACAAGAGAAAGCAGTACTCTGTGAGCAAGCAGAGAGGTGGTGAGTGACCGACACTCGTAATCATTTTATAATTCGACTACTTTGTTCAACACTTGGTGGGGGTTGTCGTAGAAAACCTTACGACTTAGTACTGATCGTAGAAAAACTTACGACCAGAAGTAATCGTAGAAAAACTTACGATCACGCATCAATTGCAGAAATACTTACGACTGCTTGTCTGCGTATTCATGTCTACCCTTAACTTTTTCAGATTTAAGAGTGACGAAAAGACCTTAGCTGATTCGCTTGACTTCGAAAAAGCTGAGACAAAAAAGCTAAGGGACTAGGTCACCAACCTTCTGAAGAAGCTTTAGGAGGCTAACTCTGCAACTCAGGAATTGCAGGAAAAAATAAACAGTACATGGAGTCACGACTGCTTCTAATCTTGATCTTCATCTTCTTAACCTCTCATTCTTTTACAGAAAAAGAAGTCGAAAATAAGGCCCTTCAGGCCGAGGTGGGGACTCTTCGGATCGAGGTCCAGGAAAAGTCCTCGGTCATTCACGAGATCGCCCGCATCGCGAAAGACAAAGATCAAGAAATTGAGAAGTTAGGTTCTCAATTAGCGGGTAAGTAAAATTTTACCTGCTATTAAATTGTTTTTTCTTCTCGTAGAATCATTTTATCTAACCAATCCTTACTCCTTTCAGAGTGATTAGTTGAAATAAAACAACTCCATGAGGCTTCGACTTGCACCCAGGAGGAGATGAAGTCGATGAAGATCAATCTTCAAGACAACATTTCGCTTTTGAACAATGTACTCGATGGGCTTCGTGCTGGAAAGGTCGCACCTTGCGATGATACGATAGCTGCTCATACGAGTGCCATCGGGGAGCAAGTTGATACCTTGCAAGAGTTGGTGTCTACTCTGAAGACCAACCAGAATGACTCAATAAGAGAAGCGGTCAAAGGAGCTGTAAGGTTTGTTTTAGCAAAGCTTAAAGCCCGTGACCCCAACCTTAACCCTCATTCTGTTGAAGCCGACTTTGACTGTACTGAATCTGAAATAGAACGGTTAATCGAGGAGATGCAGTCAGTCGGCGAGAAAGTCGCGGAGGAGATGCCAATAGAATCTCCTTTGTCGGAGTAGTCTGTAATAGGGATCTGTAAATATAAGCCCTTTTGGTGATGTATAAATATATGATCTTTTCTTCTTTCCTGCAAATTATCTCGTAGAGTAGTTAGTAACTTGTAAGATAATAAAAAAGGAAGAAATAATCAGACCAGATATGTGCAATTCCTCCTTCCCTCTTCCTTTTCCTCGCGAATCATCTTGTAGAGTAGTTAGTAACTCATAAGATGATAACTTGGAAAAACTAAGACTAAGAAATGAAGTCATGTTTATAACTTTATCCTAGCCCCGACTATTTGCTTAGTTTATTGGAATAAACTAAGGAAATAGTAAAGAAAGGGTTTATGAAAACATAGAGGTTTGTTCGACTTATAGGTCTCGAGTATCGATTATCTTGCACTAGTCGAAAGAGTGGAAACAGATCGACGTTAGGAAGTTCCCTCTAGTGGGCAGGACCACGTGCAGAAAGGAAAGGCTTCAACTAGGCGATGTTACCATTTCCAACCAGATTAATCAAATCAATTACGACAACTTGAGTAAAACAAACATCTAGAGTACCTTCAAAAATTCATTCGACCTTTTTTAGTGTACCCGATAAGTTTGTCCTGGTAGCGAGAGTAGGAAACGAGACGACGCTAGGAAGTTCCTTCTAGTGGGCAGGACCACGTGCAAAAAGGAGAAGCTTCGACTAGGTGTGTTTCTTCCTCTGACTAGATAAAATCGATCAAGTTTACCAGAAGTAGTCGAACGGATCTCAAAAGTGTGCTCTTCTTAGAGTATTTTTCAAAATGAATAAATAAACTAAGGTAGCATGAATTTGCTTAAAAAAATTTCGACCATATTTCTGAGCCCAAAAAACTTTTTATTGGTAACAAAAGTTAGGAACAAGGTGATACTAGGAAGCTCCTTCCAGCGGGCAGGACCACATGCAGAGAGGAGATACTTCGACTAGTTGTTATGTCATTTCTCCGACCAGTGTAAAGAGAAAATAAGCATATGAAGAATGGTCGAAAAATTATAAAAGCAAAATTCAAAGAAAGAAAATAAAGATAGAAAGAACCTGATACTTTATTATCATAGAGGTTTGTTACACGTAAAATTTGCGTAACTGGTCAATGTTCCAAGAGTTTGAGAGAACGCGGCCATCCACCATTGCAAGTCGTACCGATCCTGGACGCGTAACTTCGACCACGGTGTAAGGACCTTCCCACTTGGGGGAAAGTTTATTCCGATTAGATTGGGATTGGATAAGCCTCAATACCAAGTCACCTACAGCAAGGCTGCAAGGTTGGACTTTACGATCGTAGTATCTGCGCAGGGCTTGTTGGTAGACTGTTGAACGAATTAGGGCCTGGTCCCTTTTTTCCTCGAGCAGGTTGATGTCGTCTGCTCGAAGTTGTTCTTCGATGGAGTCGTTAAAATTTTCGACTCGTGCTGACCTGATCTTTAGTTCTGGTGGAAGCATGGCTTCTGCGCAAAAGACTAGAAAGAAAGGTGTTTCTCCTGTAGCTAGGCTAGCTGTCGTACGAATTGCCCATAATACTGAAGGTAATTCTTGTACCGAAGCCCCCGAGCGTTTGACAAGCTGATCGAAGATTCGGGTCTTAATTCCCTTCATTATCTGGCCATTCGCTCTTTCGACCGTCCCGTTGCTTTGGGGGTGGGCAACAGAAGCGTAACACAATCGGGTTCCCAACTCGTCGCAAAATTTCTGAAATTTTACGCTCAAAAAATTGTTTACCATTATCTGTGATGATTCGACTGGGTACTCCAAATTGAGTTATCACGCATCTCATCATGAACCTTTTTGTTGCTTCCGTTGTTATCCCAGTCACAGGTTCGGCTTCTATCCATTTTGTGAATCTGTCAATAGCCACAAAAAGGAATTCGAATCCACCTGGAGCTCTGGGTAACGGTCCTAGGATATCGAGACCCCAGGTCGCAAAAGGCCAAGACATAGGGATTGCTTATAACGCCTGAGCTGGTTGGTGTATTTGCCTGCTATGAAACTGACATTGCACACATTTTTTAACCAACTCCCTAGCATCGTAGAGGGCCGTTGGCCAATAAAAACCTTGTCGAAAGGCTTTACCGACCAGCGTTCTGTGAGAAGCATGAGTCCCACAGATGCCTCCGTGTATGTCGTGAAGGAGTTTTAATCCTTCGCTCTGCGGAATACATCGCATGAGCACCCCTTGAGTTCCTCTTTTATAAAGGACACATTCGACTAAAGTATACATTTTGGCCTTTCGGGATAGTCGATCTGCTTCGAGATCGTCATCGAGTACGAAACCCGTCTGAAGATACTTGTAGATGGGAGTCATCCAGGTATCTTTGTACTATAGAGAGGCTGTTTCTATAGGAGGCGTCTCTAGTCCTTCAACTAGAGACGGCTTCTGAAGTTGCTCCAGAAAAACCCCTTTTGGTACTGAGGACCGGGAAGAAGTTAGATGAGCCAGTTGGCCTGCGAGAAAATTATCCTTTCGAGGGATAAATTGTACCTCAAAGCCCAAAAAATATTTTTCTAACTTTCGAACTTCCGATAAGTACCGAGATATAGTTGGATTAGAGCACTAGTACTCTTTTCCGACTTGATTCACGACTAGTTGAGAGTCTCCTCTCACGAGTAGTCGTCGAATCGAGAGCGCTTTTGCGGCTTGTATGCTAGCTAGCAAACCTTCGTATTCTGCCACGTTGTTAGTGGCCTGAAAGTTTAATTGTATGGTATACTTTAAGGTCTCTCCGGTAGGAGATTCCAGGACCACCCCAGCCCCCGAGCCACTTATAGTAAGTGACCTGTCAAAGTACATCGTCCACTGGTCGTGGGAATCGTACTAGGGATCCTTAACAGGTTCAGGATTTGTCCATTCGGCAACAGGAGCACTCGTAAGATACCTCTTGACCTCCTCAAAGGCTACGTTAGCCTCTTCCGACCACTCGAAGTCTTCATGTTTTCTTAGAAGTTTGAAGAAAGGCAGTCCTTTCTCTCCCAGACGTGCGATGAAACGACTTAATGCCGCCATGCATCTTGTGAGTTTCTGGACCTCTTTTTTCGTGGTCGAAGGGCGCATCTGGATTATGGCCTTTATCTTTTCAGGATTTGCTTCAATTCCTCGTGTAGAGACAAAGAATCCAAGCAATTTTCCTAAAGAGACCCCGAACACACACTTCTCGGGATTAAGCTTCAAGTGGTATTTTTTGAGGTTGTCGTATGTTTCCTGCAAGTTTGTGATGTGATTGAGCCGTTTGCTGCTTTTTACGACTAGATCATCAACGTAGGCCTCCAGGTTTCGGCCTAGTTGAGGAGCAAAAGTCGTTTGCATCAAACGCTGAAAAGAAGCCCCAGCATTCTTTAAACCGAATGGCATTTTGACATAGCAAAATATTCCAAACGGTGTAATGAATGCAGTCTTCTCTTCATCTTCTCGACACATATTGATCTGGTGGTAACCAGAGTATACATCCAGAAAACTCAACATTTCACATCATGCAGTAGAGTCAACCAACTAATCAATGCGAGGTAAAGGGAAATCATCTTTTGGACAAGCTTTATTAAGATCAGTAAAGTCTACACACATACGTCATTTGCCGTTCGACTTTCTAACCATTACGGGGTTGGCCAACTACTCTGGGTGGTTGACTTCTCTTATGAAGCCCGCTTTAAGCAACTTGTCCAATTCTGACCTAATAGCATCTCGTCGATTAGAGGCAAATCTCCGTAACTTCTGTTTTATAGGTACTTTATCAGGCCGTAAGGCTAGCCTCTGCTCGATCACTTCCTTGGGGACTCCGGGCATGTCGGATGCTTGCCACGCGAAGACATCTGCATTTGATCGGAGGAAAGTGATGAGGGCATCTTCCTATTTGGGGTCGGAAGAATCCCTAATGCGAACAGTCTTCGAGGGCTCCTCCGCTTCTAGAGGAACCTCTTTGACTTGGTCGTTCGGCTTTGGTGCAGCTTTAGGCTTCGACTTACTAGTCGAAGGCTGACTTTCGTCTCGAGTTGGTATTTGTCCAACCATCTCGAGGGAACGACGGTCGCTGGAGTGCGCCATCTTCTTGTCACAATATATTGTGATTACTCCTTTGGGACCTGGCATCTTAAGATATTGATACCCATAATGAGTAGCTATTAAGAATTTTGCCAAAGATGGTCGTCCGAGTATGGCATTATATGTCGTATCGAAATCGACCACATCAAAGGAGATCTTCTTTGTCCTGAAATTGCTTGGTGAGCCAAACGTTAAAGGAAGAGAAACTTGTAACACCCCAGGACCCACATTACCCTGGAATGCTACTAAACCACTCTACAGCTAGCCAATAATTTCAAGATAAATTAATTCGGCAACATCTCTAGACAAAAAGCATTAAGCGGAAGCATAAACATCTAAGGGAATAAAGATAACGGTAACAAGTTCAATAATTAAACAACCTCTAGCAGATTAATCAAAGAATGGTTCACAAGTCCATCCTTATTAAATAACATAATCCTCCACAAATAGTTAAGCATTTGGCTAGAATTTCATCGACTTTATTACAACATGAGTTGATGAACCATGTGCATTATTGTGGTGCCGCTCTACCCATCCCATGAATGCTCAACAATCACCGTAGGGGAAAGAAAACAAGGGTGAGATAAAAATCTCAGAAGCAAACTGCTTACCCTGGCTATTCGGACTACAAACAAACATACAACATCATTAAAGTATCCAAATATCCACACCCATAATGTGAATCCACATTCATTTACCACCAATTAAACTACAAAGATATTAAGCATCAATATCCAATCCCCATAATGATCACAATTATAGCCTCAACCATATTTACTACCAATGATAGTAAAATATTAACAATTGAATCTTGATCAACTGCTCCATGTTAATCACCACTACCACTACCAATGACAATAAAGTATTAGCGTGTTTTACCTCATAACTTTACTATTTCTCGCATCCACAACTGCTATCCACAATTACCACAAGAGAGAAGAATCTCATGCCACAACCACAACCTCTACCATACCACAAGGGGTGTACCCCATTCCACAACCACAACCACATTACTCATACCACAAGAGACTCTCATGAGTCAATTTCCACATTGCAACTATGAAGTTGAGTTTGTTTGCAAAAAAAAAATAACTTCACCTCAATATCTTGCACAAGTATGCAAATGATCTTTCCACAATGTAATGCATATGTATGCTATGCTCCACTGCACCTTTACCCAACAAGGTAAAGGTATGCATCGTGCTACGGCAATGCACGATGTTGTACCGTGCACGATCGCGCTATAAGCGCGACATCCACAATGCAAATGTCATGATATGTCATGAATGATATGATAATCATAAACCACAAGAATTTAACCACGAAGGTCAACAACATACTCATCATGAATATTTTCTCATAATCCACATGTGTCTCATTAAGCACAATACCATCGAGTCATAAGACCATTACCACATAACCCACACCTGATTCACCAAGATCAAAATCAATCGATATAGATGGAACTCTATCACATAGACCACCACATGATCATCATGAAAATAACCACAAGGAATTAACAACATGTCCACCCTGAGTTTATTTTCATATTCCGCATTTGGCTCATTGAGCGAATTACCACGATACTACCCAAACTCATCCGAACATAGCAATTGATTATTATCTTGCTACCACATTTTTACTTGGAAAACATGTAACCATGGCATATCATTTAACATTACGTCAATCATGCATAGTGCAAATAGTAAGAAAAACGGGTTAAACCGTAGCACAACCGCTACATTTACTTGCCTTCCACGATGCGACGCGTTAGCCGGCAAAGCTGATACTCCTAAACCTGAGGCTTCACCTCCTAAACAGGTAAAATAATTTCAATTAAGACATAATATACTCAGCGCTACTACTCGGCAATCTACAACGCTTACTTGACGACTCAAAACGAGTTTACAAAGCTGAAACCGAAAAACAACGTTTCCTGCCATATACTGATTCTGGACAGCAGCACGGTAAATGACATAACTCATGAACTGGAAGTCAAAATGAGGTAAACCCAATTTCTGTAGATTCTTAACTGAATAATCTACAATACTCTAGTTGACACGATAAACCAATTCGGCCATAATATTAGGCTAACCATTGTCTGAACTTTCAGTACAGAAACTGCCTACACAATCGAATAGCAAAACTAAAATGACCATAACTTTTAATAGGTAACTCCAAATTGATCGTTCTTTATCAATCTGAAAACGTTATCGAATTACCTACAATAACCTAGTTGGGTGAACTTTCAGATTCTACCAAATTCCCATTCATATTTTAAGAAATAACCAGACAGATTATTCTCGTCAGATTTCTGGCAGCAGATAATAAAATGATCATAACTTTTGACTCAGACCTCGGAATCGAGTGATCTTCGCGGCCACCGAAAGCTAAGAACATTATCTAAATAACTCTAGGAGATCAAAATCCCTAATTCTGCCTCTAAACACACGAAACAAGCCGCGCAAGAAACTGGACAGAATTGAATTTGTAGCGGCAGCAATTCAATCCAATCAAACCAATCGAATTCGCATCTAATACAACTTAGACAGCAAAGAACGCCTCGTTACCCTTGTAGAACCTTGGGGAAACGCTGGTTGAATCCATGAAGAAGATCCCCTTCTTCTCCTCCTTTCTCTCCTTCTTCTTCCTCCCAAGACCAGTAGCAAGGAGCAGCAAAGGGGCGACATGGAGGGCGTGGCAGCAAAGGGAGGAGGGTTGCTACTGGGGCGGCGGTACTGTAGCTGTGTGCTACAGTAAAAAGACCTAGGGTTTGGTTGGCCCTTCTTAAACCAACTTCCCACTTGGGCTAAACAACGTGGGCAAAGCCCAAGATTAAATCTCCTCTAAAAACTGATTTCTCTGCTTAATTCTGTTAAATACCTTTCTCATTTCAATTAATTCTCTAATGTTAAACAGATATTACATAATCAATGATGGATACTTTCTGTTAAGAGAAATCCTCTCTAAACTATATTGCACTTGAAAATTCAATAAATTTCTCTTCCCCGAATAATAATTCTCTACCGATTAATTTTTATTAATCTGATTCTTCACTTCTCACACTTCCGGAGTATTACAAAACTTGACCAATTGGTTTGGCCGATGAGCCCGGTACGATTCCATGGAAAGAATATCGTATTGGCCTTACCTTTGTCCTGGACACTTGCATCTCGTCCAGGGTATTCGTAAATAGTATGTTTAACGAGCTTCCACCATCAACTAAATCTCGATTTACTTGACAATTATTGATGGTGGGTTCAACCACGATCGAGAACTGACCTGGTCTAGTCGAAGGGATCGGGCAATCACCTTTCTCAAAGGTAAAGGTGACTTCTGGCCACTTCGGTAGTTTATTGACGAGAGGTAAGTCGATTGTGTTTACCTCACGCTCGACAGCTTTTAGCTGTCTTCGTGACTCATATGCCGATGATCCTCCATAGATGTGATCGATGGTGTGTTGCGGATCCTGGAACAACATCTCCTCCTCGTCACCCGACTCCTTCTGTCCACTTGTTTGGCCTACCTGTTCAAGAGTAGGAAGTGGCCCCTTACCAGATTAATAGTCTTCGAGTTTTTGTAGAAAAACTCGACAGTTGCGAAGGTCATACCCTTCTTTTTTGTGAAAAGGACACCACCTGGGTTTGTCGTTCCTCCGATCTTGGCGCTTACCTTTACCTCGATTAGGATTCTGCTCGGGGTTGCGTGGCTCTTTGTTGCTTACGGCCAGGATCTCCTTAGAATCGGCAGCTGGAGATTTGTGTCACTTTGCCTTGTTCTTGGATTTCTTAGCCTTTTATCCTTTTTCTTACCACTTTCGCCTGCCTCTTGAGGGATATTATCTTCATGATCAATAGTGTTGTTCCACTCGACTGCTTCAGCAGCAGTCGTGTATCTATCGGCCATCTCAAAGAGTTCGGCGACAGTGGCGGGAGGATGTAAAGCGATGTCCTCTGTTATTCTCCTGCTGTGGACTCCTCGCTGAAAGCCCGATCACGCATTTGAGTCGAAACTTCCGAATAGAATTTGAACTGATCAAGCGCTGATGAATTCACGCAGAGTTTCATGATCATTCTGTCTTATCCGGTGCAGGCTGTCCTCCTTTCCAGGGTGGTTGTAGGTGCCCTAGAAGTTCGCCAGCAAAAGGTCGCAGAGGTGCTGCCACGAGTAGATCGTTTTGAACGGCTAGCTTAAAAGCCATGATCGAGCCGATCCTTCGAGCACAATCGGAAGGTAGTTCGTCATTACGTGCTGTCCTACTCCTGCTGCTCGGATAGCGGTTGTGTAGATCTGGAGGAATTCAATAGGATTTTGGATTCCATCGAATTTCTCCATGTTCGCTGGTCGAAAACAAGGTGGCCAGCGAACTGCTCGAAGATCGGGTGAAAACGCCCGGCATCCTGAGATAACTTCTTGCCTCCTTCTTTGTAGAAAAGAAGGGTTGACGTCACTAGGTGATCGTACTCGACGATACCTAGTCACAGGTGGGCTGGACCTATGATAGGCCTCAGTTTTACGAGGGAAATACTCCTCGTATTCCGTTTGCTACCGCACATTTCGTCCCTGAAGTGGCGAAAGATCTCCTCTCCTAGGGGTTTGTCGGTCTCCAGATGTCTAACGAGCCTTCCTCAGATCGAGAGAGCTACGTGAGCGAGGATCATGTCATCTCCCATGTGACGAGTTATCCGAACGGCTGGCAGAAGATGGAGTCGTACTGCTATGACTTCCGGGTTGCTGTTGACGAGGATGCTCGAGTTTTGCCATCGTGTTGCAAAGCCTTCGTGCGATCTCTTCTGCAAAGAGATCGTACCCTGGTGCTCGAGCGAGATCTTGGGTCGGATTTTCAAGCAAGTCGTTGATGTGCTGGAGCTCCTAAGTTTCCTCCGACTAGAAATAAGCGCGCTCAGGGAGATTTTTCTGAGCCGCTATTTTTCTTCGTCGAGTTGTCTCAGAATTACCTATATCAGACCCTTGAGTTGGTTTTAATGAAGTGCGAGAATGTTGAGGATGTCCCATACGTTCATTAAAGTGTTCATCTCGTTCGCCAGTGGTGGTGCCCTTGCCATTGCCACGAGGAGACGTAGTGCGTGCCCGTCGGGGAGCATCATCAATCCTGCCACTGGGAGAACGATTCTTATCGGGGGGAATGACGAAGACCTCTTGTGGATGACCTCCACTTGCGCTCGAGGCCTCCTCGCTTGAGGAGTAGTCGAGTGATACTATCTGGCGACTTGGAGTAAACCCCTCCAAGTAGGGGAACTCTGAGTTATAACCGTCTCCGTCTGCAAGTGTGTCCTGCGATGGGATGGTCGAATCTGGAGGAAAAGCGTGCTCGATCCTCTTCTCTGCGGAATTATCCAGAGAAAGAGGACCATCAGGTGGCGATGGAGCTCCGGAATGATGGCTTCCAGAACTTGTCTCATCAAGTCGTACTGCCTTAGGTGATGAGGACATCACTCCTTCGGATACACGCACTACGCAAAATCCTCTAGATCTAGTGGCTAAACTACAAGGTCCTATGACAAGAGCTCGTGCACGTCACTTAAATTATGAGGTGAGCTCATTTCTAGGTGCTAATAATTTATGTATGCAGAATGGTATACTACCTAATAATTGTGATCTTTTGTTACTTAGGAATAATGGATCCCCAAGGTCTACGACTAGGTCTACAAGCCCTACGACCAGTCCTGCCAGTGCTACGACCAGGTCTCAAGATCCTCGACTAGGTTCGCCAGCGCTACGACCAAACCAGCCAGCGCTATGACCAGGTCTCAAGCTCCTCGACTAGGTTCGCCAGCGCTACAACCAGACCAGCCAGCGCTACGACTAGGTTTCAAGCTCTACGACCAGTCTTTAGGTGTTGCGACACCGTTTTGGGCCTATTAGGGTCTTGTAAGCGTGTAGGGGTCGAAGCCTAGGTTGTGTATGGCTCTTCCCATGGCCGCACAACCCTAGGTCAACCTCCTCACGCCCCCCTATATATATACAACAGCCGCCACAGTTTAGGGTTGGGTTTTTCTTAGAATTATTCTGTCACTTGCAGTTTCGCCGTTGTACGGTTTGAGGAACCCCACTTTGTTGATCTTCATTCATATTCGCAATACAAATCAGATTGCATCTTCCTTGTTCTTGTGAGTTGCTTCGATTGCTTGCAGGAACAATAACCCTCGTGGTAAGGTTAATCGCGTGCGAGTGTGGTCGATAACGACAGTCGTGCAGGTGTAGCGAATTGCGAGGCGACGATCTGCTGGTCGAAAGCCTTAAAGCATCAACGTCCCCACGACGAAATCAATCGAATCTATCGGAAGATCGGGACACTGTAGCCATCAGTTGGTATCAGAGCAAAGGTTGCCCGTTAGGTAATCTCGTTTATCCCCTTTTGTTAGTTGTTTCCATCACTTAGAGTCTAGAAAATTGCCCCATAAAAAGTTTTAGATCTTAGTTTTTCCGCTGTCCAAACCACGTTGTGCCTTTCGTAATTTTGTTTTCAGTATTCGCGTTGTTGAGTTCGAGTCCATCGTCGGTGTCTTTGTTGCTGGTCTAGTCACCGTGATCTAGTTTCTAGCGTCGAGTATTTGCTGTTTTGGTCTTCGTGTATCTCGGCTTGTCCTTTGTTGCATCCGTTGCAATTAGGGTTTGTCTGCTATAGCCGAGATTGAGTCACCACCCCCCAACCGACCACCTCCTCGTGTTCAACTACCAAGTCAGATTCGACCACCTACTCGATACGACCACCTCCTCGTGTTCAACTACCAAGTCAGATTCGACCACCTACTCAATACGACCACCTCCTCGTGTTCGACTACCGAGTCGGATTCGACCATCTACTCGTTCCGCCCCGACCTCTTTCTCGGAGTCTATATGTTTCTGGTTGCTCTCGGACACCCACGCACTCATCATATAATGGCCGACCCAACCAAGACCAAGAAGCAATTCCATAGCCGAAACAGAGATAACCCAAGTTCAGAGAGAGAGAACTATACCCCTGCTCTCCGGAACAAGTTTGTGACCTATATATATATATATATATCCAGGCCCGGAAAAGGGTTTTGAAGAGTTGTGAGTCAAGGTCACTTGCGCAAAAAAAAAAGAGGAACCCTAGGTTGGGTTTCGTCAATCAAAAAAAGAAGAAAGAATAAAAAAAAGGAAAAGAAAAAAAAGAGAATAAAAAAGGGACCACTCCAGTTGGCTCACGACCACCCTCAGTTGGTCTACGACCACCCTCACCGGTGCTCCACGACCACCCACAAAAGATATCGGTTGCTTTGCCAATTTTGTTCCTTTGTGCTTGTATCTACCCTATCTTTTGGCTTGCTTGAGTTAGTGCTAGGAGCGCGTTTGGGCCAGCAACTGTGACGAGTACTGTGGACTTTGATTTAACTTTGCTAATCTGATTTCATTATTGTTGCTCCTTGCTACTAAACATTGCCTGTCCGAGCTCCACGTACTCTTGGCCCTCAGATTTGGATCCTCGCATTAGCCTCCGCCGCAGTCATACATCCCACCTTCTCCGATCAGACCACCTGCTGTAATTTGGTAAGAAATTCATAAGAGCTTGGTAAGACGCTTGAGAGTGTGTGATTCCACCTTCCACCACCTAGTAGTTGGTAGGGATAATACATTTGTGCTATCTTTTGTCTCCTACTAACAATGGCAGGTGAGGAATTGAATGCGCAAGAGTGTGTTGTGAGGGAAGAGCTTACAAGGGTGTTGGATGAGCACCAACATGCTATTAATGACGACATCGAAAGGAAGTTTGCGGAGACAAATGCTACACTACAACAGCTCAATGCTAGTATTGCAACACTCAATGCACGTATTGATGGTTTGGACAATCAACCGCCGAACAATGGTCATGTGGATCCTCAAGGTGCAGCCCACGACCATGAGATCGACCACGATGCCTTGGATGCACGACAACGGAACCGATTGAACTTCAACCGTCAAGGTATGAGAGGTAATAACTTTCCGCACCATAATGCACGTGATAATGATGATCCATATGCTAAAGTCAAGTTATACCATCTTTTGCGGGTGCTTATGATGCTGAAGTATATCTAGATTGGGAGATGACAGTAGAACATAAATTTAATGTTCACTTAGTTCCTGAAGTGCATAGAGTTAGGCAAGCCACAAGCGAATTTAAAAACTTTGCCATCATTTGGTGGAGTAGAGTATGCAATGATGGATTAGCGCCAACTACCTGAGATGCTTTAAAGGTTGCTATGCGTAACAGATTTATTTCACCCTCTTTTAAACGGGACTTGCGTAAGAAATTGCAGCGCTTAAACCAAGGTAATAGATTCGTAGAAGAATATTATCAGGAGCTACAAATTAGTATGTTGCATTGTGATATTATTGAGGACGAAGAGGCTGCTATGACACGTTTTTATGGAGGACTAACACGTGAAATTCAGGATATAGTTGGATTACAAAGAATATGATAGTGTTCCTAGATTGTTCCACGTTGCATATTTGGCAGAAAAGGAATTGCAGGGACGACAGCAGAGGCTAAGGAACAATTTTGGGAGCACGTCTACACCAAGATCAACATCAGGGCACGTTAAAACAGTCCCACCTTCAGCTACACGGTCTGCTGCCCCTCCTCGAGTAGGGCACGTTTAGCAGCACCTCCGACACCATCACATGCACCCGAGGTAAACAAATCTACTAGTGTGCAGGTCCCAGCCAAGAGTTCTTCTTCGGTTGCTTCCACAGGTCGTACGACTGGGATTATTTGCCACCATTGCAAGGGAATGGGCCACGTCATGAGGGACTACCCAAGTCAGCGGGCATACCTTGCCACCGAAGACGGAGGTTATGTAAGTGCTAGTGATATCGACGATGAGTATGTGCTTGCAGCTAACATTGCGGTGGAGGAGACGAGAGATCGTGATGTCGATGATGTGGAAGAACAAGTAGCTTCTGTTGATACAGGGACTCATGTGAGCCTTGTTGCGCAGCGAGTGCTGAGCGCACAAGTGGAGAGAGCGGAGCAAAATCAGCGGCACAACTTGTTTCAATCCAGGTTCCTCGTGAAGGAGAGAGCATGTAGAGTCATCATTGATGGAGGGAGTTGCAATAACCTTGCAAGCTCTGAGATGGTCGAGAAGCTTGGCTTGACCACACAACCACACCCACGTCCCTACTACATCCAATGGTTCAATTCGTGTGGTAAGTTAAAGGTAAACAAAGTTGTGAGAGTGCAATTTTCAGTTGGTAATTACAAAGACAGTACCGACTTTGATGTAGTGCCTATGCAAGCATGCTCGTTGTTGCTCGGTAGGCCTTGGATATATGATAATGATGTCTTGCACCATGGTAGAGCTAATACCTACTCGTTCTCACATAGGGGTAAGAAGATTAAGTTATTGCCTTTGACACCCACTGAAATTGTGAAAGATGAAGTAGAGCGTGCTAGAAATGAGAGAAATACCACTGAACATGATTCTGAAAATCAGCAAGTAGCGAAACGTGTTTTCCCACCTAAAGGGGAGAAAGTGGCGCCTAGTTCCGAGGCCGAGGGAATTAAATTGAAGGGGTGTGTTATGCTTGCCACTAAATCTGAGCTTGCTGAAATTTGTGATAATGAGCTGCCATGCTATGCTTTGATATGCAAAGATGCTTTATTTTCACTTGAGGATATATCTAGCTCTTTGCCTCCTGCTGTTGCTAACCTTTTGCAGGAGTATGTGGATGTATTTCCAGCTGAGATACCCCCGGGATTGCCACCTATTCGAGGGATAGAGCATCAAATTGATTTGATTCCGGGAACGACTTTGCCAAACCGTGCTGCATATAGGACCAATCCAGAGGAGACTAACGAAATTCAGCGACAAGTCCAAGATCTTTTGAACCGTACGTGCGTGCAGAAAGCCTTAGTCCTTGTCTTTGTTCTGTTCTTTTGGTTCCTAAGAAGGATGGAACTTGGCGTATGTGTGTGGATTGTAGAGCCATTAATAATATTACCATAAGGTATCGTTATCCTATTCCTAGGCTAGACGACATGCTTGATGAGTTGAGTGGCTCTATTATTTTCACAAAGATTGACTTATAAGTGGTTACCACCGATTAGAATGAAACTGGGAGATGAATGGAAAACTGCTTTTAAAACTAAGTTCGGACTATATGAGTGGTTAGTGATGCCTTTTGGTCTAACTAATGCACCTAGTACTTTCATGCGATTAATGAACGAGGTTTTACGTCTTTTCATTGGAAAATTTGTGGTGGTTTATTTTGATGATATCTTGATTTATAGCAAGTCACATGAGCTACACTTGAATCATATACGTGCTGTTTTTAATGCCTTGAGAGATGCATGTTTGTTTGGTAACCTCGAGAAGTGCACCTTTTGCACCAATCGAGTTGCGTTTCTTGGTTATGTTGTGACACCATAGGGCATTGAGGTGGATGAGGCAAAGACTGCAGCCATCCAAAGCTGGCCGACGCCTACCACTGTGTCACAGGTGCGGAGCTTCCATGGACTTGCTGGATTCTATCGACGTTTTATGCGGGATTTCAGCACCATTGCTGCACCATTGAATGAATTGACAAAGAAAGGAGCGCCTTTCCAATGAGGGCCTGCGCAAGAGAGAGCATTCCACTTATTGAAAGAGAAGCTCACCCAAGCACCCCTACTCCAACTCCCTGATTTTGGTAAGTCTTTTGAGATTGAATGTGATGCTAGCGGGATTGGGATAGGTGGTGTATTGATTCAAGAAGGTAAACCAGTTGCATATTTTAGTGAGAAACTAAATGGGCCTAGTCTGAATTATTCTACCTATGACAAAGAACTGTATGCTTTAGTTCGTGTGCTTCAAACTTGGTAACATTATCTATGGCCTAAAGAATTTGTTATACATTCAGATCATGAATCGCTAAAACATATTAGAGGCCAAGCTAACCTAAATAAACGACATGCTAAATGGGTAGAATTTATTGAGTCGTTTCCATATGTCATAAAGCATAAGAAAGGTAAGGACAATGTGATTGCTGATGTGCTTTCTAGACGTTATACCATGTTATCTCAACTTGACTATAAAATTTTTGGTTTAGGGGCCATTAAGGAGTTATATGCTACTGATTTGGACTTTAAAGAAGTGCTTGAACATTGTAAAGGAGGGAAAACATGGAATAAATATGTGATAATTGATGGTTTGATTTATCGTGCTAACAAGCTATGCATTCCAGCTAGCTCCGTTCGTCTTTTGTTGTTGTAGGAGGCGCATGGAGGAGGTTTGATAGCGCATTTTGGAGCAAAGAAGACAGAAGATGTGCTGGCCGCCCACTTCTTTTGGCCAAAGATGAGGCACGATGTTGAGCGCTACGTGGCTCGCTGCACTACATGCAACAAAGCTAAGTCCCATCTCAATCCACATGGACTTTATATGCCTCTTCCTATTCCTAGCGCCCCTTGGGAGGATATTTCTATGGATTTTGTTTTAGGATTGCCTAGGACAAAGAGGGGAAGGGACAGTATATTTGTAGTAGTGGATCGATTTTCTAAAATGGCACATTTTATACCTTGTCACAAGAGCGATGATGCTACAAACATAGCTGATTTATTTTTCAAAGAAATCATTCGCTTACATGGAATGCCCAATACAATTGTCTCGGATCGCGACGCGAAGTTTTTGAGCCACTTCTAGAGATCACTTTGGAACAAATTGGGGACAAAGCTGCTGTTTTCTACTACGTGCCACCCCCAAACTGATGGACAAACGGAGGTTTTCAACCGCACGTTATCCACCATGTTGTGGGATGTTTTAAAGAAGAATTTGAAGATGTGGGAAGAGTGTTTACCGCACATTGAGTTTGCTTACAATAGGTCGGTACACTCCACCACCAAGGTAAGTCTGTTTCAGGTAGTGTATGGTTTTAGCCCCCGTGCTCCTATTGATTTACTACCTTTGCCTACCTCTGAACACATTAATTTAGATGCTAAGAAGCGTGCTGAATTTGTTCTTAAGTTGCATGAAACAACTAAAGAAAATATAGAGCGTATGACTGAAAAGTATAGGGTTGCTCAAAGTAAAGGTAGGAAAGAAATAAAATTTGCACTGGGTGATTTAGTTTTGGTGCATTTGAGGAAAGACAGATTTACGGAGTTAAGAAAATCAAAATTGATGCCTAGAGCTGATGGACCATTTAAGATAATTAAGAAGATAAATGACAATGCCTATCAATTGGAGCTACCTGTAGATTTTGGGGTTAGCCCCACATTTAACATTTCAGATTTGAAGCCATACGTGGGAGAAGCAGATGAGCTTGAGTCGAGGACGACTCTAATTCAAGAGGGGGAGGATGATGAGGACATAACTCCTTCGGATACACGCACTACACAAAATCCTCCAGATCCAGTGGCTAAACTACAAGCTCATATGACAAGAGCTTGTGCACGTCACTTAAATTATGAGGTGAGCTCGTTTCTAGGTGCTAATAATTTATGTATGCAGAATGGTATACTACCTAATAATTGTGATCTTTTGTTACTTAGGAATAATGGATCCCCAAGGTCTACGACCAGGTCTACAAGCCCTACGACCGATCCCCGCGGCGCTATGACCGAGTCTCAAGATCCTCGACTAGGTTCACCAAATACACGACTGCACTCACCGGCCACGCTACGACCAGGTCTCAAGCTCCTCGACTAGGTTCGCCAGCGCTACGACCAGACGAGCCAGCGCTACGACTAGGTCTCAAGCTCTACGACCAGTCTTTAGGTGCTGCGACACCATTTTGGGCCTATTAGGGCCTTGTAAGCGTGTCGGGGTCGAAGCCTAGGTTGTGTATGCCTCTTCCCATGGCCGCACAACCCTAGGTCAACCTCCTCACGCCCCCTTATATATATACAACAGCCGCCACAGTTTAGGGTTGGGTTTTTCTTAGAATTATTCCGCCACTTGCAGTTTCGCCGTTGTACGGTTTGAGGAACCCCACTTTGTTGATCTTCATTCATATTCGCAATACAAATCAGATTGCATCTTCCTTGTTCTTGTGAGTTGCTTCGATTGCTTGTAGGAACAATAACCCTCGTAGTAAGGTCGATCGCGTGCGAGCGTGGTCGATAATGACAGTTGTGCGGGTGTAGCGAATTGCGAGGCGACGATCTGCTGGTCGAAAGCCTTAAAGTGTCAACGTCCCCACGACGAAATCAATCGAACCTATCGGAAGATCGAGACACCGTAGCCATCATTAGGGGGACTCGAACACTTGGAGTGAAGACTCTCGTCGTGTTGCGAATCTGTCCTGGGGCAGTCCTGTTTGTGGTCGTGTTGACCCTTGCTCCCTGGGGAAGCTAGTTCCTCAGCTGGGCGTATTGTTGTGGGGGATGAGGATCCCTCCTGAACTCCGGCGGTGATGCGGTCTCCGAGATCTGATAGAAGATCTCCAGAGGCGGTAATACACTCAGATGATTCGATACTCGGCTCGTAGTCGAAGTCAGCATCCATGTCGATGTCTGCGTAATCGACCAAGTCAAACAAATTCTCCTCGTTCCATTCTCCTGCCATGATAGCATCAAAGAGAAAAGAAAGAACTGTTGACAAGGAATTACCAGAAGATCCCCACAGATGGCGCCAACTGTCGGTGTTTTAGATCTGATCTTATGTAAAGATTATTTGATTCGGGGGGGTCTCCACAATTGATCACGCAGACAAAAGAGACACGAGAATTTTTATACAGGTTCGGGCCTTCTCTAGCGAGAATAACAACCCTAATCCTGTGTGTGCTGTATTTAGTATCCTGGTTACAATCAAGGAAAAGACTTGCGCCCTTTTTCCTCCCAAAAAGCCTCTCAAAAAGCCTCCTCCCATTACCTCTAAAAGATGCATATTTATAGTATGCTGTGGAGGCGGTTGTCGTTCCAGGTTAAGAGGCATTCATCATTATGCAATAATGAGAGTAATTACCGGTGTAGTAACCTCCCCACGTTGCCTGATGGTTATCAATCAGAGATAATGGTGAGTTATCTGTAGTTATTCCAGATAACTACATATCTTGACTGCTCAGATCTCACAATTAATAGGGTCTTCTGGCGAGTGGACCCAGTTATCTGTGGAGAAGTCATGGCAGGACTGGTCATTGCAGGACTTACGACCAGGGGGTAGTCGTAGAAAAGCTTACGACTGGATACTGGTCGTAGAAAGACTTACAACCAAAGGTAATCGTAGGAGAACTTACGATTACGTGGTAGTCGTAGAAATACTTACGACTATGGGGGTGGTTGTAGAAGGACTTACGACCACCTGGCTAACTTCTCCCTTACAACAGTAAGGTGTATATCGTGTGACGTCATATTTACCTATATTATATGATTAAGGATAAATAATAAAATGAGGATTATCAGATCCTCATCACTCTCAAACCTTGGAATTCGAGTTCATCGCATACCACACGAGATCAAACCTCTTAAGTTAACATCCTCAAGTTATGCTCCAACCGAAATACGTCGTCCACACCTTTGTGGAGAAGTTCCATTGGTCCCACCGAACACTCTAGACAATTTTTTCTACTAATAAATTTAATTTGATAGAAGGCACCCAAAACACCACAAAATAGATCCCACGCAATCACATCACCTCCAACTTTCAAGAACAACAACTCAAAATCCTCTGTACACACGCTCATGTACTACATCAGAAGGGTTCTATCAATGATCATTCCACTGCTCAAGACACATCATTATCTAATTTCTCTATACAAAACCATTGGGCGACCAAAGGTCTTGCATAAAAATGCAAAGCCCAAAATTTAACCTCCAAGACCTTTACAACGAACTTATCTTATAACAGATAGAGAAATCATCAGATTAAATCTCGAACATGCCCATAATTCTAACATACTCACTCATTGACATCATCAGAAATCACCCCCACATTCTCACAATACTTTCCAATTGCATTACTCTAAAAAAATTGATCAAGGTTCCCATACCTTCGATAATCCCCAACATTTCCACATGAACTAAAGTTCTGGAATTTCACTATACCATAGGTTCTACTTAGTCGTACCACTATTCAGTTTTTCCTTCAACGCTATACATTCCATTGGAATCAAATTTCCTCCAAGAGGCATAAGTCAAAACCAATTCATCTCTTACTACTCCTCCAATAGCTTGGTAGCAAAATCTCACCACTACAAATTCTTAACCACCACCAAACAAATGACAAAATACGCTTTGAACACTTTGCAACATAAAACTGTTGATCCTTTCTCAAAAGAAATAGGCGAATAAGGACAGGTTTCGTCACACAGGAAAACGTTGCTCCTCACAGCGAGCACGAAACCAAAAGAATTATTCTGAGAATGGTGATCTTGGAAAATGAAAGTTAAGTTCGCAGTTGAGGGTACACATCCCTCAAAAGAGAATAGCAAATAACAACCAATAAGAAAAAAAAAGACATTACGATTGAAACTCGTCATCTCTTGAGTGGAAAGAGCAGAAAGTTTGGGAACGATTCGAATAAACTCAAGCTACAAAACTTGACTTAAATACTCCTACAACACTCTTTCTTTTAACACTGAAATCAATTCTTTGACTAGCAACACTTTGCCGTAACGAATCAAGATAAGATATTTAGTCCAAACCACAAGAACTAATTAAGAACCAAATACAACTCTTCAACACGTCATGTTTGCTCGGAACAGTTCAACTACACAAGAAACATGGGACCCAAATGATCTCAGCCACAAACTCGAAATATTTTCATTTACGGGATTTCGCGAAAAGCAAGCAGATTATTCTCCTCTTAAAGGAACCAACATAATTTTCTTTGATTGCAACTTCACGTTGCTAACTTAGACCAAAGATCCTTTAAGATTAAATCACACGAATCTCTTAAGAAGCAATAGGGCAATCCAATACCTCAATTTATTTAAAATAATTTTAGCTACCAGATGATTCATGGGCCCCAAAATATCACAAAAGCTAAACTTGAAATATTCTCATCTGTACGATATCACCAAAGACGATAAAATTATTACAAGTATTAACATCAATTTCACAACAACAATTAGGAAACATTTCGAAAGACCCACGTGAAAGGAATGGGTTGATTCTTTCTGAAAAGAAGAGGCAAATGGAAACAATTTTCACCAACTAGAAAAATCATTTACCACTCGCAATGAACACGGGTCCAAGGAGAAAACCAATTAAGCAATGAAATCATAGAACATAAGTGGAGTCGACAGTTGAAAGCATAGGCCTCACAAAAAGAGATTATCGAACCTTAACAGATAAGAACAAACAAGCATTCAAAATCAAAGCACTCGCATCACTGAAGAACCATTAATACTTTGCAACATATCGCTACTCGACAAACTTCGTTTACCACATAAAGCTTGAACCCCCAAAAGATCATGAACACAAAACTTGAAATTTGATCATTTAAGAAATATCACGAAAGGCGATCAACTTTCTTTCTCTATAACGGAATCAACATTACCCTCACATTACTAAACATTCTTTTAAGATCAATATCATACATTCCTGGTAACAATCAATTTACCTTACTATCTCATCAATAAATCTTCTAAAGGAAACATGGCAATCCCTAGCATCCAATGGGATTGTAATAACAACTTATTCTAGAAAAGAATCCTAGTGCGAAAGCCACCAAGCTGAAACAAACCTCTTTTTAACCAGCTCACTATAACCATTAATACTAACAACCGAAGATTATCTAATCACGGAAGCATTCATAGTCCTACCTTTGTTCAGAAATTGGAATGAAATATATTTAAACTTCAGCAATGAAATATTTATAAGACAAGGTTTTGGAAGTCAATACAACCACCCGCATCCATTACTTCATACATATAACAACAATTTAGCATGGCAAAATAAGGTGAATCTAGCATTTGTACAAATTCTTCAGGTATCCAAATGGAAGACATATTTAAGGTTAATATTTATCAAGGCAAAATTAACTTCACTTTTGAAGACATTAACTATGACAATACATCACTAACGATTTGACATACTCTTTCTCATAAGAGAGGCATAAAACTTCAACTCTCAAATTAACCCAAAATAAATATGCAAGGTCAATGCACCCACTTAATAAGGAACTTGCAAAAGAAATCTTCCACTGCCCGAAATTCCAACCGAACAATTGAGTTACAAGTTCCAACAAAGGATAAAATAGAACTTTCGTGAAAAGATTAATCTTACAAATTAACTACGTTCACAAGTAGCAGAAATATCACAGTAGTCAGAAGAACGATATTTATTTCAAAGAACAAATAAAGACCAAATGGAGTTTGCCCACTTCATTATAACCACCATTCAAAAGAAGTTCATTAACCGCAATGAACTGCAACTAGGAAACCAAATACGAGCTCAAGGAAGACAACAACTTTATCAAAGAACTCATGCTCAACACATAACTGTAGAACGGGGGTAAGTACTCCTCTATTCCTCTACCACGAACGGTGGTGTTGCCTGGTGAATCCCAGGGCAACAACCACGACCTCAATTCTTACCATCCCTTATCATCACACATAACCAATATAGTCAATTATGAATACCTAGGATCATCTCATGACAATCATAGAATAAATTCTTAGATATAGGATATCACATCATATCATAGATTAACAACGGGAAAGATAGTACACAAGCAATTCAATACAGTACAGCATAACGAAACACATCACTAGAAACGTGGATGCAATGGATTCCCCAAACCCCACCTACTGTGCACAGTGTGTCATTTTAATAATTTAATTACCACAGACTTAAAGTCCGCTCTGATACCAACTATAAAAATACCCTGGCTATTCGGAAGCCAAAATGTTACCTAAATAATCTATCATACAACCATAAAGCCAAAGAATTTAAACATTGTCTCATCTATTGACAACAAGAGATCAAAATTGAATAGAACGTTGTTAGGAATATAGTCTGAGTCCAGATAAGCATCAAAGGGATGATCAATGTTCCCAAGCCGTACTTAATCAACCAAAGTGTAGAGGCAGATATCAACCACATCTAACTTTATTCATTACAGTTCATCACTAAATGAATGAAAGGTAGAACCAAGTCTAATTATTGAAACTGGAATATGGTGAAATAAATGAATAGTGCGTGTCTACTCCCTCACAAAAGAGTCATCTAAAATGATCACCTAAAATAAACAAACAAAACAAGAGTGAGTCCGAGACTCAGCAAGTACAGTGAATAATTAAACATACAACAGATATGAACAAGACAACAACGTTAAAGAATATGAACATAGCTCTGAATGTTTAATGAATGGATGGAATGAATGGATTCAATGAAATGAATGGACTGCACTACTGCTTATACCGGTATAGCTAGTGACACACCCGTCGGTGTTCACTTAAGCCCGTATTTAACAAAATACGAGGATCCAAATCCCATATGAAGAACGTTTCATACAGGTGTCCAAAACTGCCCACATTGGAATGGTGGGTCTCACATGCCCATACTGGAATTGATGGGACTTTAAACTCCACTCCCATGGATGGAACATGAAAATGGATGCATGAATGAACTTATGAATAATGACTAGCATTATCTCCAAACACGTGAATTTCACATATGAAAGGAACATCAACATTGAAGATTCTCACGTATCAAATAAAAACATAATACTAACATCAAGCATCCAGTATTCACAAATCATACGAAAGTCAATGTATTTGCCTTTAGCGTTGCAATGCGATAGGAGGCAAAGACGATGCTGATAACCTCAGAGCCTCATCTCCTACACCATTAAATTAGTCAATAAGAACCACGACATCAAGACACTACTTGCAATGCTCCTATCTCATACCCCAAAACCCCAACGTTTAATTATACACTTTACTCAAATTGAACTACATTCTAGCAGGAAGTCGTAATGGACAATAGTACTACAAATGACATAACTTTTGCTCTGAAATTCGTAAAAATGTAAAATCAGGCTTGATGGAAAGGTAACGAAATTATCTACAACAACCTAGTTGGTGGAAATCCCAAATTCTGTATGCATCTAACGCCAAAAGGCCAATGAACACCGTCTATCAGAACTACTCGACAAAACCGGGCAGCAGCACGAAAATAGCCATAACTTCTAATTGGTTGATCAAAACGTAGTGTTCTTTATCAATAACGAAATCTAAGACCAAGGCCTACAATAACCTAGTTGGGTGAAAACCCTGAATTTGCCATTAACTTAATCATATTTTAAAAGGCAACTTGACAGTTCATTCTCGTTAGGATTCTGAACAGCAGAGACAAAAACTATCATAACTTTTGATCTGTATGTCAGAATTAGGCATTCTTGCTGGCCACTGAAATCTAAGAACAATACCTACATAACTCTAGGAGATGGGATCCTCTGATTCGGCCTCTAAGATCGCGAAAATAGTCGCACAACCTTCTGGACAGAACTGAATTTCTAACCGCAGAAATTCAATCCAATCAATTCTAGGCGAATTCATATCTACTACTAATCAAACAACGAAGAACGACACTCGTTACCCTTGAAGTACCCAGGAAGACGATGAAGAAACCCCGCGAAGACCATCTCTCCTCTTCTCCTCCTCTTCCTCCTCTTTTCTCCATGGCGGGCGGCACCCGAAGGGCTTTTCTCCCCCCTTCTTCTTGGACAGCAGTAATGGAGCGGGGTGCACTGTAGCACCAGAGTTACTGTAGTAGTGGCGGTGGTACTGTAGCATGGGGTGCTACAGTACATCTAGGGTTATAGGCTGCCCCTAATGGGCCAAGGCTATGGGCCTTTGGCCCAAGATTTAATCCCTCTTTTACAGAAATTCTGAAATTCTATTTTAAATCCTAATAAAATGGTTTGAAATTCAATTATAATTCTTAGGATTGAACGGGGTATTACACCCGCTAACTTTTTTGGGAAATGTTTCGCTAGTAGAAGCTGATGATTGGCTTCGCGTGATTGAAAGGAAGTTGTTGATCACTCAATGCAATGATCACGAAAAGGTCCTTTATGCTACCCATCAAATGGAAGGAATTGCGGCTGAGTGGTGGGAGAATTTCTATGCCGCACATGAGACACCTCAGAGCATTACTTGGGAAGAGTTCTCTACAATTTTTTGCCAGTACTATGTACCGGAGGGAATCATAGAATTGAAAAGGATGAGTGCTGTGCACTTAAGCAAGGAGGTATGATAGTGTCTGATTACCTCAACAAGTTCTCTCAGGTTGCATGTTAGGCTGTAGAAGATGTCGCTACCGACAAGGCCAGACATAGTCATTTCCTGAAGGGATTGAACATTGGACTGCAAGTCAGTCTGATTGCTCATACTTTCTCAAACTTTCAAGAGTTGGTCAATAAGGCGTTGATCCTTGAAGACAAATGCACATAGTTAGATTACAACCGCAAGTGCATAATAGCTCAGCAAGGAAGTCACCAATCTCAACAGAGAGTGAGGACATTTTCTCAGCAGTTCACTCGCTTTCCATTGTAGAACTCGTTCAGGACACCTACATGTAATATCCCAAAATTTGGATTTTCAAAAATATTTGAGTAGTTTAGGTCCCTGGAAAATTTCACTAATTTTATTTGATTTAATAAAGCTTAATTGAGAATTTTCTAAATTCAAAATATTTAATTTGACTAATCTATAAAAACTAGTGCTATTTAGCTTCCTTGTGTTCCAAGGAATTTTCTGAGTTTTTTTTCCCAAGTTTGTTTGCTATTTATTTGGTCTCCTTGATTTTTGGCTTTTTCTTTAATTCTGAATTTTTCTCTTTTGCCACGTGGCTGCACTGTTCATCGTCATCCTCCCAACTGAATAGAGACTCCATCTCCTGTACGCAAGCAAGCTGCAACTTCCTTTTTTGTGATCTCATTCTCCGGTGCATATAAAAGCAAACCAACCATGTCATATTGAGCCTCTTGATCTCCTCTTGCAATCCCCCAAATTGGTTTCCTCCGAGTCGCTCTCGTTTGTTCACAATCTGCAATGAACCGAGCTCCAACCGAAGGTCTTCTCCGTCGAGTTTTGCCTCCATCCGACATCCCCCAACCGAACCGTTTGCGTCGTTGAGTTTGCCTTGCCACATTCTACATCTACTTTTTGTCTCCTTGCCTGAAGACCACCGAATCACCATCGGCCATGTTAAGCCATATTGCTGAAACACGTTCGTCGTGTTCCCCGCTTCTTCGGTGAGTTTTTCCAAAATCTGATCACGTCATCTCGTGTCCCTCGTAATGATCTATTTTTTCCATATTTTAGTTTCAAGTTTTATCCACCGAATCAAGCTTTCCCTCTCCGTTAGGCCTATCTTTCTTCTTTGGCCAAATACTCCACAACTGTTGATCCTCTGCCTTCATCTCCACCACCGTTGGGTTTGCATCGCCGCGTTCTACGCCGTGCTCCCCTCCCTTTTCGCAGAGTGTCACCAGAAGCGCCGAGTGACCGTGAGGCCGCCACCGACTACTGTTCTTCGCCTTGCCGCCGGCGCATGGTGCTGGTTCTCATCGTCCGAACCACGTCAACACCTCCGCTTCGTCGTCACTGTTCCGTTTTGCCCCTTCTCCGTCATCGCCTCACCACCGAACACCGTCACCACCTTGTGCTAGAAGAAGCCGTCGCTCTCTGTTGTTGACCTCTGTTGCTTCCTATTTACGATTGAAGCACATATCTCTGGTTTGTTCTCTACCTTGTGTTGCTTCCTTTGCTGCTTCGTTCCTCTCTCTGCTAATTCTTCTCTAACCCTTGCTTTGCCAACTCCATGTCTCCATGCACCAAATCAGCCTGGGAGCTTCTGTATTGTTTTCTTCTCTGGACCAACGTGTAACCTTCTGTTGATTTGTTCTCTGTTGACTTCCTTTCTTCCTCACTTACATGTTGGGCCCACAAGTAAAACAATTTAATGCTTTCTCTCTCTGTTGAATGGACCCCACATGTCATCCTCCCAATTAAAAACCCTAATTATTTCTCTCACTTACATGCAGATTCCGCATGTCAGGGTTGTACCCTTGGTCAAACCCTAGTTCATGAGCTTGGTCCACCGTGGACTAGCATACCTCTGTGGATCTGGTCCATAGACCAGTGACTCACATGTCAACCCCTAATTCTATTTTCTAGAATTATTTTAATTCTAGAAATTCATAAATATCAGTACGTCCCACATGTCATACACTTATTCATTTTCTAATGTTTTTGTAATATAATATTCTAAGAATAATCCATGGACCCCACATGTTAGTTTTCTCTCCCTTTTCTTTTTCCGCATTTTCCTTTCCGATTGAACTTCTGAGAGCTCGTTCTTTCTCAAACGAACTTTGATTAAACCCATTCAAGTTTCTAAATTCATCTAAATTCAATATCTACCTTCCAGTACCATTCAATTTTAATTTGGAGTTTATTTGTTTTGTCTTTTTAAGTTTTATTTGTTTGTGCGCTTTCTTTCTCGTTAGACGTTGAAGTTCCGGAATCATCCGAAGGAGCTGAAGGTCAAGGAAGAAGATCGAAGATAAAATAAGAACATCATTGCTATAGTAAGGCAAGTTGTACCTTTGACCATGTTGAACCCAATTTTCTAAAACTACTTTGATTCAATTATTGCATTTACTTTAAGTATTTATTTAAATGTTTTGGGTTCTGCTATATACCATTTGATTATATCCACCTTGCCTATTGTAATATTATAATCTTTTGTCACCCTACTTTGGTTAATTATTAGATGGTATTACCATAGAACAACATGGATTGGTTAGTACGAATAGTTTGTGATGGAGGCGGGGTGCCCGATCTTTCGATGAGATTGATAACTATCGATTTTTATAGCGGTGACTCTCGCGATCCGACTACAACCGTACGACGATGATTGTGCCTTAGCAATTGTTGTACCAACTCCGAGATGTTATTAAACTTGCTGGAAGCGCGATCAACCTGAATACGAGGTTCAATTCCTGCGAGCAATCGAATAAGATATAGGCAATCTGTTATTATGAATAGGATTGTAGCGTTTATGGTATTGAAAACAAAGATGGGATCCCGAAGGCTGTCTTGACAGGTGTTCGACCGACACAACTGAAGAACAGAAGTTTGCATAATGGCTAAACCTAAACTCAATAAAATCCCATTTCTAGCAAAGGGAGGCGGCGGCTCCTATATGGGAAGACTACCAGGGGTGGCGGCCAGGGAAGTGGACGCACACCCTAGGGTTACAAGGCCCATAGGACCAAGAGGAGGTGGTGCAACACCCTTTTGACTCGGGCTCAAAAATAGACACAAATTGTTTTATTGATTGTGGTTGGCTCGGTTGGAATTTGAAGATGAGGTTGGATCTATTGGAAAATAGACTTGATAAGCTTTCAATGAAGTCCAAGAACATCCCAAACGGGGTCCGTATGAAAAAGTTACGTCCGTTTAAACTTAGTGCTGTCGCAGTGGTCCGAACTCGAATCCAGAACGAGCCCAACTCGAACTCTTGCTTGGCTCAGACCCAATGTGATGGTGACCTCCATTATACCTTCCATGCTTGTATATGTCTCCACATACCTCTCCTTAGTTCTTTCCCATGTTCCTAAGCACAATTAAAACACTTGCATTAGGTAGTGGTCTATTCTCAGTAATATATAAACCTATGAACGAATTCACCTGGTGATTAAGTTGGTGAGCACGAGCTCGAGTAATTGGTTCTTGTAACACTGGTTATGGATTAGTTGTGTGTGTAGGCGTGGTTGTATCCAAGTTAGGGATGTCCTCATCATCTTCCCCTTTTTGCATTTGAGTCGTCCTCGACTCAAGCTCATCCTCTTCTCCCAAGTATGGCTTCAAATCTGCAATGTTAAATATGAGACTAACTCTAAAATCTGCAGGCATGTCGAGCTTGTATGCATTATGATTAATCTTTTCTAACACTTTGAAAGGACCATCAGCTCGAGGCATCAATTTTGACTTTCTCAATTCAGAGAACCTATCTTTTCTCAAGTGCAACCAAACAAGATCTCCTAGTTCAAAAGTTAAATGTTTTCTCTCCTGATTACCAGTAAGTTTATATTTAACATTCATGCACTCTATATTCTCCTTAGTTGTCTCATGCATTTTTAAAATCAATTCAGCACGTTGTTTAGCATCAAAGTTCTATTTATCCGAAGATGGAATAGGCATTAAATCAATAGGAGCATGAGGCACAAAACCATAAGCAACCTCAAAAGGGCACATCTTTGTAGTAGAATGCAATGAACGATTATAAGCAAACTCAATATGAGGCAAGCATTCTTCCCAAAATTTTAAATTCTTTTTCAACATAGCCCAAAGCATTGTAGATAAAGTTCTATTCACAACTTCAGTTTGTCCATCAGTTTGGGGATGACAAGTAGTAGAAAATAACAGCTTAGTCCCCAATTTAGCCCATAAAGTTCTCCAAAAGTGGCTAAGAAATTTAGCATCATAATCTGAAACTATAGTATTAAACAGACCATCCAAGCGAACAACTTCATGAAAGAATAAATCAACAATATGGGTAGCATCATTGCTCTTGTGACTTGGTATAAAGTGGGCCATCTTAGAAAATCTATCAACAACCACGAATATACTATCGCTCCCCTTCTTTGTTCTAGGCAATTCTAAAACAAAGTCCATCAAAATATTTTCCCACGGAACGCTGAACAGGTAGAGGCATATATAAACCATGAGGATTAAGTCGTGACTTAGCTCTTTGACATGTAGTGCAGCGAGCAATGTAGCGCTCGATGTCCTGTCTCGTCTTTGGCCAAAAGGAATGATCAGCAAGTATATCCTCCGTTTTCTTCACGCCAAAGTGTCCCATCAGCCCACCTCCATGCGCTTCCTGTAACAACAACAAACGAACGGAGCTAGCTAGAATGCATAGCTTGTTAGCTCTAAACACAAACCCATCATTAATGACAAATTTGTTCCATGTTTTTCCTTCTGTACAATTCAATAATATATCTGTAAAATCAGCATCATGCACATATTGCTCTTTAATAGTCTTCAATCCAAAAATTTTGAAGTCAAGTTGTGAAAGCATGGTATGTCTCCTAGACAAAGCATCAGCAATAATATTATCCTTTTCCTTCTTGTGTATTATGATATAAGGAAAAAACTCGATAAATTCAACCCACTTTGCATGCATGCGGTTCAGTTTACTTTGACTTCGAATATGCTTCAAAGATTTGTGATCAGAATGTATAACAAATTCTTTGGGCCATAAATAATGTTGCCAAGTTTCCAAAGTTCGAAATAGTGTATATAATTCCTTATCATAAGTAGAATAGTTCAAACTAGGCCCACTCAATTTCTCTTTGAAGTATGCTAGGCTTACCTTCTTGTAACAATACGCCACCTAAACCAATTCTACTGACATCACATTCTAGTTCAAAAGTCTTATTAAAATTAGGGAGTTGGAGTAGTAGTGCATGTGTTAACTTATCTTTCAATGTGGTGAAGGCGTTCTCCTGTGTGACGCTCCAAACAAATAGCAGACCCTTTTTGGTGAGCTCATTTAATGGTGTAGCGATGGTGCTGAAATCCTTCACGAAGCGGAGGTAGAATCTAGCATGTCCTAAAAAGCTTCGTACCTGTGTGACCGTATTAGGAGTCGACCAACTCTGTATTGCTTCAACCTTGGTTTTATAAACTTCAATTCCCTATGGAGTAACAACATAGCCAAGAAAAGTGACTCGATTGGTGCAAAATGTGCACTTCTCAAGGTTACCAAATAAACATGCACCACATAAAGCATTAAAAATAGCACGTTAATGGTCAAGATGTTCCTCTAAGGATTTCTTGTATATCAATATGTCATCAAAACAAACCACCACAAATCTAACAATGAAAGCACGTAAAACTTCGTTCATTAGTCTCATGAAGGTGCTAGGTGCATTAGTTAAACCAAAAGACATTACTAACCACTCATATAACCCGAACTTAATTTTAAATGCTATTTTCTATTCATCGCTTAGTTTCATGTGAATTTGATGATATCTACTACGCAAATCAACCTTCGAGAAAACAATAGAGCCACTCAATTCATCAAGCATATCATCTAACCTAGGAATAGGATGACGATACATTATGGTGATATTATTGATTGCTCTACAATCTACACACATGCGCCATGATCCATCTTTCTTAGGCACTAAAATGACCGGAACAGCACAAGGACTAAGAGATTCACGCACATACCCTTTAGCAAGCAATTCTTAAACTTGGCGCTGAATTTCTTTAGTTTCTTCCGGATTGGTCCTATATGGTGCGCGGTTGGGCAGTGATGCATCGGGAATTAAATCAATTTGATGCTCAATCCCTCGAAGCGGTGGCAACCCCGGCGGTATGTCCTTCGGAAAGACGTCATTGTACTTCTACAAAATGTTAGTGACAGTATGAGGCAAAGAGGAAGGTATATCCTCAAATGAAAACAAGGCTTCTTTGCAAAGTAATGCATAGCAAACAGAATTACTAGCGTCCAATTCAGTCATATCAGATTTGGTAGCAAGAAAACTAGCACCTTTCAATTTAATTTCTTTATTCTTCACATGAGCAGATTTAGGTTCTTTCTTTTTATGTTGCTCAAACTCTTTTGCTACAATCTGATTTTCACTCTTAGCATTCTCCAGATTTTTCTTTCTGCTAGCTCTAGCAAGTTCATCTTTAACAATTTATTCAGGAGTCAAAGGATCTAGCACAATCTTCTTTCCTTTAAACATGAGAGAGTATTGATTATTTCTACCATGATGCGCACAATTAGTATTATATTTTCAAGGTCTTTCTAAAAACAAAGAACAAACTTGCATAGGAACGTCGCAATCAACATAATCATGGTATGAACCTATAAAAAATGTACTCTCACCATTCGTGTTACCTTCAACTTACCACTGTTGTTGAACTATTGAATATGGTATGGGTAGGGGTGGAAAATGGTAAAGGATAATCCGTTTTATCCGATATTCGTATCCGAGAAAACACAAATGTGGAAAGTAAAAATCCGCATTCGATACTGTTCATATCCGTATCCGGTGTTATTCGCATCCGTATTCGTGTTATTAAATATCCGGAAAAATTGGATAGTATTCGTATCCGTATTCGGTGTTATTCGTATCCGGGGAAAAAACCCAGATAGTATCCGAAAAAACAAATACTATCCGGGAAAAACGAATACGAATACTATCTGTTTTTTCCCGAATACGAATACAAATACTATTTGTTCTACCGAGATTTGTCACAAAAGCTGCAGGATATTCGCATTCGACCGAATTGAGTACATATTCGATTCGAATTCGTATTCGTTACGACATTCGATTCGTATTCGTATTCGATAATATTCGAATTCGTATTCGTATTCGTTTAAAAAATAGGGATTTGTATTCGTATCCGTATTCGTTTAAAAAATAGGGATTCGTATTCGTATTCGTATTCGGGACTATTCGATTCGTATTCGATCCGTTTCCATCCCTAGGTATGGGTAGGGATGAGGGTTGGTCGACAAAGCAAGCTTCTCCACAATATCCATACTTGTCAAATTGTTGCAACTCCCACCATCAACAATTATGCGAATCAAGCATTCCTTAACAACACCCTTGATTTGGAACAAATTATGGCGCTGATTTTGCTCAGCACGAGAAACTTGAGCACTTAGTACGCGTTGCACTATAATGCTCAAATACTTGTCAGCATCTTCGGCGCTAACATGTTCCGCCTCATGATCAGATTCATCATCATTTCCTGCAGGGTCAGTTGCAAGCATAGCATATGTTTCATCATCAAAATCACTAGCAGAGGAATACCCACCATCGTCGCGTATAATCAGTACGCGCTTGTTTAGACAGTCCCGCATCATGTGTCCATAGCCTTTGCACCGATGGCATTGAATATCCTTAGTTTGTCCTGTTGAAGCAACCGAAGATGAGGTTTTTACAAAAGCTTGTGGTGATGATTTGGCTGCTTCAGAAATTCGTGGTGCTAGATTTGAAGTAGCGGGGTGCAGCTTGTTGTTGAAGGGTGGCGGTGGGGGTGCACTGGTGGCCGGGGCAGTAGAGGTGCGTGGTGTCCATGAGTTTGTGCGACCTGTAAAAGAGCTAGATCGTGTCATCGTCTGGTGTCCCTACACTTCACATTCAGCTTTGCAAGCAAGATGAAACAATCTAGTAATGGAGTTGTAATCTTTATAATCAAGGATGTCTTGAATTTCTCGATTCAATCCTCCCAAAAACTAGCCATTGATGCCTCCTCATTCTCATCTAAACTACAACACAACGTACCAATTTGCAATTCTTGGTAGTAGTCTTCTACAGACTTTGTACCTTGTCGTAAGTGTTGCAATTTATTTAACAAATCACGAGCATAATATGAGGGAACAAATCGATGCCGCATAAGCAATTTTAAAGCCTCCCAAGTGTTAGGTATGTTATTGGGATGTTGACGGCAATGTTCTTTCCAACAAACAGAAGCAAAGTCAGTAAATTCACTAGTAGCAGCCTTAACTCGTCTAATCTCAGGAAATTCATGACAAGCAAATTTTTTATCCACAGCTAGTTCCCAATTAAGATAACCATCAGGATCATATTTACCATTAAAAGAGGGCATAGTGAATTTAACCTTAGCAAAAGAATCATCGTGGTCACGTACCTCACGTCGTGGGGGGTCTTGTCGCATACCTTGTCGATTAAAATGCAACTGTCGATGAGCTCGATCATTATTGTGGTTACCCATGTCATTGTCCTTGGTATCAGTCACGTAGTTGAATTCATCTTGTCCTTCTACCACCGGAGCAGTAGGGGGAATAGCAGTGGATGCCTAGGCAATCTCGTCAAGGTGCGCCATAATACCTGCCAAAGAAGTGCTAGTGATGCCTTGCGCTCTCTCCATCGCAGCGAGCGTGGCGTTTATCTCAATCTGGGCACCCTCAAGTTGAGCAAGTCGCTCATTTGTGACCCTGACATCTTCCTCAAAACCCTACGTATGAAGGTTCATGATGCACGGGAAATGTTGTACGATTGCCTTTGTATGAGGAGTATGAGATGTATCATCATCCAAATGCTCCGCAGAACCTGCCATTGTTAGCAAAACACAAGTATATGTCCCTAGCAACTACTAGGATGTGGTGGTTCAAAAGTCGCTCACACTTAAGCCTTCTATCAAATTCTTACCAATTATTACCAAGCAAACAAGGGTGATCGGCAACCAATGGTGTCAATGTATTTCCGAAGATTGGATGGAGTGATTGCAAGCTGAAAAATCGTTCAACGCCGGTTAGTGCTGGTCCTAGGCTAGACCGTACTAGAGGCGCGAGTCTAGAACACAAACGAAAGCACGGTGCAGCAGAAGCTTGAGAAAGAATGCCATCTTCACAGGGAACCTTAGAATCACTTGTAAAAGGGCTCTGTCAATTTTTAGCGAATTCTGAGAAACTTGATTTTTTTGTCGCTCCTTTTTTTGCTCTTTTTTTTTTGCAAATCTGCACCTCACTCAAAACTCTTCAAAGTCCTCTTCCAGGCCGAGGGAGGTATATGGGTCACAATTTTTTTGTAAAAGGCAGGGGTAAAAAGGTAATTAAAAGATCGCGTTGATCTATCTCTAAGCTTTGATTTTTTTGACTGCATTGCCGAAGTCAGATGAATATTAGGTTTCCTTCTGGTAGCACGAAAACAACCTCCTCTTTTTTCTCTCTTTTTTTCTCTTTTTCTTCTCTGTCACAAACCGAAATAAACTTTAATTCTTGGTTAGGGTTTCCCTTGGTGTGGCGGCGGCAGGAGGATGGTGGCTTACCGTGGTAGGAGGATGGAGGCAGCGCTGGTGGTCGCGGTAACGACTCTGGTGGTCGCGGTAGTGCGAAGGCGGAGATGGCAGCGGCTCTACCGGGTGCGGCAAGGACTGACAACGGTGGAGGTAGGTAGCAGATTGAACCCAAACACAACGGTGCGACCAAACGTGAGCAGAACTCGAAACTCTAAAGGAACCAGACACTAAGACCAGCAAAGGACACGATGATGCAACCGAAAGTTCAACAATGCAATGCACTGAAAAGAAAGATGCAATGGTGCAATCGTTCTTGGACAGATAGGTGATCTAATCCTATAATTTTTTTGGCTTTTTCTGGACTTTCAGAATTAAGCAACCTAACTACGAAAAACAGTAAATTCTTACCGAGCAACCTTGAGCTCTGATACCACTTGATGGAGGTGGGGTGTTCGATCTTTCGATAAGATTGATAACTATCGATTTTGGTGGAGGTGACTCTCGCGATCCGACTACAACCGTACGACGACGTTTACGCCTTAGCAATCATTGAACCAACTCCGAGATGTTATTGACCTTGCTGAAAGCGCGATCAACCTGAACACGAGGTTTAATTCCTGCGAGCAATCAAAGAACTAGCAAGAATAAGATGCAGGAAATCTATTGTTGCGAAAAGGATTGTAGCATTTATGGTATTGAAAACAAGGATGGGTTCCCGAAGGCTGTCTTGACAGGTGGTCGACCGACACAACTGAAGAACAGAAGTTTGCACAATGGCTAAACCTAAACTCAACGAAATCCCAGTTCTAACAAAGGGAGGCGGCGGCTCCTATATGGGAAGACGACCAGGGGTGGCGGCCAGGGAAGTGGACGCACGCCCCTAGTGTTACAAGGCCCATGGGCCCAAGAGGAGGTGGCGCATCATCCTTTTTACTCGAACTAAAAAATAGACGCAGATTGTTTTGTTGATTGTGACCGGCTCGGCTAGAATTTGAAGATGAGGTTGGATCCATTGGAAGTAGACTTGATAAGATTTCAATGAAGTCCAAGAAAGTCCCAAACGGAGTCCGTATGAAGAAGTTACAGCCGTTTGAACTTAGTGCTGTCGCAACAGTCCGAACTCAAATCCAGAACGAGCCCAACTCGAACTCTTGCTTGGCTCGGACCCAAAGTGACGTGGTGACCTACATTATGCCTTCCATGCTTGTCCATGACTCCACATACCTCTCTTTGGTCCTTTCTCATGTTCCTATGCATAATTAAAACGCTTGCATTAGGTAGCGGTCTATTCTCAGTAATATATAAACCTATGAACGAATTCGCCTGGTGATTAAGTTGGTGAGCACGAGCTCGAGTAATTTGTTCTTGTAACACTGGTTGTGGATCAGTTGTGTGTGTAGGTGTGGTTGTATCCAAGTTAGGGATGTCCTCATCAGTTTGCTTAGCCATGCAACGAGTCATTCATATCATCTGAGTTGCAAATATAAATTTGACTAATTGATAATAGAAATTCGTGTAAAACTATATGCTATGTGTCATTACTCGTTGATGGCATGTGTTGCACTTAACCAACAGGGTGGAAAAAGATTTAGACTGAGGCAATTGGGTGAACTGTGTGCTATGGTGGTTTTGTGATTAGGAATGGTAATCTCCATGGTATAGTTAGAAATTAGAAGTCTCGTCATGGTCAATTAAGGACTTAACTTTGTGCGCCATTGAACTGAGCCATGCCTGTACGACCACATGCCTGGTATGGGATGGACCTAATCTAGTAAGTTACAGAATCTTGATGTTGATTACTCAGGCAGATTGGTTAAGCTCTATGCATGCCAGGGTGGAGGTGTGTTTATGTATCTGTGGCGATTCACATTTATGAGCGGTTCGCCATCTTCAGGTCCAACGGTGTGTGATGGGCTAATTTCCTCTGTGGGCGTAGGTGCCGTCAGTAAAATACATTGAGAGTGTCAACTATTGAGATGAAGTTTCGGAAAGATTTTGTTGTGATCATCTCCATACAAGTTGATTGCATCTTGTGGGTAAAGTGCACAACCTCTGCAGAGTGTTAAATAATCTATTTGAATAGCCACGTCTACGGTCATGGACATGCTTAGGGATTTCACACGAGAGGTAGATTTTCATAAAAAAACAATTGGGAAGGGACAGTTGTGTGATTTAAACTCATATGACCGTGTGAAAGAATTTGATTAGGCTTTGTCCTTTGTGAAAATAATTGTTAAACTATTATTGTTTATTTGTTTTGAATTACGCTTTCAATTTATTATCTGTATTCAATTGCAAATGCAGCTTTATTACAAAATAACCACAGAAGCCATTTCTTTGGAATAAGCCATCATGTATAATTGTTTTTTGTGGTACAGCTTGTTGAGTACTTAGAGTACTCATTCTTGCTGCAATCATTTAGATAAAGTGGAGGAATTGTCAGTCATCAAGGTCTACTTTAAGGATCGTGGAGAACTAGGTCGCTCTACCCCAGCCGATTGCCTGTGGGTATATGGATGGACTTCACTGAAGTTATTCTGTTATGTTCCGCTGTAGCTTAATTGAGCTATTCGCCTTCTGATGCATTAATTGTAAGCTTTGACCTTAAGGTCATTACTCTAATAATTATTGTTATTTGCCTATTTATTAGACATCTTTGTATATGGAAATGGCATTTCATCGATGTTGCCACTGTGTATACTAGCGTGATCCTAAACTAATGCATTATACACAGATGGTCCATAATTGCATTTTTTGGTCCTGACACTACATGTCTACACCTGCTTAGCACCTCGTCCGGCTACTCAGAATTTTCATAATTCTATTTCAGTCAACCCTAATCTAGGAGGTCACCAACAGAACACCCCGAGAGTTTGCTATTCCTATGGAGAGCCGGGACAATTCGCTAACAATTGTCCTTAGAAGGGAACAATGACTCCAGTTCGTTTCAATCTTGGAGCAACCCCAGCTAAGACGCCAACGCCAGTCAACAACCAAGGAGAACCTCAAGTTGTTGGTCAAGACGGAGGAGCACCACAGTTTGTGGTTAAAGGCTGTGTCAACCATGTCACTCTAGAAGGAGCTTAGGAAGCACCTGATGTCGTACTGGGTAAGTTTTTGGTTGACTCAGTACCTGCATCAGTTTTGTTTGATTCTAGAGCTTCGCCTTCATTTGTTTCTCGAGTTTTTGCAAACAAGAACAATTTATAAGTTATGCACCTTACGCATACCTTGTTAGTCCAATCGCCTGGAGCAGAGTTAAGCTCTATAGTGGGATGTTTAGGAGCTAAGTTACTCATTGTCAGAGTTGAGTTTCTAGCTAACCTCATTGTATTAGACACCCCTACTTTAGACGTTATACTTGGTATGGATTGGTTATCACAAAGCCGCGTTAGACTGTGGCCGAAGAGCCGTAACAATCGAATGTACAGATGGAAAGAAAGTGGAGTTTCTAACCACTACAGTGTGTGATGGACATCTAGTAATCAACAGTCTAAAGACCGTTTCTTTGGAGGATGTACCTGTTGTCAGAGCCTATCCGAATGTTTTTCCAAAAGATTTACCGGGAATGCCACCAGACCGTGATATTGAGTTCGTTATTGATTTAGTGTCAGGAATAACACCAATTTCTAAGAGAACCTATCGGATACCAGTCGATGTGTTGGTGGAAATGAAGAAACATATTGGAGAACTTCTTGAGAAAAGTTTCATGAGACCTAGTTCGTCGCCTTAGGGAGCGCCAGTCTTGTTTGTCATAAAGAAAGATGGAAGCATGAGAATATGTATCAATTATCGTGCCCTTAAATAAGGTTACCATCAAGAATAAGTATCTACTTCCCCGAATTGATGATTTGTTTGATCAGATGAAAGGATCCGGAGTATTCTCAAAGATCGATCTGCGATCGGGTAATCATCAGTTAAAAATTTGTCTGAAGGATGTACCAAAGACTGCTTTTTCCACACGGTACAGACATTATGAGTTCTTAGTCATGTCGTTTGGTCTGACTAATGCCCTAGTATATTTCAAGAACATGATGAATAAGGTCTTCATGGAATATTTAGACAGGTTTGTGGTAGTGTTCATCGATGACATTTTGGTTTATTCGAAGACAGAAGAAGAGCATACTGAGCACTTGAGAACAATACTAAAGAAACTTAGAGAGTATCAGTTGTATGCTAAGTTTAGCAAGTGTGTTTTTTGGAAACAAGAAGTTGATTTCCCTAGTCATGTGATGACAGCTAAAGGAGTAGCAGTTGACCCCAGTAAGGTTAAAGTAGTGTTACATTTGGAGCCACCCAAGATAGTGATCCAAATTCGTAGTTTCTTGGAAATGACATGATATTACCACCGTTTTATTGAAGGATTTTCAACAATTGCGAAGCCTCTTACGCAATTGTTGAAGAAAGAGAAAAAGTTCGCTTGGACTCCAACTTGCAAGGAAAGTTTTCAAGAATTGAAGAAACGTTTGACATCAGCTCTAGTGCTAGTTTTACCAGATATTCGGAAGGATTTCGATATCTCTTGTGATGCTTCGTGTCATGATTTAGGTTGCGTTCTGATGCAAGAATGAAGAGTTGTTGCCTATGTATCGAGACAATTGAGATCTCATGAGGAGAATTACTCTACCCATGATTTGAAATTAGCTGTCGTTGTGCATGCCTTGAAAATTTGGTATCATTATCTTATTGGTAATCGCTGTGAGATATACATAGATCATAAGAGCTTGAAGTACATTTTCACTTAGTCTGACCTAAACATGAGGCAGAGAAGATGGTTAGAGTTAATAAAGGATTATAATATCGGAATCCACTGCCATCCCGGTAAAGCCAATGTTGTTGCAGATGCTTTAAGTCGTAAGAGCTGTTGTAATTCCTTGGAACTAAAAGGGAGTTGCTCAGAACTTCATAAGGAATTTCAGAAGTTAAAGTTAGAAATTGTAGCTGAAGGATTCATGGCCAGTTTGGAGGTACAGTCTACTTTGGAAAAACATATTCATACTATCCAACCAAATGATCTTTTGATTACAGATATTAAGCTCAAAATGGGGGAAGGAAAAGTCAAGGATTTCACCAAGGATGATCAAGATATGCTTTGAATCAACAAACGTATATGCATACCAGATGTTGATGGTTTGAGACAACTAATTTTAAAGGAGGCTCATAATACGAAGTATCCTATTCACCCTAGAAGCACTAAGATGTATCATGATGTAAAGAATAAATTCTGGTGGCCAAATCTAAAGCGAGAAGTCACAGAGTTTGTTGCCTTGTGTGACGTGTGTCAGAGAGTAAAGGCAGAACATCAGAGACCAGTAGGTCTGTTGCAGCCCCTGAAAATCCCAGAGTGGAAATGGGAAGAAATTAGAATGGATTTTATCACCGGTCTACCGAGGACTCAATCGGGTTGCGATTTTATTTAGGTAATAGTAGATTATTTGACGAAGGTTGCTCATTTCTTACTAGTCAAAACCACTTACTCAGGAGATCGCCTTGCAGAACTGTATATGTTAAGAATTGTTAGTTTGCATGGTGTGCCTAAAAAGACAGTGTCAGATCGAGGATCTCAATTCACTTCTCATTTTTTACAAAGTTTACATGAAGCTTTGGAGACTCATCTAAATTTTAGTACATCTTATCACCCTCAGACAGATGAGCAAACTGAAAGAGTAAATCGAGTATTGGAGGACATGCTGAGAGCTTGTGCTCTAGCTCATTCTACTAGTTAGGATAAGAGTTTGACTTATATAGAATTATCGTACAACAACAGTTATCAAACTAGTCTGCAGATGTCACCATTTGAGGCTTTGTATGGTTGTGCTTGCAGAACCCCTTTGAATTGGATAGAAATAGCCGAGCGTTTAGTATTCGGACCATATATTATTCGAGAAGGAGAAGACCAAGTGTCTATGATCAGAGAAAGATTGAAGATAGCTCAGCCTAGACAGAAGAGTTATGCTGATAATCGTTGTCATGATCTCAGCATCGAACGAGAGGATTTTGTTTACCTTCGAGTTACTCCACTTAAAGGTGTCAGAAGGTTTCATACCAAAGGGAAGCTTGCCCTAGGTATGGTGGTCCTTTCAGGATTGTAAGTCGTCGAGGATAGGTTGCTTACCAGCTTGAACTGCCGCAGTCATTAGCAGGAGTACATGATGTCTTTTATGTCTCACAGTTGAAGAAGTGTATCCGTGTGCCAACATAATAGACTCCCTTGAATTCAATTGAATTAAAAGAGGACCTCACTTACATGGAACAACCAGTCAAAATTTTGGATGTGGCAGAGCGTTTGACCACAAGTAAAACCGTTCGTTTTTAGAAAGTTTAGTGGAGTAACCACTTAGAAAGTGAAGCAATGTGGAAATGTGAAAAGGTGCTGAAAGCCGAGTTTCCTAATATTTTCTCTAGTTAGCCTAAATCTCAGGGTCGAGATTCCTTTGAGGGGGAGGTTTGTATCATCCCAATTTTCTGAATTTTAAAATCCTTTTGAGTAGTTTATCCTATAGGAAAATTCACCAAATTTTATTTGAAGTTTAATAAAGTTTAATATGGACTTTTAAATAGCAAAATAATTTAACATGACTAATCTAAACATCAACTAATTTTAAAACTATTTTATTTGAGTTCTTTGTGCTTGGAAATATTTTCTAGATTTTTTTTGGAATTATTCAGAGTTCATTTGCTAATTTTAATTTGCTATTTGGATTTACTGATATTTTTAAAATAGAAAACCTAATTAAAATCTCGAAAAACCCTTCGGGCTGAATTCCCTAAACCCTGGCCCATTTCTTCCAAAGTTTAGCCCAGCCCACCGACCTTTTCTTTTCTTTTCACCGCAGCCTAGCCCGCCTCATTTCCCTCCTCCTCTCACTAACGTGTGGGCCCGTAGCCATGTTAGCATCGTATTCAACTTGGAGTTTAGGTCTCCGAGTTGCGCACGAAGCCGCCGCCATCTTCATTCCGGATTCTGCCTCGCCGATCCTATTTAAGCCCCGACACATGCATGAAAATCATCGCACTGCCTCCCTTTTCCGTTTCAACTAGCTGCCAAACACGAGGTCATCTCCTTCTCGCCGAATCGAGCTCATGAAGTCCACAGCTGTTGAAGCCCTCTTCGCTGGATTGTGTCACCGGCGGTGAGCCTTCGCTCTCTTCATCACCAGAAATGGGATCGCCTCGTTGTGTTCTACTTGATGCTTGCCTTGTTGTCTCCGGAGCGTCGCTACAATGCCATCACCGCCAAAAGCCGAGACGCTCCGCCGCTCAACTCATCACGCCGCCGCTATGGTCGTCTCTGGTGCAAACTGACCGCATCACTGCGATCCCCGTGTCGTCTTTGCCTAGATCCAACCCTTCGTCATCACCGGGGAGCCACCGTTCGTCAGAGCCCATCGGGTCCAGAGCACCACCGCCGTAGAGCCACCGTGTCCTGCCACCTCATCGCCACATCAGTGCCACCTCAGCCTCTGTGCTCACGTGTCACCCCGTCAGCAGCCTAGTTAGCACCCGCGTGTCAATCCAGATCCAAACCCTAGCCCAAAACCCAACTAAACCCAGTCCACTGTAAATCTAGCCTTTGTCATGTGGGTCTCGCATGTCAGTCCGCTATGCTATAGTCCCGTGAGCCATAGACCAGATCCATGAACTTGGTCCATAGACCAAAGGCTCACCTGCCCAACTGTGAGCCACTGTTTAGTATTTTCTGAATTTTCTTTTAATTTCAAAATTATGGCTGACATCAGGATGACACAATAAATTAGAATTTCCAGTAGAAAGATAATTTGGAAAATTCAAAATAATAATTTCCTTTTCTTTTTCTTAGGTTTAGATCTTCCAAAAGCCCGTTCTTCCTCATGCGAACTCCGATTGAGTCCATTCAAATTTATAAATTCATCTAAATTCAATATCTACCTTCCTAAATTTTTATTTAATTTTTAGATTTTATTTATTACTCTATTTTATTATTTATTTGTTTATTTGCTGTTGTTTACGAGTAGATGTTGATACCTCGGGAGCTTTTGAGGAAGAAAGAGTTGATCAAGCTCAAGACCAATACCAAGACTTTTTCCAAGGCAAGTTGTATCTTTGACCATGTTGAACCCAGTTTTCTAAAATTACATTGATTCAAATTATTGTATTTTACTTTAAGTATTTATTTAAATGCTTTGGGATTAGTTATACACCATTTGACTATATCCACCTTGTCTATTGTAATATCGTGATCTTTTGTCATCCTAGCTTGGTTAATTATTAGTGGGTAATATCATAGCACCAACGTGGGTTGATTAGATACGAATAGTCTGCTTAGCCATGCAACGAGTCATTGATATTATTGAGTTGCAAATATAAACTTGTGTAAAACTATGTGCCGTATGCTATTACGCGTTGATGGCATGCGTTGCACTTAACCAACAAGGTGGAAAAAGATTTAGACCGAGACGAGTGGGGTGGTACTGTGTGATTGGGAAATATGAATAATGGTAATGTTGTTAGAAACTAGCAATCTTACCTTGGTTAATTAAAGACTTAACTTTGTGTGGCATTGAACTGAGCCACAACTGTACAACCACATGCCTGATAGGACATGCCTAACTTGATCCTGCACTAGTGCATTATACACAGAGAATCTTTAATTGTATTTTTAGGTCCCGACAACATTGCATGTCTCTCCGACTCTCACTTGATCACACTTGATCCATGATGTCCATCAGTCACCCTGGATCCTGAGTTCCCATGTGAGGGTATGTTTGGGGTGCATGAATTTCACTGGTAGACACTTTTTCGCGAAATATTTTTTATTAGATTCTTACGGAAATTGAATTGTTTGTTTCTTGTAAAATTGTTACATTCCATTTCGGGGTGAAATAGTTTAAATCCCACGGAAATCTTAAGGTATTCCCACGGGAATCGCTCCCCTCGCTCACCCGGCACTCATAGTTCGCCGTTTACGCGGTTTCGCCGTCGATTCACGTCATATCTGAGTGATCGATGGACCATGCCTTGTGCGTGTGCACGAGTGCATCTACTTTAGGCACCCACTGCCGCTGCTGCAACTTTGGTTCGTTGCCGGATCAGGGCATGCACTGGGCTGCAAGAAATGCGCTTTCCAAGGCCGGACGGATTCTGAAGACGCTCGGTGTCGGAGCCTCATCGGCCAGCTGGATCAGCCCAGGATATCAAGTACTACTGCGAGCCAATCACGGCCGTGTGCAGTGGTTTCATGTTTGGGCGCCGTCAAATCAAGAGAGGCACGGAACTGCCCGACCGGGCACACGTACTACTAGGCACTAGGTTGATGATGTTTACGCCCTAAGGCCCAGTTTGAAAAGTGGGATTTTTTTTTATGAGTTGTACAGGAATTAAACTATTTTTTATAAAATTTCTGCGTACTAAATAGGATTTAATTTATGTACGGTTCACACAAGATCGGCGTAAGTTCTTATTAGATGCACCCCAAATATCGAAACGTGAAAAACTCAATCTAAAATTTAAGAAAAGGAAAATGGTTGTCCCCCGAAATCGGCATACACCATGTGGAAAATTGGAATCGCCTCGGTGTGGTTTATGGGCGAAAACTGTGGGTTAATTTGCTCGATTAACGCAACTAGGAGCAATATGGTTCTTTTTCCTAAAACACGCAACAAATGTCCCTACCAGCTGTTGCCATTGGTACAAAATACGACCGCCACTCAGGGCCTGTTTGGGACTCGAACTCCACGGAAATTCTGCAGTATTTCACGTGAAACAGCTCAATTATCGCATAATTCAAGAAAAGTCCTTTGTTCTAAACGGGGCCTCACGCTTATTCCATACGAGAAATATGAATCAAGGCTAAATTTCTAATTTGCCTTCATCATCGAGATCATTCAATGTACGACGACCTTAGTGTAGTTCATACGAGACTATATATATATGAAGGACCATTCGACCATGCAACGGTGTTATTTAGGCTGCTAGGAGCCCACTGTTTTGTTTTGGGGGCATCTACGTCTTTCTCACTTCTTTTCTACGAAAGAAAAAAAAACGTCTCTCACTTTGTGCCGATTTTTTTTAATAATCTATTTTTTATTTAAAATTATAAAAATAATACCACTTAATTTTTTTACATAAATATTCACGTATCGCCGTACGGTATAGTCGCCCAACCGGTGTGCAACGCATGTGAGATTCGATCAATGGAACGGCGATTTGACTGTTCAAGGCCTTGTCGCTTAATGGAATGGCGATATGGACCTAGTCGCCATACGGTCGAGCGACTAGGTGAGAGCTGGACCCAAGTCGCACAACCGTATGGCGACTTAGTGTGGCTTTATAACGGCGTGCGCAGCCGAACAGTCGTCATTCCAGTGAGCGAGCTGAGCGGAAAGAAATGAAAGAGAGGAGAAGGAGAAGGAGAGGGAAAAAGAGGAGAGGAAGAAGAAGAGGAGAAAAGAGGTTCTTCGCTTCGCATCGACGAACATGACGGTGAGTTTGTAGTATTATCTTGTACAAGTATATTTTTTTAAACCATGGTAGGTTAGCAATCAACGTCATGTGTAGTGACATATTATTAGCAAATGTTTAGAGATAGAATGATTAATTAGTAACCATTGTAGGTTAGCAAGTAACATCATGTGTAGTGACATATTGTTAGTAAATATTTAGGGATAGCACGATTAATACAATTAGTTTAGAAGTTTGTATGGAGGAAAAATTAGTCGGTGAAAATAAAATTAGTTGTACTATTTTGCGTGCTGCGCTAATTCCGTCCGGGCTAGATGAATGATAACGTGTTACTTTTCTATTATATAAACATGTCGATAACCTATGCATTCGCAAATGCTAATTTATGGAATATTAAATATATGTATTTATTTGCACAATAAAGAATTGATAACATTTACTTTATAATTTTGGTTGGAATGTTAAATATATGTAGTTATTTGCACAATAAAGAATTGAAATACTAAGACAAAAAGCATAGATACATGGTTCCAAACCAGTAGGATTCTCAAACATGTGAAATTTTGATTTTTTCCCCCGTAAAGCTTCACCCATTACAAATATGTATAGAAACGATGATGTTTTTAATATTTTGCAATCCATAGAAGCCGGTACAGGTGTTAACGTAATATAGCCTTTTGTAGAAAAAAAATACGTGTTTACAACTTGGGTTTCATGAAATTGTATATGTATTACCACTGCGTTTGAGCAAAGTGTTTATGTTTTATTTGCCATTGGAATATAATTTAAATGCTCAATAATATTAATGCTTTTAATTTCTTAATTTGTAGGTATGGCTCACGACCCTGGTGGTTCGGACTGGCATTTCGGCCTGCTGGACCGGTTGGTCGATACGCAGCACCGCGCGAGCCGGCGTGTCCCGCATTCGGGTCGCGGGGATGACGCGGCTGACTTGGGGGTGGTTCGTACGCGGACACCTTGACGGGCTTGGAGACTGGACCCATGTTGGGTAGAGAGGTTTGTCCGCAAGCTGTGCCACTTGTTTTGTGTCATATGCCTGCTATGTAGTTACTTCGTTGTGCTTTGCAGGCTGAGCCGTGCCAGCCTTCTACCTCTCACGCGGATGGTGGAGGCCACCGAAGAGGACGCGCTCCGGTCGAGGACGATGGGGAGGTGTAGGCCGGTCCAGAGCGGTCACGACGGTTCCCGTTCGATCAGTCGCTCCTGACAGCCCAAGTGGACCGGTGACGGCCCGAGACACACACCTTCCACCTCCCATTCAGGGAGATGGCCCCTACTCTGCAGGATGTCGCGATGCTGCTCAGCCTGCCTATCGTCGGAACCGCTACATTCCCGCCGAACGCGCCTGTGAACTCGCGCGACGCCCTGCTGGGCAGGTTTCAGGGTCTTCTTGGGGTGGAGGCCGCGCCACCGTACTTTGACTTCTTGGAGCGACAGCGGCATGGCACACTCCTGTAGTGGCTTTCGCAGTTCCAGGTACGTATGGTACCTATTTTCCATGTTTAGAGATGCACTATCCTAACTGTATGACAGGCGTACTAATTATTCGTTTGTCCGTAGGTCAAGCGGATGCTCCCGCAGCTCACCACCGACCAGGTGTCACGACACCTCGAGGCGTACCTGCTGTGGCTCTTCAGCTGGCTACAGTTTACCAGCAGCCACGGTGACTCCGTCGACACCCGTCTCGTGGGCTACACGAGGGCCATTGCCAACGGCGAGGAGCTGCAGATCGGCTAGGGATCAGCCATACTTGCCGTGATGTACTGCGGCATGTGCAATGCGTGTTGTAGGACGAGGCCGTCATCTATCCTGATAGACTGCCCCCTCCTATTGCAGTTGTGGTCGTTCTAGCACTTCTTTCTGGGACGGCCCATGCTGGTTTACTCCAGTCCGTACGGCGGGGACATGTACCATGGGGATGCGGTGGACCGACCGACCATAGGGTCCCTTTGGTGCCGTAGACGAGTACGTACTCCCCTACATCTTTACTTCAGATGTATTATGGGTCATCCTATATAACTCATTGCGGCTTGCGGCACGATGCGCTGCGTGTAGGTCACACGTGTGTCACGAGCACTGCGTGGAAGCGGTGGGTGCCTCACGGCGGCGGCGTGTCTTTGGGAGCCACACTCTGATCAGGAGACGGAGCAGCGTGCTCCAGGGGGGTTGTCCTCACTCTGCTTGTGCGACCGGGCGTACTGGCGGATGTAGAGGAAGCTCATCTTCGATGTCTTCGTCGAGGACTATGTGGTGCACAGGGTGATGCACCAGTTCAGCCTCCGCCAGGTTGTTCCAGTTCCCATAAGGATGAGGGTGCCTAACTCTGACCACACATGAGTTGCACACATGACATGTTGAATATGTTTTCAGCAGTTATGGTACGGCGAGTTGTAATTGTAGTGGTACATTTTGTAGGTATAGTAGGAGGGGTGGCACCAGGACGCAGTGGCTGACGAAGATGTAGCCGTGGGTGGCGCAGTGGGTGAATGCCCACAAGGACTTCATGCAAGAGGACGCCCCGTACGACCCCAGCTCATACGACGAGTACCTTTGCTGGTACACCCCGCGGACACACACCAGGCTGGTGCATGTCGTCAACCCTCCTCCTGATCGTGTACCAGCACCGACCGACGTGTACCCTATACACTTAGTGCAAAACTATAAACGTTGTGGTATGTACTATCGTGTTTTAAAATGTCTGAGTACGGTTACCTCAATTATAGATTTAACGCTTTCATGTTCTCCTTGCAGACGGACATCAGTGTCAGGATTGCCACGAACGGGCAGTCGATCCTAGATAGGGTCGCCATCGGTGTGGAGGTGACGCGCGATGAGCTACTACAGTTTGTCCGCCAGGCCTGTAGTGCGGCTAGGTGTGCCGTTTCCCTAACGTCGCGTAGGACAGTCCAGGAGGTGGCCATGTCAGCACATACGCCGAGGTCGGCATGTCCTACAGCCTAGTCAGGAGGTGCATGTCCCTATGACCTGCCTACGCCTGCTCCTTGGCAGCCTAGAGGGTCTGGGTGGGCACGTGGGTACGCACCGCCATAGCTGCCACCACCATTGTCGTTCTAGTATCCTGTCTTCCCGGACCCGTATGGTCAGTACGACTAGTTTGACTTTTTCTCACGCATGGCCCCCAACACAGGTACATTTCCTCTCTTCAGGTTTGTGATCATCGATATATTGTACAGATTAACATTATTTGTCCTACAGATTTCCATCTCTAGCCGCTAGGAGTTCAGCTCTCCCTGCACGACGACGTGGACGCCTACTTCGCTGAGCCACCCAGGGATGTCAGGGGAGCAGCTGAGCCTGCACCCGTCGAGATTCTTTTCAGGTCGCAGCTTAGCGGGCCCCCAGTGTTCACGCCGACACCAGTGGAGTCGACCCCCTTGGGAGCACGGATCAGTAGGCCTCCTAAGCACCTTTCCTCTGGGCCCCGGCCCAGGCACCCCGCGCTTCTGAAGCCCAAGCGGGGGCATACTGGTGGCCATGGACCGGGTGTGGGACGTGGCGACGATGGAGGAGGTCTTTGCGGGTGGCGTGCGGTGGCGATGAGGCGATCGTTGTGCTCTGTGTACTTGTATTATTTGTTTACGTAGTGTGCTTCGTAATTACTATGATGTGGTTGTGTATGCATTCCCTCTAGCATTTTCTATAACTTGTATTATGTGTTTACGTATTCTACTTCATAGTTACTACGACATGGTTGTCTATGCATTCCATCAAGCATTGTTCTATTTCGTATTCATAGATTAATTTTGAAATTTTTTACTTAGCGTTTTTAACATTTTGTAGGGTCACGTCGCTGCGCAAAGATAACTCGTCAAGTCACATCGCTGTGCAAAGCTGACTCGCTGGGTCACATCGCTGTGCAAAGCTAACTCGTCGGGTCATGTCGCTGCGCAAAGCTGACTCGCGGGGTCATGTCGTTGCGCAAAGTCGTCCAACGGTTCAGTGACTATCAACCATTGGGCCAGTACTTGCTGCCAAGTCGTCCAACGCTTCAGCGACTAGTACACGTATCGCTCAACCATTGGACCTGTACTACCTGCCAGGTCATCCAACGCTTCCACGACTAGTACATGTGTCGCTCAACCGTTGGGCCCGTACTACCTGCCAGGTCATCGAACGGTTGAGCGACTATATGGTCGTATAAAAAGCCAGACCTGGTCCTGTCGCGGTTTCTTTCGCTATTTCTCTCGGCAGACAACCAGAGTAGATCGGGAGAGGAGAAAAGGGGGTAATAGAAGGATAGGAGGAGTGAAGAGGGGGAGAAGGTAAGGAGAGGGAGAAGCAGAGGAGCTCGAGAGAGGTAGAGAAGGGGAGGGGAGAAGCTCGAGACGTTAAAGAGAAAGATGAAGGAAGCTCGTTGATAGGAAGAGAAGGTCTCCATGTGAAGGTAATAGTCTTGTTTGTTCTTATTATCGACCGAATGTAGCCGACGTGTAGCTACTTGTTGGTTTAGCACATATTTGGGGAAAGTATGTCGAGAAATCGCTTGTTGTAATGTTTGAAATTTTTGAAATTTTTGCCGCGATAAATCGGTCATGTCGGATCCCACAGTATTGAAAGTGCATTACGGTGTTGGTACGGTTCGTGAAGGTCCATATGATGTTGACCTAAGTGGTTTCCGGCAAGTAACTATGGTACATCCTAATGGGGAGAATGCTCGAATCGGAGATGTCCTATACTGGTTCACCGGAGCTTCTCCTTGGACCCCGAGGTGTGTAGTGTCTTCATACAAGGGCTTTGGAGTCGGTCTGCCATGGACATTCGATGGGAGTTGAGAAGCATGATGCGCATGGTTGCATGGAAGGGATTTCTGGAAGGCTGTAGGCATCATGGCTACGAGTGTGTGCTACTTGTGCAACCATGTCCGAAGGGAGTCGTCGGAGGCCCTTCGGACGACTATCGTGGGGTTGGTGGGAGCATCTGCCATGAGGTCACCAATGTTGCGGAGGCAGGAGTGGACGAGGTGATCGATAGTGCAGTGGCACAAGAGGAGGTAGTGACCCGTGTTGCTAAGGCAGAAGAGGAATATCGCACACCGCATGCTTAGCCCAGTGCACAAGCAGATGCAGGGGAGCAAGTGGACAACATAGTGCGTCAAATGGAGATCGATGACTTGGCGGCTCGGGCGGAGGAGGAAGCTTTAGAAGAGGATGGTGATGACTCTTCTGAGGAGGATGAAGGTCCCATCCCGCAGGAATGGAATAGGGTGGACGTTGAGGGTCTTGCTGTGCACGACGAGCACGAATCACCGTGGGAGTACCATGGGACGGAGGTTCGGCTTCGTGCAATATTTTCTGACAAGGGATCACTGCAAGATGCCATTAAGCTGTGGGCCTTGTCCATGCAGTGGCCATTTTGTTTACTCAAATCCAGCTAGGAGCAGTACACCGTGGTCTGCGAGCAAGCTGGGTGTCCATGGTGTGTGCACGCACAGACGTCCAAGTACGAGACTCACTAGATTGTCTCCAAGGTGGAGGTGCATTCCTGCTTGCTCAGTACTGTTCTGCTGAGGCATCGCAACCTGACGTCCACCTTCATTGCTAATGTGATGTACGGAGACATAGTGAAGAAGACGGACCTGAAGGCCAAGCACATCATGGTGGCTATCGAGCAGAAATTCAAGTACAAGATTAGCAACACGAAGGCATGGCGTGCTAAGCAGAAGGCTTTGGAAAGGAGGTTTGGTTCTTTCGAGGCGTCTTACGACAACCTTCCTTGTATACTCCAGGTGCTGCAGGACAGGAACCCAGACACATACATTGTTGTGAAGGACAAGCCATCCAAAAGACTGTCCCTAGGTTTTATGGTATTGCAGAGGGCCTTCTTAGCATTCGGTCCCTACATCGATGCATTCAGACATATGTTGCCTGTGATCTTAGTGGACAGGACATTTCTAACTGGGAAATACAAGGGCATGATCCTGACAGCAATTGGCGTTGATGGAAACAATTAGATTCTGCCCTTAGCCATCGCTTTCATCAAATGTAAGAATTTCGACAGTTGGTTGTGGTTCCTTCAACATCTGAAGGAGGGGGTAGTTGGGGCACGTTCTGATGTCTGCATAATCCATGATCGCCACCCTGGGATGATGAAGGCCATTGGAAAACTTCAGCAAGACCCCGATGAGTCGTTCCCTTGGCTAGCATGAGGAATAGATGGTGCATTCGCCATCTGGGGGTGAACTTCTTCAAACAGTTCAGGCAGCAACCGTTGATGAACCTATTCAAGAGGCTTGCTATGCAGAACCAGAAGTGTAAATTTGATGCACTATGGGAGATGTTGGATGAGCTGTAACATCCCAAAAATTTGGTATGTTTTGAAGTTTTAAAAGAAAAATAACCATTTGGGTTTTCTGCTAAAGTTAAAAGCTTAATATGGATTTTCAGAGTTCGAAAACAATTTAACATGATTAATGTCAACATCAACTATATTAAAAATTATTTTATTTGGGCTCTATGTGCTTGGATATATTTTCTAGAATTTTCTAGAATTTTTCCAAGTGCAATTGCTATTTTCTATTTGCCATTTGGATTTTCTGCTATTTTATAAAAAGAAAAACTAATTTAAAATCTCAGATTTGTCTTGGGCTGAAATCCTTTTCTTCGGCCCATCTTCACTTCAGCGCAGCCCAGCCCTGGCATTTCTTCTCCCGCCGCCGAAGCCCAACACCAGCCGCTTTTCCTTTTATCACCCGCACCTGAGCCAGACTCTGCCTTTCATCTCTCTGACCCGTGGGCCTTCGTCGCCATGTCAGCGCTTCTTCTTCACCCGTCCCGGACACGGACTCTTGAGTCCGTGTCTTGCCCGAACGCAGTGCCGCCGTGCCCTTGTGGACTCTCCCATCTCCGGTGCTATTTAAAGCTCGCGCCCGCGTCAAAATCTCCGCCCATGTCTTCTCTCTCAAAACCCTAAAGTTCCAACCCCGGGGTCGTTTTCGTTTTGTCGGATTTCGTCAAAAGAGCCGAGCGCCGCCGTGGGCTTGTGTGCCGGATTTCATCGCCGTCGGACCTCCTTAGCCTGCGCCGTCACCGCCGTCGTGATCGCATCATCGAGGGCTACGCCGTGCTCCCATCATCTCCTACGAAGAAGCATCACCGCGTCGTCATCATCTCGACCGCCGCCTCTCTGCTCCGATCTACACCGCCGGTGAGCCTCGTGTCCTTTTGAGTACGTCATCACGTGCTCCGGGTTAATCTCATCCAATCCCCTACTTTCTTGTTACTTCTGCTTCGCCGAGATGCTGCCGCCGCTCGTTTTCCTTGTCTCCGGTCATCCTTGGATTGCCGCCGGCATGGTTCACCTCTAGACCTTCTGAGCCTATCTCGGTGACCCTCGCGCCATCGCCAAACCGGTGCCCCCTTTAGATCATCTCGGGCGTCACTCTGTTGCTAAAGCCGTCGCACCCGTGAAGTTCACTGCCGCTCAAGTCACCGCCGCCGGCGAGCCCTTGCCGCCTTTGCTGCGCTGTCACCTCCCCGAGCTTCGCCTCGCTCAGAAGAACCCGTTTTCCCACTTTCCCGGAACTATCTCACCGCCGTTCGCCGTCGACGACGAGCTCAAGACCGCCGGCCATGGCATCTGCACCGGAGCTCCCCTCTCCTACGGTTTCTCCCTTTGCTGATGTGGCAAGCCACCTCACCTTCCACCTTTGCGCCACCTCAGCGTCTTGGCCCATGTGGCAGCCTTGTCAGCTCCTGGTCATCTGCCATGTGGCGTATCCAAAATCCCACCCGAGCCAATAGTCCATGAACCTGGTCCATGGTACACCGATTCAATGACGAGTGGGTCCCACCTGTCGGATGATTTCCATCCCGTTCGAACATCCACTGTTGACGTCAGCTGACGTCATAACTCCTTTTTCCTTCAGAAAAATAATTCAGTAAATCACTAAATTCTGATTTTTAGTATTTTATGTGATTTCAATCTTCCAATGCTCATATCTTTTGTATCCGAACTCCGATTGAGTCCATTAAAATTCCTAAATTTATATAAATTAAAGATCTATTTATCTGAGATATTTATTTATGTTTTGGAGTTTTTTTTCTCTCTGTTATTTATTTATTTGGTTTATTTGCTTGTTTTGCGAGTAGACGTCGATACTTCGGGAAGCTTTGAGCAAGGAGTAGCATACCAAGATCAAGATCAATCACTGGATTTATTTCAAGGCAAGTCGTGGTCCTTTGATCATATTGAACCTATGATTTCAAAAGTATATTGTTTTATACAATTACATGCTATCTTTATATAAATAGTTTTGGGTATAGTTACTACCAATTGTTATTATGCCTCCATTGATTATTTGAATGCCATGAATCCTTTGTCACCTTAGCATGGGTAATTTTTAGTTGGATATATTTGTATTGCCAACATGGGTATCGTACATATGCTTAGTCTTGCTTAGTTACGAAGGGTTTGTCATCACATGTGTCTTGATAATTAATTTTGACTTAATGATTTATGGAATCGTGGTGGTGAGCCATTCTTGTTAAAACTTGTGTACCATGATGGGGTTAGTCATGGGTGTTGGTTAAACAAAATAGTTTTCGCTTGGGCGAGTGGTTGGTGGATAGTGGGGATGTGGATTGAACATGTTGTGGGTTTGTGGTAGTCTCGCCTGAGTAACTTGTCAAGGACTTAATCTTGTGCGCCATTGAACTGGGCCTTAACAGTACAACCACATATGCGTATGGGACGGACTGGTGATTAATTAGCAATGTCTTAATTTCGGTTCTGTCATGTGAAGTGTGAGTCGTGGAAAACGTATTCTCACGGTGGCGCAAGAGGGGCCTGTGCAGTGGAAAGACATTCGATGTTGAAACCTTAGCGAGGCGGCGGGTTAAGAAGGAGCTTTGTAAAAGCCTTGTGATGATCACTTAGTCGCACACCTCGGAAGTGTGTTAAACGGACATTTTAAGTTGATCTATCTCTTGTGGGTCAAGCTGTACAACCTCTGCAGAGTTTAAAACTATTCGAATAGCCGTGTCATGGTTATGGGCGTGCTGAGGATTTCACACGGGAGATAGAGTTTCTTCGAAAATGTGCCGGAGTGTGGATAGGAAGTTCACTTGATGAATATAATGTTCGTTTGGTGAATAGGTCTTTCACTTGGTGGGTTGTGTCGATTGGTGAATGGGGAATTCACTTATCTTTGGTTTGGTTGGGAAGTAAATGAGAAGTTCACTGGTTGTTTCAAAGGAATTGTTTAATTACTTATTATTGTTTTCAAATCACGCATTTCAATCTATTTATTGTATTTATAGTAAAGGTTGTTTTATGCAAAAGAACCATACAGCTAATCTTTGTTCAAGCCCTGCATGAATATTATTTGCATACATTTCCTCACGGCTTGCTGAGTACATTCAAAGTACTCATGGCTTTGCGCCCTCTGTTTGATCAGCAGTAGAGGGAGAATATCAAGCCGCCCAAGAGTACTTCGCCCAGAAGGACCATGAAGGTTTTGCAGATTAGGATGCGTTTCTCCACTCGATTGCCTGTGGGCATGTTGAATGGCCATTTGAAGAGTTTCGTTCCGCTGCAAGAGTTTATTTGTTTCTTTGGTGTCTTTTTAGTTAAATAAACGTTGACCATAAGGTCCAGTTATTATTATTTGTTACTTTGATGTCTTTTTAGTTAAATCAAATAAATGGATGGTATTTCATCACTGTTTTCCTGTGTGAGCTAGCTACTGATCTGGGACTAGTTCAGAATACACAGAGGGTTCCTGAGATGTATTTTCGGGTCCCGACAGAGGTGGTATCAGAGCCATATCGACTGTAGAATGCAACCTTAGTTAGCATGGTCGTTTTAGCTAAAAGCTTCAAAATTTATTTTCTAAATCAAATCAACTTAATTTGACTTGAGTAGTTGTTTTTTTTTCTCATCTCTTCTGGTCCTATTCTCATCTCAGTCTATTCTATTCTTATCCTACTCTATTCTACTCATCTTGTGCCAGAGATCTTGCCTCTTACCTTGGTTGAACCTTGTTTTATAATCTTAAATTGACTTTCTCGCCTCATTAATTTCTCTAGTCCGGAAGAAAGAAGTCAAATCATCGGCAATCGTCAAGAGTATCTTCGTCGCTTCGTTCCAGTTGCTCTTGAAGAGGTCTTCGTTGTCCAGTTCAGATTAGGAGCCATCCTATTAGAGTTTAGTAGCGCTTTTAGATCGTTGTTGCAATGGGTCTTTATTTGGGTTGTGTGCAAGTGGGAGCTGCAGTTTTGCTGTCAAGCATTATGTTGCAGTCACACTAAGGCTTTAATTTGAAAAGTTTTATTGTGCTTTCATAGCGTTTCAGCTATGTCTTCTTGTCTTTGCCTTTGGGTATAATCTGTTCCCCTAATTAGGTTGTTTCCATCTACTCCATCTTGTCTATCTCATCTATGGTGCTATTCCCCCTCATCTACATTGTTTTTTCTATCTTATCTATTAAACCTGTGGAGGATTATCGCAGATGGTTGATACTCGTAATACTTCGAGCCGTACTCAGTCATAGGATGCCAATGCCAATGCCGATGCCAATGTTAATGCAAGTGACCAGTCACCAGCCCCTGGAGCCGTAGAGCCCAACATGGCACAACTTCTAGCAGCTCAGATGCAATTCATGAGTGCAATGATGCAGAACATGAACGCCATGATGGCGCAGCAAAGTCAGACCGCCGCTGCAATAGTTAACTTGTTGAACCAAAACAGTCAGAATGGTCAAAATAATCAAGCGGCGTTGTTACGCGCTGATTCATCATCATTCCAAGTTATCAGAGTTTATGAGGACTCGTCCACCTACGTTTTCTCATTCGTCAGAACCTTTGGGCGAAGATTGGCTTCGTTCGGTAGAAAAAGCTCGCCATTGCTCAATGCAATGATCGTGAGAAAGTTTTTATGCTTCACATCGGTTGGAAGGTACAAGAGAGAATGGTGGGAGAACTACACGCGACTCATGGGAATTCTCACGCTATCACTTGGGAGGAATTTTCAACAGCTTTTCGTCAAGCTCATGTCCCTGATGGTATAGTGGAAATGAAGAAAAATGAATTTCGCGAATTACAGCAAGGAAACATGTCTTTGGGTGAATATCTCAACAAGTTCACTCAACTTTCTCGCTATGCTCCAGAAGATGTTGCTACAGATAATGCACGTCAAAAGCGATTTAAGCGTGGACTCAACCCCAGTTTGAAAGTGCAAGTTGTTGGAAATGATTATGTGGATTTCCAGCATATGGTTGATAAAACCGTACTCATAGAAGATTCTCGTCGTGAGTTAGACGAATCTCGTAAAACGAAGATGATACAACACGGAGTTCATCGAATCGACTCTGAGAGCGGAACCAATGCTCGTGACCTTTTCGTCCCAATAATTCACCTGTTGGATTCAGAACCCCAACACCAGTGTCTCATGCAGGAAACATAGGGATTCCCAATGTCAACAATAGCAACAATAGTCAATCTCAGGGAAACCCCAACCATGGCACAGGAGTTACTTGTTTCAATTGCCACCAGACAGGTCATTATGCAAACAAGTGTCCCCAGAAGCGAGGTCTTACACCAGTTCCTTTCAATTTGGGGCCAACACCAGCCAGGACTTCTTTGACGGGAGCGGGAAGAGGAATGCCTCAGACCTCAACTCAAGCTACCAGGACTCCATCAACTGTATCCAGAGGAAGGCTGAACCATGTCACTGCCGAGGAAGCACAAGTAGTTCAGAACGTCGCCTCTGGTAAGTCTTCAGGTTAGACCTACGTCAGAACCTATTCTTTAGTTAGCCCGAATCTCGGGGACGAGATTCCCTTTTAAGGGGGGCAGGTTTGTAACATCCCAAAAATTTGGTCTGTTTTGAAGTTTTAAAAGAAAATAACCATTTGGGTTTTTCTGCTAAAGTTAAAAGCTTAATATGGATTTTCAGAGTTCGAAAACAATTTAACATGATTATGTCAACATCAACTATATTAAAAATTATTTTATTTGGGCTCTATGTGCTTGGATATATTTTCTAGAATTTTCTAGAATTTTTCCAAGTGCATTTGCTATTTTCTATTTGCCATTTGGATTTTCTGCTATTTTGTAAAAAGAATAACTAATTTAAAATCTCAGATTTGTCTTGGGCTGAAATCCTTTTCTTCGGCCCATCTTCACTTCGCTGCACATTGCACCAGCATTTCTTCTCCCGCCGCCGAAGCCCAACACCAGCCGCTTTTCCTTTTATCACCCGCACCTGAGCCAGACTCTGCCTTTCATCTCTCTGACCCGTGGGCCTTCGTCGCCATGTCAGCGCTTCTTCTTCACCCGTCCCGGACACGGACTCTTGAGTCCGTGTCTTGCCCGAACGCAGTGCCGCTGTGCCCTTGTGGACTCTCCCTTCTCCGGTGCTATTTAAAGCTCGCTCCCGCATCAAAATCTCCGCCCGTGTCTTCTCTCTCAAAACCCTAAAGTTCCAACCCCGGGGTCGTTTTCGTTTTGTCGGATTTTGTCAAAAGAGTCGAGCGCCGCCGTGGGCTTGTGTGCCGGATTTCATCACCGTCGGACCTCCTCAGCCTGCGCCGTCACCGCCGTCGTGATCGCATCATCGAGGGCTACGCCGTGCTCCCATCATCTCCTACGAAGAAGCATCACCGCGTCGTTTTCGTTTTCGTCATCATCTCGGCCGCCGCCTTTCTGCTTCGATCTACACCGCCGGTGAGCCTCGTGTCCTTTTGAGTGCGTCATCACGTGCTCCGGGTTAATCTCATCCAATCCCCTACTTTCTTGTTGCTTTTCCTTCGCCGACATGCTGCCGCCGCTCGTTTTCCTTGTCTCCGGTCATCCTTGGATTGCCGCCGGCATGGTTCACCTCCAGACCTTCTGAGCCTATCTCGGTGACCCTCGCGCCATCGCCAAACCGGTGCCCCCTTTAGATCATCTCGGGCGTCACTCCGTTGCTAAAGCCGTCGCACCCGTGAAGTTCACTGCCGCTCAAGTCACCGCCGCCGGCGAGCCCTTGCCACCTTTGCTGCGCTGTCACCTCCCCGAGCTTTGCCTCGCTCAGAAGAACCCATTTTCCCACTTTCCCGGAACTATCTCGCCGCCGTTCGCCGTCGACGACGAGCTCAAGACCGCCGGCCATGGCATCTGCTCCGGAGCTCCCCTCTCCTACGGTTTCTCCCTTTGCTGATGTGGCAAGCCACCTCACCTTCCACCTTTGCGCCACCTCAGCGTCTTGGCCCATGTGGCAGCCTTGTCAGCTCCTGGTCATCTGCCATGTGGCGTATCCAAAATCCCACCCGAGCCAATAGTCCATGAACCTGGTCCATGGTACACCGATTCAAAGATTTGTGGGTCCCACCTGTCGGATGATTTTCATCCCGTCCGAACATCCACTGCTGACGTCAGCTGACGTCATAACTCCTTTTTCCTTCAGAAAAATTGTAACACCCCAGCTCCACAAGAGCCAAGAATGCTACTACAGTATCCTTACACAAAACTAAACTAAGATAATTTACTAAATTTCGACAGAGTTTACTTTGTATTTCTACATCACAAGGGTTTCAACAGTTAAAAGGGAGTTGTAACGAAGTACTGCAATATTCAAGATCAACTATAAATACTCAAGATCTTACAAATCGACTGAACAAATCCTCAAACTTCCAACTAGACTACTCTTCATTATTACAAATAATCCGATACGGTAACATAAACAGGTCAAATCTTTGATCAGTAGCTTATTTAATAAGGTATGATCCGAGAATTTAGGTTCATGACAGTGTGCGTGCAAAGCGTAACGCTACTCCCTCCCATGCATACTGCGCTTGAACTGGGTACCTAAAAAACAACAAGAAAGCAAGAGTGAGTCCACAGACTCAGCAAGTACATAAATAAAAGACGCATAATTCAATCCATAACATCAACATCCATATATAGGAGATCAACAATAACACAACTCACATGCAAATGCAATGCTCAGGGTTCCTTTCTCTTTAACTTTCTTTGTGCATTACACCGGTAATGCAAAGTATGCAACCGTCGCCAATACCCATGCACATGCGCGCGCACGCGACAGCACCATTGCCCAATACTCCAAGTATTGGGGACCTCATGCCCACACTCCACGAGTGTGGGGATCTCAAGCCCGTCACATTTATGACGGGGACCTCAAAGATGTGCATGCTTGGTCATCACAAGACCAGACCTCAACATGATATAAAAATGCATATGCACCATCTCTTTTCAACATCAAGCACCAATGGTGGTAACAACATTCATGAATAAAGGCAATAACAACATTCTTGAATTAAGGCGATAACAACATTCATGAATAAAGGCAATAACAACTTTCATGAATAAAGCATACCCATAGTTTGAACATTAACCATTCGATTATGCACACTTATCAATAGCCACATGACATTAACAAGCATCAAGCCGCATTCACGTCCAGCGATGCAAATAAGGATCAAGCGATGCACTTGCCTCAACCGTCGCGGGAGCGAAGGGCGCGAAGAGGGTGCCGCCTCCGGAACCAATTCCCCACCTAAACATTCAATTAAGAAATGCTAAGACAGCAATAGAGGACCGCTCAAACCATAAAAGTAAACACGGACTCACAAAAGTTCCTTTAGCGCGAACCCAGCCCCAACTTCTAGATGTCGCTTTGTCCCCCCTGTGGACAGTCATGTTCTAAAATTCATATCTTTTCGTACAGGGATCCAAATTAGGTGTTCTTAGACTTCATTGAACTTTTATCAAATTTCCCAACTAAACCTAGTTGGTGAACCTCCCTGATTCGGCCATCTAAAATCACTTTTAAGCTGTTTAACAAAACATCGATTTCACGTCAGACTTTCTGGATAGATCACTAAAACTAACATAACTTTTAGCTCGTTCATCCAAATTTCGCGTTCTTGTGCTTCCCTGAAAGCTACGACAATTATCTCCAACTTTCGTTATACTGAGATCCTCTAATTCTCTATTTAACGTATCGCACAAGTCAGATTACTAAAACCTGTCAAAATGCTAACAGATTCACAGAACAGTAACACTAAATAATTCATAACTTCTGCTACAGAGGTCCAAATAATATGATCTAGCACTTCATAGAAAGCTATTGACGACCTCTACAACTCTCTAGGAGAATCCCAAGACTGAATCCGCACTTAACTACATCAAAATGTCCGTATAACGCGATCTGTCCTGAGGAGACAGAAATACCGACATTGCTACAACAATCAAAAGATGCATCTACTTGGGGGAAAACGGGTATTACCCTTGACGAAACACCGCCGGACGTGAAGAACTCCCAGCGCAGGCCACGATCTCTCCCTCCCCCTCTCCTCTAGTTATTCTTCTCCTTCTTCTTGGCCAAACGATCTCCCGGGCGATCCTCCCTCTTCCTCTCGACACCGGCAACGGGGAAGCACTTCCTTGGCCAGCAGTAGGGGAGGACCAGCAGGGGGTGGCGTGGGAGGGAGGGACAGCGCAGGGGAAGAGGAGGTGGGCGGCCAATGGGGGAGGAAGGAGGAGGGGTGCGGCCAAATGGTGGATGGAGGGGGCGGCTAGGGTTTGGGGGGAGAAGTGGCGCCTCCCCCCCCTTGGCCGGCCACCCATGAGGCCTCATGGGCGAGGCCCGAGCCAGTTTGCCGTACAAACGCTGATTTCCCCTCTCTAACTGCGAAATTAATCATTTTCTATTTGGTCCTTCGTCAATTCGGATAACTCTCTCCGATTATTTATTCTCTCGGTTAATTCCTTTCGTATACTTTTGGGGTATTACATTCTACCCCTTAAACTGAATTCGTCCTCGAATTCTAACCATGCTACGCCAAAGTATAATCACAACTAAAACTTACCAACAATACCACATGCCTCTGTGAGTACCTCCGGATATTGCATGCGCATGCGAGACACCAATTCACTAGTCGCTTCACTCTCGGACTTATGGGACCACATCACCTTGACGGATATCCAAAACTAACGTCTTGCACCTCAACACTAGTCTTGACTTTTCTTGGTACACTTAACACACGGGGCTCGAGGTAAGATTTTACTCGATGGCCAACACTCTAACAAAATCTCAAGCTCCGATCTCGGTGTTCTATCGGCCGAAAAGTATAAGACAACTGCGTACTCCTCGCAAGTACTCGAGAAAGATCGAGCGTCGCCAATCTACAAATTCTCATGACAGAGGAACTTATCCGACACACCTTTGGTTACACTTCCTTTTGTTACGAAGTACACGTCGGCACAAAATACATGGAACTCTTGTTCCAACACTCGACCGATCACTTTATCTCATAGCGGCATCTCCTTTAACAAGGGCGCACAAAGAACTCGTCTATCGACTCACTAATCCGAAAAACTCAATCGAAAAACAAAGGAGTCAAAATGCGTCCAACCCAAAGTCATCTTCTCTTAGAAAAGCCCAACCCAAAAACAATGGATTTACCACGAAATCTTTTCCATTTTCCAAATAGGCAGTTTAGAAATAAATGCCACACAAGCCAAAAAGCGAAATCAATCGAAAAACCAGTTTAACCATATTTTTTAAGCGAAAGGAATCACACATACCGCAAGAACCAACTCAATTTGTAATTGACATCCGTCATAACCACATAGTTCAAGTAAGAACTAAGAAAACATCTCACTATCCAAGATCGCACCCTTTACCACAATCTTTCTTTTAAGAATTTTACTTTCTCTTAGACCATAGGATCCAAAATCATCGCATAACACATTAACTCATTTCTCTTAAATTGGCAACCTCAAACCTATGCTCTACCGAACACAAAGTCCACACTTATGCAGGGAGATTCTTCCAATCCACAATATCGTACTCTAGCCAACTTCCCTACCGAATGAATTACTTGTCAAAATAATTTCCAACACAACTCAATATAGATTTCACCCACCATCACATCCCTTAATCCGTTAAGGATGAACAATTTGAAATTCACATCACACACTCTCATATACTAGCCTCAAAGGATACTATCAATGATCATTCCACTACTCGGAATCCACTCTTATTCTACCACTTCTACACATAATCATTAGCATCCAAGGTTCTAACCTAAGAATGCAAAGCCCAAAACCAACCTCGAAGTCTCCTACAATGAATTTCTGGTATGATTCATAGGAAATCCTCAAATTCGTTTACTAAAATTTCACATAGCTCCACAATAACCTCAATCATTAACATCCACGTTTCTCACTAATGGAGTAACCGTCCCAAGGCGATTTATTTCACAGGTCTTAGACCTTCTCTAATCCATACCAATCCAATTCAGTTACACAACCACAATATACCCGTTCACTAAACCTAAGCGATTGACCAAGATTCAAACATACCCAATCACTAACGTCAATAAATAAATATATCCTTTGACCAAGACATCCTTAGAAATAATTTAACTCCATAGGGTTACTTATCGAGGCCGAGTAATGCTTGACAAAAGCTCAACAATTCTGCTATCCCACTAATTAGCATGACCACGAGGTTCCTCCACACCGCTACTCTCATTAAACTTCACCACCACAACATACGCACAATCATACTAAGTATCCAATTGCGATATTCGATAAGTTTGTCAGAGTCCATAATTCGATAATCCCAATATTCCAACATGGACAAAGGTTCTTTGGATCATAATTCGTCATAGGTTCCACTAATTGTAATACTAATCACTTTTATCTCATCGACAACTTTCCATTTAAATAGAATTCTCTCCGGGTGTTGTAAATCGAAACCAATTCACTTTATACTGCTCTTCAAATAGATTGGTTCCCGAAAAATCTCAACAAATTCCAAATACTTGACCACCACCAACCAATCACCATAATACTCTTTATAACACTAGGCAACACAACTTGGTTAATACCTTACTCAAAAGGAAGAAATAAAAAGATACAAGGTTCAACGCACAAGAAATCGTGGCTCCTCGAAGTAAGCACGAGACCAATAGAAACAGTCAAATAGTAGTGATCTCAGAAAACAAAATACGAGTCCACAGTCGAGGGCACAAGTCCCACATGAAGATTTTTTTTTCACCTCCATAAATCTTAATAACACATTGCTATGCAATCCCAAGAAACTCTTAAGTCTTTGATTACAATATTACTTGCCAAACCAAACAAGAGATGCCTTTAATACCAAATCACATTCATCACTTCAGAACCAAACAGAACCTTTTCATATGTCATATTGCTCAACAAATTTCATCTACTACATAAATCATGAACCCCCAAAAGATCACGAATTCAAAACTCCAAACATTTCATTTAACCGTCATTAAAACAATCAACTTACTTTCTCTCTAGAAGAATCATCACCACTTCAACGCGTCACAATCTCTTGTAGACCTTATTACTAACATCAAGAATAATTCACTCTTAACAAGGTTCGTTATCATCAACCCTTCCTTTATAAAATCCCCAAAAGCTGACCAAACTGTTACATATCACTTTATCATCTCATCCTCAAATGAGAGTACACCAAATTCTTATAACCTCACTACAGCAACCACTTTTTTTTAGAGGGAATCTACTACAAAATTTAAAAGATTACACTAAAACGCTTTCATCAAAGACATACTATTATCCGATAATTTCACCATCACACAAACACAAGTCACCTATTAAATTCCATCCTAAACCATTGATGATTATTCAACCTTAGACGAAATTGATGGTCCTTTCTCTATTTTCCTTCTCACGAGCAAAAATAAAATCATCAAATAGCCAATTAAAGATAATTACATATTATCATCTATTAAGACAACGATCAAACACATCCTTATATTTCCCTTCCTACATAGTTAGATTAATCCATTGAAATCAAATAATCTAACAAGTTTAGTAAACTAAACGACTCTAATGATCAACCTTTTCATCAAAATTCCACATCTTTTTAATAACTCTATTGATTCCAATTAGGTTTAGCCATACCCTTAATCACCGTTCAACAAGAACTACTATATGGCACCATCAAATTAATCAACTTTCCTTCCAGTGATCTTAGTTATGATCGATTATACACCATACCACAGACCTTACCTGATAATCCATACCTTTTCCATTAATTGCTTTGATTATAACCTCTCGCTTAACCAAGCCAAAACACTACTAAAGGGTTTAACAACTTCTTCCATAAAAAGAACCATCAAGCTTCAACACTCCAAATACTCAAGAGAGATACATTGAGTCAAAGCCTCCACGTACTACAGGACTTGCAAAAGGAAACTTTCATTACCCAAATCATCCAGCGAAATAAATAGGTCATGTTTTCCAGTAAGAAAGACGAAACCCCAATACAAAAGTCAGTATTGACAACTAACCAAGTCCACCAGCCACAAGAATAACTCAACAATAGGAAAAACAATAATTGCTTTAAGGGACAAGTTAAGCCAATAGAAACCTAATTCAAAGCAACCCATCAACCGGGATGAACTAATACCCAAGAGAAACTCATCAATCACAACCGGATAAGAGTTGACCAAATCAAATTTCAAGGGAGAGAACAACTCTTCTAAATATATATACTTGCTATCAACGCCTGTATCACGATCTCCGGGGTAACCACTTCCCTATTCTCATACCGCGAACGGTGGTGTAACCTGGTAAAACCCAGGGCCACAACCAGGACTTCAACCTCTCAACAAGGGTTATCTCCACACATAATAATTATATAATCCATTAATGAGCAATCATACTCAATTCATACCAGCAATCATCAATACGATATAACGAGCGAAAATGTAATGATATGCCCATTCCCATTCTCATGCACACCAAGCAGTGTCAAATTTTTAAGTTCATTAACCATTACAGAATTTTAGCAATTTAAGTTGCCTAAGTTGTAAATCCAGTCACCACGGACCTACTGCCCGCTCTGATACCAACTGTAACACCCCAGCTCCACAAGAGCCAAGAATGCTACTACAGTATCCTTACACAAAACTAAACTAAGATAATTTACTAAATTTCGACAGAGTTTCCTTTGTATTTCTACATCACATGGGTTTCAACAGTTAAAAGGGAGTTATAACGAAGTACTGCAATATTCAAGATCAACTATAAATACTCAAGATCTTACTAATCGACTGAACAAATCCTCAAACTTCCAACTAGACTACTCTTCATTATTACAAATAATCCGATACGGTAACATAAACAGGTCAAATCTTTGATCAGTAGCTTATTTAATAAGGCATGATCCGAGAATTTAGGTTCATGACAATGTGCGTGCAAAGCATAACGCTACTTCCTCCCATGCATACTGCGCTTGAACTGGGTACCTAAAAAACAACAAGAAAGCAAGAGTGAGTCCACAGACTCAGCAAGTACATAAATAAAAGACGCATAATTCAATCCATAACATCAACATCCATATATAGGATATCAACAATAACACAACTCACATGCAAATGCAATGCTCAGGGTTCCTTTCTCTTTAACTTTCTTTGTGCATTACACCGGTAATGCAAAGTATGCAACCGTCGCCGCATACCCATGCCTGTGCGCGCACGCATAGGGACCAATTGCCCAATACTCCGCAAGTATTGGGGACCTCATGCCCACACTCCATGAGTGTGGGGATCTCAAGCCCGTCACATTCATGACGGGGACCTCAAAGATGTGCATGCTTGGTCATCACAAGACCAGGCCTCAACATGATATAAAAATGCATATGCACCATCTCTTTTCAACATCAAGCACCAATGGTGGTAACAACATTCATGAATAAAGGCAATAACAACATTCTTGAATTAAGGCGATAACAACATTCATGAATAAAGGCAATAACAACTTTCATGAATAAAGCATACCCATAGTTTGAACATTAACCATTCTGATTATGCACACTTATCAACAGCCACATGACATTAACAAGCATCAAGCCCGCATTCACGTCCAAGCAGTCGCAAATAAGGATCAAACGATGCACTTGCCTCAACCGTGCGGGAACGAAGGACGCGAAGAGGGTGCCGCCTCCGGAACCAGTTCCCCACCTAAACATTCAATTAAGAAATGCTAAGACAGCAATAGAGGACCGCTCAAACCATAAAAGTAAACACGGACTCACAAAAGTTCCTTTAGCGCGAACCCAGCCCCAACTTCTAGATGTCGCTTTGTCCCCCCTGTGGACAGTCATGTTCTAAAATTCATATCTTTTCGTACAGGGATCCAAATTAGGTGTTCTTAGACTTCATTGAACTTTTATCAAATTTCCCAACTAAACCTAGTTGGTGAACCTCCCTGATTCGGCCATCTAAAATCACTTTTAAGCTGTTTAACAAAACATCGATTTCACGTCAGACTTTCTGGATAGATCACTAAAACTAACATAACTTTTAGCTCGTTCATCCAAATTTCGCGTTCTTGTGCTTCCCTGAAAGCTACGACAATTATCTCCAACTTTCGTTATACTGAGATCCTCTAATTCTCTATTTAACGTATCGCACAAGTCAGATTACTAAAACCTGTCAAAATGCTAACAGATTCACAGAACAGTAACACTAAATAATTCATAACTTCTGCTACAGAGGTCCAAATAATATGATCTAGCACTTCATCGAAAGCTATTGACGACCTCTACAACTCTCTAGGAGAAGCCCAAGACTGAATCCGCACTTAACTACATCAAAACGTCCGTATAACGCGATCTGTCCTGAGGAGACAGAAATACCGACATTGCTACAACAATCAAAAGATGCATCTACTCGGGGGAAAACGGGTATTACCCTTGACGAAACACCGCCGGACGTGAAGAACTCCCAGCGCAGGCCACGATCTCTCCCTCCCCCTCTCCTCTACTTCTTCTTCTCCTTCTTCTTGGCCAAACGATCTCGGGCGATCCTCCTCTTCCTCTCGACACCGGCAGCGAGGAAGCACTTCCTTGGCCAGCAGTAGGGGAGGACCAGCAAGGGGTGGCGTGGGAGGGCAGGGACGACGCAGGAGGAAGAGGAGGTGGGGCGGCCAAAGGGGCAAGAAGGAGGAGGGGTGCGGCCAAAAGGTGGATGGAGTGGGCGGCTAGGGTTTGGGGGGGAGAAGTGGCGCCTCCCCCCCTTGGCCGGCCACCCATGAGGCCTCATGGGCCGAGGCCCAGGCCCAGGTTGTCATACAAACGCTGATTTCCCCCTCTCTAACTGCGAAATTAATTATTTTCTATTTGGTCCTTCGTCAATTCAGATAACTCTCTCCCGATTTTTCATTCTCTCCCGGTTAATTCCTTTCGTATACTTTTGGGGTATTACAAGAATAATTCAGTAAATCACTAAATTCTGATTTTCAGTATTTTATGTGATTTCAATTTTCCAGGGCTCATATCTTTTGCATCCGAACTCCGATTGAGTCGTTTCAAATTCCTAAATTTATCTAAATTAAAGATCTATTTATATGAGATTTTTATTTAATTTTTGGAGTTTGTTTTCTCTCTGTTATTTATTTATTTGGTTTATTTGCTTGTTTTGCGAGTAGACGTCGATACTTCGGGAAGCTTTGAGCAAGGAGTAGCATACCAAGATCAAGATCAATCACTGGATTTATTCCAAGGCAAGTCGTGGTCCTTTGATCATATTGAACCTATGATTCCAAAAGTATATTGTTTTATACAATTGCATGCTATCTTTATATAAATAGTTTTGGGTATAGTTACTACCAATTGTTATTATGCCTCCATTGATTATTTGAATGCCATGAATCCTTTGTCACCTTAGCATGGGTAATTTTTAGTTGGATATATTTGTATTGCCAACATGGGTATCGTACATATGCTTAGTCTTGCTTAGTTACGAAGGGTTTGTCATCACATGTGTCTTGATAATTAATTTTGACTTAATGATTTATGGAATCGTGGTGGTGAGCCATTCTTGTTAAAACTTGTGCACCATGATAGGGTTAGTCATGGGTGTTGGCTAAACAAAATGGTTTTCGCTTGGGCGAGTGGTTGGTGGATAGTGGGGATGTGGATTGAACATGTTGTGGGTTTGTGGTAGTCTCGCCTGAGTAACTTGTCAAGGACTTAATCTTGTGCGCCATTGAACTGGGCCTTAACCGTACAACCACATGTCTGGTATGGGACGGACCTGGCTGATTAATTAGCAATGTCTTAATTTCGGTTCTGTCATGTGAAGTGTGAGTCGTGGAAAACGTATTCTCACGGTGGCGCAAGAGGGGGGCCCTGTCTGGTCGGAAAGACATTCAGTGTTGAAACCTTAGCGGGCAGAACTGGGTTAAGAAGGAGCTTTGTAAAAGCCTTGTGATGATCACTTAGTCGCACACTTCGGAAGTGTGTTAAACGGACATTTTAAGTTGATCTATCTCTTGTGGGTCAAGCTGTACAACCTCTGCAGAGTGTAAAACTATTCGAATAGCCGTGTCCGCGGTTATGGACGTACCTGGGGATTTCACACGGGAGATAGAGTTTCTTCGAAAATGTGTCGGAGTGTGGATGGGAAGTTCACTTGATGAATATAATGTTCGTTTGGTGAATAGGTCTTTCACTTGGTGGGTTGTGTCGATTGGTGAATGGGGAATTCACTTATCCTTGGTTTGGTTGGGAAGTGAATGGGAAGTTCACTGGTTATTTCAAAGGAATTGTTTAATTACTTATTATTGTTTTCAAATTACGCATTTCAATCTATTTATTGTATTTATAGTAAAGATTGTTTTATGCAAAAGAACCATACAGCTAATCTTTGTTCAAGCCCTGCATGAATATTATTTGCATACATTTCCTCGCGGCTTGCTGAGTACATTCAAAGTACTCATGACTTTTCGCCCTCTGTTTGATCAGCAGTAGAGGGAGAATATCAAGCCGCCCAAGAGTACTTCGCCCAGAAGGACCATGAAGGTTTTGCAGATTAGGATGCGTTTCTCCACTCGATTGCCTGTGGGCATGTTGAATGGCCATTTGAAGAGTTTCGTTCCGCAGCAAGAGTTTATTTGTTTCTTTGGCCCTGTGTGGCAAGTTAAATAAACGTTGACCATAAGGTCCAGTTATTATTATTTGTTACTTTGATGTCTTTTTAGTTAAATCAAATAAATGGATGGTATTTCATCACTGTTTTCCTGTGTGAGCTAGCTACTGATATGGGACTAGTTCAGAATACACAGAGGGTTCCTGAGATGTATTTTCGGGTCTCGACATGAGCACACCAGGAAGCATGTCGTCGAGAGGAACAAGCGTCCGCTCATTCCTGGCGCAGCGCAGCCTGAATGCCTCACACCACTTCGGGAGCTCGACCCTCCCCATTTGACGCAGAGGACCTCTAGGGACATCGGGTGCTTCTCTCATTGGATAGAGGCTGAGCCATTGGAGAAGTGGTTCTTGCTGCACGACACGGACGGTGCAAGGTACGGTATAATGACCACTAACTTTACCGAGGTGTACAACTGGGTATTAGGGGCCTCCGTTCTCAGCCTCTCATCGCCATCGTGGAGGGCGTTCTGCATGGTACAATTGGATATTTCAGGAAAGGGCATGCAAATGCGACACTTCATGCAGCCAACCCACAAACACCGTATTGCTCGAAGATTACAGCGTACATGCAGGCCAAGACCGAGAAGGCTCAGTTGCACACGGTCTTCGTTATGGGCAATACGGAGCATTGTTTCAATGTGCACCTTCGGGACAGAGCCGTATTTGGGACGTCTCGGTCCCTTGTTACCCACGAGGTATTGATGAGGACATCACTCCTACTGATATGAACACTCCTCTTGCTACTGTCATGAATGATATGCAAGGTCCAATTACTCGGGCACGTGCTCGTCAACTCAATTATCAGGTAAATTCGTTTCTAGGGCTGAGTGTATTATTTATGAACTCTATGATGCTGCCTAATGGAGATGATTTGCTTGTGCTTAGGAATCTAGGACGAGACAACAAGGAGTTGATGATATGCATCAAGGAAGGAGAAGGCAATAACAATGGCCAAAGAAGATGAAGAATTTGTGGTCTCCAACTCAAGGAGCTTCGGCCACCCTTTACTTGGTGCTGCGTCACCTTTTCTTTAGCCTACAAGGCTTGTATCCGAGTCCTATAGGCTGACTTGGCCCACATGGCCCATTGTGGAACAACCACCCCTGGCAGTCGTTACTGTTCATGTGAATAGTAACACAGCTGCATGAACAGTACCTCACCTAGGGTTTCCACCTCCTAGTCGCCCTCCTCATATAGGAGTCGTCGTCCTTTAGTTCCAATTTGAGTTTTTCTTAGATTATTCTGCCACTGTGCAGTTTCACCCTTTTGTTCGGTTTGAGGAACCCCACTTTATGAACTTCATTATTATTCGCAATACAATTTCAGATTGCATCTTCTACTCTCTTGCTTGTGTTCTCGATTCGTTTGCAGGAGATAGCCTTCTTGGCGAGGTCAACCGCATTCGACACGGTTGATAACCAACGGAGCAGTGGTGTAGTGATTGCGAGGGGTTCGATCCGTTCTGGTCGGAGCCTTTGGATCATCAACGTCGTGTTCTCCACAATCGACGTATCAGTACCTTTCGGAAGATCAGGCCACATTCACATCAGTTATGCCTTGGAGACCATGTGAATGAACCTAGATGCACATGCAACAAGCCAAAGATCTTTCACAAGCCATGCTCTCATGTCCTCGCCGCATGTGGGACCATCCACATGGACCCATCAAACTTCATATTGGAGTACTTCATAAAGGAGAGGGTGCAACAGGAGTGCTACGGCGATCTAAGAGGCTTTAGGGTTGTGGGCAACTTCTCCATTTTGGATACTGTACAGAGGACTTGTATTCCAGATCTTGACTTGTTGAAGTGCGGAAGGGCCGTCGGTAGAGTCGTCGCATTAGGAACGATATGGACGAAGGGGAAGCTCGAGCGACGGGTAGACGTTGCAGCCGTTGCCGCTAGGAAGGACACACTGTGAGAACTTTCAAGGCGCCTGCCGACACATAGGAACATCGGTATGAAGTGCAGCACCACTTCTTCTTGGGTGCGTAGTGGAACTAAGATAAGAACTGCAGCATTTTGTAACAATGCACACGTACAATGCATGTTTGTTCAATGAATATCAACGCCTATAGCTTAATGCACACAAAACATCGATGCACCAGTCCACTCGATAAAAGGCAACCGTTATGATGCGTCGCCCATTTAGTTACATGCTTTAGGAGATTAAACATAATTGCATACAGAACTGGACAGTACCGAGGTACAGGCCTCTCCGGCTGTGCCTAATGGTAGAAGGTGCCTCACACTACCCACATAGAGTGTTGTACAGGGGAGTGCCTCAGACGTGGCTGGCCGTCGTTGTAGTGGCATGCACATATGCAGCTAGGGTTCACGCAGTAGCATGTGGGATCATAAGAACTTCCTATATTCACGACCTCCTCGTTGCCCCTCTCGCGCTGCATCTATTGGCAGAGGTCATCGTTTTTCTCGTTGAGATTGTCAACCCGTGTCTCCAACTCAAAGATTCAGTTCCACAATGTATCCACGTACATCACAACATGTCGTTCATGGGGAGGATCAATCCAGCGGACAAAGTCGTATTTCACCATCTGATGCAAAGGAGGGTTAACATGGAGGCTCTATTAGTAGTAACATAAAGCAAACTATTTGCTAATTGTACTCCAGAGTGTGGGCATCAGAAGAAATGTCATCCGCCATCGAAAGGGCCAGCCAGGACCTGCACGATAGGGTCCTCCCTGTGTCCACATTTCGGCCATGCCAGTTTAGCACGCTTGTTCGGCATCAACCGGTAGTTATGGCCAAAGTCCTCCCTCCTTTCGAGGGGAAGTTCTTGCTTCGGTGACCCCGGTTGGACTGGTCCCTCGGCGTCTACCATGGTGTGTTATTGTATGATGGAGAAGGTTCTTCTTCCTATGGTTTGGAGGGTGGAGTGGTCCTACTTCTGGAGCGTCGGGGTGCATTTCATAGCCTGCGGGGGGAGGCTAATAAAGCGGGTAATGTGTTAGCTTGCAGCTTTGCATGGTGACAAGACCATACGGGGCTGCTTTGTGTAGTGACAAGACCAAACGGGGCAGCTTTGCGCAGTGACAAGACCAAAGGAGACAACCTTGCGCAGTGACAAGACCAGATGGGGCAACTTTGCACAGTGATAAGACCAGACGGGGTAGCTTCACGTAGTGACAAGACCAGACGGGCAGCTTTGCACAGTGACAAGACCAGACAGGGCAGCTTTGTGCACGTGACCCTACAAAGTAGCTTTGCGCAGCGACGTCACCCTACAAGGTAGTTTTTTGAAGCGACGTGACCCTAAAAGGTAGCTTTACACAGCGACGTGACCCTACAAGTTAGCTTTTCATAGCGACGTGACCCTACGCTACGATAATATTCCTCCTCGCAGATGCAAATTTGCTTCAACCGGATTGCACTTCAGCCGCTATAGAACCGCTACAGCTATGTTGGCTCCCACTATAAATACAACGTTACTCAGCTCGGCCAGGAACTCCACAACACTACCTACATAAGATGAACAAGGAGAAGGAATGGGAGAAAATCTGCAAACTCTTGAAGGACTAGGTGTCTTCCCACGAGACCAGTGCTAGCCATCATGCATTTAGTCAGCAGCCTTACACACACCAAACTTTTTCGGAGCTCGTGGATCTAAGGAGGGTTCCTCCCAGCACGCCCAATGATTCTGGGTCGAGTCGCGCCCCCCTCGTATGCCCGCTGAACGCCCTCCGGAAGGGCCCCCCATGGGGGTGGTGCCACCCCTTTGCTGGTGTCGAGATGCCTACAAGTGCGTCAAATCAACTAACGAGTGGACCATTGGGCAGCTCTATTGGTGCTGCGCAAACTACGGCGTGGACTACCCCGACCGTAGGTTTGACCCGGAGAGCCACAGGCAGCTGGTAATAAAATCGTATTTCAGTGCACACTACTATTTTTATTCCTATTACGCTGTACCCACGTCTCTCTTTACATCGCAGTCTCTGCTGTACCTATGTGACTTCAGCCAATGGATCGATGACAAGATCCAACCCCACGACATGTGGATGCTTCTGACACGGAAGGACTGGGCCAGGGAGGACTACGAGGACCGTGAAAGGCGCCTCGAAGAGCTGCAGGCTGAGAAGGATGAGAAGGAGAGGCAGGACAGGCTACGCGAGGAGCAGGAGCACGAGCATACCAAGCGACGGGAGGCCGAGAGGGAGCGAAAGAGGGCCATCGCGGCGAGAGCTAAGGAGCAAGGCGATGAGTACAACACCGAGCTGGGCCGCAAGGGCAAATGGCCACGTTCCACGCAGTAGTTCGACTCTCTTCGTCCACATGTCCCATGTATTTCTATTTCCCTAAAGGCATGTGTGTACCATCCTTGGTTCGTTAGCTTGCGTGCCATGTAACCCCCCTTGTTGGATCAATTGTCATGTTGTTATCGTTGCATTATTTCTCCAAAGTTCTCTCCTGTGTATGAATTTCTTGGCACATCGCAATATCACTTACCTTTGTACTTACGACTCAATACTATCTCAATCGTCCTCATAAAATTCTTCAGAAATTTAGCGCACTACAACAATATACGACGATTAGAAAATGTTATTGCGAGTTTGACAAATTTCGTATCTGCGATATTCTATAAAAATAACAAACAGACCAATCAATCTTAACACTATAATTTTCTTTTCTAAAAAAAGACTATTATACAATAAGATTTGCTAAATGTAATACATACGAAATGTAGTATGTATTATAAAATAGTTATTTCAATCGGATCTGGTGAATAGTACAGTTAGGACCTAAAATCGCCTAGTGGTTGAGCGACTAGTAAAGTCGCTCAACTAAAGGGCGACACCAACGCATGTCGCTCGGTGCTTGGGCGACAAGGATCAAATCGTCATTCCATTAAGCGACAATGTCAAATCGTCATTCCATTGAGCGAATCTCACATGTGTCGCACGTTGGTTGGGCGACTATACCAAGTCGTCCAACCGTACGGCGACACATGAATATTTATGTAAAAAAATTAAGTGGTATTATTTCTGTAATTCCGAATAAAAAATAGATTTTTTAAAAAATTCCTTTCTGCCCACATTATTATTGATGCACTTGCTAAATTGACCAAAAGCTACTAGCTCATGGAAGCTACTGCCCATAATGCAAAACTAGGTTGATAGCGAACTTTTTATTTTAACCCTTTTCAAAATTTTATTTTAAATATAACCCCCGTGTACTTTATTTCTAATTCTGACCCTTTTTTGTCACGCCACCACCCATGGCGTTAACAAACAATACTGTCACGCGCCGAGATAAGCCCCCAAAATAGCACTTTTTATCACGCCATAACCAGTGACGTGACCAAACAATATTGTCACGCCACGGGTGGTGGCGTGACAAGAGATTGCCCAGATACGGGCTGGTGTGACAGTGTTGTTTTATCACGCCATAGATGGTAGCGTGACCAAAGGGGTCAGAATTGAAAATAAAGTGTGCGGGGTTAACTTTAAAATAAAATTTTAAAAAATGTTAATTAATAATAAAAATTCGTTGATAGCTCGTGCTACGCCGCACCGCTGATTTATCCGTGTTCGTATTGTTCTTTTTGTTGTAGTGTGCAAAGTGAATGTGTGTCATAGAGAAGCTGTGTTTTGTCTATGGCATAGACCATTATGTTTTACTGTTTATTAACTTGGACGTTTGATTAGTTTGCTTCTTTTTGACTGGTGTTTATGCTGCGATGTTATCCAAAAAATTGTTTTTTATGTTACATTTATAAAAGTATGGACTGTTATAGCATTTGAGTTTCAATTAAGGTCATGTACGGTAAACAGAGTATATACATATTATCTTAGCGCAGTATGTATGTGGTGTAATTTTTGTACCGAATACGATGTATATAGTATCCAGTTCTCTGGTGTGGTTCAGATTTGTTTTGTTTTGAATGTGTTTGGTTTGGGTATACAACAGCCAGGATTATCTGCTATGTTAATACCATGCAGCATGCAATTTAGTAACACGGATAGCAGCAACATAGAACATCACTACGTTGCTCCATTATGTACATATGTAACTTAAGGGTAGCTGTTTCTTAGGTTGTCGATGTGAAGCAGATTAGAATGTACATGTGCTCATAGGTCTTAAACGTTAGCATATGCATCTATAACTATTACATGGCCACCGTTGGTACTTATCTATGTACCAGCATGGTTTAGATGAAGGCGATGCCCTATGGAAAGATTAGCAGAGCCGTTCAACCATTTCACCAATGTGCCACATGCGTTTAACAAAAGGATGCAGCAGTACGTAGTACGACGCAAAGCCGAACTATAGCATCAAAGTCATGGGTGTAACATCCCACTTTCGGGATGATTTAGTTTTGGCTTTTAGTTGCTTTGGAGTTAAAAATTTTGCAAGCTAAGTCGTTTCTCAAAAAGAATTTCCCTCAAAGCTTCCTTAGTAGCTTTCAAAAATTTGTTTTTAAAATCAAAACCTATTTCAATTAGTGGGTAATTTCACAATTCCCTAGCCTTTGCCTCTTTTCAAGTTTTGGGTTTCGAGTTTCAGCTGGAATCATGGTTTCTTTTCGAATCCTCTCTGTTGGGCCCGACCTCCTCTGGCCCCTCTCGTTCCCCTACCCCTTTTCTTTCCTTTCGACCAGGTGGTCGAAAGCTCCTCCTTTTGACCACTTTCTCATAGTCGATCACCTTTTTGGTTCGACCAGCCTCTCGGTTCAGACCCACCTCTCGGTTTCGACCAGGTCCTCCGACCAGGTCTGCCCAGCCCCACCTGTTAGCCCCGTGCGTACTTTCTCTGTCCTCCCTCTTTTTTCCTCAGCAACGTGCGCATTTAAGGCTGTCGTCGCTGCTGCGACGTGAGCATTAAATGTTGTTGTCTCCGCCGCACCGCTACAACGTGCGCATTAAATGCCGTGTCTCCACTGTGTAGTCGCAAATTCCACCGCTCCATCTTGACGCCCGATTCCCCTCCCTTTTTCCCTCTATAAATAGATTACCAGGGAGCCTCGCCCTCCTCTTGTTCTTTCCCCAGCTCGCCCTCTCTAGCTCTGGTTGCTACAGTTTTTCTGAAGCCCCGAGCTCCGTGATCAAGCCGTCGCATGCCTCCTCTCAGCCCTCGCCGCACTAGTGTAGCCCCTCTTCTACCCGCATCTTTTGGTAACCCAAGGCTCCTTGAAGCAATCCCCCTAATTCTATTTCAGTTGTGTTTCGCAAGAGCCGCCGCTTTTTCGCTTCTCTCCCAGACCCGGCTGACCTCTTCACCGCCGGCCTCCTTCGCCCTCGGCTGCGAGCTTCCTCGCCACCGTTAGCCGCCTGTCGACCCCCTCCGGCCCTCTCTCTCGGTCCTAGTGAGTTCCCCGTACCCCCTGGTCTCTCCTTTTCTTTCGGCCAACTTCCCGTGCCCTGTTCTCCTTCTTTATTCTTTCAACCGCGTCGAGTAGTCGAATCATTCTTTGTTCTTTCGACCGCATCAAGTAGTCGAACCCTTCTTTCTTTAAACCGCATCGAGCAGTCGAATCCCTCTTCTCTTTCGACCATTGCTGAAGTAGTCGAACCCTTCCTTGTTTTCGACAACATTGTGTAGTCAAATCCCCTCCTCTATATCTTTCTTGTATTCTTCCTACGACCACGTTGAGTAGTCGTATCCCTCTTGAGTACTTCCTACGACCATATTGAGTAGTCGTATCCCTCTTGAATATTTCCTACGACCACTTTGAGTAGTCGTATCCCTCTTGAATCTTCCTACGACCACGTTGTGTAGTCGTATTCTTTCTACGACCACGTTGTGTAGTCGTATTCTTCCTACGACCACATTGGGTAGTCGTATCCCTCTTTCCTTCGACCATTCATGTTGTCGAACCCCTTCCGACCACGTGGTGTAGCCGAACCTCCCTCCGACCTCGTGAAGTTGATGATCTGTAATAGCCCAAAATCCTTAAGTTGGATTAGCTACGCATCTACTGTGCATTTATGAAATTTTGGACCTTTTTAAAACTTTTTGTTGCTAAGCAAATAGGTTACAACCGGGTTTTTCAAAGCCTAGAAATGAAAATTTTCAAACAAAATAAAAGTTTGTCAAGAGTTTGAAAACTTAGTTCAGAGTAGGGTATAAAACCTTATGTAGAAAATCCTTTGATTCCAAAGACTAGATTGAAACCCAGTAATCCAATACTTCTTCTCCAATTCAAAAGCCTAATTTGAATTCGAAGCAAGACTAAAAAGGTTCCAGTTGTGGAATGCTATTTTGGAATTCAACTTAAGCACAATAAAATCTCAAAGGCCCCTATAATGCCTGAGGTAATTTCAAGAGCACTCGTAATTTCAAACTTGAAACTATACCTTCTTTATCTCAGAATTGCAAACTAAATATTATTTTGAAAATATAGTAATACCCATAGCTGGGAATAATGTAATTGGATTTTATATGCCCTGTTGCTTGTTTGGGATTTTTCTGGAATTTTTGGAGGTTATTTGGTTTCCACTTTATTTGCATGCTTAATCTGAATTTGAATTTAAAATACAAACAAATCAAGTGAACAGTGCCTGGAAATAATTTTCCTAGGTTCTGGAACACTTTAGCAACTCACCTTCAAAATTTCACAATTTCTAGAAATAAGTTGCCATTTTAAAACAGTCAGTCAAAGTAGAGATGTGAAAGTCAAACTGTTGAATTAAAGGTCAAATACATAAAACAGGAACTTAAAAGAATTATTGAGAAAAATGCACTACATGAAAAATTCTAGAAAAATTATACATTGATATAACTAGTGTCAGGAACCCTCCACAAAAATTTCATGAATTTTAGAGCTAAACAACTTGGTCAAACAAATCCCTAATCATCTCAGCCTTATCTTTCCAAAAATTAGTTTTCACTGTTCCTCGGGCTTAGACCAACACTGACTCGAACCAGACCTTGTTGACTTGACTCGACCGAATCAACTTAATGCACCAGCGCACCTGGCTCAGCCACACTGCACTAGCCTTGCGGATTGTGAGCCGTCTGATTTCGAATCAACGGCTTGGATTGGGTGAGACATTCGGACCACCCGAGCGCAGCCCTTCCCGCAAGCCGTCCGATTGGATTGCAATGGTCCGGATGGAGTGGCCGTTCGGACCATCCGATCTCGGGATCAAATCCAACCGTCCGATCTGCGATCAATGGTTCAGCCCTCCTTTTCTCTTGCGTCACTGGCAGCCCAGGCCCGCTGGCCTATTCTTCTTCTCCTCGCGGCCGAGGGCGCCTCGCCAGCATGCCGTGGCGTCAGCTCCGCCCGCGTCATCACCCAACTGCCGCGCCCCCGGATTGAGACCTTGCGCATGCGGTTTGGCCATGTAGTCCACGCTCTCACCTGCCCCTGTTCCCTCGCCGTCCCCTCAGCATCGCTTTTGTCCATGCGACATGACCCGAGAGCGTCATTGACATGTGAGCTCCCCTCGTGACTCTCCGCCCTCCTCCCTTTTGATAGCAACCTAGAGCCCCCTTGGACAACCATTTCTCCGCCCCATTTTCCCCGGCCTCCTCTTTTTCTTCCCATGTCCCAAACCGAGCTCCGGGAACCAAAGGCCATGTATGCGACGCCTTCGAGCTCCACAGCTGCACCAACGAGCTTCGGACCTCATCTTCTTGTCCTTCTAACTCGCCTTGACATCCTCATTCTATCCCTCATCTTCATTGTCTCTCTTTGCAGCCGGAGCACCGGGATCGCGGAGCATCTTCATCAAGTCCGGCAACATTCGGAGCTCGGCCGCCGCCTCAACTCCTCGTTCCGGCCGAATCGGTGAGTCCGTCCTCCTGTAGACCGCGTCACCTGGTGTCCTTACTCCCTAGGATCAATAGCCCCCAACTAATTTGGCCCTAACCCGAAGAATCACCGCGCCTTGGCCATCTTCCCCAAAACCGCCCAAAGTCGCCTCCACCTCTGCCATTAGCTCTCCGGAGTAGCTCTCCAATTAACTTCGCTTGGAGCACCCCCACATCACCTATTACATTCCCCCATCACTCCCCTGTGCCCTATCCCTCCATGGCAACCCCTCCACAGTCGACCCGTTGCGCCACCCTCTGCTCGCGTCGCTGGAGCACCTCGGAGCTTCCCTGTCATCATCAACCCCTTCGGCGTACTCCACTCATCACAAGGATGCTCATGCCCTCACCATTTGGGTCGCAACTCCACCCAAGCGCCATAGCCACGCTCCACCTCCACGGTCGGTCGCTACCCATCGTCGTCGCGCCGCCACAGTGCAGCCCGAACCCTAAAACCGCCACTCCTAGCTTCCATTTACTCCGGGCAACCCATTTTTGGGTTCGCTTTTGCCTCACCACCACTCCATCGCCGGCGATGAGCCATGGCCCGAACCACCGGTAACTCCTCTGTCCTGCCTCTGTGCTCCCTCTGTGTTTTTCTCTGTCTCTCTGAAAAGTTGGCCCCTCTAGTAGAATCGCCCAATGATTTTGCTAATAGCAACTTTGTTTGTTTGTTTGTTGAATCATTCAGTGAATTAACAAAAGTCTGGATTTGAACTTATAAAGAAAATTAGCACTTTAGTTCAGACAGTGTTCTGTTGTAGGTTTTAGGATCAGTATTCTGACATTAGTTTGTCAAAAGGCTAATGACACAGTTAATGCAGTAGTTAGAATTGTTAATGATTCAATTAGTTGTTAGACAATTCTTTAGCAGTAGTAACCCAATCTGAAAGCAAATGTGAATGGCTGATTAACTGGAAAGGTTAGTCTTCAGAACTACAAGAGTCTGTTAGATGATCTGATGTATGAGTAGAGGAGGTGTTTTAGAAGAAGAGTTGTATTGTCAGTTGCACTCTTTGGCAAAACTAAATTTCCTAAGTCAATAAATTTTGTGTATGTCAATTGATCACTCAAATTGAATTGACAGAAAGATAGTTGGAGTAGTGTTAAGAATAGTGACAGCAATATGGTTGTTTAGAATGAGAGAGCTTTTAGGAGCATCTATAAGCTTCAGTCAGTTCAGATGCCAGTAATTGGAAAAAAAAAGTTGTGTTAAACTAAATAGCTATTAGAGATTAAGTTGAAAGGAGCTAAAGACTGGTAAAAGGCAAAGATCTGTAAGTGAATCTCTAATGACTAGCTATTAGTATTTCAATCTAGGGAAGTTGATTAGGAAAAAAATCTGAATTGAACTATCAAAGTGAAGTTTGAAGTCTTGTAGGAAGTTGGTCTAGTAACTTTTCAGTTTTGATGGATGTTCTGAACAAAGAAGGCAATCTGAAACTAATGATAAAATTGGCATTAGGTTAATGACTCTACTAAGTCTAGTAGATTAAACAAGTTAGTGGTCCAGTTAGCCTTTTAAAACACTTAAGCTTTCAGGAGCAAGCCTAGTTGAAAACAAGTTTGGAGATGAACATCCTGAAACCATTCTGAAACCAACAGAGAACTGGTGACAGTTCTAAGTTTAAGTACTTAGAAGGTTGTTGTCCAGTTAAAGGTTTGAGACTTAAGCTATCAGAGGCTAATCAACTAACAAATAAGCACTAGTAGGTTTAACCAAAGCAAACAGTAGAATCTTTTTGTTGATCTATTAATCAGAAATTCTATTCATAATTCAACTGGGAGCACACTAATATGAAAATTAGTCTATAAGCTTACTGGTTTTGGGGCATTCAAAATTTACAAACCTTATTATTAAAAACTAAAACCTTGTTGAATGCATAAGATCAGTAAGTAATACTCTTAGTGGCTAGCCATTAGTATGTCAATCTAAAAGAGTCAAGATATTTAGAAAAGCAAGAGTGAGGTACATGTATGTTAATTGGCAGTAGACCTATTGTCATAATTTCAACTTCAAAAATTCGTAACTAATTCAAATAAACTCCAAATCCAATAATTTTTGTCTCTAAATTTATCTAAAATCATTATCTGTCTTCTGTGTTAGTTCTTAATTTTGGATACTTTTTGAATTTTGGAGTTTATTCGATGTTTTTTGCTTTGTTGGTGCTTATCGTTAGATGACGATGATTCGGGAGTGCAACCAAAATGATCATGAGAATGTCCAGAGTTCCAGCAAACAAAGGTAAGCAGGTGTTCGATTTATTTGATCATATTGATCTCATTACTTTCAAATTCTAATATTTTGTTTGCAAAGTATATGTATGCCTGCTTTATTTGTCAAGTTATTTTGTCGATTAGAGGTAGCTAATCCTATTGCATGATTCCCTAAATTGTTCATCCCCTGCCACTAGCCTAAGTTATTAATCTCGCTGGTGAATTAGAGCCCGGTGGTTGATTTATGATCTTTTATGTCTATGCGGTGTCATGCTTAGAAATGCTTAGCTAGCGGTAGAATTGGGCGGTTGTCGACTTAGTCGATGACCTTGATCACATAAAAACTTATTATGGCTTTAAGTCCAGCACTTTATACTTTGTTATTTGAGAAACTAAAACTGAAAATAAAATATTTTAGACTTTGGCACAATGGTAAGATGGTGTGCTTTTGGGTGTGAATGGTTAGTGCCCGAGTCAACAAGGACCGAACATCTTGTGTCACACTATCCAAGCATTTTTGCGTGCTAACCACACTAGAGGGAAATGAGACCTCTCTTGACATAGTACTTTGGCGTGTGTTAGCTCTGAGTCGCAGGAGGTTGTAGGAGGCAGATGTTCGGGAGCATTGTAGTTGTCTTTTGGCTTACAATGTAGCGTATGAGTTTCTATCCATACGAGCGGCTCGTAGTTAATGCACAATATTGGAAACGTCTTGTAGGACTTAGCCGTGCTGGCATACCTTTGGAAGTGTGCTTAATCTAGTGGCAAAAAGGCGGTCTGAAGTGTGGGTACATTGGTACACCCCTACAGGGTTTGATCTATTCGAATAGTCTCGTCCTAGGTTATGGACACGCTTGGTTAGGTTTTGCAAGAGTTAGACTATAACCTTTTCACTAAAACTTGAACTTGGGTGGTACGAATGGGTAATTCGTGCTATATTGTGGTGGCTATTGGGTTAGTCACCTCTAGGTTGTTATTTATGTATTAATTATTGTCTCACTGTTATTTAAACAAATAAAAACCGATTTGTGAAATTGCCTTTAATCTATTACATTATTACAAATGAAAAATTGTTTTATGCGTCAAATGAACCCTATAGCCTTCTCCTTTGATTCAGCTTGCATGTAGCTATGTATAGGCTTGTTACTCATAAGTCTTGTGAGTACATTCGTGTACTCACTGTTTGCTTGCATTTACTAATCTAGACAGCAGGTGTTGAGATCAAATCGGGTAAGGAAAGACTGCGTAGGAACGTCAATTTGCTATGGTTTCAACCCAGTCGGTTGCCCTGTGGGTTATGGCAAGCCATTGGGACTTCCTTTATGGTTAATTCATGATTTTGATTCAGTTAATTTACTGTTTTTCACTGTGTACTTGATACTTATCTTGTTATTTGGCCGGTCGGCCCTTTTGTATGAAACTAAACCTTGTAAGTCCAATATGTTGTAAATTATGAAGTGTTGATATGGTTAGCACTTGTGTATGGATTGATATTGATGTTTGTGATGGTGTATGTGTACCGCTCCTGGGAGGTACATAATATACCGAGGCGCAGGATATTTGGTTTGTGATGCTAGAGTCAAGTGGATGGCTAAGCATTACGAGCTAAATACCCCGAGGTCTCACATAATCAGTACTCAGAAACCAACCTTCAAGGACTCTGTTCTCCTCTGTTATAACTCCGACTATAGTGTTTCTTGTTGATAATTTTGTCTAAATTTGAGATCTTGCTGTTAGCTCTGGTCTTATTTGATTTGGAGTTCATTTATTATTTCTTGTGTATTTATTTGTTCTCTCTGCTTGTTTGTTATTCTTTCCATTGCGCTCGTGCAAGTAGAATTTGAAGACGCAGGAGATCTCCACTTTGACCAAGCACAAGACCTCCAAGATCCTCTTGCCTTTTATCAAGGCGAGTCAATACTTTGATCATAATTGTGCTTACGTTTTCTGCAAATTATATTCATTTAAATTACCGCAACTGCATGCTCTAATTATTTAAGCAAATGTATGTTAACTCTTAGGCTTTGTTTGGGAGCACCAATCCCGGCCGGGATCCCCGTCCGATCCCAGGGAAAAATCATCCCATGGTAAATTTTCCGCTCTGTCCAGAGGTCTGCTTTGGGTGACTCGGATCGGGAAATTTCGCCTAACCCGCCATTTCCACGGGGAGGAAAACAACGCCTCCTTACGCCGGGTTCTTTCTCCTCGCCGCCGCGGTCGCTCCCGAGTCCGGATCGCGCTACGCCCTCCTTCCCCGCCTGCGCTCCTTCCCCGTTGTCGCTCCGCCGAGCACATCCACGCGCGGCGCCTCCCGATGCCGACCAGCGCGCGCGCCGCCCGACGCCCTTCGCCGCAGCCGCCCTCCGTCCGCCAATCGCCCGCGGTCGAAAGTAAGAACCTCTCCATCCTCTTGTAGTTTTGGCTCAGATCCGATTTTTGAGCCCCATGGGAATGTGTTTGGATCTGAAATTTTGTGAAGTTAGCTCATCCGGTTGTGATGGATCTGAAAAATTCCTTGGTGAGGAGAAAACCCGTTGCATGTTACAACCTAAAATTCATCTCTTGTTTTTGATTCTCCAAAAGCTGCTCCTGTATGCTAGTGCGGATGTAGATCCTTGTGATTCTGTTAGTTTGTTTATATAATCATTAACATATAGAGGTGCTGGTCCTAATATTGAGGGCAACTTTGATTAATCTTCATCTTCTTTCATGTTCCATGTTATAAAAAATCTTTAAGAATGTTCAACAATAGTTTAACCTTAATTAAGAAAAGGAAACAAAGTTCTCAAGTATGATCCAGTGATGTCAAGTATGATAATTTGTTGTTAACAATTTTTATTGTTTACAAAACGAAAGATGGTCTACAGACTACACCTCCGAAATTAGCTTTATTGCTATGACATTGTTTTATATTGGGTACAAACTACAAAAATATGCTTGCTGTAGACTTAGAGAGACCTATTATTATTGTGTCCTATTGAAAGAATGGGAGAATGATGCACTATCTTATATTTCTATCTTGATCTGTTGAAGCCATTGTTGTTTGTGAGCTTGATACGGTGGGTCGTGGTTTATCAAGGGATGGCAAGGCTCAAGTCGGCTTTCCAAAGATGGATCGAGGTGTGAGTACAAATCGTACTAATCTACCAAGATTTATTAGTAGTGTAGTATTTGCTTTGGATATTGCTGCCCTCTTACATGTGTGTGAAAAGAGGCTACTTTCCAAAGATCGATTGGCTTGGACTTTTAGTCAGTGTGAACTTTGATCATAAAAGGTCCACACTTGGCATCGTAGAAGTTCTTGTCCCTTCCTTGCTAAAATCTTGTTTGCAGAATTTTTGATGTAATCATGACAGGGATGTTCATTTGTTGTTGTATAGATCGATTCACGGCATAGATATGGGCACAACTCGCATTTCTCTGTGAGTGTCCAAGAGCTCACAAGAAGCAATGCATAAAATATCTTGGTCCGGTAAGATCATGTTCTGTAACAGCTGCCTAATTCCAGATCATGTATCTTGTTGAAAATATTCTGAGGAGAGCTGCATTATTAGGACTTGAGAGCATTAACTTCATTCTACCCTTAATTTTATTTTGCCGATCGAGCCTTGACTATGATTAAATGTTACTGACATTGTACTATTTCTTTTTCATGTTCACCTTTAATAATTTTTCTCTTGAATTGAAAACATGTGTTATATCTAGATGTCATTGTTATCAAGTGTCTCGCATATTTGAGTTATACATTACACGCCAAAGGGCCGGTTAGTGCTTAATAGGTTCTAACATGCTCGCCTACTTCCATTCATATATTTGGCTCATATGTTAAATGTCGACTAGATGCTTATCTACTTCAGTACTTGATGAATCCGAAAATGGAGTTTGTTAAAAATTTTGTCAAGAACTATGATGCAGATTCCCTTGCTGATGGCATCATCAAAGAAATTTGAGAGCACAAGAGTAGTTGAAATTCTGCACTTCTTTTGGACTCGACATATCCTATATGCCCTCTACTCAGTTGGAAACTTTCATATTCTTGTGGACTGATGTTAAGTTTGCAGAGCACTTGCAACTGTTTCTGTGTGGAAGTCGGATTCTCTATTAAACGAAGTTTCCATGTCTCTTATTATAAGCTATGCATTTACTGTTAATCCTTGTTCAAAAGTTGAATTTAACTTGTGCTGATTCTTGAGGCCATAGTAGAGTATAAGTTTCCTATGCTGATTTGTTTAATTGTGCTATTGTTTCTGAATGTTATGATTATTTTTAATTTTTTGAAAAAAAATTTCATGACCGGAATTTTTACCCCTGTTGTTCCCAAACAGCAACAGGGATTTTGTTCCCGGGCGGGAAGATTTTCCCTAAGATTGAGGGGGATTCTATGTACCCACAAAATTTCCTACAGGGATTTTCTTTCCTGGAATTTTGCACCCTAGTATCCAAATAAGCCCTAAGAGGGAAAGCGGCTGACCTCGTCACTGGCACCAAGATGCACCGATAGGCCACCGGCACCGTATGTTCCGACAATGCACACTTCGCAGAAGACCCTGCACAACAATAAAGAGGAACTATAAACTCGGGCATGACCTTACGCCGTGATATCTTTTTACATGGGAGCATATCTTTTCTTGGAGGAAATGGGAAGAAATGCGTGCTTTTTTACAAACACGAAAACCGATGGAGCCATAAATGAAAGGACGTAAGGGGCATACGAGCACATAGAAGCACAGGAAAATAGATTTGCACAGAGAGGAGAAGCGGATTTTGGACACTATTGGCCCTTGTACGCCACCCAAATTTCTAAACTAGCCTTTTCACCTACGAAATTTTGGATTTAACCCCTCTGCCTCACTGTGTCCATCAGGTGAAAGAGCAGAAAGCTGCTGCCATCCTCACCGCAAAGACTGAGGTGCCGCCTCTCCCACAACATAAGGTACAAGGAGAGAGAAAGAAAAGAAAAGTGAAAAAAAAAATTCAAAAAAATTCAAGAAAATTCAGAAAATTCCAAAAAAACATGGAACATGAAAAGATTTAATAAAAAAATTGAATTTAATTGAAGTTTATTTTATTCATTTAATTTTTCAGAGGAATTTCTAAATATAGAAAATGATCTTAAAAAATTATGAATTTTTTTGTGGAGCCTCCCGACACATCGTACTTGCTGATCACTTTGAAAATTTTGAATTTAATTAAAGTTTATTTTATTCCTTCTACGTCGATCACTTTGGACTCTAAAGAATTAACGACATCGAATAAGCACCAAGAAATACCATAAAATTCAAAGTGCTAAAAAATGTATGAATTTTCTTCAGTAGCTAGGTTAAGATTTGAGATGAATTTAGGTGAAAGAATTATTCTATTTGTATTTAATGTGTGAAAGTTATAGCAATTTGAAAATCATTTTTTTTAGAAAATACTCAAAATAGTATTTCGGTTACTATTCATTAAATTTTAATTATTTAGTAAAAATTTATAGAATAATAGTGGATAAAAGGATTACATAGATAAATAGAGAATAAAATTATAAGACCAAAATAACTTAGTTCAACTCATTTGGAGTCTAGAAATATTTTCTATAGATTTTCAAAGTTAAAAACATTTTCTAGTGTGAAAATAATTCGGTTAAGCATCAATTTTCAAAAACTATATTTTCTGGGCTAGAGACAAGTTTTAAACCTATTTTAAAATAATGTTCATTTAAAATGAAAAATATCAAAATTGGTTTCAATTGATTTGAAGTTGAGTTGAATTAGATATGAATTTTTGAAGTCAAATGAATTTTTAGTGGATAATTAATGTTCGAACGGTCCGATCAGAGCCAGGTCTGGTCGGATGGTCCAATCAGCCCAAAAGAGATGTTCGGACGGTCCGAACATTCCAAAAGTGTTGTTCATATGGTCCGAACGTTACTAGGATAACTATTTTAACTTCAAACCCCCCAAGTTTGACCGAGTTAAAAAATAGCAAATAAATTCCTAAAATTATATAAATTTTTAGAGGTATTTCTGGGATGATCTAGTACCTAGATAAAATTTCTAACATTGCTTTTTAAGATTTATTCTTCTTACTTTAATTCATTAACAGTAAGGGTTTTACAACTTGGTTTGAATTTTTACAATGCATTAAGCTCTATAAATTTTTTTATAAAAATTATATTTATTCATGATAAATATTATAGTATTTAAATAAATTATTTTCCAGTTTTTTTTTGAAATTTTCTATTTTTTGAAATTTGATTTTTTTGACTTTTCTTTTCTTTTCTTTCTCTCTCCTTGTACCTCATGCCGTAAGGGAGGGCAGCACCTCGGTGCTGCGGTGGGGGATGGCAGCAACTTTGCTGCTGCTGTACCCGACGGCAGCAGGTGGTCCGAGTGGGCTAAATCTAGAATTTCGTGAGTGAGAGGGCTAATTTAAGAATTTGAATGGTGTAGAGGGCCAATAGTGTCCAGAATTCAGGAGAAGCAGCTGACCTCTTGAATGGCAGCAAACTGCACCGGTAGGACACCAGCACTGTTATGCTCAGACAATCCACACCTCACACACAACCTCGCACAACAAGATTTAGCAATGATTTGAGCAAAAACTGCATCGTTAGGACAACGAAAAGGGTAAAAAGAGGCTCAGGTAGGACCACATACTGAGAGTACGAAGGTAAGAAGAAATACGGGAAAGAGAACGGTATGTACCGAATCAACAACCAGATAAACGACACCACGATGGGAAATTGCTTCGAAGCAAAGAAAATAGTGCGAAAAATAGGCAAAACGATTAGAAAAGAAAACGAAAAGGGTAAAAAGAGGCTCAGGTAGGACCGCATACCTGGACGACGAAGGTAAGAAGAAATGAGGGGAAGACGACGTTATCCACTGAACCAATAAGCGGAGCGACGACAGCACGGTGGGAAATCATGCGAAGCAATGGAAAAAACCGACAAAAAGAGGCAAGACAATTAGAGTAGAAAGAGATGGAGGTAACAAAGCATTGGGACAAGGATCATTACGGCGGCGAGGCAGCTAACCTCGTTCGTAGGCGGAGCGGCCAGCAAGATAATGCGGATGGCAGGAGAAGGGGAGATGAAATCGGGAGGGCCCTTTTTGTCAAGTCCGGGGAACTAAGGCGAAGGAAATCGGGCCGCGCGTGAATTGAGGCGTTGAGCCGAGGCCGCACTGTAGGCGTACACACGCATCAAACGGCACCAATATGTGGGTGACGCGGAAGAAGGCACACACAACAGTTTCATGCCGTGGGAGCTTCGGCAATAGTAGTAGCAGACAGTTAACGCAGGAGGAGCAGGTAAGCAGGTTCTCGCGGCAAGGCCGAGGCGTCGCGTGGTGATGGCTTTCTCTCAACAGCAGAGCTAATTAGTGCGGTGTGCTGAAGCGCATAGGCATCACACACAACGAATGCAACCACCAAGCGAAAGCAGGAAACTAGAAGCCTAAACAGCGCACAGGCCGTAGCACGCGTCTCGGCGTGATTGGAGAAAAACAGCTGGAACGGTGAGGAACTACGCTTCCTATCGAGGCGTCACGTAGGGGAGAAGATGCGTGGCGCCCTATTGCTTGAGTCGGGGCAGCAGCAAACATTAAACGGAATTAATACAATGAAGATGCGGCGGTGATGGCTGTCTCTTAGCAGCAGCGATAATTAATGCGGCGTGCTGAAGCGCATCAACATAACACACAACAAATGTGTAAGACCGAAAAGGCGACTAGAGGGGGTGAATAGGAGCACGAACCCTTTTTCGTTAAGATCGGATTCAACACGATGTTTACTCCGATAGCTATCAAAGCTATGAAGATCAATCTACAAGTACAGTGGAAGACTTGTATTGAATTCAATCAAAACCCCGAAGCAAAACCAACAAAAACTCAAATCACAATGTCTCGGGCGGTCTGACCTCTCAAGAAATCGAATCAAATAATTTGCCTAGCGGTCAGACCTCTCACAGGGGGTCTGACTGATATGCCTAGCAGTCTGACCTCTCAAATGGGCGGTCTGACCTCTAGCACGATGAATAGGAAAATCAGCTCAAAAACCAAAACTAAAATCGGTCTAACTTTTGATCTACACGGTCAAACTTGACCAAATTTGGAACACACCTTCCTAAGGATATTAGGAACCTATTCCAAGTAATGATTGAGTAGACCCACATCAAAGTTTTGACCTTTTTTCATTTTACCAAAGGAGGGTTCAAAACCGGGCAAAAACAAAAACTTGATCCAACAACTTGCTCGTGGGTGGATGATGATCAAGATGGCCTTAGATGGGTTCTCACATACCCCAGCAAGCAAGATCAAGAAGAAAAACCAAGTAAAAACTCCCAGATCAAAGAAAGCCCCAAAATCATCAAATAGAGAGGATGAACACAAAAAGATACAACTTGTGAAATCTTTCTTTGGATTGATTGGATAGATGAATGATTGATGTTTACAGCCACTCCCACATGGAGGACAAAGTTCTATCTAAGAGCACACACTCAATCCATCCCTAGAACCCTAACTCTCCACCTTTCTCTCCAAAACCCTAAAACACAAAATAGGGCTATCAAATGAATGGGTTAAGGAGGTGCTGGCCAGCACCCTCCTCTATTTAGGGCACCCATTAAACCCTAACACACAAATAGGTTAACACATGCACGCATCTCAAAGCGCCGTCTTCATCATCGATTGACCTAAACCGCTTCACCATGCGCCAACCCGCGCCGCGGTTTAGCCAAAAGTCATCAAAGCGGTATTTGGTGAAATTACCAAAATACCCCTGTCTCGATCTTTCTCCAAAAGATCAAGTCCAATACTAGTGAAGCAAACGCCTGCTTCGCCACGTGTAGGTTGATCAACGGCTCCATGTCGTCAAGTCTCTCCCGTCCGGATCCCACCGGCACCACTAAGCACTTGCAACGACTCCCGCGCCGCTTGATCCAACCAGTCGCACCGAACCGCCCGTTCGGTTATCCATGTCCATCCTGCGCTCCGCTTGAGTCCTTTGACCTCACCCGGCATCTTTGATCGTTCTGGACCTCAACTCCCCAAGCTTAGTCTCGATCCACCTCGCCGTTGACTGTCATAGACCTGCAAGTCATCTGCACAGCAATAGACAAGCAAACACGAATCCGAGAACAAGTTCTTCACAACTTGACCCACGTTAGCCAAAACATGCATCATGCAACACATGCACTGATGAACATGAACTTGACCTAACAACCAACACATTGCTACCAAGAAGGCCAGCGACTTAAGTCAAAACCGGTCAGACCGCCACCATGGCCGGTCGGACCGCCCCTGACCGGTCTGACCGCCACCAAAGGACTTAGCCAAAATCCCAACTCTGAAATCTGCAACCTCTATGGAAATTTCAAATGAATAGAACTTTTGCCTGGAGGCTCCAAAAATTATGGTACTAAGAGCAGTAGAACCTCCTCTCTTGCCTACACCCTCTATTTTTGGCCCAGCTCAAAAATCCAAAGCCACTGAAATGGCCGGTCTAACCGCTCAGCGGTAGCCGGTCAGACCGCCACACTGACCGGTCGGACCGCCGCCCTAGCAGGTCAGACCGCAAGCCTCTCACTTGCAAAACAGCCTTAGACAGGACCGGTCTGACCGCCACCAAGGCCGGTCAGACTGCCTGAGACCAGACAACACAAGCACTTCTCCAAAAACGCCTGTTTTTGCAATCCCTCAACGCCATTGCCAATTGTCTCATCATCCTAAGATCGTGCGCATATCCTCATGATATCCACAATCTCCCCCTTGATGAACACATTGGCAATTATCCAGAAAATGTAATATGCAGGTTTGAAAATGAAAATACTCGCAGTTTTCACACAAAGGCACAACTTGGTCCATATGCAAGAGAAAGCAATGGAAATGATCAAGCTGGCTTCAAAATAGCATAGGCAAGTGAGATAAGGCAAAAGAAAACATGAAAGCTTCAAATTCCAGAGAATCGACAAAAATCTCACTTAAGGTCCATATGAAAGAACAATTGTTCGATATGACCTTTTATCATCGTGAGTCTTCAAGAATTGCAATTCAAGTTCAGAAATGACACTAAGATCAAAAGAATGAAATTTCAATACTCCTCCTCACTATGATCATCATTTTACAAGAGAAATTTTCAGAATTTTTAATTTGACCCAAATTCTCCAAAAAAGCAACAATACAGAAGAAGCAAAAGAAAGAGCATGCATGAAGTGCAATGGGGTGGCTTCATTTTTGTTTTGATTTTTCATTTTTTTAGTAAAAAGAAGCTTTGGGGATTACTCAATTGAACAGGCTAGCATTTCTACCATTACTCAAGATACAATAAGCCTGACAAAGCTAGCAAGATCATATTAAGACATGTATAGCAAAGCTAAGCTAGTGAGCTCAAAATACCACATGTTGTTGGATTAAGTTAAGCAATACTTCAAAATTAGCAAGTTCAACAACAGGTATCCTAAAGTGATAATGGCCGTGTCAGAATGTCATTGTGAGATCCAGAAGCTAGCAAAGACCATCTAGGAGACAAAAAGTCCTAAATTGAATCATTTAGCTCAAATTGTTTCAAAAGCCCAAATTTCTCAACAGATTTCATTTTCAATACATATTGAAGTTGAGTAAAGGTTTATCTTGGTGAAGAAGATCCTGAACTAGGAGCCATCCACAAACTCTTCCCAAGCTTCAACCAATTTTCACAATTTGTTTTCTTAGCCATGTGCTAGATCTCAAGCCTTGCCGCGACCATCTCAAGCAACAAAAGCTTAAAAGAGTGGTCTAGGTCATCCAAAACTCCCCTTGAGTTCATGCCTAGTACAATGGAAAGCAGTCTCATAAGAAAGAATTGGTGAGATCAGTTTTTTCGCAGAAAAGAGATCATTTTTCATTGATTAACAGAGTAATTATAGATTCTTAAAAAGAACAAGAAGCTCCATAAATGTTCAATTCTAGATCCAAGAGCTAACAAAGCAATTTTGACAGGGCCAATGTCACAAAAGGATCACTAGCTGAGCAACTATCTAAAAAATCCACAAATTGCAATTTTCAATTCAAGTTTTTTAAAGTGCTAGCTCATTTAGCAAAGATTTTGCTAGACATGTAAAAGCATAATAATTCTAGCAAGTCAAAGAACTAAACACGATCTTTGAGCAGGAATTGAAATACTAAAGCTCATGAGAGTAATAAGCAAAGCTTCATCAATTTAAAAGACAGAAGTAGTAAAGCTTATATTACAATGCATCTTTTTGGATTTTTCATTTGTATGCAATATGATACAATGAGATGCACAAAAGATATAAAAGCCTAAAAAGATCACAAGGATCAACAAGATCCAAAGAAGATACCACTTGAAGAAGGTATCATAAAAGATCCACAAAACGTTGACATGAACAAGGAAAGTTCAGATGAACAAGGAAAGCTCAAATGAACAAAGAAAGTTCAGATGAACAAAGAAGGTTCAAAAAAGAACCAACTCCCCCTCAAACCAACTCATAGGGATAAATTATCCCTAACTTGCTTCTCAAAGTGGCAAACCTTGTTTGGTCAAAAAGCTTTGAGGGGAGATCTGCCAAAAGAGCATTGGACTCCACAAAAACTAGCACAAAGACTTCAAACTCCAAAAGATCTCTAGAAAAAGCAACTCGAAAAGCTAGGGAGCGAAACACCAACACCAAAAGACCTACAGACAACTCAAAAACCTGCTAAAGACTAGTCATTGGGAAACAAACTCAACCTAGGCTGTGAGAAGAGTGCATCCTAGAAAAACATGGGATAAGAAGAGTGCCTAGAAAAGACACGTGGTAGAATAGAGCCTCCTATCTACCCTGAACTCAACAAGCCCAAATGCTATGCAAGGTAGACTAGGGATACCATACATAAAAGTAAGGTATAGAAGCTCGAACCTGAGTCACACTACTTGGCAGTGAGATATAGTCATGATGAGTGAAGATCCATTCCTTGAAGCTCTAGAAAGGAGTTGCGCTCACCCATCATCCTCATCTCAAATTCCTTCATCTCCAAGAAGTGATAGCCAGCATTGAATGCACAAATGAAGAAGAACCAACAGCTTGAGGTGATATCACTTGTTGAACCACATGTTCTTCTTCTCAGTTGAAAGACTACACCACAGAGACAGAAAAAGTCTATGCCTTGGTACTGGGTTAGTGAGACATTATCTAGAGAAACAGTACCAAGACACATGACTAGCAGGGATAGCAGCAAATGATCCAAAGCTCATGAAAGCATATAATCAACAATTCAGGATATGAGCATGAAGATAGACAAATCAATTGCAGCACATGCTATCCAAGATATGACAAAGCTCAAACTATCCTTAATCCATAATAAGGCACAGGAGCAAGCAAGCAAGCACATAGCATATCACACAACATATATCTAGTCAAGAGAAAGGCATGCTAGTGAAGCTATGGTAAGACTCATGCATCCACAATTAACAGTAAAGCACAATAACCATGTAAGCATAAGGCATGTTAAAGAACAAATCATGGATAAGGTATACTAAACATGGATATCAAGCAAGCATGTGGATACATAAGACAAAAATCAACAAGAGCAAGATGATAAAGGTACAAGATAGCACAAGCTCATGATGACAAAATTAAGCTCATACACCCATGGAAATAAAGAACAACAATATGATACATGGATATATAAGCAAGGTAAAGGCATGATGAAAGATATCAAGAGTAATACATGCCAATATAGTACAAGTGAGCAAAAAACAAGCACAACATGCCAAGATTAAATAATCATGAAGGTATAAGATTGCTCACAAAACATGTGAAGACACCGATTATGAAAACACATGCCTCTTGGAGGCCAACATGAGGGTGGAGAACCATCAAGTGTCTCGATCATGTGAAGAAGCAAAAAGACCAGAACCCCTTAAGTCCATGTTCTCCAACCCGTGTTCTCGGTACCTACACATGAGAAAGGCAAGGTGTCCAAGTCTTGGATCCCGAAGGGTTAGATAGCAAATACTTGGGAACCCAAACCTTAGACACACCAGCACTAGAAGCATTTGAACCATTATGTGAGTTAGCATGATGCAAATGATGGTCAATGCAAGAAGATCCAATACCATCCTTGGAGGCACACCGCGAGTGGACAACTCGATGAGGAAAACGAGGTCCATCTCTGGAAAAGCGGCGATGACCTTGCTTGAAAGCACCATGATGAGAACCAACAAAAGCACCAAAGGAACTCACATATCCTCACCGTGGGTGTGTACCTCGATGAACAAAACGAGGTCCACCTCTTGGGAAACGACGAAAATCCTGCCTCGGGACAGCTCGTGGGACAAAACCAAAACCATGGAAGCCAAGTCCACGATGTTGTCTAACATCACTAGAAAAGGTGTCAAAAAAGCCATCATCAAAGCGAGTCTTCGTGCTAGGCTCTTTAGTGTGCATGTCATGAGAAATACTATGCACACTAGGAGACTTAGAAGAATGAGCTCGACGCAAATGTTTTGCACGCCGAAAACAGAAATCCACAAGATGTCCATTCTTCCCGCAAAATGAGCAATGGTGTAAAGATCTACTAGAAGACACGGTCTGAGAGGACAAAGCACCATTATCGCTCAAAGAAGAAGTCCTTTGGGACAAGCTGGAAGAAGCAACATCATAACTCGCCCTCGTATCGGCACTAGGTGCACACATGCCATGAGAAAGACTATGTGTGTTCCTAGAGGTACGACGACGCACTCGATCCTCATATTTCAAACGGCGAAAGCAAAACTCGAAAGTGTGTCCATTTTTCTTACAAAAGGTGCAATGGTACTTCCTTTTTGAAGATGTAGTACCATTTGAAGAAGAAACACCTTTGTCTTTTGAAATCCCATGGACAACACAAAAAGATTCACAAGAAGACGCACTCGCCAAGGAAGAGCTACTCAAGGCGATGGCACAAAAACCAACATAGAGTGACTCACGTTTAGCACAAAAAGACTCCAACTTCGAATGCAAAGAGGCAAAAGAAATCTTGAGAACATCAAACTCGGAGTGAAGGCAAATACAAGAGTCACATGATTTTGCGCTCATATCATCGCGCAATTTCTTCAAAGACTCAACCTCGCTCTTCAAGGAAATGCAAGATGTGCAAGAAATTAATGATGCTTTTATATTAAGCATGCAATTCAAAGCATCAATTTCAGTTTCTAAAAAGCACAATTCTTGCAAGAGACTAAACCATCCTTAAGCAATTTTTCATGTTCTAAGCACATGCTACAAGGCCTAGCTTCAATTTCAATAATCTCAGCCCTAGCATTTTCTAATTGCTCAAGGTGAAAGGTATTAGTCAATTTTAAAGTCTCAAATTCAACAAGCATGCCTACACAAGAATCACAATCATTTCTAGCCATATATCTAAGATTGCCTATTTCTAACTTAGCATTATCAAGCTCATGATGTAAGGCAATACAAGAATCACATAGCATAGAAGCATTTGCTTTCAATATTTCATTTTCAGATCTTAGGCGTGCAAGAGAATCACTCAAGTTATCCATGCCTTCAAGTAAGGAATCATAAGCATACATGGATGTTTTCAAATCGGCAAGTTCATGAGACAAATCACCCTTCTCTCTTTCTAGTAATTTCATTTTCTTTCTAAGAGCATGCAATTTATATTCATATGATACCAAGCCATCAATGAGTTTTTCTTTACTCACCTTACTTAGCTTGAGTAAGGGATCATCCTCGGAAGAGTCATCATGATCATCATCGAAAAGCTTTTCATCATGTTCATCCTCAATCGCTACTGCACATATGCCACCGGGCTCCTTCTCCTCGGGCTCTAGGCGTATCTCATCCCTGAAACTACGACAATCAAAACAAAATGGATCACCACAAGTATCACATGTGAATTGCTCCTCAATTGACATCATAAAAATCGTATGTTCAAGCCTTTTGTCACAACGGACATCAATGGCAAAAGAACCACGACAAGATACAAAGAAGCGCTCACAAATGCACGTACTAGTCGCCATGCTCAAAGATCGGTGAAGATCACAAAAGAGCAAACGAGGCTCTGATACCACTTGTAGGACCAGAAAGACGACTAGAGGGGGGGTTGAATAGGAGCACGAACTATTTTTCGCTAAGATCGGATTCAACACGATGTTTACTCCAATAGCTATGAAAGCTATGAAGATCAATCTACAAGCACAGTGGAAGACTTGTATTGAATCCAATCAAAACCCCGAAGCAAAACAACAAAAACTCAAATCACAATGTCTCGGGCGGTCTGACCTCTCAAGAAATCGGGTCAAATAATTTGCCTAGCGGTCAGACCTCTCACAGGGGTGGTCTGACCGATATGCCTAGCAGTCTGACCTCTCAGATGGGCGGTCTGACCTCTAGCACGATGAACAGGAAAATCAGCACGCAAACCAAAACTAAAATCGGTCTAACTTTTGATCTACACAGCCAAACTTGACCAAATTTAGAACACACCTTCCTAAAGATATTAGGAACCTATTCTAAGCAACGATTGAGTAGATCTACATCAAAGTTTTGACCTTTTTCCATTTTACCGAAGGAGGGTTCAAAACCGGGCAAAAACAAAAACTTGATCCAACAACTTGCTCGTGGGTAGATGATGATCAAGATGACCTTAGATGGGTTCCCACATACCCCAGCAAGTAAGATCAAGAAGAAAAACCAAGTAAAAACTCCCGGATCAATTAAAGCCCCAAAATCATCAAATAGAGAGGATGAACACAAAGAGATACAACTTGTGAAATCTTTCCTTGGATTGATTGGATAGATGGATGATTGATGTTTACAGCCACTCCCACATGGAGGACAAAGCTATATTCAAGAGCACACACTCAATCCATCCCTAGAACCCTAACTTTTCACCTTTCTCCCCAAAACCCTAAAACACAAAATAGGGCTATCAAATGAATGGGTTAAGGAGGTGTTGGTAGGCACTCTCCTCTATTTATAGTGGAGGCTAGATTCTAAGGAATATTCCATTATGGCACCCGTTAAACCCTAACACACAAATGGGTTAACACACGCACGCATCTCAAAGCGCCGTCTTCATCATCGATTGACCTAAACCGCTTTACCATGCGCCGACCCGCGCCGCGGTTTAGCCAAAAGTCACCAAAGCGGTATTTGGTGAAATTACCAAAATACCCCTATCTCGATCTTTCTCCAGAAGACCAAGTCCAATACTGATGAAGCAAACGCCTGCTTCGCCACGTGTAGGTTGATCAACGGCTCCATGTCGTCAAGTCTCTCTCGTCCGGGTCCCACCGGCACCACTGAGCACTTGCAACGACTCACGCGCCGCTTGATCCAACCAATCGCACCGAACCACCCGTTCGGTCATCCATGTCCATCCTGCGCTCCGCTTGAGTCCTCTGACCCCACCCGGCATCTTTGATCGTTCTGTACCTCAGCTCCCCAAGCTTAGTCCCGATCCACCTCGCCGTTGACCGTCATAGACCTGCAATCCACCTGCACAGCAATAGACAAGCAAACACGAATCCGGGAACAAGTTCTTCACAACTTGACCCATGTTAGCCAAAACATGCATCATGCAACACATATGCACTGATGAACATGAACTTGACCTAACAACCAACACATCGCTGCCAAGAAGGCCAGCGACTTAAGTCAAAACTGGTCAGACCGCCACCATGGCCGGTCGGACCGCCCCTGACCGGTCTGACCGCCAACAGCTGGCCGGTCTGACCGCCACCAAAGGACTTAGCCAAAATCCCAACTCTGAAATCCGCAACCTCTCTGGAAATTTCAAACGAATAGAACTTTTGCCTGAAGGCTCCAAAAATTATGGTACCAAGAGCAGTAGAACCTCCTCTCTTGCCTATACCCTTTATTTTTAGCCCAGCTCAAAAATCCAAAACCACTGAAATGGCCGGTCTAACCGCTCAGCGGTAGTCGGTCAGACCGCCACACTGGACGGTCAGACCACCAGCCTCTCACTTGCAAAACAGCCTGAGACAGGACCGGTCTGATCGCCACCAAGGCCGGTCAGACCGCCTGAGACCAGACAGCACAAACACTTCTCCGAAAACACGTGTTTACGCAAACCCTCAACGTCATTACCAATTGTCTCATCATTCTATGATCGGACGCATATCTCTATGATATCTGCAAAATGCAACCACCAAGTGCAAACAGGAAACAAGAAGCTTGAAGAAGCGCACATCGTGGTACACGTGTCTCGCGTCGCGCAAGGGAGAAGACGCGAGGCGCCCTATTGCTTGAATCGTGGCAGCAAAAACAGTAGACAGAATTAATACAACGATAACATGGCGGTGATGACTGTCTCTCAGTAGCAGCGATAATTAATGCAGCGTGCTGAAGCGACAACTGAGGAAGCCTGATTCCTAGGTTCTATAATAAGTCTATAATGTACTGCCCTATAGCTGATGCAACACAAACAAAAGCATATATATATTTATATGCGCGTCCTCTCTGAGCTAGTGTGATGTGCAGCCTTGTAGCTAGGACTGTACTTTTAATTCTATACTGTGCTTACTTAGCACTAATAAGTGCATGCATAGTTCTTGTATTTCTTCTCTTTTTTTTTTCTTAAATCATCATAAAATATGCTGCTAGGTGTATCTGTTGGCGCCACTGTACAACGTAATTATTCTCTAGCCGCAGCTGTCCGTATCCTAGTTGTCAATATTAAAGAAGAGCTCAAAGTCCGTGGCTCGAGACTCGAGAGCCACAAACTTTTGTTGGTGCGGCCAGCCAGCTGCACCCCTCGCTCTTAATGCACCTGCGTAGTGGGTAAAAACTTTGGCAAAAAAAAAAAAATCGCGTTCCAAACGTGGCCTAAGGCTTAGATACAGAGGAATTGTGTTCTTTTCTAAGAAAAATTCATGTGAAGTTTGTGTGTTCGTAACGCGCACTGAAGCTTAAAATCCCAACTCCTAAGTTGAGACGAGACGTGAGCGCGCCGCAGGTGGGCTCAGACCGGTTATCCCTACACTTCAACGGAAGGAAATTTTCTGTTGGTGAGCAAAGAAACGGGCATCTATCCATTGATCAATTCATCCTGAGATTAGATTTGGATCTCAAGAATCTCGAGGAAAATTAATCATGCTTGGCATGTGAGATCCACGCAAATGTATTTAGTAGCACGTTGGTCCTAATCTAAGATTTGTTCGTACGCCACACGACCAAGCTACCTCTATCTATTTGCAGTTCTTGATCGATATCTTTCTTATCCGTGCAGTTTATTGAGGTTTTGTTTTTTGTGGCACTTATATCTTTGACAGATACACGCAGAATCTGCCTGTATCATGCTCATGATTTTGAGGAGTTCAAATGCGAATGAAAAGTTTTGTATTGATTTAGGCACTCCGACACGCAAGGCTGCCATCCAGATATTCTGACCTCCCATGGAAAAAAGGCGAATTTTGTTGTTACATACAGCTCAGCTCAGCTCAGCCGTCCTTTGTATGGACTCGCATCTCTTTTTTTCTTTCCACTTGGTTTTTTTAGCTCTACTACGGTATACTCAATTTAATATGGATCATTCATTCTCTTTGATCCAATAATTCAGATTAGTTAGGATTCAGTGTTACTATATCTGGTATAGTATGAGTAGTAGAATCCTGAGAAATATAATTGTAATTGTCTATGTGGGGATCACATGTCAGAAGAGTAATATTTTCAATTCTAATTGAAAAAAATCCATAATACCATCACGAAAAAAATTATAAATACAAAGAAAAGTCTATTATGTCCTTAACAAATCAATAGTTAAATTTAATTTATATTAACGTCATATACTACAGTAGAATGTACCGTAAAATTTCACTTTTTTTTACGGATCCATGGGACGATACTTTTGCTCAAATTCATTCTCGAGATCATCCTGATCCTAACAAGTTTGTTATACCACTAGCAATCCCAAGGGGAAATAGCATTTTTTTTCTTAGTACATGACCAGTTGGTGAAAGCATGTACACCAAAGACTTAGCCACGAAGAAAGTGACAGAAGAAAATCCGAGAAGCCACTCAACAATAGCCGCGGAAGAAATAGCATTCCACTCACATCCCAATTTGTGAAGCAAAATGACCCAAGACATGCACATCATCCTATGGGGGTGGGCAAAAAAGATTGTTATAGGCTCGAATTAAAATTGATTTGATTATAGTAGTTAATTGGTTAAAATTGAAATGAATCAATTTGAAATGAAAAGAGGTTAACGGGGCTCGGCTCGACTCAGCTCAATAGTGGCTCGTTAGCTTGTTTTTAAAATAACTACTTAAACAATAAATAAAATAATTTCAAATCGAACTATGTCAATTTCAAAGCACGATAATAACTCGTTAAACTCAATAGCCAGCGCCCCACCTATGGCGTACCTTATGCCAGTCAGGACTCTCATTGGAGTGGTGCTACCTCACGTACAGAGACCTGCATCCTTTGCTTTGCGCCATGACCGATCACCTCTAATCGAACTCAAATGCACACCATGCATGCGTGGGTGCATTACTCTCTGTGCTCCGACAGCCATCTGATGAGAAAACAAGCAATTGAAATCACATTCGAGAACTAGTATATTGCTGGGGAGGAAAAAAAAACTGGAGGGTTTATAGATTGCGCCTCAAAAAATTCTTGTATTTGGCCAAATAGGTCTTCAAGTATTCGAAATTAAGGTGGGACAGAAGTCCCAAGAAACTCAAAGTACTCGATTATTTGTCAAATCTCAGACGTTTGATTATTTGTAGTCAAATAAGCGGTGGAGAGAGTTTCTTCTTTTATGTTTGATTGTGCACTAATTGTTCAGTCTCATCGTAGTGAATTGCGCTATGTAGCTTGGTTGGGACTCGCTCATCTCCAATTCCTAGCTCCGCCTTTGGATCCATGGTCCATACGAAGCATGCCATTTCGACATGAACGGCAGGGGATCCGAATCCTAATATCGTGCATTTCTTTTCAATCAAACCCAAAGAGGGAATCCATTTCGCAATGTGGAGCGTCTTTTTTTTCCACTTGCTTACCTAGCAGAGTATAAATAGCCACCCAAGCACACCCACAGCAAATTCACAAGCTAACAAACAAAACATCTCAAAGACCTCTTGACCAAAGTAGCAAAGTAGTTAAAAGTAGTTAAGTAGCAACTTAAACGCCACAAACACCATGTCACTCTACTTGGCGCCCACGGCCGCCGTCGCCACCGCTACTAGTACTCTCCCGAGGCTCGTACTGCCACCTATCGACATAAGGCGGCAGGAGAATCTTGTGGCGCTACCTGTGCCGCCGGCACCACCGCCGCCGCTTGTTGTCCGTGCCAATAGGCACATGGGCGCTAAGCATAAGGCTGTGGTGGTGATGGGAGCAACGGGCACAGGGAAGACACGCCTCGCCGTGGACCTCGCGCTCCGGTTCGGCGGCGAGGTGATCAACTCCGACAAGATGCAGGTGTACTCGGGGCTCGACGTGGCCACAAACAAGGTCACCGCGGAGGAGTGCGCCGGCGTGCCGCACCACCTGATCGGCGTGGCGCACCCCGACGACGAGTTCACGGCCGCGGACTTCCGGCGAGAGGCTTCCCGCGCCGCGGGCGCCGTCACCGCGCGTGGCCGGCTCCCGATCACAGCCGGCGGGTCCAACTCGTACATCGAGGAGCTCATCGACGGCGACCGCAGCGCGTTCCGCGAGCGGTACGACTGCTGTTTCCTGTGGGTGGACGTGCAGCTCCCCGTTCTGCACGGCTACGTCGATAGCCGCGTGGACGAGATGTGCGACCGCGGGCTCGTGGGCGAGGTCGCGGCCGCGTTCGACCCGCGCCGCACCGACTACTCACGCGGCATCTGGCGCGCCATCGGCGTGCCGGAGCTCGACGCGTACCTCCGGTCGTGTTGCTCCGGTGACCAGGAAGAGCGGGCGCGGCTGCTGGCCATTGCCGTCGAGGAGATCAAGTCGAACACCCGGCGGCTTTCGTGCCGGCAGCGTGCCAAGATCCAGCGGCTAGCGAAGCTGTGGCGCGTCCGCCGCGTGGACGCCACGGAGGCCTTCCGGAGGCAGGGCGCCACCGCCGACGAGGCCTGGGAGAGGCTCGTCGCCGCGCCGTGCGTCGCCGCCGTGCGTGCATTCCTGTACGACGATGTCACGGCGGACCATAGCAGCATCAGCGCAGCTCCTAACATCCCGGTGTTCACTCCTGCTTTGGCCGCCGCCGTCGAGGCCGCCATAGTATAAACATCTGAGCGTTAATTACAACATCCACAAGACGTAACTGTGAAGCCATTAGCCATTGCTTGGAGTAATGGCATTGGACGAGGCCATCAAGAGAGAGGAGCTAGGAGGCTAAATTATATAGTTAAGCAGGGGATCATGGCTTGTTTGGAATACAGGAATCTCACAGATATTTAGTAGTTAAGCAGGGGATCATGGCTTGTTTGGAATACAGGAATCTCACAGATATTTAGCAGGAAACAATACAATTCTTATAGGATTCCTATGAGAATTTGTATTCCAAACAGTCAAGAAGAAAGATTGGTCGGACTGGCAAGGTTGCATCGTTAACTTACAGTCGAACTAGCAACCTACCACCGAGTGGGCACCTGCAACTGCATTTCTTTTCTTTTTTTCCTTCTTTTCATTTTGTACATTTATGGAGTTGGCATGACGTTTGATGATTATTTTTCTCTCTTTTCTGTTCTTATTTTGTGCTGCTACTACTACGTGCATAGTGCGATCGAGCTAGCTAGCGTGTTCTAGCTCTTCAGTTTCTTTTTGCTTTTTGTTGGTTTGCTTAGAGAGAGAGAGAGAGAGGTGTATAGGAACTTTTAGTTGGTCTGAAATATTTGTATGAGATGTTGAGCATAAATAAAACCTCTTGGGTGATCTGATTCGGTTTTCATTGGGCTACAGTAGGATATATAACCGGCTATGTAAAGATAACTCTTGTACATATATATATTCCCCTTCGAGGTTCAAGAATATAAGTTGTTGCGTCTCAGATTCCATCTAGAGTGAGAAAATTGCACGAGTTTTCGACAACCAGGTTGGCCAATTGAAGATGGGTTTTTCAGCATACCTAATGGAAAAATCATCGGGATTACTTCAGAAATAGTTTTTTTTTTTCGACAAACAGCTTTGTTGTGTGCACTTAGGAAAAAAAAAATCCTATAAGAGAGGATATTTTGGTCTATCAACTTGGACCCTCTCCAACTTATGACATATGGCAACACTAATCTTAGAGCTCGTATCCCGTTAACTTCCCCACTAACACACCCTTGTTCTACCCTTTCCATCAGTACCAACGATTAAACAATTGATCGTATAGGCCTTACAAAATTAATGATTGCATCTAAAAGAATTACCGATGGGCTAGATCGAATGATCGATACATTAAGAAATCGTTTCCGTTTTCTAATTCCAGGGGTCAATTCGATTGTTGCGGGAGCGGTTAGCACAAGAAATCGAGGGAGCTTTTTTATTATTTAATCTATTTTTAAAAAATATTTTAAAGATAATATCTCTCTAACTTTATTTTTAATTCTGACCCCTTTGATCACGTCACAACGTATGGTGTAGCAAAAACACGTTGTTACGATACGGATCTCGGCGTGGCAAACGAGTGCTGTCACGTCACTCCTTTTGGAGTGACAGGATTTAACCCAAAATCGGATATGTGTTGGCTCGGAGAGCTATGGTGGCAGGTTTGGCCATGCCGCGGTCGGTGGTATGACAACACAGTTTGATCACCGACTGCGGCGTAGCCAAACCTGCCACCATAGCCCTCCGAGCCAACACGCGTCTATTTTTGGGTTAAGTCCTGTCACACCAATACAACACTCGTTTGTCACATCGAGATCCGTGGCGTAACAACGTGCTTTTGTCACGCCATACGTTGTAGCGTGACTAAAGGGTCAAAATTAGAAATAAAGTTAGGAAGAGGTTATCTTTAAAATATTTTTAAAAAATAGATTAAATAATAATAAAAAGTTTAATAAAATTAGGGAGAGATTATCTTTAAAATATTTTTTAAAAATAGATTAAATAATATTAAAAAAAAGTTCAATAAAATTAGAGAGAAGTGTTGAAGTATAAGTGAATTGCCCGTCTTTTCTCACCAGCTTAAGTTTTTTGGTAAACTGTTTGGTGCATGCAACTCAATATGGTATCAGAGTCAAAAAGACTTGAGTTCAAGACCCGGCGTAATTAAAAAAATAATTATAGTACATTTCTATCTTTTGGGTGAACTGGTTGGTGCACACAATTCAATAAAAAGTTATCTTTAAAATATTTTTTAAAAATAGATTAAAAATTATATATAAAAAAGCTCAAATCGAGGGCATTACGAATAGAAAATCATCCTTTTAGGCCGAGGTGAGATACATCTTTCTTCTATTTCACATGGCCTGGAATCAAGTGGCATCCATGTCAAAAAAAATAAAACGCCGACTGCGCTAGAGCTTCAACGCGGGGTCCAAGGTCGGCTAAGCCAAGGCGGCTCGACTCACTGACCGCTGCACGCGGCAGCACCGGCACGAAGCCAACGGCGGCGAGGAAGCACCAACTATCAGGGTGTTGCTGTCATTGCATCCAATATCAAGCCTATCGATATCCCTGCAGCGCCTAGAGCTCGCGACATTGTTTTGCTGATGGAAACGTCGAAGAAGAAGCTGTTGGTGGAGAAGTTAATGGGACGGGAGCTTTTTAATGAGTGTTGCCACGTGTCATAAGTTGGAAAGGGTCCAAGTTGATAGACTAAAAGGAACCACTAAGAGCATCTATAATAGTTTGTTTTTTAGCTTATTACTAAGAGGAGAGAGAGTACTCAATCTAATAAAAAGAAATAAATCTTCTAATAGATTGTTTTTTGAGCTTGTGTCTAAGACTTTAATTACTACAAATATGCATGATTCTTGATAATCAATAATAAAATACAACTTTGTGGTCTACATATTTTGACTCATTTATCATATCAATAATGAAGTTGGGCTGCACAAGAGATCCCGTGAATATTTTGCTTGTAGATGGTGGGACCCACAAAACGCGTTTTAAGTAACAAATAAGTCTCCAATAGAGTATTTAGTTGTTTTTTGTGCCTTGGTATTAACAATTTGATAGTTTTTTCATCTAGAAACAACATCACCTTCTCTCCTCCACATCATCTAAATGATGATGTGGCAACCCCTTAGTAACAGATGACATGAACTGTTGTAGATGCTCTAAGGGTCGTAGCCCCCCCCCCCAAACTTGCAAATATCACCTTGAAAACTAAAACGGATGCCGTTTTGCTAGGTCGATATGGAATCTGTGTGTCACCAAATCAAAATTTGTTTGTTTCCCATGCTTTTAATTAGGGCGAAAACAATGTCAACTCATAAAGACATTTTCAAATCATTTTCTTTGGGTGGAGATGACGATGACAATATTAGAAAACCGATCTGTGAAACTTGGATAACCAATGAAACATGGGCGGAGCATTAACCCCATTCATGCATATGAACAACAGTACAGTACGTAAACACATAAAAAAGGGTAGAAGTACGCCGCTGCATGCAACATCCCCCGAACATGGTTGCAACATTTCCGGGCAATGGTTACAACATCTCCGAACAACGGTTGCAACATTCTAGGACAACGGTTGCAACATCCTAGGACAATAGTTGCAACATCCCCCAGACACGGTTGCAACATCCCCGGACAACAGTTGTAACATCCTAGGACAATGGTTGCAACATCCTCGGACAACAGTTGCAACATCCTAGGACAATGGTTGCAACATCCCCGGACAACGGTTGCAACATCACAAATCAAAATACAAAGCATTTGGAAAAAAAACATGTTGAAAAAATTGCAACATCTGTAATACTCCGAAAGTGTTACAACGTCTAGTCGGGAAAGTTTAATCGATCGGGAGAGAATCAAATGGAGTATCGGGAAGGACCTTATAGAAGTTACTCAAATAATCAGCTTGAGAGGGGTTTTTGCAATCACACCTCAACTCTGGCTGGCTTGGCCCATAGAGGCCCAAGTGTGGCCGGCCAAGGGGGGAGAGCACCCCTTTTCTCCCCAAACCCTAGCCGCACCCTCCCCTCCCTTTCCTCTCCCACCCCCAACCGGCCGCCACCCCTCTCCCCTCTCCACCTCCCTCCACCCTCCCTTGCGCCTCTCCACTCCCCACCACCTCCATTGCTGCTGGCTAAGGAGGAGAAGGAGCTCCATTGCACCGGCCAAGGAGGAAGAAGAAGGAGAAAGGAAGAGAAGGAAGAAGAAGGAGAGGGAGAAGAGAAGAGAAGAAGAGGGAGAAGAAGGGATCCGCAGCGGAAGCGTGGTGGTCATCATCCCCGCTGTGTACTCTCTTCGTTTCGGCAAGGGTAACCCGTGGTTCTTTGCTTTAGGTCATTTTCTAGTTGTCTAATTTTCGGATGTCAGTTCGTCGATATTCTGCAGCAGTGAAGTTTGTCGGTTTTGATTAGGTTAGAGACAGATTTGGGTCTGGGTGTCTCCTAGAAAGTTGTAGCTATCGTAGTTACCTTTCATTGCCGACAAGAATCAAGTCATTCGGACTTCGGTAGCCAAAGTTATGAATTTATTAGTACTTCTGTGTTTCTGGAGAGAAGCAGATTTGCTAGTGTTAGTTAACCTGATTGAAGCGCTTATTTAGAGGGGTTTCCAGAGGGTCTCACCATAACGACAAATGAGGATAATCCTATTAGCTTTCAGGAAAGCTGAAGATCACTGAATTTGGACGAACGTAGAGAAACTTATGATAGTTTCTTTGTCGCTGTCCAGAAACCCGACGTGAAATATTTGCTCTGATTAAATAGATTGGTAGGTCTGGTAGATGGCCGAATCAGAGGGTCTCCCCAACTAAGTTTATTTAGACATTTCAATTACCTTTTCAGATTGTCCAAGATCATCCTATTTGGACTCCTTAGCAGAAAGTTATGAATTTTTGAAGTCTGCTGTCCGCAGTGACCGATCGCTAGAAATTAGAAAAGCTAGACGTGATAAGAAGATTAGCGATTTCGATTGTAATGAGATGTATGATTTTGGTCCAGTATGCTATTCTTAGTTTGGGGTTATCTTCTTGTCCAGGTGGCAGCGAGATCCCAAGGGCAGCACCCACTTCGCGTCCGCCGTTCTCGCGCGGTTGAGGCAAGTATTCGGGTTTATGTGTAGTATTGGTTGCATGTCATGATTGAGTGGTGTTTTGTTCATCATTGCCATATGAATGTGTTGTGGAGATGATTCTAGTTGTGTTGATGCTTGCGAGTTATGTTTAAGGTTCCTTCATGATGCTATTGTTTACATACCCTGACTACATATTGAGTTATGATATTGGAAATATGATGTTGTAGTTCTTATGCATGTTGGAGCATTTTGAGACTTGGTCACGTGGTGACCAAGAGTACAATGTTGAGGTCCCTGTCATATGTAATGACAGCTTGAGGTCCCCGCATTCATGGAATGTGGGCAATGGATCTGAGGTCCCGTCATTGTGATGACGGGCAAAGGTCCCTATACATGTGATGTATAGGCTCTTGGTCCCGTGCGGAGGGCACGAGCATGGGTATTCATTGACGAATGAATACCCCGTATTACCGGTAAAATGCGAAACGAGATAAAGATCAAAGAGTGCATAGCATTATCATCATTTAAATATTTGAAATGTCTTAATGGTGTTGAATAAAGTTGTTTTTAGATGTTATGTCTATATGAATGTTGCAACCTTGTTGATACTTGCTGAGTCGTATGGCTCACCCTTGCTTTGTCTTGTTATAGGTACTTCTGGCAAGAACGTCATGCATGGGAGGGAGTAGGCATTGGAAAGCATGCACTACCTCACAACATTTATGCAATTGCTATTTGGTTTCACTTAGGAATAAATAACTGTGTGGAGACTATCTATGGATGTTTTATGATGTTGGTTGTTGGATTATTCATGGTTATGAGAATGATGTTAATTGTTTACAATCGAACGATTATTTTATATGCATGAAAGACTTGGATTATAGAAATAATAATAAATGCCATGATCATCTGTTGATACCACGGTTTTGTTGTTCATACAAAGGAAGTTCTGTCGAAAAATTTATAGAATGTTCTAGTTAGTTTAATTCTTGTAACATTCTAGGCTCATATGGAGCTGGGGTGTTACAACATCGCTGTGAACAGTATGCATCATTTTTTTTTATAGACTGCATGCAACATCCCCCGAACATAGTTGCAACATTTCCGGACAATGGTTACAACATCCCCGAACAACGGTTGCAACATCCTAGGACAATAGTTGCAACATCCCCAGACACGGTTGCAACATCCCCGGACAGCAGTTGCAACATCGTAGGACAATGGTTGCAACATCCCCTAACAACGGTTGCAACATCACAAATCAAAATACAAAGCATTTGGAAAAAAAACATGTTGAAAAAATTGCAACATCGCTGTGAACAGTATGCAACATTTTTTTCTATAGATGCAATATTTTTTCTACATATGCAATATTTTTTTTCTACAGATGCAATATTCTAAAGAACAGTATACAACATTGTTTTTAACAGGCCGCAACATTGTTTTCAACGGACCACAACATAACAACAATTCACCATTTTTGCAACATCATACTCAGAACAAATGGCCTGAGAAAAATTCATTACAGAGTAATCAATCAGGAATTAACGACCGATGAGGAAGCAACCAAGCACTGAAACTGGCAAACTCCATTTTTACTTTGACATGGACATAAGCTTTTCTCAAAGAGGAATTGATTAGTTTGCAAAAGTGTGCAAAACCACCCGACGACTCTAAGAAAGGAACCGGATCTATCTCGGTAAGGAATCAACAACACCGTGAGGGCTTACACCAGGGGTGCCGAGGGAGCCAAAGTCGGGGCGGCGGCCGAGAGGGCGAGGAAGTGTGCGTGGAGGCAGACAGTCAGCCCGGGGGCAGGCACGCGAGTGACGAGGCGTTCGAGCGATTTGCTTCCAATCAGACGTCAGGTCCGTATGATTGTCCTAGACTAAAAGACTCAGTCCTATAAGATTTTTTTCCCTTGCACTTAGCCTCTATTAGGTAAACCTACTAAATGTATAATTAATTATTGCATAATCATTGTTACATAGTCTAATACTTTGTAGAACATTATAAAAAAACACATATTTTGTGTTTTTCTATGTGTAAATTTTAGCTTAGCTAGTGTCCATTTTTTCCTTTCATAATGTATATTAGCTAAAGGACCTAAATACAACACAAATAATGTCCTTTTTTTGTAACTACTTGATTTTGTCCACATTGTAAACTGATTTTTATCCAACTATAATTCTGAATAAAAGAAGAGATTCCCTAAAACACTGCATATTGTCTAACTATACGTTAGTAAAAAAATATAAAGATTTTGAATAAAAATAATATGAAATTAGTTTTAATGACAAATTAATACGTAAGATAACGCTCCATGCAGCCTAGGCACCCACAGGAAGAATGTCTAATACACGTATATAGTTGATATAAAATTCAAAGTTGGGTATGAAATGTTTTATACACTTTTTATGGTAAGTGAGTTTTGAACTCAGTTGAAATTTGTTTAATTGAATCTTGTAATTAATGCGATGATAGTGCTTATTTAGGGTGAAACTAACTCAAATTGAATTTATTTCCTTTTGAGTTTGATATCTCATATACAATTTTAAGGGTATGAAAAGATACCCATGTCAAATGTTGTGAATCTCGATGCACATCAACGAGTATTGATCATCTACTTATTTGGACCAAGTCTTCTCCGCATCTCTCTCCCCCCTCTTCCCCCTCCAACAACTCCCCTTCCCACCTTAGATCTGCACCCTCCCCTATTAAACTCCTTCTGATGGCTAGCCGACAGAGCGGGAGGGGGTCCCACCCATAGCACTATGTTGTAGATCCCCTTTTCTTCATTCTATGTTATCTGGTGTCTTCGGTGTTGATTTTCCCCTATTTCAGTGCATGCTATCTTGCCAGATCCGATGCAGGTCGGGCGCCCTTGCCATGGCTTCGTCAGTTTTATTGCTCTGGCCATCAGATATGCTCCCTTCAAATTCCCTTGCACAAGAGATGCCATATACAATTAGCTCCAACATGGGTGTGTCCCGTTGTGGAAGCAGACAACGACATCGGTTCTTCAATTGACACTAGATGAGGGCGGTCGATCAGCAGCCTCGTCTCGAGCAACGCCTCCCATCAAGAAAACCCCACAAGGTCCTCAGCGGCCATCAACCTTATTTTTGACAATTTTGTCATCTCCTTGTCAACGTCAGCCGCCTCCATCATCTCTGGAGTAGCTTCTTGTGTGACGAAGTGTACTTTGTAGTCTAGTCCAGTTGAACTTTGATACAAATCAACATGTAGTCGATACGTAAAGTGCCCCAATCTTTCACGATACTTGAATTTCAATCTTGATCGAAGCATAATCCTAGCTTTCCTCCTCCTTGGTTTGGCCAAAAAGAAGAACACGTGTATCTCTACAACAAGTAATGATACTTAGTTGATGTTGAAGCAATTTGAAGAGAAACAAAATCAAATCCAAAGAACAACACCAACCCGTACACCTTGAACACGAATTGATGAGTTGATCCACACGAGATAATGGGGATTAGATGGATGAAGCTCCTCCAATCCTTGAACCAAAATCAAGAAAACCCTGACTCGGTTCTCCTACCTCTCACGGCAAAGCAATATGTGCCACAAAAACATGTTTTTTTTTTGTTTATTCCTCAACTTCAAACTTACTTACAATGGGGGATATAACCCTGAATATATAGGGGAAAGGACCCTAGTGGCCAGCCGAAAGGGGGGAACCCACTCCATTTCATATTAGGCCTTCTCCCTTCCCAATTCGGATGCAGGGGGATTCCTTTCTCCCTTTGATTAATCCTCGTTTGATTTGGTTTCATGAATCGTCTTTAAATGTGGATTTCTATTTCTAAATTCTAAAATTAAACTATCGTAATTGTAGAAAATAAAATGACTAACCTATTTCAATCCTTTTACATTCGATTTTTGAATCCGCACTCATCTCGGACTTCAAAATTGACATTTCATGCCGATTGGAAATAACTAAACTATTTTAAAGGAAAATTCGAATTGGGATGGTGCCAATATGAATCCAATTCAGTTTCTAATTTTGAGTTGGAATCTATTTCCAATTTGAAGTCCCCCTTGATCTCCTTCTTCATGTCTTGGTCGAATCCAACTGTCCATGGCTTGATCTCCCTCCTCCTCGACCTACCTCCCTCTCCTTCGTCTTGGCTGCATGAAGAGTTTCTCCATTTTGTTGCAAATCAATGTCAATTGAAGATCTAGTACAAGATGATATTTTAGTGTAGTTTTCACAGCCTTCTTCTTGCTAACCACACCCAAATAACTCTTGATTTCTTCATCAGTTGTCGGACCCTGGCCGTTGAATACCCAAAATCCTCACGTGTGTACCGTATTAGTTCCATGATTAGTGGCTAGTACACACATCAACAACATTGGAATACACATCCATACATAATTACATACAACATAAAATAAATATGGTGCATAAACATAAGCAATTACATAGTTTACAATACAAGGGCCAAATTAAAAGACTAGAATCAGAAATAGTAGCAAAAATTTAGTATATTAAAAGGAAAAGTCCAATGGCATACCCATCCAAACCCCCAGGCAACCGACAAGGAGTAAACCCTAGAAATACCCATCCCCGTACCCTCGGTACCAGAACTAAAGAAGGCACCATCTAGCATGTGGTCATCCTTATCCTTTGAACAACAATTTAAGTAAGATTGAGTACATTGCGTACTCATCAAGACTTGTAGTGTATCACAAAATTTATATATGTGCATGGCTAATAAGGGAGGAGGCTCTATGCTACAAGTTGTTTTCAGCATTAAGCAAATTCTATTTGCAATATTAATACATAGTATTTTGCAAGGGAAGTTTAAAGAGCAGTTAAATAGATAAAGAATCAAGAAGTAAGTAGCTTGATAAATAACAAATCACAACCCTCCTTGGCTGCGATCAATATCATATTTTCAGCCATAGACATACCACTCAATTCAAATATCATCATATATATCCATCCTAACTTTTCCAACAAAACCGTTTTTGTAAAAGTAGAGACTATACCTGTTAAGACTGTACTAAGCACACTCATGACCGTGACTACGACTATTTAAATAGATTTACACTATGTAGAGGTGTACAACTTTTGATGAGGATATGAACCCTAAGAATGCAACCACTACTTCAACCCACTACACTACATCCTCTACTTCAACCACATCTTTCACCGAAAAGACTTTCGGCTAATGCACTGCAATATTCGCTGGTTGGACCGAGCTTCGTCTATATGCCATGGTGCTACGTCTACATACCATGATGCTGCGTCTACATGGCTTAGTGTTGCGTCACCAATTATTGTCTCACGGACTTTGTAATGAATGGGCTGATTTGGCCAATATGACCCATAAGGCCCATATGATCGTCCCGTCCCGCCTAGGGTTTCGGTACTGTTCACGTGGCACTGTCCATGCATGAACAGTACCCACGCCGCCTCTCCCTTCTCCCATAGATAGTGGCTGCCATCCCCTTTAGTTCCTCGGGTTTTGTTGATTGAAGTTTAGCTTTGCTATTTTATACTTTGTCCTCTTATTTGGCGAGATCAATAGCGACATTGTTTTTCGGAACCCCATTATCAATACATTCAATTCATATTCGCAATTTCAGATTGCTTATTTATCTTGTTCTTGCGTGCTTCTTCGGTGTATGCAGGAATCGATCTTCATGATCAAATCAACCGGGTATTCATGCACGGATGATAATGACTTGTCGAGCAGTTCAGTGATTGCGTGGTTTTAAGCCTTGCGATTTCATAGCCAGGATCATGAGAGTTGAGCGACCACTATCGAACTTACCTTCCCATCGAAAGATCGGGCCAAAATCAGGTCCTCCGTGGTTCATCAAGTGGTATCAGAGCTATAGTTCTTCGGTGAGAAATCAGTACCCTTAGTTGTAGATTTGTTTTTCATACCTAGAGTCCAGAAAATTGCCCCAATTTTTTTTTGCATCTATCATCCATACCGAGATCGTTGAGCCATTGCAATTTTTCTTTTCAGTTTTTGCTTGTTGAATTTTTTTGTTGCATCATCGTGTCTAGTTGCTGATTTCTAGTTTAGTTGGAGTTTAGTTCGTCGTTGTCTAGTTGCATCGCGAGTATTCCTTTGTGTAGCTTCATTTGTGTCGCCTTGTGATCCTTGCTGCGGCCAACAGAACCTCCTGCCGCAGCCTCATCACCCTGCCGCGGCAACCGCCATGCCCTCTGCCATGCCACCACCCATCCCTACCACGCCACTCCAACGCCGGCCAGAGCCGTCCCTACCGTGCAATTCCTCCCTGCAGCACCAACCAACCGCAGCAGCCCAAGTTCTCCCGCCACCGCCGCCTGCAGCCTTGCCGCCGCGGCTACCTCAGTGCCCTACCATGGAAAACACACGCTGTCTGCAGGTCCTTGCTGCAACACCCAATTGCACTGCTGCCACTACCTCTTGTTTCCGCGGCAACCAATTCGCTACCATGGCAAGCAAATCAGCCACCTTGTTCCTGCCACTGCCACACCTTGGGAAGTTAACAGGGAAACCCTAGTGGTTTCAGTTTTTGGAAGAAGAGGTAAAGGGAAAGAGTTTGGATTCAGTTTGCCAGAGAAGGAAAAGGAGATTGATTTCGGTGATTGACAGAGAAGAAAAAAAACAGAAGAAAAACAGAAAAAGAGAGAAGAAAAACATAAAAAAGTGTCCCTCTGTCCAAAATTTGAAAAGCCCACCAAACCTTCGCCAAATCTAGTGAAAATTGGTGGATCCCTTCTTGATACATCCACAAGATTCCACAAAACATTTGGCACATTTGACCTACGGGATCAAAAGTTATAGCGGTTCAATTTGAGGCTGAAACGAATTCGAGTCCGTTTCCGACACATCTTCAGTAAAACGGGCATAAATTTTGCATACGGAGTAAGAATTCGATGTTCTCAGACTCGTTTGAAAGATAACGACGATGTGCATCCGGAAAAAATGACGAACTTGCACTAGTCGCCTTCAAGAGCCCCAAAATTGGCCACCTTCAGCCCTAAATTCGCGTTGTAAGTTTTTGTTTTTCTGTTTTTGTCAATTCTTTTAGTTTTTCCTTCGGAATTTGGGTTTCTCCTGAACTGGAAAGTTGTAGATCTCGTCAAAACCTTTCAGAAGAGCATATATAAGCCATATAAAACTTTTATTTTTTATTGTTTGAGACTAGCTGTTATTTCTGCTCAATCTAAAGGCCCGATTACGCTGCACGTTATTATGTTTTTGTGCTCTACATCGTGTAAACAATCTTGTGCCCCTAAAAAGAAGTTTGATTAGTTGGTTAGCGTCTCTCCTAACACTTGTTGTGAGGCTTTCCTTTGCTTACATAAAGTCACATTGATCGTTGCGTGTGTGTACATACACTTCTCTACGTAGGGCTTTGATTAGCTAGCTTTGATTAGGTTAGGATCAGCAGCATTTGACTAGTACTTTGAACAAATTTTTAACTTGCATTAACTGATTTGATTATTACTGATCCTTGCTACCATATTGAAGCCTTCCAAGCTCCACTTCTTACTAACTCAGCAAGTACCGTTCCTCGCAATCGTTGGGCTAATCGCAAGTAAGAGTATCACGAACCAGCCACCGGTTATACCACTTCCATGCTGCATTGGTAAGAGCTTGTAAGAACTTGGTATAAGCTTGAGTGTGAGCGACTATTGAAAACTCCAGAACCTAGTAGTTCATAGGGACATATACATTGTGATTTGTTCTTTATTTTCTACTAACAATGGCAGGTTCGCATGGATCTAGTACACATGGTGAAAATAATAACGACCACTCTTTGGAGCATACTGCTGAGGGATCCTTCACACCTCGCACGCGAGAGCTCGTGCGACACATAGAGCACTCGCTCGGAGAGAGCGTTCGCAATGCCCTGGATAAGATCAATGACAACCTCGCGGCGCTCCACACACGCGTTGCACTCCTCGAACGTCAGCCACTTGCTGAAAACACGGCCCAGAATGAGCCAAGGGTGCATGACCCTCCTGCTCGCCGCGCACCACCTCCTGCTCACCACACACCACCTGCTGCTCGCTCTTGGGCAGATGAGGTGGAAGATGAAGAAATGAACAACTACACTGCTGATACAGAAACCGATGGGTTCAATATTCATAATAATTGTAACCATCGTCGGCTTCATCATAATCGTCAAGGTATGAGAAGAAATCAATATGAGGTACGTGACCACAATGATGCATTTAGTAAAATTAAATTCACTATGCCTCCTTTTGCTGGAAAATATGATTCTGATGTTTATCTTACATAGGAGCTTACCGTAGAACAAAAAATTGCTTGTCATGAATTCTCTGAAGATAAGAAAGTTAGGGCTGCTACTAGTGAGTTTTCTGCAAACTGGTTTATTGCGTTGTGGTTTAGATGAAATTGAAGATGCTAAGATGGCTAGATTTTTGGGTGGTTTAAACCGAGAAATTCAGGACATACTTTATTATAAAGAATATAATTCTATCACTCATTTGTTCCATCTTGCTTGCAAAGCTGAAAGAAAAGTGCAGGATCAACAATCTCGCTCTAGGGGCAATTTTATAGTCTTTTGCAGGTCGGCCAAGTCAGCAACAAAACATGGCGCCCTCCTCAAGCCGTGCGCCCCTTGTTGCTCCTTCTACTCCTGCGTATGTCCCTGAGGTAAGCAAATCAGCAAAGTTACAAGTCCTTATAAAAAGTGCTTCTTCTGTTGCTTCTACAGGGCGATCTAGAGATGTACAATGTCACTGTTGCAAAGGATTTGGGCATTTGATGCACGATTGTCCAAGTCAGTGAGCTTTTCTTATCAAGGACAATGGTGAGCATACTTCAGCTAGCGATATTGAGAAAGAATATGTTTTGGTAGCAACTAACAATGCAGGTGATGAAATTGAGGAAGAACATATAAACCATGAGGCATCTGACATGTACCAAAGCTTAGTTGTCCAGCGTGTGCTAAGTGCTCAAATGGAGCTTGCTAAACAAAATAACTTGTTTCAATTGAAGTTCGTCATCAAGGAACGTTCCTGTAAAGTCATCATCGATGGTGCAAGTTGCAACAACCTTGCTAGCACAGACATGGTCGAAAAGCTTGGCTTGATCACAACTCAACACCCTCATCCTTACTACATTCAATGGCTAAATTCTTGTGGTAAGTTGAAGGTAACTAAACTTGTGCGCGTACATTTTTCTATTGGATCATATTATGATTATGTTGATTGCGATGTCGTACCTATGCAAGCATGCTCGTTATTACTAGGTAGACCTTGGCAATATGATAGATATACTGAACATCATGGTAGATCTAATCATTATACTTTCACATATAAAGAAAACAAAATCACTTTGCTTCCAATATCTCCTGCTACTATATTAAAGGATGAATTAGAAAGAAGTGAGAGAACAAGTAAGGAGAAGCCAAAAGTTGATAATAGATTAAAGCTTCAAGTGAAATTAAATTGAAAACTCCTATTATGTTAGCTACAACATCTGATTGCATTGATATGGAAAAACACGAATCTGAATGCCATACCATGATTTGCAAAGAATCTTTGTGTCCATTAGAAGAAATGCGTGTTTCTTTGCCTCTTGTTACCAGGGACGGAGATTAGTTAGAGCCAAGGTGGGCTCTAGCCCCCCCAACAATTTGTTAAAAAATATAGTAACTTTGAGTATGTAGTAGCATTTAGGTCTATCAATTACTTAATCCTTCAAATGATCATCCTACTGTCTGCAACTCCAAAAATCCCATTAAGTTCGAACCAATCTACTTTATCTTCTTCCTCACTAGGCCATGAATCACTGACCTAATTTTATTTTCCTACTCTGCAACAAGTTAGCCTAATAGTTTTAGTCGTTCACTCATTTTGGTAGCTCAGTTTAGTCAGTAGCTAATGCCCATGACCACTACTTTACTTTATGTTTTTTACTCGTCGCCTTCGGCTCATATTGCGACAAAGTGTGAGCGGCAAAGCCACAAGACAACTAGATAAGGCATTGCGGCGGTCGACGGAGCACGAAACATCCCTGCACAACTAAGGTTTGGAGTGGTCGAGTAATATGGCCATCAACCTAAGAAGTGGTTGAGGCTTTATGGCGTCATGCGTTTCTTCCTCCTCCGTTTTTTAGAGTAAATATATACATATATCTTGCTGAGACAAGACAGTTTATAACCAAAATACAGACAAGATCTACCTAAAAATTTTCGATGGTTATAAATTCTACCATGTTATAGTAACATGATTTAGCATTAACCTTCGGCCCCCCTTGAGATTTGGCTCAAGCTCCGTCACTGCTTGTTACTACTAACCTTTTGCAAGAAAGTAAGGACTTGGAGAAAACGATATAGTCTAGGACGACTCAAATTCAAGAAAGAGAGGATGATGAGGACATCAACCCTAAGGATGCAACCACTCTTTGACCCACTGCACTGAATCCTCTACTTCAACCACATCTTCGCCGAAAGGACTTTCAGCTAATGCACTACCATATTCGTCGGTTGGACCGAGCTTCATCTATATGCTATGGTGCTACATCTATATGCCATGGTGCTGCGTCTACATGCCTTGGTGCTGCGTCACCAATTGTTGGCCCACGAACTTTGTAATGGATGGGCTGATTTGGCCAATATGGCCCATAAGGCCCATATGACCGTCCCACCTACGGTTTTAGTACTGTTCATGTGGCACTGTTTATGCGTGAACAGTACCCACGCCGCCTCTCCCTTCTCCTATAGATAGTGGCCGCCATCCCCTTTAGTTCCTCGGGTTTTGTTGATTGAAGTTTAGCTTTGCTACTTTATACTTTGTCCTTTTGTACGGGGAGATCAACAGTGACATTGTTCTTTAGAACCCCACTTATCAATACATTCAATTCATATTCACAATTTCATATTGCTTATTTATCTTGTTCTTGCGTGCTTCTTCGGTGTATACAAGAATCGATCTTCGTGATCGGGTCAACTCGGTATTTGTACACGGTTGATAACGACTTGTCGAGTAGTTCAGCGATTGCGTGGTTTCGAGCCTTACGAGTTCGTAGCTAGGATCCTGAGAGTTGAGCGACTACTATCGAACTTACCTTCTCATCAAAAGATCGGGCCAAAATCAGGACCTCCGTGGTTCATCAACTTTACCCACAACATACAAATTCTCTAGTGTATCTAGCATCCGTCGATACCACCGCACACAACATTATAGTATGTAGTCTAGAGCATGCATCGAAGCTTTTACATCATCTAGTCCTAACCTTGCACTAGCCCGACAATGACAACCCCCACTTCAATCTCGGATACCTCCCGTCAAAGTGAGGCATTAACCGTTGTGCCAGAAGGCTTTGGTCCCAACGCCTCGGTAAAGGGAGCCCCTTCGAGCAATCACACATGCTCGCACTACTACGGCCTACCAACATGTAAGGCTAGTTTTTGATGTCTTAATTAGCTAAGGCCATCCCATACTAGCATATATGGTTGTACGCTTAGGCTTAGATAGGACTTACTGGCGTTCGGTCCTTAATTAACTCGGACGAGGATCTCCCCCTATCTACATGCGAGAAACCCCCTCACATTCATCAGTTCATATTATAACTCGCCCGCATCGCAATCTAAGTTTTCATTTTTATTTTTATAAAAAATTAACAGAGGTAACCCCTCTGGATCATCATTTCAAAATGTCCCAAATCATATTCAATATTGCATCCACTTTCAAATTTTAGTAAAAACTAAAGCCCGGTTAAGCATTTATGCGATATTTGCATTCAAAAAAACCCAATTCGACATCATTTATTGCCTAAACCATAACCTAATTGCTACAACAGTAAGGATACCAATATTTCAAGGAGGATCATTCATTAAATAGGAATAAAACTACCGTTATCCCCAAATATAGCAATTTTAAGCAAACATACCCGCATGCATAATAGATTTTGCAAAAAGAAGTACAATAATTAAAATAGTAGGATGAACATGGTCAAAGGAGGTGCTTGCCTTGCTTTTGTATCTCAGAGTATGAGGATGGAGGATCGTCATAAATTTCGTTCAAAGTATTGATGTCTATTAAAAAAGAGCCGATAACAAATTAATTATGGAAAAATAATTTCAACAGCAACAAAATTCAATTTTTTTGCATATTCAAATAGAACATGATTTTAGATGAATTTATAAAAAAATATTTATTCATTTTGGAGTTCATATGCAAAATTTATTAACGTTTTAATTTACTTCGGTTTGAAAATTCCAGAAAATAAGAAAAGGGTAACGTCGAAAGCGTATTTTCTAAGGTTTACACTTTCTAATAGAGAAATTGTATTTTCCTCCGAGTTCTTCTGAGGTTTACGCTTTCCAATAAGAAAAGTGTATTCTCCTCTAAATTGAAAGCGGCTTTTCTCATTTTTTTTTCTAAATTTTATTAACTTACATGTGGGCCCTACTTGTTAGTGACTCATATTTTTATTTTCTTAATTTTATTTGTAAAACAGAGGTGGTCCCACATGTCATAGACTCATTAATTATTAACCAGATGATTAAACTTATTTATAAATTTAATCCACTGACAGCTGGGGTCCACATGTGAGTCTCTCGGTTTTAAAACATGTTTTTAAAACCGAGAATAGTGAGTGGTCCTACACGTCAGTGACTCATTTACTAAATATTTTTTAAATTAGATTTTTTATTATCGTTTTGGCTAATCCCACATGTCATTGACTTAGTTTGTTTAAGAGCTAATTAGTCCTTAATCACTTGGGCCCACTGGTCAGTGAGAGAAAGAAAGAGAGAGGAGCGAAGCTACGCACGTCCGAAAGGCATGGTACGCTCACCACGGGCAATGGAAAGAGGGGAGCAGGGCGAAGCTATGGGTGGCGGTGGTGGAGACAGAGATGGCCAGAGGCAGCGTTACGACGGCAAGAGGCGGCGAGGAGCTTTGGGTCAGCGATGGCTTTGGCGAAGGAGGTTTCCTCTAAGCTAAAGGAGAGGCGCACTGGACTCAAAGTCTAGGCGATGCTAACAGGCTAGACACGAAGACATAGGGTCACCAGAGGTGAGCCGGCGGCATGCAACCACAACAGCGCCATGGGTGGCTAAGAGGAAAGAGGCACTAGGGACTTGCCCTTGACAAAATGATGTGCGTATTAGGACCATAGGCTCACCACGATCACGAGGGTGAAGAAGATGAGGTCGGGGGGGGGGGTCTAGAACGACATGTTGATGTTGAGCAACGACGGCGGTGATGAGGTTCACAGTGATGGTGCTCTTCAAGGTTGAAGGTGCGTGTTAGCTCACTGGTGCTCTAGGGATGGTGTAGTTGCAAGAAATTGGATAGGGACTCACCGAGCTTCGAGGAAGATCAAAAATGGCGACGGTGACTGAGGATGACGAAGAAGATGGTGAGGCTCGGATTCACAGTGAACTGACCTACGTTAAGTGAGGGGATTGGTTGTAGGGGAGTCAGAACACATGATGATGCACTCGACAGAGGTTCAAACCTTCTGGAGTGGAGGGAACGTGGTGGCTCAAATCAGGTGTACATCGGAGACAGGGACGAAGGAGAACGCAATCAACTACAAGACTCCTGGAGCTGCATTGAGCAAAGGAGAGAGATGAGTGGTGCATGAGGATCAAAGTGATGCGTACGTCGTGGGTGAGAAAGCTCACCAGATTGGTAGAGCTATGGAGGCACGCTCACCGGCGTCGAAGACGACGCAACTGTTCCCGCGATACCAAGGAGCGATCAAGCTCGGGTTTGCATGAAATGGAATGTGGGTGAGTTGAGGATGTCAATACGTGCTCTATTGCTTAAGTAGCTGGGATAAATTCACGACAAGAACGATGAGACACCGGCGGTTGCGCGAGAATCTCACGGGCGACCTCTAGTCTCTTTGTTCTGGAAAAGGGCCATCAACGTGGTGGATAGCATGGGTGAAAGCAGGTAGAGGTGACGGGGGTGGTTGAGGCTCAATTCTGTGGGCGGCAATTGCGAAACATGGGCGAGCCACTACTATAGAAAAGGTCTTCACAGGCGGTTCAAAAAACATCATCACAAACAGTTTCGTGAGTTGTCTGAGTTTATGGGTCAGTAATGACATGAGGTCATCAAAGACAGTTTTCGAATTATCTATGATGCAGATTATCACAAACAGTTATTAACTCACAACCTTCTGTGATAGCTCAGGTATCACAAATGGTTTTTAGATGAAACCGTCTGTGATAGCTCATGTATCACAGACAGTTTGTAGATGAAACCGTCTCTGATAGCTCATGTATCACAAACGATTTGTAGATAAAAACCGTTTGTGATATATATTTTCTATAAAGTCTCTAAGCAGTGGTTGTTTATGCCTATAAAACCGGCTTTATATATATATATATATTATCCATAGTCCCCCAGCCACTTTTGGGGGATCGTAAGGAGGATGAGACAGCAGCCACGAGCAACTTCATCGAGCTTGCAAGTTCAAGAAGCATGGCTGCCAGGATAGCGTGTGGACATATAATTACCTGGATGTCATCGATAGATAATTAGACTTGACATAAAGGAATGGTTGGTTGCTGGTACATGAAGCCACTTCCCAGTCGGAGTACCTGCGCATCCACACCACTTTCAGAACATGGCGTGGATGCATAGGTACTTCGACTGAGAAGTGGCTTCATGTATCAGCAACCAACCATTCCTTGATGTCAAGTCCAATTACCTATCGATGATATCCAGGTAATTGTAGGTCCACGCGCTCTCTTGGCAACCATACTTCTTAAACTTGTAGGCTCAATGAAGTTGCTGTGGCTACTATCTCATCCTCCTCACGACCCTCTAAAGTGGTGAAACTACACAATATATATATATATATATATATATATATATATATATATATATATATATATATATATATATATGTATGAAGCCGATTTTAAAGGCACAAGTAATCACTACTTGGAGACTTTATAGAGAAGAGATCAGGAATAGAATGGTAGGATGTACCTGGGACGCAAGGGTGGAGAACTTGATTGGCATGAATACGATTACACAGACAAAGGTGAAATGAATGGCGAGAGACAGGTGAAGAGGTGTTGTAGTAGTTTTGGACTCATTTGATCTTGTTTTGGAATAGAATACACACCAACTAATAAATAATTGATGATCAGACGTACAAGCTTGGTAAAAATTCTAGAATTTTGTATGTTAATTGCAGCTTTACAAATTAGCCTAACCTTTACAAATTTGAAAAGTTAATTGCAACTTTCAAAAGCAGAATACCATATATATAGGAACATGCCATAACATTAGTTATGTGTACAAAAATTTGTATGTGTAAAGACTGATGTTTTGCCCCATCTAAACCATATCTCATGAACCAACATCATACACAGAGAACCCACCCATATCATCCAACCATCACAGAACACCCACCATAGCCTACATAATTCATCACCCACATCACAGAGTAAGGGGACGGAAAGGGATAGAGAGTAAAAGGGAGTAGTTACCCCAGTGCAACTGGCAAATTGACCACTGGCAGTAGCTCACCACATCCATCTCCTTCATGTATGCATAAGCAACAATAACCCACATCAGTAAACAAGTCAAACTCAAACCCAAACCCAAAAACTGAAGCAACAAAGCATGAAAAAATTTATATGTGTAAAGACAGATGTTTTGCCCCATCTGAACCACATCTCATGAACCAACATCATACACAGAGAACCCACCCATATCATCCAACCATCACAGAACACCCACCATAGCCCACATCATTCATCACCCACATCATAGAGCAAGGGGAGGGAAAGGGGTAGAGAGTAAAGGGGAGTAGTTACCCCAGTGCAACCGGCAAATCGACCATCGACAGTAGCTCACCACATCCATCTCCTTCATGTATGCATAAGCAACAATAACCCACATCAATAAACAAGTCAAACTCAAACCCAAAAACTGAAGCAACAGAGAATGGAGAGGTAGCCGGGGGAGGTCAAAGAGGGGAAGGCAGATCTGGTGCGGGGAGGTGGATTTGGCCGGGGCAGGTCGATTGGACCGGCGGTGGTGGCGACGTCACCGTAGTTGTGTCACAACAGTGACACTGCACAAGACTCTTACGATAAGAGTGTCTTGTGTAGTGAATCGTGGTGTCATAACCGACGGCTACAGGAAGAAGGGTGGCATCGGTAACGGGGTCGAGGAGAAGGCGCGACTTGGGGGTAACCGTCGGGGAGGAGGCTTCGAGCAACGGCGTCGAGGTCGGGGGCACTCGGGTGGGGAGGGGAATGGGCGAGAGTAAGGGCACTGGGGAGTGACGAGTTAGGGCGCAAACCTTAGCGGGTTCATATTAATAAAGGGATATCATAGACGGTTCTATTATGGAACCGTCAGTGATAATTATCACAAACGGTTCCATAATAGAACCATTTGTGATATGTTTGTTCTCAAGTTCTATGTTTTGAGAATATTATCATGTATACATTTACATGACATGAAGAAATTACATGTTTATATGTCAATTTTGTTTGTGATATGATAGGCCATCAATGCCGATGACAAGGAAATAGAAGAGGGAGACATTTCTGCTTTAGAGGTATATATAGTAGAGTTATATATGGGGATGATCATATTCGATGGCGGATGATCCTTTTTATAAAACAAGGAATAAATTCGGCGACGAAGAAACTCACCAGGGAGCTGAAGTGATATTATCACAGACGAAAATATGCTAATATTCATACATAAATGAAAATTTAGAGCATATGACATATTCACATATTAGTAAAGAATTATATATGAATATTTGCTAAAACTATGCTAAAACTGCTAATTTTATGGCAAGTAGTTCAACACCTCTCCAAAGAAATTGGCATACCCATGCCTAATCCTGCAATCGTTGCTGTAGAAGATGGCATAGTCGTCCCACCCTTCCATGCCATAGCTGGTGCTCGTGCCCCGGTAGTCGTCCTCTAACAATGCCCACACCTGGCTCGGCGGCCTAGCCATCTTCTTCCACGCCGCCGCCTGGACCATGTTCGCGGCAAGCCTCTAGCACTGCCTGCATTCCCGGTTGGTCCTCTTGGCCGTTTCGCACCCGTCGCTGCCGGCTCGCCCTCGACCTGGCTGATGTAGTGATTTCCAACGTCGCACGTCTCGCCGGTCGCATAGAGGAGGAGGCCAAGCACGTAGGCCGCGGCTTTGTGGCCGGCGATGGCTGCCCGTTCAAGTTACATGAAGCCGCACTGCATGTCTAGGGCGCGAAGACAAGCGCGAGGCCGACGATGAAGTAGGCCTCCGGGTTGCTAGAGCCAGCCAGGTGGTTGACGACAGCGTGGTAGCGCTCGTTGTCCTGCTACTTCATCACCTCCTCTCGCACCAGCGCCACACGCCTCCCCACGACGCGCTCCTTGGATACCTTGTACATGGCCTTGCAACTAAAATTCAAGACAACAAAATCTTAATACAAGAATTACTCCATAAGAGAAAATTAAAAGGCCAAATTAAGGTCATTGTTGCTAGTAAAATTCAGTTCAGAACTGGATATTGGACACAAAATAAAATCAACATGAGATTTTTTTTGTGCCGTATCAATTGATATGACTTTTTGGTTTATCTCATTTTTATAGATTTTCATAGGAATTACAATCAGGTTCTCTATCGGAACCTAAAACCGAAACGAACACCTGAAGCTTTCTAACAACTAGGATGATACGCTATAGTCATCTTCAGAAGCTGACTCTGAACAAAAACATAATAGAATACTGACTCCTTTCAGACCTACCAAAAACAAAAGACCAAAATACGTACGTGGCTCGTAGGCTACAGAGGTCAGTCATGGGCTGAGGAGAGCTCGCGGCCACGAGGCCGACGATGTGGATGACAACATCGTGAGGAAGAGCGATGGCGATCGCCGACCTCCTTGCCTTGGTCCTCGCCATCATGCTCTGCGTGCTCACCATGACGTACGTATTCAATACCATGCATGCTCACTATGGTGCACGATGATCATTCTTATAAAACATCGAAGAGACGCATCGTAACGTCGGTGCGCGAGGTGAAGAGTAACGTTGGTGCGCGAGACGAAGAGACGCATCGCATGGGAGCTAAAAGATTGAATTATCACAAACGGTTCTTATTAAAAACCATCTATGACATCTGTAATCACGGACAATTCTTATTAAAAACCATCTGTGATGAGCCATCCAGCTTCAGTTGTAAACATAGGAAAACGAGTGTCAACCATATTTTAGAAAAACAATTCCCGAAAAAGATGCTTTGGTTACCAACGATTTATTAGGAGCAGATTCTAATAAATCCTATCTGTCGGACTTTTGTCTTTATTCGTTAATTTAATCTTGCCACAAGTTGTTAAGCCTATAAATAACCATCAGAAGGGTAGAACTAAGAAAAAATCACTCACAAACTTTCCATCTTTTCTTACTTCCATTTCTTCTTAAAGTTCTCATCTCCATACCCTTCTAGTAAGACAAAATTCACGAAACAAATTGACTTTTCGACCACCATGCATGGAAAGAACAAAATCCATGGATGATCGATTGACTACTTCAATTTAGGTGGTCGAAAAGTCAATTTGGTCTATGGATTTGAAGTCTTCAAGAAATTGGTAGAAGATCATATCCCTACTATCAGGTGAGCACTTCACTGTCTATGATGTGTGACTTTCAATCGATCGATCATGTGAAGTACTACTTCTGCATTCCTCTATTGATCGAAAGTTATACGTCAAGGCTGTGAAGTTACACATGATACAGAACAAGGTGCCTACCAGATTAGATATCTTCTACTTTCTTCTGTTGGAGAAATCAGCTTCAATTTGACCACTTTAAAGGATCAATCTGGCCCGATCAGGAGTGGCCAGAATTAGCTAATCAATTGTTTATAATTATAGACGGTTCCAATAAATAACCATCTATGAATTTAGTAGTATCATAGACGGTTCTTGTTTAGAACCGTCAGTGATACTTCACAGACGGTCTTCAATATGAACCGTTTGTGATATTATCTCTTCACAGACGATTTTGAACATAGCCAGTAACACAGACAGTCTCTAAACCAAAACCATCTGTGATTGCATGTAATACAGACAGTTTTGGTCAACCGTCTGTGATGAGGCATCTAGTATTAGCCTTTTTGTAGTAGTGAGCGGCGGAGCGGGCGAGGTGAGCTAGTGCACTGGCGCACGGGCGAGAGGTAGGCGAAGGGTCCTGACAGGTGGGGTCACCACATTAGCGAGAGGGAAGAGAGGCACTGGAGTGGGCTAGAGCGAGCACGAGCAAAGTGGGCCGAGTTGGGTTTCAGCCTAAAAGTCCAGCGGGAATTCAAATTAGGTTGTCAAATTTTCAAACTGGCTGATTGTTGTTTGAATTTCTAAACATATTAAATGGACTCCAAAATTTATGAAAAGTTTTGTCGAGGCTTCTAATATAGTATGGTTCCTGGTGTAAACTTTTTAGGATTTTATCAGTTATGTGATTTTCTCGAAAATTCTTCCAAGCTGTTGTTTTCATATAAATGCATTGTTGCTTTTAATGAATTTTTTTAAAGCATGCATAAATAAATTTTCCCAAATATAAACATGCTCAAAATTATTTCAAAATTATTTTCATTATACTTACCCGAAATTGGGATTTTTGGAATGTTACATCAGTCTTTGACAGCAAAGCATGAAACTCTCCATTGTGCATGAAAGTGTACCAATTGGACCATCCTTGATGTGTCGCATTCAAATAAAATTGCTAGAGACATCCCAATAGAATATAACAAACATGCATAAGTACCACGTCGCACTCCACCTTATTGGCATAGCCATCAATAGTAAGAGGCACTCCCACCTTATGTGTGATGTTGACTTTGCCAACGTTTTTGAGCCATTGAATGTAGTATGGTTTAGGATGCCTCCATGTGGATAATGAGCGTGATTCCACCATATCCTTACCAACCATGTTTCTTGAACTTCCATTATCAATAATCAGCTTACATACCCTCTCTTTGATCTTGCAACCAGTTTGGAAGAAATGATGTCATTGTCCCTTTCTGGCAATAATGGTGTTATCATTTTGCATCCTTTGAGCCATCAAACTAACAGCAACCCCTAGTTCAAAAATGATTGGTTATAGCTTTCAGATTCATCAGAAGTTTCAGTTTCTTCATTTTTGCTCTCTGTTGCATAACCGTCATGTGTAAATAATATTGTCTTCATGTTTAGACAATCTTTCGTCATATGACCCCTGCCTTTGCACTTGAAGCACACAATATTGCTAGTTCTAGCTGTGGAGAATGCACTAGAATCTGCATATGATGCTTCTTTGCCCGTGGCACTTATGGTCTTTGAAGCTTCCTTGAATGCACTCTGAACTGGTGTAGTGGATGCAACTAGTTTGGGAGTTGATCCCACATCACCATGATGTGAGATTGGACGCCTCCAAGAGTTGTGAGTGGTTCAACCACCCTTTACTTGAGTATCCTTCACCCATTGTTCAGCATGCTCCGCTTTATGAAATAGTTCTTGTTCGTTGTTGTATCGAATCAAATCAACACGATTCTGCACATCGTCGTTCGGCCCTTCAAAGAAGCATGTCATGGTCGCCTCTGCCGACTCACGAACACTTGTACGAATCATGAGCACTTGTATCTCTTGATAGTACTCGCTCACCGACTTAGCACCTTGAACAAGCCGTTGAAGCTCTGTATGTAGCATCCTTGTATAGTATGCCGACACAAATCGTTCCCACATAGCTTGCTTCATTGCCTGCCAAGTGTTAGGACACTCCCCTCCACGATTCAATTGGTCCAACCAAATAAGAGCGTATTTGGTGAACTCAATCGAAGCAACACAAACCTTCTTTTGTTCGGAGTAGTGGTGGTTGTCAAAGATTTGATTAACACACATCTCCCACTCCAAATAAGCCTCTGGATCAAATCTGTCATTGAACTCTGGTATGGTGATTTAGATTCTCCCGATACCATCGTCTTCACGTTCATCACCTCCACCATGACATCCTCCATGTCTAGCAACTCAATGATCAAAGTAATAACATCGTGGGGACCATTGATGTCTTCCACGGTCAACGGAAATGGCCTCCTCCAAATCAGCAGTGTAGAAGTCATTTCCATCATGCCGTGCAACACGTTGTGCTTGTCCATGTTGTGGTTGGGGTAGCATCGGTGCATGGCCTCTTCCAAGATGTGGTACATGGCCTCTTCCAGGCTGTGGTAGCCTCTCCTCCAAGCGTCAGATAGCAAGGTTCAAGTTGTTGAAACCATACATCATACGCCGTTCATTCGCATTGAGGCGATCGTTCAGTGTCTTGCACCCCTTAAATGTGAGCTTCAAGTTGAGTATGCATCACCTCCTCGCGATGAAGAAAATAGCTGGTAGTTGCATCAAATTGAGCACGTACGTCTGGCGATAGTGTATCCCCGCAGCTAGGCCCCTCCAACTCCTCAGCAAATCCATCATTAGATCCTCACTTGCTAGTTCCTAACATGATGATCAATATGAAATTAGCATGGAAAAATTCACGTACTGTGATCAACCACGCTCTATTACCCAGATGATATGGATTAACGTGTAGTCAATGTGTAACGTGCCTTAATATTTCACGATACTTGAATTTTAATCTTGATCGCAGCACAATCCTAGCTTCCTCCTTCTTGGTTTGGCCAAAAGGAAGAACAGGTGTATCTCCACAACAAAATCAAACCCAAAGAACAACACCAAACCGTACACCTTGAACACGAATTGATGAGTTGATCCACATGAGATCATGGGGATTAGATGGACGAAGCTCCTCTAATCCTTGCACCAAAATCAAGAAAATCCTAGTTAGGTTCTCCTATCTCTGACGGCAAAGCCATATGTGCCACAAAAACATTGTTTTTTTTTTGTTTATTCCTCAACTTCAAATTTACTTACAATGTGGGGAGGGGGGTATAACCCTGAAAATATAGGGGAGAGGACCCTAGTGGCCGGTCGAAAGGGGGAACCCACTCCATTTCGAAATGGGGACCTTCTCCCTTCCCAATTCGGATTAGGGAGGAGCAAAACTGTAACATCCCAGTTTTTGAGCTTTTTCAAAATTTTAATTTAAAAATTAACCATTTGATTTTATTGGATTATTTTCTTGAATTTTTCTGGAATTTAAAATGTGTTTTCCTTTTGTTCCCAAAGTTAAAAATAATTTGTTTGAAAAATTTAAAACTAAACTATAGTTATAAATAATTTTATTAAGTTCCAATTAATTCAAGGAATTTCTGTGTATTTTCTTAGAATTTTTGGACCCAATCTTCTATTTTCTAAAAACCTATTTGCATTTATGGTATTTATTTAATTAAAAAAACCAATTCAAAATTCCAAAATTGCTTTTGGGCCGAAAGCTCCCGCCTCTGGCCCATTTCCTTCCACCCCAGCCCGCTTCCGCGTGGCCGAGCCACCGTGCCAACCCGCCCGCGCCTCTCCTCTCTCGCCCTCACCGACAGGTGGACCCCACTTATCGGCGTCGCCTCCCCATACCGATGTCGTGCGCTCGCGCCGCGAATTCCGCCAACGCCCTCGCTCATCTCGCCTCTTCGTAGGGTTGAAAACGGATTGGATAGTTTTCGATCGATCCGGGCAAAAACGGATTTTTCTCGGATACTTTTCGGATCGGAAACGAAAACGAATACGGTAGGCATGCTATCCGACAGATACGGATACGGATTATCTGGATAAGACAAAGTCCGGATATTCAGATTTTGGCCCAAAAGAGAAAAGGAGATTTTAATTGATTTCCGAATTTCAAAAAAATGCAACAAATCAAATAGTCTTTTAGAAAAATGCAAATACAGTTAAAAAATTCTAGAAAAAATCACAGAAATTCCTTGAATTATTTTTAACTTAATAAAATTAATTCCAAATTAAAGTTGGTTCTTATTTTTTGTATATAAATTATTTTAATTTCTGAAAATAGGAAAAACCTTTTTAAATCCAGAAAATTCAATAAAATAATTAAAATTTTCTTTTTCACTTTAAGTCCAATAAAATCCCAAAAAACTCAATAAATTGTATTTGTGTCATTAAAAACTTGGAAATTAAATAATTGACTTTATTTTTTTTCCTTTTTAACTAGCAAAACTCTTTTAAATCTCAGAAAATCCAATAAAAATAATAACTTTATTATTTTTATTTTTGGTAATATACTTTGGGATGTTACAGTCATTTGCGAATAGATTAACCATCTAGCCTATTCGATGTTAGTGTGAACTAAGTTTTATGTATGTGATGAACTAAGTGTGAATGCGTGATGACTTGTGACTTTGTGAGTTATGAGCTAAATATGGTAAACAAAGTAACTTTGTGAGTTATGAGCTAAATATGGTAAACTAAGTATTATATTTGTGATGAACTATTTAATGCAGCTTGCTAGTGCCAATGTTATATGTAGTTGCTAAAAATATGAACAATTCATGAATGTTTGCATCAAATAAATTACTTGTATGTTTTTGTTAATTTCTGGCATACAATTTAAGGGGTTTTCATGTTCCGAAAAATATCCACGACCGTATTCATTTCGATTTGTATTCGCTCTGTATTCATATTCGATATTATTCATATTCATATCCGGGGTATTCGTATTCGTATCCAGATCTGGAAAAAAAATATGAAAACAAATATGCAGAGCCATTATCCGTCCGTATTCACCCCTACCGCTTCATCTACAAGCATTAAATGCTGCAAATCCCGGCACCACTGCTCCCCCATTTTGTCCACCGCCACTTGCCCTCGTCACTCCGCGCGTTCTGCGCCATGCCCTGTGCAGCCCGAAGCTCCACGACGCGCCCATGCCGGCAATACCCCTCTCTCCTCCCCCTCACCTCTATAAATGAGCACCCCTAGAGCCCCGCAGCTTCCTCTTTCTTTTTCCCCGCCTCTCCCTCTCTCTCTTGTCCTTACCGCTCCATATTTCGCCGGTGAAGAGCTCCAGCCGGAGCTTCTTCCGCCGCCATTAGTGCCGCCGCGGAAGCTCCTCAGCTGCCTCTCCTGCCACCGTCGGCATCGCGTGGGTGTGGGCCACCACGTGCGCGCACCCACTTCACCAGACCGCCACCGGGACCCGTCGCCGACTTCAACCGCCACCGCCGCAGCTATTTCTAGTCGGCGTCGGCCATCTCTCCACAACCCGCCACTGAATCGGTGCACCCTAGCATCCACACGAACTCCTCATCACCTTGGTAACCCCCGCTGGGCTCGCCACGGCGTGGAGCGCCGGTCAGCTGCGCAACCGAGCGCCCCCACGCCGCCGGAGGTGACGTGGCCGCCACGTCCACGCCACCTGGTGCCACCTCACCCCTCCCCACTTGCGTGTCTTGCCCAAGTGGCAGGCACATGTGGCTTGCCACTGCGCCATGAGTCGAGTCCACGGTGGACCACCGTGCCTTAGTGGACTTGGTCCACGGTCATGGGGCCCACATGTTAGCCGCACAAAACATTTACTTTTGAAAATTAAATCAGTTAAAATTCAATAATCGAGCCACTGACATCAACGTGACACAATAATCTGATCTTTCTTTAGAAAAATAATTCTAAAAATCTGGAAAATCCCCTTTTTCATCCTTTCATGTATTTTCAAACTTCCGAGAGCCTGTTCTCCTCCATTCGAACTCCAATTTGAGCGATTAAAATTTCTAAATTCACCTAAATTTAAGATCTAGCTATCTATACTAAAATTATTTAATTTGGAGTTTATTTGAATTTGGCTCGTTTTCACGTGTAGATTTCGACGACTCCGGGGAACCCGAATACTTTGAAGAAGTAGATTCTCAAGCTTTTGAGAAAAACAAGTTACATCTTTGATCATATTGATACCCAATATTTCAAATTATTTAAATTCTGTTTTAAATTATTATTGCATGCGTATTTAAATTCAAGTAATTTAAATCCTTGTTTTAACTTTATAGTTATTCCTAATTCCATTGTACACCCAATTTTGATATTTACTTAACCACTCCTTGACACCATAATTAAAAGCTAGTTGGTACAATTGTATGAACTAGAACATATTGCAAAACTTTACGCTTAGTCAAAGCTTAGCTCCAAAAATATTTAATTCAGAAAATTTAGCCAAAAGTTCAACTATGCTTTAAAATGATACTATGGTGTTGTCTTTACCATATAAATCTATAAAATGATTTGACTTGTTAAATAAAATAAAATGGTTTGAACTTGGGCGAAATAGATGTTTGGATGGTGCACATTGATGCACGGGATTGAGTCATTTCTATGATCGAGGCCCTAGGGTTATTTTGGAAAGTTACCCAAGTCAATTAAGGACCGGTCTTCGAGCCGTACCTTGCTAAGACCCATCGTACTACCACCTATCATGTGTGGGCGGGACCTAGCTAAATAATTTGTATCATGTCACCATGGTTGTGCCATCCGGTTGCATGGGTGTCTTTTATGACCCACTCTTATGTATTCCCACCTGGCACAAGAGGGGGCCTGAATCAGGTGGGTTTCTATCCAAAGGTTGCGAAACCTTAGCGAGGCAAGACTACGGTGGGATGATGCATTGTAAAAGCTTTGTGATAATGACTTAATTACACACCTTCGGCAGTGTGTCAGACGGATATTAGAAGTCAATTTTCTCTTGTGGGTAAAGTTTTACAACCTCTGTAGAGTGTAAAACTATTCGAATAGCCGTGTACATGGTCAAGGACATGCTAAGCAAATCCACTCAAAGTTAGATTTTGGTTTTGTTTTCAAAAGACTTTATCAAATGGTTTTGGATTTCTTATCCAATTGGGAATTGAACGGGTAGCCATGTGATAGGAGAGTATCCTTTATCATTTTTGTGTGAATGTTATCTGACTATAAAACTTGAGATTTAAAAAATGAATTTTAGTTATCGTATAACTTCCTCGGAACTTAGTACAAATATTTAAATGGAAAATGTCGCTTTATGCAAATTGAGCCATATAAGCCTCTCATTGTTAAATCCTTGCATTCATTATAATCTGTTATTGGGTGTAACTTGCGATCACGGTTGTTTGTACTCACTCTTGCTTAATTTAATATTGAGCAGGAGAAGCGTGCTACGAGGAGAATGAGAACTTGGACGACTAGGCTATGCCCCCAGACGATTGCCTGTGGCGAATTGTCTGGTCTACCTTACTACTTTTGCTTCCGCTATATTTTGCTTATTGGCTTCATGCCCTTTTGTAACGAACTTTAGTTATCATGAATGAATGGCATTTTATGGTTATGCTATCCACTTTTGTATGCCTGTGTACACTAGTTGTTCCTGGACTAATGTATGAGACACAAAGAATCTGGGATCCTTCGCTTCCGGGTTCAACAAAAACCCACTTGGTTTTCATCCATGTGGCCGAATTCCTTTGTCCCTTTTTGTACTTTACTTCCTACTATAATGCTGATTGTGAATCCTTATTCAATGCGAATTTCTGATATAAGCATTCGATGCAGATTTCTATTTCTAAATTCTGAAATTAAACTATCCTAATTGCTGGAAATAAATGCCTAACCTATTTCCAATCCTTTTACATTCAATTTTTGAGTCCGCATTCATATCAAACCTGATAATTTAACATTTCATGCTGATTGAAAATAACTAAACTTTTCAAAAGAAAATTCGAATTGGGATGGTACCAATCCGAATCCAATTCGATTTTTGATTTTGAGTTGGAATCCATTTTGGATTTGAATTCCCCTTGGTCTCCTTCTTCATGTCTTGGCCTGAAATCCAACTCTCCATGGCTTGATCTCAATCCTCCTCGGCCTACCTCCCTCTTGGTCACATGAAGAGTTTCTCACTTTTGTTGTAAATCAATGCCAAATAAAGATCTAGTACAAGATGATATTTTAGTAGAATTACTTACCATTGTACAAGATGCACCTGGGGTCTCATCAAACTTGGTTGTAATTTTATTTCTTTGCTGGACATCACTGTAAATCTAGAGATTGTGTACTTTGTTTACCCTTAATATAAATAAAGTACTTTTTTCCTTTAAAAATGAGTATTGATCATTTGGGCACCTAGCCTCATGTCGGGAACGGATTTCTGAGTTCGAACACTCTGTATATTTCTACACCAGTTCCTGATCAGTAGCTAGTGCACACAGTGGATACAACGTTGACAACAAGTTCAAATCATGATTCAACATAAAAGTAATAACAAAATACCGGCCTTAAGGCCGTTTATTACAATAAAGGTCACATGACCTCAAGTCTTACAACAGCGAAAACAACAAATAATAAACTCCGAGTGGTGACCCATCAAATTGCCCACTGGCATTCAACTAGTGAGCGTAGCCTAGTACTCCGGGTGTCCTACATGAAAGCCACATGTGAAGTAGTCATAATCCTCCTCCGTGTCATTGAAGGCTTCTGAGATTTAATTTGAGTATAGCACGTGAGTACATAAAGTACTCTGCAAGTCTTAGGAAAGATGCATATGCATAGCTTTAACAAATAGGGCTTATATGGTTCTTTTGCACAAAGTAATATTTTATGTTTCAATAATTTTATAAAGTACATTTGACAAACATAGTTTCAATAAATAAATTAATTGTTTCACTAGTGAAGGTTCTAGCTACCAATCACAAGTATCGAAACTCTAGTCGCCAAGGTTTAAAGAGTAGAGCTCTAGCTGCCCAACTAGTTGTAGCTACCAACACAACAATCCAAGAGTTCCAACTACTCTGGGATTCCCAAAATAATTCTTTGAAAACAAAACTAAAATCTAACATGTGAAAATGCACCTTGCCTACCCTTGACCGTGGGCACGGCTATTTGAATAGTTTTATACTATGTAGAGGTTGTACAGCTTGACCCACACGAGATAATCAGCTTACAATGTCTGCTTCACACACTTCCAAAGGTGTGCGACTAAGTGATTATCACAAGGTCTTTACAATACCTTATCCTTACATCAGCTCACCCGATGAGCTTAACCCTAAGTCATGGATGCCAGCTACCATCGACACGGAGTTCACCGTTGTGGGGGATAACCTACCTGAATGTAGAGTTCATTTACCAACATACGGCGTAAGCCCCGACAGACATGGAAGTTCACTTACCATGTTGCACGACCCAAAATATGGAAGTACATTTACTATAACCTGCACATCTCAAGATATGGAAGTACATTTACCAGAATCAAGAGAAGACCTATCACTACAGCCTGCGAGCTTAATGCTTCAACTCGGTAAATTAGTTGGCCAAGTCCTCCCCATTCTAGACATGTGGTTATACGGTAGTGCTCAGTTTCAATAGACGCAACGTCGGTCCTTAATCGACCAAGGTGAGACAGTCAAAACTCAACCCACTAGCCCTAGTCTAAACAAGTTTTTCACTATTTTATTTTATTTTCTAAACTATTGGCAATATCTATTGCCATACATTTCTCAAAAAGATTTGCATAAAAGGTAATAATAGTTTTCTCCCTAGTGGGTGATCATGACTGACGACGCATGTCTAAGAAATTCTACTGTTTTAACTATTCTAGCAATATAGTAATCAATATCGTGGATTTGCTATGCTATGGTGATAATGGATCATGGATAACATCAGATGACGGTAATATCAAGTTAGGATTAATTAACAACCTAGGATTTGAACTTGTCATTTTATGTAAGTAGCAATGCATAATAATTTTGAAACATAAAATAGATTTTGGAAAACATAGGTACCATATGGTCAAAGGAGACTTACCTTCGTCGAAGGTTGAGATTACTGTGTCCAGTTGGTCGAAACTGACTTCGGCGGTGTCAAACTCTACACGCACGAAACAAGACAAAATAAATAACATAAAACAAATAAAATCTAAAACATTATAAAATTAGTACCATTATAGATATTATGAATTTAGATGAAATTAGGAGCAAGAATCGATTGATTCGGAGTTGGTATGAAAGAAAACGAGCATCCGAAAGTTTATTAGAATCGAAAATTCCTAGAAGTTGAGGAGGGAATATTCCATTCTGATTTTATCATACAAAGACATAGTATGACACCTAGGCCTCATTTGTTAGTGAGTGAGAGAGAGATAGAAAGGGGATAGAGTATGACATGTGGACCACTAATATCATTGACTTAATGAGCAAAACACATAGAACAGAGCAGAGCAGAGGAGGTGCTGGGCGGCACAGGAGCGGCAGCGGTGAGCGGCAGTGAGGGAGCAGGCAGCGACCGAAAAAATAGAACCCCGGCGTGGTTCCTTACCCATGGGTGGCGACGGTGGCGTCAGAGGGGCACGAGGCTGGCAGCGGATTGGCCGTGCAGGCGGCCGGTGGTGTAACACCCCAGCCCGACATGAGCCTGGAATGCTACTGAACAAACCCTAATAATTCTAACCAAGGTAATTTTAGTAAATTTCGGCAGAACCTCCCTTGTAAAGTTAATTACACGGAGGTTCCAACATACAGATAATTCATAATTAACTAAGCCATCAACCAGAGACATCAATAAGTAATCATAACTTGCTAAGTTACTAACTGAACCAAAGGAGAATAAAATTCCACTACTCATCATTATTACACTTAATCCACTGCATGTGACAAAATAAAACTAACAAAACCTTTGAGCAACTCGCCTAATTATTAAAACACGATCTGAAGTTCATTAAACTTTGTTTGGTTCATGGTGATGTGTGTGTGACTATCAATCTACTTCCCCCATGCATGTCGTTCTTGGATCGGGTACCTCAAACAACAATAAAAGCAAGAGTGAGCCCACAGACCCAGCAAGTACAAAATAAAAGTTATAACTTCAACATCTATAGATAGAAACGCATCAATAAAACATCTCACATGCAAATGTAATGCTCAAGGATCCTTTCTCTTTATCTCTTTTTGCATTTTACGGGTAATGCAAAGTATGCAACCGTCGATGCATACCCATGTCTGTGCTCGCAAGTATAGGGACCAATTGCCCATTACTCCGCAAGTAATGGGGACCTCAAGCCCGCACTCCTCGAGTGTGGGGATCTTAGGCCCGTCACTTTCATGACGGGGATCTCAAAGGAAAACATACTTGGTCACCACGGGACCAAGCCTCAACATGATTTCAATATGCACATGCTCAACTTTTATTCATCATCAATTTACCAAACGACAACAACATCATGCAATAATAGAGCATAGTCATACTTGGGACAACCACCGTTCTCAAGACAATCATCATGCTAGCATTCTTGCTACACTATCATATATCGAAAACACACAAACATGGCCAATCAATCACAACCAAGTAACAAACAATGCACTTGCCTTAACCGCGTGAGAACGGAGGACGTGAAGACGATCGCCTCCGTATCAGTCCCCACCTAAATCATTAAGAACATAAACTAAGACCAAAGTAATGAACCACATGAATTATAAAAGCAAACACAACCTAGCAGTAGCTTGCAACGCGATCCCGACTCCAATTCCCTAAATGCTGATCTGTGCCCTCTGTAAACAGACATGTTCTAAAATTCATATCTTTTCATACAGAGGTCCAAATTAGGTGTTCTTAGACTTCATTGAAGGTTTATAAAATTCCCCAACTAAACCTAGTTGGTGAGCCTCCCTGATTCGGCCATCTAAAATCCTTTCTAAGCTGATTAACAAAGCATCGATTTCACGTCAGACTTTCTGGACAGAACACTAAAACTATCATAACTTTCAGTTCGTTTATCCACATTTTGCATTCTTGTGCTTCCCTGAAAGCTACGACAATTATCTACAACTTTTGTTATACTGAGATCCTCTAATTCACCCTTTAACCAATCGCACTGGTCAGATTACTAAAACCTGTCAAAATACTGATAGACTTGCAGAACAGTCGCACCATTAAATTCATAACTTTTGCTACAAAGGTAAAAAAAACGATCTAACACTTCATTGAAAGCTATTGATGTCCTCTACAACTTTCTAGGAGAAGCCCAAGAATGAATCCGCACTTAACTACATCAAAACGTCTGTCTAACGCGATCTGTCCTGAAGAGACAGAAATACCGACATTGCTACAACAATCAAATATGCATCTATTCGGGGGCAAACCGGGGTTACCCTTGACGAACCACTGTAGACCACGATGCAGCCCGCGAACCTTCCCCTTCCCTCTCTTCTTCCCTTCTCCCTTCTTCCTTCTTCTTCTTTTTTTCTTGGCCGGCCACCACAATGAAGAGACATCGGAGGAGAGGGGCACCACCATGGAGGAGAGGGATTGCTACAGTACCGTGCTATAGTGGCGGCGGTGGTACTGTAGCATGGAATTACTGTAGCAACCTAGGGTTTCCCCTCCTTCTTTTGTTGGTGGTTGATTTTCTCATGGGCCACTATGGCTAATTTCCCCCCTTATGGCCGGCCACCACCTCCCACCTTTGGGCCAAATACCAATGGGCCTGAGGCCCCGGCCTAGGTTGTCCAAATTTCGCTGTAAACTCCCTCTTTAACTACTTAAATAACTATTTTCTATTTGGTCCTTCCCTCAATTCAATTTCTAAATAGTCCTTCTCTTTAAATAACTTAATTCTCTCTCGATAATCTTTTGGAATACTTTTGGGGTATTACAGGTGGCACAGTGGCTTACCAGGGAGGGTGCTCCGCGCATGAGCATCGCGCAGGCACGGGGGTCGCACCGAGGAAGTCGGGGAGGCTTGGGGCAGCCGAGGAAGCGGGGCAATGGCGTCAGCGGAAGTAAAGATGGTCGCGGCGGTGGCTTGCCACGTTGGCAAAGATACCAAATTGAGTTGGGGAAAAGGGTGGGTAATCTCCGGGAACACGTGATGATGCACGAAGTAAGGCTCGAAGCTCACCAGAGAAAGAGATCGAGCGACGGAGGTAATTCGGCTGGGAGGAAGAAGACGACAAAATTCGACGAAGAACAACAACGAAAAGTAAAATTGATTGAGGGAAATTGTTCACGTAGCTCAGGAACACAACGTGACGTGGTTAGAACTTAAAAAAATCTCACCGGAGTGACAGGAGCACGAAGCGAGGTGGCGGCCTGTGCTCGGGAAGACAACGAATTTGGCGGCGATAGAGAGGGGAGTGCGAAGGGGTGAAGGAGGCTCAGAGACTTCAATATATAGACTTGGCTGGAGTTGAACAGACGCAGTCGCGAGCGAAATCCATGGAGACGTTACTCGCTCGGTTTGGAAACTGATAAAACGGCAATGCAATAAAGGATTGCGACAATTGTGCGGCATGAATGCGGTAGTGAAGAAGCGGGCGGTGTGGGACGATGCACACGACGCAAGCAAAATGCTGGGTGGGACGCACGAGGGTGGCTCAGTCGGGCGCGCGGGGCACTGCTAGGGCGCAGCCGGGAGCGGTTACGGCACACGGGGGCACGCATGGGCGCAGCCGGGTGCGGTCAGAGCGCAGTCGGACGTAGGCTTGGGTGCACGCGGGCGAGGGGCGGAAAACAAAGCAGAGCTAGGGAAGGAGCCGACTCGGGTGGAAGAAGGGAGGAAGGAAGAAAGAAGTGGGTTGGGCTGCGGAGAAAAAGAGTTGGGCTCAGTCCGAAGATAATTCGCAGAAATATTCAAATTACAAAATTTGGATTTGGATTTGGAAATGAGATTTGAAGTTTTGAAACAAAGATTCAGATTTGAATTGATTTGAAGATGGAATTCAGAATTGATTTGATTTGGAATTCAAATTGTGATTGAAGAAGAAAATTTGTTTGAAGTTGAATTGAGAATTGGAATTTGGATTTGATTTAACATTTAATTAGGCAAGAACTCCAATTAAAATTCAAATCTTTGAATTAATTAATTTGAATTTTTTTACAAAGGCAAAATTTGGGATGTTAGATCTCACATGGCGCATGAAACACTTGTCATGCATGAAAATTATTTCAACATAATTTTAATGTGATAATTAAATTTAAATAGTTTTATATATGATAATGATCAAAGTTTTAGATTTTGACTGCTCAATCGCTTTCCAGAAAGACATGTATTTAGAAAAGAAAGGAGCAAGTCCCAAGAGAGTTGATGATCACATTAGTGAAAGTAACCTAACTATATTTAATTACCCAAAAAATTGTCAAAAGAAGAACCAGATTCTGTTAACACCTTTACTCCTCTTTTACCTTCGCATGGAATCACATACAAATAATCACCCCTAAATTTAAGTAGATAAGACAAGATGGATGGGGAATCAGAATTTCTTGTGTTACACGATACTATTAGTCGAGCTTTCTCTCAAAAAGAAAAAAAATTTAGTCACGCGGCCTAGAATCCGTAGGTGCTTAACTTGACCACCCTAAAGAGCGGGTCGATGAATTACTATTGATCTTACAAAGTAAATGCGGGAACACGACTCTCGAGATCACGCAGAAAGAGACATAGTGTTTTAGACAGGTTCAAACCTTCTTTGACGAGAATAACAACGCTACTCATGTGTTTTTGTATTAAACGAGATTACAATGCAAAGTGTGTCACTGAAACTATGAATGCTATCAATGGCCCCCCTCTCCATCTGCTGGCACTGCCCCTTATAAAGCGTCGAAGGAGTGACAGTTATTGCCCGTCAAGAGACGTCTTGACAGTTGTTGGAATCTGCATGCGGACGATGGTTGTTGTCAGAGATGAAGAGTGGTGCGCGCAGTTATGTCGGAGGCATAAAGGTGCACGTGTTGTATTTACTATCACGTATAGTTGGACATGGTGTACAAGTCTCTAGTTGATATGATAGGACCCACGTATATGTCTGTGAGACTTATCGACCAGTGGGTGGTCGTGATTTGATCAAGTCATAACAGACTTTCCAACTAGGGTACACTGGAGGGCTATTAGAATACTATTATCAACAATAAATATTATAGATAAATAACTTTATAAAACTCTCTCATATGGCTACTGAAAATAGAAAACATTGACATTATAATAAGCAAGCTTTATTTTACAATGCAAGTGAAGTCAACATGAGACCTTCCATTCCCATTCTTCCAAATCTTTCTGTTCTTTTCAGGGATGGTCCTAATTCATTTGTGCACTAGTTAACAATTCAGCACCAACATTTTACAGAAATTATTTTTTAGTGGTCTGAGACAGTACTGGACTTTTGTTGTGCTCAACAGCTTTTGCAATATAATACAATATAAGTTTAGCAGTTTGGTGCTTAGGTACATGATCTATGGATACTTTATTTGCTTTTCAGTAAACTAACAAACTACAACAAATAGTCAATGTCACATCTATCTTGCTAGAATTTCTTTTTATAAATTACAACCACTTGGGTGTGTGTTTTTATTAATCTTTTTTTGAGAGAAATAGAGATATTTTCATTAAGTTAATATTATGTAGGATAGCCAGTACAGCATTACAAATAATTTGCATTATGCATGGAGCCTACTGGTGTGCCTGACCTAGCCACACACGGCACAATCACCACTCTGAGCGTGTTGGGCAAGCTCATTAGCTACCTGTTAGCATGTCTCCTAATCAGCTTCAGTTCAAACCAGTGATTAAAATAGCGGGCTATAGCGCCGTTGTAGCGTCACTATAGCGTTTTTGGCACTTAATCGCTAAGCTAAGAAGGAGAAGCTCGCTAATACAGGTACGGCCGCTACAGCGGATTTAGCTGTCCACTATAGCTGTTAGCGTTTAGCTGCAACAGCGGCCGCTATGGCTCAAGATCATTGATTTACACGTATTGGGCTAGATTCTGTCAGTCCTATTGATATGTAGATGAACCCTGAAGCCTAGCCGCCACTAATCTAAACTCCAGTTCTCAAACAACAGAACAACCCTAGCTCCCCTCGGCAGGGATTGTCGCCGGCGGCCACCGCCGCACGGCCGCAGCCCATCGAGGAAGGTGGCGACTCAGGTGCAGCCGTGTATTGCCCTTGATCGTTGATTAGTATCTTGCCGTTTTAATTTGTGCAAGTGAATAGATCTTTGATTTCTCATCCGTGGCGTGGCTTGTGGACAAATTAGTGAATTACTGAGTAGCATACGATGCAGATCCTATTATCCTGATATATGCTAGTGAGTTTTTTTTTTAAATCTATTTTTAAAAAATATTTTAAATATAACTTATCCATAACTTTACTTACAATTCTGACCTCTTTGGTCACGCCATGACCTGTGCTGTCATGCCACCGACCGCGGTGTGACCAAACCTGTCACGATAGCCCTCCGAGCAAACACGTATCTATTTTTGGGCTAAGTCCTATCATAACAAAAAAAAGTGGCGTGACAGCACTCGTTTACCACGCCGAGGTCCGTAGCATGACAATGTGCTTTTGTCATGTCTCGCGTTGTGGCGTGGCCAAAAGGGGCAAAATTGAAAATAAAGTTAGGGAGAAGTTATCTTTCAAATATTTTTTAAAAATAGATTAAATAATAAAAAAGTTCTATGCTAGTGAAGCAAGTAGCCAAGTACACTACCGGAGACGGCTTCTTTGCCGAGTGTCCCAGACTTTGCTGAGTGCTTTTTATCGGGCACTCGGCAAAGAGGCTATTTGCCGAGTGCCAGATAGAAATAACTCGGCCAACATCTGACACTCGGCAAAGAGATGGTTTGCCAAGGGTCGAGCACTCGGCAAAAAATTACACTCGGCAAAGGGCACCACCGTTAACGGCCGGCAGCCGCCGTTAACCCTTTGCCGAGTGTCATTTTTTGACACTCGGCAAACCATATTTTTTTTCCCACTTTTGACCTCCAAACTTTTTCTGCAGTCCTCATACAATACCTGGTACTCCATGTTTCAATGTGGCACATTTCTCGGACTTGTTCTATATTTCTTTAATTTATTTCAATTAATTGAATTTTCTTGGATAATTCAAATTATAACTGCTAGTCATTCGAATAATGAAAAAAATGAATGGAAAAATGATATTCATGTTATTTAGTATAATGTGAGGCCATAACCAGGAACAGACCACCAATTTCGAACATCTTGTTCACGAAACATGACCACGAACTTGCGGTCGAGTTGTTTTTAAATTGTATAAAAAGCAAACGAAGTCCGAAAATCATGAAACTTGGGAAGATGTCATGATATCATATGTGGAGGCTGTGATAAAAATTTGAGAAGGTTTCGCGCAAGTTGTCACGTACGATGCTTGCAAACCGAAGAAAAACAGAAGAATACGTGACAACTTCTTCGGAGATTCTCAGGTTTGCAAGCATCGTACGTCTGCCTGCACCGCGTCGCCTCGCCACTGCACCGACCCGCCACGGCCCCGCTAGCCTGACTCCACCGCCACCCTAGGTATAACCCCTCTTTCCGTATCATGGTCGTAGATCACGTAACCCAGTTAGGCGTCTCCCATTCGAAAGAGATACGGTTGGAAATATGCAGATATTTCCATATCTAAAACCGTATCTGTTTCGAATTGCCCACGTTTTTTGGACAGCCCGCGGATGCGTAGGTGGGGTTAGTTTCCATGGTCTGCTCCGATCCGAGACAGAGTTTCGGCATCATCTCCCTGTTGTTCTCCGGATACACACTCTCCTGGCGGGGCGTGTATTTGGAGAACAGTGAGGAAATCTTCTTGAAATTTCATCTCGAATAGGAGTAGAGCATGAAACTAACCTCATCTACGGATCCTCGCGTGGATTAGGACCTATCCTCACCTATTAGATAGTAGGAGCGTCGTGTAGATGCAATTGATGTTTATATTACTCGCGCTATATATGTTAGAGGATGGAGGACCGTGAGTGGTTGTACACGGGCGCGCAAGTCGTGGTCAGTCACCAATGAATGGATCGACAAGACCGATGCTTTCTTGAACGGGCATTTGGCGTGGCTGCTAAAGGAGCGAGTAAAATTTGTTGTCCCTGCAGCAAATGTGCAAACAGGAAAAGACAAACGAAGAAGGTCATGGGGGAACATCTTTGGAAGAATGGATTTACGGCAGACTATACCCGGTGGGTCTACCATGGTGAAGCCGATCGTATGAGAGAGGAGGTGGTGAGACCACGCGTCGAGGATTATGGTGCAGATGCTGATGCCGGGGTAGTAGACATGTTAAATGACTATCACGAGGAACAGTTCGCTGAAGGACGTACGGAGGAGGAGCCAGAGGCAACCGCAAAGGCGTTCTACGACATGTTTGCCGCGGCACAGAAACCCCTTCACGGCGAGACAAAGGTTTCTCAACTGGATGCCATTGGACGCATAATGGCATTAAAGTCCCAGTATAGCCTGAGTCGAGACGCCTTCGATGGTATGTTGACAGTTATTGGCAGCCTGCTTCCGGAGGGTCACCTTCTGCCAAAGAGCATGCACGAGTCACAGAAACTCCTTCGTGCACTTAAGATGTCGTATGAGCAGATACATGCTTGCCCGAAGGGGTGCGTCCTATTTAGGAACGAATACGTGGAAGCAAAGTACTGTCCAAAGTGTAAATCATCTAGGTTCCTGGAGGTAGATTCTGGTGATGGCCAGAAGAGGCAGCTTGACATTCCCGTGACAATCCTACGGCACCTTCCGTTCATACCGAGGATCCAACGGCTATACATGACCGAGGAATCCGCGAAATAGATGACATGGCACAAAAATAGCAAACGATACAATCCTGACAGGATGGTACATGCATCCGATGGTGAAGCATGGACCCACTTTGATGGCATTCATCATGAGAAAGCTAAAGAGGCTCGTAATGTACGTGTTGCGCTGGCAATAGATGGGTTCAATCCTTATGGAATGATGGCTGCCCCATACACATGTTGGCCCGTGTTCGTTATCCCCCTCAATCTCCCCGTATGCTTTCAACGACAGAACGTATTCTTGTCGTTGATAATTCCTGGACACCCGGGGAATAATATGGGTGTGTTCATGGAGCCTGTGATTGATGAATTGGTCCGTGCTTGGGAGGAAGGAGTATGGACATACGACCGAGCTACAAAGAAAAACTTCAAAATGCATGTTTGGTACCACTACTCCCTGCATGACTTCCTGGCGTATGGGATATTCTGCGCCTGGTGTGTTCACGGGAAGTTCCCATGCCCGTATGCAAGGAAGGTCCGAGGTTCATTTGGTTGCGAAGGGTGGCAAGTATTCATCGTTCGACAAACATCGGCAATTCCTCCTCTTGACCATGCATTCGAGCGAGACATCAAGAACTTTACGAAAGGTGTCGTAGTGATGGACCACCGCACCACCGATAATGGCCGGTGCCGCGGTTCGTGAATGATAGATGGTCTCGTGGTCAATCCGTAAGGTGGTTTTGTGGGATATGGTGAGCAACATATGTGGACTCATAAGTCGGGCTTGACTCGGCTCCCCTATTTTGATGACCTTCTCCTTTCACACAACATTGATGTAATGCACACTGAAAAGAATGTCGCCGAGGCACTTTGGGCAACAATCATGGACATTACTGACAAGTCAAAGGACAACGTTAAGGCTAGGGTGGATCTGGCAACGATATGCGATAGACCAAACCAACATATGAAGCCTCCTAGTCGCGGCAAGACATGGAGAAGGCCTAAGGCCGATTTTGTCTTGAGCAAGCCCCAAAGGAGGGAAGTACTAGAATGGATCCAGACGTTAATGTTCCCTGATGGGTATGCGACTAATCGAGGAGGAGTGAACTTATCTACTATGCGAGTCTTAGGGATGAAGAGTCATGACTACCACATATGGATTGAGCGGCTTCTTCCGGCGATGGTTCGAGGCTATGTCCCTGAGCATGTCAGGCTAGTGCTGGCAGAGTTGAGCTATTTCTTTCGCCAGCTTTGTGCCAAGGATTTATCTCGGACCGTGATTGCTGACTTGGAAAGAATGGCACCTGTGTTGCTCTGTAAGTTGAAGAAGATCTTTCCACCCGGCTTCTTCAATCCGATGCAGCATTTGATTTTGCACCTCCCGTACGAGGCACGAATGGGGGGCCCGTGCAGGGCCGTTGGTGCTATCCAATCGAGAGATGTCTAAAGGTTCTTCGAAAGAAATGTAGAAATAAATGCAAAATCGAGGCTTCCATTGCAGAGGCATACATTCTGGAGGAGGTGGCGAACTTCACAACAACATACTATGGTAACAACCTCCCTAGCGTGCATAATCCACCCCCTCGTTACAATGCTGGCGAAAATGAATCGAACCTCAGCCTTTTCCGAGGGCAACTCGGAAGCGCAAGTGCATCGACCCCCAAGACCTTGAATCATGAAGAGTGGCGCCATATCATGCTATACGTGTTGACCAACCTTGACGAAGTGGCACCGTACATGCAGTAAGTTCTCAACGAACTTGTTAAATACGCCGTCACTATTCTGCATCCAACCCCCTTGTTTCTCGTTGGTACAGGGAATTTCTTCATGAATTCTGGCGTCAATCAAGGGATCCTAACCCACAGCAGGTAGATACCCTTCTTAGATAGGGTGCGGGAAATGGAATGCCCGATTTCATTTCTTGGTTCAAATGGAAGGTACCGTCCAATTTAGCTCGTACTTAGTTTGACATTCCAAGTTACTCGTACGTGCGAATAATATAACGATGTATCCTGCTTGAGCTTGCAGGGCCAGAGGGATGCGTCTATGTGTGCCGAGTTGAGACAAGTTGCCGATGGCTTTGCCTATAGGGTCAGGTCATTTTCTGGTTATGACGTGAATGGATATCGCTTTCGCACAACAAGCTACGAGCAGAGTCGGCCCAATCGAAGAACCACAAATTCGACAGGATTCCGTCTTACCAGGAGACGATGTCTATATTGTGGCCCAACAGGCCATGCAAGTTTATTATCTCTCATATGCGTGTCAAACCATAAGGCATCTTAAGGGTTGGGATATTGTGCACAGGGTATCGCCACACGGTAAAGTGTCTGTCCCAAACGATGAAGATTACAACTTAGACCCAAACACATATGACGGAGAGTTCTTTCAAGAAGAGGGACTAGAAGGGAGGTTTGAGATATACTTAACCGAAGCGATCGGAATGGAAGTAAACAATGAAATGGTTATTGAAGAGGACGCTGGAGATGAGGTGCAAAATGTGAAGGACTTACAAATGCTTGAGCGATTACATTTAGACAATGACAATGGCAACATTGCTCATTCGGATAGTGTTGATTATTTCGACATGATTGATAGTGATGATGAGACTTATGATCCAGCTAATCCCGATCATGAAGATTATTTCTAATACATGTAATACTATGTTATTTTGTAATTACGTTTTGTTTATTTTTTGCATCTCTTTCTAAGTACTTCTTGTTTATCTGTGCTTATTGGTTTACTTTTTTTAATTGCAGGTGATTGAACAAAGATGGTGGGCGGTGGGATGAGGAAGCTAGCGTCCTTGTACCGAAGGACAAGGACCGCTGAACCGGGGGAGAGTAGGAGGAGGAGCAGCCGCAGGAGGAGCAGCCGCAGGAGGGAGTCGTCGCCTGCCGCCCCGTCGCGTGAGGAGGAGGAGGAGGAGCAGGTGCCCCAGGAGGACGCCGAGGAGGCGCAGGAGGACGCACAGGAGGACGACGAGGAGGCGCAGGAGGACGCGCAGGAGGACGACGAGGAGGAGGCGACAGCAGGGGGTTCCGCTTCCTCTAGTTCGTCGAGCGTCTACTTGCGAGGTCCCGCGAGCCTCCCTCAGCGACCAATACCTCGTGAGAGACGCCTGCTGATTCGACCCGAGGGGGAAAAGTAAGTAACTTTAGATGTTATCACTACTTTATATGATATGTTGAAAATCAAAATAGAAATTAATAATTTTTCTTAATCACTTGGGCAGGAACTGGACGATTGTGGCGAGTGGAGGTGCTCACACACGCCAAGCCAATGGCATCCTCGGTCTTCTGTGCAAGGAGCACTTCCCTGGCCTGGTTGAGTACGCCGGAGTGACGGGGCCGGCCTACTCGTTTGACCACTACGCCGCCGCCCCCGATGCTGCAGATCGGGCCCGCAGGGTATTCAACAACAAGGCGGAGCGGGTGAAGCAAGAGCTGTGGGTAAGTCTTCCTCGCACTACATTGCTCAATACATCGTATTCATTGGACATTCTTGAAATAATGAATGCATACATCGTGTTTGTATGCAGGATTTCTTTAGATGCCAGGACGGACATGAGGCCGGGGCGAATGCGGTGGCTACCAAATGCTGCAAAAAACTCGTCGTGGACATGCATTACGAGGCGCGCATCCAGGCCGTCGTAACTTACCACGGGACCGTCCTTGGAACGAAGGTCACCAAAAGGGACGCAAGAACCATGACGCTGACCCGGGACCAGTACCTGCAGGTAAATACAGAACATTAATACTGATTCCTTTTGAGATTAAGTAGGCTTAATTTCATCTTCTGATATGTCATGTACTTGATGGCTCGTAGATGATTCCTTATTGGTGCGCGCGCATCCCGATCTTTGGGAACAGATGGTGAACAAGTGGTGCTCACGCGAGTGGGAGGAGACGCACAACTTGTGCCGGGAGCGGCGTTTGATGATGCCAGGTGTAGCACACCATCAAGGTAGCCGCAACCTCGTGGATACTGCAGAAACATGGGTATGCGAATTCATTTATTTATTCTAACGCTCAATTCTGCATGATTTCTAATCATCTTGCTGTTTTTCTCGCAGTCGGCGTCACATGGTGGCCAACCTTGCTCCATCTTCAAGGCATTTGCTATGGCCCACAAGGGCAAGCGACGTCGTCGACGTCGACTACAACCCGGAGGACGGGCCCGAGGCGTACAGCAATGCGACCGTCCACAACCGCCTTAGTGAGTACACATCGATGGCAAGGGAGGTCCATGGGCCAGAGTACGATCCGAGCACCGAGGACCTTGATGGAGAAGTCGTCATGAGGGTGGGAGGAGGCAAGAAGCATGGGCGATACTGGATTGGCGACGGCGCAATCGACTCGGCCGCTACTCCCAGTCTCTCCCAGATTCGAGCAAGAGCAAGCAGCACGAGCACGAGCCCGGCCATACGACCTCGGCAGGACACTTCGCACCACCGGGTGGAGGCACTCGAGGTTATTCCTGGTTTATTCGTCGTTCATTGGTTTTTTCATACCTTTCCTTTGCATTATTGTAACATTGGGGTGAATATATTGTAGGCCCAGCTGGAACAAGAGAGGAGGATACGGGAGTAGATGCAGGCGAAGATGGAGAGGGTGGAGGCCGAGCAGCGGAGGATGGCGGAGATTCTTCAGTACATGCAAAGTCTTGGCGCCGCTACGGGTGTAGCTTCGCCACCTTCGCTATTCGCTCCACCTCCACCTCCACCTCATTACTATTCTACTCCTGTGAGTATAAATGTTTTAGTTTGTATGTTCATGCTTACGGTCAAACCTAGTGGAGTATGAAAGTTTTATTCATGTATGGTATATATTTATCTTGTCTCACACATGCAATCTCTTCTCCTTTGTGCAGAATCAATCGGCGGGATCGAACGATCCTCATGCTTCAGTGAATCCTTCACCAAATCAGTCTCATTGGCCATCTTGGTGATACTACTTGTGGTTGTTAATGGTACTTCTATTTGCAATTATGGTTGTAGATGATGGAGCACTTGGATTACTTGTGAAGTTATTTGTGATATATTGTGAGACATGTGACGTTTGTGATATTTATGTGGTGTTGGTGATATATATGTGCTGTTGATGATATATATGTGATGTTGATGATGTTTGTTATATATATCTTCTGTCTGTTTGGATGGGATGTAAAAAACAAATAAAAAAGGTTGTTTTCAGTCACTTTTGCCGAGTGCAATGGCCATGACACTCGGCAAAGTGACCAATTCTTTGCCGAGTGCCACGGGCCAGGCACTCGGCAAAGATGGCCTGTTTGCCGAGTGTCCTCCCGGTGGCACTCGGCACAGACGCCACATTTGCCGAGTGTTTGATTCAATGGCACTCGGCAAAGCGGAGACCTTTGCCGAGTGCTTGACCTTGACACTCGGCAAAGACGTCGTCACGGTGGCGCTCGCCGTCACGGCGACTTTTCTTTGCCGAGTGTCAAGGTCAAGCACTCGGCAAAGCCTTTGCCGAGTGCCCGATAAAGTGCACTCGGCAAAGGGGTCTGTGCCGATAAACTGTTTACCGAGCGCCCTTTGCCGAGTGTACCAATCGGCAAAGCCTTTGCCGAGTGTATATCGGCCTTTGCCGAGTGCCTGAGGCACTCGGCAAAGAAGCTGTCTCCGGTTGTGGTACAAATTAGTGAATTTACTTAGTAGGTAGTGGTTGCTCTTTGAGCCTGCGGTATTCCTTGTGAATCATGATGGTAGGTACAAATAATGAACTAGTTTGCCATAGCTGCATGGATAATGCGCTGTTGTTTGGGTACCTATAGGCTGTTGTTAAATGATAAAGATGTTTCTTTCAGCTTCTGTGGTATTTTACTCAATATGAAAATTATAAAAACAATATTATATATGATCGCGGTGTAGGATAGCTTCCGCGATAACTCTATTGCCCGCGACACCGTGATAATCGCAATTTAAATCACTGGTTCAAACTCTTTGAAAGACCGCGGATGCATGCTCATTTGCTTCCTGGATGTTGAAGGAATTAGGCAACCTGTATTCTGTCTTGAGTATGACCAATTTAGAGGATATATATATGTTCACCCTTCTTCCTTTCTGTCCTTAGTTATGACAGTGGAAAGCCCTTTTTTTCTTTTAGAGATTTTGGGAGCATTTCAACAACGGAGATCTTAAACTAGACCTAAAACTTAATCTAGAAGATCTATTCAACCTAGCTATATGAAAAAAAAAAAAACATTACATGCACGGGCACAGTTTGATTCCAACATAATCAGTTTGTCTGTGCATCTCGTTCACTTTCATCCATCCCGGTCTAGGCACAAACCACTTCTTCTCCGCTCCAGCACCCTTCTTGGGTATGACCAGGTCGATCGCTAGAAAATTGACCTAATTAACAACTTTCTCGGCCTCCACCTTGCAACTTGATCACTCTCTTGTGTCAAGACTGCTTTAAAATTTATGGTCACTATTGCTAATAATTATCTACATTAATTAGGACGTGTATTCTCTTTTTCTTCTTATCTTTTCCATTTCTGCTTTTTTATGGGGCATTGTTGGAAGAACAAATGTAGTTTGCACATATGACTTCTCTTATGTCCTTTCCATCCAACAATGAGCCAATGATGAGTGATTCCTCCGCTTGTTATCCATTTTCGTATCATATAATTATGTTGAGTTGTTGCTCAGAAACTCTTTTTGCTGTTTTTTTTTTTTTTTTTGTCTCTGTTTGCAACTTTACATGCCACCCAGAAAGATATATGGCCCTTATTGGGCACGACCAGATCTCCGGTCTTTCGTGGCAGTTAACAATTTTTCTGACGGGGCGCAACCAACTGTCAGGAATTTTAATTTTATTGACGGGTTTATAATGCCATCAGGAAAAAATACATAATTTCCTAACAGGGTAATGCCTGACGGTACCCTGTCAGGAATATATTTCCTGGCGGTTTTTAACCATCATGAAAGCTGATGAGTCTAGTAGAGGGAACATGAATTATTTTCATATTCCTGCAGAAATTTAATCATTTCTTATGAAATTCCTTCATTCCAAACGGGATATATGATTCATATTCGGCATGACATCAACCACCATCTTTAGTCTACTGTTTTTTTTTATACGCTTCCTCCATAGTTTCTGTCTTTGTTCATTTCAATAAATTAATTATGTTGTGATAGCAAGAGAATTAAGAAGCACAAAATGTTTGGTTGATCTAGATGGAATGTGCTCCCTTCTACCACATATACAGTATACATTATTTGGACAATCACGCAAAAGATATAGTTTTATGTGCACTTGCGAAATTTTGTTTCCAAAGTTATTTACAGTGAATGACAAGTTGCAGAAATGAATAGTATATATGCAGTTTGTCATATTTTTTTTCGTCGTCCTGGTAGATGACTTTGCGTCCAAATCTGAGGCATAAACATTAAAGATCGATCGCTACAAAAATTTAGCCAATCTTATATGTTCCCCAATAAGGACCACAGATAATCTCTAAAGTGGAGAAGGAAAAATTGCATACAGATGTATACATAGTCCAAGAACAATTCAAGTGTGGGATCTCCATCATAACAATTGTTAAAGTTTTGGTTCATGAGAACAGTGCCCCGCATGGATAACCTTGGCTCAAAGCAAGGGTCAAAAAGGAATTTCCTTATTTATCACTGTTAATTATTCGTTATTGAGGGTGACACTATCACTTGTCCCTTCTTTTTGGTTTTGTAACTTTTGTTTATCAAGTACATACCTAAGCTGAGATTGATGATGATCATTAGACTAATCTTTTCAGATATATATGATTATATAGAAGTTTTATATTACATCTATATGGGTTCAAGGGTTGTACCTACCTAGCCTTAAAGGTAATAGGGTAGTTAGTACAAGCGTGCACTTTCCAAAATCATATATATTTCCAAGTTGGTAATCATTTTTTAACATGAGATGCACCATTGTCTTCGTACTTTTGTTCAAGGGTGCCTACAACAGAAAGTTGGTCTTGAAAGGGATGGGGAGGAGGGGTATCCCCGCACATGCACTACTAATCCTACTTTCATTAGAAACTAGTAGGGTCCGTACGTGCAATGGAATTCCAAAAGAGGACGAGCTAGAGGTGGACGTAAACTGTATAGTTTACAGTAAATATCAAAAAAAAAATTAAACATATATCAAGAAACATATTTGTGCAAGCTAGTAAACAAATCAAATTGAAAATATTTTTCTATTACATGTTCCAAAACAACCGTACAATAAATATCAATTTTCTTTTACACATATCAAGTGAAAGTGTGAAACATATCTAAGCAAGCTAGTAAACAAATAAAATTGTAAATAATTTTTTATTACATGTACCCAGGTCATTGATCGAAATGCCTTCGCCATCACTTCCCAGTCGTTACGCCGTTGATAGTCACAACCTTGATATTACATAGTAAACCATCATATATTACCTTGTAGCATTGAATATCCAACCTAGTAACTAATAGGTTAGCAAGCTTTACAGGACATAACAAATGAAGTCAAAATAACTCTCCCATACAACAGGGATCGATGAATCAAAGCAACCGTAGGACAATACAACACTGGAATATGATAAGATATAGGTTAACATGGTAAGATTTTTTATTTTGTCTCAACACAACGATTGACCCAAAAAAAAAAACTATATGATTTCTATGTTTTGAAAAAAATAATGCACATGTATATTCAAGTTGCAAGATTTTACCTGCTTACAAATATAGTGCTATTGTGCCACAAAATAGAGCCACAATGAGATAAATTATGGTTTGGAATTAAAACTAGAAAGGTTTTTTGTTAACAATGGGTGGCACAACACAACATACTCCTGGACAAAGGTTAAAAGGAAAGTAAAGTAAAGAACAAAACTTGTAAAATATTCATGTCTTCTACTTGAACTTTGCAATGGCAGCTCTCTTCTGCCATTATTAAAGATCATAAATCCAAGTTAGCTAGGCGTTAATCGACTTTAAAATGCACAAGAGACCCACAACATGAGTGCAGAATCACAGGGGTCCTCGCCAGCCAGCCAGCAGAAAGCTATAGTGTAGGTTCAACCCTTCATGATATGCTACAGTACATGTGGAATGGGTGCAACTTTGCAAGAGTGGATATTGACTAAGCATTGAATAAGAAAGCCCCATTTGAAAAAAAAAATGGATTGTTATTTTGTGATAATTCATTCATATCATTCAATGTTTAGGTGCTTTTAGGTGACCCCCCAAGTAACATTCATCTAAACTCATTGTGTACTCCATATAATCATTTAATGGTAACTATGTAGGAAATAGAAATTTGTTGCCACTGACAGGCGCATTTACATTATAAGTTGTGTGCTTCATATCCTCTTGAGATATTGGGAAATTCAACAATTAAAATAGTAGTGGTGTACAAGGAATCAAATGTTAAACACAGTGTGTGGGACGTAGGCAAATCACATATGAATGTTTGAACTACTTCAGTTCAGGGTGTCTACCTGCTTAGGACTCTGCCACCCATGGTGAGACCCATATTGAAGCCCGGAGCGTGCCACCGTAGTCAATGGTGTGAAGGTCTCCACCTCCACATTGACGTTTCACTGCTAACGTTTCTGCTTGATGTTTCTTAGGCGTAGCCTGGTCCTAGGTTAACACACATTAACTGATCTAGCTTTGTGTTGGCTTAATTAAAAGCAATGTAACCCAAATAATCCAAGTTGAGGCAAGGCATGAAACAAATGGAAATAGACACATATCAATTAGATGCTATACATCTTGAAGTACCTTCCTTACGCAAATTAAGCAATACCCAGGAAGGCAGGACCACAAAGTTCCTAGACAGATAGGTAGGCACCTCACCAATATATTCAAGCAGAAAAGGTTTAACATAAGCATGCTATTTTTTTCTTAAGAAAAATATACTGATTTGTAGTAGCTAATTATATTATAAAATGAAACATATATTGATCTTTCCATCAAACAATGGTCGTGCCAACTTGACAAATTAAAACAAATACATAGAAATTGGAACTAAACTATAGTAATTAAAACATATATACTAAACCAACATCGAATAGACAACTAAGCCAAATGAAGTCGAAGGCAGAGGTAGAGGCAGAGGCATTACCATCCTGTGTGATTGCGGCAGTGGTGAAGCGGCTGCTAAGTCCTAGAACCCAACAACAACAAGCAATCTCAACAATTTGAGTAGAATAACTACAAAGTTGGAAGAGTCCGTACACAACCTATGAAATGAGTGTGTTGTTCATGCAGTTGGGAAGGGGGAGGAGAATGGTAGCTACACTACATAGAATGAGAAAGAAGATGAAAAGGAACATGTACCTTTAATATGGACGCAGGAGATAACCTACATGCTCACACACATGCTAGTTCCTAGCAAACAAGCTGGGTGTGGTAGTTGCCATGGAACTGCTATGCATTCAAGGGTCAAGCTACGCGATTGGTGAGGGTGCAGACGATAGCAGCATCGTGGTGGTGGAGGCCACGACGGCAACTTCCCTTCCAGCTGCGGGCACCGTAGCGCATCTTCTTAAGCAGCGTTGCACCGCATGAAGGATCGGTGAGAGGGCAAGTCATTGAAGGTGGATGGCAATGACCCGCTTCCCTCCTCTCACCAGAGGCGCCCCAATCAAAACTCCACGCTGGTCGTAGGCCATGACGGGGAGCGTTTGTGTCTTCCCTTCCATCGACCTCTCCACCTCGGCCTCCCCAGCGTGCTGCAGCGGCATCTTTGCCATCAGTTGGGTGATGGCCGTGGAGCTGGCGTGGATGCAGGACAGAAGGGAAGGGAGCAGGGCACATGCGGCGGATGCGAGGAGAGCCGACGGAAGGGAAGGGGTAGGGCGGCTGTAACATCCCAAAATTTACATTTTGGGAATACATAATAAAAATGCATTGGGAAAATTATTTTGATCATTCTACATATGAAAATCTAATCATGTTTGAATTTTGATCTTTTATTTAAAAGTAAATAATGAAATTCAAACAAACATGCACTTAAAGAAAATTTGAATAAAACAAAATAAAAATAATTGGTAAGAGAATTATTTTCCTAGGAAAAATTTACTAAACACTTATGTGAAACTTTGTTAAGAATAACAAATATAAATACATAAGAACAGAATTTGTAGGAATTTTAGAGAAAATCACAAAAGAGATAACTTCTAAAAAATTTACATAAGGAACTACATTAGGTCATGTGCCCTCACAAATAGTTTCATAAAATTTCCAGATCATTTGCTAGGTGAAAAAATTCAGCAACCAAATCAGCCTGAAAATCCAAAACCTAAACTTAATTCATCTCTCCCTCTCGCTGACAGTGGGCCCCACTGCTAGGGATCTTCTTCCAGCTCTGCTCAGCCTCACCAGCGCACGCTCGCGAGCGTGTCGCTATGCACCCGCGGTTTTGCCACACCGCCCCCAGTTTTCCACCGCCAACTGCTCCCATCACCTCCCCGTCACCTTCGCTCACCCATGCCTGCCCTAGTTTGCCCACTCCTGCCCAGTGTCTCATCGCCGCACCCGAGAGCTCCGCCACCCTTGCCCACGGGCAACTCTCTCTCTCATGCGAGTCCTCTGTCCTCTCGTCTATAAGAAGCTTGCCCGAACCTTCTCTCATCTTTTCCCTGCCATTCCATCATTCCCCTCCCCTTTCTCCTCCTCCACTGAGCTTGAGCATGAGTAGAGCTCGAGCTCCATTGCCGGTTGCTACACTGCCATTGCCACTTTTTCGCTCCAGTAAAGCTCTTTTTCCCCCGACTGCGTCATCTCGTGTTCCAGAGTTCCATGACCCTTTCCCCTCAACTAAGTCAGCTTTTGGTCCATAGGAGATGCTGAATTTCGTTTCTTCCCCGACTCCGGTCATTCTTGCCACCACCGTCGTCCTTCGAGATTGACCATGCCCCGAGCCAATTCCTTGTGCCAGGAACACTCCGAGGGCATCTTCAAACTTCCTCAAGCCTCTCCAAGCTTCCCCATCATCTCCAGTGACCTCGCCACGTGAAGCACCTCACCGCCACCTCGGTTCCACGTCGTCGACCATCTCCAAGCTTCCCCGGAACTTCTCCTTGCTTCCGGTGACCTCCTAGTAACCCCTAGTAGCTCATGTGCTCACTAGTTAACCACGAGCATCAACGCTTTCATAGTTGGCATGTTAGCCCGAATGCCACTGCCGCTCAACTCCAGCGCCACTGTTACCGGCCATCTCAGCCCTCGCCGCCGGTACCAGTAGGTTTGCGAGTCTCAGGAGAATCCATTTTGGCCTTCCCCGACCATCGCCGTGCGCCACGCGCCGGTGACGAGCGCGGAAATGCACTCTAGCAACGCCATTAACTCACGTAATCCCGGTCTTAAGACAAATCAGTGTTTAAATGATTAGTTAATTATTGCTCGAGTCACTGACATGTGGGACCAAGCCAAAAGATTAAAGAAAATCTAATTCTAAATGAGTCACTAACATGTACTAGGTCCTACCACTTAAGTGCACAGTAAACGTCTCGGTGAACCCGTGTGCTATGCTCGTGGACTTATGGTCTATGCACTGTTGTGTAGACCGAGTCACTAACAAACAAACCCCACACGTCGAGTTAATAGAAATCAGAAGAAAAATAGAAAATTCGTTTTAGTTTTGAGGATATACACTTTCTCTGTTTGGGAAATGTAAACCTCAATAAGTCTAGAGGAGAATACACTTTCCTTACTGGAAAGCATAAACCTCATTAGAAGCACGCGAGAGTACTCTTTCTATACTAGGAAAACGTAAAGCTCGAAAAATGTGATATCGGCGTCATCTTTTTATTTTGCTAGGATTTTCCAAACCGGGCAAATTTGAATCTTTAATAAATTTTGCATACAAACTCTAAATTGAATGATTTTTGTCTCTAACTTCGTATAAAATCATGATCTACCGTAATATGCAAAAATATTTGAATTTGGTTACTGTTCAATTTATTGGTGTTATTTAATTTGTTTCTGGCTCTTTTTGGATTAGACGTTGATTGCTTGAGCGATTATTTCGACGACAACCATCCATATATTCAGAATAGCAAGAGCAAGGCAAGCACCTTCTTTGATCATGTTGATCCCATTACTTTACTTATTGTACTTTGTTTTGTAAAATCTATTATGCATGCAGTATGTTTGTATGAAAAATGCTATGTTTGGGAAGTCGGTAGTTGTAAATCCTATTCGATGCATATATATATATCCTTGAAAAATTGATGTCTTACTGTTGTAGCCATTAGGATATGGGTTAGACAATATATAATGTCAATTGGGAGTTTTCAAGTACGATTATCGCACAACTGCTAAATAGAGTGATAGATTTTCCATAAAATTATTAAAAGGACAATATGATAAAAATAAAATTTGGGAGTTTTATGAAAAATGTCCAGAGAGGGTACCTCTGTTATTTTGTATAAAAACAAAATAAAAAACCTAGTTTTGGACACGGACGAGTTATATTGTATTCTGAGAAGAGTGAGGGGTGTACCTCACTAGTAGATAGGGGGAGATTCTCGCCTGAGGTCAATTAAGGACCGGACGCTAGCAACTCCAATCTAAGACATAACGTACAACCATATGTGCTAGTATGGGATGGCCTTAGCCAATTAATTCATTGAAAACAAGCCTTGCACGTAGGTAGGCCGTAGAGTGCGGACATGACTCGGTAGGCATAAGTTCGAAGTGGCTCTCTTCACCGAGGCGTTGGAAACTAAGCCTTCCGACACAACTGCGAATGCCTTACTTGATGGGGGGTACCCGGGTAAGTGAGCATGAACATTCACTGGGCTATTGCAAGGGTAGGACTAGATGATGTAAAGGCTTCGACGTATGCTCTAGACTGCTTACCTATGGTAGTGAGTAGTGGCATCGACGGAGGCCTAATAAACTAGAGAATTTGTGTACTATGGGTAAAGTTGTACACCTCTATAGAGTGTAAATCTATTTAAATAGCCATGCTCGCGGTCATGAGCGTGCTTAGTGCGGATGGTATGGGTTTAGTTTTGATTTTCAAAAACTGTTTTATTGGAAAAACATGGGTAATGAATTGTGGGTTTTTATTTGAGTTAACTGCCATGTCTATGGCTAAACATGAAATGTTGCTCACAGCCAAGGAGGATTGGGAGTTGTTTTCTTTATTCTTTTGTGCTCATAACCGAGAAGGGTTGCGAGTTGTTGTTGTCTTTATTCATTCAGTTCTTTACTTACTATCCTATATGTATTTAACTGTTTTTAATTTTCTATTGCAAATTACTATATATTGATATTGCAAATCAAAATGTATTTAAGCAAAATAACTTGTAGAGTAGAGCCTCATCCTTTGATAGCCTTGCATTTATATATTTTTTTGCGATACACTACAAGTCTTGCTGAGTACACATTGTACTCAATCTTGCTTATATTGTTGTTCAGAGTTCGAAGATAAACCAACGCCAGACGATACGTTCTTCGCACCCAGAACTGGAGGGTTCGATGACGGGTCTATCTAGGCCTTGTTTCTTGTCTGTTGCCTGAGGCCTGAGGGTTGGTTGGGCATGCTGCTAGAATTTCTTTACTTACATTACTTCTTCCACTGCTACTTTTACTCTATTGATACCTGTTTTTATTTGGTCGGTCGGTCGTTGATGTAATAACTTAAGTTAAGTACCATTTTGTTTACTTTGTATATGAGAATGGATTTTTTTAAATAATATTATTTTAAAAGATAATTACAAAAATAAATAGTCGCCCCAAAAAATTACAAAAATGAGTACATGTCACCAGTACAACTGGCGACAGGGACCCTGTTGACTCCTTGTCGCCGGGCTGACAGGAGCCTTGAAACCCTAAAATTCAGCATAGGTCTAACTTTTATTCAAAAAATAGAGGAGGGAAGGGAGAGGAGTAGAGGGGAGGAGAGAAGCTAGTGAAGCGCTGCCCGTCCGGCTGCCCACTTGTTAGGTAATTTTTTTAACCGAATGGATTACATAGTTTCATATGTACGGTTACGTAGTGCAGTATGTTGTACATAATACTTTTCAGTGGATAGTCTAGTTTTAGATATGTGGTTAATCATGGAAATGTTCTTTATGGTGCAGTGTGTCGGATATGTCGAACATCACCAATTTTAAAATTTACTACGGCCCAAGGACTATTCTGGAGGGTTCCGAGGGGATTGATTTGTGTTATTTCTAGTCGGCGACCGTGTGCCTACCAAAAGCAGAGGGGCGTATATGGGGCGCTGTGATGTGGTGGTTGTTCCACACATTCCAAGTGGACCATGATGTGTATGATCTGAGATTGAGTTGTCTTGCCCCCCCCCCTCCCGAGCAGCACAGCCCACATATTAGGAGTTAGTTGAGCTCAAGGGAACAATGTCATGGCAGTCATATGTACACATGGCGAGGGAGGGGGATGGGATTTGGTCCGTCTAGCCCAAGCTTTTGCCAAACCCACTCCTGCATTCGCAGCTGAACAAGAAGAGGGTGCTGACACTGAAGAAGAAGCTGGAGACTCTAGCCATAATGCGGTGCACACAATGGCCGAAGCTCCCAGAGTTGCTGATGCTGTCGATAAAGACCCTACAGAAGTAGCTCCTTCAGTCAGGCAAGCTACTGGGCTTGCTGACGAGGGTGAGGAGGTGGAAGCCATAGTGCAAAGGATGGATCTCGAAGACCGGGACTACATAGCATTGTCAGAAGATGAAGAATCTGATGACGAGGACGATGTGGACTAGCAGGCGGTTCCATCCGAGTGGAACACATACTAGTTCGACAACCTCATCATCAATGAAGGCTCCTGTGTGCCGTGGGAGTATGATCAGAGCGAGGTCAGGCAAGGAGCTATGTACAAATGCAAGGAGGCCATGTAGGAGGCAGTCAAATTATGGGCCTTGTCGGTGTGGCGCACATTCATAGTCGTCATGTCTAACCCAAGATTCTACGATGTAAAGTGTGGCATAGAGGGATGCCCTTGGTGAGTACACGCATTTTAGCCTAAGTGGGACACCTACTGGAAGTGCTCTATAGTGATCCCTCACACATGTGTCATCACTAAGTCAGTGTAGTCCCACCCCCACCGGAACCTGTCATCAGGCTTCATCGTCAACCTCATGTATAGTGAGATCGTGGATAATCTAGATTTTGAGTCATGATCCATCATTCTGGCAATTGAGACAAGGATCCAGTATACAATCAGCTATGCCAAGGCTTAGAGGGCAAAACAGAAGGCATTGGAATCAAGGTTCGGCACGTTCGAGGACTCCTACCACAACCTCCTCGCCCAACTTCGGGTCATAAAAGACAGGAATCCCGGCACTCATGTCGATATTCAAGATTCCACGCATCCGAAGTGGGGCAATAAGAGGGTACTAAAGTGAGCATTCCTCGCCTTTGGTCCATTCATCAATGCATTCTGGCACTACCGTCCAATCTTGTGTGTGGATGGCACATTCCTGACTAGAAAGTACAAGTGCCAAATACTGACTGCAATAGCAACGGACAAGAATAATCAAGTTCTTCCCATGGCATTCGCTTTCGTTGAGAGCGAGAACACAGATAGCTGGTTGTGGTTCTTGAGGAATGTGAGGGTTTCTATTGTTCAGGGTCGTCCAAATGTATGCATCATACATGATCGACATGCGGGCCTGCTTAGGGCAATAATTGAGCTATAGCAAGGAGAGAACGATCCACTTGCATAGCCGGATCTGCAGAGTAGGTGGTGCATGAGGCACTTGGGTGTAAAGTTCTACAAGTAATTCCGCAACAAAGACTTGATGAACCTGTTCAAGCAGTTATGCAACTAGAACCAACAGCGGAAGTTTGAAGCACTCTGGAAGATGCTAGATGAGCAGACCGAGACGCACAAAAGGGAGGCAGCGAAAAGGGTTGTCCCAAGCGCTGACCAAGCTCCCGATGTGTTGTCACAGCTACCCACATATGGTCCTAGTGTGACAGGAAGACAGGGGCGTAGGTAAAATGCTTCTCAGACTGGATTGAGCATGAGCCTAAGGAGAAGTGATCGCTGCTACATGACAAGAGTGATGTTCGATATGGTGTCATGACAACTAATCTAGTCGAGGTGTACAACTCTATCATGCATGGCGCAAGGTTCCTCCCTTTGGTTGGTATTGTGGAGGCAATTATTCATGGTCCTACAAACTACTGTGTTGATAGAAGCAACAATGCATCGCTCGCCATGGTATATGACACAGTACTCTTCTTCACCATGATCACCAAGTACATGGAGGAGAAGAGCAAGAAAGGTGGGATGCACCAGGCATTCAAGATGGGCATAAGGGAGCTTCGCTTCGAGATCATGTGCAGGGATAAAGGCCGTCGCGGGACGAATCGCGAGAGGATCACCAACGAGTGCACGCTATGCTGTGCTAGTTGCGTATGTACTTGCAACAAGCCCCTTCTTCTACATACGCCCTACTCCCATATCATGGCAGCATGTTCGTGTCACAGCTCCAATTTCAATTATTGGAATTTAGGTGCATCTCATGAGCATACATGGCATTTTGGATCATTTGCACAATTTACTGCATTTAAAAATTTAAATTCAAGTCAAATTTAAAACTTGAAAAGAAACTCCAAAAGAAAAACTTAAGTTAATCCTTGTAAAGAACTCTGGAAATCAATTTAATCAAATACTATATTAATTATTATGAATAAATATATTTTTTGTCAAATTTTTTAGAAATCAGTTTGACCTTGAGAAAAATCTATGTTCTTTATTTAAAACAATTCGGTTAAGGTTTTTAAATTAAGTATTTAAATCATGAACAGTGAAGTTTTCAAATTTTATTTGGGATCTATATCATCCCAGTAGTTTCTCTGAAAAATTTCGTATTTTTATAATTTTATTTGATATTTTTAAACCTCCGGTCAAACTTTTAAGTTTGATTTTAGTTCTAGTCAACCTAGTAGACCCAGCCCGAGCACCTGGTACTGTAGTGACTCGAACCAATGTAGTTAAACCCAACCGCGTGACGTTCGGACCGACTGAGGAAACGCGCGGACCGTAGTCGAAACTCCTTCGACTACAACCAGTCGAGTCTTCTACGACCACGTAGTCGAAACTCCTTCGACTACGACCAGTCAAAAACCTCTTTCGACCACCTGGCCAGAGTCCGGACTACCCACGCGATCTAGACCGTCAATTTTAAATTAGACCGTGTCATTTTCATAGGGTTAAGCATATCGCGCGCGAGCCGTTTGATTTTATTTCAATCGCCAGATGAAGCGGTGACGTTCAAACCATCCGAACGCGCCTTGCCCCTGGACCGTTAGATCTAGATTGGGTCGTCCACATGGTTTTGGAACGTTCGGACTATCCGAACATGCCTTGCCCCTGGACCGTTAGATCTAGTCGGGCCGTCCACATGGTTTTGGAATGTTCGGACCGCCGAACATCCTTTTCGATCTAGCCCGTTGAATCTCAATCGGACCATTCGCTTGCGTTTGAGCCTATCACATCGTTTTCTCTGAGACTGACGGCTATGGCCCGCAAGTCAGCCTCTTTTCTTCGTCTTCTCTGCGCCTCTACGCTAGCTCCGAGCTCATCGCACATGAGGTGGCTTCGTGCCCACAGTTTTTGGTGCATGCAGCGCCACTTGGCTTCACCGTTACTGACATTGCTTAACCTAGTGCTGCCATGCATCCATTTTGTGTCAGAAGCAGCCGGAGAGGACCATCAAAACCACCGTGTCATTCTTTAGACCAAATCAGGGCGGCCTTTGTCTTTCTTCCTCACCGAAGCATAGCCTCTCGTATATGTGCCATTGTTTTTCTCTTACCTTGCCTTATCCATGGAGCTAACTTGAGTTCTGATTTTGCCCGTAGCTTTTGGATGACAAGGTTGTCTTTTGTCGAACTAGAGCACTCCCGGAGCGTCACCGCCGTGGAATTCTTTGCTCTATGTGCTCGGCATTTTTGTTTTCTTTGAGGTTCGACATAAAGTACCCCCTTCGTCTCCAACCCCGGCCACTACTAGGTTCATTGCACTATTTTTGAACCCATTTTGGGTTTTAGCTCGCACCGCCTAGGGCCACACAGCTCTGTCGAGCTGCTGAGCAAACTCATGAGAGCTAGCGCTCTGTTGTCGGAATTCCAACCAGAGCGGTAACTCATTCTTTAACCCTTAATCCCTATCGATTAATGCTAAAGAATGTTTAATCTGATTTACTTCTTCACTAAAAATAGTTTAAATTTCTGAAATGTTTAATTATTTTGTAACTCCAATCAAGTGAAATAAATTATGTAAGTTCTAATTTTTACTGAACTGTAATCTGGAATAGCTTTTGAACGTGTCTCTGTTACTTAAAAATTTGTTAATTAAATCACTTGCACCTTAAGAACTTTAGTCTTGCGTAGTTCACAGAAAGTTTAATTAAACTCCAACTGAACCGAGATTTTCACCTAAGTTCACTTAGAAAACACAACATTACTTCTGTAAACTTGTCATTCATCTTTTCAGCATTTTGGTATTTGGTATTTTTTCTCGATGTTCATTTGTTATCGCTCTTTCTAGAACCTGATTTGGCCGACGCAAGTGAATTTATTTCTGAGACGCCTGAGACTGAACAAGTGGAATATTATCAACAAGGCAAGCATCCTCTTGCATCATCTTGATGCTAGTTTTTGGTACTTTAGTATTTTGAAATGCAATGATAATTGCTTGCATGCTATTTTTGGTTATATTGTTAACTTGTGAGTCTAGATTAGTCATGTCCTAACGATTGTGGTTTATCCTTAATAATTACATACACTTGAGCTTAAGATAGATATTGAGATGATAATTATTCTTTATGTAATGCTTAGCCCTGCAGGTCACTAGATTCGGTAGTTTTGGGTTGACGAGGGTAGCTCGTCGATCATGGGAAACACTGAACTTTTTATGTTTATATTTCTGGTTCAGATCTTGGATTTGATCTTTGAGTCCCAAATTCGGCGTATTTAAAACTGATTTTGATCTAGACAAGTGGCTAGTAGTGTGGGTGCCTTCGTGCATGAGAATCGGGTATGTGGAAGTCTTGTCCGAATCGTTAAGGACCGAAGCTTTTGGGTGGTTACTCCAAGTATCACTTTTTATGTTTATATTTCTAGTTCAAATCTTGGATCTGATCTTTGAGTCCCAAACTCTCTGTATTTAAAACTGTTTTTGATCTGGACAAGTGGCTAGTAGTGTGGGTGCCTTCGTGCACGAGAATCGGGTATGTGGAAGTCTTGTCTGGATCGTTAAGGACCGAAGCTTTTGGGCGGTCACTCCATGTACCATACGTACTTCCATACGCGGTCCTATGGACACCGCTTGGTTAAGTAAGGAGAAAATTTTATTGAGTTGGATCACAGGTGGTGTAAGGACACATATGTTTGATCATGTTGTTCATAGGGCTTTGATTGCAATTTAATATGTGCAGCGAGCACAGTTTTACTTTCTATTAACTTGGTCAATAATCTCGGTACAACGTGTGTGCCCCGGTTAGCAGGTTCTATCAGAAACTTGTTCTAAGCGGGATCAGGTCTCGCATGGGTGATTCAACTCAATAAGGTGTTCTTGCTGAAAAATACTGAGTCTTAATTTCCCCAGCCGGCATACCAAAAGAAGTGTGCTATTATCCGGTGGCTGATCAAGTTGTGTGGGTAAAGATGTACACCCCTGCAGGGATAAATCTATTCGAATAGCTATGTCCACGGTTACGGACGACGCTTGGTTTCGATTGTCACTATTGTAGTCTGAAAATTTAAAACTTGACATGGGACAACTTGGTATCGGCATGACCGGTTTGTCATGCATTTTAGTTTATCAAAGTGGGTTTGCCACTTTGGTATTGTTTTATATATATATATATATATATATATATATATATATATATATATGTCTATATTTATGTCTCTTAAAATTTTTTGGTCCAAATTTGGTTTACTAAAGAGTTAATTCCTTATTTGCCATTGGAAGTTGGCGAGCTCCCCAAAATGCCATCGTAAAATTTCTCTTCCCTCCATTGCCACTCGATCTCAACTTCTATCCCCATTTTGTCATTCTCGTGAGTTGACCATTGACTAGGTCGTTGACTTGACCGTGGAAAGACGATTTTGCCCCTAAGTGTACTGAGATTTTTAGGGAATTGTTTGACATAGTAATATAGTTCCAAAAATTATAAACATTTTAGGGAAAGTTTCTGACATAGTTTAGATTATTGTGTAATTTTTACAGGGTTTTATTTGCAACATGGTTTTCTCTAAAAATCTTCAAGTTTCGGTTGCATCAAACCAAAACTTGAAAGATTTTTTAGAGAAAAACATGTTACAAATAAAACCCTATAAAATTACACAATAATCTACACTATGTCATAAACGTTTCCTAAAAATTTTATAATTTTTGGAACTATATTACTATGTCAAATAATTTCCTAAAGATCTCAGTGCATTTAGGGGCAAGATCGTTTTTTCGCGGTCAAGTCAACGGCCTAGTCAATGGTCAACTCACGGGAATGGCAAAATGGGGATAGAAGTTGAGATCGAGTGGCAATGGAGGGAAGAGAAATTTTACGATGGCATTTTGGGGAGCTTGCCAACTTCCAATGGCAAATAAGGAATTAACTCTTTACTAAATGGTCTTTGTAAATTAGAATGTGTAAGAATAAACTTATCGCTTTATACAAAATTTATACCATTATAACCATCCTTTGGATAGCCCCTAATATGTATACTCTCATATCCTTCGGATAGTCTCTATCATACACTTTCTTTTATTAGTTTGTGTAAGTCTTGTGAGTACCTTCCGTACTCAGTGGAATTAACCACTTGTTGCAGGTGAGGATGTTTATGCTTTTGATCCATCCGTCCGCGTCGATTATGGCGACGCTAATGAATTAAGCTATTTCTACCTCCACTCAGTTGCCTGCGGGTGTTGGGCACACTTGGTGGTTCTTTTGCTGTTTATATTTATTTTCGTTGCAAATTTCTATTTTAGTTGATCGTTGGTCACTCGTATAAATTATGTACCAAACACTAGTCTTGTAAAAATTAGTGTTATGAATATGTATGACTGTGTACGAATATTGTATAGGATATGTGCACACTAGTCTTTGATCTTGGGAACTAATGTGAGACACATATCCGGGGAAAACTGAAATTGGGCTCGTTTCCTGTTAAGAGTTATGCCACCGATATAATCTCCTGATTTGGAAATAGATTCGACCTCAGGGGTCCCCACAGTTCGAAGGTGGCGTAGCATCCCGACTAGTACCTCTCTGACTATTTCAACAAGGAGGAGGTGATGCAAACCTGGAGTGCAAAGATATATGGTTACGCCGTGGTTGGCCATTTCACTAGTCATCCAACCTGAGAGCAACTAATCCGGGCCGCAAACATTGATAGGCCGAAGGGAAAGGTCGGACGGCGACAGGTACGGTGCATCAGGAACGACATAGACGAAGCAGAAGTCAGTCATCGTACGAAGAAGTGCTCCATTTGTAGAGAGTCTGGGCACACCTTCAAGAAATACCACACAAGAAATCCTCAGGATGAAGGAGACATTGGCACTCCGGATGTTGCCGTGGGGACCTCATCCGGCCGCCTGACTCGAGGCAGTCCACATGGGGGACGTTGAGGTCGTGGCCACGGGAAAGCATGGACAATTGTAATATGTGATTGCCAATGTTGTGTGTGTAGTGGTACTGTAATACTCCGGATTAAACTTTGAGATTGAGAATTGATCTTTAGGGAGAGGAAGCATTGGGATTATTGAATTGTCTCTGAATTGAGGGGTTTTCTGCTAATTGCGGACAACCTGGGCCTGGGCTAGAGGCCCATTTGGCCCCCCTAGTGGCCGGCCAAGGGGGGACTCCACCCCTTTTCTCCCCTTTGCCAAACCCTAATTTTTTCCCCCTTTTTGGCCGCCCCTCCTTTCTTGGCCGCCACCCCTTTGGCCTCCCCTCCCATGCGCCCAACCTCCTCCCCTTCCTGGTGTTCTCCCATGGTGGTGCCCTCAAGTCATCTTCCCCGCTGCGGTGTTGATCTTCCTCCTTTGCCGGTCTTTGCAAGGATCGGGGACGACGATCGTGGGCTGTGGTTCAAGGAGAGGAATTCACCACCAACTTCTCCTTCGAGGCACGCTCAGCATCTTCTCCCACGTCGTCAAGGGTAACGATGTGTTCTTGGGTTTTCTAGAAGTCTTTCGTTAAAGCGAGCGAGTAGTTTTGTTAATTTCCAGTCTGTCCGCGTTTCGTTCAGTTCTGTCCTGTATGTTGGAGGATTGTTTCGGTTGTTTTTAGGCCGAATCTGAATGTTTGGTCTCCTAGAGATATCTAGGCCTCGTTCTTAAGTTTCAGTGGCCACCAAGTTCACTGGATTCCGAGGTCCGAGTCAAAAGTTATGGATGTTTTAGTACCTGCTGCCAGAAATCTGACGAGAATAAACTGTCTGGTTATTTCCTAAATTTTGAAAGGGAAATTGGTTGAATCTGAAAGTTCACCCAACTAGGTTATTGTAGAGGATTCGATGACCTTTTCAGATTGGTAAAGAACATTCAATTTGGAGTTACCTAATGAAAGTTATGATCTTTTATTGCTGCTGTTCATTCTGTAGACAGTTTCTGTACTGAAAGTTCAAGCAATTATTAACCCATTAAATTGGCCAAATTGGTTTACCACGTCAACTAGAGTTTTGTAGTTTGGTCAGTTAAGAAGCTACAGAAATTGGGTTCACCTCTTTTCGACTTCCAGATCTTAAGATATGTCAATTACCGTGCCGCTGTCCAGAATTGAGTTATGACAGAAATTGTTGATTTCAGTTTAAGTTTTGTATTATCGACTAGAGTCTTCGGGGAAGCGGTGTATAGCGTTGATTAGTAGAATTGGGAATTTTGGTGTTCTTATTAAGTTATTTCGTTGGTTTAGGCGCGAAACTTGGTATAAGAGCGCCTTCGTTGCCGATAACGCCGCAACGCGAAGGCAAGTACCATGTTTATTTGGATGTTTGTGCACCGTGGTTTTTAGCATGAGTTGTTTTGGTAACTTGTGAGACATGTGAAATGAATTATCCATGCCTTGTTCAATACATTGAGTTCATGAATAGAAGTGATGTTATGGTATATTTCATTTAATTGTTGCATGCATTCATTGACATTTGACGTCCCACGGAGTGGATGAGAACCACCATCAATTCCAAGATGGTTGGATAAGACCCATTAATTCCAATATGGGCAATGTTGGACACCGTATGAAACGTTCTTCATACGGAAGTGGATCCCGCATTTTTGTTAAGATGCGGGCTTGAGTGATCACCGACGGTGTTCACCGCTATACCGATATCTGTGTGTGCAGTCCATTCCTTGATTTGAGCATTCATATCATGTATTCATAAGTAATCCAATGTGTTATGATCGAACCCAATGATGTTATGTTTGATCTTCAATGAATGAATGTTTTTCTTAATCATTGTACTTGCTGAGTCATGGACTCACTCTTGCTTTGTTTGTCTATTTCTAGGTGATCGTTGATGAAGTTCACTTGGGAGGGAGTAGATGAGCACTACTCGAATAATGCACTTCACATTAAACTCATTGCTATAAGAAATAATGATTCTCTTTTGTCATCTTTTGGTTTGTAATAAATAAATTTAGTCATGGATGGTACCTTTATGATCAATGAGAACATAGATGAGAACTTTAAGTCATATGGTTATTTGTATTCTTAGCTCATTATCGTTGATTCATGTTTAGATCTTAGAATTGGATTTCATGACTAGTTTATGATTACTTGTGTGTTTTTGTTGTGTGGAACCTCCAGTATCCTCGTATACAAAGGAGGTTCTGCCGAAATTTAGTATTTCAGCTTAGGGTAGTTGCATTCCAGGCTCGTGCTGAGTTGGGGTGTTACAGTTGGTATCAGAGCGGGCTTTAGGTCCGTGGTTAAAATAAAATTATTAAATTGACACACCGTACGATGAGGTTGGGTTGGGCAATTCGTTGTTTCCGCAATTTTCTTGTTATGATTTATTTGTTGTGCAACCGTTGTTCGATTTAGTGCCGTTCGTTGTGTTGTTCTTAGATGGCGAGAGTAGAGGCCGTGGCGTCGCCACCGTGGTCGCGATCGTGGGCGTGGTCCGCTTGTTTCGCAACGCCCGCGAAGAGGCCGCGGTGGGGTTAATGAGGAGGTTGCCTCAACCGCTCAACCACCGTGGAAGCTCAAGCTGCGCCGGCGATGCTCAGCGGTGTCGGCGATTATTCGAATCTTCAAAGGAGAACGAGCAGCTCGTCGGCAGTGCGGCGGCTTATCCTGCTGTTCTGTTGCTCCTGCGATCGCCGCGATGCCTGCCGCTGTCGCCATGGCAGGTCCGGTTGTTGCCGCAGCTTCCACCGAGACTAGGATGAGTCTTCGTGAGTGGATGACGCCCGGCCGACACGCTTTGATGGGGCGGTACCCGGTTGAGCAGCAGATTGGCTCCGGTACATGGAGCGTCGATTCGAGGCATTGGAGATGAACTCGGCGCAGCGGTTCGTTTGTGGCCTTTCAACCGAGGGTCAAGCCGATATCCGTGGGAAGGGGTTCATGCGCTAGGACCCCAGATGCGAGGTCGATTACTTGGGAAGTTTTCGTGGCACGATTGAGCCAAGTACTATCCGATTCTTTTATTGAGAAGATGGAGCGATCATTGCTAGTGTTGACTCAGGCAATAGGTCGATGTCGAGTGCGAGATGGAGTTCAACAACTGCACGCTTTGTACCACCGTGGCGGTGATGACTTGGAGAAGGCCAAGAGGTTTCGCGGGGTCTCCTTCAGAGTATCGTCGATCTTGGGAGCCTCGGTTTGCGTGATTTCAAAGATCGTGGTTGAGCAGGCTAGAGGATAGAGCAGAGAGGAATTCTCCTTCGCAGAGGCAAGCAGCTGGTGGCACTACTTCTGTTGGTGGTTCTGGTGGTGGCCAGAAGAGGAGTTTTGTTGGTGGAGGTGGGTCCTCTCAGCGGCCTACTTCCAAGAGGTTTCAGGGGAGCCGCCCATCCCGTCCGGCTCAGCGAGGCGATCTTTTCTTGGCGCCACGTTTTCTTCTTCCACACCTCGATGCGCCCGATTCAGTCAAGGTATGAAATGTTTTAAGTGTGGAGAGGGGCATCGTGCGTCAGAATGTTCTTTCAGAGGGACTTGTCGTCAGTGTGGTCGAGAGGGCCACAAGCTTTCTGTTTGTAAGCAGAATCCGACAAGTATCATCAAGTGGGAAGCAGTTCCAGCAGCGTCGTCCTCTAGTACTCCTCGAGCTCGATTCGGACTCTGTTGCACCTTTTGTGCCACGCTCACCGGGATGGGTTTCACCGGCGCCACTCCTGCGCCTCCGACCGGGTTCTTCTGGAACCCTGCTCCATCTGCTCCGCCCTCGTTCTCACCTGCTGCAGTTCCTGCCCCTCCCTCTCAGAGCGTTGGTGCGTCCTCTGCTCCGACACCTTTGGGAGTCTACGCCATGCCCACCCCTGACACCGTGGGCCGCCCTGATGTGGTGACAGGTACTTTATTAGTTGATTCACATGAGGCTTTCGTTCTGTTTGATTCAGGGGCTACTTATTCTTTTGTGTCCTTAGATTTTGTTAAAAGGGCGGGTTTGAGTTTGCAATCTATTTCTGAATCTGTGGTGGTCAGTTCCCCGGGAGGTCTTATTTCTAGCTCTACAGTTTGTCCTGGCTGTACTATCACTATAGAAGATGAAAATTTCATTGCCAATCTCATGGTGATTCATTATCACCTTTGATGTTATCTTGGGTATGGATTGGCTATTCTTTTACCGTGCCAAGATTTGTTGTTTTTGGAAGACGGTGACTTTGCAGGCTCCGTCGGGAGAGGAACTAGTGTTTCAGGGCAGTGCGCCGTTTGATTCCCTGTGTGTGTTGGCTAGTCTGTTTCCTAGTCGTCGAGCCTCGAACATTGGGTTGCTTTGGTCTCTTAGCGAGAAGTCGAATCTCCACTTCGTATTGAAGATATTCGGTGGTGAATGAATTTCTGACGTGTTTCTGTGGAGCTTCTGGTATGCCTCGAGCGTGAAGTGGAATTCGGATAGATCTTGTTCCGAACCCGACCTATTTCGATGTCTCCATACCGCTTGGCACGACCATTCCAGAGGAGTTGAAAAAGCAACTGGATGATTTGCTATCCAAAGGTATGATTCGGCGTAGTGTATCGCCGTGGGGAGCTCTGCTCGTTCACTAAGAAGAAGGACGGTAGTTGGCGTATGTGTGTGGACTACGGGCTCTTAATCAAGCAATCAGAAAGAATAAATATCCGTTGCCCGTATTGAAGATCTCTTTGATCACCAAGGAGCTAAAATATTTTCCAAAATTGACCTTGATCAAGTTATAATCGATTCGAGTTCGCGAGCAAGATATTGAGAAGACGACTTTCTCTACAAGGTATGGTCATTATGAGTATAAGGTTATGTCATTTGGACTAACTAATGCTCCTCGCAGTTTTCATGGAAGCCATGAATAGTATGTTGCACCCTTTCCTTGATGATTTCGTCGTAGTATTCATTGATGACATCTTGATTTATTCCAAGACGAAAGAAGAACATACTCAAGACTGAGGTTGGTACTTGAGACCACGAGAGTGAACCAATTTTATGCCAAATCAAGAAATGTGAATTCGGATTTACGAAGTTGGGTTTCGGCCATGTAATCAATCAAGAGGGCATTTCACGATCCAAGTAAGATTTCAACGATGGTGGAATGGAAGAGACCAACCAATGTAAAAGAAGTGAGGAGTTTTCTGGTTTGGTGGTTACTACCGGCGTTTAGTGGAGGGTTTCTCTACCATTGCTAGACCAATGTCTCGATTGACACGAAAGGTGTCAAGTTTCGTGGACGGATGCGTGTGAACGAAGCTTCGTACTTTGAAGGATAGATTGGTGACCGCCCAATTCTCACCCTTCCGAACTGTGGAAGCGGTTCACTATTTATTCAATGCGTCTAGAGTTGGGTGGGTTGTGTACTTATGCGGGATGGTAAGGTGATTGCCTATGCATCTCGGCATGAAGAAACATGAACAGAACTATCCTACTCATGACCTAGAGCTTGCGCAGATGATGCGGCTTTAAAGATCCGCGCCATTACTTGTATGGCGAATCTTGTGACATTTTCACTGATCACAAGAGTCTGAAATACATCTTTACCCAGAAAGATTTAAACCTGAGGCAGAGGAGATGGTTGGAGTTGATAAAGGACTATGATCTCACCATTCAGTATCATCCGGGCAAGGCAAATGTGGTAGCCGATGCCCCGAGTCGCAAGCGACACCTCCTACCCTCGCTTTTCATCGCTGATTTTGAGCGTATGAATATATCTTTTGCTTTGCGGTATCGAGAGACCGAGACCCGTTTGCTTCTTGAGTCACCATTCGAGCGAGTGCAGGAAGCACAACAAATAGGATCAGATGCTCCAGCGTGTGAGGAAGCGCTTAGATGAAGGCAAGCAAGGCCATTTTGGTATAGATGATTCTGGTGCTTTGCGATTTAAAGGTCGCCTTTGTGTGCCACAGGGGCACAGAGTTAAAGATGAGATTCTAAAGAAGCACACTGTACCCATATCTGTACATCCAGTGAGACCAAAATGTACAAAGATTTGAAGAAGAATTTACGTGGAAGAGAATGAAAGTCGATATTGCGCAATATGTGGCCTCGTGTGGGATCTGCCCGGTGGTTAAGGCTGAACATAGCGGCCGGCAGGATTGTTGCAACCTTTAGAGGTTCGGTGTGGCCATGGGATGACATCTCCATGGATTTTGTGGTTGGTTTACCTCGCACTCAGCGAGGAAGGATGCTATATGGGTGATAGTGGATCGGTTCATAAGTCCGCACATTTCATTCCTATTCGAACCACCAACTCTGCGGCGATTTGGCTCCACTTTTTGTGCGAGAGATAGTGCGGTTGCACGGGTGCCAAAGACTATTGTTTCCGACCGAGATGCCAAATTTGTTTCCAAGTTTTGGGAGAGTTTGCAGAGTGCTTTGGGAACGCAACTCCGTCTTAGTATCGCATTCCACCCTCGAGATGGATGGTCGATGCAGCGAGCGCACAATTCAAACCTTAGAAGATATGCTCGTGTGTTGTGTTTTATCCTGGAAGGGTGGTTGGGAAGATCACCGGCTTTGGCGAGTTCGCCTATAATAATAGCTATCACGCCATTTCGAGCCGCACCATTTGAGGTTCTCTATGGGCGGAGATGCAGATCTCCATTGTGTTGGGATGCAGCTTGGAGAGCGGGCTGTATTGGGTCCCGATCGGGTTCAACAAACCGTGGTTAGAGTAGCGAGATCGGGAAGAATCGCTAGCCGCTCAGAGCCGGCGTAAGAGTTATGCAGATGTGAGAAGGCGAGTTGGAATTGAAGTGGGAAACGAGGTTCTTCGAGGTATCACCTACCGAGGTGTCGTGCGGTTTGGTACTAAAGGAAAGCTTAGTCCGAGGTACATTGGACCATTCCCAATCGTGGCACGAATTGGGAAATTGGCTTATCGCTTGGATCTTCCAGAGTCCATGCGTGGAGTTCATAATGTGTTTCATGTGTCTATGTTGAGAAAGTTCTTAAGAGACCCTGAGCATGCAATTCCCTTAGAGCCTTTGAACATTGAGCAGGACCTTACTTTTGAGTCACGACCAGAGAAGATTCTAGAGGAGTCAGAGCGGGTTCTAAGAAATAAAATCCTGAAGTTTGTCAAGGTACTTTGGTCCCATCGATCGAGAGAGAAGCCACTTGGGAATCGGAATCTGCATGCGCGATCGATCCGACTTGTTTCGGCAGTGTGTAACCTTAATTCCTAAGTACATTTCCGCTTATCTTCTTTGTAGGATGACGTTTAGATTCGGTCGAATCTCGCTAAGGGGTAGAGTGTAATACTCGGATTAAACTTTGAGATTGAGAATTGATCTTTAGGGAGAGGAAGCATTGGGATTATTGAATTGTCTCTGAATTGAGGGGTTTTCTGCTAATTGCGGACAACCTGGGCCTGGGCTAGAGGCCCATTTGGCCCCCCTAGTGGCCGGCCAAGGGGGGACTCCACCCCTTTTCTCCCCTTTGCCAAACCCTAATTTTTTCCCCCTTTTTGGCCGCCCCTCCTTTCTTGGCCGCCACCCCCTTTGGCCTCCCCCTCCCATGCGCCCAACCTCCTCCCCTTCCTGGTGTTCTCCCATGGTGGTGCCCCTCAAGTCATCTTCCCCGCTGCGGTGTTGATCTTCCTCCTTTGCCGGTCTTTGCAAGGATCGGGACGACGATCGTGGGCTGTGGTTCAAGGAGAGAATTCACCACCAACTTCTCCTTCGAGGCACGCTCAGCATCTTCTCCCACGTCGTCAAGGGTAACGATGTGTTCTTGGGTTTTCTAGAAGTCTTTCGTTAAAGCGAGCGAGTAGTTTTGTTAATTTCCAGTCTGTCCGCGTTTCGTTCAGTTCTGTCCTGTATGTTGGAGGATTGTTTCGGTTGTTTTTAGGCAGAATCTGAATGTTTGGTCTCCTAGAGATATCTAGGCCTCGTTCTTAAGTTTCAGTGGCCACCAAGTTCACTGGATTCCGAGGTCCGAGTCAAAAGTTATGGATGTTTTAGTACCTGCTGCCAGAAATCTGACGAGAATAAACTGTCTGGTTATTTCCTAAATTTTGAAAGGAAATTGGTTGAATCTGAAAGTTCACCCAACTAGGTTATTGTAGAGGATTCGATGACCTTTTCAGATTGGTAAAGAACATTCAATTTGGAGTTACCTAATGAAAGTTATGATCTTTTATTGCTGCTGTTCATTCTGTAGACAGTTTCTGTACTGAAAGTTCAAGCAATTATTAACCCATTAAATTGGCCAAATTGGTTTACCACGTCAACTAGAGTTTTGTAGTTTGGTCAGTTAAGAAGCTACAGAAATTGGGTTCACCTCTTTTCGACTTCCAGATCTTAAGATATGTCAATTACCGTGCGCTGTCCAGAATTGAGTTATGACAGAAATTGTTGATTTCAGTTTAAGTTTTGTATTATCGACTAGAGTCTTCGGGAAGCGGTGTATAGCGTTGATTAGTAGAATTGGGAATTTTGGTGTTCTTATTAAGTTATTTCGTTGGTTTAGGCGTGAAACTGGTATAAGAGCGCCTTTGCTGAATAACGCCGCAACGCGAAGGCAAGTACCATGTTTATTTGGATGTTTGTGCACTCGTGGTTTTTAGCATGAGTTGTTTTGGTAACTTGTGAGACATGTGAAATGAATTATCCATGCCTTGTTCAATACATTGAGTTCATGAATAGAAGTGATGTTATGGTATATTTCATTTAATTGTTGCATGCATTCATTGACATTTGACGTCCACGGAGTGGATGAGAACCACCATCAATTCCAAGATGGTTGGATAAGACCCATTAATTCCAATATGGGCAATGTTGGACACCGTATGAAACGTTCTTCATACGGAAGTGGATCCCGCATTTTTGTTAAGATGCGGGCTTGAGTGATCACCGACGGTGTTCACCGGCTATACCGATATATGCGCGTGTGTGCAGTCCATTCCTTGATTTGAGCATTCATATCATGTATTCATAAGTAATCCAATGTGTTATGATCGAACCCAATGATGTTATGTTTGATCTTCAATGAATGAATGTTTTTCTTAATCATTGTACTTGCTGAGTCATGGACTCACTCTTGCTTTGTTTGTCTATTTCTAGGTGATCGTTGATGAAGTTCACTTGGGAGGGAGTAGATGAGCACTACTCGAATAATGCACTTCACATTAAACTCATTGCTATAAGAAATAATGATTCTCTTTTGTCATCTTTTGGTTTGTAATAAATAAATTTAGTCATGGATGGTACCTTTATGATCAATGAGAACATAGATGAGAACTTTAAGTCATATGGTTATTTGTATTCTTAGCTCATTATCGTTGATTCATGTTTAGATCTTAGAATTGGATTTCATGACTAGTTTATGATTACTTGTGTTTTTTTGTTGTGTGGAACCTCCAGTATCCTCGTATACAAAGGAGGTTCTGCCGAAATTTAGTATTTCAGCTTAGGGTAGTTGCATTCCAGGCTCGTGCTGAGTTGGGGTGTTACAGGTACTAACATTAGAAATGCTAGCATATTGAAACATGTACTTCAGTTAGTACTTTGCTTGTTGTACACAGTATAGAACTAATTGTACCGTAATTGTAAACTTTAACTTCATTTGCAGTGTCAATCTTTCATTGTTACCTATCTCTACAAAGCAAGACGTGTTATTATCGTTGCGCCATTTCTCCAGAGTTGTCCACCGTGTATGAATTCTCTGGCGCTTCGCAATGTCACTTACCTTCCTACTTACGAATCATTGCCACCTCAATCGTCCTCACAAAATTCTTCAGAAATTTACCGCAGTAGAACAAAATATGACGATCACAAAATGTTATTGCAAGTCTAACAGATTTCGTACCCTTGAGAATCTATGAAAATCACAAATGTACCAACCAACCTTGCCACCACCCTTTTATTTGCAAAGAATAACAACCTACATTCCTATTGCCAGATCAACTGGCGACAGGAACACTGTTCACTTCTTATCGCCAGTTCAACTGGCGACAGGAAGCTGGCCCGGTGACAGGGAGCCAACAGGACATGTCGCCAATTCAAACGGCGACAGGGACCCATTTTTGTAATTTTTGGGGCAACTATTTATTTGTGTAATTATCTTTTAAAATAATATTATTTTTAAAAAAATCTACTAGTGTGTATGGATGTAAATGCCAAATGTTGTGAATGTGTGTACTAGCCAATGATCATGGGACTAATACGGTACATGCATAGGGTCTTTGGGTATTCCACGCTCGATGATCCAACAGAGGCGGCGGCGGCAGTGTGATTTCGGGGGTGTCAAGGGCGGTCGAGGGTGAGGGAATGTTGTTTGGCAGGTGAATTATTAGGAAAACAGGAGGAAGCCAGGAAGGATAAGAACTGTGGAGGAGATCTGTCATACCCTGTTTTAGTCGGGAAAGAAAGAATTTATTCGGGGAACTCCGGAAAGCTTAAAAACTCTCAGTTTTCGGAGTTTTTAGGGTCGTGGGCCTCTGGGAAGCCTTCCCACCCCCTTGGCCGGCCATGGGCCTAGGCCCATGCGCCCCCTCCCCCTCTAAACCCTAACCAGCCCCCTTTTTCCTCCCCCCCCTTGGCCGAAACCCCCCCCTCCCCCTTTGGCCGCCACCCCCTCCCTTCCTCCTCTCTTCCCCCTCATGCCCTGCCCCTAGGAGTCGCCCCCAACCTCCATTGGTGCTGCTCCCTGCTGGTTTGCCTCCCGAATCTTCCTTCGGACCTTCTCCCGCTACCGGTTGCGCAAGGAGTGGAGGAGGACAGCAGCTCGCTTGGGGAAAAAGAGGTGAAAAGGAGGAAGAGTTTCTTCGCCAAGGATCCTTCCACCTACTCCTGGTTGCAGCAAGGGGTAACGATGCGATCCTCGTGGTTTGATTGTTGTTAGAAGAGATTTGGTTACGTTTTGATTTAGCAGACCTGCTGAAATTAGAAGCTGTTTCTGTCCAGTACGTTGTAGAGAGTGTTTCGGTTATTTTTAGGCAGAATCTGAAGGTTTGGTCTCCTAGAGATATCTAGGTCTTGTTCTTACGTTTCAGTGGCCGCCGAGTTCACTCAAATCCGAGGTCCGAGTCAAAAGTTATGATAGAATTAGTCTTGACTGTCCAGAACCCTGACGAGATTCTGCAGTCAATTTGTAAATTGTATAAGAAATTGTTAATCACAGATTTTGAACTTGGTGTCTCCTAGAAAGTTGAAGTATTCCCTGTCAGGTTTAGATGGCCACTGAGTTTACTTGATTCCGAGTTGTGAGTCAAAAGATATGTCTGTTTTAACAGTTGCTGCCAGAAACCTGACGTGATTAATCTGTCTGTATGTTTTCTATATTATGATAGAGAAGTTGGAAGAATCTGAAAGTTCACCCAACTAGGTTATTGTAGGTAATTCGATAACCTTTTCAGATTGGTAAAGAACGCTCAATTCGGAGTTGAAACATAGAAGTTATGATCAACTGATTATTTCTGCTGAATTTTGGTAGGCTGAATCTGTGCTGAATGTTCAAACAATTATTAGCCTATTAATTTGACCAAATTGGTTTGTCGCGTCAACTAGAGTTTTGTAGTTAGACCAGTTAAGAATCTACAGAAATTGGGTTTGCTATTTTTCGACTTCCAGGCTGTGAGTTATGTTAGTCCCGTGTTGCTGTCCAGGATTTTCTTATTGGACAGACTCCGCTGTTTTTCAGTTTATGCGATTTAGGATTTAATTGACTCTAAGAGAAGTAAAATAGAACACCGACTAGTTGAGCTGGGTATCTTGTATACTTATTAAGTTATTTCGTTGGTTTAGGCGGCGAAACTTGGGTATAAGAGCGCCGTTGCGGATAACGCCGCAACGCCGAAGGCAAGTACCATGTTAATTTGGATGTTTGTGTATTGTGGTTATTAGCATGAGTTGTTTTGGTAGCTTGTGAGACATGTGAAATGAATTATTCATATTTTGTTCAATACATTGAGTTCATGAGTAGAAGTGATGTGACGGTATATTTCATTTAATTGTTGCATGCATTCATTGACATTTGGCGTCCACGGAGTGGATGAGAACCACCATCAATTTCAAGATGGTTGGATAAGACCCATTAATTCCAATATGGGCAATGTTGGACACCCGTATGAAACGTTCTTCATACGGAAGTGGATCCGCATTTTTGTTAAGATGCGGGCTTGAGTGATCACCGACGGTGTTCACCGGCTATCTGCGATATCTGCGTGTGTGCATCCATTTCCTTGATTTGAGCATTCATATCATGTATTCATAAGTAATCCATTGTGTTATGATCGAACCCAATGATGTTATGTTTGGTCTTCAATGAATGAATGTTTTCTTAATCATTGTACTTGCTGAGTCATGGACTCACTCTTGCTTTGTTTGTTTATTTCTAGGTGATCGTTGATGAAGTTCACTTGGGAGGGAGTAGATGAGCACTACTCGAATAATGCACTTCACATTAGACTCATTGCTATAAGAAATTATGATTCTCTTTTGTCATCTTTTGGTTTGTAATAAATAAATTTAGTCGTGGATGGTACCTTTATGATCAATGAGAACATAGACGAGAACTTTAAGTCATATGGTTATTTGTCATCTTAGCTCATTATCGTTGATTCATGTTTAGATCTTAGAATTGGATTTCATGACTAGTTTATGTTTACTTGTGAGTTTTTGTTGTGTGGAACCTCCAGTACCCTCGTATACAAAGGAGGTTCTGCCGAAATTTAGGATTTCAGCTTAGGGTAGTTGCATTCCAGGCTCGTGCTGAGTTGGGGTGTTACAGTTGGTATCAGAGCGGGCTTTAGGTCCGTGGTTAAAATAGAATTATTAAATTGACACACTGTGCACAGTAGGTTGGGTTGGGCAATTCGTTGTTTCCGCAAATTTTCTTTTTGTTATGATTTATTTGTTGTGCAAGCGTTGTTCGATTTAGTCTTTGTTCCGTTGTCTTGTCCTTAGATGGCGAGAGGTAGAGGCCGTGGGCGTCCGCCAGTCCGTGGTCGCGGTGTCGTGGACGTGGTCCGGTTGTTTCTGCAACGTCCGCAGAAGAGGCTGCTGGTGGGGTTAATGAGGAGGTTGCCTCACCCCAACCACCGTGGAAGCTCAAGCTGCGCCGCGATGCTCGAGCGGTGTCGGCGATTATTCGAATCTTCAAAGGAGAACGAGCAGCTCGCGGCAGTGCAGGCGGCTTATCCTGCTGCTCTGTTGCTCTGCGGCCGCGCGCGATCTTCTTCTTTGCCGCCATGGCAGTCCGGTTGTTGCGCAGATTCCACCGAGACTAGGATGAGTCTTCGTGAGTGGATGACGCCGGTGAACACGTTTGATGGGCGGTACCCAGTTGAGCGCAGATTGGCTCGGTACATGGAGCGTCGATTCGAGCATTGAAATGAACTCGGCGCAAAGGGTTCGTTTGTGGCCTTTCAACGAAGGTCAAGCCGATATCCGGTGGGAAGGGTTCATGCGCTAGGACCCCAGTCACGAGGACGATTACTTAGGAAGTTTTGTGGCACGATTGAGCCAAGTACTATCCGGATTCTTTTATTGAGAAGATGGAGCGGTCATTGCTAGTGTTGACCCAAGGCAATAGGTCGATGTCTCGAGTGCGAGATGGAGTTCAACAATGCAGTGCGCTTTGTACCAGTGTGGCCGGTGATGACTTGGAGAAGGCCAAGAGGTTTCGCGGGGTCTCCTTCAGAGTATCGTCGATCTTGGGAGCCTCGGTTTGCGTGATTTCAAAGACTGTGGTTGAGCGGCTAGAGGATAGAGCGGAGAGGAATTCTCCTTCGCGAGGCATGCAGTTGGGGCACTACTTACATTGGTGGTTACGTGGTGGCGGAAGAGGAGTTTTGGTGGTGGAGGTGGGTCCTCTCGGCCTACTTCAAGAGGTTTCAGGAGCCGCCCATCTCGTCCGGCTCAGCGAGGCGTGTTTTCTTGGCGCCACGTTTTCTTCTTCCACACCTCGGATGCGCCCGATTCGTGTCAAGGTATGAAATGTTTTAAGTGTGGAGAGGGGCATCGTGCGTCGAATGTTCTTTCAGAGGACTTGTCGTCGGTGTGGTCGAGAGGCCACAAGCTTTCTGTTTGTGCGAGAATCCGGCAAGTATCATCAAGTGGGAAGCAATTCCAGCAGCGTCGTCCTCTAGTACTCCTCGGAGCTCGATTGGACTCTGTTGCACCTTTTGTGCCACGATTCTCTCGAGGATGGGTTCCATCGCGCTTTCGGCTCCTGCGCCTCGGCCGGGTTCTTACGGAACCTGCTCCATCTGCTCGCCCTCGTTCTCACTGCTGCAGTTCCCGCCCCTCCTCTCGAGTGTTGGTGCGTCTTACGCTCCGACACCTTTGGGAGTCACGCCATGCCCACCCACGACACCGTGGGCATACGATGTGGTGGCAGTACTTTATTAGTTGATTCACTTGAGGCTTTCGTTCTGTTTGATTCGGGGCTACTTATTCTTTTGTGTCCTTAGATTTTGTTAAAAGGCGGGTTTGAGTGTGCAATCTATTTCGAATCCGTGGTGGTCGGTTCCAGGAGGTCTTATTTCTAGCTCTGATTTGTCTGGTGTACTATCACTATAGAAGATGAGAATTTCATTGCCAATCTCATGGTGATTCATTATCACCTTTGATGTTATTTTGGGTATGGATTGGCTATTCCTTTACCGTGCCAAGATTTGTTGTTTTGGAAGACGGTGACTTTGCGAGGCTCCGTCGGAGAGGAATTAGTGTTTGAGCGGTCGCCGTTTGATTCCACTGTGTGTGTTGGCTAGTCTGTTTCCTAGTCGTCGAGCCTCGAACATTGGGTTGCTTTGGTCTCTTAGCGAGAAGTCCGAATCTCCACTTCGTATTGAAGATATTCGGTGGTGAATGAATTTCTGACGTGTTTCTGTGGAGCTTCTGGTATGCCTCGAGCGTGAAGTGGAATTCGGATAGATCTTGTTCAGGGAACCCGACCTATTCGATGTCTCCATACCGTTTGGCACGACCATTCCAGAGGAGTTGAAAAAGCAACTGGATGATTTGCTATCCAAAGGTATGATTCGGCGTAGTGTATCGCCGTGGGAGCTCTGCTCTGTTCACTAAGAAGAAGGGCGGTAGTTGGCGTATGTGTGGACTCACCGGCTCTTAATCAAGCAAATCAGTAAAGAATAAATATCCGTTGCCCGTATTGAAGATCTCTTTGATCGGTTGAAGGAGCTAAAATATTTTCCAAGATTGACCTTGATCGAGTTATAATCGATTGAGTTCGCGAGCAAGATATTGAGAAGACACTTTCTCTACAAGGTATGGTCATTATGAGTATAAGGTTATGTCATTTGGACTAACTAATGCTCTGCAGATTTTCATGGAAGCCATGAATAGTATGTTGCACCCTTATCTTGATGATTTCGTCGTAGTATTTATTGACGACATCTTGATTTATTCCAAAGCGGAAGAGGACCATGCTCAACAATTGAGGTTGGTACTGGAGACCTTGAGTGAACCAATTCTATGCCAAATTGAAGAAATGTGAATTCGGATTTACGAAGTTGGGTTTCGCCATGTAATCAATCAAGAGGGCATTTACATCGATCCAAGTAAGATTTCAACGATGGTGGAATGGAAGAGACCAACCAATGTAAAAGAAGTGAGGAGTTTTCTGGTTTGGTGGTTACTACCGGCGTTTCGTGGAGGGTTTCTCTACCATTGCTAGACCAATGTCTCAGTTGACACAGAAAGGTGTCAAGTTTCAGTGGACGGATGCGTGTGAACGAAGTTTCTGTACTTTGAAGGATAGATTGGTGACCGCTCCAATTCTCACCCTTCCAGAACCGAGAAGCGGTTCACTATTTATTGAATCGTCTAGAGTTGGGCTGGGTTGTGTACTTATGCAGGATGGTAAGGTGATTGCCTATGCGTCTCGGCGGTGAAGAAACATGAACATAACTATCCTACCCATGACCTAGAGCTTGCAGTGAGAGTCTTGGCTTTAAAGATCTGGCGCCATTATTTGTATGGCGAATCTTGTGACATTTTCACTGATCACAAGAGTCTGAAATACATCTTTACTCAGAAAGATTTAAACCTGAGGCAGAGGAGATGGTTGGAGTTGATAAAGGACTATGATCTCACCATTCAGTATCATCCGGGCAAGGCAAATGTTGTAGCCGATGCCCTGAGTCGCAAGGCGACACCTCCTACCCTCAGTTGTCTCATCGCTGATTTTGAGCGTATGGATATATCTTTTTGCTTTGCGGGTACCGCCGAGACCGAGACCCGGTTGCTTCTTGAGTCGACCATTCCGAGCAGTGCACGGAAGCACAACAACATGATCAAATGCTCCAGCGTGTGAGGAAGCGCCTAGATGAAGGCAAGCAAGGCCATTTTGGTATAGATGATTACGGTACTTTGATTTAAAGGTCGCCTTTGTGTGCCACAGAGGCCAGATTAAAGATGAGATTCTAAAGGAAGCCCACCGTACCCATTATCTTTGTACATCCAGTGAGACCAAAATGTACAAAGATTTGAAGAAGAATTTACGTGGAAGAGAATGAAAGTCGATATTGCGCGATATGTGGCCTCGTGTGGGATCTGCCAATGAGTTAAGGTGAACATAAGCGGCCGGCAGGATTGTTGCAACCTTTAGAGGTTCGGTGTGGCCATGGGATGACATCTCCATGGATTTTGTGGTTGGTTTACCTCGCTTTCAGCGAGGAAGGATGCTATATGGGTGATAGTGGATCGGTTCATAAGTCCGCACATTTCATTCCTATTCGAACCACCAGTGCGAGCGATTTGGCTCCACTTTATGTGCGAGAGATAGTACGGTTGCAGGGTGCCAAAGACTATTGTTTCGACCGAGATGCCAAATTTGTTTCAAGTTTTGGGAGAGTTTGCGAGTGCTTTGGGCACGCAACTCCGTCTTAATCTTGCATTCCACCCTCGACGGATGGTCGATCGAGCGTACAATTCAAACCTTAGAAGATATGCTCAGTGTTGTGTTTTATCTGGAAGGGTGGTTGGGAAGATCACTGGCTTTGGCGAGTTCGCCTATAATAATAGTTATCACTCCAGATTCGAGCTGCACCATTTGAAGTCCTTTATGGCGGAAATGCAGATCTCCGTTGTGTTGGGATGCGATGGGAGAGAGGCGTTTGGGTCCGAATGGGTACAAAGAGCGTGGCTAGAGTGGCGAGGTTAGAAAGAACTTGTTAGCTGCTCAGAGCCGAGAAAAGCTACGCAGATGTCGAGGCGAGAATGGAGTTCAATGTGGGTGACGAGGTCCTTACGAGTATCGCCTACCAAAGGCGTAATGCGTTCGGTACTAAAGGGAAGCTTAGCCCAAGGTACATCGGACCGTTTGAGTTGTGGCGAGAGTTGGAAATTTGGCTTACCGTTTGGATCTTCCGATTCTATGAGAGGATTCATAATGTGTTTCATGTGTCCATGTTGAGGAAGTTCTTATTTGACCACTGAGCATGTAATTCCAATGGAGCCCTTAACCATTGAGCGGGACCTTACTTTTGAGTCCCGACCGGTGAAAATCTTGGAAGAGTCGAGCGGGTTTTGAGGAGCAAGACATTGAAGTATGTAAAGATCCTTTGGTCTCATCAAGCGGAGAGAAGCCACTTGGGAATCGGAGTCTCGCATGCGCGGCAGTATCGAACCTATTTGTTCTTTGATGCGTGTTAAATCTTGTTTTCAATTCCTTAGACTTCTGCTCTTGTGTCCGTTGCGTGAGTAGAATTCGGGTCGAATGCTGTGGGGGTAGAATGTCATACCTGTTTTAGTCGGAAAGAAAGAATTTATTCGGGAACTCCGGAAAGCTTAAAAACTCTCGGTTTGGAGTTTTTAGGGTCGTGGGCCTCAGAAGCCTTCCCACCCCTTGGCGGCCATGGGCCTAGGCCCATGCGCCTCCCCTAAACCCTAACCAGCCCCCTTTTCTCCCCCTTGGCGAAACCCCCTCCCCTTTGGCCCACCCCCTCCCTTCCTCCTCTCTTCCCCTCATGCCCTGCCCCTAGGAGTCGCCCCAACCTCCATTGGTGCTGCTCCTGCTGGTTTGCCTCCCGAATCTTCCTTCGGACCTTCTCCCGCTACCGGTTGCGCAAGGAGTGGAGGAGGACAGCAGCTCGCTTGGGAAAAAGAGGTGAAAAGGAGGAAGAGTTTCTTCGCCAAGGATCCTTCCACCTACTCCTGGTTGCAGCAAGGGTACGATGCGATCCTCGTGGTTTGATTGTTGTTAGAAGAGATTTGGTTACGTTTTGATTTAGCAGACCTGCTGAAATTAGAAGCTGTTTCTGTCCAGTACGTTGTAGAGAGTGTTTCGGTTATTTTTAGGCAGAATCTGAAGGTTTGGTCTCCTAGAGATATCTAGGTCTTGTTCTTACGTTTCAGTGGCCGCCGAGTTCACTCAAATCCGAGGTCCGAGTCAAAAGTTATGATAGAATTAGTCTTGACTGTCCAGAACCCTGACGAGATTCTGCAGTCAATTTGTAAATTGTATAAGAAATTGTTAATCACAGATTTTGAACTTGGTGTCTCCTAGAAAGTTGAAGTATTCCCTGTCAGGTTTATATGGCCACTGAGTTTACTTGATTCCGAGTTGTGAGTCAAAAGATATGTCTGTTTTAACAGTTGCTGCCAGAAACCTGACGTGATTAATCTGTCTGTATGTTTTCTATATTATGATAGAGAAGTTGGAAGAATCTGAAAGTTCACCCAACTAGGTTATTGTAGGTAATTCGATAACCTTTTCAGATTGGTAAAGAACGCTCAATTCGGAGTTGAAACATAGAAGTTATGATCAACTGATTATTTCTGCTGAATTTTGGTAGGCTGAATCTGTGCTGAATGTTCAAACAATTATTAGCCTATTAATTTGACCAAATTGGTTTGTCGCGTCAACTAGAGTTTTGTAGTTAGACCAGTTAAGAATCTACAGAAATTGGGTTTGCTATTTTTCGACTTCCAGGCTGTGAGTTATGTTAGTCCCGTGTTGCTGTCCAGGATTTTCTTATTGGACAGACTCCGCTGTTTTTCAGTTTATGCGATTTAGGATTTAATTGACTCTAAGAGAAGTAAAATAGAACACCGACTAGTTGAGCTGGGTATCTTGTATACTTATTAAGTTATTTCGTTGGTTTAGGCGGCGAAACTTGGTATAAGAGCGCCGTTGCGGATAACGCCGCAACGCGAAGGCAAGTACCATGTTAATTTGGATGTTTGTGTATTGTGGTTATTAGCATGAGTTGTTTTGGTAGCTTGTGAGACATGTGAAATGAATTATTCATATTTTGTTCAATACATTGAGTTCATGAGTAGAAGTGATGTGACGGTATATTTCATTTAATTGTTGCATGCATTCATTGACATTTGGCGTCCACGGGAGTGGATGAGAACCACCATCAATTTCAAGATGGTTGGATAAGACCCATTAATTCCAATATGGGCAATGTTGGACACCGTATGAAACGTTCTTCATGCGGAAGTGGATCCCGCATTTTTGTTAAGATGCGGGCTTGAGTGATCACCGACGGGTGTTCACGGCTATACCGCATATCTGCGTGTGTGCGTCCATTTCCTTGATTTGAGCATTCATATCATGTATTCATAAGTAATCCATTGTGTTATGATCGAACCCAATGATGTTATGTTTGGTCTTCAATGAATGAATGTTTTCTTAATCATTGTACTTGCTGAGTCATGGACTCACTCTTGCTTTGTTTGTTTATTTCTAGGTGATCGTTGATGAAGTTCACTTGGGAGGGAGTAGATGAGCACTACTCGAATAATGCACTTCACATTAGACTCATTGCTATAAGAAATTATGATTCTCTTTTGTCATCTTTTGGTTTGTAATAAATAAATTTAGTCGTGGATGGTACCTTTATGATCAATGAGAACATAGACGAGAACTTTAAGTCATATGGTTATTTGTCATCTTAGCTCATTATCGTTGATTCATGTTTAGATCTTAGAATTGGATTTCATGACTAGTTTATGTTTACTTGTGAGTTTTTGTTGTGTGGAACCTCCAGTACCCTCGTATACAAAGGAGGTTCTGCCGAAATTTAGGATTTCAGCTTAGGGTAGTTGCATTCCAGGCTCGTGCTGAGTTGGGGTGTTACAAGATCGTTGGGAGAGTTGGGTGGCAGTGGTTTGGGCAAAGGAGATGTCGAGACGGGCAAGAAATTGTGAGGCTCGCAAGATGTGAGCTCGGAAGAAGTAGCTGGAGAGCGGTTTTCGTATACCTATGTCCGGTGGGATGATCTCTCGCTGCACGCGGTAATTAAACTCAGTCTTTTGTTATTAGTAAAGATATTTCTAAAGCAATGCCAACATTTCTTGTCTCTAAAGCCACACCATTGTTTCGTGTTCATATTTATAAGATCATTGTCAACAGAATACAAAGCCAAACATGGCACTTCAACTAGATAAATAAGAACATCACGCCGACATTTATTTGGCTAGTTATGCGCATAAATACATTGGCGGTGCTGATGATCAATGTTATGGTTCAACCGTCGCATTTGGTTGGTTGATTATAATTTTGTTATATTAAAAAAAAAAGAATCTTTAGAATGGATTTGCACCTTCTTCATAAATTAGAGGTAAAAAAAACAGGGTGCATTTAATGAGATAAGGTTTCCCAAAAGACAAATAAGGTTATAAAATGATCAAGTGGAGTGTTTGTATAAGGAGATCATCGTATGTTCATGCTCTCTCTAGCTTGCCTTTCGTGTCATTGCCATTATCCCTGATAACCACTAGTTGATGACGAACTAATCGCAGATTAAAACGGTGAGTGCACACATGTGTGCGTGCGCACGCATGCCTGTCTCGTTAATCCGTTGTAAAGCTGCTCCATCTAGACAAGCAATTTCTCAAATAAGACAGTGTATGTGCACGCATGGGAAGAACTTTTGAGAGGATACCGCCTCAAGTTTCTTTAGGATTCGTATCGTCTACAATTGTGTAGTAAGATAAGCTGCACTACTGTACCCAGTATATATGAGGTCAAAAAGGATCAAAGTACTAAACTAGCTAGTATAGTCCTGTGAATATTTTGAAAGGAGTTAAAGGTGGAAAATGCTTTAGAGAGAGAATTAAATGTTTTAAAAAGGGGAAAACTAGAAAATTAAGACAACCTGGGCCGTGGCCTCTCGGCCCACGACAACCTTGCCCAAAGGAGGGCCGAACAGGGGGCGGCCCCTTAACCCTAGCTGCCACCTCCCCCTGCTCCTTGCTGCCTGCCGCACGTGCCGCCCGTCCAGCTGCCGCCGGTGGTTGCTGCCAAAGGGAGGAGAAGACTAGCAAGAGGAGAGGAGAAGCAAGGAGGAAAGGAGGAGGGAAGAATAAGAGAAGGAAGGAAGGGAGGAGGTTCATCGCGGGTTCTCGTGATTCATCGTGACCGTCAAGGGTAAATCCTTTAAATCCTTAAGTTTTGCCATGGATTAGTCGTTGTTAAGTTTGTAAGTTGTTTTGATTAGGGAGAAAGTTAGTTTTCAATCTGCCTTAGTTCATCAAGGATAAGTGCAGAACCTTATGGGGGCGATTTGGGGTATTTAGGCTCAGATTGAAAGATCGGTCCAATTAGAGCAAAGTTAGGTAATCTCGTTAGCTTTTTAGGAAAGTCTGGATCATTAGAATCGAAGTAGCGAGCAAAAAGATACAGCCTCGGAAAGGTCGCTATCCAGATTTGAGACGTAGCTGACAGACGTCGTGAAGATGCGTCGGTTTCATCTAGTAGATGGCAAAATTAAAATATGGTGATAACTTTATTAATGTAGTAAATTTTGTGTAGTTTCTAGAACTGGTATCGTTCATATATTTTCAAGATTTAGAATTAAAGATATAAAATTATAAAATGGTCTGTCCTGGCAGATTCTGTGACGGTCTTCGGGAAAAGAAATGAGATAGAAAACGGTAGAATCAGAGGTTTTTCATAACTAGGAAGTTGTAGTTTTTTCGTGATTATTCCAGAAAGTCTTGGATGGTTAAATTTGGAGTTCGGATGAATAAATTATAGTTGTTTTACTACTGGGACAGTGGGTAGTGTGTCCGGTAGTTTTGGGTTAATTGAGTCGGTTTGGAGTAGACGCGTGATGACGATAATTGTAAAGTGTGAGTGCTGTAATATTGTGATTTTGAGTTGTGTATTGCCATGTTTGTCCAGGGAGTGTGGTCTCTAGTGCTTTGTCGCTGCTTTGCTATCTAGCTTCATAGGGATAAAGAGGCAAGTGCATGGTAGACAGTGTTCATTGGTTGATCGTTGTATTCTTTACCACTCATTACCATTATACTGTTCAAGATTTTATCTTATTTAATTGTAAATAAATGAATGGTTATGAAATTAATCATATTGATGCATTTGAGAATATTGGATGATGGTATTGTTGATGAACCTATGAATGCATTCATTAGCATCATTGCATAAGAGAAAGTGATCATGGTGATCACACACCTCCATGGGAGTGGAGGAGGTCCCCGATCCTTGAGGATGATGGGCTTGAGAGTAAACATTGTCGCTAGTGTTCACTCACGCGCTATACTGGTATATGCGAAACAAGTGCATGTGGATATGTAGCTTAGGGATGCATTGAATGAAAAGAAAATTGGATGATTGAGTATGAGAATAAATAAAATAAAATAGTTGATGTTAATGATGATATAATTTACAGTTGATTAATCATTGTTCATTGTTTATTATTGTGCTTTCTGAGTCGTGGACTCGCCCTTATTCTATTATTATTTTTAGGTGACTGTTGACGACGTTGCGCATGGAAAGAGCTAGCATATTTGGAACCACGTCATACATTCAATTAATGGAACAGTGGCCATGAGACATTTTATTATAGTGATGAATTATAATTAGGATTTGATATTATTGCTTAGCCTTAGTTGATTGGTTGGAGTTGATTATTCATTTAATAAACTTGATTGGATTGGTTTTGCGTTGACCTTCGCTTATTATCTTGTCATGCTTCCTAAGAATTAAATATCCATGATTGTCATATCGTTATGTTTGCGTTATTGTGACCCGTGGATGGGTTTTATCATTGATATGCTTGTTGTAATTTAGTAGTAATTGTTGCTAAAATTGATAGTTGTGGAGTTTAGTGGTATTCTAGGCTCCGTGTTGGGCCGGAGTGTTATATCCTGAGTAATTATATTACAATTAATGTAGGAGTAGTACTTAAACTTCCTAAATACACCTGGCTTGTAAATTTTAGCACACCTAGAGAGCTAGACTTACTGCAGAGCACATTTGATCAGGAATATTCCTTGTTAGTACTTAAAACTCTAATAAAACATGAGCCGTTACTTTTACCAACTTTAGATATATGCTTCAGCTTATGTTTAATTGTAGAAAGGTGGCTGCCAACTAATATATAACTGTGGCATGAAAGTAGAATCCTATGCAAGACATGTAAGGTCCAGAGATATGCTATATATTAAGAAATTGAATATTGGTAACTATGAATGATGCCTAAAGCTAGATAGCTATGGTTAATCAAATGTTTAGATGTTAATTTTGTGGTTATCCCTTTCAGAAATGCTAAACCTTGAGATATGATTCTTATATGCAACTTGGAAGAAGGTTGCATAAACATGCATGGATCGATGTGTATCAGGGCATTATTCGTGAGGAAATATAGCTAGAAAGTGACTGGGAGCTTAATTGATGGGTGTACATCATGACATGATCCTTAGGTATGGAAGTTAAACTAATTAAAGCCCCTTTCAACCTGTGGAACGGAAAGAGTGAGAGGAGAATTCTCTGTGATCTACCTCTGAGATTAAATTTTACCTTTCACTTTCTCATATATTCACTAGTGTATGTGGGTGCGTATATGTGTAAATAGATCCTCAAGGACCTCCTATGTTAATGTTACTTGAGTAATTCAAGATATAAAGGGCCTATATATAAACATTTCAAACAGAAAATACCATGCATAGTGAATGTTATTGTGACATATGCTTACTTGCAAATACAATATGTGATTAAGGCCATCCTTTGGGTGTAAGGGTGAGCTTCTCTAAGTACTAGAAATAGCACCCCACTTAGGATAATTTAAACTTTTGGTAACTTCAAGCTGAAGTCGAAACTCCTCAAAACGTGAAGGCTTGTTGGATCGATGTCCATCTACACTCTCAGTAACTATATATCCACACTGAATCCCACCATTGATCTAAAAAAAGCCCCAATCAAACTGCGTGCACCATTTGCAAAAAAAAAAAAAAAAAAAAAAAAAAAAACTTTCAAGATCAAAGTAGTGTGCTCTATAATTTGCAATACTTCATTGGCTTTTTAGACCCTTTAGTGGAAAGAGATATTGGAATATCATCTTATGTATGATCCGCCTATCCAATTCCCTCAACTGAAAACCAAACCCCGCACCTAGCAACCAAATTAAACATTACAAAATTCCAAAAAAAATTGATACTTGACAACATGTAGGTACAAGGAATAAAAAAATGGCAACTCATATGAGAAAATGGAACTAGTTCTACCAAAACTCTCACTTATATGAATATGTTTTGAATTTTTTGAATACTTTATAAATAGATACATTAAGATGTCATACATGAGTATATGTTAAACTTGGCCGAAATCATTAGAGCATAACTTGTACCTAAAACTAAATTGCACAACATCTATATAACCATTTCCCTAAACTTGTCAATTTACTATATCAAAATGTTGCATCACTGCAAATAGTTATATCAGTAAACAAATAGCATATATGCCTCTTTGAAATTATGTATTAATTAATTCAATAGGAAAATATTCTTATTGTTATACTAAAACTTTTCTATAAAAGATAGATTTAATTAACTATCTTAAAATTTAAAAAAGATCTACTTCATCTGGTTAAAAAAGTGTCATTTTTACCACTACTTACATTGTAATGTATTTTCTAAGAACCTAGTACTCCCTTTGTTGGTTTTTATAAGGCGTATTTTGATCGAACACATAGGAAAAAGTTTAAGATTGAGAATAGTTCTATCATGCAACACAGATGAAAGCTAGGGAAATACAAATAAGAACTGTAGCATTATTGCTTAACTTGACCTTTAACAATCACTTCGTATTTCATATATACAAGTCTTTTTTTATAAAATATAAGTTAACAACAAAGAAGAGAAGTGCTGCAATTTGACCCATTGAATAATTGAAAAGGAGAAGCACTGAACTTAGAGCCTAGATATGTTTAATGGTCAACCTTTTCTGCTGCTCCTAGTCGTACCAAACTTATATGTTCATCAGTAGTGAGGTCGAAAAGCAAAGCACTCATATGTTGCGAATTGCAATGATTTAACGGTTTGTTACTGGGTTAGTCTTTCTTTGTGGCTGACATCTAAGGTGAATGACTTTGACTTCAATAACTTATCTTAAATATTCATGGTTCAATCATGCATGCAACATCGGTGATTTCAACATCCGTGGTTTAAACAGTGCATTGGCAGGCTGTCGAAGCAATGGCCTAAATGGCACTCTTTCGGGACATAATTGCGAGAATGGCTCTCCTCGCGTGGTATTTATAAATTTGGCACCTTGTCCGCACGGTCCTCACGTCGGTACATGCACCAAAACTGCACGGTGGCTATGCGGACGAGCCTCACGCCAATACGTGGCACCAAAACCGCACGGTGGCCGTGCAAACGAGGCTAAAACCGCACAGTGGCCTTGCGGACGACGCAAAACCGCATGCACGATGGCCATGCGGACGAGGCTCCTCTGCACGGTGGCCGTGCGGAATTCACAGGTAAAATTTGATGGTCAATATTTATACATATATACATATATATAGGATTAATACCTTCTACTCCCAAGTGTAGTTACTCTCACATTTGATATACCACCTAAAAACTTGACATACTCTTTTATCATTTTGGGTATACTCATATACTAATTATAAAATACACCAATGTGAACAACACGAAAAATTTTCAAGAGAGTTCAGAGTTTTTAGCATATTTTATAAATGTCTTTATATTCACATATAAAAAGGAGTATGTCTAAAAAATTTCCACTTGGGCAGTATTTACACCTTTTTAGGGGTGGTATGTACAACTTTTTAAATATACTTATTTTTATATGCAAATATGAAGGTATTTACAAAATATGCTAAAACTTATGAACTCTCTTGCAAATTTTTCATGTGGTTCACATTGGAGTATCTTATAATTAGTATGTGAGTATACCCAAAGTGATAAAGGAGTATGTCAAGTTCTTTTATATAGTATATCAAAGGTGGGAGTTACTACACCCAGCCCAGGAGTAGAAGGTATATATATATACACACAAACAGGAGACGTGTAAAAGACTAGCCATTATTTTCCAACAAATAGTTTTTTAACCTAACAAATTGAAAGATCCCTCGCAAAAAAAAAAAAAAAAAAAAATCTAGTTGATAAAACTTAAATTTAACTCCATGATATCATGGAGATGGTGTTTGGGGTGAAACCATGCAGGATAGGATTACTACAACCACAGAAGATGAGGTGATCAGATTGAAAGGCATCACTTTCAGAGGTGTAATGTTCGACGTTGGCTTCTTGTGCCGCAGGTTTTATCCCAAGCCTTTAACTTGCCTATATTTATCTTATCATCGCTCCATGCATCCGTGCATGCCATCTCTTTTACAAAGCTAGCTGTATCCTTTGCTATTAAGCTTTCACCAGAATAAACAGCCAAAAATATAATAATTTCTCCCTCCTCATTGGGTTACCAAACCACCATGCATGCACCAGATTCTTGGCTTTACCAACCTGATGGGGAGAGACGGAGAGAGAGAGTCGGTGAGATGGACAGGAACTTATAGTTAACTTCTCTGACCGTTTGACGTAGCCAAGCAACAAGTTTTACTTTGAATTTCTTATGCTCTATCCATCTGATAAGACGAGAATGAGACAAGTGTGTATCACGCATTCATATATCACTGTGTCTAATTAAATCCTTACGCACCAACACTAATGGATGGTTCCATCAGTCTCACAATACGCTAGAATTAAAACCAAACAATTGACCGGCTCATCTAGGTGACTAGCAGGCTCACCACTCACCTCCATAAACATTGTCAGTGTTTTTTAGGCATGCTATGTGGAGGGCAATTAATTTCCTAATTTATAAACAAATGTTACAAATTTCATGTCCAATCCTCGAAAAGCGTGCATCGATGACTCGTTGCTTCCTAATTACAATGGTTATTAGAAAATGTTGTGGTATAAAAAAAGAGTTCCATAACACTTTTTTTTGGGACTGTCGACTATGACTCTTTGCCTAAATTTTTTTCATCTTTAGATTTCTATCTAACGGTACGAAAAAAAATGTTACAAAAAAAATTCTAAACTAGATAAAAATAAATTTAGGTGGACCCTATAAATACAAAAATAAATATATAAAATATATAAATAAATAGAACTAAAAGTTACAGTAGAGTTGTACTAAAATTACACATCACTTAGTGCTATAATTTTAGGGTTAGTACTATGCAACTGTAGGTGACTGATGAATAAAAAAAATTCAAGCAACTGAAAATTAGCAAATCTGTTTTTAAATTTTGTTTTTGTAGGTAGATAGTGACAAATCCAGGAATATGTTACATCAAGGCACATTGTGATAGTCTTGATGCAGGTATCCCTAACACTTATGCATCTTCTCCTATTGTTGGTGAGGCACAAACTGATGCGGATGTCCCTACGACCAGTTCAGTACCAGCCAGTCCAATAACCAGATCTCGAACTAAGCTTCTAAACCAACAGGTGCTTTTGTTGCTTAATGAATCTCCTATTAACTATACTGAGAATTGGCTACTACCTCATGCAAATATTTTGTGTATTCTCAGATTTGAACACTGTGAAGACTTCGAAAACAAAGCAATGGAGGAGGACCTTGGAAGATCAAAGGAAGTCACCTTATAACTTCTCGGCCAGGCTGTACGACCAGGTCTACCAGCTCTACGACTAGGTCTACCAGTCCTACAACCAGGTCTCAAGCTCTATGACCAATTTTCGAAGATTTACGACCAGTTTCCGAAGGCTTACGACCAGTTCTCCAAGATCTATGACCAGGTTTCAAATGCCTACGACCAGTCTTTCGACCAATCATATGACAGGATCTACGACTAAGTCTTAAACAATACTCGGTGGATGTCGTACTCGGAAGGAGCAGTACTCGGAGGGAGACGTGTTCGGCAGAAACAATCTTGGCGGCAACGATACTCGGTGTGAACAAATGACTCGATGTAAGCGATGCTGCGTTGCGAATAGTATGATTCGGTTAGGATTTGGAAATCAGAGTCTTTGTCCGACTCGGTTAGTTGCGCTGGCCTTAGATTTTAGTAGCGTGATTTCGGAAGGTTCACTATAAATACCACTGTGACCCCTATGTATCCAGAAGACCAGTTTATACATAAGATTAAAACATGGCTATTGCTTGTTCTTTCAAACCAGAGTTCATGCGAGGACTATGAGAAAGAATTTGGCGATCCATTGGTTCATCCTGCACTTCAAGGTCAAGCTATCGTTCCATTTGGAATTTGGGACTTGGCAATCGTCGCTTGTGGTCTCGCGACGATTATCTATCCGGTGTGTTTTTGGCGATAACCAAAGAGTTAAGGGTCCGTGCAATCGCACAAGTATTCAGCTAGCGATTTCATCAACTTCGTATCATCTATTTACGGATCTCACTAAGAAAATCAGGCAACCCCAATATCAAGTCTTTTCTATCCTCTCTCTCTATCTTGTAGGACAAGTAGTGTACGTAGCTGTCCTTCCAAGTTTTATACCAACTAGTAAGCCTGTGCGCGCGCATGGAGAACCGTACTTTTCGCTGAGCAAGCATGTGTAGAAAAGAATGGCACGAGAATCGAGGCGAGCGAGACATGTATCGCTACGGAGAAACTGCAAACGAGACGCTGTACGGAAGCCCACGAGGCCGCGCATACGAACGCGAAGACAGCGCAGCGACGGATCGAATGGCTAAGAAGCAGGGAAAAAAAGATGGAACAGCTAAAAAAGAACGTCGACGTGGCCCCTGTCTCTGCGCGTCAAAAACGCCTCTATTTAAGACCGAAGGATTATATATTTTGTTGATGCTTCAGTTGACTGTTTGTAGCTTCGCTTTCATTGCAGGCCATTTTCATCTGTAACGAACTACACGGTATTGCATGCATGGAATCTTTCATATGCTAGTGCGCCGTACCTGCAAGGAATTATCGCCAAGGGAAATTATATTACTTATTGATGTGATAGGACCAAGTAGGCCTGAGCAAATAAAAAAACAAAACAAAAGTAGGCATGCTAGGACCGAAATAGTAGCACACAGAGCACAGTGATATGTATTAGAACATTATCTTTACCGTACAATCTAAAATGAACAGCCTAGATTGACCGCTACAGCATCAAATGACACACTAAAATTCCTACAGTAAGTATACAGTACTTGCTAGGACCTGTTGATTTGGGCCTATGCCACATTGGCAGTAAGGTAGGTGGTTTTACTGGGTTGTCTAATTTTTCTTCAAATAATTTGTACAAAGTAATAAGGGAGCAACTAACGCTCGGACGTACGATAAGAGGTTTTCCATTGTACACTCCGGCACAACATTCATATACAATATGTGTAATAATTTTAATCCATGTGTGCAACAAAATGTACAAATAACAATACAATGCCAAAGAAAAAAGATGGGAAAAAAAAATCATATTCTCGCAAAAAAAAATGCATGAAACTATCAGTATAGAACCTAGCCGCGCTTTAAAACTAGTTCAAATATCCTGATCAAACAAAATTCGATGTTACAACATTGCAATATTTGAAAATAATAATGACAACATCTGAAAATAATTATTGTAATATTTTTTGAAGGGACTGCAACAAATCAGGGTGGATCAGAACAGTATGAACCATGAACGAAATTTGAGGATAAATCAGAACTGGCTGCACAACATCTGAAACCATGGGTGAATGAATGAGGATGAAACAACTAATTCGATCCGGTGCTACAAAAAAATTGAGAAGTGCAACAATTTGTTCCTAAGCTTGCAACAAAACTTTGATCCCAATGCAACAAACACGGAATCGGTAAAACAAAAATATGCAGCAAACCTGAACAATTTAGGTAACAAATACAAGAATCTATTGCAACAAAAATCAAACCTTGTTGCAATAACAAAGAAACCATCGAAACATCTTCAACTTTTGAGTGTGGCGTATTGCAACATCTAGAAATAGTAGCCACAACAACACAAATTATCGATTGCAACTTTTTTTATTGTGATATCAAGGAAGTGGTGATGGTCAGCCCACACCATCGTCTTTGTCACCGGCGCTGCTTATAGAGGGAGTAGGCTGGTTGAGGACTTGGGACCCGACCGCCAGGGACAGGAAGCGGGCCTTGGAGTTGGCGTAGTACTTCTGTGCCACCTTGAACCAGGTGGCGATGGACGTCTCCGGTTGCAGCTGCGGACAGTGACGAGACAAAGTTGTTGATCACTGCGTGCTGCGCGGGGAGAAGTTGTCGTACCAGATGAGGTTGATGGCAATGTGGCCCGAGAGGAGTGCACCCTTGTGGTACGTCATGGTGATGGGCTCGTCCTGCACACATTGTGATGGGCAGGTGTGGAACAGCAGCCGCACACACTAGGAGCGATGCCGCCACAAAAGCAGAGGAAGCCATTGGTGGGATATTGGACTTGAGTTTTGGTGATGTGGCGCTTGACTAGATAAGGCTCTTGTGTGGACATCTGAGAGAGAGAGAGAGGGGCAAAACTATTTGGTAGAAGAAATAAAAGACAAACAAGGGAAGGGGACTACTAAAGGGTGTACAGTGGAGTGAATATGGCGTCTGATGTATCGAATGTCTCACTGTATCAATTCCCAAGTAATAATCATACAAAATCCAGTGGCACAACTCTTTGAGATCAAAACAGTAAATTAAAGAAAATAAAGAGTTGCACTTTTTTTGGAAAAATAAGACATGCTTATCTAAAATATATAGGAATTCTGCGAAAATTTTGAAGAGACCAAGTCACAAACAGGCTGGTTTTCATGGGGTTCTTTTATAAAAAATTGTACATACCACTCCTGAAAATATGTAAATACCACATATGTGATCTTATATACTCGTATACTACACATATATACTCTCGGTTGCGCAAGGCAAGATGCTCCCTACGTTGTGAGATATGTGAGATACAAAATAGGGAGTAACTACTCCCGAGAGTAGGAAAAAGGCTTCTTTTATATATATATATATATGAATCTGATGCTAACAGGGAGGCCAATGTGAGCACAAGGTCACAACAATTTGTCGTTTAGGCATTGCTTTAATTGCACTAGATGTGGGTTGTTCAATAGAAATCCTGCACTCTGGACATATCCTAAAGAGTTTGGTTTTGTTATTGTGTGTGATCTCCGACAAGGCAACAATGATAAATTCGTTGGCGATGATATTGATGTGCAAATGAAAGAAGGAAAAAAGAAGAGCAAGGAGATGTAAACATGAATGGACAGGTTCCCGAAAACAAAATTGAATGAGTTTTATTTATTTTTTTAAAAAAAGAATGGATAAATAGTATTTATGTGCTACTTCTTTACGATGATTCGACCTATCTAGTAAGAAACACTCATCCACAAAGAGTGTATATGTTAGGTTAATTGAATTGCAAATCGTGCATGCCACACATGGTGTGACAACGGTTCTACAATATTTCTGTTCTCCTGCATCCAGTGCTACCTTAAGGACTTATTTGGAAAGCCCAAATTTTCGGCCTATCTCCGTGGATGGGACTTCCCAAACAAGGTCTAAATGGAAGAAAGGTATGAGTTGAAAACAATTCTAATATAGATCTGGCCTATGACCTACTCGGGTGCTCATCTCCATTTTTGGTGAATGTCAGTGCTCTAGCCAATCTTCAAGGGAAAAACAACTCCAATGCAAATAGGACGGTCGAGTTGACAGGATTGATGCACAGCCTATCGAGAGCTTGGAAAATGAAAGAGGGAATTAACTAGATTATACTATAGACTTTTGTGGAGCTTGTAAGAATTTAGATAGATAATTGTAGAAGAAATGTAGATAGATAGATAGATAGATAGATAGATAGATAGATAATTTTTTTAAAAAAGTAGATAGATAGATAGATAATTGTATTAAAAAAAATACCACATCAAAGGATAGGGAGTAAATGGGCGGATCAAATCTGTGTGTGAGGAATATTTGAAAGAATAACGGCGCATGTCTTTCCCATTATCACGTGCATGCATTTCGTCTTTCCTCCATAGAACCTCAATTCACCTCGTATATATTCTCACCATGTGCTCCTTCCTTTCTTCCATGGCCTCTTCTTCTTTTCGCTTATTCGGTTACCTATTTCGGCCTCCTAGTGTGTGCTCCATGGTCAACCAATTTGCACAAGTGCGACGCTTTTTTGGTCTCAATATCTCGTGATCATGATTCGCTAATCATGCATTAGGCGAGTGCAAGAGCCATATATAGGGCCTACCTAGCTAGCTAGCTCGGTAGCTCCTCCATGATATATTGATATCTATGTATTCGTACATTGCCTAGGTTAATCAAAGATCAATGGGGATTTAACATATTAGTTGCGGGATGAGCTCATCATCCATGGTGAATAACACGCCCATCATTGAATTAATGCAGAATGAAACATTTGCATCTTTGTTGATCGAATTTGGCAAGATCTACTCTTTGTTGACAGCTGATTCGACTCGATATCAATCTAGCCATATCACAAATACTACATGCACAAACTTCTATATGCAACAATTGCACCCATTACCCTCCTGTCATCTAATTCTGCTACTGATATTCATCTACATGCATCTTTTGTTCTTATTTTGTAAAAGTTATGTACATTAAAGTTTGTACATATAGCATCGAGAGTGAGCAATTTTGTGGGACTTCCACTTTTCATATAGGTCAAGCTAGGGCTTAGGATCTAGGACAAAAAAAAAATTGCACTTGCACAAGAAAAATGACTTTCGGCGCACTTGACAACAAAGCAAATTAAGTTCTTGATCATTATATGGAATACCATTATACCCAATAGGAAAAATCAATCTTTTCTGCAACATCAAAAAGGTATAAGCAAAGAATGAAATTATTGTACCTTTTGGCCTTTTGGGCTGGAATATCTAAGGTAAAGAGACTGAAGAGAGCTCAAATAAAGACTCATGTAATGATGAATCTCTAACTAAACAAATATTGCGCAGAGACCACGAAAAATGCAGCAAGATACGAGAGAGAACAAAAGAACAATTGACCAAATAACCTGTCTTCAGGAATAAAGATGGTTCACTCTTTCACGCACCCTCAACTGTATTTGTACCAGAACATCCAAAATCTCTTTATGTACAATCACATAACAATACTCCAAATGTTTTTCATGGATGAACAACCTATAAAAAAAAAACTACCTGCAAATAATATTAGGTGCGGTTGAGCTACTTGAGTCGAGAAACTGCAAAAACAATTCCTTTCGATTACCCAAGAAATAAATATTGTAGTTTGATGCGGTTTATGAACAAGCTCCCATATCATGACTCATGAGTTAGCAACAGAGATGCAATCTGCAAATGAATTTGTTTCATCAATAAAATGCAAATTGGTTTGTGAGTTGTGAAGTGCATCTAGAAGACAAAACACGTCGCATGGGATGAATAGAGATAATGGTGAAATATTGCATCACTTGCAATTTATTCAGGAAGATTGTAGATTTTAATTGCACAATTAAAATTCTGCCTAGACAAACAGGAACCTTTGAGAAATGGTAGCACTACAGTTTACAAATTCAAATAGCGTACCAGAATGTCCACAAATGAGGAAAATTGAGAATCAAAATATATATGACATGTGTTAATTAGGGCGATAAAATTAAATAAATCAGAATATTACTACAAAAAAAATTGGACCGATAAAAATGCAAAAACAAGACGTTTTACAAGGGGGAAAGGGGGGGAGGATAAGACTAGTTACACATGACTGTTGTGTCTAGCTCCATGGATCGTCCCATCCTTTGGGTCCCTCCCTCTTAACAAAATCTACAATGGCCCGAACTGCCTCTTGCACCCTATTGGAGAGAGCATGGTTTCCCCATTCTATTTCAACTTTCTCTGCACCTCCCAGTGCCCGACATAGTCTGCAGTAAAACACAAAACGTGAGTATGATATATATATTTGATCAGTATTTGCCACATTTAGGTTTCTGTTTTCACCTGTCTAAGAGTGCCCTCTTATCAACATGTTCCGGAACATATTCATCCCCCATTGAGAAAATAACCTGCAGTAGTCATAGCATAATGTGTCAGAACTGAATTCATATTGCAACCTAGAACTACACCAAGGAAAATAAGGCCTTTTCTTTTGCAGAAGACTAGATTGTTATCATCAGTGAGCCAGAGAAACGAGTTTTGAGATGTTTATTACGCTCAAATTTCCATGACTTCCTTACGATTCATAATTGTTTACATCCTAGTGAAGCTTGCAAGTATATTTTTAGGATTTTAAGCTTCCTGAGTTCTATTTCATTAGCTTGTTTAATGTTATCAGAAAGCAAACCAGCACAACCAAAACAATCCACTAGTCAAAATCATCATTTCAATAATGCTTGAAATACTATATATCATTTCATGAATGAATAAACTAGGAAAGCCAAATACCCAAACTTAGGTTCAAGACCCCAACAATATATATGAGGTTCATCCTGTTTCTGTACCTTCACAACTTTCCAAATAACTTAACATGCAACTCAAAAGTTATCAAGTCTAGCTTTATGGCATTGTAGCATAAATAAAAAACGCAAGCATCCAACTTTGCAAGTCGTAAAAAGGACTCAGGGACACAAACATATTTTTTAACACTTGGTAAAGTTGACATTAAGCAAAATATTAAGTACCATATAATCATGTAATTGTTTTTTTTTTAATATGTGGCACTATGAATGGTGAATGCCATTGATCAGCATCCAATTAAGGTCATAACTAGAGGTTCATAAAGAACCATGGAAGGATGACCACAAGTGTTCACTGTAATCATCAGAAGACAATGAATGAATTGAATATGAAATCTAACATCATTTCTAGGCAATGAATCACTCAAGAGTGGAGTTTTTAGGTGCTTTGGCAAAACCAACTAGGAAAGGAATAATACCTGGCACTGTGTGGTTGACATATGACCAAGTCTCTGCCTCAACTGATCTTCACTAAGATCTGAACTGAACATGTCGTCATCACCCATATATGCACAAAGGGAGTGGTACCTACACATTATTTGATGAGGACTGCCCCAGTTTAATAACATATATACCTACACATCGAGATTCAAAACACTATCACAAGGTTAAAGCTAAACTTAATATTCATAATTATATTTTGGTTGAAAGAATCCGACTATAACTTTGCGTGTATAAGTGTAGGTATTATGGACGTCCTAGAAATAGTGCAGACCGGAGGGAGGAGGGGGACCGGCCCAAGAGAGAAGAAGGAAGCAAGGAGGATGTTGTTAAGAGTGTTGTACATTCTCTCTCCCTCCCTCTCTAGCCCATGTGACCCATGTAGCCCACGAGGCCCATGTACTTTGCTTGGTGTTAGTACTACTGAGGTTGTTGCTTGGTGTTAGTATACTTGATCCTATCATGGCTCTTGGTGGCATTCTTGGTCCTAGACCTATTCAAGGTGATACTGCTATTGCTTGTTCTGTTCCTGCTAGTGCTGTTCCTACTAGTGCTGTGAAGTCTTATGCAACTCAGTTTGGTCAGATTCAGACCCAGATGAGAAATCTTCAAGACCAGTTGTGTCGACTGTAGACATCTTCCGGTGCATTCACCGGCTTGACTGCGCCATCATGTCCTGTGTCGGGTGCTTCACTCCCATGGATCCATGTGACATCTGATGCAACTTAACTCATATCATGTCGTTCTGCTCCACAAGGTATCAAGATTCAAACAGCTAATGGAACGTCATGCATGATCACTCATTAGGGGACTCTTTCCACCTCTCACTTCGCAGTTTCAGATGTCTCACTTGTCCCCACACTCTCAATGAATCTCATCTCTGTTGGGTAGCTCACAAATATGAACTGTTTTGTTGGGTTCGACGATAGCTCCTGCTTTGTGCAAGATCGTCGAACAAGAGTTGTCATTGGTACAGGTCATCGTCAGAGAGGTTCTGCAGGGCTCTATGTTCTTGATCGTCAGTGACTTCCTTTATTCTCCATTTCTGGTACTGCTCCTGCCCCTATTTCTTCATCCTTTGTTATTGGTTCATCTACCCCTTGTCCTTTTGCATCTACTTCTATTTGCCAATCTTTTCCACAATGGCATCATTGTTTGGGGCACTTATGTAGCTCACGCCTCTCTATCTTGATTCATCAAGGTGTTCTTGGTCCTATTTCTGTTGACACAAATTTTCAGTTCAAGAGTTGTAAACTTGGCAAGCAAGTACAACTCTCATATCCTTCCAGCATTTCTCGCTCTGATCGTCCTTTTGATTTGGTCCATTCGGATATTTGGGGTCCTTCTCCTTTTGCTTCGAAGAGTGGTTACAGCTACTATGTCATCTTCATTGATGACCAGACTCGATACACTTGGATCTACATCATGAAACATCGTTTGCAGTTTATTTCTATCTATCAATCTTTTGCTCAGATGGTTCATACTCAATTCTCTTCTATCATCCGTGTTTTTCATTCTAACTCTAGGGGAGAGTATCTTTCATCAGCCTTTCGTCAGTTCCTTTCTTCTGAGGGTACTCTTCCTCAGCTCTCGTGTCCTGGTGCTCATGCTCAGAATGGTGTTGTTGAGCGCAAGCATCGTCACATCATTGAGACTGCTCGTACTCTTAAATTTCCTCCTTGTTCCCTCCCACTTCTGGGGGGAAGCAGTCTCTACGACAGTCTATCTTATCAACCGTCAATCCTTTTCCAAGCTTCAGGGCAAGTGTCCTGGTGAGGTTCAGTACAGAGCACCTACTCACTATGCTCATCTTCGTGTTTTTTGTTGTGTTTGCTATGTCCTTCTGCCACCTCGTGAGCGCACAAAGCTGAGCCCTCAGTCAGTTGAGTGTGTTTTTCAGGGTTATAGTCCTAAGCATAAAGGCTATCGTTGCTATGATCCCTCAGCACGTCGCATTCGCATCTCTCGTGATGTGACCTTTGATGAGGGTCGACCTTTCTTTTATCATCCTTCTACACATCCCACTCCTTCCACAGATTCCACCTCCTTGTATCTACCTCTCATTCCTTCACTAGACTTGCCTTCTTCAGATACACCTTCTCCACCAGTTTCACTTTCTAGTGTGCCTCATCTATCAGCTCCACCAGTTTCTCCACCAGTTCCACCAGCTCCACCAGTTTCTGACACTTCCACTTTTTCCTTTCACTATAGTCGTCGACAGAGAGTTCCTTCTGATCCTCAGTCCTCCTCTCCTCCACTTGACCCTCCGGCCAGTACCATCGACTCTGACGATCGTTCTAGTATATCACGATATGCCCTACGTGATCGTTCTTCTATTCAGGCACCAGAGAGATGGGGGTTTTCTCGTGCAGGTGCAGTAGCTGAGCCGAGTACCTATCAGGAGGCTGCTAGTGTACCTGAGTGGCAGTTGGCTATGACAGAGGAGCTCACAACATTAGAGTGTACAGGCACTTGGGATCTTGTTCCGCTACCATCTGGAGTTGTTCTTATCACTTGCAAGTAGGTGTACAAAGAAAAGAACAAGTCAAATGGGTCAGTAGAGCGATACAAGGTTTGTCTTGTTGCAAGAGGTCTTCAGCAGACTTATGGTCGAGATTATGATGACCTTTGCTCCAATTGCTTATATGACCACAGTTCGTACTCTTATTGTAGTTGCAGCGGTACACACATGGACTATATCTCAGATAGATGTCAAGAATGCTTTTCTTTATAGTGATCTACATGAGGTCTATATGCAGCCACCCCTCGGTGTTGAGGCTCCTACAAACTATGTTTGTCGCCTTAGACGTGCTCTATAGGATCTCAAACAGACTCCTCGTGCTTGGTTCGAGCGTTTCAGTTCTGTGATTCGAGCTGCTGGTTTCACTTCGAGTGAGTATGACCCTGCCTTGTTTATTCACACTTCTTAGCGGGCTCGTACTTTGCTTCTGCTGTATGCCAATGATATGCTGATCACAGGAGATAACATGGACTACGTGGCTTTTGTCAATAAGAAATTGAGTGAACAATTTATGATGTCCGTGTTACACGCTGGACTCTTGCTCTTGGTGATAGCAAGATCCTTACTCTCATGGAGAGGATGACACTTGGAGATGGGGCAAATTTTTCTGAGTTTATTTCTCACACAATGCCATGCCAACCTAAGGGGTTGGGTATACATATTTATAGGCTGCTACTCAGCCAAGCATATGCCAAGATGCTAGTCTAAGATGCTAACAACTTTGTCCTAGATCTTTGTCCTCTAAGATGCTAACAACTTTGTCTAGATCTTTGGTCAAGATGTCTGTCCTAGAGATGCTAACAACCATCAAGAATGCTGTCCTTGAGATGCTAACAACTTGATCAAGGATCTGTCCTTTACAAAAGCAAAAGCCGACACGTAAAGCGACACGAGACTCATCCATCATTCTCCCTAAGTCTTGTGTCTCCTTGTGAGGAATCTGAGCCATCCCGATCCTAGAGCGAGCGTCGTCCTGATTTCCACGCGGGCTCCCCCAAACAGCGAGCCTCGAGCGCTCGAGTCACGCTCGGAGAAGAACTCCGCCGCCGGTCATGTGGTGGGTGTCGCTGTCGAGCACCACTGTCGGTCTTGCTTGTTGCGGAACTTTCGCCGAGAGGCGTGTGCTTTGGCTCGTCAAGGTGGAGGAGAGCCGCTGCGGCGGTGCGCTGAGGTGGTTCGATGCTCGCCGAGCAATGAACAGAGCCGTTGCTCCTCCTCCTCCGCTCGCGCGACGCTGGCCTGGCGCGTCGTGGTATCGACAATCCTTGGCCCGATGACCGAGCTTGCGCGCTTGTAGCAAGAGTCGTCGTGCCGACTCTTGCTTGCCAGCGGCGCCGCCCTGGGCGCCTCCACGGTCATCACCCTCGGCACGTCCTCGCGCCCATGCCTGGGCGTCTTTGCGCGGCTTGCCGCGCTTGCCACGTTTGTGGCCGCCTGTCGTGGAAGAAGGCTCCCCCTTCTTCCTGTCACCCTGGCCGGCAGCCCACTGCTCCTGAGTGAGGAGGAGCTTCCCACCAATGGTGACGGGTCCCGAGAGGAGCTGTGGCTCATCACTGTCGACGACCTTGAGGCGACCTATCGCCTCCTCGATTGACATCGTGGAGAGGTCCAGAGATCGGATCGGCGAGCCATCCGCTTGTACTTCTCGGGGCGCGCGGAAAGAGCTTCTCCGCGCCTCTCCTCGCCGTAGGTGTCATCGCCGGCTGCGCGGCTTACGCAGCGAGTGTTGAGGCGGAGAGCAAAGTCATCGGCGTCCTCACCGCTTGAAGGCGTGTTCTCCCACTCCGCGCGAAGTGCTGCGGTGTGGACTTGCGCGCGATCGGCTGCCGATGTGTGGCGGCGATGGCGTCCCAAGCCTCCTGGCGATCCGCTTGTTGAGAGCGAATCGCATCTCGGGCGGGGCTGCGGCGATGAGAGCATCCAACGCCCGTCGATCTGGTTGTAGTCGGCGTTGCCGCACTGCATCGCATCCCACATGTGTCGCGCTGAGCTTTACCTCATCACCGCAGCCGCTCGGCGTAGTTGGACTTGGTGAGGTAGGCCACCCGCCGCCGGGCCGACGTCCCTCGACGATACCGTACTCGTGGTGACCACGGTGCCGAACCGGGAGAGAGCGCGTTACTGTGAAGGCCGCGCTCTCCGTCGACCGTCTGCGCCGCCGTCGTCGTGCCTCTCCGAGGCGCCGCCGCCGCGCGCGCCTCCTCGAGCGCCACCGCCGTCGCGCGCCTCCTCGAGAGCGCCACCAGCGCGACCGCGCTGTCTGGGCTCGCCGCCAAGCTCGTGGGCGCGCGCCGCCACCGCGCCGCCCGCTCGCTGTGGCTCCTCGCCGGTGGTCGAGTTCGCACGACGCTTCTCGTCGGCGAAATGGAGCTCACCGACGCCGCCGCGAGCCTCGACCTCATTGCCGCGCCGCCTTGCGCATCTGCCGCCGCCGCTGCTTCCGCTCTGCCTGCTGCTGCCGCTCCGCTACCGACCTCGCGCCCTTCTCGCCGCTGCTGCGTCTCTGCCGCCGCTTCGCTCTCGGCTGCTGCTGCGCGGCGAAGCTCGGCCGTCACGACGCCGCCGCGTGCTCGAGGCGGCCGAAGGCCGAGATCGCCTGCGGACATGGCGCGCTACTCGGGTGTTGCGTGGAGAGGGTCGCCGACGAGCCGCCGTCTCGGAGAGGAGTGGCGTGGGCGGCCGGGCTGCTGCTGCTGCTACCGCATTGAGGGCTGCTGCGAGGCGGAGAAGGAGATGGCGAGAGATGCTCGGGCTACGGGATAGTATAGCTCGATACCACTTGTTAGTCATTGGACTTTTGCTCTTGGTGATAGCAAGATCCTTACTCTCATGGAGAGGATGACACTTGGAGATGGGGCAAATTTTTACGAGTTTATTTCTCACACAATGCCATGCCAACCTAAGGGGTTGGGTATAAATATTTATAGGTGCTACTCACCAAGCATATGCCAAGATGCTAGTCTAAGATGCTAACAACTTTGCCCTAGATCTTTGTCCTCTAAGATGCTAACAACTTTGTCCTAGTTCTTTGGTCAAGATCTTTGTCCTAGAGATGCTAACAACCGATCAAGAATGCTGTCCTTGAGATGCTAACAACCAGTCAAGGATGCTGTCCTTTACAAAAGCAAAAAGCCGACACAGAAAGCCGACACAGAAAGCCGACACAGAGACTTATCCATCAGTCCGATTTGGACATTGAGCTATTTTCTAGGGATTGAGGTTCATTCTGATGGTGATGGCTACTATCTCAGCATCGCTACGTTCAGGATCTGCTTGCTCGCTCTGGGATGAATGATACTCGTACTGCTTCCACACCCATGGAGCTTCACTTGCGGCCCGACCTCTGAGCACGGTGTACCACAGCGGATCTTTCCGCTATCGTCAGCTCGTTGGGAGCCTTGTCTATCTCATTGTCACCAGACCAGACATTGCTCATGTTGTTCATGTGCTCAACCAGTTTGTTAGTGCTCCCACCTCAGTTCACTATGGTCATGTTCTTCGTGTGCTAAGATACTTGAGAGGAACTGCGTCCAGATATCTGTTCTATGCCAGTTCGAGTCAGCTCTAGCTCCACGCTTAATCTGACACCACTTAGGCGAGTGATCCTGCTGATCGCCGATCTATCACTGGCTACTGTATCTCTTGGTACTTCGCTCATTGCCTGAAAGTCCAAGAAGCAGACTGCAGTGTCACGCTCTAGAGCAGAGGCTGAGTTTCTAGCTCTTGCTGCTACCACCTTAGAGATCATTTGGCTTCGATAACTCTTGATTGATCTCGGTGTCCATTGTGACAATCCTACACCTCCCTTTTGTGATAATACAAATGTCATTCAGATTGCCAGTGATCCAATCAAGCATGAGCTAACAAAGCACATTGGTGTTGATACATTCTTCACACGATCTCATTGTCAGTAATCGACCATCGCCCTCAAGTATGTTCTCTCAGAGCTTCAAGTTGCAGATTTCTTCACTAAAGCTCAGACTCGAGAACATCATCGACTTCATCTACTCAAACTCAGTGCATCAGATCCTCCTGATCTACCTTGAGTTTGAAAGGGGGTGTTAAGAGTGTTGTACATTCTCTCTCCCTGGGCTCGCTGGGGTCACCGTCACAGCTCTTCTCGACACCGGCTCCACTCACAACTTCATCAGTCAGGAGACAGTAGGCCGTGAGGGCATTCAGCTTCAGGCACGCCGCGACATGCAGGTCACGGTCGCCAACGGGGACCACGTTGGGAGCTCCGGCCTTGGGCGCGGCTTGCTCCTGGAGGTGGCAATGAGCGGTTCACGATCGACTCCTACGCCATCCCCCTCGACGAGTTCAATCTTGCCCTTGGCGTCCAATGGCTTGAGACGCTAGGACCCATCTTGTGGGATCTCTCCACCAAGACGATGGCTTTCTGGCACGGTGACCATAAGGTCACTTGGCACAGCAGCTTGGGTAGCCAACCTACTTCTCCCCAGACATTTGCATGCACTGGTAATCTCATGGATGAGCTTCTCAACAAGTTCGCCAACATCTTTGCCGAACCCAACAGGTTGCCGCCCGACCGAGCTCACGCACACCACATCCATCTGTTGCCCGGGACAACGCTAGTGGCAGTGCGACCATATCAATACCCGCAACTGCTCAAGGACGAACTGGAGAGACAATGTGCTAAGATGGCACGCCAAGGGTTTATCCGACCAAGCACGTCGCCTTTCTCATCGCCAGTTTTACTGATGAAGAAACGAGATGGCACCTTGCTGTTTTGCGTCGACTACTGCGCGCTCAATGACACGACAGTCAAAGATAAGTTCCCAATTCCCGTCATGGGTGAGCTCCTCGACGAACTACGGGGCGTGAGGTACTTCACCAAGCTTGACCTTCGCTCCAGGTACCATCAAGTGTGCATGCACCCACCGGATATTGAGAAAACGGCATTCTGCACACATGAGGGGCTCTTTGAGTTCATTGTCATGCCTTTTGGCCTGACGAACGCACCAGCCACCTTCCAAGCCCTCATGAATGACATCCTACGACCCTACTTACGTCAGTTTGTGCTAGTCTTTTTTGATGATATTATAATCTACAAAAACTCTTGGTTGGACCACTTGCACCATGTTAGGGCGATGTTTCGTCTACAACAACACACGCTATTCCTTAAGAGGTCCAAGTGCCTCTTTGGGGAAACCTTCGTCGGCTACCTCGGTCACGTCATCAGCGGCAACGGTGTCGCCATGGATACACAAAAGGTCCAGGCGGTGCACAACTGGCCTACACCGCGCACGGTTCGGGCATTACGAGGCTTCCTAGGACTCGCCAGGTACTACCGGAAACTCATCTGTGGATTTGGCACAATCGTCGAGCCCTTCACACACTTGCTTAAGAAAGAAGCATTCCGGTGGACGCCTAAGGCAACAATGGCCTTCACCGCCCTGCAGGACGCCCTCTCGTCGGCGCCTGTCTTACAACTTCCCGACTTTGCCAAAGAATTCATCATCGAGTGCGACGCCTCGGGCTCAGGAATCAGGGCCGTTCTACACCAGGGCAATGGTCCCATGGCTTTCTTCAGTCGCGCCCTCGCTCCTCGCCATGCCAAGCTGGCAGCTTATGAGCGGGAGCTCATTGGGCTAGTACAAGCCGTCCAACACTGGCGACCCTACGTATGGGGGTGCTCCTTCGTCGTACACACAGATCACTACAGCTTTCAGTTTCTCCTCGATCAGCGACTATCCACAATCTCGCAACACCATTGGGTCAGCAAGCTACTCGGCTATGATTTCCGGGTGTATTACAAGTCGAGCAAGCAGAACGTGGTGGTCGACGCCTTGTCAAGACACGACGCCGAATCTGCCTCTACATGCGATATCAACCCCTACCTTCACTATCTGCGAGGATCTTCACAATGCAGCCGTTGGGACGTCGATCTTAGCTACCATCAAAACACAGATTGAGACCAGCCAGCTATCCGCGCCATGGAGCGTCACAGATGAACCAGTGATGTACGAACAAAAAGTTGCCCTGGCTCGACTCCAACTTGGAGATAGTGCACACGGCCGACCACAAGAGCGTCCAAAAGACGCTCTCTCGCTTCCGGACAGACTTCTACACACCACGGATGAAACAAGCCGTACAGGACTTTGTCCGCAAGACCGCAACTGTGTGGTCTGCCAACGAAACAAAGTGGAGCAAATACAATCGACCGGATTACTTCAGCCCTTGGAGGTACCCTCTCGTATCTGGGAGGATATTTCCATGGATTTCATTGAAGGCCTTCCTCACGTCAACGGAAAATCTATCATCCTCACCGTCATCGACCGCTTCTCCAAGAACGCCCACTTTGTGCCGCTATCTCATCCGTACACAGCAGAGTCGGTGGCCCTCGTCTTCTTTGATGAGGTGGTCCGACTCCATGGTTTTCCTTGTTCCATCGTTAGCGACAAGGATCCGATCTTCACTAGCCATTTCTGGATGGAGCTTTCACTTGACTGGCGTCAAGCTCAACCTTAGCTCCGCTTTTCACCCGCAATCAAATGGCCAAACCGAAGCAGTGAATAAGATCATCGCCATGTCCTGCGCTGCCTCACCGGCGACCACCCTCGTCAGTGGATGTGCTGGCTCTCCTGAGCTGAGTACTGCTACAACATGTCCTTCCAATCCTCCCTACGCGAGATGCCCTTCAAGGTGGTCTATGGCCGCGATCCCCCATCACTCCGGCCATACGACGGCACCGCTTGTGTGACCACAGTGGACCAGCTTGTTGCGGACCGCGATCAGCTGCTGGCTGATGTCCACGACCACCTACTCCTTGCCCGGCAGTATTAAAAGCGGCATTACAACGCAATCACGCAAAGCATTGTCCGGTGCAATTTGAGATCGGCCAATGGGTTTGGCTTCACCTACAGCACCGTTCAACGGCCACATTGGCATTTAAAGCTCATCACAAGCTGGCACCTCGCTTCTACGGGCCTTACAAGGTTCTAGCTTGGATCGGTGCAGTGGCGTATAAGTTGGAGCTTCCCACTCGTGCTCGAATCCACGACGTCTTTCACGTGAGTCTCCTCAAGTCGTTCCATGGATCGCCACGAAACAGCACACCACCATTGCCTGAGCTCCATCATGGCCGTCTCACGCCCACGCCAAGGAAGGTGGTGCGCTCTCACCTAGCCCGCGGCGTTTGGGAGTTACTGGTTCAATGGAATGATCTCTCCGACACTGAGACAACTTGGGTTGCACCGGACGATTTCAAGCGACGCTTTCCTGCTTTCCAACTCGAGGACGAGCTGTTTCCCGAGGGGGAAGAGATGTCATGTACGATATTTCGTATCAGCGTCGCCGACGGCATCAGGGCAACGCAGAAGCAATTGTCGGACCGACTGTGCAGAATCCGGCAACAACAACGTGTGGCATGGAGTCCTAATTGGCATGGAGTCCCGGTAGGATACAATAGGATTGCGTGAGGAAATCAAAGTTTGCATTAGGAAAGCCGAGTTCGGTTTTTATGGAATCAGAGTTTGCATTACAAAAGCAAAGTTCAGTTTGTATTTCGGTTTGTATTAGGAATAGAGAGTTTGATAGATATTATTGTTCGGGGGTCGTTTGCATGCGGATAAAAGGACTGGCCGAATCAGCTAATGAAGGCAAGCAAAATTATCAAATATTCCTTCCTCTATTCTCTGCCTTTACCTATTGCTTCTCTTCTATCCCAGTGTCATCTACTCCTTGTGCCTTCTTCCTTCGACTATCAATCATGGCGTCTAGCCGGCGACAACGGCTAGCGTTTCCAACTCATCACAACTACAACCTGCGATCAAGGCTTGGCCGTGACATTGGCAACCATCGCGCCTGAGAGGTGCCATGACGCCATGGCATCCTCAAGGCGAGATATGGCCAGCAAAGAAGAAAAAAGCATGAGCAATATGCAAGAGCAAATCGGGAGAGGAACAAAGAAAAAGAAGTAGAAGGAAGAGGAAGAGGAAGAGGAAGACAAATCAGGAGCAAGAGGAAGAAAAACAAGGAGAGGACAAATCGAGAGTTTAGGACTTCGGAAGAACTCAAGAAACAAAGGAGGAGGGAGTACTTGGCGTCGGAGGGAGGGCAAATCGTCGGCGGCCGGTGGTCAGCGCAGTGAGGCGGCGACAACTAGATGGCCAAGGCGAGGCGAGCCTCCATGCTGTCACCTCCGCACCGCCAGGACGCCGTGACAACCATGTTGGGCTTAGCCCATGCATGTGAGGGTGTATAAGACCCTAGGGGTACGCACCAGTAATGTTCAACCATGAATTTTGAAGAAAAATACAGATGATTTTGCATCGTTCTAGGGTTTGTGCTAGCCGTCAGTTGCCCTCTTGAAATTGGGTGACCCTACATTGATTTTCTTGCTTGTTCTTGATTGAATTGCAAGGAGATCATCTCAACTTTGGTCGTAGTCAAGTGGAAGTTACCATAGTGTGTGGCTCAGCAAGTTCATACGTCGAAGGTCGTTCCATTGGCATCGATTGGCCTCGTCGGTTCGTTAGGTTTCATAGTGTATCCTAGATTCTAAGTCATAAAGATCAAGCACCCCGTATCATTATTTCTATGTGTTATGATACAATTGAAGAAAAAACAATTTTAAATTCATTACGGATAATTTTACAGTAAATTTCGGAAAAACCTAGGTTTTGAGGTATTAGTAACACAAAACCCCATATTTTAGAATTTTTTTCAAGAAACCCAAGGTTTTGGGGCAAAATGTTCAAGAAACCTCAGGTTTTGGCACAAAGGTAACACAAAACCCCAGGTTTTAGATTTTTTTTTCAAGAAACCCTAGGTTTTGGGGCAAAATGTATAAAAAAACACCATGTACACCACCTGGGCCATCAAATACATGGTACTTTCGAGTATATAGACACATTGATGGTCCCACAGTACGCCCAGCCGCACCACTGTGTAATCGGTCGCCGTGCCACCATCTCGTCGGTCGCCACATTGATGAGAAGAGAAAAATACCATGTTTTATTATGTATCGGTATCCTGCACAAATCTTGGAGAAAAATGGACGGTCAGGTGGTGTACCTGGTTTTTCTTTTGAGTGAAGCCCGGCGACGGCGATACAGGCGACCGAGTAGACGGCGGCACAGCGACCAGGCGTACTGTGGGGCATCAATGTGTGTATATACTCAAAAATACCATGTATTTGATAGACCAGGTGGTGTACATGGTGTTTGTTTATACATTTTGCCCCAAAACCTAGAGTTTCTTAAAAAAAAAACTAAAACCTAGGGTTTTGTGTTACCTTTGCACCAAAACCCGAGGTTTCTTGAATATTTTTCCTCAAAACCTGGAGTTTCTTAAAAAAGTCTAAAACCTAGGGTATTGTGTTACTAATGCCCCAAAACCAAAACCTGGGGTTCTCTGAAATTTACTAACAATTTTAAGATCACACTGACTACCAAAGGATACTAGGAGATATGCCGGCAAACAGATCCAACAAAATAAAAGATATGCAACCAAAAGAAGTCATAGGATATTTGATCAATACAAGTCAAAAGTCTCCTAAGAAAACCACAGAAACAATACAAAAAGTTAACTTTGCATTATTTAAAAAAATAATAGAATACACCCAATATAGTTGATGACAAGCAACATTTGTTGGAGACAAAAAAAAACGATGACTAGAAACACCAGAATTTTTATGTTCGATATTGTCATTAAAAAATAGTAGCTAGCTTCTTGCTATTTGTTTTATATTTGTTCTCGTGGCTCAATTTTCAACATCGACAGCCATTTCACCTTTTGTCTGCATGTTACTTTGCTTTATAAAACCTTGATAACTCTTCCATGTTGCATGGTCCATGGAGGCCAGCAAGAAATTTTTATCTCAGGTCATCATCAGGGAAAACTATACCGTTTCTGGAAAAAAAATCAGGGGTCACCCATACAACTGGTAACCACCATTTATCAAATATTTCGGTAAAACTTCGTCCGAAATATTCAAACCAAATTTTAAATTTTTTATTCAATGGATAAAAGAAACATCAAGCACAAATTAGGTTGAAACATGCAGTTGTGCTAGTGGTGGTAGTGTTTCGTTCGTGTGGTCAAGGGATCTAACATGCAGTTGTGCTAGTGGTGGTAGTCTTTCGTGCGTGTGGTCAAGGGATCGAATCCCACCTGTGAGACCCACATGTCAGATTTTTCTTGTGAAGGAAGAGCATAAAAAAAGCAAGCGAAGCTGGGATTTTTCTTCTGAAGGAAGAAAAGGAAAAAAGTCAAGTGAAGCTGGGAAACGAACCCAAGACCAAACGCATACAGTTGCTTGGCACATCAAGTATGGTTACAACTTCTTTTATACTCAAATAGAAAATTTAAATATAAACAGATTTTTTGACCGATTTGAATTTTTACTGGGACCCACTAGTAAGGCCGGTAACCTGCGATTAATAAGTGTTCTAAAAGGCGCCCGCCTAGGCAAGCATGATCAGCGATTAGGCTCTGGTCTGCCGCCCAACTAGCGCCTAGCCTCTTAATAAACATCGAACATTGATTACCAGCCGGTAGAATTTTCACTGGTCATTATAACAACTCTAGAGTGTTATAGTCCAATATCCGGTCGAGCTACTGCAGCGCTCGCTACTGTAGCATCATGTGCGACTGTAGTGTTGTGTAAACAGTAATCCCACAGATACTGGGCAGGATTTATTATTTAGGAATCTATCTGTTAGGTACTTGGTATTATCTATTAGTTAGACAAGTTATTATTAGATTGGATTGTTAGAGATAAGTTTCCTTATAGATTGTTTCTTAAGGGTCAAGTCGGGTTGTTCGTATAAAAAGGATAATATGTATCCATTATCAATCAAGCAAGAAATAAATAAAGTTAGTCTCTAACCGATTAACTAAAGACCAGAGCTTTTTTGTTCGTTGGGAAAAGTCTCGGCCGAACTTAAAGGGCGATCCCTCGCCTCCCTGGCTAATCAGGCCTCAGAGTCTCACTACCTCGACAGGGAAGAGCCCTACCGGCAGTTAGATAAGAGCAAATGCCCTACTCTCGGTCCTCGGACTCGTACCAAACCAACAGCCACAACAAGAGCATTGCAAGGGATGCTACAAAGCCTGCATCTAAAGCCTTTCAGTGGCACAATACAAGGTGCATAACCTTTGCTAGCAAGCTGCTTGTGACCACCTTTGCTAGCAAGCTGCTTGTGACCCCCCATCAAACTCTTTATGCAGTAACCAAAGTATACATGGTCATCATAACTGTCATTAATAACAGCGGTAACTCTCTTGCAGACTTTGATGATTAATATTCAAAGTAAAAACAAACTACTGATATGTGATACACATTAGTATAAATCTGTATGTGTAACTTGAGCCTGAAAATTTATACCTGTAGGCAGTAATGGGAGCATCTTGATTTGCTTCCCTGGGCATCAAATCCATTTCACGGCCCTCACTAATCATTTTCGCTGCCAAATCTATCATTTCTGCTGTTTCTGGAAGAGTTGCTCTATACTCCCTGTCACTTACTGGGGCCTGAAGAGTAAATTATCATAGAAGTTACACCAAGATATCATTTAGATGTTAAATTAATTTCAACACATACAAGTAATTCTTATCAACAGGTTACAGAGTTGATCAATTAACTCGATTTAGGGGGTGAGAAATTCCTATCATACTTCACATTTAAATAGTTTTTACTTCCCAACTCGAGCATTCAGAGAACAAGGATATGGACAGGGAGAAATACCTGCAAAATGACTCCAGAAACTGCTTTGGAACATGCAAAGTTTGTCCGCATGTAATGCACAATATCCTGGCATCCATGGAAGTGTTTACATTATCTTATTTTTTTAGACTGTAAAATAGTGCCACGATATTAGTAATAACATACCTGGCAACCAGTACTGTGACCAAGTAATATTACTCCTTCAGAATTTTGTTTATTTATCAAGTAACTGATGAGCTGATCTAGTTCCAATGCATCCTTGCACAAGACAACATATGATCAATGCATAGACCAAGAACATAGAAGAGCTAACAAAGAAAAAGACCAAGAAAAAACCCCAAAAATGATAAATTCAATCAAACATCCCTTAGTAAAACAACAAAATTGGTGATATCATTATTGCCACGAATTGTCTTCATTTATTCTTATTATACTGCATTGCACTAAACAAAGCAAAAGGTAAAATCAGCAGGTTTGACGAAGAATGCAGTTGGTCACCAACATAACTGTCATATAAAGCTGAGTTTCCAAAAGGAGATACTCCTGTCATCTCCCAATTCACTTCCAAGTTCCAACAACAGGAAATACAAAGTGGGGACCCATGCAAAGGCACCTTCTATTGTAAACAAGACTATAGACCATTACCCCCAGGGTTCACGTTTCCGATTTTCAAAAAAATACCGCACAGAGTTTGGAACTGAAATTTATATTCAAATTCGGATTCAGGAAATTCTGGTTAAGTCCTTGACTCATTGGGCATGCAACTAAACAATACTTGCATGATTTAGATTTAGGCTATTTCTGTTTTAGAAAAATGCTTATGGATAGGTTCTTATCACCTAGCATTTCAAAAATAATTTATAATGTACATTAAATCCAGGCAAACATCACCGTAACAAGACGAGCTCAAAATACTTTATGTTGCTGCCAGTTCTTTAAGATAAATGAAGTAAAAAAAACAAGGGAACGCTTGGAGCCTTGTATAGCCTATGAGGCAACTCATTAGCATAATTCAAAACAAGAACATCACCTAAAGGCTATAATTGAGTAACGAAAGCTTCTGAAACATAAAACTATTGAGTTGCATACACCAACCAATTCACTCAAAAGCTTAAGCTAATGAAGAAAGGTGGACAATTCACTTATACTTCAACACTCCCCCTCACGTGTAGGCTCCCTCAGGCCTAAGACGTGAAAATAGAAATAAGCTGCAATTAATTTTTTTTTAATTGCGCCAGTCGGGTCTTGAACTCAAGACCTCTTGGCTCTGATACCATATTGAGTTGCATACACCAACCAATTCACTCAAAAGCTTAAACTAATGAAGAAAGGTGGACAATTCACTTATACTTCAACAAAAACCTGTTCTTAAGCACCTCAAATTATTTTTATCAAGCGATTAAAAGAACACAAACGCCTCAAGGATATTGATATAGTGCATGTTATAATTCTCAAATGCTCTTCTAATTGGTACAAGGTGTTATTGTTTTCAAACTAAAGATCATACTTGCTCTAAGCTGGAAATTCCATATCCAGTGTATGATGAAGAAAGCAATGGTTGGACCAGTGACCATTTCTCAACCTCCAACACAAGTGACAATGGTTCCAAGTAGCTGCAAAGTTTCAGAAATTGATTAGCGCTATGGAATTAGATTCAGTCTTAACCTAAGAAAAAGATAAGGTGTGGATTATGAAAATATATTTACAAAAGTGTGGTATGGCATGCCTAAATTTGCTTCAACCTTGCCTTGGTTTTGAGACTGTCTCACTTTAAATTTTTAAACCATATTTTAATAATTTTCTTTGATTAGCCTCATAAGGCATGCCTTTTGTGATACTCAGAATGTGTAGTGCCCTGAGCAAGGCATATTTTGCCTCAAAAGTTGAGTAAAGGCCAAAATCTAAGGTCATCATATAAACAGTGTTTTAGTTTTTAGAAGGCAGCATTCAGATAAGTCCAGTTTTGCAAGGTCACCAATCAAACATCCCCTATATGTCATGACCCGAATACTAATTAAAGGATGCTAAATTTATTGAGGCCTGAAAATGACCAAAACAAAGATATTTACAGTGATTTTCCTCATTAACAGCAAAAATTATGTTCAGAGCACAGTTTTTGGCAATGATGATTAATGTTGACACAAACTACTAAGGACACAACATGTTTTCAATCCATCTATACATCAACACTGACAGAACTAATACAGTTTAGCATATTATGGAATGATTGATGCTATGAAGTGATAGACAGCATATAGCATTACTAATTAAGAAAAAAGGTGACATACTGATCACTACAAGGACTAATAGAGGTGAACATAGTAGAACACAAGGAAAAAAGGAAAAAATACAAGGATCATGTTTTCAATTATAAGCAAGCACCATGACTTGACAATTAACATGGACCCAGTCATGTATTACATGATTGCAACATGGTATCATGGCTACTACCCCAAACCCAATGATTGTTTTTTAAAAGCTGACTCCGCATTATAATATGGTTTATCATAAGAGTCAACAACCGGGAATAATGCTGGAATAACATAACATGTTTGCATGATATTTATTGAGAACTCAAAGTTCACTAGTAATTTCATATATATGTTAGTAACTTGACGAACGATAATGAGCCATGGTGAGAAATGTTTAGATGTTGGAACTGTCTGTGTTGTACTTATCACAGACAGTTCCAAAGTAACCGTCGGTGATAGGCCACTATGGCACTATCACAGACGGTTTTTAATACGAACCGTTTGTGATCATTCACAGACGGTTCTTAATACAAACCATCTGTGATAATCGCATTCATCACAGACGGTTCTTAATACGAACCGTCTGTGTTGAAGGTACATAACCTATGATGCACCGATACGCGATACCGGTACGGCGGTACGGATACGGCGATACCCCATTTCTCCAAAAAACCAGATACGGCGATACGGATGTATATATATATTAAAAATAGTAAAAATATAAAATACCATACTTGATAAGTTTGAGACTTTAAGTCAAGGGTTTACCTTTAGTCACACACTAGCACCGCCTACATACGATGATATTACTACCTAGGCATGCGCGCGCAAGTCATTGCTCTTAAAGGGTTTCAAGATTCTGAGGCTAGCAAGTGCGCAAGTCTCTTCCTATTTCCCATTTCCCATTTCTCAACTCTCACCCTCACTCTGTCAACACACCCATTTCCCAGTTCATCTACCTGCTACAAGATCTTAGAGGACAAGAGAACAGACAAGGAAACGCATCTGTCTGCTACAATTTTGAATCAAAGCAACACAGAGCAAAAAAAGGGGGAGGGGAACAGAGATAGTAGAGGGCGGAGTAGAGTAGTTACCCAGTGCAACCGCGGCCAAACCTCCACCATCATCATCATCATACATGAGCATCAACCAAACAACAATCAACACAAATGAAATGAATCAAGTCAGAGCTTGAAAAACTGAAATAAAAGAAAATGGGATAAGGTAGAAAGAGAACCGTATGGCGGCGCATGGCGATGCAGGAGGGCAAGTCGGAGGCACAGCGCGTGGGTGTACCGCCACACGCGACGGGCGCCGACCAAGCGTAGAGTGGCGTGAGGAGAACCTGGCCGGCGGTGGCGGCGCGAGTGGCCGGCGGCGTCGCGCGACGCAGAGAAGCGGCCGTAAGCGGCAGCGCGAGCAACGTGGCGCGCGTCCGGCGGTGCGCAGAGCGAGCCGAGCGACGCAGCGCGAGCAACAGGCGCGGCGGCGAGCGACGCGCGCGACGCAGAGCGGGCAGAGGCGACGCAGCGCGAGCAACGGGCGCGTCGGCGCGGCCGAGCCCGACGGCCAGCGGCGACGCCAGAGGAGGCGCGCGGCGAGAAGTCGCCGAGCCACCATGCAGAGGAGGCCGAGCGCGCGGGGAACCGAGGAGCGCAGCGAGCTCGGCGGCGTGGGCGAAGCGCGGCCCTAGCGCGCAGGCCGAGCAGCGTCGCGGCGGCCGGCAGCCGAGCCGCAGGCGCAGAGACCATCTGCGCGGGCGAGTAGGCGAGGAAGAGCGGAGGAGGAGGAGGCGCGCGAGAAGGAGGCGCGAAGTCCGCCGACCGTGTCGTCCGAGCGCGACGGAGGAGCTAAGCGCCGCGACGGCAAACCGGAGGCGCACCGGGCGGGAGGAGGTGCAGCGTGCATAGGGCGAGTAAGGTTAGGGTTCTCTCGGTGATGGGCCATGTATTTGGGCCGAACGATGGTTTTTGTTGGGCTGCGATTCTTCTTTTGGGCGTGTCGGTGTATCCAATAGTATCGTCACGTGTCGAAAATGTATTTCTTTTTTTAAAGGCAATTATTTCGATACTTCCGATATGTATCGGCCGTGTCGTCAGATCCGCATGCGACACGTATCGGGATACCAGATACTCGTGACAATGATATCGGCGCTTCAGAGTACATAACAGACGGTTTTAAAGTAGAATCGTCTGTGATAAATACTATGCGCAATTAATTACTAAAACAAGTTGCCCAGTAATAAACAGACGATAAAAGGACCATATACCGTTTACATCACAGACGATAAAAAGACCATATACTGTTTACATCACAGACGATAAAAAAAAGGATCAGCGATCCTATCTTAGCCTTCAAATCTTCTTAAGCCTTCTCGTCGGCTTCAGTTGTGGCGGGATCAGCGACTGTCAGATCAAACGCCTCCACCTGCGACCTTGCACGCTTGATTTGAGCTTGTAGACGTTCGGACTCCCTGATCAAGCTCCATATAGCCCAGAGGCCATCAACGCTGGTCTCCTCCGTCTCGGCAAGGTCGACCCGCTCTCCTGCAATTTGGATGTCGTCCTCAACTCTCCAGGCTGCATCCTCTGTGCGGACCAAGTAGTTCCATAGGACGATCTCCACGATGAGGTTTACTAGTCGGATGGCGGAGACCCTCGTATTGGTCCGTCGGAGGAGGAGCTCCAGTCGACAAATGATGGCCGCTATAGTCTCCGGTAGATCAGAGGGCCTACAATGGATGACATTGCGAACGGAAGGCTTGTCCACAGCATGGGTCAGGTTGCGACCAAAGAGGTGCAAGTACACAACCACAATGTAGGCCAATACATTTGTGGAGAAAGGGGATCAATGAGGTTTGTGAGAAATCCATTTCAGAAGGGGATATCTATTTATAAAACAAGTACTAATTAAAGCCAGAGTGGGAGGCGAAGAGCACATCGCGAGGGTAATTAAAGCCAGAGCAGGAGACGTAAAGCTCATCGCGAGGGAAACGAAGTGGCGGCTGTGGAATATCACAGACGATTCTTATTACGAACCGTCTGTGATAGATTACTTATCACAGACGGTTCTTCATACAACCGTCTGTGATAATTAATCTATCACGCATTTATTAATATTAAACAAATGCTCGTGATAAGTATCTATCGCTGACATTTAAGTAATAAGAACCGTCTGTTATTCATCATAGACGGTTCTACTTTAGAACCGTCTGTGATATGCTAGCACTATAAATATCGACTCCCGACAGACCCCTTAGCCCCTAGCGCCTCCACCCCCTGACCCAATTTCGGTTTGAGCCACCACCCCCATTGCGCCACCTTAGAGAGGAGAAGGAAAGGAGGAAGCTACAAAGGAAGAGAGGAGAAGGAGATCAGGAGAAAGAGATCAGGAGAAGGAGAAGGTGAGGAATCTCGCGGGTTATTTGGAATTTTCGTCGTGAGCTCCGAGGGTAACGATATGTAACTCTTTATATTTGTTTTAGGTTAATCTTTAATCAATTTTAGTATGTTCGGTATGTTGAAGGGGGTAGAATTTATGTATTGTCCATACATTAATTGCGGTAATCTAAAGATGTTTAACAACCCGAGGCAGATCGAAGCGCACTTGATTTGAAGAGGCTTCAAAAAATGGTATACACGTTGGACCAGTCACGGTGAAGAGCATATTATACAGGAAGTTAATAATGACGACATCGCCGAGGAATTCAACGATATGCCGGATGTGGACTGTGCTTTTAATGAGAATATGTCGCACGATAACAATCTGGATCAGATGCTACGCGATGCAGAAGGGAACTACAGTGAGAGAGTTTTGTAAATTCCAGCGCTTAATGGAGGACTCAGGGAAACCTTTGTTCCCTAGCTGCAAGCCGGAATATACAAGGTTGTCAATCGTGCTTGAACTGCTAAAATTGAAGGCAAGCAATGGTTGGTCCGACAAGAGTTTCACAGCGTTGTTAGGTCTCCTAGCGGACATCCTTCCAGAGGGAAACGTGTTGCCTAGCACCACCTACCAAGCCAAGAAGGTTCTTTGTCTATTTGGAATAGAAGTAGAAATAATACATGCATATCCGAACGATTGTATCATATACCGTAAAGAGTATGCAGACATGCATGTATGTCCCGTGTGCAAAGCATCCCGATACAAGCGTAAGAATACTGCTAAGGTGAATCAAGGACCTCTTACTAAGATGTTGTGGTATCTGCCTGTGATCCCACGTTTGAAGCGTTTATTTGCGAACCGAAAGGATACAAGATTGCTACGTTGGCACTCGGAGGAGCGTAAGAAAGATGGAAAGCTAAGACATCCTGCTGATTCTGCCCAGTGGAGAAACTTTGACCGGAGCTTTGAAGAGTTCGGTGCGGAACCAAGGAACATAAGGTTAGGATTAAGTACATATAGAATGAATCCTTTCGGTAACATGAGTAGCCGACACAGCACCTGGCCCGTGAATCTATGTATGTACAACCTTTCTCCTTAGCTGTGTATAAAGCAGAAGTACATTTTGATGTCTCTACTTATCCAAGGGTCGAAGCAACCTGGGAACGATATTGATGTGTAGCTAGCACCATTGCTAGAAGATCTTGTGACATTGTGGAACGAAGGGGTACAAGTATGGGATGCGTACAAACGAGAAAACTTCACTTTACGCGCCATGTTGTTCTGCACCACCAATGATTTTCCTGCCCTTGGTAACCTGTCAGGGTTTAGTACAAAAGGAGCCAAAGCCTGTCCGCACTGCTTAGATGGTACCGAGAGTGTATGGCTGAATAACTCGCGCAAAACTGTGTATACCGTAGGTTCCTTCCCAGGATTCACCCATATCGCAAGATAAAGAAACAATTCGACGGAAATAAGGAGAACGGTCCAGCTCCAAGAGCTTTTAGAGGGAAAGATGTCTATGATATGGTTAAGAATATCAATGTTGTGTCTGGGAAGAGACGTAAATTAAGGACCCATCAGAAGAACATGATCTGGAAGAAGCAGTCAATTATTTGGGACTTGTCTTATTGAGGGCACTTAGAAGTTCGCCACTACATCGATGTCATTCACGTGGAGAAGAATGTATGTGATAGCTTGATTGATCTCTTACTAAACATTAGTAGCAAAACAAAGGATGGTGTTAACGCAAGATGTGACTTGGTTGATATGAACATAAGGACCGAGTTAGCACCGAAAGAGACTGGTAAAGGACAAACGTACCTTCCCCCAGCTTGCTACACTCTGTCCAAGGTCAAGAGAAATGAACTATGCCAAAGCTTGCATGATGTAAAAGTTTCGTCCGGTTACTTCGTCAGCATTAAGAAACTTGTTTCTATGGAAGATTTAAAATTAATTGGTATGAAGTCTCATGATTGTTATGTGCTGATGACACAAATACTTCCTGTTGCAATTAGGAGTATCTTGCAGGACAAGGTCCGAGTGGCAATCTTGAGGCTGTGTTATTTCTTTAACTCAATTGCTCAGAAGGTCATCTCGATCCTGAAGGACTAGATGCTCTGCAGGCCGAGGTGGTGACGACTTTATGTCATCTTGAGATGTATTTTCCTCCGTCATTTTTCGATATCATAGTTCATCTCATTGTTCACCTTGTGAAAAAAGATAAAGATATGCGGCCCTGTGTTCCTACACCATATGTACCCGTTCGAGAGGTACATGGGAATTCTCAAATCCTACGTACGGAATCGATCTCGACCGGAGGGAAGCATCATCGAAGGTTATGCAACCGAAGAGGTCATTGAGTTCTGCGTCGACTACATGGCTCAAGTGAAACCGATAGGTGTGCCTCTATCTCATCATGAGGGGAGACTGGAAGGTATCGGAACCATCGGAAGGAAAGCAATCACTCCCGATCTGGATACGTACGCCCAAACCCATTTCACGGTCTTGTAACACATGATCCAAGTGTCTCCGTACATCGACGAGTACAAAAGCATGGTACGCCAACAGAATTCAGACCGGTCGGAGATTTGGATCACGAGAGAGCACAACTGTCGGTTCGACGAATGGTTAAAGGTGCGATTCACTGAAAGGTCATCAAGTGATGATACGCTGCTATGGTTGGCAAAAGGGCCACAATTTACAATTGTGACATAGCAAGGATACGACACAAATGGGTACACATTTTATACGATAGCTCAGGATAGGAAGAGCACAATCCAGAACAGCGGTGTCCACATAAATGCGTTTCACGAGCAGTTCAATACCGCCGGGCCACGTGGGATGAACTCCTATTATGGGTTCGTAGAGGAGATTTAGGAGTTCGACTACGTACTTTTCAAGATCCACCTGTTTCGATGCTATTGGGTTAAACTTCCGCAAGGCGTGAAGGTCGACAAGTACGACGTCACTACTGTGGATCTCAAACGTGTTGGATACAAAGACGAACCATTCGTACTCGCTATGCAAGTTGTTCAAGTGTTTTATGTAACAGACCCAGCAAATAAGAACCGCCACGTAGTTCTTCATGGAAAAAGAAGGATTGTCGGAGTTGAGAATATCATGGATGAGGAAGAGTACAATCAATTTGACGAGTTGCCTCCTTTCGGAGATGGCATCAGGCTCGAGGAAGAACCCAGTGAGGAAGCTAGCTATATACGTGTCGATCATCATAAATGACTATATTTTAAATAAGAATTTATTCTATAATATGAGACATGTCAATGTGGACTTGCTATGTACTATGGACTTGTAATCTCTTATTTTGATGTCAATGTGGAATTGCCATGTGTTATGGAGTTGTAATCTCTTATTTTGATGTAACGTGGAATATCAAAATTGGTTTCACTTGATTTGGAGTTGAGTTGAATTAGATATGATTTTTTGAAGTTAAATGCATTTTAGTGGATAAATTCATGTTAATGTGTTATATATGGACTTCTCATCTCTGATTTTATTGTCAATGTGGACTTGATGTCCTAATATGCCAAATTATGGATTTCTCTGAATGTGCTTTTGTGAGACCATATCACAGACGGTTCCATGATAGAACCATTTGTGATATGATCATAATCACAGACGGTTCTATCATGGAACCGTCTGTGATATGGTCATAATCACAGACGGTTCAACAAAAGAACCGTCTGTGATATGAGGTTCCTACCTTAGGCTATTGAATAGAGTACCTAAGCTAGGTTTGAATTTATTTGAGTATTAGCACCTCCCAGGAACCTCCTTAAATTATTTCAGGATTTTAGGAATTTTTTTGCTATTTTATAGAGCAGGTGCATTGGACCGTCGATCTTATTTCAGATTTTAGGATTTTTTTGCTATTTTATAGAGCAGGTCGTTTCGACCAGACGGACGGTCCAAGCAGAGCCGCTCGTTGACGGTCCGAACATCTCTTCCAATCAAGACCGTCCGATTCAGATCGGACGGTCCGAACAGACCCGGGCTCTATAAAATTGCAAAAAAATAGCAAAAAAATCACAAAATCTTGAAATAATTCATGGAGGTTCCTGGGATGTGCTAATACTCAAATAAAATTTGAAATCTCGCTGTTCAAGTGTTATTAGCGTAAACAAAATTCAAACAGCCTAAGCTAGGAATCCCATATCACAGACGGTTCTATTATGGAACCGTCTGTGATTATGACATATCACAAACGGTGCTATTATTGAACTGTCTGTGATTATTACCATATCACAGACGGTTCTATTATGGAACCATCTATGATATCCCTTTATTAGGCGGGAACCGCTAGGGTTTACGCCCTTACTCGTCACTCGCCCTTACTCTCGCCTGTTCACCTCCCATGTGCTCTTAACCCCTTACTCTCGCTCGTTCGCCTCCCCACCTGAGCGCCGCTGCCACCGCCCGAAGCCTCCTCCCCGACGCCTCCACACCAGAGCCACACCGCTTGGCCTCCTCCTCCCCCTTCCCCACCACCATCTGAAGCCACCTCCCAAGGTACTTCTTAGCACATTTGTCTGGATTTTGTGGGCTTAATATTGCTCTGTGATTGAAATGGTCTAATTCTGAAATTGGTAAAATTACTAGTTCAATTTTGAGCTCTACAAGATTGCTTGCTGCTATCAAAGTAATCACCAGTTTGCCTGCTATTGTCAAATTGTATTTAGAACTTCCAGTACTTCTATAGTGGTTTTAAGTAATAAATCAGTGAGTCTTGTTATAGTCTTATGTGGATTGCAGTAGTGGATATTGATGGTTCTTGGTGATCTATGGTTGACAGAAAGTATCTGTTTGAACTTCTTATACATGTGATTGTTCTGTCAGTCTAGTTAAGCATTGGATAAAGCTCAAAATCTGAATTTTAGTGTTCTTATCTAATTTAGGAAGAGTATAAACTAAAGGGTTGAAATAGCAAAGTTTAATTCGTTTGTATCTCGCCTTCTGAGAGCACTCAATATCATCAATTATCTGAGCTTTATGCTGATTTTCTACATATACATATGGTATATGTTTTGCTTTTCATTCAGCTTAAATGTCGTAAAGGATTTACATTTGTATTCCTTATCTGTATATGGTATCCTTATGAAGTTTTACATATTTGTATTCATTTGTGTTGGATATATTGGAGACTTCCTTGTACAATGGCGTCCGCACCGTCTTCGCCGCCTTCATCGACATCGTTGAATACGTCTGGATCTCGGAGCAAAGTGGTACGTACGTGAGATGGCAGAGTAGCATCGAAAATACCTACAGGCCGAATGACCATCACGGAGGTCAGTGACGGTGGGGTCCCTGTGGGTCCCAAGAAAGCAGCGGCGAGATTCCGGACCATCTTTGGGATACTTAGAAGGGAACAGGTCCCCATCACCACAGTAAGCTGGGACACTCTGTCGAACGATCGGAGAAGCGAGCTGTGGATAGAAATTTCACAATTGTTCACTATCCCAGAAGCAGACCAAGCACGCGTTCAACGGCAGGCATTGCTCACGATGGGACACGTGTGGAGGACCTTCAAGAGTACGCTTGTCACGAAGTACGTGAACACAGGTTGGACACCCTTCACGAAGTATAAATTCTTATCGCGGGATATATGGGACGCTTTTGTGCAAATGAAGACAACAGCCGAATTTCAGGAGCAAAGTGCGGCGCACAAGGCTCTCCAAGCACAAAACACTCACCCCCACAAACTCGGCACCGCTGGGTACGCAGTTAAAAAGGAGCAATGGGCGGCAGAGGACGAGAACGCAACAGGGCCATTTCCTGATATCACAAACGAGCGCGCTCGAACCTAGTTAAGAGGGAGGGTATCAGCCACGTCTTCTGGCGGCATCTCTTTCACAAACCTGCAGACCAGGAAGTGTCCCAACGTCTGGTAAGATATGTCGAACTACCTAGTTGTTAATAAGTTAATAAGTCAATAACTTCATAATGTCTATAATAACATGATGACCTCTTGCAGCAAGCATTGACTTCCGCATGTTCCGAAGGCTCCTTCGAAACAGATAGGGAGAAGGATGTACTATCTACAGCCCTAGGAAATAAGGAGCACCCGGGTCGCACGCGAGGCATTGGGGTTTACGTACCTTGGAGGGATGGATTCGCAGACGACTATTGCACGTATAAAAGTAAGAAGAGATCCAAGGCCGAGCATGACGACTGGTTGAAACAGATGCTTACTGCAAGATTTCAAGGACAGCTAACAAGATTGCTGGATCAAGTTAATCAACTCCTCAAGATGACGCAAGCCACCCCCGCTATTTTGGGATCCAGTCCTCCTCAACATCGGAGTAGCGTCGCGTCCACACAAAATTCTGAACATGACGATGTCCAATTACCTATCGACGACATCAAAGTAATGTACATCTCCGGAATTGTCATAAGATGGACCTATAGGACACCTTAGCTAATTGCGTATCGTTTTGTAGGAGGCAACACCGTGCACGCTCCAAGTGAGGATGGTTGGGTCCATGCCTATTGAGGCTGAGTAGGGGATGGCGTATCCATGCCAGGAAGGGACAGTGCAGCACGGTACCCAGATGGTGCAGGGTTACGCCAGGGTCCAAGTGGACATGGTACATGACAATTTGTACTTTATACGCAGCACGAACTTAGGTTTAATGACTATAGCGACATACATGAGTAGGCACCACTGGATCCTTTGTCATTATACCAAAGAGAAACAAGGTAATATACCTTATTCCCTACTCAACAAAACCCACAACTTCACCCTTGTGCAAGGAATACTCGACAGGTATGCTCATTTCCTCCATACATAACTCTATTGTAGTCTTCCTTCGTTTGAAATGGTCAAGGATAACTTTCTGGAAACATGTAGGTCGTTCATCGCTTATGTTACCGAGGGAGGGGCATACAAGGGATCGAGCGCCACACTGCAATACAGGACGTGATTTCCGGTACGTGCTACAATACAATAATCCTATATCATACTTCGTAATAATGCGTCTCGAACTGACTACCTATATATATAATTCTATTTTTGCAGTACCGCCAGCAAAAACAAGAATATGCATTCTACGTTTGCCATCATATGCAACACATCATGAGTGCTAAGCTAAAGGATCCCGAGGTTTGTCAATTTCGCAATAATTATTTTCTAATTATAAATTTAAATATATATGCTTACTAATTTAGTCCTGCTAGCGACAGGGCCTGAACATAGATTTAGATGCACTCGTTATGAGAGAGATCTCGGTGGTTCGAGGGAGGTTTTACGGCCGCAAATCATTAACGCCGACGGAGAGTTTCACTCCATCGACAACGCTGAACTACCTTCGAACAATTGATTCAATTGTAATTCACTTTGAGTGATTGTAATTCAATTGTAACTCTAACGACAATACTTGATACATATTCTTTTGTAATTGATTGAGTTGTAAATGATCACTTTGAGTTGTCAAAGATTGATTCATCTGTGATGTATCTATTTTCTGCCTGCTTGTTTTCAGAGGGTATGGCTAGCAATTCCTGAGGCTAGCCGAAAATCAAAAAAAATTAGATAGGTTTAAAGAACTATCACAGACGGTTTGACCGTTAAACCGTCTATGAAAGGACACTATCACAGACGGTTTCCATTAACAGCCGTCACAGACGGTTCTATTTACTAACCGTCTGTGATATCCTATATATCACAGACGGTTGGTAAATAGAACCGTCTGTGATATAACATAACCAGTTATATCACAGACGGTTCTATTTACCAACCGTCGGTGATATATAGGATATCACAGACGGTTGGTAAATAGAACCGTCTGTGATATCATACATATCACAGACGGTTGGTAAATAGAACCGTCTGTGTTATCGTACATATCACAGACGGCTCAAAAAACCGTCTTTGATAACCGCTTGTTATCACAGACGTAAAATTTCAGACAGACGGTTCGAAAACCGCCTGTGATGACGGTTCCGAACCGTCTATGATGAGGTTTTCTGTAGTAGTTTAATGATATGGTAAATATTTAATGAAACTACAACTATTAAAAGGGAGTGTGCAAAAACATGCTAACTTACTCAGTTGCTAAAAGCCCATCTGTCAAACCACCAATGAAGATCACCTGGTGGTTAAAATCACCAGTTCTGAATGCAACCTGCAAGAGGAAAGATAAAGTTATTGGCTTATCACATACAACGCAGCAACGAAACATATGAAACAAGAAGCTAGTTTATGTAAAGTGGGGTTTTCTTTGTGGATGCAAATCATAAGGAAATGATGGATATCTAGGCATCCACACAACATTGAAAAAAACATGGATATCTGTAATATTAAAAAGACAAAAGCTTCCAAGAGATTCAAGCGGGCATCACCAGATGTAAACAGGGCATTTCCTATCTGCAGCATAAGTTGTCCACAATATTACAACCAATCCTTGGTATGCTATGAGACTTCTAATGTACAGGATAACTAGCAATTTTATCTTCTCAAGGTTGCAAATGGCGATACAGCAGTCCAAACATAGCAAAAATTGCATGCAGGTAGCTTGTGACTGATCACTCCATTGAGGCCCTTACTATAACTACAAAATAATTAAAATACAGAGCATTGTACTGAAAAGATAAAGCGCCAAAAAAAAGGTCTATAATAGCCTGTGCCAGCACAAACAATGAATCTGTTCGGAACTCAGAAGACATAGGTTTATACAACCACTGTCATTACATATGTTTTAAGGTAAAACACAAAATGTATGTGGGATAAAACAACAATAAAACCTATTCTGCAAAAAGGATCATAGCTCAAAATGGTCAACATTGTATATTCAGTAGGCTTTCTTCCACAAGAAATGGTACAGGAACTAGGAGACAGGCAACAAAAGGCATAGCCGTGTAACGTCAGCAAAGGAATTAGTCCCAAGTCGTAAACAACCAACATATTGGCAGGCTGGGCTCGCCAAAAGCAACCCTCTAAAGCAAAATCGCCACCGCTTGTGGGTTGTGTGTGTCATGAGCCGTGGCACATTACAGAAGCTTCCTTGCTCTATAAGGCTCTAGCAACCACACGCATCATTGAGAGAACGGAGAACCCCACTAGCTAAAGCAGGATAACTCCAAGGGGAAGATCCCGCATCTCGAACGTTAGAAAAGATCCTTCCTTCCAAAGGCTGTATTGGCACGCGGTGACCTCCTAGAAGCTTCCGGAACCATCTGACCTGAGGAATTCCCGCACGCCCCCCGTCTGCTTCAACATTTTAGCCAGAGCAATTGCGAGATACTATACCAAGTAATTTGTCGAATTCTATAACTTTCTAGAAGCCACGTCGCGGAACAATCTCCAGATCGCCGCTGCAAGCGACGGTGAGAGGCTTCTAGCCGCGGATGAGAGGGAGGGAGAGGGCCGTACCTGCGCGGACTTGGGCCCGTACTTGAACAGCGTCCCCTGGAGTTGATTCCTCCGCCCGCCTGCGCCCGCGCTGGCTGCGACGGCCGAAACAACGTCGCCCTTACCGCCCACAGTGACCGCGGGGGCGGAGGCGACGCCGCCGCCGGGGGGCATGGTGGAGGAGGAGGGCTTGCCGGAGGTGGTGCGCGCGATGCCGGAGAACCAGGAGGACGCGGAGGCCGGCGAGGTCATGGCGGCCGCCGGCGAGGTCACGGCGAGGGCATCACGGGATCGGGAGGGGCGGGGTATACGACGACTCGGGGTAGCAGGGTTGGGACATCAAAAATCGTTATGATCTTTTTTAAAACCAAAATTCAGAATGGGTTGAGAGACTGCTTTCTGTGTTTGGTAACTTTGGCACTCATCTTTTTGTTGGCTACTCGGGTTTTTCTAAAAAGCCTCCTCTTTAAAACAAAATTTTTACTGTCTCCTGTCTCGTAGGAACATAATTTAATGGTACTGTAACTGTTTTACAATCGATTTTACGTAAAAATTATTTGATTCGAAAGGTCTCCATAAGTGATCATGCACAATAAACGACACAGTGATTTTTATACAGATTCATATCTTTTTCAGAGAGAATAATAACTCTACTCATATGTGCATTATATTGAGGATGCTGGTTACAATCAAGATAAAGTTTATTACTTGTACTCCCGATTATCTCTGCCCCTATTATCTCTTACTGAGCCCTTTAAATAATATGTGGAGAGGTAGTCATTCCTCCATATCAAAAGGCGCCTCATTAGTCCATGTAACGGGTGTAATAATAGTAGTAATCACTGGAGTAGTAACCCCTCCACGTTGTCTGGTAGTTACTTGTCAGAGATAATGGCGCGTTACGTGCAGTTACCCTAGAGAATAACAGTGTATATTAACTGCTTAGATTCCCTAATCAATAGAGACTACAGACAAGTAGGCCCAATTGATTACGAGGTGGTCGTAGCTGAGCTAGGCGTAGAAGAACTTACGACCAGGGATAGTCGTAGAAGGTGTTACGACTGGGTACTAGTCGTAGAAAAACTTACGACCAGAGGTGATAGTAGAAGAACTTACGACCATAAAGTAGTCGTAGAAAACCTTACGACTAGGTACTAGTCGTAGAAGAACTTACGACCAGAGATGATCGTAGAAGAACTTAAGATCATGAGGTAGTCATAGAAGTATTTACGACTATAGGGGTAGTCGTAGAAGGTCTTATGACCACCTGGTTTGTCTCCCTTAAGATTATAAGGGGTATACCTAAGAACCGTGTGACAGTATATTTACTCATAATAAGAATTATAGATAAATAATAAAATGATGATTATTAGATCCTCGTCATCTAGCCTCCAATCTTCAACTAAAAGCAACTTACTTGGGAAAGTAGTTGTAGATCATCTTACGATTATGAGGTAGTCGTATGTAATATCCCAAAATTTGGTCTGTTTTGAAGTTTTAAAAAGAAAAAAAAACTATTTGGATTTTTCTGCTAAAGTTAAAAGCTTAATATGAATTTTCAGAGTTCAAAAAAATTTTAATATGATTTATGTCAACATCAACTATATTAAAAACTATTTTATTTGGATTTTATGTGCTTAGAAATATTTTCTAGAATTTTTCCGAGTGCATTTGCTATTTTCTAAGTTTTATTTGCCTTTTCTGCTATTTTCTAAAAAGGAAAACTAATATTAAAATCTCGGATTAAACTTGGGCTGAAACCCTTCGTTAAGCCCATTCCTTTTCCTTTGGTTCGGCCTACTTCCGATTCCCGGCCCAATCATTTCTTGGCCCAGTCCGAGTGGCTGCTTCCTTTCTTTTCCCGGCCGAGGCACACGTACCAGTAGCCCGAGCCAGCCCATTCCTCCCGCTTCCTCTTTTGTGAGCGTGCAGCCCAAGCCATCAGCCCGTTTCTTTCTTGGCCTAAGCCGAAACTCAGTCGAACCCCTCTTTCCTTTCTTATTTCGTTGACCGTGGGCCCAGCCGCCACCTGCGCAGTCGTCTTCAACCTGGACACCGAGCTCGTGTCTGTGTTCTTCACGAGACAGCGTCGTCGTGCTCTTTTTGGGACTCCTCCCTCCAGCACTATATAAGAGGGGGGCCATGTCTGGTCGGAAAGACATTCAGTGTTGAAACCTTAGCGGGCAGAACTGGATTAAGAAGGAGCTTTGTAAAAGCCTTGTGATGATCACTTAGTCGTACGCCTACGGAAAGCGTGAAATACCTGACATTATAAGTTGATTTATCTCTTGTGAGTCAAGTTGTACAACCTCTGTAGAGTGTAAAACTATTCGAATAGCCGTGTCCGCGGTTATGGACGTGCTCGGGGATTTCACACGGGAGTTAGAGTTTCTTAAAAAATGTGTCGGAGTGTGGATGGGAAGTTCACTTGATGAATATAATGTTCGTTTGGTGAATAGGTCATTCACTTGGTGGGTTGTGTCGATTGGTGAATGGGAAATTCACTTATCGTTAGTTTGGTTGGGAAGTGAATGAGAAGTTCATTAATCGTTCAAAACAATTGTTTAATTACTTATTATTGTTTTCAATTACGCATTTCAATCTACTTAATGTATTTATCTAACCTTTGTTCAAGCCCTGTATGAATACTATTTGCATACATTTCCCCACGGCTTGCTGAGTACATTCAAAGTACTCATGGCTTTGCGCCCTGTGTTGTTTAATCACCACAGAAGAACCAGGGAACTCCGAGTTCTACCAGGAAGACCATGAAGGTTTTGCGGATTAGGACGCGTTCTCCACTCGATTACATGTGGGCATGTTGATTGGCCATTTGAAGAGTTTCGTTCCGCTGTAAGAGTTTATTTGTTTCTTTAGCCCTGTGTGGCAAGTTAAGTAAACGTTGACCATAAGGTCCAATTATTATTATTATTTGTTATTTTGAGATCTTTTTAGTTAAATCGAATAAATAGATGATATTTCATCACTGTTTTCCTGTGTGAGCTAGCTACTGATCTGGGACTAGTTCAGAATACACAGAGGGTTCCTGAGATGCATTTTTGGGTCCCGACATCGTAGAATGATGGTCGAAAGAAAAACTCTTCGGCGTGTATTTCATTTGACCAGAAATATACTTGGTCAAGAAGATAGTTGAAAATCTTATGACTGCAAGGTAGTCGTAGAAAACCTTACGACCACGAAGTGGTCATAGTATGGTTATCGGAAGTAAAGTCTTTCCGACTTCGTGTTATATTTGACCAGAAATAGACTTGGTCAAGAAGGTAATTTCGCTTGAGGTGTGAAGACAGACTCGGTTTTCTCGAACGAACAAATTCACGAATCCCAACCGACTCTCACAAATCTGTCCGTTGGGATGATTCCCGAAACGGTGACAACTGTTGAGCATCCACGGTGCTTCGGTTCAAACGTGCGATTATAAAAACTCACCACAGGGGTGACTTTAGGGTTCTTACCTTTTCCCTAATTGCTCCAACTGTTCATCTAGCTCTCTCGTTTTCCGCCGTCACCCAACTCGTACTCTTCCTCAAAATCTTTCTGAGTCGAAAGCTCCCTTTCCTAAGAAAAATGGCCGGAACCGTTTTCCAGTAGGCCGAATCGGAGATGGACGCGACGAAGATAAAGGCGCTGGTGACCGCTGAGAATATTCCAAAGAAGGTACTCGTTGAGTGGATTGAAGCTGCTGGGCAACATTGACCGTCGAGGGAGCTAGAGCAGATCCCCATCTTCCAGACGTACTACGAGTGCGGCCTGCGATTGCCTGCTCACCTCTTCCTCACACTCGTACTCAAGAACTTCGGGGTGGAATTGGTGAATCTCATTCCCAATTCCATTACGATGCTTAGTGTATTCATGTACTTGTGTGAGGCATACGTGAGGATTCCAACAGACCTCGAGCTCTTTCAGTACTATTACAGGATGGTTCGTCAAATTGGGATCGCCGGAAGCGGAAGTCTGAAGCTCCATGATGGGAAGTCGAAGGAGTATATTCAGATGTTCACCCGGTCATCATGGCCGGGGTGGAAGAAGAGATGGTTCTACTGGGAGACCACTCATGAAGACAGCCTCTCTTTTGCTGGGAGTGCTGTTGAGAGGATTTCCTCCTGGGATTCAACTCCCATGGACCTCAGCTGGATCGCTCTCTACATTTAAGCTATCAAGGACTTGAAGGCGGAGGAGCTCACCAGATGGCACGTGGTAAAGGATTTCATCACGCACCGCATTAGCCCTCTGAAGAAATGAGTTCCTCTCGTGTGGAGGTACTCGGGGGCAACAAACTCGACCAGAGACTACGAGGAGGGTAAGTGAATTTCTACTTTTGGCTCTCATTTTGGTTTGTCTCAAACTGGTCTATTGATCGTCCTATCTGTTTGCACAGATCTTTCACAAGCTGAGATTGACGCTCGTATCAAGCTCATCTGTGAGAAAGCTCCACCAAATGTGATGGCTCCTCAAATCCTAGCGGTTTTGCCTGCAGAGGAAAAGAAGGAACACCTAAAGGTAATCGAGAATCAACTTCGTCTTCAGGATTTTATAGTCGTAGCAAAACTTACAACCAAGTGTGTTGTCGTAGAAAGACTTACGACTATGAACATGTCGTAGAAAAACTTACGACCAGCTATTTCTTTTTCTGAACTTTGTAGAAAGTAGGCATGGAAAACTATCAAGATGGCGAAGAAGTCGTGTTGGTGGTCATTGGTGCAGTGGTGGAGACAGAGCAAGTCAAAGCTCCTCCGACCAAAAAGTGTCGGCTCGTGAAAGTCGCCGACAAGGGTGACGCGAGCTCGAGCCCTGCTGCTTCGAGCAAGCCTTTTGCGAAATTCGCTGCAGACATGGCCGCTGTGGAGAAGGCAAGGGCAGTTGAAGCAGCCGTAGCTCTTAAACACAAAGCCCCCAAGACCAAGGTACCCTTCTATTATGACAGCAAGGCTTTCACAGTTTTTGCTTCTCATGGCTTTGTCAAGCAACTAGAAAAGGAGAACTGAAAAAGTTTCTTGTCTTTTGTAAAGGAAACTGTTGTTCCAGCAGGACCTGTGGTCAAGGCAAGTGCCGATCTAGGGGCGATCGGAACAGGTCTTGGCCACCTGGGGGATCAGGAAGCCCAAGGAGTAATGACTCCTATTCAAAGCCCACGACCAAACGTGGTCGTGGCTAACCCCATTCCTCTTCTCGAGTTCCGACCAAACATTGTCATAGAGACGAAGTCGAAGAAATCCTCTTTAGGGAAGGTTTCTTCTCAATTCAAAGTTAGGTCCAGCAGACTAAGGCCCTATTTGGTATAGCTTCTACTCCTAGCTTCTCAGTTGATTCTTGTAGAGCCGTACCAAACACCCTGATTCTCAAAATCACTCGATTCTGATTCTCGCGTGGAGCAATCTCAAAAATACACTAGCGAGGAGAAGCAGCCTTTCCTTGGATTCTCCTGAGAATCTAACTTGATAAAGCAAAAATACCCATTGAAGTTGTAATTATTTACCCGCCCATTGCCATCCAATTACCCCCCACCCCAAACTCCCAACGCCGATTCCCCCACGCCAAACTCCCAGCGCCGTTTCTTTTCTTCGTTCTTTCTCCTCTAACGAGCGACGCGAGCGAGCTGCCTCCTCCCGCATCGGCGTCGGCCTCGGCCTCGAGCGCGCCACCTCCGTCCTCCATCTCCTCCCCGCCGGTCCTCCACTGCGCCGCCGCCAGATCCAGGTGCACCGCTTGGAGAAGACAACCGCGACCCCGGAAACCCTAGAGGCCGCCGCCGTTCCCCACCTTCTTCGCCGCCGCCGTTCCCGAGCACCCCTGACCGCCTACTATGAAGGTATAGCTCTAGATCCGGCCGTCCCCCTTGCCCTCCCTACTCCTCCCTTCGTCTTCTTGTTCGTCGGCCGTCCCCCTTGCCCTCCCTACTCCTCCCTTCGTCTTCTTGTTCGTCGGCCGTCCCCCTTGCCCTCCTACTCTTGTTTCCTTCGAATGTATACTAGTATTGCAGTAACAGGCAGCAGTATACTAGTATTGGAGGAAGCATGATGTAGCTATAACTTTTGAACATACAATGTGATGCTACACTCTGTAATGTTGGAGTGTTTGGGGCAAATATATTGTGAATGAATGCACCAGTATTGCAGTATGCTAGCTCTAGAAGACTGAAATTTGTTGTTGCTGTTGCATATTGCAGTATGCACTCTGTTGAAATCACAAGTGTTTTGTAATGTCAGTATTGAAATTCAGTTTGTGTTCCCTGATATTAGTTAGTCAATTGCCAGTTTGTATGGTTCCCTGATATTAATTAGTCAATTGCGGTTATATAAGCATTATCTTCTTTGTAGTTTATGCTCAGAAGTGGCAATGCAAATAATTGTAGTAGCATATGAACTCAAATGTACATATTGGATTGTGAGTAGTAGTAGCATATGTTTTCAAATGTCCAGCCTTCAAAGAAAAAAAGTTTTTGTTTTGAATGTGCTGTAGAGGGAAACAAATACATGATGTAAGGATTCATGAAACAACATTTTATCTGTTACCTCTCCTTTTCTTGTTTTTCCTTTTTTGATTGTCAGGTTGGTACGTTCTTGTCAAACTAGTTTTAAGATGGTTTATCGGTGAATGGTGCTTTTAAAATATTACAATGTCGAAAAGGATCCAACTTCATTGGAACTGCTCACAATGCATAATTGCATATAGGTCGCCTGTTTTTGCAATTTGATATGAGCCACTTTGCAGCATTGGCCACCTCAACTTTGCAGAAATAGACATGCTTAGCTTATTTTGCTTTCGTCTATTCTTGCTTGGAACATGAGATGCGATTATATAAGCATTATCTTTCTTTGTAGTTTATGCTCGAAGTGACAATGCAAATAATTGTAGTAGCATATGAACTCAAATGTACATATTGGATTGTGAGTAGTAGTAGCATATGTTTTCAAATGTCCACCTTCAAAGAAAAAAGTTTTTGTTTTGAATGTCTTTGTAGAGAAACAAATACATGATGTAAGGATTCATGAAACAACTTTTTATCTTTACCTCTCCTTTTCTTGTTTTTCCTTTTTGATTGTCGTTGGTACGTTCTTGTCAAACTAGTTTTAAGATGGTTTATCGCTGAATGGTGCTTTTAAAAGATTACAATGTCGAAAGGATCCAACTTCATTGGAGCGCTCACAATGCATAATTGCATATAGGTCTTTGTTTTTGCAATTTGATATGAGCCACTTTGCAGCATTGGCCACCTCAACTGCGAGAAATAGACATGCTTAGCTTATTTTGCTTTCGTCTATTCTTGCTTGGAACATGAGATGCCGATTATATAAGCATTATCTCTTTGTAGTTTATGCTCAGAAGTGACAATGCAAATAATTGTAGTAGCATATGAACTCAAATGTACATATTGGATTGTGAGTAGTAGTAGCATATGTTTTCAAATGTCCAGCCTTCAAAGAAAAAAAGTTTTTGTTTTGAATGTGCTTTGTAGAGAAACAAATACATGATGTAAGGATTCATGAAACAACTTTTTATCTGTTACCTCTCCTTTTCTTGTTTTTCCTTTTTTGATTGTCAGGTTGGTACGTTCTTGTCAAACTAGTTTTAAGATGGTTTATCGGTGAATGGTGCTTTTAAAAGATTACAATGTCGATGGCTGATCCAACTTCATTGGAACTGCTCACAATGCATAATTGCATATAGGTCGCCTGTTTTTGCAATTTGATATGAGCCACTTTGCAGCATTGGCCACCTCAACTTTGCAGAAATAGACATGCTTAGCTTATTTTGCTTTCGTCTATTCTTGCTTGGAACATGAGATGCCACAAACTTATTTTCATTTTCTTCTGGTTTGTTTTATCAAACACTCGATTATGGAGTAAGAGTTCATGTTGGTTTTTTTTTCCTGATCAGGTTCAACATATAGTTGGTAGTTTGGTAGTAACTGAAGTGACAATGGAATCAATCTAGGTGTGTTATGTTAGACCTCGTTGTAATGTCTCCCAGTTTTGATGTATGAACTTGGTGATTTTCAGGACTTGTAGAGATTGGTTTGTTTATTTTATCTGGAATGTTAGTCAGGGTGTCTTGGGCCTGCAGCTGTGATCGTCCACCGAGTAGTAGTAGCATATGACCTCAAGTGATTCTGTGATTGGATATGTGTTCGAATTTGTGATTAAATCTGTGATTATCTGTGAAATCAGTTCTTCCTGAAGTGCAACATGTTGGAGGACGCATCAGTATCTCTTTATTCTTTTATTTACTGGCATGAAACAATTAACAGAATTTGCTTTGCTGTTTTCAAACCAAAACCATTTGATTCAATACACATTGCATATTGGACCCATAAGAGCATACCTGTTCATAGCCTTCTTGTTGATGTCAATTTGATAAACAAAATTAATGGGCCAAATATGCAGATGGCTGATAACGCTGAGTGGAACAACGAGAACACTAGGATAGTGTGTGAATTGTTCGTTGAACAAGTAGAGGCAGGCAATCGCCCGAGTACCCATTTGAACAATCCAGAGTATACTCTTGTGATACAAAAATTTGCAGAGAAGACTGGACTGTAGTACAAAAAGTTGCAATTAAAGAACAAATGGGATAAATTAAAGACTGATTACAATATTTGGAGGAAATTGAGGACAAAGGAGACAGACTTAGGTTGGGATCATGAAAAAGAATACAATAAAGGCCACCGCCGAACGGTGGAAGAAATTAAAAAAAGTATGTTAGTACTCATTACCTATTTTTAAATGCACTAATGTACACACCTAGCTCTATTATTAGTGAAGGTTTAATGTGTAACACTTGGCATTGTGAGAATATAAAGGATGTTCCAAGTTTGAGAAAATTTGGACTTCAAAATGAGGAGTTGTTGTCCAAGATGTTTGACGACATTCGCAACACCGGTGAAGACCATTGGTCTCCTGCAATGGGAACATTGCCTCAAAGCCCAGTGTGTGCCCCGATAGCTATTGATGTCGAAGAGCTTGAAGATGAGTGTGATGACAAATATAACAGTGATTGCGAAGATGAATCACCAATTGGTAGGAAAGGAAAGAGAGCTTGCGGCCCTAGCAATGATAAGGGGAAGAAACCGAAGAGTGGTTCTGTGGTCATGCAAGATCAACTGAGAAGAATTCTTGAGTTGAATGAGAAGTCGCATGCATCTTTTGAAGCATTTGCGAAAAAAAGAGAGGAAAACTCGGTGTGTAGCATCAAGGATGTAATGGAATCAGTTAAAGAGTGTGGTGCTATTAATGGGAGTAATGAGCACTTCATTGCATCTGAAATTTTCGTAAAGAAGGAGCAAAGAGAAATGTTTATGACCTTGTGCAATAGTGAAGAACGATTTGCATGGCTTAAAAGGAAGTATGATGCCAAGTATGGCAAATAGAAAATTTATTGTAACGTTAGGATGATTCTGGAGACATTACTACAAGTAGTTTATCTTGTATTCGCCTTTATTATTCTTTATTTCTCTATTAGTTGTAAGACATTTTTTGGATTATAAGACATTTTTCACTAGTTATAAACTGTTATTTCGACCCAATGCGTGCTCATGTATTTTAAAATTGCCATTTATGTTGCTGTGTTTTTGTATGTTCATGTACAGATGTCGTCTTCTGAAAGCGATAGTGAAGGGAGTAATTTATCAGATGAGGAACATGAGTGTGACGTACAGATGATGCGTCTGTGGCAAGACATGTCAAGTCACCTCGCTGCAACTGCAATTATCATGGATAATTATCACTCAACTTACTTGGACAAGAATGAGCCTAGGACTTCTCGGCTTAGTGGAATGGGTTGGGTGAAAGAAACTTTGGCCACTCCGGGAGAAAGCTACCACATGTTTCATATGAATGCTACGATTTTTCACAGTCTACATGACCTTTTGGTGAGTACATATGATTTGAAATCAACTACACATACAAGTTCAATTGAAGCACTAGCTCTTTTCCTATACATATGTGGTGGCTGTGAATCTAACCGACGAGCGCAGAATCGGTTCAAGCATTCGGGTGAAACAATTAGCAGGAAGTTTGATGAGGTTTTGCAATGTGTGGTAAGAATGTCTAAAGACTTTGTGAGGCCAAAGGATCCAAACTTCTCTACGGTTCACAGTAGAATTAGAAATGATCGAAGGATGTGGCCACATTTCAAAGACTGTATTGGAGCTATCGATGGTACACACATTCTTGCAACTGTTGCTCCAGAAGATCTAATTAGATATATTGGTAGATCAGGAAGTGCAACACAGAATGTCATGGCGGTATGTGATTTTGACATGCGCTTCACATACGCATCTATTGGACAACCAGGAGCTATGCACGATACTAGTGTGCTTTATCATGCATTGGATGTAGACCGGGAAGTCTTTCCACATCCTCCACAGGGTAATTTTCTTTGCTTCGTATCATTTACAAAAATATTTACTTGTAATGTTCATGCATTGGATGTTGATATACATGCATTTCCGTCTTATGTTGCAGGTAAATATTATCTTGTCGATGCCGGTTATCCGAACAGGCCTGGGTACTTAGCGCCATACAAGGGCCAAAGGTATCATGTTCCAGAATTTCGGAGAGGTGTTGCTCCTAGTGGTGAGAAAGAGAAATTCAACCATTTGCACTCGAGTGTTCGCAGCGTAATTGAGAGGTCATTTGGTGTATGGAAGATGAAATGGAGAATTCTTCTTAAGATACCGAGCTTTCCAATGTCCAAGCAAAAGATGATTGTTGCAGCAACCATGGGAATCCACAACTTCATACGTGAACATGCTTCGCCGGACATGCATTTTCGTAGGTTCGATCGGGATCCTAATTATGTGCCCACAATACCATCAAGATACACCAAATATGTCATTTCTCAGGATGCATCGGATGCATCAACGTCGCAAACTAGTGCTACATCTATGGATAGTTCCCGTGATAACCTTGCAAGTGCAATTGCTCATTCAGGATGATGGCCACACTACATGCAAATTTTTGTGGTCTTTTGTTATGACTCATTTATCATTTTATTATTTGTACGTAATATCATTTAATAATCATTTGAACACTTTTACGATATGATTGCGATATCTCTAGCTTCATCTATCACAGCGACAACAGTACAAAATTTGCTTATACACAGTTGTAATCCATTATGAAGTGTAAATGCAATATAACCTGGCATTGTGTAAAGATACAACGTATATACATTCAAATGGCCTAAACAAATTTAAGGGAAAAAAATTCTGTAATTTATGTACAAATACATAGGAGAAAGATGCAAATACAATTGAATTATTACAACCAGGGGTAACATAGTCTATTTGCCTCTAATCCCCCTCATGTGGTTTTGGGAGCCAACCTACCGGCCAAACGCTTTTAGCGACGGCTCAGTTTTCACGTAGTGGATTCTCGGAGAATCGGGGCGAGAATCGAAAAATGAGAATCCGGAGCTCTACCAAACAGGCCCTAAGGTATGTAAAGAGACAAAAGTGTAAGAACAGTATTTACCTTTTGCTTTTTATAACTTAGCCTGCTTGCCTTCCTATGATCTCAGCCCGACTCCTTCAACCCCCAAGGGTGCTTCTATCGAGCAACCTGCTGCCTCCTTGTGAGGACCCCAATCTATTTGACTTGTAATGCTTAACCAACCACCTGATCCTAGCATCACAAATCAAATAAATTGATCCTCGAGATATGTATACTTCCCAGAAAGCAGTATACACACCCCGTTACAAAATTAGACATCAACTCCATTCCAAACATAGAGTCCAAACACCACACTACCAAACGGAAGGTAAACAAATAGTAGAGTTATTACAGACAAAGGCCGACAGGCCAAGATACACAAATAAACAAGAACGACAGCGGAAGTAAAAGTGCCATAAGATGGCTATAAACAAAGCCAATCAGCGTGCCTCCAACCCACAAGGCATCCGAGGACCGCCAAGTCTAGTCGTCCACGAATCGGCAACACAGCCTCACGAAGTGAGGCCTCTGAGGCTCACCTTCTTCCTCTGCAACAAAAACATCAAGCAAAGCACCTGAGTACAAAGATTGTCTTTGTACCCGCAAGACTGACGTGTGAACTAGCGCACTGTTAATATGCTACATGCGGGCTTGTTTAGTGGGGGCCATATGTTTCATTTGCATAAAGCCAATTTTCATTTGCAATAATGTAGTACAGTTTAGAGGCAAGTTTGCAATTCATTTTTAATGTTGAAATACAGTAAAGGATAATAATAGCAAAAGAGTAAAGATAAAACAACCTAGAAGTGACTATCCCAATAGTCATTACAACAATAGCACGAATCCCAGATTCGTACCACCCAGCAAGTTTTAATTTAAATGTTGTAGTCTAACTCTTGGAAGACCTTGCCAAGCGTGTCCATAACCTAGGGCGAGGCTATTCGAATAGTTTTAACCTGCGCAGGTGTACCATCACACCCACACTTGAGGCCCTTTAAGCCAAAGCACACTTAGAAGGTATGCCGCACAACTAAGTCCTCGAGACTTTTCCAATATTGTGTATTAACTACGAGCAGCTCGTATGGATAGAAATCCATACGCTTACATGGTAAAGCCGAAAAGACAACTACCCACTCGAGATAAAGCTTTTGGACAACTACCATGCTCCCACCTCCATCCCTCCTGCGACCTCCTGCGACCGGAGCCAATACACGCCAAAGTACTAGGTCAAGAGAGGTCCCATACACTCTAGTGTGGTTAGCACGCAAAATGCTTGGTTCGGTGTAACAAGATGTTCGGTCCTTGTTGACTCGGGCACCATTCGATCACCCAACAGATCACACCAATCATACCGTTGTGCCCAAGTCTAAATCATTTTGTTTTCAGTTTTAATTTTGCAATTAAACTTAGCAAAAATCTGAAACCTAAAGTTATAGTAGATTTTGTGTGATCAAGGTTACTGACTAAAGTCGATAACCGCCTAGTTCTACCGATAGCTAAGCATGTCTAAGCAAGTTGACCGGATCTACTAAGTGACAAGAGATCATCCAATGACCTCTAATCACAAAGAAATAACCTAGGCTCGGTAGTAGAGATCAATATTTTGTCTACAGGATATGCGACTACGGATTTAACTAATCAATTTAACACAAATTAAGCAATGCATACATACAATTTGAAACAAAATATTAGACTTTAAAATCTTGGGATAAACATGATCAAATCGCTTGCACGGATCTCGTTGCTCAATTTGTTGCGGAGGGTCGTTCTCGGGGTTGCGCAAATATCGAATCCTAACGATTGAACAAAGCAAATGAATAAGAGCGAATGACACCGACCAAACTCAAACATACAACAATAACAAAACACACTAAGCTTTTCACGGCCTAAGCATGACATAACAAAATTTTAGAAGCAGAGAACAATTCATTTTAAGTTATTAAGAACTTTCTATGAATTTTCTAAGCTAAAAACACAACAAGACACTAGTTAATTACTTAACAAATTTCCATGAGCGAAAGCGATATCTAAAACCTATCCTAATAATTAGTATCTTGAAAATGGAATTTTCTGAGTGGGTTCCTTGAATTTGGACAATTATTGAAAGAGATATGCATTTTCTAATTTCTGAGAAAAGCATTACAGTTTACTAAGCGTTTAATCCTTTTTCTACCCACGCTATCTAGCCCCGACACAACGAGGCGGGCCGCGCGAAAGTCTTGACGAGCGACTGCCGCGAAAGTGGCGTCGGCGTATTCTAATATCGTCTTGGCTTACAAAGTGTACTTCTAACATATACTCACAAAGAAATCGCTTCCGACGAGAAAGCGTATCACGAGTTACACAACCACTAATCGTACGGACCCACATGGCGGACTCGAGAGAACAAATAACGGGCTGGATTAAAGATTCTCTAAGCGCGATTAGCCAACAGGGCCCACAAGTCAGAGACTCAAACTAGACATGATTAGAGTTAAACTAACTCCACCGGCGGCTCACCGGCGCGCACGGGGACGGCGGCGCGACCGCGCAGTGGATCTCGCAAACGAGTGAGTTTCAAAACGAGTGAGTGATACCTTCGGGTTCACGAGAGACTTGCGAACCCGGAGGTGGCGGCGCGGGTCCGATGGTCACCGGAGTTGAGCTCACGACGGCCGGAGGCGGAGAAAGCACGCGCCACGCGAGAAGGCGTCGGACTTCTAGAAGACTCGGAAGGTGTGCTTAAGCCGCCTCAACACCGGAGCAAGAAGCACACGATAACGCCGACGAAGAAGGCTCGAACGGCGGAATTTCCACGGCGCGAAACCGAGCTTGGAGAAGAATTGGTCGCACGCGCGCAACGATGCACCAAAGATGAAAACGAAGACACCGTTAGACTCGGTGCATCAATGCGATCCTAAGGGACTAGGTGACGAGCTAGAAACTCACGGATCGCAAACGAGCTCACGGGACCGAGATCGCCGGAGGCGAGGCGACGATACGCCCACAGTGATCCACTGGGCGCCAAGGACCGGGTTGGGCAAAATGGAGCGGCGTCGGCGTGGATCACGGTGGCGTGGTTGCGGAATCAAGGCGGCGCTAACACAATGGCGCTACCTTCATCCTCTTCGCCGACCAAAGCAGAGAAGCGGCGGAGAAAGTGAGAGAGCGAAGAAGCGATGAATGAATGAGTGCGGTGAGGTTATAAAGCTCGCGATGCTCCATGGGCGGACACGAGGGCAAATAGGTGGCGTGGCGGGTACGTGGCACCCATGCGCGAACGCCGCGAGCTCCGGTGAGTGCGCGGAGAAGGCGGCGAATCGGCGGTGGGGTCCACTGTCGGCCGATCGACGAAGCGGTGCGAACCGGTGGTTTGACTCGATCGATGCGCACCGGCCGTTGGATCCGAAATGGGCGGTGAGATTGGTGTATGCATTCGGACAGGTCGGTTGCGCCGCGGCGTGGATCGTTCGATTTGCATCGGACGGTGACACCATCGGGCTCATGTGCATGCGATTAAGCGGTGCGGCCGAGTCAAGTGGTGCGGGTCGGACTCGAGCTGAGTTGGGTTCGGGCAGAGGAACAGTGTTTTGATTTGAATTAGAAAGACAGAGAGGATTTTGGGAATTTTTAGAGATAGCTCCAGGGCTCCAAAAATTTCGAAATTTTTATGGTAGCTACTAGAGACAGAGGACAACCTTGTGAAATTTTTCCAGGAGTTTTCATGCACTAGATTTTTCCCACCAAAATTCACAAGCTGCTGAACAGAAGTTTGACCAGATTTCAAACTAGGTTGACTTGGCCATTTGAAACAGCAAATAAAATCTAAAAATTGTGAAATAATTCAGAGAGGTAGCTAGGATGGTCAAGATGATAGGAAAAATAATTTTAGAGGATGATCACTAGTTTGAAGGCTAATAATTTGATGACAACAATTTCCAATCACAAGAATTAACTTCTAGAAAATTGGAAATTGCTAGGGAAAATTTGGAAAACTTCCAAATGATTTGAAGAGACAACAAAAGTTTTTATTTCTCCTCAAAATTTTACATTTGAAATACAAACCCTAAGTTAGGGCTGTTACACTCCTCTTCTGTAGTCGAAGGAACGGCAGTAGGAGTGGTCAAGGGATCGGCCACTACTCCCGTGGAGTAAGGTGCCACTACAGCCAGAATTACTCCGTCTACTGAGGTAGTAGTCACCTCTGAGATAGCTGTGACCACTGAGGTGGTCGTGGAAGCAGAAGCAAGGATGGCGGAAGCGTTTGGACAAGGCGGTGGTGGAACCTTCGACCACCGCACCGGGAAGAAAGCCGTCGAAGACGTCCTACCCGGTCCTCCAGGAGAAGCTTCCGATGTCACCATGGCCGAAGAGGAAGAGGAGTTAGACTTTTTCAACCATCCCTTCATATTTTTTAGCCCTACAACCGTTGTGGGATCTTGTGCCTTCAGATCTTGTGATCGAGTCCCTTACCCTAAGGACATTCCTAATAGGGGGAATGTCTTTGACGACGAGCGTCTTGAGAAGGTGTGGTGGGACCAAGTTCAAAAGATCAATGAACTGAAGAACCCCACAAGAGTATTTTCTTTGTTCACCCAAACAAGTATTAATGTAAGTATCTGCTGCTCAGCATTTACATATGTGATTTTTTTCTCGCTTCTCACTGTCTTCCTTTTTGCAGAAAGTTTTGGAGCAGATTATCACAGTCGGTGAGTACCACCAACAACTTCTAAAGCTACGATTAGAGAAAGCAGAACTCTGCGAGCAAGCAGAGAGGTGGTAAGCCACTGTTACTTGTGATCGTTCATATTTCGTCCACCTACTCATTGCATGTAGGGATAGTCATAGAAAAACTTACGACTAGGTATTGGTAGTAGAAAGTCTTACAACCACATGGTTGTCGTAGAAAAACTTACAACTAGGTAGTGGTCGTAGAAAGTCTTACGACCACATGGTTGTCATAGAAAAACTTACGACTAGTTACTGGTCGTAGAAAGTCTTACAACCACAAGATTAGTGCTCATATCTACTTTTAACCTTGGCAGGTTTAAAAGCGACGAAAAGTCCTTGGCTGATTCTCTCGACTACGAGAAAGCCAAGACGAAAAAGCTAAAGGATGAAAAAGAAGACCTTCTAAAGAAGCTTCAGGAGGCAAACTCTGCAGCTCAAAAATTGTAGGGAGAAATAAACAGTAAGTTCTGAACTTAAGACTGCGTATGACCTGGATCTTTACCTTTTTAACTCTTATTCCTTTTTAGAAAAAGAGGTCGAAGTGGGAAGGCTCCAAACTGAGGTCAACGAAAAGACCTTGGTTGTTCATGGGATCTCCTGCATTGCCAAGGGCAAAAATCAAGAGATCGAGAAGATGGATTCTCAACTAGCAGGTAAGCAATTCTTTATATGCACCCGATTTGGTTTTTCCAGTCCTCTAAGGGTTATCTTATCCTATTAGTCTTACCTTTTTCAGAGCAAGCAATCAAAATAAAACAACTCCGCGAGGCTTCGACTCATAACCAAGAGGAGATGAAGTCGACGAAGGCTAACAACTAAGAGACCATGTGGAGGTCATCCCATGTGTGTGATGAGTAATTGACATTGGTTTAGGAGTCGAGTCGTTGCGTGGTGCAATCGGACTCGATCTAAGTTGAGTTTGTTTTGGGTGGTTCGGAGTCGAGTCGTTGCGTGGCGCAATCGGACTCGGTCGGACTGTGGTCAAACTTGGTTGTACGGGATTAGGTTGCATATTTTGTGTGTTCGACAGGTTTGGACTTCGACATGGTAAGTATGATGGTAGTTATGCTTTCATGTATCGGCGGTGCTAGTTGATGTGTTTCTTGTGCGTGTGCGCGGGACATCGAGTGAAGTCGTGGAAAGACACGGTGGACCGGACTAGGCGCGGTGGCGGCGAGGTCGAAGCGGTCGATGATGTGTCGAAGATGGCGTGGACTCGAGGTGGTTGCGAGTCGTGCGAGACAAGAGCAAGCTTCGAGCGACATCGGGTGAAGTCGTGGAGAGACACGGTGGACCGGACTAGGCGCAGTGGCGAGAGGTCGAAGCAGTCGGGATGTGTCGAAGGCGGCGTGGACTCGATGTGGTTGCGGCGTGCGAGACAAGGAGCAAGGAAGCTTCGGAAGGTGCAAGAGGCGGCAGGGAATTTCGCAAAAGCCGCACAAGCGGAGGCGGGCCGGTGGACTTAGCGGGCGTAGCGGGTGGAGACCAGTTAGCCATGGGCTATAAATAGGTTGGAGGGCTGCAAGCCCGATGGAACACTTCAAGGGATTTCGGGGTTTCCTTTAGTCAAAAGAGACGTGGAGTGCTGCTTTGGCTTGAGCTTTAGTGGTTGAGAGTTGTTGGGAGAGGCGAGTTGTGTTCCTCTGTGTCCCCTTCGTTGGTCTCTTGAGAGGCGTGTATCATCTCCTCTCAAGCATGTATGGGTTGTGTTCTTGAGTTGGAGAGGAGAGATTGGTTTGTGAGCTTGTAATCTTCCCTATTCGAATGTCCATGCGTATGGGGATGTATCTCTTTGTATTTTCTCTTGATTCAATGAATGGAAATCAAGTTTTCCTCTGTTCTTGCTCTCTGTTCTCTCTGTTCTTCGTTCTCCCTTTGGGTTGATTCTTGAGATTTCGTGTTGGGAGCTTTTGCTTGATTTCCTTTCTTGATCTAGCTTCTTGTGACATGTGGGAACACATCTAGGATCTTCTTGATCATCAATCACCCACGAGCAAGTCTTTAGATCATATTTCGATTTTGACTCGGTTTGGAGCACCCTTCGTTCAAACTGAAAAGATAGGAACTTTGGAAAGGATCTTGACGATCGTTGCATGGAATAGGTTCTGACATCTTTGAGAAGGTGTGTGTCAAGTTTTGTAAAGTTTGGAGTTGTGGAGCAAAAGTTAGATCATTTTTCGATCTCGAAATCGTGCTGAAATTCAGTTTCTTGTCTTGATTTTATTGTAGCATCAGTCCGAGTTCTTGCTCACAGTCTTGTAGCATCGAGTACCAAATCTTGTGTAGCATCGAGTTCTTGTTCATTTCGAGTGTGAGCTACAGTCTTGTGTAGACGACACTTTGTAGCTACGAGTCTTGTGGCATCGAGTACTACTCTTTCGAGCTCTATTCTTTTATCGAGTCTTGTAGCATCGAGTGCTATTCATCTCGAGTTCTGCTCACATCTTGTAGCAAAACATCGTAGCTTTAAGTACTACTCTTTGAGCACTATTCATTTTAGTACAAGCTACGAGTCTTCGTTCATCGACCACTTGTACTTTGAGTCTTCGCTCATTAATTTGTCTTCTTGTGTTTGTGGTCATTTCTTTTGGGGTTTTGATTGGATTCAATACAAGTCTTCCGCTGTGCTTGATTGATTGATCTTCATAGCTTTCATAGCTATTGGAGTGATATTCGTATTGAATTTGATTTGGAGACAAAAAGAGTTTGTGCTCCTATTCATCCCCCTCTAGTCGCCATTTCGGTCCAACAACAACCTTCAAGACAACATTTCTCTCTTGAACAATGTGCTCGGTGAGCTACATGTTGTGGAGGTCACTCCTCAAGAAGACATGATAGCTGCCCACACGAGCACTGTTAGGGAACAAGTCAGAACTTTTCAAGAGTTGGTGACCACTCTGAAGACCAACTAGACTAACTCGATAAGGGAGGCGGTCGAAGGCGCTGTAAGTTATGCTCTGGCAAAGCTTAAAACTCATGACCCCAACCTTAGCGTGCAACCAATCGAAGCCGACTTCGACTGCTCTGAAGCAGAAGCAGAGCGGTTGATTGAAGGGATGCAGTCGATTGGCAGGAAGGTCACAGAGGAGATGCAAGTAGGATCCCCTCGTCAAAGTAGCTTGTGATAAGCACCTGTAAAGACAAGTTTTTTGTTGATATATATAATCTTTCCTTTTTCCTGCAAATCATCTTGTAGAGTAGTTAGTAACTCATAAGATAATGAATAGAAAAAGAGATTAAGACTAGATATATGTGATCCTTCCTTTTTCCTACAAATCATCTTGTAGAGTAGTCAGTAACTCATAAGATAATGAATGGAAAAAAGAAATCAAGACTAAGAATTGAAGTTGTATTGATAACTTTATCCTAGCCCCTGACTATTTGCTTAGTTTATGTAGATAAACTAAGTAAATAGTGAAAAAAAGGTTTATGAAAACAGAGAGGTTTTGTTAACTTATAGTTTTCGATCACGATTATCATGCACTAGTCGAAAGAGTAGAAACAAATCGACGCTAGAAAGTTCCTTCTAGCGAGCAAGACCACGTCCAGACAGGAAAGGCTTCGACTAGGTGATGTTACTATCTTCGACCAGATTAATCAAATCAAGAATGGCAACTTGAGTTAGACAAACGTCTAGAGGACCTTTAAATTCATTCAACCTTTTTCGGTGGACTCGATAGGTTTGCCCTGGTAGCAAGAGTAGGAAACAGGACGACGCTAGGAAGTTCCTTCTAGTGGGTAGGACCACGTGTAGAGAGAAAAGACTTCAACTAGGTGTTGTGTCTTCCTCCGACCGATTAGAACTAACCGAGCGTACCAAAAATAGTCAAACAAATTAAAAAAAGAGCACTCTACTTAGAATATTTTTTTAAAATGAATGAAGAAATAAACTAAGGTGAAAAGAGTTGGCTTAAAATCTTGCGACCATGTTTTTTGAACCCAGCATCTTTGTATTGGCAGCAAAAATTAGGAACAAGGCGACACTAGGAATTTCCTTCTAGTGGGCAGGACCACATGCAGAGAGGAAAGATTTTGACTAGTTGTTGTGACCTTCTTTCGATAAGTGTAAAGAAAAAATTGAGCGTATAAGAAATGATCGAAAGATTATAGAAGTACTACTCAATATAAGACAATAAAGATAGGAAGAACCTAATACTTTATTATCGTGGTGGTTTGTTACACATAAAACTTGTGTAACTAGTCAATGTTCTAAGAGTTTGAGAGAACCCGGCTGTCTTCCATTGCTAGTCGTATCGAACCTGGTCACGTAACTTCGATCACAGTGTAAGGACCTTCCCACTTGGGGGAAAGTTTGTTTCGATTAGACTGGGATTGGATGAGATTCAATACCAAGTCACCTACAACAAGGCTGCGAGGTTGGACCTTACGATCGTAGTATCTGCGCAGGGCTTGTTGGTAGACCACTAAACAGATTAAGGCTTGGTTTCTCTTCTCTTTGAGTAGGTTGATGTCATTCGCTCAACGTTGTTCCTGGGCGGAGTCGTTAAAGTTTTCGACTCGTGCCGACCTGATCTTTAGTTCTGACGAAAGCATGGCTTCGGCACCAAAAACTAGGAAAAGGGTGTTTCACCTGTAGCCCGACTAGTAGTCGTACGGACTGCCCATAATACTGAGGGTAATTCATGTACCCAAGCCCTCAAGCACCCGACAAGCTGGATGAAGACTCAAGTTTTGATTCCCTGTATTATTTGGTTATTCACTCTTTCGACTGCCCCATTGCTTTATGGGTGGGCAACAGAAGCATAACACACCTTGGTACCTAACTCGTCACAAAATTCCTAAAATTTTACACTAAAATTTTTCGTACCATTATCTGTGATTAATCGACTTGGGACTCCAAACCGAGTAATCACACATCTAATCATGAACCGTTTTGTTGCTTCCGTTGTTATCCCAGTCATAGGTTCGTCTTCAATCCATTTTGTGAACGTATCAATAGCCATAAAAAGGAACTCGAAGCTGCCTAGAGCTTTGGGGAACGGTCCTAGGATGTCGAGTCCCCAGGTTGCAAAAGGCTAAGATAGAGGGATTGTTTGTAATGCCTGAGCCGGTTGGTGTATCTTCTTGCTATGAAACTGTACACATTTCTTAACCAGCTCTTTAGCATCGTAGAGGGTTGTTGGCCAGTAGAAACCTTATCGAAAGGCCTTACCGACCAGTGTTCTGTAGGAAGCATAAGTTCCACAGATGCCCCGTGTATATCATGAAGGAGTTTTAATCCTTCGCTCTGCGGAATGCATCGCACGAACACCCCCTAAGTACCTTATTTATAGAGGACTCCTTCGACTAAAGTATACATTTTGGCCTTTCGGGATAAGCGATCTGCCTCGAGATCATCGTCGGGTATGAAACCCTTCTAAAGATACTCGTAGATGGGATTCATCCAGGTATCCTCGTACTCTAGAGAGGCTGTCTCAATAGGAGGTGTTTCTGGTGTTTCAACTAGAGATGGCTCCTGGAGCTGTTCCAAGAAGACTCCTTTTGGTACTTCCGATCGGGAAGAAGCTATATGAGCAAGCTGGTCTGCGAGGAAATTATCCTTTCGTGGGATGAATTGTCCCTCGAAATCGAAAAAATGCTTTTCAAGCTTACGGACTTCCGATAAGTACCGAGACATAGTCAGGTTAAAGCATTGGTACTCTTTTCCGACCTGATTTGTGACTAGTTGAGAGTCTCCTTTCACGAGTAGTCAGCGAATCGTGAGTGCTTTCGCAGCTCGTATGCCAGCTGGCAAACCTTCGCATTCTGCTACATTATTAGTAGCCTGAAAGTTTAATCGGATAGCATACTTTAAGGTCTCTCCGGTAGGAGATTCCAGGACCACCCCAACCCCCGAGTCGCTTAAAGTAAGTGACTCGTCAAAGTACATAGTCCACTGGTCGTGGGAATCATACTGGGGATCCTGAACAGGTTTAGGATTTGTCCATTCGGCGACAAAATCTGCCAAGATCTGGGATTTAATGGCCGTTCGGGACACGAAATGGAGGTCAAACCCCCCAAGTTCTACTGACCATTTTGCCATGCATCCCGCTGCTTCCCTGTTCTGGAGGACCACTCCTAAGGAAAACTCAGACGACACAATTATCTTGTGTGCCTGAAAATAATGCCGCACTTTCCTCGAAGACATGAGGAGTGCATATAGAAGTTTTTGGACCTGAGGGTAACACTCCTTAGGCTTGTGTAAAACTTCACTTACGTAGTAAACTGGTCGTTGTATGTTTTCACGTACCAGTACTGCGCTCACTGCCTGTGGCATGGCAACTAGATAAATTAAGAGCGTCTCTTCTGATTTCGAAGAAACCAGAACAGGAGCACTCGTAAAATACCTCTTGACATTCTCAAATGCAGCGTTTGCCTCTTTTGACCACTCGAAACCCTCATGCTTCCTTAGAAATTTGAAGAAAAATAGTCATTTTTCTTCCAAGCGTGCGATGAAACGACTTAAAGCTGGCATGCATCCTGTGAGTTTCTAGACTTCTTTCTTCATGGTCAGAGGGCGCATTTGCACGATGGTCATTATCTTTTCAGGATTTGCTTCGATTCCTCTTACAGAGACTAGGAATCCAAGCAATTTTCCTAGAGAGACTCCGAACACACACTTCGTAGGATTGAGTTTCAAGCGGTGCTTTTTGAGGTTGTTGAATGTTTCTTATAGGTCGGTGATGTGATTAAGTCGATTGATGCTTTTTATGACTAGATCGTCAACATAGGCTTCCAAGTTTCGGCCTAGTTGAGGTGAAAAAGTCACTTGCATTAAGCATTGAAAAGAAGCGCTGTCATTTTTTTAGATCAAATGACATTTTGACATAGTAAAATATACCAAATGATGTAATAAACATGGTCTTTTTTTCATCTTCTAGATACATATTGATCTGGTGATAACCAGAATATACATCTAGAAAACTTAACGCTTCACAACCAGGAGTAGAATTAACCAACTGATCGATACGAGGTAAAGAGAAATCATCTTTTGAACAAGCTTTATTAAGATCAGTGAAGTCTACGCACATACGCCATTTTCCATTTGACTTCCTAACCATTACAGGGTTGGCCAACCACTCTGGTTGTCGACTTCTCTTATAAAGCCTGTTTTAAGTAGATTGTCCAATTCTGACCTAATAACATCTTGTCGATCAGGAGTAAATCTCCATAATTTTTGTTTTACAGGTACTTTGTCAGGCTGTAAAGCTAGCCTGTGCTTGATCACTTTTCTGGGGACTCTGGGCATGTCGGACGCTTGCCACGCGAAGACATCTGTGTTTGCTCAGAGGAAAGTGATGAGGACGTCTTCCTATTTGGGGTCAAAGTATCCCCGATGCAAACAGTCTTCGAGGGCTCCTCTGCATCTAGGGGAACCTCTTTGACTTGGTCATTCAGCTTTGGTGCAGTTTTAGGCTTCGACTTCTTGGTCGAAAGCTGCCCTTTATTTTATTCTCAAGGTGGTATCTGACCAACCATTTCGAGGGATCGACAGTCGTAGGTATGCACCATCTTCTTATCACAATGAATTGTGACCACTCCTTTGGGACCTAGCATCTTAAGACATTGATAGCCATAATGAGTAGCTATTAAGAATTTTTCCAAAGTTGATCGTCCGAGTTTGGCGTTATATGCTGTATCGAAATCAACCACATCAAGGGAGATCTTTTTTGTCCTGAAATTACTTGGTGAACCAAATGTTAAAGGAAGAGAAACTTAGCCAATAGGTTTGGCTGAAGACCTCGGTACGATTCCATGAAAAAAGTGTCATACCGATCTTACCTTAGTCCTGAATACCTGCATCTCGTCTAGGGCACTTGTAAACAAAATGTTTAACGAGTTACCACCATCAACTAACACTCTATTTACTCCACAGTTGTTGATGGTGGGTTTTACCACGATCAGAAATCGACTTAGTCAAGTTGAAGGGATCGAGCAGTCACCCTTCTCGAAAGAGATGGTGACTTTCAACCATTTTAACATCTTATTGACAAGAGGAGAGTCAATGGAGTTTACCTCGCGTTCGACAGCCTTAAGCTATCGCTTTAACTCGTATGCCGATGATCCCCATAGATGTGCTTGATGGTGTGCTACGAATCTTGAAACAGCATCTCCTCGTCGTTCCCCGACTCCTTTTGACCACGTGTTTGCCCTACCTGTTCAAGAGTAGGAAACGGCTCTTTGCCGGAGTAATAGTCTTCGAGTTTTCGTTGGAAAACCCAGCAGTTGCGAAGGTCATGCCCCTCCTTTTTATGGAAAGGGCACTACCTAGTCTTATCGTTCTTCCGATCAGGGTGCTTACCTTTGCATTGGTCAGAGTATGGTTTAGAACCTCATGGCTCCTTATCGCTTACAACTAAGACTTCCTTGGAGCTGCTGGCTTGAGCTTTTTGGTCCTTCGCCTTGTTCTTGGATTTCTTAGCCTTCTTATCCTTCTTCTTGCCACTTTCGTCCGTCTCTTGAGGAATGTTGTTATCTCGATCAATGGTTTTATTCCACTCGACCGCCTCAACAGCAGTCACATATCGTTCAGCCATCTTAAAGAGCTCGGCGACAGTAGCAAGAGGGTTCAAAGTGATATCCTCCGTAATCCTTCTACTGCGAACTCCCTGCTTAAAGGCTCTGATAACAAATGAGCCAGAAACCTCTACAATTGAATTACGAACCTGACTGAAACGCATGATGAATTGGTGTAAGGTCTCATGGTCGTTTTGCCTCATTCGATGCAAGTCGTCCTCTTTTCCAGGGTGATTGTAGGTGCCTTGAAAGTTGGCCACTAGAAGGTCGCAAAGATGTTGACACGAGTAGATTGACTCGAGTGGTTGGTTTAGCAACCACCATCGAGCGGACCCTTCGAGTATAGTTGGAAGGTAATTCGCCATGACGCGTTCTCCTCCTCCTGCTGCTCGAACAACAATTGTGTAGATTTGGAGAAATTCATTGGGATTTTGAGACCTGTCAAACTTCTCCATGTTGACTAGTCGAAATCGAAGCGGCCAGTTAACTACTCGAAGGTCGGGTGAGAATGCTCGACATCCGGTAATAACTTCTTGATGCCTTCTCTGTAGGAAAGAAGGGTTGACGTTACCAGGTGATCATACTCGATAATACCTGGTTACAGGTGGACTTGACCTATAGTAGGCCTCAGCCTTATGAGAGAAATACTACTCGTATTCCATCTGCTGCTGCATATTTTTGGTTCGGAGTGGTGAGCGATCACCTCTCCTGGGAGCTTATCGATCGTCAGTTGTTCAAGGAACCTTTCTCTGACTAGAGTTAAGTTTAGGGGAACAATGTGACCTGTAGTCGTGCCGATCTCCGTGTAGTGAGTCGTTCGAATGACTGGTAGCTGTCGGAGCCTTACTGCTACGACTTCCGGAGCGATATTGACGAGGATGTTTGAGTCTGGACATCATGCTTCAAAGCCTTCGTGCGATCTCTTCGGCGAAGAGGTTGTACCCTGGTGCTTGAGCAAACTCTCGAGTTGGGTTCTCGAGTAGGTCGTTGATCTGTTGAAGTTCCCAAGCTTCTTCCGACTAATATTGAACGCGCCCAGGCAAAGTTCTCTAGGCTGCAATTCTTTTCTGTCGGGTCATCTCAGGATCACCCACATCTGACCCTTGAGTTTACTTCAATGAAGTGCAATTATGTCGAGGACTTCCCCCACGCTCATCAGAGTGTTGACCCTGTATATCACCAGAGGTGTTCTTACCATTGCCACGAGAGGGCGTAGTGTGTAATCGTTGGAGAGCATCCTTAGGTCTGTCTCTTAAGGAGAGATCATTATCTGAGGGAAGGATGAAGACCTTCTGTTGATGATTTCTACTTGCACTCGAGGTCTCCTCGCTCGAGGAATAGTCGAGAGACACCATCTGGCGACTTAGAGTAAACCCTTCCTGAAGGGAAATTCCTGGTCATAACCATCTCCGTCCGCAAGTGAGGCCTGTGAAGGGATGGTGGAACTCGTAGGAAAAGCATGTTTGATCCCCTCCTCTGTGGGGTTAACCAGAGAGAGAGGACCACCAAGTGTTGATAAAGCTCCGGAATGATGGCTTCCAGAACTTGTCTCATCAAGTCGGATTGCCTTGGGTGAACTCGAACATTTAGAGGGAGAACTATCATCATGTTGTGAGCCTGCCTTGACGCAGTCCTTGTTGTGGTCGGATTGACCCTTGCTGTGAGGACCGCAGATTATTGGAATTTATGCCGAATTAAAAATTACACTAAAAGCATAATTAATAATTAAGAACATTTCGGTCCTTAATTAAAAATCATACTAGAAGCATAAATTTAACAAGGTATAAATCCAATATTCAGGTTCCGGATATATGTCTTACAATGGTTCCCAGGATCAGTGACCATTGCACATATACCCTTAAACAACATTGCATCACACATACAAGGCATACATTTACATAATTAAACATAGGTTGATACAATTCAGTTTCATTCTACAATATAAGTGACTTGGTCACAACAAAAGTTTAACAGCGGAAACAAAACTAAACAGCAAAAACCACCAATGACCCCATCACCTGCAGGCTATTGCGTGGAGATTAGAAACAACTTCATTCGTTAGCGTCATGCGATCGGCGCTAGCTAATTACCTCATATAAATAACCATCTTCACCTGCAACATGTGGTGAAAGCACCTGAGTACAAAAGGTACTCGCAAGACTTATACAAACTACTAAAAGAAAGTGTTTGATAGAACCTATTCAAGGGATTAGAATTTGTAAATGCATAAAGTTGTCAACAGGAAGGTTATAATGGCATTAATTTAGCATAAAGCAATACATCTTAACCTACACATGCTAGGTTTTAACAAAACGATTTTATAAACTGATTTGAGTTAAAAACAGTAAGTAACATAACATGTAATTATAAACCATAACAATAATAAAGTGGCTATCCACCACAACAAAGGTATAGCATGAATTCCCTTCATGCCGAATTAGAACACACCGCACAGGTTTAAATTAAAGTCTATACAGGTGACATCAACTCAAGTGTCGTCCATGATCGTGGACACGGCTATTCGAATAGTTTTAACCCTGCAAGGGTGTACATCTTTACCCACACGACTTAGTTAGCCCGTTGCCTTCGGATGCCTCCGAATGATGACACACTTCCTTTGGTATGCCGACCGGGGGAAACTAAGATTTGGTATTTTTTTAATAAGTTGATACTATTGAGTTGGGCTACCTATGTGTGACTGATCCTGTTGATGTAGGCTAGACCACCTACTAACCAACAGGGCACAAATGTTACGCCGGAACATCTGATTCAATAAAAGAAATAAAAGTTGTGCTCCCCCACACATATAGTATTGAAATCGGAGCCTTATGAACCCGGATACATCCAAAAGTCCTCGTCCTTAAGAATATATGATATGACATGGTATGAAACCAAACACATGTGGCATATGTTACTGATAAGCAAGCACATATGTCATATGCAGTCAACCCATATATCCTTATCAACCTGCATCCCAACTCAATAACACCAACCCCTTACTTAACCAAACATCACCCATACACCGCGTGTGAAAGTACGTTGGGGCTTGAATTGAATAGTCAGAGTTCAGTCCTTAGTTGATCCAGACAAGACCACCATATTTCCCAATCTCGTGCACGAAGGCACCATCACTAGCAACCACTTGTCCAGATCTCACTAGCAAAGGCTGAATTTAAATTTAGTTTTGAAAAGTTGAACAATGAATCAAAAATTGAATTTAGTTCACAAAACAGATCCTAAGATCTAAATGAGAAGTATTTTGTTTTGCCCATGATTGACAAGATACGCTTGGCAACCAACTAACGTTGTACTGACTGCAAAGCTAAGCACAAACTACAGAATGAAATAATAAAACAAAGATACTATCTTAAGGCATAAGTATATGAATTTGATTCAGGGTAATCCACAATTATTGGTATGTAGCTAACTACTCACAGATCACAAATACTTAAGAAAATAGCATGCACAGTATCACTGTAAATTTGGAAATCTAAAGTATTGAAATCTGGGTTCAATATGATGCAAAGAGGATGCTTGCCTTGGTAGTAATAAACTTCTTGTTCAGGTGCTGATGGTTCAGAACTAGACTCAATTACTTCAGAAGAACCAGATTCTAAAAGAAACAATAATATCCAATGAACACAAGAACCGACAACAAGTAAAATATAGAGAGAAAATGTATGATCAAGATGGTAATGCATGGTTAACAACATGCTTAAGTTATATCTGCCCCAATAAAGATAATAACCTATATTACTCTCTATTGCCATTAATTATCAGAAATTAGGGTTTTAGGTTAAAGTTACAGTTTCAGGCTTTGAAAAGAATTGGAAACAGGGCAGATGGCAAAAAAAGAAAGGCTTGTTGATTATTGGGCACTAAAAGCAAAATACTTTTACCTGGGTGATAACCATTGCTAGTAAGGATAATACTTTAAATTAACCTACAATAACCATATCTAACCGAAGATTAACTAGGGTTTTGCCACTGGTTTTGTCGGTTTGGCCGACAGCCAAAATAGAAAAGATGCAGGTTGCAGATTTCGGTTCATTTGAAAACGTACTAAGTAAAAGATTCTAAATTGGAGCTTAAGCTGATCTTTAGAGTAGATAATAACCTAGACTCACCTTTGCTAACATTGACTTTCAATATTACCAGAAAATAGGGAGCTCTAGTGTTTGTCGGTTTTACCCGACAAAACACAACAGAGAAGGATTCCGCCCTAAACCGAATTGGAGACATTAAAGAGCAAAAGAATAGCTAATTAAGATGCTAGGGTTTAGTGAAGACTTAGTTAATTTGAAAAGATGACAAGTGAAGCCCTAGGACTTGAAAACGACATGAAAGACCGAAAAGTTATCAAAAGTAACTTTTCAGTAAAAGCAAAACTTGAGCATTACATGCACAAGCGAGTGACTCCAGAGAGCTGTTGAGGTCCTTAGGGCACTTAAGAAGACAAGAATTAAGGTATAAGCTTACCAGCTGGAGTTGGAGAAGATAAAGTTAAGATTTCGGCTAAAGACAGTGAAGATCCAAAGTTCACTTTTCCTGTTTGACCAAAAACGAAAACAATAGAAGACTTGAGTCATGTGGATTACAATACATGATCTGGATAGAAAAGTTTGGAGTAAACCTCACCGGAGCAAGAAATCACCACGGTGGGCTCCAACCGGCTCGGTTCAACAGAGAGCAAGATCACAGGCTCCACCTACAAATGATGCCCGAAACTCTCATTACCAGATGAGTTATGCATAGATAGAGATGAACAAGAAATGAGAGCAAGAAAGCTTCATTGGAAAGGAAGAAACAAGGTGAAGAGAGCTCTCTCGGTCAACAATGACGGTGAGCCCAAAAGTTAGGGTTATATATAGGGTTTGAACCTCCAGAGCAACGAGAACTCTCTAGAGATGATGCGGTGGCAATTTAGTGTCAGGTGTTAAGGAAAGATTTGCCAAAATCACGACGTGACACCACCTCTCCGGCAACGAAGTCGGCGGCGATGTACTGGCGCGAGGAGGAAGAGAAACGCCTCACTGACATGCGGGTCCCGCTGTCAGCCGCAGCAACACGCGCCTTCGCAAGATCAAAAGAATATCGACCGTCCGATTAGATATGGACGGCTGCGATGGAGATAAACGTTAGAAGAACAAACCGATATCTTTCAATATGGACCGCACGATTTTAATCCGACGGTCATATGAGGATCCGACCCTAAGTGCACGCGGTCAAATAGGTACCGTAGGATTGAAATCCGATGGCCGCTATTAATTGCGCGCGTTTGAGTTTCAAACCCAAAAAGGGCGGCGCGGTTAGATCAGAGATCAACAGTGGAGATCAATTGGGAGTCCGGGTGGTCCGAACGTCACCACCCCTCTCGATCGCTCGATTTAGATCTAAGGGCTCAGATTCAAGGTGGCACTCGGGTGACCCGAACAGCCCACTAGATCTGGCCCCTTTATTGGTAATCCAACGGCTCACGCTTATTTCGACCTTTACCATAAAAAAATTGGTACAACCCAATAAGTGCGCACCGCATGATTTAAATCCTACGGTCAGAATTGAATGGCTCTACGGGATGGCCCGAACGGCCTAATGAATCCGGCCCGTTCATTGAGATCTAACGGCTGAGGATTGGATGCGCGTTAGAGTTTTGAATTAAGGATGGATGTGGTAGGATTGCGATCCAACGGTGGAGATCGCTTCGTGTCCATGGATAGCCCGCGCGGCTCCGCGAATCTCGGCAGTTCATCAAGGAATCGACGGCTCGCGTTCGCTGAAGGTTTGGGCACGCTCGCGAACGTGTCGGGTGCGGCCGATTTAGACCTAAACCCCTATGGCTCGGTCACTACAGTACAAACCGACTCGGGTTAGGCTGACAGAGTTGACTAAATCATTTTAAAGCTCCAAAAGTTTGACTGGGGCTTTAAAAATAGTAAATAAATTTGTAAAATTCTGAAATTTTTCAAGGATGCTACTGGGGCCTTATATAACCCAGATAAAATTTAAAAATCCATTGCTTCTCTTTTGCAAATATATAAATAATTCACCTAAACCGAATAGGTTGGTTAAAAAGGTCAAATTAATTTATGAAACTTTGACAAAATATTTTTGACCAAGATAATTTATCTGATATTTGATAAAAACATTTCCCCAGCCTCAACACAAGCATTAACTTGTGTTTTCTTTTGAAGCTTCAAATAGGTTTTGGATTTGACTCAAAGTTAGAGGGTTTTAAATTGCAACACATTGCCCAAATTTCAAAAATGAGCAATAATGTTATGAACAACATCTCATTACTGTTTCTAAAATATTTTATTACTGCTCATTAAAACTGGGGCTATTACACTTGCCCTCTGAGGAAACTGATCCCTCAGTTGGACGTACTATTGCGGGGGATAAGGATCCCTCCTCAACTCCATCGGTGGCGTGGTCTCCGGGATCTGATGAAAGATTTCTAGAGGTAGCATCACCATCGGATGAGTTACTCGGCTCATAATCGAAACTGGTATCCATGTCGATATTTGCGTAATCGGCCAAGTCGAACTAGTTCTCCTCATTCTACTCTCCTGGCATGGAAGTATTAAGAGAAAAAGAGAATCTGTTGACAAGAAATTACCAGAAGTTCCCCATAGACGGCGCCAACTGTCGGTGTTTTAGAACTGATCTTACGTAAAGATTGTTTGATTCGAGGGGTCTCCACAATTGATCACGTATAAGGAACGACACAGGGATTTTTATACAGGTTCAGGCCTTCTCCGGAGAGAATAACAACCCTACTCCTGTGTGTATTGTATTGAGTATACTGGTTACAATCAAGGTAAAGTCTAATACTTGTGCTCCCGATTGTCTCTGCCTCTATTATATCTTATTGAGCCCTTTAAATAGTACTTGGAGAGGTAGTCGTTCATCCAGATCAAAAAGCGCCTCATTAGTCCTTGTAACGGGTGTAATAATGGTAGTAATCACGGAGTAGTAATCCATCTACGTCTCTTGGCAGTTACTTGTTAGAGATAATAGCACATTACATACAGTTACTCTAGAGAATAACAGCGTATATTAACTGTTTAGATTCTCTAATCAATAGAGTCTACAGACAAGTGAGCCCAATTAATTACGAGGTGGTTGTAGCTGAGCTGGTCGTAGAAGAACTTACGACCAGGGGTAGTCGTAGATGGTCTTACGGCTGGGTATTGGTCGTAGAAAAACTTACGACTAGAGGTGATCGTAGAAGAACTTACGATCATGAGGTAGTCGTAAAAAACCTTACGATTGGGTACTGGTCGTAGAAGAACTTACGATCAGAGGTGATCGTAGAAAAACTTACGATCATGAGGTAGTCGTAGAAGTATTTACAACTATGGGGTTGATCTTAGAAGGTCTTACGACCACCTAGTTGGCTTCTCCTTTAAGATCATAAGGGTTACCTAAGAACTGTATCATAGTATATTTACCCATAATAAGAATTATAGATAAATAATAAAATAAAAATTGTTAGATCCTCGTCAGGTACCATCTAGGTATAACTAATATTGAGATTGGTCATAAAAAATGTCTATAGTTGTATTCGTCGTAGAGCATGCCTTTTTGGTATCGTAGTTTTATGACCTCTAACGTACAACAACGGAAAAATCGTACGTTGAAATCCACACTGTTTTTTTTTAAAAAAAATTGCATGTATGCAAATAGAAGGATTTTATAATGTGTTTCCCCTCCTTGAATCTGTCCATAAATAAAACATATGCAGTAGTTTTTCATATGCAGTAGTTTTTTTCTTAGAACTTAAAGCACATGCAGTAGCTAATGGTCAGACACTACTACAAAACAGGCCATACCAGACACCTCATTACAGACGGTTCCAAAGGAGCCGTCTATGTTGAACTTCTGAGCGGTTCCATTTGGAATAAATGCGTGATACGCCTCATCACGAGCGGTTCTTAATACCAACCGTTTGTGATACTTCTGAGCGGTTGGTAATAAGAACCGTGCGTGATAGTTCCTCATCACGAGCGATTGATATTATGAACCGTGCGCGATACTTCCTGAGCGGTTCATAATATCAACCGTCGTGATGGGTACACCTATCACGAGCGGTTTGGAAATAAAACCGTGCGTGAGTATCCTGAGCGGTTCAATTTTAGAACCGCTCGTAATATTCTAGTATCACGACGACTATATTAAATAGCAAATGCAGTGATAGTATTATCACAGATGGTTCCAAGATAGAACCGTCGTGATATTTCTTTCCTACCTCTTCATCTCCCGCGATGTGTCTCTTCATCTCACCAACGCAGAACCGTCTCTTCGTCTCGCACGCCATGCATCTCTTCATCTCACATGCGATTACTCCTAATTCTTTATAAGGCGGAATAATTCACGAAGATTAAACTCCTCCCATCGCTCTTCGTCTCACGGTTTGAGTACATACACGCAAAATCGCCAAGGTGAGGATGCAGAGCGGTCGAGCCAGCACCAAGGCGAGGAGGTCGGTGATCGCGCTCTTTCTCACGATGTCGTCGTCGACATCGTCGGCCGTAGTAACGCGAGCTCTCCTCACCCCATGGAGGACCTATGCAGCCTACGATTAACGTCGTACATCTTTATATCTACAATATACGTGCGTCGTACTACTATTTATTCTAACATCTTGAATTTTGTATGTACGTATATTGGAGTTGCAAGGCCTTGTACAAGGTGTCCAAGGAACGCGCCGTGGGAGGCGTGTGGCGCCGGAGCGAGAGGAGGCGATGAAGTGGCGGGACAACGGCGCTACCTCGCCGTCGTTAACCACACGGCGGCGCGCAGCAACCGGGGCTTGTTTCATCATCGGCCTCGGGCTTGTCTTGCGCCCCAAGACATGCGGCGGCCTCATGTTCCTTGAGCGGCGGCGTGGCTGGCCACAAGGCGCGACCTCGTGCTCGGTCTCCTCCTCTACGGCCGGCGAGGCGCGCGCGTTGGGAAGCACTACATCGGCCAGTCGAGGACGAGCCGGCCGTGGCGGGTGCGAGCGGCCAAGACCAGCCGGAGTGCGGCGGTGCGAGGCTCGCCGCGGACATGGTCCAGTAGTGTTAAATTATATTAATAAACTGCAAATACGTTACTCCTCCTATTAACCAAATACACTAAAATTGATTAAAGATAAACCTAGAGCAAATATAAAGAGTTAAAGATCGTTACCCTCGGAGCTCACGACGAAAATTCCTAATATCCCGCGAGATTCCTCACTCTCCTTCTCCTTCAGGCCACAGTGCAATGTGATACTTAAATGAACAGGGCAAGAGAAGAGCCACAGTCGAAATGCACCTCCCCCATAAGCTTATCCCACTCACAAAACACCCACAGCCCGGCGATTGAAAGAACTGGTGGGTTTCCTCGACCCATACGTGGTCTCTGAGCAAACCATCTTGGCAGACGCATCCTACGTCGAGAAATACATAACGACAGGATTGCTTGCTCAAAACGACAAGGACTACATAATGGTGCCCTACAACCAGAAGTAAGTGCTTCACTACTTGCTATACAAATTTTATTTGTACTTTATCTGCAACCACGAACTTAGGTTTAATGACTCAAGCGACATACATGAGTAGGCACCATGGTCCTTTTAGTCATTATACCAAAGAGGAACCAAGTACTATACCTTGATTCCCTAATGAAAAAAGCCACGACTTCACCCTTGTGCGAGGAGTACTCGGCAGTGTGCTTATTTCCTCCATACATAACTCTATTGTAGTCTTCCTTCGTTTGAAATGGCGAAACTTTTGGAAACATATAGGTCGTTCATCTCCTATATTGCCAAGGAGGGCTATACAAGGAACGAACGCATACATTTAATCACGGGCGCGATTTACGCACGTGCTACAACACAATAATTCTATCATACTTACGTAATAATGCGTCTCGAACCGACTATACCTATATATGTAATTCTATTTTTGCGGTGTAAATCGACAAAAGCGAGAAGAATGTGCATTCTCGTTTGCCATCATATCACGATTCTCATGAGTGCTAAGTTGGAGGATCCAGGGTTGGTCAATCTCGCAATAATTATTTCCTAATTATAAATTTAAATATATATGCTTACTACTTCACTCTTGCTAGCTACAGATCTTCAATATAGATTTAGATTCACTTGTTGAGAGAGATCTCGGATGTTCGAGGAAGCTCTGCACCTTCATCATGGCGGATATCATTAGCGCCAACGGAGAGTTTCACTACTCCAACAGATGAGCGACCTTGAATGATTCATTAATGTAATTCACTTTGAATAGTTGTAATTCAATTGTAACTCTGAGGCTAGCCAAGATTTGATACATATTAGTGTCGAATTGATTTTGAGTTAAATGATTACTTTGAGTGTCAATGATTGATTCATACGTAATGTATCTATTTTACGCTGCTTGTTTTGAGAGGGCATGACTAGCAATTCACGAGGCTAGCGAAAATCAAAATTAAATTAGTTATGTTGAAAGAGCTATCACGAGCGGTTCGTAACTATCGCGATGCAGTGATAGATGAATATCACGAGCGGTTCGTAAATATCGCCGTCTATGATATATGGATATCACGAGCGGGTAATAATTATCACCGTGCAGCGATATGTGAATATTCGAGCGGTGCTAGTATGACCGTCGTGATATCCATATATCACGACGGCGATATTTACGAACCATGCAGCGATATCCATATATCAAGACGGTGCGAATTATAAACCGTGCGTGATATATGGATATTACGAGCGGTTCATAAATATCGCCGTCGTGATATGTGAATATTACGACGGTTGTTCATTAGAACTGTCTGTGTTGTTACTTATCACAGACGATTTTTTAACCGTTTGTGATAACAGCCAGTTATCACAAACGTACAAAAACACAGAGCGGCGCGAGCAACCGCGTGATGGCGGTTCGGCCCATGCGTGATAACGTTTTCTGTAGTAGTGAGAAAGGGGTACGCTTCGGTTGCATGCTTCGTGTACAAGCATGTATATCGTATTGGATTGAAAAACAAAAAACAAAATCGGGCCCGAAACGGAGATGTGTAGGTCATAGCTCCTCCTCCGTATTCTGGAAGAGAAAAGGCCGCGAGAATAAGAGGAAAAAAGAGAATCTACACAGTACCCGCTGCCATTTACATCTCAGCTCATCTTAATTGTTAAAATCTGTGACAAATAATGTGTAAGACTGTTTCTTTTTTCTGTACAGTGGCAGTCCTTTCACGTTCATGGAATATTTTGATCAAACTTTGGTTAAAAAAAGGCACAAAAAACATATAAATTTTCTCCACATCACTCAATTCTTCGGCCTCTATACAATTCTTAATTTTATTCTTTAAAAAAGAAAATAGTCAACACTTTGCCCATTTGAAAAGTTATCAAGACATAATGTGAGGACTCGGATTTGTATCTAGACCATGAGTTGGTCACATGATCAGTAGCTAGCTCGCACTGTTTAGTTATTGGTGAATATCGCATCCATATAAGCGTATAAATAAAATAATATTGAATTATTACAAAAATATTGGTGAATATCACACTGTACGCTGGATGCATAGAAGTATCTATACACTTGGTCTTCTGCTTCGTAGTCTGGATCCATATATTTAAGCAACTATAAGTACGAATGTACTCAGCAAGCCCTCATAGCAAATGCAAGTATATAGATGCAAGTCTTACCAAATGAGGGGTCTTATGTTTATTTTCGAACAAAAGGCAGTTTGCTTAAATGCTATAATTATTTTCCAAACCTACGACTTACCATTTTTAACTTCAAAACCAAAGTTTCATTTTTGTAAGTAATTATTATCTCGATAAGATTCCATCTACCTACAGTTACTCATAAGGTTCCATTCGCCTACAATTACTCATAATGTTACATCCACCTACATCATCACTACATCCAGTTTCTCATTAACATGTCCTAATCACATTTTATTCAAACTAACCAAGTGAGGCTTTCTACACAATGCTCATAACCGGGGCACGACTATTTGAATAGATTATATACTCTGCAGAGGTTGTACAATTTTACCCATAAGATATGATCAACTCATAATGTCGGCCATAACACCCATCTTTGGGCGTGTGACGGAGACAATCATAACAAGGCTTTTCCAATACCCAGTCCTGATACTCGACCCGCTCCAGTGAGGAACCACTCAACACTGGGACAGTTACCATTACGGGGCACCCCTAGAATACCCCTTTAACTAGGCGCATTTTCAATGAGGGTCCCTCCATTGTTAGGGAGTCACAACCCTTCTCATTATATATAAAAGTTACCTCTGTGTGCGGGGGTTTATATCGGAAACTGAGTAAAGTAGTTGGCCAGGTCTATTCTATATTAGACTTATGGTTACACCTTAGTAGTTTAGAAATGTGGAACATGATTCAGTCCTTAATCGACTCAGACGAGACGATCCACAAACCCAACTCGCGTGCATGCTGCACCGATCTCATACCAACCACTCGTCCAAGTCTCCACCATATTAAATAACAATATTCTATTTCCAATAATAACCCACGTTACCACCTTATGATTCACAACATATCCCATGTTCTTGTAATGACAATGTTTGTGTCATATTCAATTCAACCACTAAGCAGTGTCTAAGCACGTCCAATAATCATTATTGATTATCCAATGGAAGCTTTACTCATGTAATAATTAACCTAGGGTGGCAAGGTATAAGGAGTTATCAGCAATCAAGGAGGGGAATAATAATATCAACCTTTAGCATAGCTAGGTATCAATCTTTAGTATAGCATTTCATAAATAGTAACAAGCATGCTAGTAATACTTTGAAACAAAATCATTTGCATTTGAAAAGTAGGTTCAACAAGATCAATTGTAAGGACATGTCTTGCTCAAGTGTGGATATTGCTTGGTCTTGGTCCTGGCCTCAAAGGAGTGGCGAAGTCTTCGGTGACGTTGTAATCTATTCAAGTGTGAAACGACGACTTCGAATAAATGCTCATAACTCAAATAAATTCAAATTAACTCAAAATATTGTGATTTGGTAATTATGGAAAGATCTTGAATTTAGATTAAGTTAAAAACAAAAACAAATCATTTGGATTTAAAACAAGGGAGAACGATCTCTCTAAAGTTTGACCTGAGGGAAATTCCAGAAAATCTAAAATTTTTAATAGGTGGGTTTGGTTGGATTTTTATTTTCATTTAATTTTATTTTTATCAAGAATATCCTCTATGACTGACAGCTGGGTCCTGTTGAGGTTTTTAATGTCTTTTCAAATTATTTTCCTTAAGGAAAAGGCTATGTGGCTAACAGGTGGGGTCCATTGGGTTTTAATTTCTTTTTTTATTTAATTTTGTTCAGGAAAAATCCTGAGAGACTAACAAGTGGGACCGCGGTCCACATGGACTCGGTCCACCCAACGGTGTGTGTAACAGCCCTAACTTAGGGTTTGTATTTCAAATGTAAAATTTTTAGGAGAAATAAAAACTTTTGTTGTCTCTTCAAATCATTTGGAAGTTTTCCAAATTTTCCCTAGCAATTTCCAATTTTCTAGAAGTTAATTCTTGTGATTGGAAATTGTTGTCAACAAATTATTAACCTTCAAACTGGTGATCATCCTCTAAAATTATTTTTCCTATCATCTTGACCATCCTAGCTACCTCTCTGAATTATTTCACAATTTTTAGATTTTATTTGCTGTTTCAAATGGCCAAGTCAACCTAGTTTGAAATCTGGTCAAACTTCTGTTCAGCAGCTTGTGAATTTTAGTGGGAACAATCTAGTGCATGAAAACTCCTGGAAAAATTTCACAAGGTTGTCCTCTGTCTCTGGTCGCTACCATAAAAATTTCGAAATTTTTGGAGCCCTGGAGCTATCTCTAAAAATTTCCCAAAACTTCTCTGTCTTTTAAATCGAATTCTGAAAACACTGTTTGTCGGGCCCGAACCACACTTGGGCTCGAGTCCGACCGCACTAATGGACTCGGTCGCGTCAACTAATCGCACCGCCCAAGTCCAATCAATCGTGACCGTCCGATGAAGATCGAGCGATCCACGTCGCGTCGCAACCGACTGTCGAATGCATACACCAATCTCGGTAGTCCATTTCGGATCCAGCGGTCGGTGCGATCTTGATCGAGTCAAACCACGGTTCGCACCGCTCGTCGTCGTCGGCGGTGGACCCTACCGTCGAGTCCACCTCGTCTTCTCCGCACCTCACCGGAGTTCGTGGCGTTCGCGCATGGGTGCCACGTACCTCGCCGCGCCACCTATTTGCCCTCGTGTCCGTCGGTGGAGCATCGCGAGCTTTATAACCTCACGCACTCATTCATTCATCGTTTCCTTCGCTCTCTCACTTTCTCGGCGCTTCTGTTTGGCGGCGAAGAGGACAAAAGGTAGCGCCGCTGTGTTAGCGCCGCCCTTGATTCCGCAACCACGCCACCGTGATCCACGCTCGACGCCGCCTCCATTTTGCCCAATCCGGGTCCTTGGCGTCGATGGATCACGGCGATATCGTCGTCTCGCCTCGGCGATCTCGATCCGTGAGCTCGTTTGCGATCCGGTGAGTTTCTAGCCGCCACCTAGTCCCTTAGGATCGCATTGATGCACTGAGTCTAACGGTGTCTTCGTTTTCATCTTTGGTGCATCGTTGCGGGCGTGCGACCAATTCTTCTCCAAGCTCGGTTTTCCGCCGCCGTGGAAATTCCGGCCGTTCGAGCCTTCTTCGTCGGCGTTATCGTGTGCTTCTTGCTCACGGTGTTGGTGCTTAAGCACACCTTCCGAGTCTTCTAGAAGTCCGTATCGCCTTCTCGCGTGGGCGTGCTTTCTTCTCGCCTCCGGTCGTCGTGAGCTCAACTCGGTGACCATCGGACCGCGTCGCCACCTGCAGGGTTCGCGAAGTCTCTGTGAACCCGAAGGTATCACTCACTCGTTTTGAAACTCAGCGGTTTGCGAGATCCATCTGCGCGGTCGCGCTTGCCCCCCGTCTTGCGCGGTGAGCGGTGTGGAGTTAGTTTAACTCTAATCATGTCTAGTTTGAGTCTCGACTTGTGGGCCTGTTGGCTAATCGCGTTTAGAGAATCTTTAATCCAGCCCGTTATTTGTTCTGCAGTCGCTGCCATGTGGGTCCGTCTTTGTCGATTAGGTCGTGTAGCTCGGTGATCGTTTTCTCTGTCGGAAGCGTATTTCTCTGTGTGTATATGTTAGAAGTACACCTTGATAAGTCAAAGGCGTATTATTAGAATACGCCGGCGTCACTTTCGTGGCGGGCTGTTTGCAGTCAAGACTTTCGCGCGGGCCGCTGTCGATGTCAGGGGCTAGATAGTGTGGGTAGAAAAAGGATTAAGCGCTTTAGTAAATCTGTAATGCTTTTACATTTGCTGTTAATTCAATTAAACTTAGAAAATGCATAACTAATTCAATTTTATCCAAATTGCATGAAACCAGTCTTTGTTAATTTTCATTTTAAATGTTCTATTTACTAAAATTAGTGTCAACCCTGTCCTGTATCAAGAATCATTAATTGATTTAATGTTGTAGAATGTAATCTCCAAATTAGAAAATGCATATCTCTTTCAATAATTGTCCAAATTCAATGAACCCAATTCTGTAAAATTCCATTTTCAGTATACTAATTATTAGGATAGGTTTTAGATACTGTTTCTGTTCATGGAAATTTGTTAAGTAATTAACTAGTGTCTTGTTGTGTTTTTAGCTTAGAAAATTCATAGAAAGTTCTTAATAACTTAAAATGAATTGTTCTCTGTTTCTTAAATTTTGTTATGTCATGCTTAGGCTGCTGTGAAAAGCTTAGTGTGTTTTGTTATTGTTGTATGTTTGAGTTTGGTCGGTGTTATTCGTTCTTATTATTTGTTTTGTTCAATCGTTAGGATTCGATATTTGCGGCAACCACGAGAACGACCCTCCGAACAAATTGAGCAACGACGTCGAACAGCAGTTTGATCATGTTTATCCCAGTATTTTAAAGTCTAATATTTTGTTTCAATTTGTATGTATGCATTGCTTAATTTGTGTTAAATTGATTAGTTAAATCAGTGTTGCATATCCTGTAGACAAAAATATTGATCTCTACTACACAGCCTAGGTTATTTCTTTGTGATTAGAGGTCATTGGATGATCTCTTGTCACTTAGTAGATCCGGTCAACTTGCTTAGACATGCTTAGCTATCGGTAGAAGCTGGCGGTTATCGACTTTAGTCGGTAACCTTGATCACACAAAATCTACTATAACTTTATGTTTCAACATTTTTGCTAAGTTTAATTGCAAAACTAAAACGAAAACAAAAATAATTTAGACTTGGGCTGTGGTATGATTGGTGTGATCTGTTGGGTGTGATTGGAATGGTGCAGAGTCAACAAGGACCGAACATCTTGTTACATCGAACCAAGCATTTTGCGTGCTAACCACACTAGAGTATATGGGACCTCTCTTGACCGGTACTTTGGCGTGTATTGGCTCAAGTCGCGGGAGGGATGGAGGTGGGAGCATGGTAGTTGTCAGAAAAGCTTTATCTGAGTGGGTAGTTGTCTTTTGGCTTTACCATGTAAGCGTATGGATTTCTATCCATACGAGCGGCTCGTAGTTAATACACAATATTGGAAAAAGTCTCGTAGGACTTAGTGTGTGCCGCATACCTTGGAAGTGTGCTTGGCAAAGGCGATCAAGTGTGGGTACATTGGTACACCTGCGGGTTTAAAACTATTCGAATAGCCTCGTCTAGGTTATGGACACGCTTGGCAAGGTCTTCCAAGAGTTAGACTACAACATTTAAATTAAAACTTCTTTGGGTGAGTGCGAATGCGGGATTCGTGCTATTGTTGTGGTGACTATTGGGATAGTCACTTCTAGGTTGTTTTATCTTTACTCTTTTGCTATTATTATCCTTTACTGTATTTCAACATTAAAAATGAATTGCAAACTTGCCTCTAAACTGTACTACATTATTGCAAATGAAAATTGGCTTTATGCAAATGAAACATACGGCCCCACTAAACAAGCCTGCATGTAGCATATTAACAGGTCTGCTAGTTCACACGTCAGTCTTGCGGGTACAAAGACAATCTTTGTACTCGGTGCTTTGCTTGATGTTTTGTTGCGGAGGAAGAAGGTGAGCCTCGGGGCCTCATACGTGAGTGTGTTGCCGTTTCGTGGACGACTAGACTTGGCGGCCGGTCGGATGCCTTGTGGGTTGGAGGCACGCGATTGGCTTTGTTTATAGCCATCTTATGGCACTTTTGCTTCATTGTCGTTCTTGTTTATTTGTGTATCTTGGCCTATCGGCCTTTATGCGTAATAACTCTACTATTTGTTTATCTTCCGTTTGGTAGTGTGGTGTTTGGACTCTATGTTTGGAATGGAGTTGATGTCTAATTTTGTAACAGGTGTGTATCTTGCTACAGGAAGTATACATATCTCGAGATCAATTTATTTGATTTGTGATGCTAGGACCGGTGGTTGGTTAAGCATTACAAGCCAAATAAATTGGGGTCCTCACAAAGTTGGTATCGAGCCATTCGACCGTAGTAACAAGCATAGTCGTCCTTAGGATATTTTAGAAAAGCTTATTTTCAAATTATAAAAGGTTTATGAAAACCTAGGCGGGTTCTCAGTTTTACTCCTTGCCTATCTTAGCCTTCTACTCTCACCTTACTCTAATCGAGTTTTGAAAACTTGGTTTCTCTCTTTCCTTTCAAAAGATAGTTACTACTGGTTGAATTAGTTTTGGGAGAACCATGGAAGATTAATCTAACTAAAAATTGTGGGAATAATAGGGTAAGATGTTAAGTGAGTAGTTATGTGTCCGATTTTCTTTGGTCGAACTTTATCTGCCTTGTGTTGTTTCGATTGCTTTCATGAATTTTGGGCTTTCTTGCTTTTAAATTTGTTGCTAACTTGTCTTAGTAAAGCAGGATGGCGGGAGAACGCAGCGTGGCGATCGGCCAGTGGTCATGATGAGGAGCTTCCCTCCTCAGACCATGGTGAGGTTCTCGCTCGATCGGCGAAACCGCATGGACGAGACGCGCATCTTGGAGGTTATTGCTAGGAATACCTCCACTCCTGCCGGTGGTGGTGGCCACGGACTCGCGAGGACTTGCGAGTTCCTCCGCACGCGACCACCGACTTTCTCCGCTCGAGGACCCTCTCGATGCGGATGATTGGCTGCGCATGGTTGGCAAAGCTCAACATAGCTCGATGTCGAGCACGGGATAAGGCACTCTTCGCGTCACCACGGCTTGAGGCGCGACACTCTCATGGTGGGAGAACTATCTCGCCATGCGACCGCGCCATGTGGTCGCGTGGGAGGAGTTCAGTCGACCTTTCGTCGGGCCCACATCCCGGATGGCCCGATGAAGGCGAAAAGAAAGAATTCCTCGCGCTCAAGCAGGGCGCAAGTCTATGACGAGTACTTATGCGAGTTCAATCATTTGGCTCGTTATGCTCCGAGGAGGTGGCCTCGGATGAGGCTAGCGGAGAAGTTTATGGATGGCTTGTCAGGAGGCTGCGGGACAAGCTATCTATTCTCGACTTCTCGACTTTCGAGCCTTGGTAGATAAGGCCATTGTTGCTTTGAGCATAAGGCAAAGGCGTTGGCGAGTCATAGCGCAAATGGGAGGCACATCGGTCTACTCACACGGCCTCACTGCGTCCTCGGTGGGCGGCACGATGGCCCGTTCTTTTGCTCCACCGGCGCGAGGCCATCTGCACCAGCTCCTCGTCCACCGCGGCCGTGTTTGACCACGTGCGCTGCGATCCAGCCAGCGAGCGGCCTCGCAATCCGGCGGCCGAGGTTACTTGTTTTCGTTGCCACAACAAGGGCCACTACGCCAACGCTTGCCTCGAGTGTTGCGATGCCCCTCGTCCTAATGGAGGGCGCGGGCGGGAGTGGTCACCACGACGGAAGATTATTCGAAGACCGAGTGCGGCGTGTCGAGTCAACCACCTTTCGGTGAGGAGGCTCGGGGCGCGGATGTCGTGATTGGTACACTTCTTGTTAATTCTCGTCTGCTGCGGTATTATTTGATTACGGAGCATCGCATTCTTTATTTCAAGATCATTTGCTGCTGCTAGTGGTCTTCACCGTGTTCCTTTGGGAGTTCCTTTGCTCATCCGCTCTCGGTCGGAAATGAGAGCGATCTTGATGTCGGGATGTTCCTATCATAGTCGAGGAGTGGGGTTTTGGCAAACCTTATTACCTTTCGAGTTCGAGTGCGGATGTGATTCTTGGCATGGATTGGTTGTCCCAACACTTGGGGCAAATCGATTGTGCGGGAAGATTGTCTATCTCACCACCCTTGAGCGGCGGTCGGTTTTCCATGCGGTGCAAGGGTCGCACCTTTGTGCACTTGTCGCCAAGCCGCCTTTGAAGATTCGGGAGGTTCCTCTGTTTGTGATTTTGAGGATGTTTTCTGATGATTTGCACAGGATGCCTCGGTTCGAGATCCGGAGTTTGCTATCGAGTTCTTTGCCGTCGCATCCCCCATTTCGAAGCGCCGTATCGGATGCCTCCCAATGAACTAGAAGAATTGAAGAAGCGGCTTGGTGAGCTCCAAGCAAAGGGTTTCATCCGCCCAGTTCATCTCCTTGGGGTTGTCAGGTGATCTTTGTGAAGAAGAAGGACAAGACTTTGCGCATGTGTGTTGATTACCGTCCTCTCAATGAGGTGGCGGTGAAGAACAAATATCCTCTACCCGCATTGATGATCTGTTTGATCGGTTGGTGGAGCCAGTGTTCTCAAAGATTGATTTGAGAATGGGGTATCATCAGTCGAGGATCGGATCGAGGATATTCGAAGACGGCCTTCACTACTCGTTATGGTGCATGCGAGTACACCGTCATGTCCTTTGGCTTAACCAATGCTCGGCTTTGTTCATGAACTTGATGAATTCGGTATTCATGGAGTTTTTGGACAAATTTGTGGTGGTCTTCATTGATGATATTCTTATTTATTCCAAGATCAAGCGAGCATCTTGAGCATCTGAAGATTGTTTTGGGCAAATGCGGGAGCACCACTATATCGAAGTTCAAAGAAATGTGAGTTACGGTTGAAGGAAGTGGCATTCTTGGGCCATGTTCTTTCAGTGGAGGCATAGCTGTGGATCCCAAGAAGGTCGGCGATGTTCTATCTTGGGTCACCCAAGTCGATCCATCGATGTATGGAGTTTTCTCGGTTTAGCGGGCTACTACGCGCTTTATCGAGAACTTCTCCAAAATCGCTAAGCCGATGTTGAATTGCTCAAGAAGGACAAGAAGTTTGTGTGGTCCTCTGCTTGTGATGAGAGCTTTCGGGAGCTCAAGCGGCGTTTGACTTGACTCAGTCCTTACTCTTCCGATGTCCACAAGAGCTTCGATATCTATTGCGATGCCTCTCGTCGGGGACTTGGATGTGTTCTTATGCGGAAGGCAAGCGGTTGCCTATGCATCGAGCGATTGAGACCTCACGAGCTCAATTATCCCACACATGATTTAGAGTTGGTCTTTGTGGTGCATGCACTCAAGATTTGGCGGCATTATTTGATCGAAACCATTGTGAGGTGTATTCCGATCACAAGAGCTTGAAATACTTGTTCACCCAACGGATCTGAACCTCGAGCGAGAGGAGATGGTTGGAATTGATCAAAGATTATGACATGAGTATTGATATCATCCGGCAAGGCCAATGTAGTTGCGATGCACTTAGCGAAAGGTGTATTGCAATACTTTGATGATCCAAGAGCGACAACGGCACTTCTTGCGAGAATTTCAGCGTCTCAACTTGGGTTTGGTTGAGCATGGTTCCCTTCTTTGCCTTGGTTGTGCAACCAACCTTGGTGGATCAAATCAAGCGCAAAGACAAAGAATCGATGATGGTATGGGTAAAATCAAGCGAAACATCAAGAATGGATCGACCAAATGTTTCTGTAAGATGAGCACGGTGTTGTATGGTTTGGGCGGCGTCTTGTGGTCCCAAAGGTCCCGAGTTGCGGGATTTGATTCTTGAGAGGCCCATGATTCGCCTTTGTCCATCCATCCGGGGCCACCAAAATGTACCAAGATCTGCGCGAATTTACGGTGGACTCGCATGAAGCGCGAGATTGCGTGTTCGTTGCGAGATGTGACATATGTTGTCGTGTCAAGGCCGAGCATCGGCGTCAGCAGGTCTTCTTGACCTTTACCTATACGAGTGGAAGTGGGATTACGTAGGCATGGATTTCATCATTGGGCTGCCCGCTCATCTAAGAAATGACGCCATTTGGGTTGTCATTGACAGGCTAACTAAAGTGGCGCATTTTCTTAGGTCAAGAGTCGACTCAGTGTGGAACCTCTGGCCGAGCTCTATGTATCAAGGATTGTGAGCTTGCATGGTGTGCCCAAGGCGATTGTGTCGGGCCCGTGGGCGCTGTTTACCTCTCGGTTTGGCATAGTCTGCGGAGGCCATGGGAACTCGTCTTACTTTCAGCACGGCCTATCATCCTCAGACCGATGGTCAGACGGAGCGCGTCAATCAGGTGCTTGAAGATATGCTCCGCGCCTGTGTTCTTTCCTATGGGAAGAACTGGGAGAAGAGTTTGCCGCTTGCCGAGTTCTCTTACAACAACAGCTTCCAGGCTAGTCTCGGTATGGCACCGTTCGAGGCATTGTATGGGAGACGATCGAGTACCGTTGAACCGAGTGGCGGGAGCGGTTCTTTGGTCGATTCCATCAATGAGTGAGAACCAAGTGCGATTGATTCGTGAGCACTTGCGCGTAGCTTCGATCGAGCGAAGAGCTATGCGGTCGGCGTCGCCGTGGTGAAGTTCGGCCAATGACTTTGTGTATCTCAAAGTTTCACCTTTGAAGGACACCGTCGTTTGATGTCAAGGGCAAGCGGCTCCTCGGTATGTCGGGCCTTATCGCGTCATCAAGAAAGTGGGAGCCGTTGCATACCGATTAGGTTGCGATTACACTTGAAGGGTGCATGATGTTTTCCATGTGTCACGATTGAAGAAGTGCCTTCGTGTTCTGTGGAGAAAACGCCATTGGAAAATATCGATGTGCGGGAAGATCGTCTTATCGTGGCGCCCCATTCGTATCCTCGAAGAAGGCGAGCGAGCGAGGCAACCGTGTGATCAAGTTCCTCAAAGTTCAGTGGTCAAACCACTCCGAGGATGAAGCCACTTGGGAGCGGGAAGATCGCCTCCGAGCAGATTACCAAACTTAGGGTTTGTATTTCAAATGTAAAATTTTGAGGAGAAATAAAAAATTTTGTTGTCTCTTCAAATCATTTGGAAGTTTTCCAAATTTTCCCTAGCAATTTCCAATTTTCTAGAAGTTAATTCTTGTGATTGGAAATTGTTGTCAACAAATTATTAACCTTCAAACTGGTGATCATACTCTAAAATTATTTTTCCTATCATCTTGACCATCCTAGCTACCTCTCTGAATTATTTCACAATTTTTAGATTTTATTTGCTGTTTCAAATGGCCAAGTCAACCTAGTTTGAAATCTGGTCAAACTTCTGTTCAGCAGCTTGTGAATTTTAGTGGGAAAAATCTAGTGCATGAAAACTCCTGGAAAATTTTCACAAGGTTGTCCTCTGTCTCTGGTCGCTACCATAAAAATTTCGAAATTTTTGGAGCCCTGGAGCTATCTCTAAAAATTTCCCAAAACTTCTCTGTCTTTTAAATCGAATTCTGAAAACACTGTTTGTCGGGCCCGAACCACACTTGGGCTCGAGTCCGACCGCACTAATGGACTCGGTCGCGTCAACTAATCGCACCGCCCAAGTCCAATCAATCGTGACCGTCCGATGAAGATCGAACGATCCACGTCGCGTGCGCAACCGACCTGTCCGAATGCATACACCAATCTCAGCCGTCCATTTCAGATCCAACGGTCGGTGCGATACTGATCGAGTCAAACCACCGGTTCGCACCGCTTCGTCCGTCGCTGACAGGTGGACCCTACCTGTCAGGTCCACCCTCGTCTTCTCCGCACCTCACCGGAGTTCGTGGCCGTTCGCGCATGGGTGCCACGTACCTCGCCGCTGCCACCTATTTGCCCTCGTGTCCGTCCGTGGAGCATCGCCAGAGCTTTATAACCTCACCGCACTCATTCATTCATCGTTTCCTTCGCTCTCACTTTCTCGGCCGCTTCTGTTTGGCGGCGAAGAGAACAAAATAGCGCCATTGTGTTAGCGCCGCCCTTGATTCCGCAACCACGCCACCGTGATCCACGCTCGACGCCGCCTCCATTTTGCCCAATCGGGTCCTTGGCGTCGATGGATCACCGAAGCGATATCGTCGTCTCGCCTCGGCGATCTCGGTCCGTGAGCTCGTTTGCGATCGGTGAGTTTCTAGCCGCCACCTAGTCCCTTAGGATCGCATTGATGCACCGAGTCTAACGGTGTCTTCGTTTTCATCTTTGGTGCATCGTTGCGGGCGTCGCGACCAATTCTTCTCAAGCTCGGTTTCGCGCCGTGGAAATTCCGGCCGTTCGAGCCTTCTTCCGTCGGCGTTATCGTGTGCTTCTTGCTCCCGGTGTTGAGCGAAGCTTAAGCACACCTTCCGAGTCTTCTAGAAGTCGTATCGCCTTCTCGCGTGGCGTGCTTTCTTCTCGCCTCGGTCGTCGTGAGCTCAACTCCGGTGACCATCGGACCCCGCGTCGCCACCTCTGGGTTCGCGAAGTCTCTGTGAACCCGAAGGTATCACTCACTCGTTTTGAAACTCACTGGTTTGCGAGATCCACTGCGCGGTCGCGCCGCCGTCCCCGTGCGCGCCGGTGAGCCGCCGGTGGAGTTAGTTTAACTCTAATCATGTCTAGTTTGAGTCTCTGACTTGTGGGCCCTGTTGGCTAATCGCGTTTAGAGAATCTTTAATCCGGCCGTTATTTGTTCTCGAGTGTTGCCATGTGGATCCGTCTTTGTCGATTAGGGTGTGTAGCTCTGGTGATACGTTTTCTCTGTCGGGAAACGTATTTCTCTGTGTGTATATGTTAGAAGTACACCTTGATAAGTCAAAGACGTATTATTAGAATACGCCTTCGACGTCACTTTCGTGGTAAGTTTTAAGTCGAGCACTTTCGCGGGCCCATCTGTCGATGTCACGGGCTAGATAGTGTGGGTAGAAAAAGGATTAAGCGCTTTAGTAAATCTGTAATGCTTTTACATTGCCTTTATTAATTCAATTAAACTTAGAAAATGCATAACTAATTCAATTTTTATCCAAATTGCATGAAACCAGTCTTTGTTAATTTTCATTTTAAATGTTCTATTTACTAAAATTAGTGTCAACCCTGTCCTGTATCAAGAATCTGTTAATTGATTTAATGTTGTAGAATGTAATCTCCAAATTAGAAAATGCATATCTCTTTCAATAATTGTCCAAATTCAATGAACCCAATTCAGTAAATTCCATTTTCAGTATACTAATTATTAGGATAGGTTTTAGATACTGTTTCTGTTCATGGAAATTTGTTAAGTAATTAAATAGTGTCTTGTTGTGTTTTTAGCTTAGAAAATTCATAGAAAGTTCTTAATAACTTAAAATGAATTGTTCTCTGTTTCTTAAATTTTGTTATGTCATGCTTAGGCTGCTGTGAAAAGCTTAGTGTGTTTTGTTATTGTTGTATGTTTGAGTTTGGTCGGTGTTATTCGTTCTTATTCTCTGTTTTGTTCAATCGTTAGGATTCGATATTTGCGGCAACCCTGAGAACGACCCTCCGCAACAAATTGAGCAACAACGTCCAGGCAAGCAGTTTGATCATGTTTATCCCAGTATTTTAAAGTCTAATATTTTGTTTCAGCTGTATGTATGCATTGCTTAATTTGTGTTAAATTGATTAGTTAAATCCGTAGCTGCATATCCTGTAGACAAAAATATTGATCTCTACTACGAGCCTAGGTTATTTCTTTGTGATTAGAGGTCGCTGGATGATCTCTTGTCACTTAGTAGATCCGGGTCAACTTGCTTAGACATGCTTAGCTATCGGTAGAACTGGGCGGTTATCGACTTTAGTCGGTAACCTTGATCACACAAAATCTACTATAACTTTATGTTTCAGCATTGTTGCTAAGTTTAATTGCAAAACTAAAACGAAAACAAAAATGATTTAGACTTGGGCTGTGGTATGATTGGTGTGATCTGTTGGGTGTGGCGGAATGGTGCCCGAGTCAACAAGGACCGAACATCTTGTTACACTGAACCAAGCATTTTGCGTGCTAACCACACTAGAGTATATGGGACCTCTCTTGACCGGTACTTTGGCGTGTATTGGCTCCGGTCGCGGGAGGGATGGAGGTGGGAGCATGGTAGTTGTCCAAAAGCTTTATCTGAGTGGGTAGTTGTCTTTCGGCTTTACCATGTAGCGTATGGATTTCTATCCATACGAGCGGCTCGTAGTTAATACACAATATTGGAAAAAGTCTCGTAGGACTTAGTTGTGCCAAGCATACCTTGGAGTGTGCTTGGCTTAAAGGCGATGCAAGTGTGGGTACATTGGTACACCTGCGGGGTTTAAAACTATTCGAATAGCCTCGTCCTAGGTTATGGACACGCTTGGCAAGGTCTTCCAAGAGTTAGACTACAACATTTAAATTAAAACTTCTTTGGGTGAGTACGAATGCGGGATTCGTGCTATTGTTGTGGTGACTATTGGGATAGTCACTTCTAGGTTGTTTTATCTTTACTCTTTTGCTATTATTATCCTTTACTGTATTTCAACATTAAAAATGAATTGCAAACTTGCCTCTAAACTGTACTACATTATTGCAAATGAAAATTGGCTTTATGCAAATGAAACATAGGCCCCCACTAAACAAGCTTGCATGTAGCATATTAACAGTTCTGCTAGTTCACACGTCAGTCTTGCGGGTACAAAGACAATCTTTGTACTCAGGTGCTTTGCTTGATGTTTTGTTGCAGAGGAAGAAGGTGAGCCTTAGGGGCCTCACTTCTGTGAGCTGTGTTGCCATTTCGTGGACGACTAGACTTGGCGGCCCGGTCAGATGCCTTGTGGGTTGGAGGCACGCTGATTGGCTTTGTTTATAGCCATCTTATGGCACTTTGCTTCATTGTCGTTCTTGTTTATTTGTGTATCTTGGCCTATCGGCCTTTGTCTGTAATAACTCTACTATTTGTTTATCTTCCGTTTGGTAGTGTGGTGTTTGGACTCTATGTTTGGAATGGAGTTGATGTCTAATTTTGTAACGGGGTGTGTATACTGCTTTCTGGGAAGTATACATATCTCGAGGATCAATTTATTTGATTTGTGATGCTAGGACCAGGTGGTTGGTTAAGCATTACAAGCCAAATAAATTGGGGTCCTCACAGTGCGCAGGGCCAAGGGGCCCATATTTCATAGACTCATACTTAAACCTACGGTTTAATTAGTTTTCCTAATTACCGAGGGCTCACATGTCATATGGACATTAGCTACTTAATTAGCGTTAACTAACTATCGGTTTAACTAACTACGGGTCCATGTGTCAGCGCCCACGTCATCTTCTTCCTCTACGCGAGGACGAAATAGGAGCACCATTGTTGGCTCTCGGGAGATGGGGACCATCCATGATCAGCAAAACAGGTTGCGGGGACTACAACGATCTAATAGCGGCGGCGACGGTTCATCGGGAGATGGACCGAGGCGACGGTGCAACGGCGAGGTCGTCGACAACACTACTGTGCTCACTGGCACCTACCGAGCGAGGCTAAAACTGGAAAAGGGAGCTTAGGTAAGCGTCTACGAGTTTAGACGAACCTAGTGGTGCTCTCGGTGCTCCAGGGCGGCGACGCAGCTCGGTTTTCCACAGCAGCGGGCAACGGCGCAACGAGGTCAATGTGGACATCTACGAGCATCATTGAGTAGCCTAGACGGTTTGCGAGCTAAAGAAAGCTATGGGAACAGAAAGGCTTACCGGGAAACCGAGCGTGGAAGGAGATCAATGTGGCGACGATGTGGCAAGCTCCGAGCCGGCGACAGGGACGAAGGGTGTAGCGGCGTCTCTATTGCACAAAATGGAAAAAGGAGACGCACGTTAGAGAGAGGAGATCAAGGTGACCAATATGTGCAGGATGATGAAGGTAAAATCTCACTAGGCAAGGCAGGAGAAGGCGGTGACAGCGCAACATGCTTCGGCGAGCTTCGCGGATGGTGACGGCTACTCTCTGCTCTATGAGGAAACAAGCACAAAGGAAGTGAGCATGAGGAAGAGAGAGTCAATGCGACATCAACGTGCAAGATGATGAAATCGGGGACTCACTGTGGTGGCCGGAATCCAATGACGAAGCTGACGATCGGATTTAGGGAAGAAGGCTTGTTCTTGACAACCCGAGGTGGAGAAGAGGGGAAAAGTGGGGAATAGGCAGCGGGGGAGTTGGCGAGCACGGTGACATGCTTGGCCGGGGCTTAAATAGCATAGAGAAGTGGGAGATGATAAGGACAACATAGCATGGCGCGAGCACCCGAGCAGAGGGCGTGCGGGGCCTGGCGTGAGGATGGGATGAGGTCACGACATCGCGAGAGAGGGTGAGAGGCTCGAGGCAAGGCCACAACGCTCGAGGCGAGCTGATGCAGCGCTGTGGTGGGCGTATGGTGCAACGGGCGGCGGCGGGCGAGCTGGCGCTCAGAGGAAGATGCACAAATAGTGGGCTGACAAGTGGGACTCACATGTCAGTGAACGCGGGCTGGGCCACGAGGGAGCCAAGTGCGCTGGCGTGGCTAGGCCGAGGATGCACGAATGGGCCAAGGAAGGGGGAGAAGGGTTGGGTGGGGGGGGGAGAGATTTGGCCTGAGGGGAGAGAGAGAGAGGGAAAAAGGGTTTGACTTTTAGACTTGATTTTTTTGAAACGAATTTGAATTTAGAATTCAAATTCTGAGGAGATTTAACACTTTATGGACTTGAAGTTTTTTGTAATTCCTGCCTGGAGAAGGATTTTGATTTACCTTTTTGAAATGCAAACCAAGTTTTTGGAAATTATCACAATGCAACAAAAGTTTTTGAAATCCCATAAATTTCATGCAAGTTTAAAAATATTCAAAATTGGGCTATTACACATTACCTTAGACAGCATCTGTTTCCCAAAAAATACAAGTCTCACACATATTTGATCTCATCATCATTATTCAAACACTAAACACAATGAGAAGATTAAAGCAATGGTGTTCCTTCTATTGCTGCACTTATCACGATGTAAAACCTAAAAATTATCGATTTGAAACAAAAGTGTAATTCCCTCCTCCAAACAGTATACCGAACTCTTATACCTACATTATGCATTACTGTTGAAGTATAAATAAATGGGAGTGTCTATACAATATGCGACTGATTTTTTCTTAGAAATCAGTCACTTTTTGAGCCATCAGATGGAGATCTAATACTCCAGATATCACCCCACCCTTATATCCTTAATCCAATCTCACTTCCCACCCTCTCTCCCTCTCTCTCACCAATCACAGAGTACTAAAATTGAAAGATGTATAGCAGTTCTCTAAATAAATTATCTGTCTTTTCTCATCAGCTTAAACTTTTAGGTAAACTAATTGATGCATACAATTCAGTATGGTATTAGAACAAAGAGATCTCGAGTTCAAGACCCGGTAGACGCAATTAAGAAAATAGAAAATAATTACAACTCATTTCTATCCATGTCTTAGGTCTGAAGAAGCCTACACATGTGAGAGTCTTAAGCTTTTCGGTAAACTGGTTGATGCATTCAACTCAGTAATTACAACAACCAGAGCTCCAAAAGAACCAGAGCCATCCATCTTTTCATTTTTGCACTGCAATTCAAAATCAATATACAGCAACAGAGCAAGCTATCAACATGAATACAAAAATCACAAGAAGAAATACAACACGCAAACACAGCTCACTCATCCAGCTGGTCATTTGTGTTCGCGATCGAGCACAAGCCCTTGAACATCCCGGCCGACTGCAGGGAGAAGTCCGACACGACGCGGAACAGCTCCGGCAGGCTTGTCCGGAGGAGGCTGAGGGACTTCTCCCTGACTACCCTGCATTGCTTTATGTGCTTCTCTTCCAGGTCTTTCAGTGCAAGCTCCAACCTTTCAATGGCGGCTTTCCGTTCCACCAGCGGGTCAGCGCGTGTCCCGTCTGGGTTGTTGTCCTCTGGAAGGATACCTGCTCTTTTCTCCATATACTTCCGCGCCCAGTCCTCGAATTGCCTCCTCTTTCTCTCATGGTCCCTCCTGGTATCCTCAATTTTTATCCTTAGCTTCAGTTCGTCTTCCTGGTGCACTAGGATCGTACGTATCACTTCTGCGAACGTGTGTATGGCCTTCTTTGCAGCTTCATCCGGGAGCTTCCCAAGGATTTCATGCCAAGCATGCAGCAGCTTCTTGATTGGAGGTGTGGTCTCGTGTGGCTGCGACGAGTTAGGCTTCAGGTTGGTATCAATGGGAATTACATTTAGCTTGATCCAGCTGTAGAGGCTCCCTACGTACTGCTTCTGATATGTCATGAACTTGTCAAACTGCGTGCGCCACTCCTGAACAATGTTCCACAGTTGCTCAGTCCGATCTTTGTGTTGTTCACTTGTTTCCCGTGCAGCAACCGAGATGTCAAAAGATTTGAGCTCTGAGATAATCTTGAGCTGAACTTTGTGGTGCGTGTACATTGCATCCCACATGCGCCTCATTCTGTTAGAGTGAAAACAATACAATTCATTACTTTATAGTCTATAGTTGCTTCTTGTTTTAGGTTAGCAAAATCCTCATTCATAGCAGGGGGGAAGTCAGAGTTCCAAAAATTCAACTGAGTTTCCCACTGATGTTGGGACCAAGCCCCGAGTATCAGCGTACCGATGCTATAGATGAAACCTTGCCTAAGTAACATCATGCTGAGACAATATACACAACAACAACAACAAAGCCTTTGGTCCCAAACAAGTTGAGGTAGGCTATATGTGGAAGATATTCTAAAAAGGGTATATGGCAATTTTTCAGATACTTATTTAGGGAAATGATCATCTTGCTTTTCAAGATGACAATGTCAAGCTATCTAAGAATGTCTTGTCATCATACAAAAAGGGGAAAAATAGTTCCAACATGTCGAGAACTAAAATACTGAACTAATGGCTAACCAGCAAACAATATCATAAACAGAACAATATAAGAGGTTGGTACTTAAAAGTTCGAGCAGGAGCTCTTGAGTGCAGAACGCAACAGCTAGATAGGGGTGAAAACGGATCGGAAACGGACGGATAATGGTTTTGCCATATTTGTTTTCATATTTTTTTCTCGGATCCGGATACGAATACGAATACCCCGGATACGAATACGAATACAAATAGTATCGAATACGAATACGGAGCGAATACGAAACGAAACAAATACGGTCACAGATATTTTTCGGAACATAAAAATCCCTTAAATTGTATGCCAGAAATTAACGAAAACATATAACTAATTTATTTGATGTAAACATTCATGAATTATTCATATTTTCAGCAACCACACATAACATTGGCACTAGCAAGTTACATTAACTAGTTCATCATAAATATAACATTTAGTTTACCATATTTAGCTCATAAGTCATAACTCACAAAGTCATCACACATTCACACTTAGCTCATCATATACATAAAATTTAGTTCACACTAACATCGATTAGACTGGATGGTTAATCTATACGCAAATGACTGTAACATCCCAAAGTATGTTACCAAAAATAAAATTAATAAAGTTATTATTTTATTGGATTTTCTGAGATTTAAAAGAGTTTTCCTGGTTAAAAAGGAAAAAATAATAAAATAAAGTCAATTATTTAGTTTCCTAGTTTTTAATGCAAAAAATAAAATTTATTGAGTTTTCTGGGATTTTATTGGATTTAAAGTGAAAAAGAAAATTTTAATTAATTTATTGAATTTTCTAGATTTTAAAAAGGTTTTTCCTATTTTAAAAATTTTAAAATAATTTATATACAAAAATAAAAACCAACTTTAAGTTGGAATTAATTTTATTAAGTTTAAAATAATTCAATGAATTTCTGTGATTTTTTCTAGGATTTTTGAACTCTATTTTCTATTTTCTAAAAGACTATTTGATTTGTTGCATTTTCTGAAATTCAGAAATAAATTAAAATCCCCTTTTCTCTTTTTGGGCTGAAATCCGGATATCCGGACTCCGTCTTATCCGGATAATCCGTATTCGTTTCCGTATCCGCCGGATAGCATGCCTACCGTATTCGTTTCCGTTTCCGACAAAAAAAATCCAAATTCGTTTCCGATCCGAAAACTATCCGAGAAAAATCCGATCCGAGACATTCCGAATCCGTTTTTGTCCGGATCGATCGGAAACTATCCGATCCGTTTTCACCCCTACAGCTAGATAGTATATTAGTATTTAATTATCATTTGGCCTACTAAAAACAACAACAGAGGAACAAAATAGAAGTTTCAAAGAAGAGGATTATTAATAACATGCATAAACGTATGGAGTGGAATAGGATAGATGAAGTCAATTTTTTAAAGCTAAAAGGAAAAATCTTACCCATTCACAAGTTCAAGGAGTTTTGGGTATAGTTGTTGATCTCTCAGCCGGTTAATTTCTGCAATTGTTGACTCCATTGTTTGCAAATCAACTACATATTTTGTGTGCAAGTGACTAGCAACAGACTTGGTCTTCTCAAGTGATGAAGAACTGACACCACGCTGCTTCTTCTTGTTGAGAACAGCTAGCTTTTGTTGGTATTCCATTTTGATAACCTCAAATTCCTGCGTTGATGATAGATATATATCGTCAGATGTATAAACTATGAACAAAACGCTTAAATCATGAAATTAATGACACTGCAACAGAGCTTAATAACATGGCTAGGAGAAGTCTATAGACCAGCTGGTTGCGTTTATGGAAAGAAGTTGTAAGAGATTATGAAGATTTCAATAGTGAGAAGGTGAACACAAAATTTCAGAGGTACAGCAACTGAAAAGGCTCCAACTGCAAAGAATATTTGCAAGAATGAAGTGGCATGCTTGTAAACCAATGCAAATAAAACAGATAAACTTGTTAGAAACCAAGAAATAGCAACGTTTCTCATCTTATTCTGATGAAAAGAACACATCGAAAATGAGTGCTTCTAAGGAAAAGATTATTCTTAAACTAGTTCGACTCCAAAAAAAAAAGTGTTGTACCTTCACTTCATGGCACAGTTTTTTCTCCCATGCAAGCAGCTTATCAAGAATGGTACCGTGTGTTTCCCATTCATCGTCATCTAACTCATCCCTCACATTCTCTGGTTGGGGTATCCCTTTAAATGAGCGATTCCAAGTGATGACATGCATCACTCTAGCAGAATGGTCCACAAATCCTAATAAGATAGAGGGGATATGTCATTTAACAATAGAAGCGAATCAAAGTTATATATAACCATTCTCTTACGACTATTGTACATGTACTACTACGTGTTAACCTGAGTTTGTAGAACATATCTCAAGCGACCCTTCAAAAACAAGCAAGATAGAGACTGTTCAGCAGAACTTCAAAGGGAATCATGGAGTACAGACAAGCAACTACCTAAATGTAGACCCCCAAAATACCATTCCCCTGTGCCTCTGTGACCCATGTGGATTAGATGTTCTGTTGTTACTCCGCTTTCCTGCTAAATGTGGCTCCACTATAACCACAACATTTCCCGCAAAATGTGGATTAACAATGCAATCATTCTGCTGTTCTTGAGACTGCGGATTAGTAAGGTGTTCAAAGTCTTAGGTCTATCGTGTGGAACGGTTAATCTTCTTCCATAAGTACCATTAAAAAAACCGTGAACTTCTCTACAAACTTGCTCTATGCCCCAAACGAGTCCGCCGAACTATTTTCTATGAATGATCTCTGGTGCTACTCAAACTTCAGGTCAGCTGCACCTCGATGTTATGTTTCTACAATGCAACGTTTCATAAGCAGTTCATCTATGAAAGTGAAAAATAAAAAGATTCATATTTCCTATTAGCTCAAATTCTGGAGTGAATTCTTGATCAGAGAGGATCGGAGCATACGGGTACCTCGCGTCTCCGCGAAGTTGGAGTGGTAGTGCATCCGCGCCGCCTCGAGCAACTTGGACACCTCGTGCGCGCTCTCCGACGCCTTCACAAAGTGGTCGTCGAGCGTGTGCAGGATATTGCCCAGATTCGCCGGCCGCGGCGGCACCAGCATCACCGCCCTGCCCTTCTTGCCCTCCGCCTTCCTCGCCGCTTTCTGCGTCAACGGACGGCGCGCCCCGACCTCCACCGCCGGCTTCTTGCCCTCGGCCACGTCTTCAGCAGCTGCCGGTGGCGGAGGCTGTCCATCTGGCTCGGGCGGCGGAGGCTCCCTCCGCTCGGCTACCCACGACGGCTCTGCGGGGCTGGACTCCAGCGTAGACGGCGGGATGGGTATGCCGTCGTGGGACCCAAAAAAGAACTCGTTCAAAAAACCCCCCTCCGCCGGCTTGTGCTCCGTCTCCGGCGGCAGGGGCGGCGGGGAGCGCGTGGGAGGGGGCGGCGGGGGCGGGGCCTGCAGCTGTGCCTCCTCCTTCAATTCCGGACGTCTGGCGTCCTCGCCGTCCCCCTCCCCCTCGGCGTCCTCCTCCTCCTCGATGATGGCCGCCTCGCCGGAGGGCTTCTTCCTGATGGGCGGCTGGAGCGGCAGGTCGGGCGCGCTCATGGACCTGACGAGCGGCGGGGCCTCCTCGACGGAGCCCGGCGGCGGCGGCGGCGGCGGCGGGAACACCGCCTCGACGGACGGCGGGGGGAGCAAGAGCGCCGCCTTGCCCGCGCCACCGGTGGAGGACCCGAGGGCCGCCGCGGCGGAGGCGGAGCGCAGCACCCCGTCGTGCACCTCCCCGCTGGCGTAGTCGGAGAGCGCGGCGCCGACGTTCTTGAGTGCGGCGGCGTGGCCCGCATGCGCCCCCGCCAGCGCGTGGCGCGCCGCGACGGCCGCCCGCAGCAGGTGCCTGCGCTCCCGGCACCGCGCCACCGCGCCCTCCGCGCCCTCCGCGTCCTCCTTCGACTGCGCGCACCCCATCGCCTCTCCCTCCCTCACTCTCAACACCCTCACGGACGCCGACGCCGACGCCGCACGGCGCGCGCGCGTTACGGTTTGGTTTGCTTTCCTTCCTTGGCGCGGGGGGTTTCCTTCCGTTTGCGTTTGTGCGTGTGGGTGCGTGATGGGCGAATGATTTGGTCTTTGATCTGATGGGCTTTTCTGGGGGCGGACGGGCGGGTGCTTTTGTGCTTTGGAATAAAGCGGGGGCCTCCAAAAGACTCACGGTCGCCGTCGCCGTCGCCGACCCTATCGGTGGAGGGCCACCCACGGCGGTGCCACGTTGGATACAACCTTCATCTGTGCTACACCACCGTATGCAACTCAATGGTCGGTTAAAGGAGCCAAAACCACTTATATGACGATGATCGCAACACGAGGATGCTCCCATCGTGTGTCGAGATTCATGGGATCGCAATCCGACGGTATGCGGGGCAGCCCCGTGTAGGAATTGTCCATACAAAAGGTTGCTTATAGGGTCCCCATGGAACGCAGGAATTTCAAAAAAAAAAAAAACAGTTTAATTAACGTAGGAATCAAAAAAAGTTCTCTCGTTTCAAAAGAAACCTAAACGATAGAGCATGAATATGTCTTTTTTTTTTCTCCTTTTGCCAGTAAGTTACACGGCCACCAAGCCGTAACCCTAATCCGAGGGTTAATGATGTGGTTAAAGTGAATTATGCCTCAACTTTGAGCCAAGTTGTACTAGAGAATTCAGATTACACGCCGCACCAAAGAATGGCAGAACCCGGAACCTACAAGAAGAGTAGGGGAACAGGACCTGCTGGATTCTTTGTTAGGTGCTGCTGCCTGCTGACCTGGAAGAAAGAATAGACTGTTCCTTTTCCTTTTTCTCTCCACTTTTTTCTTTGGTTTCTTAAGAAGAAAGCAACACGTTTAATACGTCCCCACTCCCCGCTAGCTTGTAAAGGCCTATTGCGAGGGACTGTCTGCGGTTTTGTGGGTCAGAGTTTGTTTCTGATTTGTACGGTGAACAGTCTAAACTCTAAACCATGCTGCTAAGCAAACTGATGTGCTTGCTCCATTCATTTTTGTTTATCGTTTCAGAATACGCACAGTCATCTTTATAAAACTTTGACCACAAATATGTATAAAAGAATTTATTTCTGTCGCATGAAAAATATTAGCAGATCTGTCATAAAAAATACTTCTATACCATTACATTTCCTAACGTATAATTAGAAATTTTGATGGTCAAAAGGGTGTACCTGTTGGAATTAATACGGGCTGGGCCCATTTTTAATTCCAATTAATTCCTGAAAAATTCCAAAAGCCCATGTGCACGTGCTAAAACTGTTTAGTCCCATATGAAGAGTTGAATGAGAGTTACACAACTTTAAAAGGAGGAACGTGATAGCCCTCTTGTAGAATTGGAGAGAGCCAATACACGTGCGCGCTCGCTCGCTTGCCTCGCCAAGCCGAGCCGTCTTGCGTCTTGCGTCGCGCGTGCGCGCGCGTTTTCAATACATCACCGATTTTTGTTGTTGTCTCGTGATCTCCATCCCAAGAAAGCGCGTACGCCACACCGGAGAGTAAGCCTCCGGAACCCTCGTCCTTGAAGGCTTGCACGAGCGAGGACGAATAAGGTTTTTGGGGAGCGTTCGCGCGACTGCTCGCTTCATCTGATTCTCTGCTACGTCTACATCTGCGTGACTACTACCACGACATCTACGAGATTCTCCGCTACGTCTACATCAACTGCACGACTACTACCACTACGCCATGACGAACGACAATCTAGTCAAGACTCCTGTTGCTGCTACTAGATCTGGAACTCTTACTGCTGCTACTCCTTCTACTGGATCCAGGTATGCCTATCTTGCACATATTTGTTGGTTAGTTTTCTTATCTGTTGTTAACTTGAACACTGAGATAGGTATACTAGTTTATGTCCTTCTGGATCTTAGTATGGCTATAGTGTTCTTGTTCATTTACTTTGTGAAAATGACTAGAGTAATTTTCATGATTTATCTACCATATTTCTGGATTAAAGTAATTCAAAAAATACTCATATATTCAACAATCCAAAAACCTTATTATAGGCATTTTTCGTCAACTAGCTTTGCCGCTGCGCTAAAACTCTCTGAATTCGATGGTGCGAATTACAAGAGGTGGCGCACCAAGATGGTGCTTTGGCTAACTGCCATGAACGTTTTTCATGTGGCAAGCCTGAAGGAACACTTACTCCTGAACAGGAGCAAGCGTTCGAGGCTGCTGATAACCTTTTTAAAGGTGCCGTGATTAGCGTTTTTGGTGAGAAGTTAGTTCATGCATACATGGTGATCAAAACTGGGAAAGAGATGTGGAATGCACTCGAGGCCAAGTCTGGGATTTAAACTGGTATTTGAGTCCAATAAATTTGTAATGTCCAAGTGTGGACAATTTGTTGGTAAAGGATATGTGTGCGGAGGCTTGTTCCGTCTATCTCTTTCAGATTTGTGTAACAATGTTGTGAACCATGTTTGCAGTGGTAATGAGACTACTATTTGGCATTCACGACTTTGTCACAAAAATTTTGGTTGCATGACACGGTTAGCCAGTTTAGAGTTAATCCTGAAATTCACCCTTGCCAAATGTTCTAAATGTCAAGTTTGTGTGCAATCTAAGCAGCCTCGTAAGCCTCATAAGGCTACGGAGGTAAGAAACTTGGCACCATTAGAACTCATACATTCAGATCTGTGTGAGATGAATGGTGTGTTGACAAAAGGTGGTAATAGATATTTCATGACTTTGATTGATGACTCTACTAGGTTCTGTTATGTGTATCTTTTGAAAACTAAAGATGAAGCTCTTCACTACTTTAAAATCTATAAAGCAGAAGCTGAGAACCAACTTGAAAAGAAAATCAAAAGAGTTAGGTCTGATCATGGCGGCGAGTACTTTTCTAATGAGTTCAATTTATTATGTGAGGAACATGGTATAATCCATGAGAGGGCAACTCCCTATTCACCCCAGTCAAACGGGGTTGCTGAAAGAAAGAACCGCACTTTAACTGATTTGGTTAACGCCATGTTAGACACAGCGGGTCTTTCCAAAGCATGGTGGGGGAGGCTATATTGACTTCATGTCATGTCCTAAACAGGGTTCCCACAAAAAATAAAGAGATAACCCCATATGAACAATGGGAGAAGAAAAGACTATCACTTTCATACTTGCGCACTTGGGGTTGTTTGGCGAAAGTCAATGTGCCAATTTCCAAAAAGCGTAAGCTTGGACCAAAAACCGTGGATTGCGTCTTTCTAGGCTATGCTCACCATAGCGTTGGATATAGATTTCTAGTGGTGAAATCTGGAGTACCTGACGTGCATGTCGGTACAATTATGGAGTCTAGAGATGCTATATTTTTTGAGGATATTTTTCCGATGAAAGATATGCCTAGTTTATCGAGTCAGGAGCCTGATACAACTCCTGAACCTGCCATTCCAATGGAATATTTTGAGCAAACCCCTGAGCAAATTCCTGAGGAGGAAGACAATGAAACTCTGAGGAAGAGTAAAAGACAAAGGACTGCAAAGTCTTTTGGTCCTGATTTCATTGTGTACCTTGCGGATGATACTCCAAGTACCATTTCTGAAGCATATGCTTCTTCAGATGCGGAATACTGGAAGGAAGTAGTCCGGAGTGAAATGGATTCCATTATCTCTAATGGAACTTGGGAGATCACTGAGCGTCCTTATGGTTGTAAACCTGTAGGATGTAAGTGGGTGTTCAAAAAGAAGCTTAGGCCTGATGGTACTATCGAGAAGTACAAGGCACGGCTTGTGGCCAAGGGTTATACCCAAAAGGAAGGTGAAGATTTCTTTGATATTTATTCACCTGTGGCTAGATTGACCACTATTCGAGTACTACTATCTCTGGCTACCTCACACGGTCTTCTTGTTCATCAGATGGACGTTAAGACGGCTTTCCTAAATGGAGAGTTGGACGAGGAAATTTACATGGAACAGCCAGATGAATTTGTAGTAGATGGTCAAGAAGGAAAGGTGTGCAAGTTGTTGAAATCTTTGTATGGTCTTAAACAAGCACCTAAGCAGTGGCATGAAAAGTTCGATAAAACTTTAACATCTGTAGGCTTTATTGTGAATGAAGCTGACAGATGTGTGTATTATCGTCATGGTGGGGGCAAGGGAGTCATTCTATATCTGTATGTTGATGACATACTAATCTTTGGGACCAACCTTAATGTGATTAAGGAGGTCAAGGATTTCTTGTCTCAGAATTTTGAGATGAAAGATCTGGGAGTAGCTGATGTTATCTTGAACATCAAGCTGTTGAGAGGTGATGATGGTGGGATTACATTGTTGCAATCCCATTATGTGGAAAAGGTTCTGAGTCGTTTTGGTTATAGTGACTGCAAATCCTCTCCAACACCTTATGATCCTAGCATGTTGCTTAGGAAGAATCGGAGAATAGCCAGAGACCAATTGAGATATTCTCAGATAATTGGTTCACTCAAGTATTTAGCTAGCGGTACCAGGCCTGACATCTCGTTTGCTGTGAGCAAACTAAGCCATTTTGTTTCTAATCCGGGAGATGATCATTGGCATGCTCTTGAGAGGGTAATGCGCTATCTAAAGGGTACTATGAGTTATGGCATTCACTATACCGGGTACCCCAGGGTACTGGAGGGTTATAGCAATTCAAATTGGATATCTGATGCTGATGAGATTAAGGCCACAAGTGGATATGTCTTCACACTTGGAGGTGACACTGTTTCATGGAAGTCTTGCAAGCAGACCATCTTAACGAGGTCAACAGTGGAAGCAGAACTCACAAAGATTAGATATCGCCATCGTTGAAGCCGAATGGCTTCGTGAGCTCTTGATGGATTTGCTGGTGGTTGAAAAACCGGTACCGGCTATTCTGATGAACTGTGATAATCAGACTGTGATCGTTAAAGTGAACAGTTCTAAGGATAATATGAAGGCATCAAGACATGTGAAGAGAAGATCAAATCATCGTAAAAATAAGAAACTCCGAGTAATAGCTTTGGATTATATCCAAACAGCTAAGAATCTGGCAGATCCCTTCACAAAGGGTTTATCATGGAATGTGATAGACAATGCATCGAGGGAGATAGGTTTGAGACCCACGTGAGTTATACTAAGTGGTAACCCATCCTATATGATCGGAGATCCTGTGAAGTAGGATTGGCGAAACAAGCTTTTGGTTAACTGGGAGGAGAGTACTTTTATAGACCCACTCCATTGGAGATGCAATTCTCTCCTAAATCTGTATGACAGGTTGATTTTTATCTTAATGTGTCCTGTGGCTTGTTTAAGCAAAGATGCTGTCCTACAAAGCAGTCTTGAAAGAACACACCTATATGAGCCCGACTGCTAGTCACAGTCTATGAGATAGGGTAATCTCTAGGAAGCTCATGAATAGGCCAGGAGTATGACTCATATGCTCCAACCCGCGGGGATGCCTGGCAGCCTGGTATCAGTTAAGGACTTAAGTAAAACTTATTCACACAAAACTGTCAATTCACGACTTAGTCCATTGTGCAGTTGTGAATAAGTGTAGCTTCTGTTCTAGGTGGGTGTTCAACCTTAACCGGTCTCCATCAAAACACTGGTATATCAAAACAATAATGTGGATCAAGGCATTTGACATGTGCCCTTAGGATCTGGTGGGAGATTGTTGGAATTAATACGGGCTGGGCCTATTTTTAATTCTAATTAATTCCTAAAAAATCTCAAAGGCTAATGTGCACGTGCTAAAACTGTTTAGTCCCATATGGAGAGTTGAATGAGAGTTACACCACTTTAAAAGGTGGAACGTGGTAGCCCCCTTGTGGAATTGGAGAGAGCTAATACACGCGCGCTCGCTCGCTCGTTCGCCACGCCTCACCGAGCCGAGCCGTGCCGTGCGTGTGCGCGTGCGCATTTTTCTTTATCTATTCGAAAATCGAATTGCACTGACTCGCAGTTAATGGCCTCTTCGTTTTTGCCATTAAGTAGAACATGCTTTGGTTCAAAAATCACTAGGTAATGGCTGCGGTTACTAGTGAGTAATGGTGATCGTTTCTGGTCTCTGGGTTTTTTTGCCATCATATGGAACAGAGCACTTGTTCTTCTCCACTCTCCAATACTCTCTACGAAAGACAACAGTACACCACTGGTTTTTGTTGCTGTCTCTGGCGATCTCCATCCCGGCAAGGCGCGTGTACGGCTACACCGGGAGAGCAGGCCTCCGGAACCCTCGTCCTTGAAAGCTTGCACGAGCGAGGACGAATAAGGTTTTTGGGGAGCGTTCGCGCGACTGCTCGCTTCATCTGATTCGCTGCTACGTCTACATCTGTGCGACTACTACCACGACATCCACGAGATTCTCCGCTACGTCTACATCAACTGCACGACTACTACCACTACGTCATGACGAACGACAATCTAGTCAAGACTCCTGCTGCTGCTACTGGATCTGGAACTCCTACTGCTGCTACTCCTTCTACTGGATCCGGGTATGCTTATCTTGCACATATTTGTTGGTTAGTTTTCTTATCTGTTGTTAACTTGAACACTGAGATAGGTATACTAGTTTATGTCCTTCTGGATCTTAGTATGGCCATAGTGTTCTTGTTCATTTACTTTGTGAAAATGACTAGAGTAATTTTCATGATTTATCTATCATATTTTTGGATTAAAGTAATTCAAAAAATACTCATATATTCAACAGTACCGGGTGACCGTGGATAAAGAGAACATAGGTAGTATCACCATTTATTTGGTTTGTGTAAATGAGTCAGCAATTCAATTTTACCCCTTTACTTTCTCACATGCAAACGCAATCATGATGTAGTGCAACAAAACCGTGGCGCATAGAGGCGACAATTATGTAACGTGCCAACGATGGCAAATAGCAATACAGGTAGTGCCACCGTTGACACGATAATTATGTTCTCGTGAACCATAGGCTGTATGCTTGGTGCCTAGCGTGACCTGCGTGCCTTTGCCTTTGTGTTCCCCTGCTTTTAAATTAGTGGGAAAATTAATGGTGGAGCATTTTCATAAGGATATGCCTGCTCTTTTTTTCCACTCTCAATCTAGTGGGATAGCTCCCATCTGTTTGATTTCATAGGAGCATCCACATTGCTCGTCGTTCACCATCTATTGCTGCCGTCCCCAACACTGGATCATATGGCCGGCGCCCTGATAACCCCGCCCAACATCCTTTTGCGGACTGCGACACCCTCGCTACCTTGTTGCCCAACGTTGCTGGTTTGGCAATCACTCTCAATACCTAGATTTACTATCGTACGAGGCCGAGCATAGCTCGGATGGCAAGGGATGTGCTCGTACTCCTTGTCTACAGGGTTCGATCCTCAGGATTGAAACTCTTGTGTTTCACTTGAATAATTAGGAATAGGGTACACACGTGTGCTTTCAGTGAGAAAGCGTGTTCCCGCGCTCCGTGAGGCCTCGGTGCCACCTCAAAATTCTCAGTGTGTGTAAGGGGATATGCACACGTGTGTGTGCGTGCGGTGGTGTGAGTGAGGTGTGAATTAAGTGTGTATGTCTACCTTGTACCCTCTAAAAAAAACTTTACTCTTGTATTATGGAATCAATATTTCATGAAGTTTTAGGAAAATGGTATTGTACTCCTTGGAGTACGTACTCCCGCTTCTCATATACCACTTAAATTGTATGGTACTCATATACCGCAGATGGGAGTACGTACTCCCAGGGAGTACCATATATATATATATATGTATATATATGTATATATATATATATACATATATATATATATATATATATATATACACATATATATATATATATATATATATACACACATATATATATATATATATATATATACACATATATATATATATATATATGACTCCCATGATTTTGGATTGAACTGTTGCAAAGCTTCAACACAAGCACAGCGGAGAGCAAAGAGATGTTCAAAACATGGCGCTTGCGCGTGCGGGAAATCACGAAAGCCGTTAAATAACGCCCATCAACGCCACACAGCATCACCCCTACAAATCCCCCCTATCCCGTGTTCGCCACTCATCCCTCCCTCCTCTAGTCTCCTTCTCGATCCTTCCTCAAATATGGCCTTCTCCCCCGCGGCCACCTCCACGGCGGCCACCGCCTTCACCTCCAGCTGTCTCCCCCGAGCTGCCGCGCATGGCCACCATCACTGTCGTCGTCGTTCCTGAGAGCGTCCCCGCATGCCGCGGTCGTGGTGCGGCGACGTGTCGCACCGGCTGCCTGGGCCACGGTGGCACAGTCTGTGCGCGCGCAGGCCGAGGGCAAGAAGAGCGTGCTGATCGTCAACACCAACAGTGGTGGACACACCCTCATCGGGTTCTACTTCGCCAAGGAGCTCCTCGCCGCCGGCCATGCCGTCACCGTACTCACCGTCGGGGACGAGGGCTTCGACAAGATGAAGAAGCCACCCTTATCCCACTTCTCGGTGCAAAATCAGTGACCTCTGTTGGCCTAGCTCCCAGAGAGAACTCGCACATTGTTTCCTCTTTGGAACGCACACACACAAGAAGATAAATACAGATGAGTTTTGCGACGCCTAACCACTTGCCACTACTACAAAAAGGTTAATACTAGATGCCTCATCACAGATGGTTTACCAAAACTGTCAGTATTAAATATAATCACAGACAGTTTTGGTTTAGTGACCGTCTGTATTACTAGGTGCGCTAAAAATCGTCTATGAAGAGATAATATCACAGACAGTTCATGTTGAAGACTGTCTGTGAAGTATCACAGACGGTTCATGATGAAGAACCGTCTGTGATATTACTAAATTCACATACAGTTATTTATTGGAACCGTCTATAATGAGAAACAACTGGTTAGTCGATTCTAACCAGTTCCTTAGGATTGATGTTTTTAAAGTGGTCGAACTTGATCTCCAACAAAAGAAAGTAGAATATATCTAATCTAGTAGGCACCTTGTTCCGTATGTGTAACTTCACTGTCTTTGATGTGTAACTTCCGATCAATGGAAGAAAGCAGAAGTACAGTACTTCACTTGATCGAAAGTTACACATCATATACAGTGAAGCATGCTCACTTGATCGTAGGGATATCATTCTTCTACAGAAGATATGTAATCCGCTAGGCACCTTATCACCTTAATTGATCAGTCATCCATGGATTTTGTTCTTTTCATGGTGGTCGAAAAGTTAATTTATTTCGTGAATTTTGTCTTACTAGAAGGGTATGGAAATGACAACTTTAAGAAGAAATGGAAGTAAAAACAGATGGGAAGTTTGTGAGTGATTTTTTCTTAGTTCTGCTAGTTATTTATAGGCCAACAACTTGTGGCAAGATTAAACGAAAAAAGACAGAAGTCCAACAATACGATTTATTAGAATCCGCTTCGAATAAATTGTTGGTAACCAAAGCATCACCGTCTTTTTGGGAATTATTTTTTATAAATACGGTTGGCGCTCTTTTTCTTATCTTCTCAGGGAAAGTAATTCTATCTTTACATCTCAAGCTGGAGACCTCATCACAGATAGTTTTGAATAAGAGCCATCTGTGATAATTCTCAGACGGTTCTAAACAAGAACCGTCTGTGATTACCGACATCACAGACAATTTTTAAATATAATTGTCTGTGATAATTCAATGTTTCGACTCCCGCGTGATGCGTCTCTTCGTCTCGTGCGCCGATGTTACGATGCGTCTCTTTGTTTCGCGCGCTGACATTACAATGCATCTCTTCGTCTCGCGATCGCGTCTCTTCGTCTCGCGCGCCAGCGTTACTCCTTTTTTTTTTTATAAGAATGATCATCGCGTGCCATGGTGAGAATACACAGTATTGATCAATACGTACGCATCTAGCTAGTACCGTCGATCGCACACCATGGTGAGCACACGGAGCATGACAGTGAGGACCAAGGCGAGGTGGTCGACGATCGCCATCGCTCTTCCCCACGAAGTCGTCGTCGACATCGTCGGCCACATGTCCGCGAGCTCTCCTCGGCCCATGGGTAACCTCTACAGCCTACGAGCCACGTGCAAGTCCATGTACAAGGCATCCAAGGAGCACGTCGTGGGGAGGCGCATGGCGCTGGAGCGGGAGGAGGCGATGAAGTGGCTGGACAACGAGCGCTACCTCATCGTCGTCAACCACCTGGCCGACGCCGGTAACCCAGAGGCCTGCTTCATCGTTGGCCTCACGCTCGTCTTCACGCGCCAGGACATGTAGTGTGGCCTCGATAGCCTTGAATGGGCGGCTGTCGTCAGCCACAACACCACGGCCTACGTGCTCAGCCTCCTCTACATGGCCGGTGAGGCATGCAACGTTGGAAAGCACTACATCAGCCAGGTTGAGGGCGAGCCGGCCGACAGCAAGTGTGAGATGGCCAAGAGGATCAACCGAGAGTGCAAGCGGTGCTGGAGGCTCGCTGCAGACGCGGTCCAGGCGGCGATGTGGATGAAGATGGCCAAGGCGCCGCAGGATCGGGTGTTGGCACTGCCGGAGGACAACCAATGGTGCACGAGCACTGAATGCGGCGTGTCGGTAGGGTGGGACGACTACGTCGTTTTTTGCAGCGATGGCTATAGGATTAGACATGAGTACATCAAGTTCTTTGCAAATGTGTCGAACTACTTGAAGTAAAGCATATTGTCGTAAAATTAGAAGTTTTAGCAAATATTCAGATATAATTCCTCGCCGTTTTTGTCAATATTCTTCACTAATTAAATATGATAATTGCAAATCAGACTTTGAGCTCAAACTAATACTTTACTAATATGTGAATGTGTCATGTTCTGAATTTGTATTTATGTATATGAGAATGTTTATTATCACAGACGGTTATTTATTGGAACCGTCTGTGATGTGTATTTATCACAGATGGTTCTACTTTAAAACAGTCTGTGATGTTTTTTTTATTACAGACGGTTCTACTTTAAAACCGTCTGTGATGTGTATTTATTATAGACGGTTCTACTTTAGAACCATCTGTGATTTACAACCCTATTTATATTCGGACTCTAGGGTTTGCTCGCGCCTCCCACTCAAATGATTAGGTTTCTCCTCCCACAAACCCATCGCCGCCTCCTCCTTGAGCCCGGCGTGCCTCCTCCCCCGAGCCTGTCGCCGCCTCCTCCTCGAGCCCGGCGCGCCTCCTCCCCCGAGTCCGTTGCGTCCTCCCCGAGCAAGAGCTGCCGCCGCCCCGAACCCGGTGCCCCTCCTCCACCGAGCCTGATGCGCCTCCTCCCCTCCCGAGCTTGTCGCCGTCGTCCTCGACGCTGCCTCCTCCTCGAGCCCAGTGCGCCTCCTCCCCGAGCTCGCCTCCTCCCGTTACCCAAGCATGCGTCGCCTCCTCCTTGAGCCCGGTGCGCCTCCTCTCTTGCTCTAAGGTACACTCGGCCAGTGCATCCTTGGTGGTTCTTGCCATCCCTTCGTGAGTTGTTTATGTTTTTCAGAATTGATTTACTTTACTAAGTGTGTTGTGCTAGTTGTATTGTAATCTGTCTTGACTAGCACTGAGAGACTTAGTATTGTGTTAGGCTCTGGTAATTGCTTGATGAGGATAATTGTCATATTATGAAATTGATGTGATAGCAATATCAGACTTGGGCTATTTGGATTGCTTGTCATTGTCAATTTGTACTAAGCAGTTAGTTTTGATATTTTTTGTTTTCAGTTGAAACTGGAAAGAATTTGTGTTCTGTACTTTTGCTGGTTTACTGATAGTAGATTGGCTATTTTATTGAGATTAGTGATTATGTCCAGTATCAGTAGATTGGCTATTTTATTGAGATTAGTGATTATGTCCAGTATTTGAGATTAGTGATCCTGTTCAGTTTTCATTTAACTGGTTACTAGTTGGCTAATATGATAATAGAGCATCTCTGCACACTGTTAGCTGAATGACCTTCTGATGGCTGAAAGTATAAAACTGTAGTTTTTGAAGTTATTTCTTGACATTCCAGTGAAGTATTATTTGAGCCCCAAAGTCTGATTTATTATTATCACATTTAATTGATAAAGAATATTGGCACGTATCAAGAAGGTCAAGATTACATCTTGTGCAACTCTACATCTAAAAGCAATCATAAACATTTAAAACTGAGCAATTTATCTTGGTTAATTGACTTACAGAAATTACATGTTTATATGTTATCTTGGTCAATTATTTCCACGAACCCGGCGCCCCTCCTCTCCTAAGCCCAGTGCGCCTCCTCCCCGAGCCCGCCTCCTCCCTTGTGTCCGAGGGTACTACCATTCTATTCTTGATCTTTTCTCTATAAAATCTCCAAATAGTGATTGCTTGTGCCTTTAAAATCGTGTGTGATACATAAAGCAAATCACACACTCTAGTATGTCAAGTTCGTGGTTCACCTGCATGTTTAGGATGAACGCCCAACGAGCGAGCTAACTAGTTGAATTCAGGCCTCAAGTTAGCTAACAAGGGACTACGAACTATGTGTATATATATGAAGTCGATTTTAAAGGCACAAACAGCCACTGCTTGGAGATTTTATAAAGAAACAACTACCACAGACCGTTCCTTAGGACAAACCGTCTGTGATACATCAGCTATCATAGATGGTTTTATTTACAAACTATCTGTGATACATAAGCTATCACAGACGATTTCATCTACAAAACCGTCTGTCATATATCAACTATCACAGATGGTTCTGCGTTAATAACCGTCTGTGATAGTCTGTATCACCCGACGGTTCGAAAACCGTCTGTGATGACCTCATGTCATTACTGACCCATAAAGTCAGACGGCTCACAAAACCATCTGTGATGACATTTTTGAACCATCTGTGATGACCTTTTCTGCAGTAGTGTGCGTCTTTTCTCTCTTCTGTTATTCCATTGCTTATCACATTACAAACTGGTTATAATGTTTTTATAGCTGCAATATGACATGTAATCTCCCTACTAACATCACTACCTCCACTACATGTACTACCACCACTACTTGCACTAGCTAATTACTCTATTAACTAATTTGTAGCCACTAGCTCCACTAAATCTATCCTACAAACTGACATGCAAATTCAATTAACATGCAAAACACTAAGAAGTCAAGATTATATCTAACAATTTTTCCCCTAATCTTGACATGCTGACTCACCATTGCGGATCGTTTGCAACCTCTTGCCACGCGTAGCAGCTTTCTCCTTGTTGCCACACGCAGCGGCCTCTTGCACAACTCATCGTGCCATTGACGGTCTTGAACACTTATCTCCAAGAAATTATGCCTTCCCACTCAGCACGGATTAGCAACACAAGCTTCCTTTATGTGTCGTCAAACCTACGCAGCCGCTTTTCTACCATGTGGTGCACTCCTTGAGGGACGGTACAGTCGCTATCACCGTGCGATCACTCTTGAGGGATAATACATTCGCCCTCACCATCTGCGATCGTGAACATGGGCGCCACCGCAGCCCATGCACCTGGCAGTTCTTCTCCGGGAGACACGGAGATGGCCACCATTGCCATCTTGCCTTGTTGGTTGTCGATGATGCTCCTTGGTAGCAGGTATTTGGGAGACATGTCGCCTCCACTCTTCACCGCTACCTCTTTGTCGCCACAACTTTGTCGCTGGTAATGCAACTCACTGGGCGACTCCGACCTCTGATTCTTCTTGCGACGACGGTCTCCATGCCATCGTCATTTGTCGGCCATTTCCTCATCAAAACACAACAAAATAGAAGAGGACCAGGCCAAAAAAAGACAAGGCCAAAGAGTTACTCGTCTCTGCTCTCTTGTCTACTTAGTTTGGTGGGTTCTGCTCATTAGTCCCCTTCGCAGTACAAAACCCCATTCCTTCCTCCTGCCCACACTCAGAAGCCACTAAAAGGAGATTCACCACAATCCCTTCGTACTTAGGCACGATGCATAGTAGCTAGCTCTAGCAAGAAACCATGAGAACATCATTGCGAGAAGCCCCCCACGAGTCCTCCTACTCCTTCTCCTTCTCCCGGAGGCACTTCAAGTGGCTGGTTCTTGGCAAGAGAAGCAGCCATGGCACCACCAGTATCAAGGAGGAAGGCTTCGCCAAGGGTACCGAGGCCGAGGATGAGGAGGAGGCTACCATGGCTTTCTCCTTCTCCTGCTCGTCGTTCCACTCAAAGGACTTTCGTGTCCCTTCCACCCAAGCCGCTCAAGCAGCAGCGCAAGAAGCTAGCCTGCACGGCTGTGTCACGCCTATGCACGACGCTGGCTGTGACCATTGCTGGCCGGCACCGGCAGGTCGGCCTCCACGTGTGGCTCACCAACATGCTATACGGCCACCGCTTGACTCTCATCGCCATCGCCGAGCTCCGCTCTGCGTGTAGCATCACCAGCTCCCGCCATGGCCACTAGCACACAGACACAGGCGCACCTGAACCGACGCCACTCCTTGCATGGAGCCGGTTGGCGCACGCCATTGCCGATCGGCAAGTCATCGCCAGACAGCTTCTCCTTGCACCTTGCTCTGATACTAATTGTTGGCCCAGTTCCTAGAGAGAACTCGCAAATTGTTTCCTCTTTGGAACACATGCACACAAGATAAACACATATGAGTTTTGTGACACCTAACCACTTGCGTATTTTCTCTCTTATGTTATTCCATTGCTTATCATATTACAAACTGGTTACAATATTTTTTATGGCTGCAATATGACATATAACCTCCCCACTAACACCACTAGCACCACTACCTGCACTAGCACCACTACCTGCACTAGCTAATTACTCTATTAACTAATTTTCAGCTACTAGCTCCACTAAATCTACCATGCAAATTCAATTAGCATGCAAAACACTAAGAAGTCAAGATTATATCTAACAATCTCTGTGTTGGTTGATAGATGGAGAGGTCAGTTTCTTGGTTGAGTTTATGATGGATTCGTGGGGGGGCGCGCAGGAGCTGACGAGCACCGGTGGGAAGACGGTGTGTGGGGGAGGGGGACCCGGCGGATGTCAGTGCGGCCATCAGTGGAGCTTCCTTCGACGTCGTGCTTGACAACAATGGCAAGGACCTCGATGCTGTCAAGTACGACACGTGGATACCTCTGCTTTTTTGCTTCGGAGTTCACAGTGCAGACATGGCATATATATCAACGGTGGTTTTTGGCATTGTAGGCCGGTGGTGGACTAAGCGAAGTTGACCGGCGTGGGCCAATTCCTGTTCATCAACAGCGTCAGGATCTACATGCCCACCGACGAGCCACCGCACGTTGAGGGGATAATATAAACACACATGTGTATCGACCCTATTTCTGGGACCGTCAAACTCTTCACAACTATCCAGGATGTGTAGTTGCAAAGTAAGAAATGGCTTTACAAGCAAGCTCACGTTTACAAAAAAGGCAAATATTTATTACAACAGTTAAGGCTTAGCAGTCAGTTTGAACATGGGTGTGGGCATCCAAGCCAAAATATAATACATTACAATACAAAAAACACGCGAGAACCACAGGCACGCTTGGGCGCGGTCAAGACCTAATACCAGTAGTCATCCCTATCCAATGGCTCCTCTTGTTCAAAAAGATCAGCTACCTCCTCCCAGGGTTCTTCTGATGATGCTTAGCAAGTATGAGCACAACCGTACTCAGCAAGTTGCATGAAAAATTCTAATTAACTACTTGTTGGGGGTTATCAAATGAATGGAGTAGTTTTACCATAGAAGGTATGTGTGGAATGCAATATATTTGAGTTGAAAACAATATACTATTTAAAGAAGTAAAACAATATTAAATATAACATCAGGGGTTTTCAACATCTGCAATTACCAACTTACGTCTCATATATTTGAATCACCCATCAACATAACTTCATTAACTGGAAGCACAACGTATCTGAATACCATTGCTTTTACTCTACAGAGTTGCCCAACTTTACCCACAAGATACCTCAAACTCATACTATCAAGCTATATACACGCAAGACGATAGCATGTGACTTAGTTGAGATAACATAGCTTTTTTACTACTCAACCTTCCTAGCCTCTACCCGATAGATTCAAGGTCAATATAGCCATAGGGAAACCACCAGCCAATGGTGGAGTGCGCGGCCCGATACTAACTGGTCCATACCGTTGTGTAGTTCAGCGAGTGCCCTAATCGGCCTACTCCTGACTCTCCCCCATTCAACAGCTGCTCTATCACACAAGAGTAGTTGACATCCTGTAGATATTCAATCAGAAGAGCAGTGTACTAAGCCAATTTGGATAAACCAAACCCGTGGTTGAGCGATTCCTATGTGTGATACTTGGCATAAGGTTTTAGTCCTTACTTGTCATCTAGTGAGGCGATGGACCATTTACCAACTCGTTGCCGTCCACCTTTTGATATCACATCTAACTCACTTTTATCAAGTATATTGGGTTATCCATCCTTTTGGTCTCAATCCTCAACTCTCCACCAAAACCTATTGGCGATGAGCCAATCTTCCATATCAGTATTTAGAAATAATTTGTGTGATATTGCCGAATATTTGCTATCATTTTATGTAACCTAAACTTGTCAAGGTGAATATGACCTACAAAGAATAGGAGGGCTTGTATGTGGGTGATGGAATTCATCTACTCATCATGGCATTCAAAAGTATTATTTTATTATTAAAATAATTGGCTTAAATACAATAATAAAATCAATAATGTAAGTACATGAAACATAGGCTCAAAATGATCAAATGAATGCAACTTGCTTCCTTGCTCAAAGTCCTCAAAATTCCCTATCTCTCCTATGTCTTATCCGGAGCTTGATCGTCGAAGTTGAAACCTAGCACAAAAGAAAGTAATCCAAATAAAATATCCAGGCTCAAGGAATGAGTTTGAAACAACATGCAAATAAAATAAAATTCAGAAAAGAAATAAAAGAGGAAGGCAGTGTGGAGAATAGGATTTATTGGGTGCTTGATCAGGCTGAACAGAGTTTAAAATGGGATTCACGGGCTTGGAACGGTCAAAACAGACATATTATGTCGAAATTTGGGTTTAGGTGGATAGTATTAGGCCTGATGAATAGTGTTAGTTTTGTACTGGTTACAGCGGGTTAGGGTTATGAACAGTAATGTGTCTTAATGAATAGTAATAGTTTTTGGGTGTAGGCTAACGGGTTGGGTCATGAACAGTATCGGGCTGGGCTAGAATAGTGTTTGGCTAATGGTCTGGGTCATGAACAGTATCGGGCTGGGCTGGAATAGTGTTTTACACAGTGTTGGCTAAGCCCAACATGTGGTTGGGCTCAAAGCCACTAGGCTAGGGAAAAAGGCCCAGTGCAGATGCGGCTTGAGCCGCGCGGCCAGGAGCCGAGGCGTGCCCCTGAGCCGGAGAAAACGGCACCGATGAGGCCAGCAGCGGCTCCGGCGGTGGACAGTGGCATCGGGAAGCACCGCGAGCATCATCGCAATGTGCGTAACCAAATTTTGGGTTTTGCGTCGGCGGTGATGGCTCAGGAATGGGATGACGGTGGTGGTGGTGGTGGCGCAAAGCTGAAGCAGAGAAAGAAGGTGGTGGCGGTCTGGTGGTGCTTTTGGCAAAATAGCCATGGCTTGAGCATCGGTGAGTGAAGGGGGTTTCATGGGTGGTGTTGGTGGGGTGGGGGAAGCTTGCTGGCGGCTTGGCAATGGTGGCCGTGCATTGCGCGGTGGTGTAGCTCGGTGCTGGGGTGACATCGAATTGCTGTTTGAGCTCACCAAAGAAGAAAAGGGCGGCGGTAAAATTGAAGAAGATGATCGGAGCTGGAGGAGTTGAGAGGCGATGGTGAGGTTCAGTGGGCGTGGGTGAAGAGGATTACGCGGATTGGAGGGCCTTTTATATCCCAGGAAGACATTACTCGGTGTAAAAATGTCGCAGACCAAACTGGCGCATCACTGGGTGCATGTGGTACTCCTCCACGAAGACATCATGAACCAAGCTCCTCTGCGTGTACCAGTACATATGATCTCGCGTGCACAGGCTCAATAGGCCTCGGGATACATGCGCGTACACCCTATCGGGAGTGTGTCAAGATGACACAGTCATGCGTCAACTGATCGAACATCGCAACGTAGTCCGGGTAGGACGTGCGTAATGATCAGAGTGAAGGTGACCTGCGGAATAAAACAACGAAAACTTAGCACAAGAAACAAGATAGGCCAAGTCCGCTAGCTCGCGTGCGTAGCAGATCATCTGCTTGTCGATGCTGTCGCCGTAGGACCCTAGGAACATCACCCACAACAAGTAGGCCTCGAAGTGCCTCCTCACCATGTACTCGAGTGCGTCGTTTGCCATACACTTCGGCTACAAGAAGACAGAGATACATCAGTAAGTTGCACAAAGCAATTGAAGCGAAAAAACAATAGTTATAAAAACTTATGTAGAACTGGCAGATCCACTTCAGCGATGACCCGTGAGTACTGCCGAACTCCATGTAGCTGGTGTTGGGTGGCAGAACCCCCTGGGACCTTGTGAGGAACTCCGTGCGCCACATGGTTGGGACGTCGTGGCCGCCAGGGGGAAGCCCGCGCAAGGCAACCCGGTCAGGAAGGTCACATCCTGAAGCATCGGCCCCATCTCCCTACACGAAAGGTGGAACGTGTACATCTCTAGCCTCTACCGGTCAACTAGTGCCGTTAGGAGGCATCGGTTGTACGGAAACCGCCTCAACGTACAACCACTACTCGCTCGGTCCTGGTCATCCTACCACGTCACCTCCACCATTCTCGCTAGTGGAAGTAGGCCTACCGCTCTCAACCTGCGTCAATAGGATTAAAAATGTATGTTAGTCCACCCAAAGTAGTCAGACTGCAATTGAGTACACGAGGGTACAACTACATGTACATCAGAACCCAACGTGAGTCCACTCTCCATGCCCTCGTGGGCGTACGCAGCCGCAATGCACCAAGCTCAACCGCCGCCTTGCCCTCCCAGGGGAGGATGGTACTGAGTCGGCTACGATGACTTGTGTCAACGGCCGGGTCAAGCAACTCGTACGACCACTACGCAACGTCTCCTGGGTCTGCCATACCTGAAGATTTAGTGCATACATTGTAAATACTACCAAACATATACAAAAAGTAATACGAAGCGATATATCTAATTAATTCAATTATTGCACGATTAGTGACACATATGAAACTGATCTGCACACAACTGTATCAACGTACAAATTTTTAGAGGTATCTTGTTGTGTACAGATGGAAAGTAAAATTAAGTTCATAGCATTTTAATTAACGTCTACATACCCTATTGAGCTATTATGGATTTGTAATAGAAATTTTAGAGGTGTCTTCCTGTTTTCATAGTTTGAAATGTATTTTTGTCATTAACAAAATATTTACCATGTACAAATAGAAACAAAAATTAAGTTGACAATATTTTAATTATGGTCTACATACCCTACTTAGCTACTGTGGATTTTTCATAGAATTTTTATAGGTATGTTGCTATTTTCCTTGTTTACAAATGGAAACCAAAGTTAAGTTGAAATTATTTTAATTAAGTTATACATACCCTATTTAGCCACTCTGTAAATTTTATAGATTTTTTATAGGTATCGTGCTACTTTCCTTGTTTGAAAAGTGTCTCCAGTATTTACAAAATATTTACCGTATACAAATGGAAACAAAAATTAAGTTGATATTATTTTAGTTCAGCTCTACATACCTTATGTAGCAACTCAGTATTTTATTTCATAATTTTTAGTGGTGTGTTGCTATTTTCCTAGTTTGAAAAGTATTTTCGGCATTAACAGAATATTTATAGTGCACAAATAGAAAGGCAAATTAAGTTGGGATTATTTTGATTAAGCTCTACATACCCTATTTAGCTACTCTGCAATTTTTATAGATCTTTTATAGGTATCATGCTACTTTCCTTATTGAAAAGTGTCTCTAGTATTTACAAAATATTTACCGTATACAAATGAAAACAAAAATTAAGTTGACAATATTTTAGTTCAACTCTGCATACCCTATATAGCAACTCTGGATTTTTTTTTTTTACAATTTTTAGAGGTATTTTACTATTTTTTCTTAGTTAAAAAAGTATTTTCGTCATTAACAAAATATTTACCGTGAAAAATAAAAACATACAAAGTTTTCTTAGTATTTTTGCGGAATTATTCTAAATCATTCAAGTACCACACTATAAATAATATTTATACGATGAACTAAACTATACCTTTCTCGGCCTTTTGGCTAAGATCAAGTGTAGTATCTGTTCTTATTAGTTTAATATCTGATATGTGGACCAAGTGTTCACTTCGATATTAAATTTATTTTTTGTGGGGGAGGGTCCACCTACAAGAGCTTGCTCTTCGGGCCTCGCGTGTCGCCTAAGCGCCACTCACTTCTTTGCCCTGCAGCGCACCTAAAAAAAAAGAGAAATCCCGGACACTTAAAAAAAATAAAAAAAAAATACTACATCAAACTGCAATACAGTTAAAATTATCTAATCCATTGAATTTTGTCACTATTTTTATTTGCTCACCTACCAGGTTTCGAATTTATGTATAAAGTTGCAAGAACATTTACCTGCAAAATGGGTGACCAGATCCGCTTCTCCCACCCTCTCTCTCTCCTCCGCTACGAACCGGTTGGGCTTCGCTACGTCACTTCTCCCCTCTCCTCCTCTCTCCTCTTTTTTTCAGAATTAAAATGACTTTTCATCCGATTTTTGGGGTTTATATAGCCGGCCTCTTTCGCCAGTTGAACTGACGACATGAACCCGCGGGTTCCTGTCATCATTTGAACTGGTGATTTGCATATTATTCAAAGCAAATTGCTAGTCCAAATGGCAATGGAAAGGTGGAACGACGATTGGCAGTAAATGGCATCCTATCGCAATTTCAAATGGCGCAAGGAGCCTGTCGCCATGTGAAATAGCAACAGTGGCCTAATTTTGTAAAAACATTTTGACTAATTTTTTTGTAATTATCTTTTAAATTAATATCATTTTAAAAAATTTATCCTGAAAGGATGGGTAAACGAACTACTGAGCATCAAAGAGCACAATATATGCATGTTCTGAAGTTTGGCCCTAGCAAGGTGGAAAAAAAAGAGAGGAAGCCAAACATTAAGGGGGGGGGGGTGTTCGGAATGGCTTCGGCTTTTCGCTCGGAAAAGCCGAAAACCGTTCCAAACGCCGTCCACCCTCCTTCTCCCTCAACGCCGGCGCCCTACCTCCTCTCCTCCTCCCGCGCCACCGCATCCTCCCCCTCCTCCTCCTCCCGTGCCGCTGCGTCCTCCTCCCTCCTGCCCAGCGCCGGCGTCGCCTAGGTCCAGATCTGGATCTCCTCCTCCCACGCTGCTCCCTCCTCTTCTTCCCGCGCCACGCCATCCTCCCTCCCCCAACGCCCTCCTCCTTGGTGCCCTGCCTGTGGTCACCTCCTCCTCCCTCCCACGCCTGCACCGCAACCGCCCTCCTCCTCCCCCCGTGCCTGTGCCACTTCCCGCCTTTGTGACCCCTTCCCTGTCCTCCTCCCACGTGGTTTCTTCCTCCCACGCGGCGCTACCGCCCCCTCCTCGTCCCCACTCGCCACTGCCCCTTCTCCTCCCCACGCGACGCCACCCCTCCTCCTCCTCCCGCACCGCTCCTCCCTCTTCCTCTCGTGCTGGCCCCACCTCCTCCTCTTGCGCCGCCCCTCCCTCATCCTCCCCAGCGGTGCCATCGCCCCTACTCCTCGTACCGGATCTGCGCCTACTCTCGAGCCTATGTAGCCACCCTCTTCCCTCCTACGCCCTCCTCCCTATGCGCCAGCGCCGCCCTCCTCCTCCTGAGCTTCCACCGCTCTCCTCCTCCTCCCGAGCCACCGTGTTGGGACCCCGGGAATGCAACCTCGAGTAGCTAGCTCACACAGTTGCAACATAGATGAAATCATATCCATACAACAAGATAAAGATGAAGCAGACAAATTAATATTACTTAGTAGCAATAGGACCTTATCACAAAGCTTTTACAAAGCTCTGTCTTGACCTGGCTCTGCTCGCTAAGGATTCGCCACCCTAGCCCCCTCTTGCGCCAATTCAACAACCAAAGCAGAACCGAATCAACACATTACTAATTATTCAGCCAGGTCCACCCCATCATAGACATGTGGTTGTACGGTATGGTCCAGATCAATGGCGCACAAAGTACGGTATGACCCAGATCAATAGCGCACCAAGTTAAATCCTTAACGGCTACTCAGGCGAAGCATCCTCATCCTAGTGTGCTTACTACACCCCCTTTACTTCACGATCATTCGTCTGAGTATGAAATCATTTTTGGGTTCAACCTGGCCAAATGGCAACCCTTGCCATGGGACAACAAACTTTTAACATCAGTGGTCACGTCACAATTCCATATTTCATTAGGTGAAGTTTAAACATATGAGCATGTGATCATGAATCCCATCGAATAGCTAAAGCATGGCTAAGCAAATATGATACCCAAGTTGGTACTAAGATATGTCCAACTAAAATTATCCTATCCTAAGGTGTCCAAGAGTTCATGTCATTCTCAATTTATCAAGGAGGCATAAAGGCAATTAGGTAATTATCTACTCCTGAAACCATTTAATATAAAACTAGCAATGCATGTTTATATCAAACAATATAGTTTTACAAAGTGGGTACGACATGGTCAAAGGTCTATGACTTGCTTTCATTGAAGAGTTGAGGTGCTTCGATCGTCGGGTCCAAGAATTCATCCAAAATGCCGAAATCTACACGTGCGAAACGAGCCAAATAAATAAATCAATCCCAAATAAATTCCAAATAATTACCAAATAAGAACCAACAGAAAGATAATTAATTTAGATGAATTTAGAAATTTGAATAACTCGAATCGAAGCTCGAACGGAGGAGAACAGGCTCCCAGAAGCTTTAAAACACATGAAATGATAAAAACCAGGATTTTCTTGATTTTTGGAATTAATTTTGTAAAGGAAATTAGGTTTGTTGCATCAGCATGACGTCAGCCCTGTGGGGATTTGCTTCGGCCGAATTATTTTTCAACAGAAAAAAGGTTGGAAAAGCCACGTGGGTTGCCGCACATGCAAGGATGCTGACGTGGCGCCATGTGGCGGCACGGACTAGGCACCTCGTGGCAGCCACGTAGGCACACACATGCGGAAAAGAGGGCGGCGTGAAAAGAGGGGAGGTGATAGAAGAGAAGGGGCGGCATGAAACGAGGAAGTTAATGTGCACAAAAACGGGCGAGGAAGGAAAGGGAAAGGGGGATTTGGCAGGAGTTTCATGTGCGCAGAAATGATAGACTCGGGTGGCTCGCGCGTGGGGAAGAAGAGCGTGGAGAAGAAGGGGGCGGAGAGGCTGACAGTGCGGCCCGCACGGAGAGAGAGAGGAGGCGTGGAGCGGGCTTGGCGCGGAAACAGGCCAAGAGAGGAAAAAGGAGTGGGCCAAGGGAAGAATTCGGCCTAAAGCGAGAAATTGGAAATTAAATACATTTTTGATTTTCAGAAATACCATAAAACAAAAAACCTTCTTCTAAAATAGCTAATATAGTCCAAAAATTCAAGAAAAATTCACAGAAGATCCTAGAATAATTTAGGACTTAATAAAAATACTTTCAACTATATTTTAGCTTTCAATTTTGCAAATAAAATAGATTTTAGCTTTGGTTTAAAAGGAAATCTATTTTAAATTCCACAAAAATCAAGAAATTTTGACTTTTAAATCCCAGAAAACTCAAGTAAACCAACTTTAATTTAATTAAAGTTTTATTAAATTAAATGTTATTTGATTTCTAAATTTTGAGTAAGCTTTTGCAACTTAATAAAATAAGCTTTTGCAACTTAATAAAATCAAATGGTTATTTTAAATTTTGAAATTTTTTAAAAACTCAGGAAATTAGGGATGTTAGAAACCTACAGCCCTTAAAGGGAATCTCAACCCCGAGATTCGGGCTAACTAGAGAATAGGTGTGGGAACTCGGCCTTCAGATCTTCTTCACACTCCCAGGTGGCTTCTTCTGTGTGATTGTTCCACTGAACTTTGCAGAAATGAATGATCTTGTTTCTCGTTACTCGCTCTGCCACTTCCAAAATCTTGACGGGTTGCTCCTTACAAGTGAGACCTTCCTACAGATCAACTGCTTCTAACAGCATCTGCTCTTTTGGCACATGTAGACACTTCTTCAATTGAGACACGTGGAAGATGTCATGCACATCTGACAACTGAGGTTGGAGCTCTAATTTGTAAGCAACTTCTCTTCTAGCTAGAATTGGAAAATGTCCAATGTATCTTGCTGCAAGCTTTTCGCTTACCCTGAAACGACGCATTCCTTTGAGAGGTGAAACCTTTAGATACACATGGTCTCCAGTGCAAAAGCTAGATCTCGGCGACGGTTATCAGCATAACTTTTTTGCCTGGTCTGAGCAGTTCTCAGCTTTTCTCTAATTGACCTAACTTGATCTTCGGCTTCCTTCAGGATTTCTGGTCCTAGTACTTGTCCTTCTCTTGTTTCAGTCCAATACAAGGCTGTTCTACACTTTCTTCTGTAGAGGACTTCAAACGGGGAAATTTGTAGGCTTAATTGATAACTGTTGTTGTATGAAAACTCTGCATAAGGGAGCAACTGATCCCAACTGGTCTGGTTCTCTAGAGTGCAGGCTCTCAACATATCTTTGAGGATTTGATTTACTCTTTCTATTTGTCCATCTGTCTGCGGATGGTAGGTTGTATTGAAGTTCAAATTAGTACCCGAAACGTTGTGCAGCTTCTGCCAGAATCTTGAGGTGAACTGAGATCCTCGATCCAACACGATCTTCTTTGGTACTCCATGCTGACATACTATCCTGGCCATGTACAATTCTGCAAGCCTATCTCTAGAGTAGGTAGTCTTGATTGGGAGGAAGTGAGCAATTTTTGTTAGGCGATCAACAATTACCCATATAGAATAATAACCAGCTTTTGTCCTTAGCAGGCCAGTGATAAAATCCACGCTAATTTCTTCCCATTTTCATTCAGGGATCTGCAATGGTTGCAAGAGTCCAGCAGGTCTTTGATGCTCGGCTTTAACTCGCTGACAAACATCACACTGAGCTATGTACTTTGCAATCTCACGCTTCATACTGAGCCACCAATAAAACTCCTTGATGTTTTGATACATCTTAGCACTTCTGGGGTGGATGGAATATAGGGTTTTATGAGCTTCCTTGAGTATTAAGTGCTTAAGCTCTTTTTGGTCCGGTACACAAATATGCTTATCAAACCAAATAGTGCCTTATTCATCTTCTAAAAACCTTAGGGATTTACCCTTTTTCATGTTACTTTTGATCTTCTTGATATCTGCACCTTCAACCTGAGCTTTCTTGATCTGATCTTGAAGAGCGGGCTGCACTTCCAAAGCAGCTAGGTATCCTTCTTCAACCAACTCAAGTTTGAGCTTTTGAATTTTTTTATGTAGTGCTGACCAATTTTCCTTGATCATCAGAGTATGGCAGTAGACCTTTCTACTTAAAGCATCCGCTACAACATTAGCTTTGCTTGGATGATGGATTCCAATGTTGTAATCCCTGATCAACTCTAACCATCTTCTTTGTCTCATATTAAGATCAGCTTGAGTAAAAATGTACTTTAAGCTCTTATGGTCAGTGTAAACTTCACAACGATTATTGATGAGGTAATGACGTCATATCTTCAAGACATGCACTACGGTAGCCAATTCCAAGTCATGGGTAGGATAATTTGCTTCATGAGGTCTCAACTGGCGTGAAGCATATGCTACTACCTTCCTTTCTTGCATCAGAACACAACCGAGACCTTGTCGTGATGCATCACAGAAAATCTCAAAATCCTTTCGACCATCTGGTAAAATCAACACGGGTGCGATGATCAAACGCTTCTTCAACTCTTGAAAGTTTTGTTCACAATCTGGTGTCTAAGCAAATTTCTTTTCCTTCTTCACCAACTGAGTGAGGGGTCTTGCTATTTTGGAGAAGCCTTCAATAAACCAACGGTAGTATCCTGCCATTCCAAGGAAATTTCTGATCTTAGGCACTGTCTTGGGCGACTCCCAGTTGAGCATATCCTTGACTTTGCTGGGGTTGACGACGACTACTTTTGCAGATATGATGTGTTCCAAGAAGGTAATTTCCTTCATCCAAAACTCACACTTGTTGAACTTGGCATAGAGTTGATGATCTCTAACCCTGGTCAGAATCAAGCGGAGGTTCTTCCTCACTCTTGGAGTATACGAGAATATCATGGATAAAGATAATGATGAACTTATCCAAATATTCTATAAATACTTTATTCATCAAGTTCATAAAGTAAGCAGGGGCATTGATCAATCCAAAAGACATGACCGTGAACTCATACAGTCCATATCGGGTTGAGAAAGCTGTTTTAGGAATATCCTCCTGGCGGATCTTTAACTGATGTATCCTGACCTCAAATCTATCTTGGAGAACACTCCGACTCCTTTCAACTGGTCAAACAGATCATCAATTCTGGGCAGAGGGTACTTGTTCTTGATTGTGATTTCATTGAGTGCATGATAATCCACACACATCCGCTGGGTGCCATCCATCTTTGCAACAAAGATCACTAGGGCTCCTCAAGGTGAAGAACTTGGTTGGACAAAACCGTTAGCTTGTATCTTCTCGATTTGCTCCTTCAGCTCGACCAAATCATCAGCAGGCAGACGGTAGGATCTCTTAGAAATAAGAACAGTTCCCGGAATTAGGTTGATGACAAACTCTAGGTCTCTGTCTGGTGACAATTCAGGTAATTCATCAGGAAAGACATTTGGAAATTCTCTGACCACTGGCACATTTTCTAGGGATACAGCCTTGACACTGTAGACTAGTGCTCCATCATGCTTTTCTGTGGAGGCTTCAAATTTTACTTTAGTCCCAACCGGACTGACCAAAGTGATGCTTCTACCACCACAATCCCAGATTTCTTGGTGATTAGGAAGCCAATCCATACCCAAAATCACATCTAAGGACTTGGTGTCGATGATGACCAGGTTGGCTAGAAATCCTACTCCTTCTATGATCACCTTAACTTGTGGGCAACCCTGTTTCATACTTAACTCCGAATCGGGGGATTGAACCAACAAGACAGTTTTAAGAGTCAAAACCTTTAACCGATGCTTTGAAGCAAAAATCCAAGAAACAAACAAATACGAAGCTCCAGAGTCAAACAGAACAGTAGCAGGTGCTGAATTTACTAGGAACTTACCTAGCACGATGTCCGGGGCTGTCTGGGCTTCCTCCACCGTGACATGGTTCACACGCCTCTCCGTAAGACGAGAGGGTCTTGGCCGTGCACTGGAGTCAGGGTGCTCCACGTCCGGCTCCTGGCATGGGGGTTCTGGTTGGAGTAGCTCCCAAGTTGAATCTGGCAGGGGATGGACCTTGCTTCTGTGGACAATTGCTGGCATAATGTCCCAACTACTGACAGTTGAAACAGGTAATTCCCGCTGCATGGTTGTTGGCTCTTGGCTGCTGGTTGTTGGTGCTGATGTTGCCGGAGCTGCGGAATTGTAAAGTAGATGGGCGAGGTGCTGTCGCCGGGGTCTTGAATGTGACAGGAGGAGCAAAACGGGTAGAGTGTTGCACATTCATCCTGGCTCTCTGTGAATGGCTTTGATGAGCACCATGCTGCATCATCTTCCTTTTACGAGATTCTTCAAGCTTACGACGAGATTCCTCTATGAGCATGGCCTTGTTTACCAGGTGATGAAAATCTGCATAGTCGTTACCAATGACTTGGACTTTCAAGCTAGGGTTGAGTCCTCGCTTAAAACGCTTCTGACGTGCGTTGTCAGTGGCAACGTCCTCTTGGGCATATTGCGAGAGTTGAGTGAACTTATTGAGGTACTCACTCACCGATATGTTTCCTTGTTGCAGCTTATGAAACTCATTCTTCTTCATTTCCACCTTTCCATTATGAATATGGGAGTGGCGAAAAGCTGTTGAAAACTCGGCCCAACTGATGTTCTAATGGTTCTCATGGGCAACACAGCAATTCTCCCACCATTCGGCGGCGGTTCCTTCAAGTTGGTGTGCGGCATAAAGAACCTTCTCTTGGTCGTCACATCGGGCGATAGTGAGCTTCTTTTCTATCGAGCGTAGCTAGTCATCTGCATCCAACAGCTCGAAAGAGCTGGAGAAGGTAGGTGGATGGGTCCTCATGAACTCTGTCAGCCTTGACTAGGGAAAAGCTGGGGGTGGTGGCGGTGGCATGACGGTTGCTTGATTGTTCTAGTTCAGAATTGCGACTTGGGCAGCCGCAGTCTAGTTCTGCTAATTCATCATCTGATTCATGTTTTGCATCATAGCGTTCATCAACTGAATCTGGGCTGCCATAAACTGACCCAATCCCTGATTTGTTGCAGTGGCCAAAGGAGGTGGTGTATTGGGGTTCGCGGGCTCATCCTGACTTGTGGAGTTGCAAGTTTGAACCATCTGAAACAAATCTTCCTAGGTTTAATAGACGAGAAGAAGAAAGCACGATAGATAAGGGGAAAAGCACAATAGACGAGAAAGAACAAGAGGACAGGATAGAATAACCTTATTAGGGAAAGTCGATTAGACTTGAAGAACAATTAGCCGGAAAGCTATTAAGAAGCAACAAAACTTTAGTAGAATATCCTATTACACGGACTATCGATACTAAAGCTGAGAATGGTCACCCTACTGAGGCATTTCTAATCTATCTTATATGGGCGGTCGATCTGAGACAAGACTCGATCCTATAGAAATTACTGACGTAAGAGAGGTCATTTTAAATTTTGAACCTAAGATGAGTTGTAAGAACCTAAGAATAAGGTGAGAAAAGATTAGAATAGATGAGAAAAGAATAGAATAAGATGAGAGAAGAATAACTATTAAAGTTAAAGTATTGGTTTGATTCAGAAAATAAAATTTTGATATTTTTGACTAAACGACCATGCCAACTATAGTTGCGTCCTACAATTGATATGGCTCCGATACCATCTCTGTCGAGGCCCTAGGTATGCAACCCTTTGTGCATTCTGAACTAGTCCCAGATCAGTAGCTAACTCGCACAGTTGCAACATAGATGAAATCATATCCATACAACAAGATAAAAATGAAGCAGACAAATTAATATTACTTAGTAGCAAAAGGACCTTATGGTCAAGTCTTACAAAGTTGCCACGTAGGGCTTAACAACAAAAGGTAACTTGCAGCTGAAACCAAACATCTTGCGGTAGCCATTCGACATGCCCACAGGCAATCGAGTGGAGGACGCGACCTAATTCGCATAGTCTTCAAAGTACTCCTCTTCATAGAATTCTAAGTTCTGTGGTTATTCTTCAGTAACTGATCAACAAATGGCGTAAAGTTGTGAGTACTTTAAAGTACTCAGCAAGTCATAATGAAAAGTATGCACATATTATTCATGCAAGGCTTGACAAGGATAACTTTATGGCTATTTTGCAGAAAGCAGTATTGATAGTAAATACAGTAAGTAGATTGAAAAGCACAAGTTAAAAGATTAATACATAAGTAATTCAGTTCTTTGAAACAACTAGTGAACACCCCGTTCACTTCCCAACTAATCCATCCAAACCACCATTCCAACAATTTTCATGAAAATCCACCCCTCGTGTGAAATCACCAGGCATTGTCCATAACCGGGGACACGACAATTCGAATAGTTTTACACTCTACAGAGGTTGTATAGCTTGACCCAAAAGAGATAATCATCTTATACTGTTAGGCATTTCACGCTTCCGAAGGCGTGTGACCAAGTGATTATCACAAGGCTTTTACAAAGCTCTGTCCTAACTCGGTTCTGCTCGCTAAGGATTCGCCACCCTAGCCCCCTCTTGCGCCAATTGAACAACCAAAGCAGAACCGGATCAACACATTACTAATTATTCAGCCAGGTCCACCCCATCCTGGACATGTGGTTATACGGTGTGGCCCAGATCAATGGAGCACAAAGTTAAGTCCTTAAAGGCTACTCAGGCGAAGCATCCTCATCCCAGTGTGCTTACTGCACCCTCTTTACTGTACGATCATTCGCCTGAGTATGAAATTATTTTTGGGTTACTCTTGCAATAGCACAACAAACTTTTAACATTAGTGGCCGCGCCACAATTCTATATTTCATTAGTTAAGTTTAAACATATGAGCATGTGATCATGAATCCCATCGAATAGCTAAAGCATGGCTAAGTAAATACGATACCCAAGTTGGTACTAAGATATGTCCAACTAAAATTATCCCATCCTAAGGTGTCCAAGAGTTCATGTCATTCTCAATTTATTAAGGGCATAAAGGCAATTAGGTAATTATCTACTCCCAAAACCATTTAATATAAAACTAGCAATGCATGTTTATATCAAACAATATAGTTTTACAAAGAGGGTACGACATAGTCAAAGGTCAACGACTTTCTTTCGTTGAAGAGGTGAGGTGCTTCGATCGTCGGGTCCAAGAATTCGTCTGAAACGTTGGAATCTATACGTGCAAAATGAGCTAAATAAATAAAACAATCCCAAATAAATTCTAAATAATTACCAAATAAGCAACAGAAAGATAATTAATTTAGATGAATTTAGAAATTTGAATCACTCGAATTGGAGCTCGAATGGAGGAGAATGGGCTCCCGAAAGCTTAAAAACAGATGAAATGATAAAAACTAGGATTTTCCTGATTTTTGGAATTAATTTTGTAAATGAAATTGGGTTTATTGCGTCAGCAGAACGTCAGCCCTGAGGGGATTTACTTCGGCTGAATTATTTTTCAATAGAAAAAAGGTTGGAAAAGCCACATGGGCTGCCACGCTTGTAAGGATGCTAACGTGGCGCTGATTTGGCACGAACTAGATGCCTCGTAGCAGCCACGTAGGCACCGACCCATACGTACACGCGGCCGCGGAGGTGGCAATCCACGTAGGACATGGGCACTGAGGTGGCGCTAACTTGCGCCACCTGGACAGCCACGTGGGCAGCCGAGCGGCGGCGCTCGGAGCCCAAGGGCTCGCCGGCGAATGAATGGTGGCGCTCTGGCCGGTAGCGAGGGCACCAACGCGAAGAGGGCGACACAGTGAGCTTGTTACTCACCTTGCCGGCAGCGAGGCTCGAGGAGGCTGCCGACAACGAGGAAGAGAGCAGCGGCGGCGGCGGTTGAATGTGGCGGAGGAGCTTCGGCGGGTTTCGTTGAGGAGGGAGGTGCGCACGGGGAAGCCCGTGACCTTGCGAACCCGAAGGTGGTGATGGAGTTGGCGGAGGAGGCTTGGCGGTGGTTCTAGAGGCGGCAGCTTTCGTGGAGAGGTGGCGTGCTCCGGCTAAACAGGGCGAAAAAGAGGGGAGGTGACATAAGAGAAGGAGGTGGCGTGAGACGAGGAAGTTAATGTGCGCAAAAATAGGCGAGGAAGGGGAGGGAAAGGGGGTTTGACAGGAGCTTCACGGGCGCATAAATGGCGAACTCGGGTGGCTCGCGTGGGGATAAAGAGCGCGGAGAGGCTGATAGTGGGGCCCGCACGCAGAGAGAGAGAGAGAGAGAAGACGTGGAGCGGGATTAGCGTGAAAACGGGCCAAGAGAGGAAAAAGGAGTGGGCTGAGGGAAGAATTCGGTCCAAAGCGAGAAACTGGAAATTAAATACATTTTCGATTTTCAGAAATACCAGAAAACGAAAACCTTTTTTATAAAATAGCTAATATAGCCCAAAAATTCTAGAAAAATTCATAGAAGATCTTGGAATCATTTAGGACTTAATAAAAATACTTTCAACTATATTTTAGCTTTTAGTTTTGCAAATAAAATAATTTTTAATTTTGGTTTAAAAGGAAATCTATTTTTAAATTCTAGAAAAATCAAGAAATGACTTAAAATAATAATTTTGACTTTTAAATCCCAGAAAACTAAAATAAACCAACTTTAATTTAATTAAAGTTTGATTATTTCAAATTAAATGGTTTTTAATTTCTAAATTTCGAGTTAAACTTTTCCAACTTAATAAAATCAAATGGTTATTTTAAATTTTAAATTTTTTTGAAAACTCCGGAAATTTGGGATGTTACACGTCGTCCCTCATATGTGGATCCCCTTAGTAGTTGATTAACCTGCCAGTCTGGAGGTAGAACACTTCATGTTGGGGAGTTCCTACATGGTCAAAAGGTTTGAACTTTGATGTCAATTGTTAGGTTTACACTGCCCTATTGTCTGTAGTTAACACTCAATATTATGTATGCCCTATTGTCCACCACCCACCCATTCTTCCCCTCCATCACTGCCTGCTAAATTGCCTCAATAACTTGATTGATTGATATTTCCCCACATTAAAATCATTCCTTTTTATTGTCCTTCCCTACCTGCCTAGATTGTTTTGTTGAGGAACCGTCGATGGCGAGTCCAGTCCGAGCGATTACCTCGTAGACAAACTCAGAATCTTAAGGACAATGCAAGAGCACAAGAACAGAATAATAGATTGAACACAGAGATGTAGGGGGACTTCTAACTTCTCTTTATTCCTTCGTCAAGCAATCATCCTTTACAATGACTAGTACCCCTATTTATAGGCTACAGTCCCTGCTAGGGTTTGGGATGAGGAGCCCACCTTGGGCCCAGTTTCTTAACACTCCCCCTTGGGCACTCATCCTTTATGTCCATGTCTCGTTAAAACTCCACAAAAATCCAGTGGGAAAAATTTGGAGAAAGAGTCCATAAAACATGTTTTGCTGTGCTGCATGAATTGCCTCATTAAAAACCTTAGCCGAGAAAGTTCAGAAAAACTTGTCAAGGAAAAAAGAGTACAATCTACCCAATTTAATTTAATCTCCAGGATTTATTCTTTGGGTACTCGATCTTCATGATCAAGCTTTAGTAATGAGTTTTTGTGAAGATTCTCCCCTTGAATTATGCACTTCTCCAAGTCTCATCATTCCAATTCCACGGATGCATCATTCAAAGCTAGACGCTGGAAGTGACTTAGTGAATAAATCTGCAAGATTTTCACATGACTTAGTATGCAGTGCTTTAATTTTGTCCATCTTTTGCAATTCATGAGCAAAGAAGAACTTGAGGTTGATATACTTTGTGAGAGGATTCTTCACATAACCCATCTGTACTTGTGCAACATAAGCTATATTATCTTCATAGATAATAGTGGGGATTTGCGCGGTATTCAATCCACACGACTGTTGGATGTGGTGAATCATCTGTCGAAGCCAAGCACATTCTGATGAAGCCTCGTACAATGCTATTATTTTCGAGTGGTTTGTCGAAGTCGATACAAGACTCTGCTTAGACGATTTCTATGGAATTGCAGTTACACCACATAGGAATACATAACATGTTTGCTATTTGGTTGTATGCAGTTCCTACAGGTCCCGTCATCTACATTGCCATTCATAGTTAGGTCTTGGTTCTTTCTGTAGAACAGACCAAGTTCTTTGCTTCCTTGGAGGTATCGGAAGATGTCTTTCATTCCCTGCCAATGCCTTTGGTAGGTTCTGTACTATACCTTACTAGTAGGTTCACGGCAAATGCAATGTCCATTCTAGTACAGTTTGCTAAATACACGAGTGCTTCTATTGCATTTAGGTGTGGGAATTCCAATCCCAGGACTTCCTCCCCCTCTTCTGTAGGTCTGTCTTGCTGCAAAGATCTCCTGATCATTGGCACTTTCAAAGGGTATGCCTTTTCAAAGTTAAATATTTCTAACACCTTCTGAGTGTAGGTTGACTGATGCACTAATATCCCTTCAGGGGCATGCTCAAGCTGCAAGCGTAGGCAATATTTGGTTTTACCCAAACCTTTCATTTCGAACTCCAACTCCAGGTAAGAGCATGCTTTCTTAATATCCTTCAGGGTTCCGATGATATTCAGATCATCTTCGTACACTGAGATTATACAAAATCCATCCTGAGATCGTTGTATAAATACACAGGGTTTATTCTCATTGTTCGTGTAGCCTTTCTTGCATAGAAAATTGCTTCAAGCGATTATACCATATCCTGCCTGATTGCTTAACTTCGTACAGTGACTTTCTGAGTTTCACACTGTACATATTTCTATTTGCTCTGTCTTGGTTCGGGACAGAGATACATTCAGCTATCTTTATATAAATGTCCGAAACCAATATTTCATAAAGATTTGCTGGTACCCCATTCATCAATTTCACTTCTAACTTCAAGTTCACTGCCATTGAGATAAATATCTAAAGGGAGTTCCGCCCATGATCGAGGAATAGGTTTCTTCATAATCATCTCCTAGACGTTTGGTGAAACCTTGTGCAACAAGCCTTGCTTCTTTTCATTTCTCTTTTGAACAAATACCCACTTATGCCCTATGGGGGTGCATATAGGGAGAAGTGCGGTTTACAGGCCTAAACACCTCTCTTTTATTCAAAGAGAATAATTCAGTTTCTATTGCCTTCTTCCAATCTTCTCAATCTGATCTCATCTTACATTCAACGAGCGATGCAGGCTCTGGATCAAGATCGATGATTGTGGTAATTTTGTTTGCAAAATAGATGTTGACATTGGCTATTGCTCTATTCATAGATTCTCCCGTGGTCACATAATTTATAGCTATTTCTTCATGGGGCAGTTCTGCTAATGCTTCTACTTGCTCAACGCTGCTTTCAATTGCGGGAGCAACTCTCTTTAGTTTTCAGCTCTGATGTGTGCGCACACATCTATGCTGATATCTCCCTTCATAGGGATGTTCAATTCTGGTATGCCTTTTCTGAAGGTTCCATACCGGTGCTAGGTCTCAACTGGTTCCCCTTCTGGTTTTGGGAAACTTTGGTGATCGGCTGTGTCAAGTCCTTCTTATCCTTTTTTCACTAGGCGTCCCTGGTTATTTTGGATTTGAGGGACCGGAGTTCTCGTCCTTTCAAAGGCCTTAGGATGGGATTAGGGATACCTTCATTGGTATTTTGAACCCTCTCCGGTGCATTGCTTGCAGGCAAATGCGACTTGGTCATGCTCTTCAAATCACTAAAGTGGTCTGGCAGTTGATTCGCTAATGTTTGCAAATCAATTATCTTCTGAACTTCAGTTGTCTTCTAGGCTTCAATTATCTTCTAGACTTCTTTATTTGCTTTACTAGTGCGCGGGTTATATACACAGATTTCAATTATCTTCTGGATTTCAATTGTCCTCAGGACTTCTCTTGTCTTCTATACTTCAATTGTCTTCTGGAGTTTCCGTGGCTTGCCACGTTATTTCCCGATATTTTCATCAAGGGGTTGATTTCCTCCCCCCTAATGACAGAAAATTTACCTCATCTAATATACTATCAGCGAATCGGGCATAATGCAAATCTCCAGTCATAGGGTCTAAATACTTGATTATGGATGTTGTCTCATAACCAACGTATATCCCAGACTTTCGGAGAAGGCCCATTGCATTTCGTTGCGGTGGTGGTATAGGTACATAAACCTTACAACCAAACCTACGAAGATGAGAAGTTTTCGGTGCTAACCCTTGAACTAGTTGCATAGGTGGATGGATGTTATATGCTGACGGTCTAAAATTGATGAGAGCTACTGCGATCAAGACTGCGAGTCCCCAACATGTAGTTGGTAAATTACAATTCTTCAAAGATCTGCCAGTCCATTCTGGGTGTGGACATGCGGTACGGAATGCTCAACTTTTAATTTTCATTTTCATACAATAATCATCAAATGCCTTTGAAGTAAATTCTTCAGCATTGTTCATTCTGATGGACTTCATATGATGGTCAGGAAAAATATTTCTACTGTTAATTATCTACGAGATTTAGCTTTGCAAAAGCGTGGTTTCTCGTAGGCAATAAACATATGTGCGATCATTTCGAGGAAGCATCGATGAGCACCATAAAATACCTAAATAGACCTTACAGGGGCTATATAGGACCGCAAAATTCTCCCTGGATACGGTCCAGAAATGCAGAGACTTCATCCTTCACTTTCAGAGCAGAAGGTTTAGTAATTAATTTCCCGGTGGCACATGCAGGACACACAAAATCTTCCTAATTCGGGAAAGTTTTTACATTGAGGTTATGTCCTTGTGAATTGTTAATTATATTTCTTATCATCCTAAGACCTAGGCGGCATAATCTATCATGTCAGAGATAGAAAAGTGCAGAGTTTCTAAATTCGATTTCCAGGGCAGTATAGGTTGTATGTGCCTTAATATTAGTGTAGTATAACCTAGTTTCATATGAAGGAAGACATTCTAATGCCATTGTTCCACTTTCTTCACGCTTTTTAATGAGCAGGTATTGCTTACCATACTCTTCTTCAGTCTCTACGTGGAAACCGTTAGCGCAAATATCCTTGAGAGTTCTAGTCGTTTCTGGGTACAAGTCTTCTTCAATGACCAAAGTTGTGCCCATTAGGAGTATAATTATGGCCTTTCCTGAGCCTATTATACAAGTATCGCTAGCTGCGATTGTCGTAAGACTACCAGCATTCTTGCTGATCAATTGGAAAACATTTCATTTCTCTCAGGATGGTATTCGTTGTGCCACTACCTGCTAAGCACACTTCCTCCATAGAGCGCCACACGTGTTCTAATATAATGTACTTTATTAATATGCAGCAAAAAGCAAGCAACACATAAATAAAATACTTCAAATATTAGAACATAATTTGCTATTATAAAGACGGAAAAATAAATCTTGCAGGACTCATTATAAGAATTTAATGCTTTGCTCTCCTAGAGCTTGCAGCCATTATTCAATAATTCAAAGTTCTATTTCAATTACAAACTGCAAGTTACTATAAAAGATCTAAGTGCAATGCATGCACTAGATCGAATCGACGAAGTATTCAGGAACTTCTATCTCAATCTGCTCCATGGTGATCTTCTCCTCTTGGGCAACTACGACTGCGGCCGCTGCGATGTCCAAAGGAGGGGTGATGGGGGCTGCTACTAGGCTGTCCACATTCATAAGTGCAACTAATGGATGTGGATCCTCTGTGCCTGCAATGGCGAGGTGTGCCACATACTATCATTTGTCTTTCTTCTTAGACTAGAAAGCATCAATAACGTGCGACGCACGACCTTACCCTTCTTGCTCCTATCATTCGTGAGAGGCTTCATCATCTTGTAGCTGCTAGCACTGGCTTCATAGCCAACATTGCTACTAGGTAGTTGCGAGATGTAGTTCTTTCTTAGAATAGCATCTTGAGCTTCCGCAACTTGCATGATGTCAATTAATTCGGCATACTGCTTGTAGCCGTCTTGACAATAATTGCGTGCGAATTGCACCGCATTTGGGTGAAAGGTAGAGATAGTCTTCTCAATCATTTGCTCATCCGTGATTATATTATCACAGAATTGAAGACTTGTACAAATTCTGCACAAATTCTGGCCATACTGAGCCAGTTCTTTGAACTCCTACTTCGTGATGTCAGTCATTTTCATATTCATGCAAAAAGTTCATAAGATTACTGCTGGTAATTTGCTTAATATGGTTGCAAAATTCTCATAATGCTCATCGAACTCCTGGTTCGTGATCTCGTATTTCTCTATCTATTTTTCATGATTTACTGCTATTTTCAGTTATTAAAAGCAATATAAACAATCACAGATAATCAAAACAGTAAATACAATAAATAAATAACATAGAAATAATAATAACAAAGTTAAACATGCTTCAAATGCAAAACGCGATTCAAAAATTGAATTCCCGAAGCCCTTTTCTGCTGGAAAAAGTATTTTCGGCGAACTTTGCAATTTTCAGAGGTTAACACGCGAAATTTTAAGTTCTGAGTAAATTTATTGCGTAATTTCAGAAAATTGGAGGACTTATTTGAAAAATCCAGAATTTCTTTTTCATTTCCCCCTTTTTTCTTTCCGTACGGGCCCTTGTTTTCTTTTTTATTTCACGGCCGAATTCCTCTGTCCGGTTGGCCTTTTTTTCACGGAATCCTTTCCGGTTGGGCCAATTCTTAAGGCCCATTCAGCCTTTTTCCCCGAGCCCATAGCAGCCGAAGCAAAAGGGGCACCAGTAGGGTTTCCTGCCCCCCAGCTCGCTGAAGTGGCGGCGCGTTTGGGGCTTTTGGGCGAGGCGGCGCTTCGGGGCCAGCTGGCTTCATGGCCAGCTGTAACATCCCAATTTTCTGAGTTTAAAAATCTTTTAAATAGTTAGTAGGGAAAAACTTACCATTTGGATTTATTTGAATTTAAATTCAAAAGCTTAATACTGGACTTTACAATAAAAAACATTTAATGTGAATAATTCTAACATGAACAATAGCCAAAACTATTTTATTTGGGTTCTATGTGCTCAGATATATTTTCTAGATTTTTCTAGAATTTTTCTGAGTTCATTTGCTATTTTCTATTGCTTATTTGAATTTCTGGTATTTTCTAAAATAGTAAAGCTTTTAAAATCTCAGTTAAATCTCCGGGCCGAATCTTCGCAGCCCATCTCCTCTCCCCGCTCGCGCGGCCCGCTTGCAGCCCAGCTCAGCGCGTCTCGTCAGCCTGCCTCGGCCGCGCGCGCCCCACCTCCATGCCGCTGACGTGTGGGCCCCGCGCGTCAGGTCGTCGTCCTCCTCGCGTACGCTCGAACCGCCGCCATTGCCGAGCTCCAAGTCCTGTCCGACAACGCCGTTTTTCTATCTAAACCCCTTCTAGAAAACGTGCCAAATCCTATCTCCAACCTCTCCGCGCCCGTTTCTGTTTAAATCCTATCCCGAATCTTATCCTATCCCCGGATTTCCGAATTTTGTTTCATGTTCTTCACGGATTCGATTTGGGGATTTCCAATTCCGAGACGCCCCGGCCCTGTAAAAGGCACCCCCCGGGTTCGCCCTCTCGACCGCAACCCAGAGCCGCCACCCACCTCGCCCCAAAAACCCTAGCGCCGCCGCAATCTGAGTTTTAGGGTTTTCTCCGCTTTGCGCCGCCGTCAACGTCGCTCTGCCTTCGTGGTCTGCACCGCCAGGTTCGCCGTCGTCAGGGCTACCTCCAGGAGCCTTCGCCGTCGTCGCAACCTCGCCGGAACCCCCGTCCGACAAAACCCGAAGCAGCTCCACCGCTCAACCCTCGCCGCCGGCCGTCTCCGTTGACCTTGACCAGCTGGAGTTGCACCCAGAGGTTCGCAATAGCGCCCTCTACACGCCGGTACCACTCACCGCCGGTGGATCGCCGCCGTTCGCCGTTGTCGTCGGTTCCCGAATGCCGCCGCCTACCGAGCTGACATGGCCGTCCACGTCGGCCACCACCTTAGCGGTCGCGCTTGCGTGTCATCCCGCGTGGCGCCGCGTCAGCGTCCTCGTCAGCGCCACGTGGCAGTCCACCCCTCTCCAAAACCCGAGGCTCGGTAGATCTAGTCTACCGTGAGTCGTGCCTCTGACATGTGGGTCACACATGTCAAAATTTTCTGTTATTTCTTTTATTTCCCGAAATTCCTTGCTGGTGTCAGCATTGCGCAATAATCCGATTTTTCTGTTAAGAAATAATTCGGAAATTCCAGAAAATCCAAATTAGGGTTTCTTTTTAGATTTAAACTTCCAGAGCCCATAATTTCTGCATCCTAACTCCGATTGAGCCCATTCAAATTTCTAAATTTATCTAAATTCGAGCTCTATTTATCTGAGATTTTTATTTAATTTTTGGAGCTTGTTTTACCTCTGTTATTTATTTGTTTTCTTTATTTATTTCGTTTGCGAGTAGACGTCGATTCGTCGGAGAATTTTGTGGAAGAAGGAGCACCTCAAGATCAAGATCAGTACCTAGATCTTTTCCAAGGCAAGTCATACCTTTGATCATCTTGAACCCAGTTTCCAAATTACTTTGTTTCAAAGTATTGCATTCTACTTTAATTATTTATTTAAATATTTTGGGATATAGTTATTATCCAAATTGTTATCACACCTTGGCCTTGTATATCATATTTCCTTATCACCCTAGATTGGTTATTAGTTGGTAATATTATAGCACCAACGTGGGTTGGTTAGATGCGAGTACAATTGCTTAGCCATGCTACGAGTCTCACATCTCATGTAAGTTGCAAATATTAAACTTGACTAAGTGACTATGGAACTTTGTGTGAAACTATGTGCTATGTGTTATTACTTCGTGATGGCATGTGTTGCACTAAAACCAACTGGGTGGTAAAGGATTTGGACTGGGGCAAGTGGTGAATACTTTTTGATATGGTGGACTTTGTGATGGGAAAGATAATCTTTGTGATCTAGTTAGAATATGGAAGTCTTGCATTGGTCAATTAAGGACTTAACTTTGTACGCCATTGAACTGAGCCTTACTGTACGACCACATGCCTGGTATGAGACGGGCCTAACTTAGTAGGTTATAGATTCTTGACATTGATTACTCAGGTGGTAGGTTAGGCTATGGGTGGAGGTGTGTACTACAAGGTAGTCGCATCACGGGGCGGTTCGTCGTGTCCCTGTCTAGCGGTGTGTGTTATGCCAAAGCGTTTCGTTTGGGTTGGCATAGTGGTTTGTAAGCACATCGGGAGTGTCAATGTTGAGATGAAGTTTCTAAACCGTTTTGTTATGATTAGTGCTTGCTACACTAGTTATATCGTGTGGGTAAAGTGTACAACCTCTGCAGAGTGTTAAATCAATCTATTCGAATAGCCGCATCCGCGGTCATGGACATGCTCGGGGATTTCACACGAGGGGTAGTTTTCATAAAATATTTGGGATGGAGCTGTGTGACCTCAATCATATGGCTATGTGAAATAATCTGTTTAGCTTTGTGTCTTTGTGGAAACAATTGTTAAATTATTATTGTTTATTTGTTTTGAATCATGTTTTCAATCTATTATTGTATTCAATTGCAAATGTTGCTTTTATGCAAAAGAACCACAGAAGCATTTTCTTTTGGAATAAGCCTGCATCTATAAATTGCATTCTGTGGTATGATTTGCGAGTACGGTTGTGTACTCACGCTTGTTGTAAAACTTGCGCCCAAACCTACAGAAAAGGAGGAGTCTACGCCTGCTTTCGAGGAGTTCGCCGAAAGTTGCTGATCATTAAGGTTTGGATCCCAGTCGGTTGCCTGTGGTGAATTGATGGGATCTACGCTGGAGTCATTGGCGGAGCCAGAAATTTAACAATGGGGGTGCACACTTCAAGGATGAAAAAAAAATCTTGTACGACACATATGTAATTTCATAAGTCCAATACAATTACACAAAAGAGTTCGAAATTAGTTAATAATGCAATATAAATAGTTCAAATAAAATCTTACATGAATAAAGAGTCCTAAATAGCTAATAGAAATCACAATACCACATGAAGCGATCTCATTCCTTGGAAACACTTGATTATATCATTATCACTAACCTTCGAGAAGATATCTCGCTCTATAAAGGTGATTAAACAATCATTCAATACTTGATCGCTCATACTATTTCTCAACTTATTCTTCACAAGATTCATCGCCGAAAATACTCTTTCAACGCTCGCCGTTGCCACCGGTAGGAGCAATACCAATTGCATTCTTAAGTGACAAGGAAGTGGTATCAGCTACATGAATTACTCTAAGGAACCGCTCACATACCCGTCCTTCTTTATGAACATAACGCAAGCAAAGAGCAAATTGTTCTTTGTGGGATACATCACTAGACTCATCAGCTAGAATTAAATAGTGAACATCACCAATTTCTTCAATAATGTGCTTGGTAGTTTGGATGGCACAACAATTAATTATGTCCGTTTGTATCTCATGAGCAATCATCTTACAATTCCCAGGGGCATTGCTTAAGACAACCTTAGCAACCTCCTTATTGTTGTTTGCAATCCATTCCAAAAGTTCAAGAAAATTCCCCTTATCTCTAGAATTTGTACTTTCATCATATCCACGACATGCTAGTTCTTGACGTAAAATAAACCTCAAGCATCTAATTGAATAAGTTAACCTAGAAATGTAAAGTTGTTTATCCTCTTCAGTTTGTTTTCTAAGATCTTGAGCAATTGATATTGTAGGTTTAACAAAGAAGTTGTATTTCTCTTAAGCTCGATTATGGACACTTCTTATACTACCCACATGCTTGTCAACTGAGTCATACCTATTCCAATTTCTAAATCCTCCTTTAACAAAACTATCGCTTTCCACAATTTTCTCCTTGAACAAATAACAGACAAAGCAAAATACAACATCCTTCTCGACACGATATTCAATCCAATTATACTTATCAAACCAACTAACATTGAAGCGGCGTCTTTTACCTGATATTTCAATCCAAGTGCCAATTACTCATACGTATACCTAGTTTAACAAAATTTGTACTTTTTTTTTTTGGTATACCTAGTTCAAAAAAATTGCACTTTTTTGGGGGTATACCTAGTTTTAAAAAAATTGCACTTTTTTTTGGGGGTGCCTTGTAATACCCCAAATGTATTCGAGAGAGAAGAAATAAATTAGAGACAAGGACCAATTAGAAAAGTGTTTTAACAGGAGATTAGAGGGGGATTTATGCATAATTTCGACAACTTGGGCTATGGGCTTTCACCCACAAAGATTTAGGCCCATGAGGGGCTGGCTACTAATAAAGAGAGGAGGAAACCTAGATGAGTTACTGTAGCACGATGTGCTACAGTACCGCCGCCCTTCTGATACCATGAACAGTGCACGCGCCAATTGGAGGAAGAAGGCGATCACCCGGGAGATCGATTGGCCAAGAAGAAGGAGATTGCTGGAGGTGGCCAGCTGTTGGAGGAGGAAGAAGGTGAGGGGAACGGGACCATCTTTGGGGGGAGAGTTCGCTAGTGGGTGCTCTTCGTGCCCGGCGATCGGTTCGTCAAGGGTAACCTCGTTTTCCCCTCGTTTAGATGTGTTAGCGCTTAATTGTTCCTTGCCGGTAATTCTGTCGTCTCAGGACAGATTGCATTAGAGGGACGTTTTGGTGTGGTTAAGTGCGGATTCAGTCTTGGTCATCTCCTAGAAAGTTGTAGAGGACGTCACTAGCTTTCAATGAAGTGCTAGATCGTATTTTTTGGACCTCTGTAGCAAACGTTATGAATTTATTAGTGCAACTGTTCTGCGAGTCTGTCAGTAGTTTGACAGGTTTTAGTAATCTGACTTGTTCGATCAGATAACGAGAGAATTAGAGGATCTCAGTATAACGAAAGTTGTAGATAATTGTCGTAGCTTTCAGGGAAGCACAAGAACGCGAAATTTGGACAAACGAACTGAAAGTTATGATCAATTTAGTGTACTGTCCAGAGAACCTGACGTGAAAACGATGTTCTGTTATTTCGCATGTTAGGGATAGTAGATGGCCGAAACAGGAAGGCCCACCAACTAGGTTTAGTTGGGAATTTGATAACCTTTCAATGAAGTCCAAGAACACCTAATTTGGAGCTCTGTACGAAAAGATATGAATTTTAGAACATGACTGTCCACAGAGGGGACAAAGCGACATCTAGAAACTGGGGTTGGGTTTGCGCTAAAGGAACTTTTGTGAGTTCGTGTTTACTTTTATGGTTTGAGTGGTCCTTTATTGCTGTCTTAGCATTTCTTAATTGAATGTTTAGGTGGGGGACTGGTTCCGGAGGCGGCACCCTCTTCACGTCCTTTGTTCACGCACGGTTGAGGCAAGTGCATCGTTGGTACTTTGTTTGTGATTGCTTGGGCATGAGTATGTGTTTGAAGCATGTTTGTGTCGTAGGGTTGTTGACAAGTATGCTTTATTCATGGATGTTGTTTATTGCCTTTGTTTCTATGATGATGAAAAGAGATGGTGCATATGCATAGTGATATCATGTTGAGGCTGGTCTTGTGATGACCAAGCATGCACATCTTTGAGGTCCCGTCATGAATGTGACGGGCTTGAGGTCCCCACACTTGTGGAGTGTGGGCTTGAGGTCCCAATACTTGCGGAGTATTGGGCAATTGGTCCTGTGCGTGCGCGCACAGACATGCATGGGTATGCAATGACGGTTGCATACTTTGCATTACCTAAAATGCAAAAGAGATAAAGAAAAGGAATCCTTGAGCATTGCATACGCATGTGAATGATTTAATGATGTTCTCCGAATGTGGATGCGGATGTTATGATTTGACTTATGTGACTTTTTATTTATGTACTTGCTGAGTCTGTGGACTCACTCTTGCTTTCTTTGTTTGTTTTAGGTACCCAATTCAAGCGCAGCATGCATGGGAGGAGTAGCATTATGTTTACACTTTGCGGCCATGTGCTTTAATTCTCATACCATGCCTTAATAAATAAGCTATTGTTCAAGGATTTGTCATGATTATATTTCTGCATTGGATTAATTGTAATAATGATGATTAGCTTAGTTGGATGCTTGAGGACTTGTTCAGTTGATTAGCAAATTCACGAGAACTTATTGATGATCTTGAATATTGCAATGTTTCGTTATAGTTCTCTTTAACCGTTGAAACCCATGTGAAGTGAGAAATACAAAGGAGATTCTGCCGAATTTTAGTAAATTGTCTAGCTTAGATTTGTGTAAGGTTACCTCAGTAGCATTCCAGGCTCATTGTTGAGTTAGGGTGTTACAGTTGGTATCAGAGCGGGCTGTAGGTCCGTGGTGATTGGATTTGCAACTTAGGCAATTTAAATTACTAACATTTTGTAATGGTTAATGAACTTAAAAACTTGACACACTTGTGCACAGTAGGATGGGATGGGTCAAGCATTGCATTTACGCTTCTGTTATATTGTATTGATGATTCCTATTATGAGATAACCTTGTATACTTATAATATGATTCTATGATTAGTATGAGTGATGGTAGCGCATGTTGAGAGGTTGAGGTCGTGGTTGTGGCCCTGGGCTTTACCATGTCACGCCATCTTTTGTGGTATGAGAACAGGGAAGTAGTTACCTCAGATGTCTTAGTATAGGCGTCGATAGTGAGTATCTTTAGAAATTTGTTCGCTTACGTGAGTTCGAATTTGGTCAACTCTTGTCTAGTAGTGATTGATGAATTTCTTTGGGTCAATGGTTCATTGCGGTTGGTGGGTTTCGTTGAGAAGGATTGATGTGTTTTCATTGGCTTAATTTGACCGTTAAAGCAATTACTATTTTCCCAACCGTTGAGTTAGTATTGCGGTGGTGGACTTGGTTAGTTGTCAATATTGACCTTTATATTGGAGATTTGTCTTTCTTGTCGGAAACATGACCCATTTATTATTTGGATGTTTTTGGTTAATGAAAGTTTCCTCTTGCAAGTCTTTTAGTGTGTGGAAGCTTTGACTCAATAAAGTTTCTTTGGGTATTTTGAGTGTAGAAGTTGAATGGTTCTTGTTTATGAAAGAAAATATTAAACCCTTTAGCAATGTCTTCTCGTGGTTAAGGCGGAGGTTATAATCAAAGAAATTGATGGATATGATATGAGTTATCAAGGTGGGTCTATAGCGTAGTGCTTGATAAATCCTAACGAGTGTCCCTGGGAGTGAAATCGATCAAATTGACGTTGTCCTCTAGTAGTCCTTGATGAACTGTGATCAGGAGCATGACCACACTTAATTAGAATCAAAAGAGTTATTTAGAAGTGTGGAACATGGTGAAAAGGTTGATTATTAGAATCGTTTAGTTTGCTAAACTTGCTAGATTATTTTGGTCTCAATGGATTAATCTAACTGTGTTGGAAGAGAAATATAATGATGTGTTCGACCATTGTCTTAATAGATGATAATATAGAATTTTCTTTAATGGGCTATTTGACGATCTTATTTAAGCTCGTGGGAATACAAATAGAGAAACGACCATCAATTCGTCCATGATTGAATGATCATCAATGATTTATGATAGCCTCTAGATTGGAATTAGTGTATACTAAAGTAGTGAGAGTATTTCGAATAGGAGCAGGGTTGAAATTTAAAAGTGATTTATTTACATGTGTTCCGTGGGGTTGTATTGTGGCTGCAAGCCCTTGTTAAAAGAGGTTTGCACGATGGTGAAATTGTTGGATAATAGCATGTTGTTGATGAAGGGGTTTTGGTGTAACCTTTTAGATTGTGTAGTAGGTTCCCTCTAAAATAGAGTGGTTGTTGTAGTGAGAGTGTAAGAATTTGGAATACACTCAATTAAGGATGAGATGATAAAGGGATATGTAACTTTTTGGTTAAGCCTTTAGGGACTTTATAAAGGAAGAGTTGACGTTAACAAACATTGTTAAGAGTGAATTATTCTTGATGTTAGTAGCATGGTCTACAAGAGATTGTGACGCGTTGGAGTGGTGATGATTCTTCTAGAGAGAAAGTAAGTTGATTGCTTTTCGTAATATTGGATAAATGAAATGTTTGGAGTTTTGCATTCGTGATCCTTTGAGAGTTCATGATTTATGCAGTAGATAAAATTAGTTTGAATAATGTGACATTTTGGAAGGTTCTAACTAGTTTCTAAGTGATTAATGTGATTCATTTTAAAGACACTTCATGTTTGGGTTGACAAGTAATGATGTAATAAAGAGAATTGCTTTATTTGTTGACTAAAATGAGTACCATAAGTATTTGAGGTTGGAGTTACTGAATTGAAATCTGTAACTTTTCACATTACAGACTTAAGAGTTTCTTGGGTTTCCATAGCAATATTTTATTATGATTTATGGAGTTTTTTTAAAAAATTCTTTCTTGAGGGACATGTGCCCTCATTGTGGACTCATGTTTTGTTTCCCGAGATCATTACTATTTGACTGTTTCTCTTGGTCTCGTGCCCTCTCCGACGAGCGAGGTTTTCTTGCGTGTTGAGACTTGTATTTGTTTGATTCTTCCCTTTTGAGAAAGGATTTAACCTTCTTGTGTTGCCAAGTCTCATAGAGTGTATTATGGTGATTGGTTGGTAGTGAACAAGTTTATGATAGTGGTGAGATTTTGGGAACAGTCTATGTGAAAAACAGTAGAAGGTGAATTGGTTTCAACTTATAACTTCTTTGAGAGAATTCTAGGGAATGTTTGTCATTGGAATACAATTGATTAGTGCTACAAGTAGGGGAACCTATGGCAAATTATAATCCAAGGACTTTTGTTCATGCTAGAATGAGGATTATTGAAAGTATGAGATCTGATAAATTTATTAGAGTATCGTGATTGGATAATTAACTGCGAGGTTGGGTAGATGATTTATCGGGATGTGGTTTAATGAGAGGAAATTAGCGAGTAAACTAAACATTACGGCAATTAAAGAGACAACAAGGGTTGTGGAGTTGTTGTCAGATGACCCTATGAGAGTTAAATTATTTCCAAGGATATCTTGGTCAAAGAATATATTTATTTATCGACGTTAGTGATTGAGTATGTTTGAATCTTGATCAATCGGTTATGGTTTTGCTAACGTGTATATTGTGGTTGTGTAATCGAATTGGATTGGTGTGGATTAGAGAAAGTCTAAGATTGGTGAAATAAATCGCCTTGGGGTAGTTACTTGATTAGTGAGGAATATGGATATTAATGACTGAAGTTATAGTTGAGCTGTGTGAAATTTTAGTAAATGAATTTGAGAATTTCCTATCAAATATACTAAAAAATCCACGATGAGGAGACTTGGAGGTTGATTTTGGGCTTTGCATTTTACGTTAGGAACTTGGAGACCCAATATTAAGTGTAGATGTAGATGGATAGAAGCGAATTTTGAATAGTGTGTTCATCTTTGATAGAATACTTTGGGTAAAGTAAAGGAGTTTGTGTGCTGAGAATTTGAAGTTGATTATCTTTAATAGAATGAGATGATGTGGTTGTGGGTGAAAAATCTTTATTGAGATAATAGAACTTTTTTTCAAAATAATTCCTTGGTATAGGAGTGGACTAGAAAATCCTTTTGTAGATTAGTAGAGTCCCTCTAAATAAGAAAAGTTATTCTTTTGGTTTGAGGATCGTTTTAGGATTGTCAGTTAAGAGAAAGGGGTTAGTATGATGATTTGGAAACCCATGATTTGGAAAAAGGTTATTTCTTAACATAACATCCGAGAAAAGAATGTTTTCTTGAGTAAAGAAGTGCTCTATTGGTTCTTGGTTGAGTTGGGTTTTATGACGGAGAACACGTACAATTTGAGTTGACTATATGTTGGCAAGGTGGTTCTTTCCGGTTCAGGAAAATAAATGAAGTGTTTGATTGAGCATTGAGTGATTTCTTTTGGCTTAGGTGGTGTTCATTTGCAAACTAACTTGTTGGAATGTGAAAAGGTTTTCATGAGGAATCTTCGATTTTGGATTTGCGTGTTTTGGAGGAAAGTTGGAATGACATGGTGAATCCTTTGTTTTTGGTTGAATCGCTTATTAAAGTTTGATTAAAATAAATCTTGTTGTGCATCCTGCGTAATGGAGGATCTCCTTATTATGATGAAGAGGTCGATCGAGAGATGGAACAAGAGTTCTATAAGTTACATGCAAGTTTGGTGGTTTGGACCAAGAGATAGATAGCCTAACGTATATTTGGTTGTTCGGAAGTTACGGACTTGGAAGGAAGCCATTCACTAGGACCGTCTCGAGTTATGGAGCAGGAATATAACGTGTTGGGTGAATCGTGTTACGAGAATGCTGGAGCCATTCGAGTGTGAAGATTCGTTGGAGCGGTGACCCACGATAAGACTCGTGCCCTCGAGTGATATCCGTTGAGTGACTCTTGAAAGGATGGGGCGAGTAATAAGGCGTAACACGCCGCTTGCATCAAGGTGTCGTGGTTCCATAATTTTGAGAGTAAGACGACTTGGGAATTGGAGTCTCACATGCGCGATCGTAATCCGAATTATTCACGCAGTATGTGGTAATGTCGGTATGTTCTTAGTGTGGTTATTCTTTGGCGTTAAGTGTGAGCAGAATTCGGGGTCGAATTCCATTTAAGGGGGGTAGAATGTAATACCCCAAATGTATTCGAGAGAGAAGAAATAAATTAGAGACAAGGACCAATTAGAAAAGTGTTTTAACAGGAGATTAGAGGGGGATTTATGCATAATTTCGACAACTTGGGCTATGGGCTTTCAGCCCATAGCATTTAGGCCCATGAGGGGCTGGCTACTAATAAAGAGAGGAGGGAAACCCTAGGTGAGTTACTGTAGCACGATGTGCTACAGTACCGCCGCCCTTCAGATACCATGAACAGTGCACGCCAATTGGAGGAAGAAGCGATCACCCGAGATCGATTGGCCAAGAAGAAGGAGATTGCTGGAGGTGGCCAGCTGTTGGAGGAGGAAGAAGGTGAGGGGAACGGGACCATCTTTGGGGGGAGAGTTCGCTAGTGGGTGCTCTTCGTGCCCGGCGATCGGTTCGTCAAGGGTAACCTCGTTTTCCCCTCGTTTAGATGTGTTAGCGCTAATTGTTCCTTGCCGGTAATTCTGTCGTCTCAGGACAGATTGCATTAGAGGGACGTTTTGGTGTGGTTAAGTGCGGATTCAGTCTTGGTCATCTCCTAGAAAGTTGTAGAGGACGTCACTAGCTTTCAATGAAGTGCTAGATCGTATTTTTTGGACCTCTGTAGCAAACGTTATGAATTTATTAGTGCAACTGTTCTGCGAGTCTGTCAGTAGTTTGACAGGTTTTAGTAATCTGACTTGTTCGATCAGATAACGAGAGAATTAGAGGATCTCAGTATAACGAAAGTTGTAGATAATTGTCGTAGCTTTCAGGAAGCACAAGAACGCGAAATTTGGACAAACGAACTGAAAGTTATGATCAATTTAGTGTACTGTCCAGAGAACCTGACGTGAAAACGATGTTCTGTTATTTCGCATGTTAGGGATAGTAGATGGCCGAAACAGGAAGGCCCACCAACTAGGTTTAGTTGGGGAATTTGATAACCTTTCAATGAAGTCCAAGAACACCTAATTTGGAGCTCTGTACGAAAAGATATGAATTTTAGAACATGACTGTCCACAGAGGGGACAAAGCGACATCTAGAAACTGGGGTTGGGTTCGCTAAAGGAACTTTTGTGAGTTCGTGTTTACTTTTATGGTTTGAGTGGTCCTTTATTGCTGTCTTAGCATTTCTTAATTGAATGTTTAGGTGGGGGACTGGTTCCGGAGGCGGCACCCTCTTCACGTCCTTTGTTCACGCACGGTTGAGGCAAGTGCATCGTTGGTACTTTGTTTGTGATTGCTTGGGCATGAGTATGTGTTTGAAGCATGTTTGTGTCGTAGGGTTGTTGACAAGTATGCTTTATTCATGGATGTTGTTTATTGCCTTTGTTTCTATGATGATGAAAAGAGATGGTGCATATGCATAGTGATATCATGTTGAGGCTGGTCTTGTGATGACCAAGCATGCACATCTTTGAGGTCCCCGTCATGAATGTGACGGGCTTGAGGTCCCCACACTTGTGGAGTGTGGGCTTGAGGTCCCCAATACTTGCGGAGTATTGGGCAATTGGTCCCTGTGCGTGCGCGCACAAGACATGCATGGGTATGCGTGACGGTTGCATACTTTGCATTACAGTAAAATGCAAAAGAGATAAAGAAAAGGAATCCTTGAGCATTGCATACGCATGTGAATGATTTAATGATGTTCTCCGAATGTGGATGCGGATGTTATGATTTGACTTATGTGACTTTTTATTTATGTACTTGCTGAGTCCGTGGACTCACTCTTGCTTTCTTTGTTTTTTAGGTACCCAATTCAAGCGCGATGCATGGGAGGGAGTAGCATTATGTTTACACGCACACGGCCATGTGCTTTAATTCTCATACCATGCCTTAATAAATAAGCTATTGTTCAAGGATTTGTCATGATTATATTTCGCATTGGATTAATTGTAATAATGATGATTAGCTTAGTTGGATGCTTGAGGACTTGTTCATTGATTAGCAAATTCACGAGAACTTATTGATGATCTTGAATATTGCAATGTTTCGTTATAGTTCTCTTTTAATCTGTTGAAACCCATGTGAAGTGAGAAATACAAAGGAGATTCTGCCGAATTTTAGTAAATTGTCTAGCTTAGATTTGTGTAAGGTTACCTCAGTAGCATTCGAGGCTCATTGTTGAGTTAGGGTGTTACATGCACATGCACTCTGAGCACCGGCGCCGCCATGGTGGAGTTATTTCCATTCATTCTTTGTTTTATCCTCTGTTAGCCCTGCGTGGCTTATTAAGTGTAAACCCGACCATAAGGTTAAAACCCTTATTTGTTATTCAAACTAATCGTTTACTTTATTATCGCTTGTGTGGATTGATATTTACCTATGTTAACACTGTGTGCACTAGCGTGGTCCTGGACTAGTGCAGTATACACAGAGGGTTCCAGAATCGTAATTTTGGGTCCCGACACCGGCGCGCCTCCATAGGCGCCATGCGGAGGCGGCCGGCGACGAGAAGCCATGGGGGCGCGATCATGAGCGGCGGCACGCGGCGCGTGCTGGCGGAGCCGACCGCGCTACCGAGGCGGGCGTGGCGGTGGCGCACTACGCGCGCGTCGCGGCGCGTCGCGGCTTCAAGCGGCGGCGGCTGCGGCTGACGGGTCGGAGTGAGCGCACATCAAGGCAGTGTAGCGGTGCGAGGATGCGGCACGTGAGCCGTGCGGGGCTCGAAGCGGGGCGTCGCTTCAAGGCGACGACGAGGGGCGCTTGGGGATGCGGGGCCGACGTCGGAGGCGGGCACCGCTTTAAGGTGGCGGCGCGTGGGCGTGCAAGGCCACGGCGGTGGCTACTAGCACGGAGAGTCAGGTGCGACGGCGCGGCGTGAGGGCGGCCCGCCAACGCAACGTGGCGTGGCCTCCGGCGGTGGCTTCAACGTGGCGGCTTCATGCCTTTCCCGAGTGGCGATGGCGGCTTCATGCCGTTTCCGAGCGCGGGCGTGCGTGGGTGATTCGAGGCGGCGCCGTGCGGCGTTCGGGCCGGTCGGCTCCGGCAGTGACATGGAGCGTGGCCGTGCGGTGCAGCTCCAGGCCATCGACGGCGCGGCTCTAAGCCGGTGCGACGCGATGTGGCTTCCTTGCCGGCACGTACAGAGCATCACGGCATCAGGCCGGAGGTGGCGTAGCTTCAGCTGGCCACACATGGTCGGGCGGCGCGCGGCCGGAAGGCTTCGGACTGCTGGTGGGTGCGCCGAGCATCACGATTTCGGGCCGGCGGCTTCAGGCACACCCACGCGCAGTCAGCCAGCAGTGGTGCAGCTTCGGGCCAGCACAGCTGGCGTCGACGGCGTGACGGGTGTGGTGTGGCCTGCTCCGGCGCATACGGGCGTAGCGAGGCGACGCGGTCGCGTGCAGGCGACACGACCGTATGCAGGGTGCCGCATGCAGGCGGCGGGCATCGTGTTCGTGTTCATGCAATGCAATGTAATGCAATGATCTACGGTGCAATCAACACCATCTCTTTCATGCAATCCAACCGATCGGCTTGGCCGGTGACTTCAAGTCGGCTCGCGGTAGATTAGAGAGGATTTACACTGTAGAAAACCAATCTAGGAAGCAAATTTGCAGAATTTAAAGCGATCTAGAAAGTACGATTCAATTTACGAGTGTCGTTCTTCGACAGTTACCTTTTCGATGCAAAGAGAGTCAATCGTGCTAATAACGTGCTGAGGACCCGTCACTGGCGAGTCCAGTCCGAGCGATTACCTCGTAGACAAACTCAGAATCTTAATAACAATGTAAGAACACAAGAACAGAATAATAGATTGAACACAGAGATGTAGGGGGGCTTCTTGCTTCTCTTTATTCCTTCATCAAGCGATCATTCTTTACAATGACTAGTACCTCTTATTTATAGGCTACAGTCCCTTCTAGGGTTTGAGATGAAGAGCCCACCTTGGGTCAGGACTCCCGATCCTGGGCCCGGTTTCTTAACATATTTGACATCAATTATATACCTGAGATTTTGCCATACATAATCTCTACTGTTATAGTTGGCAGTTAGTTGTAACTGTAGGGTCAGGTCAATAATATATTTTATTCTTTAAACCCTTGGAATTACATTTCAAATCGTTAGATCTTCAATTACTCTTCCATTTTGAATATTTCATCACCATTTTTACAAATTACAACCCATCCATTCTTGGTCAGAAGTGAATAATCTGTTGTCGCAAGATGCTGGTTTAGGCAAGTAAAGCCAGACTGTCAAGTATATCCACTTGCAGTTAAAGCTGAAACAGCATTGTCTATTGATCAACCATTGGAAGGGGAAGACCAGACGACAAAAACTCCTCACTCACAGATCACACAGGCTGTCTTTGCAAAGAAGGAAAATGGGGACTACCAAGTACGAGTTGTTAGTCAGATCATTTGGGTCAATGGAACCAGGTATGAGTTGCAGGAAATATATGGAATAGGAAACTCTGTGGAAGGTGATGCTGATGCGAATGATCCCGGGAAAGAATGTGTTATCTGCCTCTCAGAGCCAAGGGATACTACTGTCCTCCCATGTAGGCATGTGGTAAGTCTCCAATCTATATGAGGACTATCTTATGTGCGGCATTAGTGATCCATGATTGAAGTAAAATAAGCTATGAATCCTTTTGTTATTGTGTTTTAGAAGAAAAAAAATATGAACTCCGGAAAGTTACTCTGTTTATACAATTATACTATATATGCTTTCCAAGCATGATCTTTGACGTTTCATATTCTAATCAGTAATCCAGAAAAGTCTACAATAATTTGCTGATTGCCAGCCATTTCCATGTACTTTTAGCTGTTTGACAACTGACTCCGCATTAGCATCTGTAGTAAAGATGTTTGCTTCTTTTTGCTACAGTGCATGTGCAGTGAGTGTGCCAAGGTCCTGACTGGGTTCTTTTTGCTACTTTTAGCTGTTATTTTGTCATATCTTGGACTGCGTATTTTGAAAAGGCTGGAACTTGTATTGTTCTTGACTGGGTATTTACAGTGCAGGCTTTGTGCAAGCATTCCATCTCAAATCTCAGTTTCTCATGGGCAAGCATTCCGTCTCAATTCTCGGTTTCTCATATGCTGAGTGGTGAATGGCAGAGACATGTCTCAAGAATTGAGGGTAAATTGAATGTTCTGAAGCACCAGAACAGGCTACTTATTCACGGTGCTTCCAGGTTTAGAAGTGCATGACACCCATGACAGTTTGGGAACGAGTGAAGAATGAAAAGATTGAAATCCTGAAGAATGAAAAGATTGAAATCCACTCGATGATATGCAAGTAGCATGTTCTTGTTATAAATGAAAAATTCTCTCTTTTGTAACTGATCATAATTGTAATTGAATTATGAATGAAAAATTCTCTCTTTTTGTAACTAATTATGATCGTACTTGAATTATTAATCGAAAATTCTATCTTTTTGTATCTGATATTGAATGAAGAATTTATGCATGACCATTTCTGTGTGTATGTCATATATGGTTGGTACGCAACATCACAAAATAACAACATCCTAATTTCTGATAATATCACACCCATGCATGCATCTTGTATACGCAAATGTGTGTGTGGGGGGGGGGGTTGGGTGGGTGGGGTTGGGAGGGGATTAGGAATTAGCCGGAATTAACATAGGACTGAGCAAAAAAAAACAGTAAAATGAAATGGAATTTGTGCATGTTTATATGTTTATTTTTCACTGGATGAACCGAAGAATTTAATTTTTGTTTTTGTAGTACTGCAACATATCAAATGCATGTCTGTTTTCCTTTTTTTTCCTTATTTGTTGTATTAATTATTCAATGTAATAATTATTTTTAATAATTATTTATTGTAATAATTATTTATCTTAATAATTATTTATTGTAATATTTATTCATTGTAATAATTGTTTTTAATAATTATTGGTTGTAAAAAAATGTTTTTAATAATTAATAGTCATCGTTAATAACTGTTAATTGTCGTTAAATATTATTAATGGTGTTAAACGACATCAAACAAGCCATTACTGTCCTCATAAGTATTTCAGACATTTTCTATATCGAAAGTTGTAGTCAGCTTACCCAAAAGCCAGACAGTCAAATACCAAATCTCTTCAGCTCAGCCGTTCAGCCCTGCAGCCCAATCGAAAGCTGCTTTTCAGAAAAACCACAGCCATTCCAAACAGGCTAGAGACAAGGGAAAAAGGACCGATGGGCCGCTAGGATTGATTGATTTCGTTCCAATCAGCCTTTTTCGGATTCCAAAAAGGCACACATATATCGTAGGTGTATTTCGGTTTGTTGATTTGTTCATGTTGGCGTTGTTATAAATATTGTGTATGTATTAAAGAGACCCAATGGGCAATATATATAACGTGTACAAGGGGTGTATGCCATATACAGATAAAACAATACAAAAGGTAGATAAGAAAATACAAAAGGACTCCTAACTCTAACACCTCTCCTCAAATACAAGGCATATGCAATAGCATTGCATTTGAAAAAGGTTGACATTAAAATATGAAAAATGATATTAAAATATGAAAAATCCAAAGTCTGAGTCTTGATAATGTCGTCGTAGCATGTAATTCTTGAAAAATATGTCGATAAAATATCTCCTTCCATTCGGTGTCGTACGATAGCCCATAAAGCATAAGGTGCAGGAGCAAAGTCGACCGCAACAACACGACGAAGAAGATGATGAAATCGACAAAAATAAAGAAAACTGTTAAATCAAGCAGAATAGAAATAGATAGAAGCATGGCGACGCAAATCGAATCCCAAAACAGCGGCGGCGCGAAATAAGCGCGGCGGCTAAGAAAGCCGCAGCATCATAACGACTTTTACAATCTGCACGCGGCTCATAAAGAAGGCGGGAGTAGCGGCTGCTGCCATGCATAAGGCAAGTCCTATGCTTCTATGTCTGGTCTGGTAATAAATTTATGGACTCGTATGACTTAGACGAACTTGAAAATCGAGTGATACGGACCTGGATAAACACAACGGAAGAAACGCACAAAAAAATAAAAAAGACTAAAGCTAACTAGCAACAGATACTAGCATAACTAGCAGCAGCAACCGACTACATAACTAAGCAATTGTGTAACCGAGCCATCCCAACCACAACCAATCCCAATTGGGACAACCTGTGGAGCTTGAGAAAACAGCAGCACACATCACCTCCCCTCCTCTTCAACTCCACCGACAGCAGCATCCAACAATAGCAAAGCTGATACCCAGCTGGAAAGGCTTGATGCACTCTGAGTCTCTGACTTGAAGGGGAAGCCGAGCAGTAAAGCACGGGACGGAAGGAGACCATGCTTCCGTCTCTCACAATCCAAGGAGACCGAGCAAGCAACAACCAAAACTGTGGAGTCATAGTTTTGCGTAGCCCTCCCACTCCCATGCCGTCGCGGCGATCCACCGGCAGGCGAGGCGAAGCGAGATGTCGGATGCGCTGATCAACGGCCTCGTCGGCGCCAACGGCGGGATGAACGCCCAGCTCCTCATCTACTCCCTCCAGACCGTGAACGCGCGGCAGGAGACGGCAGGAGAGGCCCGCAGCACCGGGCTCCATCGGATCCGGTGGGCCTCAACATCCGCGAAGGTGAAGAAGACGCGCAGACCAGCCTGGTGCCGAAAGCACAGAAGCAGAGGCGGAGTTGGGGAACACCCTGACGAGTCACGTGTTAAAAAACTATGGGCTCGGCCCGGAAGCCAGCCCATGTATGGGTTTCCCATTTCAAATCCTAGCAGAGTCTCTAGCCTATAAATAAAAAGTGATATTCACTGTAAAAAATTGATCGTTGAATGAAGGAATAAAGATAAGCAAGAAATCCCTCTACATCTCTGTATTCATCTCTTATTCTGTTCTTGTGTTCTTGCATTGTTCTTACAATTCTGAGTATTGTCTACGAGGTAATCGCTCAGACTGGACTCGCCAGCGACAGTTTCTCAACACGTTATCAACACGATCGACTCTCCTCGCATCGAAAAGGTAACTGTCGATGAACGACACTCGTAGATTGAATCATTTTTCTAGATCTCTTTCAATTCTGCAATTGTTGCTTTCTAGATTGGTTTCCTACGGTGCAAATCCGCTCTAATCTACCGCGAGCCCGACTTGAAGTCGCCGGCCAAGCCGATCGGTGGGTTGCATAAAAGAGTAGATGATGATTGTACCGTAGGTTGTAGATGCAATAGCATGAAAGGCACCATGTGTACGGCACCGCCTGCAAGCGGCTGTCACTACCTCCGCGATACGTTACCGGTCGGTATAGTCCGCCATCACGCATCGCCACAGAGGCAACGACAGAGCCACGCCGCTAGCACACGACAAGCATGCACATGTCGGCATGAAGCCGCGCCTCCGTTGCAATTCCGTACTTCATTACATTGCATAACATACATATGCATGAATGAACAGCAACCAGAAAAAAAAAACAACAGCCGACGGCCCTGTAGAGCCGCGCCGCCGCCGACTTGGAGTCGCACCCGGCCACCTGAAGATGGCACCGCCACCGCCACGTGAAGCGGCCGCCGCCCGCTTGCCGACGCCGATGCGCCGAGCTCCGCCGCCTGGCCGCCGACGGCATCCGCGGCGCATCCGCCGTATCGCGCACCGCCCACCACCCAAGAAAAAAGGAAGAATGAGCGAGGGGGAGCCGCCGTGGCCCCGCACGATCACCGCCGCCGCGGCGATCGCTTCCACCGTGTCGCCATGGCGCCGGCGCCGCCTCCCCGCGGCCAGCCGCGGGAGCCCACGCCATTGTGACCCAACCCCCCCCCCCCGGCATGACGACGTCGCTTGGAGCGCCGCTCGGAGTCGCTGCTTGAAGCGGCGGCGCGAGCACCACCCGCACGGTAGTTGTTTATCTGTGATTGTTTATATTGCTTTTAATCACTGAAAATTGCAGTAAATCATGAAAAAATACATAAAAAAAATACGAGATCATGAACCGGAAGTTCAAAGAGCATTATGAGAATTTTGCAACCATTTTATGTAAATTACTAACAGTAATATTTTGAACTTTTGGCATGAATATGAAGATGACTGGCATCACAAATCAGGAATTCGAAGAACTGACCCAGCATGGCCAGAATTTGTACCAGTCTTCAACACTGTGATAATGCAATCACGGATGAGCAGAAGATTGAGAAGACTCTCTACCTTTCACCCAAATACGGTGCAATCCGCACGCAACTATCGTCAAGACGGCTACATGAAGTATGCCGAATTAATTGACATCATGCAAGTTGCGAAAGCTCAAGATAATGTTCCAAAGAAGAACTACATCTCACAGCCACCTAATAGCAATATTAGCCATGAAGCCAATGCTAATAGCTACAAGGTGATGAATCCTCTCACGAAGGAGAGAAGCAAGAAGGGTAAGGCCACGGGTCGTATATTATTGATGTTTTTCAGTCTAAGAAGAACGACAACTTATAGCATGAGGCACACCTCACCATTGCAAGCATAGAGGATTCACATCCATTAGTTGCACTTATGAATGTGGACAGCCCAGTAGCAGCCCCCATCATCCCTCCTTTGAACATCGTAGCGGCCGCAGCCGTAGCTGCCCAAGAGGAGAAGATCGCCATAAAGCATATTGATGCAGAAGTTCCTGAATACTTCGTCGATTCGATCTAGTGCACGCATTGCACTTGGATCTTTTATAGAAACTTGCAGTTTGTGATTGAAACAGAACTTTGAATTATTGAATAATGGTTGCAAACTCTAGGAGAGCAAAGCATTAAATTCTTATTATATGTCCTGCAAGACTTATTTTCCCGTCTTTATAATAGCAAGTTACGTTCTGATATCAAAAATATTTTATTTATGTGTTGCTTACTTTCTGCTACATATTAATAAAGTACATTATATTAGAACGCGTGTGGCGCCTTATGGAGAAAGTGTGCTTAGCAGGTAGCGGCACAACGAATACCATCCTGAGAGAAACGAAAATTTTCCAGTCGATCAGCAAGAATACTGGTAGTCTTACGACAATCGCAGGCAGCGATACTTGTATAATAGGTTTAGGAAGGGCCATAATTATACTCCCAATGGGCACAACTTTGGTCATTAAAGAAGACTTGTTGTACCCAGAATCGATTAGAACTCTCAAAGATATTCGCGCTAACGGTTTCCACGTAGAGACTGAAAAAAAGTATGGTAAGCAATACCTGCTCATTGAAAAGGGTGAAGAAAGTGAAACAATGGCATTAGAATGTCTTCCTTCATATGAAACTGGGCTATACTACACTAATATTAACGCATTTGCAGTCTATACTGCCCTAGAAACCGTATTTTCTATCTCTGGCATGATAGATTATGCCGCCTAGGTCTTAGGTTAGTGAGAGATATAATTAACAATTCACAGGGATATAATATGAATGTAAAGAATTTCTCGAATAAGGAAGATTTTGTGCGCCCCGCATATGCCACCGGGAAATTAATTACTAAACCCTTTGCTCTGAAAGCTAAGGATGAAGTCCATGCATTCTAGGACCGTATCCAGGGAGACATTTGAGGTCCTATACAGCCCTTGTAAGTGTCATTTAGGTATTTTTATTGTGCTCATCAATGCTTCCTCGGAATGGTCGCACGTATGTTTATTGTCTACGAGAAACCATGCTTTTGCAAAGCTAATCTCGCAGATAATTAAAATTAGAAATATTTTCCCTGGTCATCATGAAGAGTCCACCTGAATGGACAATGCCGGAGAATGTACTCCGAAGGTATTTGATGATTATTGTATAAATTCCCATTTTTATACAATGGACTAGCAGAATGGACTAGTCCATTCCCATTCTTCAAAATGCACAGCATAAAAACCTCTGAAAATTTTACATAAGGTTAATATCTAAGTTAGCAAGTTCCTATAAAAAATTCAGAATTTTTGGGGTTGTTTTGCTATCTCAAATAAATTCCTCAAAGTCTCAGCTCGATTTTAAAAACCCAAAAACCAGGTTTCACTGTTCCTCGGGTGCGGACCAGTCTCGGGATCGAGCCACTTGACTTGGCTCAGTCAACTAACTGCACCGGGCTCACTTAAAACGTGCATCCAATCTCGGCCGTTGGATTTAAATCGCACGGCCCACGTTCGCGAGAACATTCGGACCTCGCGATCGCGCCAACTCATTTGGACCGTTGGATCAAGATCTGACCGTCTAGGAGAATTGGGTCGTTCGGGTCACTTGGTTGTCACATTCAATCGTGACCGTCCGATTCTAATCCAAGGGCTCACGATCTTCTCTATTGTTTTAAACCTCAGAAGCTTTGGGCGATCTGAGCCATTCATTTTTAATCTAACGGCTCACGAGCACCCTACCATTTCCTTGGTCGTCTTCTTCCTTGCGTTGTGCATGAACAGAGCGCAGGCGTGGCGGGTATTTTCGAGCTTCTCGTCGACGTCTCTCCGGTCGGGGCAATCATCGACATCCAGTGCTCCGCCCACGATCGTGCGCCTCACTTGCCCCATCTTTTCTGTCGGTCCTCGGTAGTATCTTGAGCTGAGCTCACCATAGCTCACCGCGGGGGCCCCCTTCCTTTGTGTGTCGTGCTCGTAGCTTCAAAAAGCCTCCGAGCTCCTTCTCTGGTCCTCTTCTACCTCCCCCAGCTCACTCTCTGAGTGTTGAGCTCAAAAACCCCTGAAAACCCCAAATCGCCATTGTTGACCCGTGGAGCTCAATTGTGGATCTTGGTGCTCCAGTGGTTCATCTTCAATTCTTCTTGTTCCCTTTTGAGCTCTTTAACCTCCTATGCATTTCCCCTAACTCAATTTTGGGTTTCATTCACAGTAATTGTCAAATTTAGGGTTTGTTCAAATTTGTCCGAAATCTCCCCTTTTCTTCCTCAGCTCCGGTGAGTGTTTCATTTCTCAATTATTTGCTCATGAAGCTTCTATGAACTTTAATAAAGCTATTTTGACCACCAGTGGTGTTCAATTTGGCTCAGGTTTCTATTTTCACTTCATCTTCTTCAACTCCGGTGGCCTTCTCTGCTGTCCAAGCTCCTCCGGCCATCTTTGAAGCTCATCTTGCTTAAGGTAGCTTCTTATTAGTCCCTAGACGCTGTGGCACACGCTTCCTTGGACTGCAGCGGAGCTTTTTGTCATTTTCGTTTTTGGCAGAACTTGTCCCCATCGTTCTTTTCTGGCTCGCCCGCGTTCTAGGCCGCCGCCGCCGTCGAGGTCATCACCATCAGGTCCGCAAGGTTATTGCGAACCCATTTTAGCCTTTAGCTCGCGCCGCCGTGGCCAGAGCCGCCGGCGGCAAGCCTTCTTTTGCTCTCGGGTTTTTGTCGGACGAAGTAGTCGCCGGGAGTTGTCAATAAGACATCATTAATGCTAATCATGATTTAATCATTGCTAATCATTGTTTAGCAATTAATGGTTGTCTTAAACTGACTCTATGAGTCACTGACATGTGGGCCCATGCATTTAAACCGCCCAGCACACTTAAACCCACATGTGTTATTCGTGAGCATCATGGACCGTCGATTACAAGATCTACGGCCCAAATCTTCTGGGACTTTCGGACCCCCAAACATTCCACGTCACTAGGACCGTCGATCTCGTGATCAACGGCCGAGATCAATGTGCCGTTCGGGTCACCCAAACCGCACATAGATCTGGACCGCCCATTTTTAGATCTGCGGCTGAGATGCGTGTGCCGTTCGAGCCACCCGGCTCCCAAATCGCGCGGGCCGTCCATCTCGCGATCTGCGGCTGAGATTGAGTGGGCCGTTCGGGTCACCCGGAGTGCGCCGCGCTCAGAGCCGTCCATCTCAAGATCTACGGTTGTGGTCGATCAAGGCGTTCACGTTGCCCGAACGGCCCAATCCACGTGGACCAACTCTCTTTAGGTTCGCGCGCGTGCGCTATTCTCCGTGTGCGTGGGCCGTTAGATTTCGCATCAAGGGCCCACGTTCATCCACGTCGCTTTATTTTGATAAGTTTGTTTATAATTCGGTAAGCCTTTATTTGACAACTGAAAATTGTATTAAACTTTGAAAATTCATAACTAATTCAATTTAAATCCTTTTTAGATGGTTCCAGCTGGAATAAATTCATGTTTAACTAAAGTTTTATATAAAAATGCATTTAGACATTGTTTTGTGCCAGAAAATTTTGTAAAAAATATTAACTTGATTCCAACCATTTTAGAATATTCCAGAAATTGAGTTGAACCTTGTAAAATGCATATCTTTTTCTTTATAACTCCAAAATGTGCAAACTCAATTTTGTTAAATTCCTCTGTTAGCAAACTTTAATATGAAATAGGTTTTGATCATAATTTCATTTCTGTAAAGTAACATGTGCTAGGTTTACAACTTAGAAAAATCATAAGTAAATCATTGTAACTCCAAATTTGGTAAACTCAACTTTGCTGACCTTAAGATGTCATAACCTGCCTACCATAAAAATTTCAGACTCTAGATCATTCTGGAAATTTATGCCATGAACAGTACCGTTCATACCAGTAATTAATTTAGTTGGAATTAATAGGCTGAGAGAAATGGTTTTAGCTATAACTTTTTCATACTTAATCCAAATGACTTGATTCTTGTTCCTAAAATTATCTAAAATCATACCCTTGCTGCTGTATAAATTTCATAAGTTTTGGGTAACTTGTGCTGTTGAATTTTATTTGGTGTTCTTCGTTCTTGCTGGTTTTATCGCCTTTTCGCGTTAGGTTCCGAAGATAATATTGATCTTGAATCTGATCCACAGCAGCCAGACTCTGCCCTACAGCAAGGCAAGCAGATGTAGCATCATTTGATCATGTTGATCCTATTAATTTCAAATTCTAATATATTGTTTGCAAATTCTACGTATGTATTGCTATGTTGTTTTAACTATTGTCGATAGTTAACCCATTAGATGCATTATCAGTAGGTAAATGTTTATCCTCTACTACTGAGCCTAGGTCTATTTTGCTGTGATTTTGGGTTCGTTGGATGAACCCTTGTCACTTAGTAGTTTACGAGTTGATATGCTTAGCCATGCTTAGCTATCGGTAGAAATGGGCGGTTATCGACTTGTCGATAACCTTGATCACACAAACTCATTATAACTCTATGTTTTAGCCTTTGTGCTATGTATAATTGTGAAAACTAAAAACTGAAAGCGAAATGATTTGGACTTGGGCACAATGGTAAGATGGTGTGATTTTTGGGGGTGTGACTGGAATGGTGCCCGAGTCAACAAGGACCGAACATCTTGCTACACTAAACCAAGCATTTTTGCGTGCTAACCACACTAGAGGGTATGAGACCTCTCTTGACTTAGTACTTTGGCGTGTGTTAGCTACGAGTCGCAGGTGGGCGTGTGTGTATTGCGTTGTGGTAAAATGAGGTGGTTTATGTGTGGAAGCATTGTAGTTGTCCGGAAGCTTTACCCCTATATGGTAGTTGACTTTCGGCTTTACAATGTAAGCGTGTGGGCTTCGGTCCATACGAGCGGCTCGTAGTTGATACACAATATTGAAAATATCTCGTAGGACTTAGCCATGCCGGCATACCTTTGAAAGTGTGCTTCACCTAGTGGCAAAAAGGCGGTCTGAAGTGTTGGTACATTGGTACACCACTGCATGGTTTTGGACTATTCGAATAGCCTCGTCCTAGGTTATGGACACGCTTGGGAAAGTCTTCCAAGAGTTAGACTACAACATTTTAAATAAAACTTGATGGGTGGTATGAATCAGGGATTCATGCTATGTTGTGGTGGCTATTGGTTAGTCACATCTAGGTGGTTACTTGATTATTTATTGTTACTCGCTGTTATTTCAATGATTAAAAACTGATTTGTTAAATTGTCTTTAATCTATTACATTATTGCAAATGAAACTGGCTTTATGCGTCCAAATAACCATATAACAATTTCCTTTGAATTCAGCTCACATGTAGTTATGTATAGGCTTGTTACTCGTAAGTCTTGCGAGTACATTATTATACTCATCTGTATTGCTTGTTGTGTGCAGAGGAAGAAGGTGAGCCCCAAGGGCGTCACTTTTGTGAGATGTGTGGCTTTTGTGACGACTAGCTCGGCGGCCCGGTCGGTTGCCCTGTGGTTATGGCTAACCGGTCGTCTTTTGGTTTAAACCATCTTATGGCACCTTTTGCTTCCGCTGATATTTGATACTTATGTCATTTCGTCGGTTGGCTGTCTTGTAATAACTTTATATTATGTATGTTTTTTTGGGTAGACTTGTTATAATATGATGTATGGAATTGATGCATGATTTTGTAACGGAGTGTGTATACTGTATTTCTGAGAAGTATACATATCTCGAGGCTTGGTTTATTTGATTTGTGATGCTAGGGTCAATGAAAGGCTAAACATTACAAGCCAAATAAACCGAGGTCTCACATGGAGATTTGTATAATGCCCGATTTGCTGATAGTTCATTAGATGAGGTTAGTTTCCTGTCATTAGGGGAGGAAATCAACCCTTGATGATAATGTCGGGAAATAATTGAAGTCTAGAAGACAATGGAAGTCCAGAAGATAATTGAAATCTATGCATATGACCCGCGCACTAGTGAAGCAAATAGAGAAGTCCAGAAGATAATTGCAGTCTAGAAGATAATTGAATTGAAGTCCAAAAGATAATTGATTTGCAAATATTAGCGAAGCAACTGCCAGACCACTTTAGTGATTTGAAGAGCGTGACAAAGTAGCATTTGCCTGCAAGCAATGCACTGGAGAGGGTTGAAATACCAATGAAGGGTATCCCTAATCCCGTCCAGAGGCCTCAGAATAAAAGGACGAGAACTCCGGTTCTTCTAATCCAAAGTAACCGGGGACGCCTGGTGAAAAAGGATAAGGACTTGACACAGCCGATCACCGAAGTTCCCAAAACTGTAAGGGGCGATTGAGACTGCATCGTATGGAACCTTCGAAAAGACATACTGCATTGAACATCCCCATAAAGGAGACATCGGCATGGATATGTGCGCATATCGAGTGAAAAACTAAAAGGACTTGCCTCGTAATTAGAAGCAACAAGAGCAAGTAGAAGCATTAGAAGAATCGCCCTTGAAAAATAGCTATAAACTTTATGACCTCGGGAGAATTTTTGAATATGACAACAGCCAATGTCGACATTTACTTTGCAAAAAAACTTGCCACAATCATCAATCTTGATTCAGAGCCTGCATCGCTCGCTGAATGAAAGAAAAGATTAGATTGGAAGAAGGCAATAGAAACCAAATTATTCTCTCCGAATAAAAGAAAGACGTTTGGGTCTATAAGCCGCATGTCTCCCCTTGTGCACCCCGTATGGCATAAATGGGTATTTGTTCAAAAGAGAAATGAAAAGAAACAAGGCTTGTTACACAAGGTTTCACTGAACGTCCAGGAGATGATTATGAAAAAACCTATTCCCCGGTCATGGGCGGAACTCCCTTTAGACATTTATCTCAATGGCAGTGAACTTGAAGTTAGAAGTGAAATTGATGGGGGTACCAACATACCTTTATGAAATATTGGATTCAGACATTTATATGAAGATACATGAATGTATCACTGTCCCGAATCAAAACAAAGCAAAGAGAAATATGTACAGTGTAAAACTCAGAAAGTCATTGTACGAACTTAAGCAATCAGACAGAATGTGGTATAATCGCTTGAAGCGACTTTATATACAAGAAAGGCTACACAAAAAATGAGAATAATCTCTGTGTATTTATACGACGATCCCAGAATGGATTTTGTATAATCTCAGTATATGAAAATGATCTGAATATCATCGGAACCCTGAAGGATATTAAGAAAGCAAGCTCTTACCTGGAGTCAGAGTTCGAAATAAAAAGTTTGGGTAAAACCAAATATTGTCTAGGCTTGCAGCTTAAGCATGCCCCTGAAGGGATATTAGTGCATCAGTCAGCCTACACTCAGAAGGTGTTAGAAATGTTCGACTTTGAAAAGGCATACCCTTCAAAAGTGTCATTGGTCGGGAGATCTTTGCAGCAAGACAAAAACCCGTATATACCTAAAGAAGAGGGGGAGGAAGTCTTGGGACCGGAATTCCCACACTTAAGTGCAATATAAATACTCATGTATTTAGCAAACTGTACTAGAACGAACATTACATTTGCCGTGAACCTACTAGCAAGGTATAGTGCAGAACCTACCAAAGGCATTGGCAGGGAATAAAGGACATCCTCCGATACCTCCAAGGAAGCAAAGAACTTGGTTTGTTCTACAGAAAGAACTAAGACCTAACTATGAATGACAATGCAGATGCTGGGTACCTGTAGAACCCGCATACAGCCAAATCGCAAACAGGCTATGAACTCCTATGTGGTGGAATTGGAATTCCATAGAAATCGTCTAAGCAGAGTCTTGTACCGACTTCGATGAACCACTCAGAAATAATAGCATTGAACGAGGCCTCACGAGAATGTGCTTGACTTCGGCGGATAATTCACCACATCCAGCAGTCATGTGGATTGAATACCGCACAAACCCCCACTATTATCTATGAAGATAAAGTAGCTTGTGTTACACAAGTACAGATGGGTTTTGTGAAGAATCCTCTCACAAAAGTATATCAACTCCAAGTTCTTCTATGCTCATGAATTGCAAAAGATGAACGAAATCAAAATACTGCATACTAAGTCATGTGAGAATCTTGCAGATTTATTCACTAAGTCACTTCCAGCGTCTAGTTTTGAAAGATGCATACGTGAATTGGAATGATAAGACTTAGAGAAATGCAGAATTCAGGGGGAGAATCTTCACGAACTCATTGTTAAAGCTTGATCATGAAGATTGAGTACCCAAAGAATAAATCCAGAAGATTAAATGAAATTGGGTGGATTGTACTCTTTTTCCCTTGACGAGTCTTCCTGAAGTTTCTCAGCTAAGGTTTTTAATGAGGCAATTCGCAAAGACACAGTAACGTGTATCATGTACTCTTTCTCCAAATTTTTCCCACTGGGTTTTTATGGAGTTTTAACGAGGCATGAACATGTGAGGATGGGTGCCCAAGGGGGAGTGTTAAGAAACTATGGGCTCGACCCGGAAGCCAGCCCATGTATGGGCTCCCCATCCCAAACCCTAGCAGGTTCTCTAGCCTATAAATAGAGGGTGCTATTCACTGTAAAGGATTGATCGTTGAATGAAGGAATAAAGAGAAGCAAGAAATCCCCCTACATCTCTGTGTTCATCTCTTATTCTGTTCTTGTGTTCTTGCATTGTTCTTACGATTCTGAGTATTGTCTACGAGGTAATCGCTCGGACTGGACTCGCCAGCGACGGTTCCTCAACAACACGAGTGAGACAAAGACCGCGGCGACAAGGCGACGGTCGAGGAGCCAACAGAGCAGCGGGGAGTTGGGGAACGCCCTGAGGAAGCACGAGCGCGACGAAGACCGCAGCGACGAGGCGGCGGTCGAGGAGCCGCGCGGGGAGGATATCGCCAGATGGATCCAGGGCGACGAGAGGCTGCCCCCGGGAGCAAAGATTGGTCCTCCGAGGGCAGCAACAGCGCAGAACAGGTAGAGGCTAGGATGCGGCTCTGGTAAGAAAACCTAATTCTAACCTTGACTCTGATACCATGTTATAAATATTGTGTATGTATTGAAAAGACGTAATGGACAATATATATAGTGTGTACAAAGGGAGGCAATACAAAAGGTAGATAAGGAAATACAAAAGAACTCTTATCTCTAACATATCTCTAGCAGGCGTGTCTAATGTATGTAACCAAACCCAGCACGCCATGTATTTCGCAATTAAATTATAAAGTCTTTCAAACTTAAATCTCTTTTCCCAAATATTTTGACTATTAAATATTACGTAATTTTTTCCCGAAGGAATCGGTTCTACGAACAGTACAATCGGGATAACAACGCGCATGGCAACCCTAAACCTATTTTTTTTTTCATGTCACTCCGAATGAGGCTATTTGTGTTATTACATCACCGATCTCGCATTCTCTACTTTACATTCTGTTATCTTCTCTAATTTCGGATTCTGAACTACGCGAACACTTCAAGATATTACCAATAAACTTCGTGAAATACACTAAATCTTTAGGCTGAATTTTGTACACATAAATTAGAAAAAATAAATATAATGCCTTGTCGCTATTCCAATTGACGACAGTATCTCTGTCGCCAATTGAACTGGCGAAATTGTCTTGTTGCTAGTTCAATTGGCGATAAGAACCTCTCTGCACTGTTTCAATTGACGATAAGGATACTGTCACCAATTAGAATGGCGACAGGAAAATTTCGCCATTCCAAATGGCAACGGTGGCATATTTTTGTTAAAAAAAAAAAGACTATTTTTTATCTTTTAAATTAATATTATTTTTTTAAAAAAAATCGAGTACTATGTACTTAAAAAGAGTAAGGGTGGAATGCATGTGGTCCTACCCAAACTTTAACATTGCATGTGTCTCCATAAAAAATGAAAGATCGTATAGTAGTATCACATCAAAAACACAATAGTGCATGCGTGTCTAAGGGTTTGTCAGGATACACTTAACATTTCATGTTTAACATGTAGATTTATAATAAACATGTGGTTTTGGGGATACTAATGCAGTTCCCCAAAAGCAAATATTTTAAAAAAAAAGGTTAAAAAAAACCAAATAGACTATATCTCACCACTAAATCTCCTCGAACTCCAGCTTCTTCGATAGCTTCCCGAGCAGCTGCTTCTTCAACAGTTTCATCATTCTCCCATCCTCCCTGCAGCAACAATATGCATAAAACGAAAGGCCCTATATCATAACAATGTGAATTTATAAGAGAACGGCGAGCTACATAAATGACAAATGGATAAATTTATAACACTAGTTACTAAGCAGTAAATGGAAAATAATGTGATCAGACATAAGGTACATGGACATGCAAACTACTTGATCGAACGTCGTAAAGAAATACAAAGCAAAACCTTACAGAAAGTATCATCATAAGATTGGCACTTATATATCTTCCACTGAGACCTGAATGGCTAAATGCCCACTCATTGGATTTCACAGGATCTACTTAATCAAGCTCTTCTAAGGGATATCGATCATCTTGCTCATGCCATCAGGGTAGAACACAATAGTACTTGGTAACCGATCAATAAATATATCAATCTGGACTAGATACCAGACATATAATTCAACAATTTTGTGAAAAAGATTATAGCCTAAATAATTTCTTATCAATCTATGCACACAGAAGATAACATTTACTGATATTTCCATACACCATGTTCTGACAATTGCGTGAATCTCTCGGGCAGGCATGTTTACAATGCTAATACCTTTGGAAATAGGATACCTGGTCCACTTTGGGAGTTGATCATGAGAACTTCAACAAGTTTCTACTGATCATGAGAACTTCAACAAGTTTCTTCTGTTCATCATCAGAAGTTTCATCATTATTATGTCTATATCTGAATGGTATGCACCTGCATATACAAGGAAGGAATATCAGACAAATGGAAAGCATATCAACATGCTTCTCTAAGGTCTTTAACTACATAACATTCTTAAAAGAAACCAAGCCAGCAAGACTCGCGGAGACACAAACTATACTAGCATAGACAATAGTGTCACATGACGGTAACATCCCATCCTGAGGTGCATTAAGTATTTAAGTCTGATCACAGAAAAACAACATGGAAGATTGTTAAACATCGATTCTGCATTTTTAAGTTGTTATTGTAGTTGCATTTCCCTTCCTTCTTCCCTTTATCCTTTTTTTGTGTGATGTGCAAATATTCATCTTTTGAAGCCTAAACAGATGCTTGCTATAATACTGTAGAACATGGTGGAAGCCCAAGTCTTTTTTCTAGAATATGCAGATCTACATATCTTTGCATTAAGAGCAAGTAAAGCAAGAACAGAGTTCAGTAAAAGTGGAAACTCAAGTTTATTCAACTAAGTGCAAATGCAATTTGTATTCTAAGTTTCTAACCATTTGAAACAGAGAGAACAATGAATATGCATATCACCAACAAGAAGCACTTACGCAGGTAAGTAGCAGGAGTATTTGGAGCATTGCATCAATGGCCAGCAAACACTGAAGCAACAAGAATAACATGGACAAATCAGTTATTCTCCTGCTATCTTTTCTAATCTCTTGTAGATACAAACATCTAATCATACTCATGGGAACCGGAATTCCCTGCATCCGTACGGGGTCCTTTGTATGGTCTGACTTCATCTTCCTATGCACAATCTCACCCATCTCACACACCTATCCATGTTTTTTTGTCACTACTTTTTTTCTAGGAAAATTCCAACAAAAACGCAATTCCTCCCCCAACAATTTAAGGCAAAAGGGACACCATGTCAGCAAAAGACTTGATAAAGATCATCGAGACAGGACTCAGCATGAACTTACAACTAATCCAATTGTCCAAACTTGGAATGAGGCATCCACTGGGAACAAATGCTTAAGCAACCCAATCAATCCACAAATCTCCTTTGCCCAACAATACATGATCGACGCCCAGTCGTCCACCATCAATGAATCTAGTAGTACCAATCTGCACCAACATTCATAGCCTGCTACTCCTTTGCCTAATTAATGGCACAATCTTGGACCAAACAAAGATATGCGAACCCCTCTTTTCCCCTACACCCATCCTACCTTGTCGATCACATGAATTTCCACACACAGGCAGTAAAGACCAAAACAGTACAGGAAGAAACTGATAAACAGGTCGCCATCACCAGGTGCCACGGAGCTAATTTAATGGCACTTTACTTACTATTCATTGATTAAGACCACCCAGCTCACATGATCTAGCCACAGGGGCTGACCCTACAGCAGCGGCAAAACACAAGGTATAATAATCCTAACCTTTACAAGAAAATGCATCTAATCACCCAACGATACAAGTAGCTAACAACAACCTAATATACAGCTTGAGTAAATTAAAAAGAAAAAGAAAAGGCAAGAACAAGAACAGGATGCCCACCCTGCTTGCAGCATTACCCAACCAACCAAGAAGGTCACACGCTCGCACCTACCTATCATTATCAACCGAGTACAGTATCCAACCCAATTCCAATCAGGTGAAAGACAAAGATTTTTTTTTGTGGGGATACAAGAAAAGAGAGAAGAGAGGATGTAATGGTTGGGGGCGCCCACTACTAACCCATCCGGCCACAAGGCGACGGCCGTCCTCGTACCGCTGCTGGTGCCGGCCCGTGCGGGCCACCAGATCGCACATGCCGCGCGCCCTACCTTCTCTTCCTCCAATCCAATCCAAACCGGAACACCATTGCCATCTACGCACTCGTCCGCGCGCTCTCGCTCGCTTGGTCGCCTCTCTCGCGGCCGCCGCTTCGCCTCTCGCGGTAGGGTCGGCGGCGATTAGCAATGCGGTGGTGGAACCGTGGAAGAACGGGAGGGGGTGGAGGAGGAGAGAGAGAAGGGCGGAGGGAAGTCGATAGGTGCGCGAGCGCCTCTATGTGCCGTGGGCCTTCTTACTGTTGGAATTAGTTGGGTTTTAGTCCACTCATTCATCAATAATTCTTATAAAAAACAAAAAAAAAAAACCATTCATATACGGTGGTAAATGAGATACTTTAGTCCCATAGCTAGCCAAGATAGAGAGATACCACCTTATAAGATGGGACATGTCTAGCTAGCTAATGTGGAGACACACCACCTTATAAGGTGAGACATATCTAGCCTTAGTAAAGCAAGAGAAAGGAGGAGAAAGTAAGACTACACGCGTGCGCTCGTGCTCCTCGCCAGGCTTCGCAGGCATGCGACGTGCTCGTGAATGGTGTGGTCATTCCGGGTTCGGCCATGGGTCCAGATGCAGCTTTCTTTTGCAACTTTATTTAGCCATGCAATCCCGTCAGGATGGAAAGAAATGCTCTGATTACGCAGTGAATTAATTGCAATTAATGAGCACGATTTCTTATTGTTGTTATCTTGTTAGGACGGAAAGAAACACTCTGATTACACGGTGAATTAATTGCGATTTCTGATTGTCATTTCCTAATCTTAGGGTCGTTTCCTTCTCTCGTTGGAAGACACTAGAAGACACTGCCTGTCTTCGCTCGTTTTTTGCGAAACACTTTTGTGCGAGAGAACTGTCCTCGAGAACGCTGTGCTGCTGAGTGCTACTTCGTCCCTGTGCCCGGCGTGCACTGGTGGTGGGAAGAGCAGGTATCTGAAACCATCGTCCTTGCGATCCTGTACGGGAGAGGGCGAATCAGGTTTTTAGAAAGCGACTCCGCGACTGCTGGCCATTCCCTGCATCATCTACATCGGTGTCTTCATCATTAGTGATGTTCTCTCCTTCATCTCTGTGACACTTTTCGCTTCGCATTGGTAACATCTAATACTCCGCATTCACTTCTATTGTTCATATACGATTTGTTCATATTGCTTATCGTCATATACGTTATGTTGTTCATATTGCCTGTCGTCATAGTTCATCTTCTAGACATGTTTAACTCTCATGTTATTTCTGTAGTCATGATTTATTTGTGGAATTATGTAATCACTAAAGTGCTAAATAATCTAACAATCCAAAAACCTGACAATGAATTTGACAGGCACTCTGTGATGAAAATGGCTGTTTTTGTCGAGGCAATGAAACCAGAGAAGTTCAGTGGAGTGAACTTCAAAAGATGGCAGACAAGAGTCACTTTGTGGCTCATAGCTCTGAACATATTTTGGGTTGCCTCCGGGAGACTTGAGGGAGGACTCACTCCCGAACATGAAAAGGAGTTTAAAGTAGCTACCACAATTTTTGTGGGATACGTTCTTAGTGTTCTTTTCGATCGTCTGTACGATGTGTATATGTACATAACAGACGCAAAGGGGCTGTGGGAGGCACTCAAACATAAGTTCGCTGCCCGATAAATTTGTGGCTGGTGGCATCATTGTCAAACTACCCTCTTCATGGAGGAATTTTGCCACGTCTCTGAAACACAAATTTTGAAGAGAAAGCTCGGACGAAGGATATGCATCATAAGGTGGCCGAAGGACATTCCAGCGCCAATGTCGTATAGCACCATAGTAACAAAAAGTTCAAGGGAAAGGTCAAGGTCGTACAGACCACCAACTTTAAGAAGAATAAGAAGCCAAACAAGGGAAAAGATGTCTGCTATGTTTGCGGTAAGGACAGCCACTAGGCTAACAAATGTTCTGGTCGTAAAGGCAGAAAGAATGAGCATAGCTAGAGCAAGTATATGAATGTGACTATTGGCGATACCAGAGCAGGAACATCTGGGTATGGTAATTTACCTACTGTTCTTTCGGTCTGTCATTCCACCGACTGGTGGATTGACACATGGGCTAATGTTCTCGTATGTGCTGATGTGTCTTTGTTTTCTTCTTATCCGGTCGCTCGGGCTTCCTCCGTGTTGACAGGAAATGGTTCGCATGCCTCTATTCTTGGTGTTGACACGATAGATTTGAAGTTTACTTCGGGAAAGATCGTGCAGCTGAAGAACGTGCAGCATGTCCCCTCAATAAATAAGATTCTCGTCAGAGGCTCCCTTTTGTGTAGAGATGGGTATAATTTGGTTTTTGAGTCAAATAAAGTAGTCATTTCTAAATTTGGACTCTTTATTGGAAAAGACTATGATTGCAGAGGCTTGTTCCGCTTTACCCTTTCAGATTTCTGTAATAAGGTTGTAAACCATATTTGTGATCTACATAATGGGGACGAGGCCAACGTTTGGCACTCACGTTTGTGTCACATAAATTTTGGTTGTATGTCTTGGCTATCCAGTCTAAATTTAATTCCAAAACTCTCTATAGACAAAAGTTCTAAATGCCAAATTTGTGTGGAAGCAAAGTAACCTCGTAAACCTCATAAAGTTGTGGAGGAAAGAAATTTAGCACCTTTAGAACTCATACATTCAGATCTTTGTGAAATGAATGGTGTGTTGACAAAAGGTGGAAAATATATTTCATGACTATAATTGATGATGCTTCTAGATATTGTTATGTGTATCTGTTGAAAACAAAAGATGATGCTCTAGACTACTTTAAAACTTACAAGGCTGAAGTTAAGAATCAATTAGAAAGAAAAATAAAAAAACTTCGATCGGATCGTGGTGGAGAGTATTTTTCGAATGAGTTCTCCCAATTCTGTGTAGAGCACGAAATTATCTATGAGAGGATATCTCCCTATTCACCTCAACCCAATGGGGTTATTGAAAGAAAGAACCGCACATTGAGTGACTTGGTTAATACCATGTTAGATACTACGGGTTTATCTAAGGTATGGTGGGGGGAGGTTGTATTGACCTCGACTCATGTTCTGAACAGAGTTCCCACTAAGAATAGTGAGATTACTCCGTATGAAGGATGGAAAGGGAGAAAACCATCACTATCCTACTTGCACACTTGGGGGTGCTTGGCAAAAGTCAACATACCGATAACTAAAAAACGCAAACTTAGACCGAAAACTATGGATTGTGTCTTTCTAGGATATGCTCATTGCAGTACTGCATATAGGTTTCTAATAGTTAAATATGAGGTATCTGACATGCATGTCGATACAATAATGGAGTCTCGAGATGCTACATTTTTTGAGAATATATTCCCCATGAAGGATGTGCATAACTCTTCTAGTCAAGCAAATTATTTAACTCCTGAATCCATAATTCCCATTGAGCATTCTGAACACACGCACGAACAAATCCTTGAGAAGGATGACAGTATTGTTCCTAGAAGGAGCAAAAGACAAAAGATTAAAAAATCCTTTGGAGATGATTTTCACTGTGTACCTTGTGGATGATGTTCCCAAATCCATTTCAGAGGCATATGCATCTCATGATGCAGAGTACTAGAATGATGCGGTTCGTAGTGAAATGGATTGCATTCTCGCTAATGGGACTTGAGAAATCACTGATCGTCCATATGGTTGCAAGCCAGTTGGATGTAAGTGGGTGTTTCAAGAAAAAGCTTAGGCCTGATGGTACTATTGAAAAGTACAAGGCAAGGCTTGTGACAAGGGCTATACTCAAAAAGAAGAAGAAGATTTCTTTGATACTTACTCACCCGTTGCTAGATTGACCACTATACGGGTACTACTATCCTTAGCTTTCTCACATGGTCTTATTGTCTATCAAATGGATGTTAAGACAGCTTTTCTCAATGGAGAGTTAGATGAGGAAATCTACATGGAACAACCTGATGGTTTTATGGTAACCGATCAAGAGGGCAAGGTTTGTAAGTTACTAAAATCTCTGTATGGTCTCAAGCAAGCACATAAGCAATGGCATGAGAAGTTCGATAGAACTTTAGCATTTGCGGGCTTTGTAATAAATGAATCCGATAGATGTGTTTACTACCGATATGGTGGGGGTGAAGGAGTTATGCTGTGCTTCTATGTTGATGACATACTTATCTTTGGAACAAGTCTTAACATGATTATTGAGGTTAAGTCTTTTCTGTACCAAAGTTTTGACATGAAAGATCTGGGAGAAGCTGATGTAATTCTAAACATCAAGCAGATCAAAGGGTGAGGATGGGATTACACTTCTGCAATCCCATTATGTGGAAAAGGTCTTGAGCCGTTTTGGCTATATGGATAGCAAGCCTTCTCCAACACCTTATGATCCTAGTATAATACTTCGAAAGAATAAAAGACTAGGAAAGGATCAGCTGAGATATTCCTAGATTATTGGTTTACTCCATGTACTTAGCTAGTGCTACCTGGCCTGACATCTCATTTGCTGTAAGCAAATTAAGCCGGTTTACCTCTAATCCGGGAGATGATCATTGGTGCGCACTCGAGCGAGTTATGCGCTACTTGAGAGGTACGATGAGTTATGGAATTCATTATACTAGGTACCCTGGCGTACTCGAAGGGTACAGTCATTCCAATTGGATATATGATGCTGATGAGATTAAGGTTATGAGTGAATATTTTTTTCACTCTAGACGGTGCTACTGTTTCATGGATGTCTTGTAAACAGACCATTTTGATAAGGTCAACCATGGAAGCAGAACTCATGGCATTGGATACAACCACTGTTGAAGTAGAATGGCTACGTGAACTCCTGATGGACTTACTGGTGGTTGAAAAACCGTTTTCGGCCATCCTGATGTACTGTGATAATCAAACGCTTCTCGTTAAAGTAAACAGTGCAAAGGATAACATGAAGTCCTCCAGGCATGTAAAAAGACGATTAAAATCTGTCAAAAAATTAAGAAATTCTAGAATAATAACTATGGATTATATTCCAACGGCTAAGAATCTGGCAGATCCCTTTACAAAGGGTTTATCACGGAATATGATAGATTATGCATCGAAGGAGATGGGAATGAGATCTATGTGTTACACCACAACAGCAACCCAACCTATGTGATCGGAGATCTCATGAAGTAGGATTTGGTTAACTGAAGGAGAGTACATTTTATAACCCACTCCACTGAAGATGTCGTACTCTCAAATATGTATGGTAGGATAACTTTGTCTTAATGTGTTCTCTAGCTTAAAATAGCAAAGATGTTATCCTACATAGCATTCTTGAAAGAACACACCTATGTGAACCCGACCGCTAGTCACAGTCTATAAGAAATGGGTACTCTCTAAGAAACTCCTGAAGAGACACCGAAGTATGACTTATATGCTCCACCTGAGGGGTAGCCTATTGGTAGCCTAGTATCAGTCAAGGTTTTAGGTGAAATTCATTCACGCAAAACTGCCAATTCAAGGCTTAGTCCATTGTGTAGTTGTGAATGAATGTAGCTTAATACTCTATGTGGATGTTCAACCCTAACAGGTCTCCACTGAAAAACTGGCATATTAACAGTGCTTTGGAACAACAGACAAACTTTGTGAGCCTTTGGGATCTGGTGGGGGATTGTTGGAATTAGTTGGGCTTTAGCTCACTCATTTATCAATAATTCCTTGAAAATCTCAAAGGCCCACTCATGCATGGAGGCATGTGGGATACTTTAGTCCTATATTGCTAGACAAGGTGGAGAGATATCACCTTAAAAGGTGGAGCATGTCTAGCCTTGATAAAGCAAGAGAAAGGAGTAGAAAGTAAGACTACAAGCGTGTGCGCTCGCTCGCCTCTCCACGTGTAACATCCCCAAACTTGGTTTGTGTTCCAAATGTATGAAAATGAGAAGAAATTAAAACTTTTGATGCATCTTGTTGTCATTTGAATTTTCTAGAAATTCTTTCTTAGGTTTTGTTGATTTCAAGAACTTAATGCTTCAATTGACTAGAAGCATAATCCTTTAAAACTTTTTAACCAAATCTTGTGATCATCCTTTGGAATTATTTTCCTAGCTTTTGGAACTTCTTAGTGACTCCTCTGAAAAATTTCATAATTTTTAGATTTTATTTGCTATTTTAAAGGGCTAGTCTAACCAGTTAGACCCTTGGTCAAAACCCTAGGACTGGACCTTGTAACATTTCTAGAGGGAAATTCAGTGCATGAAAAACTCTAGAAATTTTACACAAGGTTGTTCTTAGTGTCAGTAGCCTCTTGTAAAAATTTTAGGATTTAAATAGCTATCTCTAAAAATTCCCAACCCTTCTCAGCCTGATTTCCAAAAATCAGCTCAACACTGTTTGGGTGACGTTTGGACCATCCGAAATGAACTTGGCTCCGATCGGACTAGTCCGAACATCACCGACCCGATCTTTTGACTCGACTCAACCAGCTAGCGCACGTTCGGATGGTCTGAACGTCCGGTCCGATCGGCCCTCCACCCAGTCCGAAAGTCTCCAACCCTCCGATCTTGATCTAACGGTCTAAGCCAACCCCGTCCGATTGGACCCTCTCATGCTGACTGGTAGGGCCCCACTCGCAGGGCTTCTTCTCCACGCGGATGGCTCGTCCTCGCTAGCTTGCCAAGAGAGCCATGGCAGCTCCACCCATGCGTCATCTTCAATGGCTTTGCCCACAGTTTACGATGCTCACCAGTGGTTTCACCGAGTCTCGCCCGTTGTTTCATGCTCTCAACTGCCCTCGTTGCCTCACGTCCTCTCAGCGTCATCCATGGTAGCACCATGACCCAAGCTTAGCCGCCTTGCCTCTCCTCAGGTTCTCTCCACCCTGGCCGCTTTAAAAATCCCTTGAGCTCCTCCTCATCTCCTTTTCAGCACCACCTTTACTTCCCCTAGCTTTTCCACTGCTCATTTGAGCTCAAAACCGAGAAAGCCCGAAGCGCTGTCGTCCTGTTCAACACCGTTCCGGCGGCACAGGGGTTCAATTTTGATTCTATTTATGTCATATCATCTAGGATCCTAGTAGCATTTCCCCTAAATCAATTTGGTTTTGAGTATGTTACTGCCCCTCGAACTCTTGTTTTACAAATGATTTGTGCACCACTTTCATGAGTTTGAAAAATCATAAGAAATTCATCTTAGCTCCAAATTAGGTAAATCAAATTTCATTGTTCATCTCATGTGGTGCTCTATCTATCATAAAATTTTCATGTTCACCACCTCTCTAGAATTTTTTTGCCAAAAATATTAATTCAGATGAACAGTACCCGAGAGGGATTTTTCAGCATTTTATTAAAAGCTGATTTTGTTGTTACTATAACTTTTGAATGCGACATCCAAATCGATTGATTTTTATTGCTAAATTCATTTAAAATCATGTTATACCTTCTATGTAAATTTCATGATTTTTGGATGATTTTGAATTTTTGGATATTTTCGATGTTATTCGTTCTTATTGTTTATTCTCGATTCTTTCGATAGATTCTGACGAATTCGTTCAGTACAAGAATGATCCTCTGCAGTAAGAGAGTTATCTCCAGCAAGGCAAGTAGTCTCTCATTTGATGCATGTTGATCCTATTATGTTCAAATGTATTGTCTTGTTTGCAAATGTATGTATGCATGCTATGTTGATGATTAATTTCTCGGTTAGCGATAGTTATTCCGAATAGATGCATAATCTGTAGGAAAATATTTCTCATTGCCATTGAGCCTATGTTTTAATCTTAGTAATGATTTAGAGTTCGATGGATGGGCTCTAATTATGTATGTATCTAGTATACGAGTTGTTGTCGCTTAGAAATGCTTAGAACGGTAGCTTGGGGATCATCGCTTTGGCGATGGTCATTATACCATCACTATAATTACTTGTGTCAGTGTACTCATGCATGTAATTGTATTTGGAAAACTAAAACTAAAAATAAAAAAAAATTAGACTTAGGCACATTGGTTGGATGGTGTGCTGTTGGGTGTGTGCTTGGTGCCCGAGTCAACAAGAACTGAACTACTTGCGCCACCGTACCGAGCATTTTACGTGCATTTCACATGAGGGACATATGGGAACCCCTCTTGACTTAGTACTTTGGCGTGTGTTACCTCTAAGTCGCAGGTGGTTGGTGTGTGTGTGTTGTGTATAAAAGGGAATGTGTTGTTGTTATCGGGTGTGCGGGGGTGGGTTCCTGTCAAGGTTCTCCACACCAAGGAGTATCAGTACTTTTCCAAGGCCGATGACTTCGACACAACGTATGGGTTTCTATCCATACGGACGACTCGTAGTTAATACATAATATTGGAAACGTCTCGTAGGACTTAGCCTTGCCGGCATACCTAAGGAAGTGTGCTCTATTGCATGGTGAAAAGGTGTCTAGCATGTGGGTATAGTTGTACACCCCTGTAGGGTTTAAACTATTCGAATAGCCTCGTCCTAGGTTATGGACACACTTGGATACACCATGTAAGAATTATATTGTAACATTTTTCGATAAAACTTGATTTCGGGTGGTACGAATGGGTAATTCATGCTATTTTATGGTGACTATTGGGAAGTCCCCTCTAGGATGTTATTTATGATTATAAATGTTGTCTCAATGTTAATTAGGCAAATAAAAACAAATTTGTAAATTGCCTTCAATCTATTACACTATTGCAAATAAAATATTGCTTTGTGCTAAAATTGAACCCTATGGCTTTCTCCTTTGATTCAAGCTTGCATGTAGCTATGTATAGGTTTGTTATTTGTAAGTCTTGTGAGTACAATTTTGTACTCAGTTGCATTGCTTATTTGTTGCAGAGGAGATTGACCCCCAAGGGGTTTATCAATGCGAGACTGCCTACGAAGTTGATGACTAGCTTGGCAGCCAGGTCCGTTGCCTTATGGGTAAGGAGCAAACCGGTTGGCTTTTGTTTCTGCTGCTACTTTAGTTATTTACCTTGTTATTTGGCCAGTCGGCCCTACTTGTGTAATATGAACTTGTATGTCTTTCGGATGTTCTAAAACTTCGTTGATATCGGTATTGTAATCTTGTATGGAATTTATGCTTGATTTCGTGAGATGTATATGTACTGCTCCCGGGAGGTACATGTTACACCGAGGCGCGGGATATTTGGTTTGTAATGCTAAGACCAATCGGATGGTTAAGTATTACAAGCCGAATACCCCAGCGGCTACCACACCACGCCACTCCACGCCAGGCCATGCTTCGCAGGTGCACGATGTGCACGTGAATGGTGTGGTCATTCTGGGTTCGGCTGTGGGTCCAGACGCAACTTTCTTTTGCAACTTTGTTTTGCCATGCAATCCCATCAGGATGGAAAGAAACGCTCTGATTACACGGTGAATAAATTGCAATTAATGAGAACGATTTCTTATTGCTGTTATCGTGTCTGGATGGAAAGAAACGCTCTGATTACACGACGAATTAATTGCCATTAATGAGAGCGATTTGTGATTGACGTTTCCTAATATGAGGGCCCTTTCCTTCTGCGGTCCTTTTAATTGGAAGACTTTGCCTATCTTCTCTCATTTTTTGCGAAACACTTATGTGCGAGAGAACTGTCCTCGAGAATGCTATGCTGCTGAGCGCTACTCCGTCCCTATGCCCGGCGTGCACCGGTGGTGGGGAGAGCAGGACTCTAAAACCATCGTCCTTGCGATCCTATACAGGAGAGGGTAAATTAGGTTTTTGGGAAGCAACTCCGTGACTACTCGTCGTTCCCTGCATCTTCATCATCGGCGACATCCTCTCCTTTGTCTTTGTGACACTTTTCGCTTCACATTGGTAATATCTAGTACTCCGCATTTACTTATATTGTTCATATATGATTTGTTCATGTTGCTTATCGTCATATACGTTATGTTGTTCATATATGCTCAGTTGTTCATATTGCCTATCGTCATAGTTCATCTTCTGGACATGTTTAACTCTCATGTCATTTCTGTAGTCATGATTTATTTGTGGAGTTATGTAATCACTAAAGTGCTAAATAATCTAACACTTCCTTCCTTCCTCTGCTTTGTCTTTTTTTTCTCAAAAAGTTTTTTTGTTCTTTTTAATGAGTTCGTTTGCTCTCTTCTTATTGGGATGTGTAATCTAACTTCAGAATTTGGTCATGCCGTTGAGAATTATGTACCACTAGATTCTTTTCACATGTATATTCTAATCGCTTTGCTCTTGATGCAGAAAAGACAATGCCTGTTTAGTTAGCTATTTATTTTAACATTGGGCGACAGCTTAGATATTCTTACTGGGCAAGGAAATATATTTGGTTCCGTATTGGAAAGCCATGCGTTGGATGAAAATGGAACGAACAACTCACACAATACTTAAGATAAATTGACTCTCACACAAGAACAATATTAGGTCAAGAAGTGTGAGCACGCCTCTGTGATATGGGGGTCCTTTCCTTCCTCTCTCTTGTTTTGCTTTTTGTTTCTAATGTTTATTAACAATTTTTTTCTAATATTTTTTTTAACAAGTTCACTTTTTAGTCTTCAACTTTCGTCTTGCTCTAAAAAACAACCATCAACTATAAAACCGTCTGAAATACAATCTCAAACTACTGAAACCGTTCACTTGACCCCCGCGACCCACTCTACCCTGGTTTTGGGCCGATTTAGATGCCACATCGGATCCATTGATGTAAAATAAAGCCATGTCATTTTCTTCTCTTTCTTCCTCCTCCATTTTCTTTTCTCTTCTTGCTCGCCCTCCACCCGTCGCCCGTCGTCGATTTCATCGCCTCCGCTATATTCCACTCCACCGAGCGACTCTACCCCTCCTCACCCGCCACCATGTTCTCACTAGCGCTGTCGACTTTGCTTCTCATTCCTCCCCTCCCTTGTCCGCTGGTTCATCCGCGATGGTTGTGTCCTCCTGGACCGTGATGATGGCGATGTCGTTTGCCCTAGACGACATCGTCACCTGACAATGACCGCCGATGCCGGCAGTCCTTGCCGCCAAATCATGTCACACCATCTCCAAGCCCTTGCTTTCATCGAAAAACTGTTGGAGCTAGCGTCAGTGAGCTCCCTTGCCCCTAGGCCATGGCCGCCACGCATGTCACGCCACGCTAGCACATGTTGCCCCAGCTCCGGCAAAAATAAGGTGAGCACTAGAACCTCGACGCCCTGATGCTCAAGCACCTCCCAATTGAGCCATGCCATAGCCGAAAGGTCATCACTGGTGAGATCATCTTCTCTAGATCCGACCTGCCGCCACCAGGTCACCACAAGCTATCTCCATGAAATCCAGCACTCCTAATAGCTTTGCGCATGCCATCTTGACTGAGGCATCACTAGAGTGTCGTCGCCATAGATGAGTGCCACCATGAGCTCCTGCTTACCGCTGCTGGTCCTCACCATTGCACACCCCCACCACGACACCTTGACCATCGCATGTTTTAGGGTACCAAGATCCCTTATAGTGGCCGGTCCTCACCTTCGTCATTAGGCAATAACAGTCGCTGCCTTCAGTCCACACCTCCATGTCAAGTTCGGCTCGAGGTGGAGGATCTCGGTGCTGGCAGTTGAGAAGGAGGAAGGGAGAGGGAGGGGAAGGGGAAGGGGAAGGAGAGAGGAGGAGAAAGAAGCAACTCAGACCATGCAGTGATTGTCACTGGCCACTAAGCTTGGGCTCACCAGATTTTGGCAGGGAGAAGAAAGAGAATGGGAGAAGCGGGATGGAGAAAGAAGAGATGAGGCTAATATGCGGGACCCTTGCATACTCATATCCATGTAAGCACCATGTCAACATAAAACCAAGCCACGTGGAAAAAACCACCAACAAAACTAGGGTAGATTGCCTCGAGGGGGTAAATAAGATGAATTTGTTAGTTCCAGGTTGCAAATCAGACAGTTTTGAAGTTCAATGTTGATTTCGAGACCAACCCAATAGTTGAGGGTTGAAAAGTGGACTTGTTCCTTCTTTTTTTCTTTAATGAGTTTTCTCTCTCTTTCTTGAGAGGTTGTCATCTGATTTCATAATTAGGTCACCTGTTGGTTTTACTAGTTTTTTTTTCACGACCTCTCTTTCTTAGGAGATTGTCATCTGATTTCATAATTCGGTCGCCCGTTGGTTTTACTAGTTTCTTTTGTCGTGCTTCTATTGTTTGAGAGAAGAAACAATGCCAGTTTAGTTAGCTACCATATTCTCTTTCTAATAGGCAAAGGAATCGATGCCTCCTAGCAGCGTCCATGTTGTAATTTTTTTTGCGAAAAGGCCACAATAATTTTAGAATCAGGTCGAGTTCTCGTTTCGTCTATCGATGGCCGTCAGATCATGATCGTACGAGTAGAATCGGGCGGGCGCACAGCCATGGGATCGTAGCATCGACACGAATGACCCAGATCACCCTGTACACCATCCACCACACCAAAAACCCTAGCCGCCTCAGCCTCCAATCCTGCGTTGCCCTCGCCCTAGCACCCCTCACCTTTTGCTCGCCCTCGGTCATGCCGCCCTAGCGCTCGCTTCCTCCCCACGCCTCCACCTCCCCTTACCGATGCTGCCTCCCTCACAATGCCACCTCTACCTGCTCCAGGCACATCTTCCCCAGCGCAACCACCTTCTCTGCCACCCCGCACCCCTCCGCGTTGCCCGCTGTGTCCCTCCAGCCCCACCACCATCCCAGCCGCCGTCCTTCTTAGCACCCCCACCACCGAACAGGGAGGGATGGATCTGGTGGCCATGGCTTAGATCCGGCCTCTCCCTCCTCCGGGCAGGGGCAAGTCCACTGTGGGTGCTTGTGGGTGCTCGAGCACCCCCTCCTCCCACCACCGTACCCCTATTACCCACTGATTTCTGAGTGGCTGAGTACCGGCGAGCGGCGAGAGCTAGCCAGCATTGTGCTCTGCTATCGGCAGATGGACTGACGAAGGTTGAAGAAAGCTTAAGGCCCAGTCGGCAGACGGTGACTTAAGGCCCAGCCAGCCCAAATAAAATCAGAGAATGCTAGGTCTACTCTGTCCCTCAGCCACACCCACACACATGCCCAGATTTGAGAATCGAGAGAGGATCAGAGGAGAGGCAGAGAGACTGAGAGGCGAGAGAGACTCACTAACTGAGCCACTGAGGGGGAGGCCAGGAGGCTGGAGGCGGGAGGCAACTCGACAACCTGGCGTGGTGGAGGTGGTTAGGGGGAGGCGGTCGGTGACTCGGGATGGATAGGGAGGCAGTCGACATCTTAGCGACTCGGTTGCTTGAGGCGGAGGGGGAGACGGCAGGCTGGAGGGCCTCGGTGGCCTGGCGTGGGCGGGGGCGAGGTCCTGCATGGCCGAGGTCGGTGGTTGGCGCCTGGTGCCCTGGCGAGTGGTGGCATCGGTGCAACGCGGTGACTCACTCGAGCTCGGGCAGCGACTAGCGAAGTAGCGAACGAAATCGAATCACTAGTGACTTGAGGAGTTGAGGTTGAAATCGAATCGTGAGGAGTCTCAGTAAATTGAATGAAGTAAGGTGAGGGTGAGGCAGTGAGCCAGTAAGTTTGTTTCTTTCCCAGTCCCAGATCCCCATTCCCCAATTTTTTTTTCTGTTGCAAATGTAGGTAGAGATTGATGAATTGATTATTGATGCAAATGTTTAATTGGTGTGTTGGTGGTTGTTGTTTAATTTGTGGTTGACGAATTGATGCAAATTGATGTTTAATTGACAGTAGCCATTAGCTGATTAGCCAAATTATCTAATTAGTGGTTGACTGGTTGTCGTTTAATTTTTCTTAGATTTACAAAAATGGAGAAGCAAACTTTGCCCAAATATTTATCAAATAATGCAACTAGCAGTAACCCTCCAACTATTGAGTTAGGTGAATGGCTCAATGACTTGATGGTGTGCTACACTGAACGAGAGATATTTAGAAGCCTTGATAATAAAAGAATCATTCAGCGCTTTCAAGACATGAAAACTCGTAGAGTGAAATTGCGTCGTAATCAGATTTAGTGCCTTAGTGGTATGCTTTTGTTTCATTTTTAATGTTTTATGAATATTCATAATTTAATATTGTATCACTAAATTTGATATTTGTTATCTACAGATTGGTACTCACATATTTATGGACATTTGGGGGGCACATTATCGAGTAGAGAGGTACTAAATTTATTGTATTATACATTTTCAATTTGTTTTCTTTCTATTTATGTATGAATTTGACATTCCAGTGGCAAAAGACTAGTAGATGTAGTTTTGGTATGCTTATGTTGTGCTATAGCCTCAATAGTAGAGCTCCCCCCTCTATTTTCATCCTGGATTCACCACTACCTCCGGGCACCTCTTCCCCAGTGCGACCGCATTCTTCGCCTCCCCCGCGCCCCTATGTGTAGCCCGTGCTGCCCAACGACTCCCCCCGCACCCCTATCCCCGATCATCGTCCTGCTTAGTGCCACCGTCACAAGGAGGGACGAATCTGGTGGCCACGGCTCAAATTCGGCTGGATCCAAGCCTTCTCCTCCCTGTGGTGCATTTGCCTCCTCACCTCTCTCACCACCTCCCCATCTTCTCATGGTGGCACCATCTTCTCCCCGCGATGTGGTTCATGTGTGTTGTACGACAGACTTCCCATCGTATGTGCAGATGCTGGGTGTGCCTTTTTCTCTGCCTCTATCTCACCCAGTCCTCCTTCCAATCTCCTTCTGACCCACGCTTGGACCGACGCCGCCATTCACTCCTCTAGCCTCCCTTGGTCGGAGTCCATGCCAAGTGATGGCTCCACTGCTCCCTCCTTAACTAATCTCCGACAAAAATTGATGCCACCACAAGATTTCCCCGCCGTGGCCATCTTTGTTTCGTCACTACTCGTTTCTTCATCGTCTCCGCCCGGGGTTCTTGCGATAGCCGTTGGGCCCTTGCGGCACATCCAGCATCGCCTCGTGGTATGTGAGTTGTTTTGTTGCGAGGGCCTGTTTCTACCGAGGCCTCCTGCTCTCCTTCCCTCAAGGTTGTGTTGGTGAGTTCTTCCCTCTTTCCCTCTCTCTATTTTTTCATTCTCTAACAATCTGGAGTTTAGTTTTGACGAGGATCTAATAATCCTCATTTTACTATTTATTTGTAATTAGGTATTATGGGTATATATGACGTCACACAACTATTGAGTATACCCCTTACAGTAGTAAGAGAGAAGTCAATCAGGTGGTCGTAAGTTCTTCTACGACCACCCCCATAGTCGTAAGTCCTTCTACGACCACCACGTAATCGTAAGTTATCCTACGATTACCTCTGGTCGTAAGTCTTTCTACGACTATTACCCAGTCGTAAGCTTTCCTACGACTACCCCTGGTCGTAAGTCCTTCTACGACCAATCTTGCTATGACTTCTCTACAGATAACTGGGTCCACTCGCCTATAGGTCCTATTAACTGTGAGATCTGAATAGTCAATATACGTAGTTATTCTTTGGAATAACCGCAGATAACTCCCCATTATCTCTGATTGATAACCGTCAGACAACGTGGGGAGGTTACTACTCTGGTGATTACTCCCATTATCACGGAATAATAGGGCGCCTCCTGACCTGGAACAACTACCTCTCCACATACTATAAAAAGACTTCTTTCAGAGATAAAAAGAGAGAAACTTTTGGGAGGCAATCAGTAGCAGTATTAGCGCAAGTCTTTCCACTGATTGTAACTAGGATACCCAATACAATACACACAGGAGTAGGGTTGTTATTCTCTCTAGAGAAGGCCCGAACCTGTATAAAAATTCTCGTATCTTTTTCCGTCTGTGTGATCAATTGTGGAGACCCCCCGAATCAAACAATCTTTACGTTAGATCGGTTCTAAAACACCGACAAGTTTCATGATCCCTCCATCTCCACCACTGTGCACGTGTGCTGCATGGACTTGGTCATCAATAAGTCAAACCATCCATGGTTGCTTCACAATTCCCCATCTTCTGTTGACTTCCATGAGCTCCGCACAATGTCATGTAGTTGATAGCCAAAGTGAAGTTTCTCCTGTTGTGTTGTTTCTTTTGAAATTTTTGTAGGTGGATCTGATGTTTGGAGTTCAACATTATTTAGCCATTTCAAAAAGATGGTGGGGAAAGAAATTATGTTCGTGATTGAGCTGGGTCTTGCAGTTCTCCTTCAATTGATTCCTCAAGGTGATATAGTCTTTCCTTTGTCAAACTTTTCATTATTGATTTACCGCATACATTCTTTAGGCTTTGGCAAATTTGGGTCAAATCAATTCATGTTTTGTGCAGCTGTCACCATCGTAGCCATGATCATCAAGCTATAACTCATCAATGGGATGCAAAGTTCTACTGGATTGTAAAGATAAGCTTTCTGCTTCAACAAATGCAATCTTCTGATATTTAACTTTATTATGGTTCAATACGAGATGAGTTGTGTAGCCAAACATGTAACCATTCCCATAGAAATATCTGGTGTCATAGTTCTATTGGACTGTAATGACAAGATACCAGCTTCCACAATTGGAATTTTCCAATGATTCAGTTTACTGTACTTTATTACAAGGTGAGTTGTGTCTAAGGGTCATGTAGAATCTGTAGATTGATAGGTGTTATCTAATCAGACTGCCTACAATGTGTTTTTTGTGGAAGGAATAGGCTAAATTTTCTTTGGTATAAATAGCTAGCGTTTCTTGTCAAGTCTGCCATTTTTGTTGTGCTTCATGTAAGACTAATTACAGTTTTGCTAGGTTTACCTAAAAATCATTTTCCTTCTTCTTTTTGTTGTATTCTTATTTTTTTATTTGCAAGGTTCTCGTCTCTTTGACTTTGAGGAGGTTTCATTCCTAGCCTACCCCAACTTGTTTGGGATTAAAGGTTTTGTTGTTGTTGTTGTATGTAGGAAGTAGAATTTCCCTATATACATCTACTTATTTAGAATTATTAAAAGGATCATATGGTGGTATATTTGTCTCTTCATTGCAGTTTATGCTAGAACTGTAAGGGCTAACTATTTATATTTTGTTGTTTACAGAACATGTGAATCTCTAATTTTCTAGTGTAGGTATAGCGATTTATTCCAGTGCGGGCTTTGGATTAGCGATCGACCCAAACAATTATTTCCTGTTAGTATTATTCTACTGAACATGTTGTGCTGGTCACTAGTGAGCTATCTGTTTTCCATGTGTTCGTACTTATTTGCCTAGGTTTTTGTAGTACCCAATCAACTTGGGCCCATGCGGTACCAAGATTCCAAAATTTATTAATAGCTGGGTCATGTTTTCATTTACTCTGTTGATGTTATCGATAACAGCCATGCTAGGAAGGCTTATATCATGTTAGTCTTTCGCAAAGGCTATCAATTTACTTCGGAGCTCCTTCAACCAAATTAATCAGCTAGCTAGCTATATTATTGGATTACTTCATTAGTTAATCATACCGCTTTCTATACAACTTTCTTAATTGGAACAAGCTATATTCTATTTGGTACAAATATCTAGTATTACCAGTCAAGTCTGCCATTTCGTAATGCCTTTTTTTTTTGTAAGATCATGTTTTTGCTACGTTTAGCCAACGATCTTTTTTTGGTGATGGTTCCTTCTCTCCGAGTAAAATCTTGATCCTTAGCTAGGAATTGTGATCGGCTCTTGAAATGAAATTGCAGGTCCCGAAGATCAAAACTTATACTCTCGTAATGCAAGTACTCTCAGAATGCAAAAGCCGTAAAGAAATTGGGACAACACTACAATAGTGCAACATCAAACTTGTTGTGGCTTAAACCACCTGTTAGCACATGAGAGTTTACTAGCTAAGGCAACTGTTAATCTCATTCAGTACCAGATGCCAGATGACGGCCCACATGATGGATGATGTTGGCATGTATATCTCACAGTTTATCTGAGTATAAACTTCTTACCTCCATCATTGGATCATCCGGTGTTATTTACACCATGCAGTAACTGGGAATTGCATTGAAATTAATTTTGGTTTCATTGTTTATTTCTTGTAGGTCATCTAATATCGTTGTAATACTTCTTGGACCTCTTTTGAGCACTATTTTATCTTTAGTGTGGTGCATGGTACCTAGATGGAGGACCCAAGGATGAAAAATCTTTGCTTATACCACCATTTTTGTGTTTGGATTATCTTCGTAACAGAGACCGAAGTATCTTTTGCAGACCAACTCTGGTTTTTTAGTGATGTTACTCTCCTATCTTAGGGAAGCTTTCGGTTTTAGCTATCGTATATGATATCGAAGGAAATACTTTTATGTTTATATAGTATTCCTCTCTCTAGATTACATCTTTCTGTACAACGTAGAAAGGTTTTACTATCTATGCTAAACCTTATGGATGTGCTCTCCTCAACAAACAATAAGCATTGGCCTCTTCTATTATTGTCATGCATGAATTCTCCACGGTATGCTCTGTGATCTAATGGAAAAAGGTACAGAATGCATGATATCACCACATCAGCTCACCAGACTACCAATCATTTCATACCAACTTTTTCCAAGGTTTTCTCTCTTATACTGACACAGCGTAGCGCGCCCCTCTACCTAGTTTTTTAACACTAGATGACTGCTTGGTTATTCTTACTAGGCAAGCAAAGTGTTTGGTTCCATGTTGAAAGGCTCTACGTTGCTTGGAAAATGAATGAACAGCTCGCACAATACTAAAGATAAATTGATTCCCACACATCAGCCATTCTAGGTCAAGAGGTGTGTGTGCGCCTCTATGTGCCATGGGCCTACTTCCTTCCTACCTTTCTATTTGTTTTGCTTTTTTTTTCTAAAGTTCTTTTGCTTTTATAAGAGTTTTGTTTCTCTTTCCTTCTCAGTAGGTTGTCATCTAATTTAAGAATTCGGTTGCACCCTTGGTTTTTACTATATTGTTTTCATTTCCCTTGATGTAGAAAAGACAATGTAATGGCTGAATGCCCCGAAAGTGCACAGTATCATTGCTAGTAGGTATTTCAAATGAGTAAGAGTTTCATATCCACGAGGAGCGGTAAGTTTCCTATTGCAAAAGTCTAGTCTTAATAATAAATGAACAAGAATGAAATTGCTAATGATAATAAATTGCAGAAATATAAATGACATGATGTATAATAATTAAAGGTGTTCTTGAGGCATCGATTCTCCACTAGTAGAGTTTAGAGAGTCGATGGGTACCACTATGGTATTCATACTATTTTTATGAGGCGGATCTGAAGATGAATATGTCTGTCAAACACACCCCTTGTAACCCTGCTCACAAATACTACAGAAACAATACGAGACATATTAAAAAAGGCCTTATCATGCAACTCAGGATACAGTCTTAGGTGGATGGGTCTCCGTGATTTCCCCGCATCAACGATTTAAGGAATTAGGTATAGCCTATCACCCTTCTACCTTTCATCCTCATCTCATCTAGCAGTGCTATCCTCCATGTCCTAAAAGGGCAAATTGTGCACAGTCAACATTCATACAACCATAATGAAGAATATCATCACAAGAATACACTAGACCACATCTGTAACGTCCCAAAATTTGGCTTTTCAAAAATCTTTTGAGTAGTTTAGGTCCTTGGAAAATTTCACCAATTTTATCTGAATTAATAAAGATTAATTGGGAATTTTCTAAATTAAAAATATTTAATTTGACTAATATAAACGTTAATTAAATAAAAACTTGTGTTATTTGGCTTCCTTGTCTTTCAAGGAATTTTTGAGTATTTTCTGATATTTTTTCGGATTTATTTGTTATTTATTTGACCTCCTTGATTTTTAGCCTTTTATTTTAATTCTGAAAATCAGTATTTTCTCTCTCTGCCACTGCTACAGTAAATTACACAGTACTGTTCATCTTCCAGCTCCAGAACGCCCCGAGAGTCCAGAACATATACGTTTCAAACTAAAAACTTCAAATTTCCATATCTTCCTCTACGGTGCATATAAAAGCGAACGGTTTGCGCTCACGCGTCCGTCTTGATCTCCTCTTCCAATCCCCTAAATTGGTTTCCTCCAAACCGATCTATTTTCGTCGCAATCTCCAAAAAATGAGCCCCAACCAAGGTTTTTTCCGGCGAACTGTGCCTTCGTCCGACGTCCGCCGGTCGAACCGTCTGCGGCGTTGGCTTCGCATCGTCGTGTTCTACGTCATGGTTCCTTCCTCTTCACCCGAAGATCACCGGAGCACCGTCGGCCATGTCAAGCCCTAAAGCCGAAACGTGTTCATCGCGTTCCTCGCTTCCTCGGTGAGTTTTTCTAAAATCCGATCGCGTCATCTTGTGCCCCTCGTCGATACCTATTTTTCCCCTCTTGTAGATTCAAATTTCATCAATCGTGCGCTGAGAATCGAACGTTCTCTCGCCTCTTGTTCGTCGTCCTTCTCCGGCCAATTACTCCGCAACTGTTGATCCCCTGCCTTCAACTCCACCACCGTTGAGTTCGCGTCGCCGCGTTCTACGCCGTGCTCACCTTCCTTTTCGCAGAGCATCACCGGAAGTGTTACGCGCCTGTGAGGCCGCCGTCGTCGGCATTCTTCGCGTCGCTGCCGTCGCATGGAGCAAAATCTCGACGTCCGGACCGCGTCATCATCTCCGGCTCGTCGTTTCCTTTCCGTTTTGCCCCTTCGCCACCGCTAGTTCGCCTCCGTTCGTCGTCACCACTTTGCGCAAGAACGACTGCCTCTCTGTTCTTCGTTGCCAACAGCATGGATGCCTCTGTTCTTTCTTTCCAACAGAACATGGGTTCTGTTGTGGTCTCTGTTGACTTAGTCAACCTTTTCCTTCTCTCTCATGTGTGGTCCCTTCATGTCATTCACACAAATCAAGCCATATATATATTCATCTACCTTACATGTGGGTCCCTTGTGTCATCCACCTAAGCCATAATTTGAGATCTGTCTCTCACTTGCATATTGTCCCCACATGTCATCCTCCTAATTAAAACCCTAATTATTTCTCTCACTTACATGCAGGTCCCGTATGTCAGTCAACCTTGGTCAAACCCTGTTCATGAGCTTGGTCCACCGTGGACTAGCATATCTCTGTGGACCTGGTCCATAGACCAGTGGCCCACATGTCAACCCCTAATCCTATTTTCGGGAATTAATTTAATTCTTGAAAAATCATTTATCTTATTGGTCCCACTTGTCACTCTCTCTACCTTCTTTCTGGAATTATTTTAATTCTAGAAATCCATAAATACCAGTCGGTCCCACCTATCATACACTCATTCTTTTTCTAATATTTTCGGAATAGAATATTCTGAGAATATTCCGTAGAGTTTTTTTCATCATTTCATGTGAATTCCAATCTTCCGAGAGCCATATCTTCTTCATCCGAATTCCGATTGAACCCATTCAAGTTTCTAAATTCATCTAAATTCAATATCTATCTTCCAGTACCATTCAATTTCAATTTGGAGTTTATTTGATTTGCCTTTTGAATTTAGTTTGTTTTGCTCTTTCTTTCTCGTTAGACGCCGAAGTCCTGGAATCGTCCGAAGGAGCTGAAGATCAAGCAAGTAGAGGATTGAAGATAAAATAAGATCACCATTGCTATAGCAAGGCAAGTTATACCTTTGATCATATTGAACCCAGTTTTCAAAATTACTTTGATTCAAATTATTGCATTTACTTTAAGTATTTATTTAAATGCTTTTGGGTTTAGCTATTAATCCAATTTGTTATATCCACTTTGTCTATTGTATATCATAATCTTTTGTCACCCTAGATTGGTTCATATTTAGTTGGTGCTATGGTATTACCAACGTGGGTTGGTTAGTACGAGTAGATTGCTTAGCCATGCAACGAGTCATCATCATCACCTGAGTTGCAATTATAAATTTGACTAAGTGATTATGGAACTATATGATAAAACTGTGTGTATTGTGTGCTATTACTTTGTGGATAGCATATGTTGCACTTAACCAACAGGGTGGGAAAGGATTTAGACTGAGGCAAGTGGTGGATACTGTGTGATATGGTGGAAGCTGTGTGCATGGGAATGATAATCTTCGTGGCATAGTTAGAAAATGGAAGTCTTGCTTTGGTCAATTAAGGACTTAACTTTGTGCGCCATTGAACTGAGCCTTACTGTACGACCACATACCTGGTATGGGACGGGCCTAACTTAGTAAGTTATGGATTCTCGGCATTGATGTTCAGGTGGATAAGTTAGGCTGTGTGACGGGGTGGAGGTGTGACTACTTGGTGGTTGCATTGCGGGACGGTTCGCCGCATCCCTGTCCAGCGGTGTGTGTTATACGAGTTCTATGTGAGATGGTATAGCGGGAAAGCACATCGGGAATGTCAGTGTTTGAGATGAAGTTTCTGAAAGGTTTTGTTGTGATCAGCTCTGATCCAGTTGATTGCATCTTGTCGGTAAAGTGTACAACCTCTGCAAAGTGTTAAATCAATCTATTCGAATAGCCGCGTCCGCAGTCATGGACATGCTCGGGGATTTCACACGATGGGTAGATTTTTATAAAACCTTTGGGAAGGGACAGCTGTGTGATTTAAGTCATATGGCTGTGTGAAAGAATTTGATTAGGCTATGTGTCTTTGTGAAAACAACTGTTAAATTAATATTGTCTATTTGTTTTGAAATATGCTTTCAATCTATTACTTGTATTCAATTGCAAATGTTGCATTTCTGCAAAATAACCACAGAAGCCATTTCCTTTGGAATAAGCCTGCATCTATACATTGCATTCTGTAGTATGACTTGCGAGTACGGTTGTGTACTCACGCTTGTTGTAAAACTTACGCCCAAACCTACAGAAATGGAGGAATCGTCGGTCAACAAGGTCTACTTCAAGGATCGAGGAGAACTAGGTCGCGCACCCCAACCGATTGCCTGTGGGCATATGGATGGGCTTCACTGAAGTTATTCCGTTTCGTTCCGCTGCAGCTTCATTGAGCTATTCGCCTTCTGAGACATTAATTGTAAGCTTTGACCTTAAGGTCTTTACTCTGATATTTATTGTTATTTGCCTATTTATTAGTCATCTTTGTATATGGAAATGATATTTCATCGATGTTACCACTGTGTGCACTAGCGTGATCCTGGACTAGTGCAGTATACACAGAGGGTCCAGAATTTTATTTTTGGGTCCCGACAACATCGGATCCGGATCTATCTCATGATCTCTATATTGGGATACCCCATAACCTCAAAAACTAAATAGATTACTCAATAATGAAAGAACACATAAATAATATAGAGAAGGCACCACACATGGTCTCGAAATAATAGATTGAACCACAAAACCAATCCGATGAGAAACCTTTCGGTGGACGCACATGCCCAAGTCTTCGGAATGATCTAAGATAGTTTATGGCTAAATCCTATGGAGAAATATGGTGGAATAGATGATCTAGAGATGAAAGAAGGTGCTGGAGGCGTTCTTCCCCTCTAGACTTGGTGGTGACTCTATGTTGATCTCCTCTCTTTGTCTGTTGTATCAATCTCTTCGCGACACAGTATTTCAAATATTGTGAAGTTGTCATGCGGAATTAAGGGCTGAGACCACCGCCTTCGTGATCTATTTGACGAGGCGAACCACCTGGAGGGCAATACAGTGAGGTGATAGGTCGCGGACGACCATACCATAAGTTGTTTTCTCCTCTAGAGACTCCAATAGCGACGTGACTTCTTCTATTGCGTTCCTTTTGACTCCTAGATTCGTGTGGTGCGATTGGTTGCCCCAGAATACCTTTCAGAAATGCAAGATCCTCCTTGAGTCCTTTTAGATTGCATCGGTACCTGACATCTGTGGGATTTCTGCATAGACTCAACATTATTTGATTATTCAAGACAAAAATAGATAGAAATAATAATAAATATGCATAACAACAATAAGAAATATGTATGCATAATGCACGCATCACAGCGCTAGTTTGTTTGAGTATATTTGTTATAACGTTGGGCGACCGCTTGGCTATTCTTACTAGGCAAGGAAACGTGTTTGGTTCCATGTTGAAAGGACATGCATTGCTTGAAAATGGATTGAATAGCTCGCACAATACTAAAAGGTAATTTGACTACTGCACATGAACAATGCTAGCTCAAGAGTGTGCTTGTACATCTATGTGCCATGTGTCCTTCGTTCCTATTTTTTTTCTCTTTTTTTCCTAAAGTTCTTTTACTTTTGTAAGAATGTTGTTTATCTATTTTTTCTCGGGAGGTTGTCATCTGATTTCAGAATTCAGTCATGCCATTGGTTTTAGTAGCTTCTTTTTCACGTCTCTCACACTTTTTAGCCATTTCCCCTTGGATATTTTTTTAAAAAAATAATATTATTTTAAATAAAAATTATAAAATTAAATAGTCAATTTTTTTTAACAAAAAAGGCATCCTGTCGCCATATAAAATAGCGATAGGTGCCAAGTGGCACCATATCACCTGGTGAGCCTCCTGTCGCCATTTCATCTGGCGACATGAGGGCGAACAGTACCTTGTCGCCGGATGAAATGGCGATAGGGGGCCACCTATAAAAGCCCTAATTTTCTCCCCCAACCTCATTCCAGCCGAGAGAAATAGAGGAGAGAAAGAGATGAGGGAGGGAGGCTCCTGTCGCTGGATGAAATGGCGACAGGGGCCACCTATAAAAACCCCGATTTTCTCCCCCCAACCTCATTTCAGCCAAGAGAAATAGAGGAGAGAAAGAGACATGGAAGGGAAAGGAGAGGAGGAGAGGAGAGGAGGAAAATTGAGTGGCGAAGCCCTGCCAGTTCGTAGCGGATGAGAGAGCGAGAGAATGAGAAGCAGATCATGTTGCCTACTTCGTAGGTAATAGTTTAATTTGAAACCTTAGTAGGTTAGCAAATAAAACTAGCGGCATAGAATTGATTTCATTAGATCATTTTTGTTGTAGTGCAGTCTGTTTTAGTTTAGATTATTATAGTAGTTTAGATAATTTTTACATGGAAAATAATTTTGAAATACAGAAAATAGCAAGGTAGCTCTAAAAATTCTGTAAAAAAAATTCCAGAATAGCTAAATAGGGTGTATAGAGCCTGATTAAAATTTTTCCAGCATCAATTCTGTTCTCATTTTTGCATGATAAATATTTTGTAAATGCCTAGAATACCTTTTAAACTGCGAAAATAGTAAGATGGCTCTAAAAATTTTGTAAAAATTCCAAAGTAGCTAAATAGGGTGTGTAGAACCTTATTAAAATATTCCTAGCTTCAATTCTATTCTTATTTTGGCACTATGAATATTTTGTAAATACCTATGAATATTTTGTAAATACCAAGAATACCTTTTAAACTGCAAAAATAGGTAAATATTTTGTATATGCCGAGAATACATTTTAAACTACGAAAATAGCAAGATGGCTCTAAAAATTCTGTAAAAAAATCCAGAGTAGCTAAATAGGGTGTGTTTAAAATATTCCTAGCTTTAATTCTATTCTCATTTTTGCATGGTAAATATTTTGTATATGCCGAGAATACCTTTTAAACTGCGAAAATAGCATGATGGCTCTAAAAAATCGGTAAAAAAAAAATTCAAAGTAGCTAAATAGGGTGTGTTTAAAATATTCCCAGCTTCAATTGTATTATCATTTTTGCACGGTAAATATTTTGTATATGCCGAGAATACCTTTTAAACTGCGAAAATAGCAAGATGGCTCTAAAAATTCTGTAAAGAATTCTAGTGTAGCTAAATAGGGTGTGTAGATCCTGATTAAAATATTCTCAGCTTCCATTCTGTTCTCATTTTTGCACGGTAAATATTTTGTATATACAAGATAATCTTTTAAATATGTCCCATCTTAAAATTTAGGTATGACGGCCCCAGGAGACACTACGTAGTGGCTGTACGAGCTGCTTGACCAGGCCATTGATGCGACTCACCGTAGCAACCTTAGTACCATCCTTCCTCAGGAGGACGAGCAACCCATTGAGCTTGGCGTGTTGTGACTACACACACCCATGAGGGCATCGAGGGTGGACCCACGTTGGGTTTCATGGTACGTATAGTTCTAACCTTCATGTACTCAATTTCGGTTTGACTTGTGTGGGTGGACTTACATATATTCTTGATCCTTTCGATGTAGGTTGAGAGTGACAGGCCTCCTTTCATTAGCAAGGGTAGTGGAGGTGACGTGGGAGGACGTCGCCGCTAGAGAATCTACGTCGAGGTGGTATCCATATGACCGATGCCTCCTGACGACGCTGGTTGACCGGTGGAGGCCAGAGATGCACACGTTCCACCTTCCATGCTAGGAGATGACGCCGATGCTTCAGGACATGGGCTACCTGACTGGATTGCCCTGCACGGGCTTCCCCATGGCGCGTACGACGTCCCGAACATGTGGCGCACAGAGATCCTCATGAGGTTTCAAGGGTTGCCATCGGCCAACACCAGCTATAGAGAGTTCTCCAATATGCATGGGCCGACGCTGAAGTAGATCAACCAGTTTGATGTAAGTACTTAAAACTCTTGTGTTTTCGCTTCAATTCCTTTATTCAACTTAGTGATGTGTCTCTATCTTCTTGCAGCTGGCTGCCCTAGGACTGGACGCACCTGAGGACACAGTGAGGAGTACTTCGAGGTATACTTGCTGTGGCTTTTCGGGTGGGTCATTTTCCTAGGGTTCCATGGCGACAGCATGGACAAGCACATGATCCACTACGCATGGGAGCTGGTGGACGTGGAGGTGGACATGATCCCATCGTATGCCCAAGGTAGTCAGAGTCGAGATCCTAAGTTGGATTGATTTGCCTCTGGTAGGATCGAATCGTAGTATCGAATTGTAGAATCGACGATTCTACGGAATTGTAAAAATACACATATTTAACATCTATACTATAAGTTTGTATGATTCTTATATGGTTTACCACTTACTTATAACCGAAAAAAGGGACAAAACACTTTTTATCGCACAACAGAAAAGCATGATGGTACTGACATAATGGGTGATATAGTTCTGAACTACAGGAGAACAGCCAATGACCATGACTAGTTTACTACAATTACATGAGAAATGTTCATAACTTTTGTAAATCAATATCTAATTGTAACACTTGTATGTTCCTTAAAAGCAGCTAGATATACTCTAGGAATAAAAATAGCTTATCATTATCAAGCTCAAGATTGCTCATGTTATAATATATATATATTTGTACTAGCATTACCACACTAATATTTATAGTTTCATTCTCAGAAATTAATATCAACAAATTTTGCTCTAAAACAAAAATATCAGCAAACCCTGGCCTCTAAAAAAATAAAAAAATTGCAATTTTTTTGCCCAAACAACTCTACTCTATGATTGTACACGATTCTACGCAATTCTACTCTTTGGAACATGACTCTACCACGATTCTACATGATTCCGATTCACGGTGCGATTTGGATCAACAGGCTATCGTGGGTTTGTAGAATCGTAAGACTCTAAGAGTAGGATCACGATTCTAACTACCTTGCGTACGCCTAGGGCCCGCTGGTGCTGTGCATGATGTACCATGGCCTGTGAAGTGCGTGCCACTGGGTTTGGGATAGCTCCATCCTTTTTGATGCCCATTGCTTCTTCAGCTGTGGTCCTTCGAGTGTTTCTAGACCGGACGACCACAGCTAGACATAGGAGCCTACATCGATGCGATGTACACAGTTGATGACCTTGTGGACCGACAAACTATGGATACGGTGTGGTGTCACCGACAGGTAAGTTTTCTGAACCTTTAGTCCTTTTCGTAATTTAATTTAATTGCATGTGCTAAGTTTTTGTTGTTTTATTCCACAGGTCACCTTCACTCCGATCACTACGCATGCATTCTACCCAGGCTATATTGTGATGTTCGATCAGTTGACGGATGATGGCATCATCTGGATGTCGTACATTGCCAATAGGGTGTTAGCCTACGCACCTTGAGGCTTGTCCATCTAGTGTATGCGAGACTGATAGTACTAGTACACGCAGAGGAGGTTCTTGGTGCACGACATTTTTGTGGAGGAGTACCATGTGCACCGGATGATGCGCCAATTCGGTCTATGATAGGAGTTCCTAGTGTCCTGGGGGCCGCAGGTGCTGCCGAACGTTCATGGGTAAGTTCATGTTTTATGTCTGTTGTAGCATTTCCCTTACGGACTTATGAAATTATTATTTTTCTTCCACAGGTACACCAGGAAGGGAGTAGCTGGTACGACTTCCTGGACTGAGAAGATGGGCCATTGGGTTGAGCAGTGGCTCCACGCCTTGGCGGACATGCACTGGGAGACTGCTCCCTATGACCCTAGGACGTACGAGGAGTACATCGAGTGGTACTCCACTAGGATGAGGGTTCATTGCGTCAGGGTCATGGACGACCCACCACGCCACGAGGCCGTGACGACCGACATGTACCCTGCCCAGCCGGACTCCGTATTCCATCGCACGGTACATATTGAACAGTACGTACTTATTTCCTACGCATATTTTTGGTTTCTAACTTGCTAATTATGTGTACAAAACGATGTCTTATGGGAGATGAACGAGATGGTGACCTCCGTGTGCACTCAGATGCTCGGAGAGTGCTTTAGCATGATGGCATAGGAGATCAAAGGGCCCATGGACCGGTTCCTAGAGAGGATAAGGCGAGCTATCTAGCTTACGTTGTGCCGTAGGCCGAGGGACATGGCGGGCCGAGATGTTCGTGGACAGGGGGTGAGCCACGGTGCGTCACGCTCGACGGTTCCTCACCCAAACGTGGCGAACAGGTCCTCGTGGCACCGTGCCGGGAGTATCCCGCGCTAGTTAGTTCATAGGTACACCTGATACACTTACATCTGGTTGTTAATTTTGAACTCCACTAGTTACTACGACATTTTCTTCTAGCAGGTCCTCAGTACCGCCCGTACCAGGGACAGGACTACGCCGAGTCGTCCGTGCGATGCAGCAATTAGGTATGTCTATGTTGTTTACACGCATAATGTACTATTTCAGCATTTCCTTTTTATTTACATGTATAACGTGTTGTTCCACGGGTTGTAGACTCCTACCGGACGAGGAGCAGGGGTCGTAGGAGGGAGCAGACTCTGGGGACTACAAGTTCGACTGGGAGTTGGTGCTACAGTGAGCGCGCGGCGGCCTTCACAGGGCGAGAGCAGCCAGGTCTCCGTTAGGGCTTCACAGCTGCATGGTGCGCCACGAGCGAGCCAACCAACGCAACACCCCCTCGGGACACACCCACTCGGGACACGCCCTCTCACGACACCCCCGCAGGCTACTTGCATCGGTAGGGTACCTCGGCCGCTAAAGCCTTTGACGTACTCGCACCAATGTCCGCAACCGCCCCGAATGAGGGTAGGGGCTACACATGGGGTACGCCCCAAGAGGGCATATGAGTAGATGTATCAGTCTTGTTATCTAAATGTTAATTTGTGTACGACTTACGTTATGCTAATCTCGTGTTTCGGTACTATTTATTCTTATTGTGTGTACAGGTAACCATGTGAGGGAATCAGCATCGCGACACCCCACACCACCCTAGTTTTAGCCTTTTCGTACATGAAATGACTACACCCTGTTTGCAAAATATGTCGTGCATTTTTCATATTGCGTCACTGAACGGGCTATTTTCGATATTGCACCGCTGAAGGAGGCTATTTATATTACGTCGCCGAACGGGGCTATTTTTGATATTGTGCCGCCGAAGGGGGCTATTTTTTATATTGTGCCGCCTAACACATATTCCAAATATATTTGGTCACATCGAAACTCATAATTTTTTCTCTACTTCATATTTCCTTTTTTTTTCTAAAATTATCAGTAGCACGAACAATTAAAGATATACAAAAATTATAAATTTAATATAACTTTCAAAAATGGATCTTGACGCCAATTGAACTGAGGACATGTTCCCTGTTGCCATTTGAATTGGCGACAAGCTCCTGTCGCCATTTCAATTGGTGGCAGGTTCCCTGTTCACTGTTTGCAGCGGCAACAGAGCACCTGTCGGCTGTCGCTTGTCGTCATTTGAAATGGTGATAGGATGTTATTTTTGTAATTTTTTTGACTTTTTAATTTTGTAATTATTAATTAAAATAATATTATTTTAAAAATTCTTTTCCCTTGGTTGAGACGAAACAGTGCCAGGTACTGAAAATCGTTTTAAATATCACTTGATCAATTGGGACTTGGTATGTAACTTTGTGATCAGAAAGCAATGGGTAGGGCAGGTGTTAAGGACCTTCAAATTATGACTATATTTTTATAATGAATTGAAAAAAAAATTGTTAATAGCTCTGATGGTAACAGAGTGGCTCAGAATTATTAGGGGAAAATAATTGCAAGAAGGGTTGAGATATATGCATTTTAAATATTTTGATTTGTTGGTGTCCAGATTATGCATTGACTCCGTTTATTTGCGCAATTAATATCAAATGATGTATTTGCGAAACCGTTGGCCAAATTCCTTTCCATCTTCATAATTGAGGTATACCTATACCATAATGAGAGACCGCCAGAGTTGATTCTTCTTTTCGTTTCGTTTGGTCTTGTTTCTAATATTTCATTCAAGAACGTCCGAATTCGCAAGCGATAAGCATCAATTTTATTTGCTATCCCAGGAATATACTACACATCGATTGAGTGTGAATCTTAACAATGCTCTTGGTTATTTGACAGGCTAACTATGTCAGACTTAAGTTCCCAGTCTGAAATCGAGTGTGTAGAATACAAGAGAGTAAAGTCCTGGGGGAAAAAAAATGGAAGAACGTGATTTTTCCGGGATCTATGTGCAGTAGACTAGAAGCCTTGATCTATATGCAGTAAAATGGAAGAGTGGCCCGATGCAGCAATAATGGATTACTTCCCCCGTCTTGTCGTAGAAGCCTTGAGCCCATGACTCATGTCATGAAGCCATGTACCTCACATGTCACAACATGATACAAGTGTAAAAAGATGCCATTGCCTCGTTCTCCAAGCACCTAGCTGGGACTTTAGTTAGATATTATTTTGACCTGGAAAGGAAGAACAATGATATTTATTTCAATTACCACAAAATCTTAACATTCTGGGTTTATTAATTTCAAGGTCTCACCTTGTCAATCTTTCTGGAGGCGGTATTCATGTTATCTTCTCTCTCAATGCATCTGGTGTGAGCAAACACAAATGGGTCGTTCAGAATAATACTTAGATACAAAATACGCAAAGCTCAGATTAAGTCACTTGGAGAAATAGAAACACAAGTGAGTAGCCGGGAACATATGGAACAAGGATTACATGTCAGCTAAAGTCACTTTGATACAAGTAGTATTTTGCACCAAGAGGCCTACTGCACACGAACATGTAAAAGAAGATGAAAGCATATTGTTTCCTGGCTAATTTTATTTCAGAATGCCTTGCCTCCACATTTAATGAATGACTAAATCACAAAGTATTGACAGGGTATGGTAAAGCAATCACACTAACACCCTTACACCCACTAATTCAAGCAGAGGCGGAGCTGGCCACGGGCCAAGCTTCGGGCCGGTCCAACTGTTTTCGGTCTAGAGCCTGATTTTACTGATTTTTCAAGAATTTTTACATGGGCTTTTGATCCTAGGCCTCAGGCCATTGCTCCACAAGTCTGAGACCTAGCTCTGCCCCTGAGTTCAAGTACGAGACAATGGAAGATGTAAAGGCAGGGAAGAAAACCAAAGATCCAATATAAGTAGAAGTGTGACACTCAGCAATCACCAAGTTTGTTTTAATCTCACTCGTCTAACAGATGGATCACTTTCCTAACTAAATGTCCCACTACTTTATGTTTCTTTAATAGACTGATTACTTGAAGAAGCGATGCCTTACTTTTCTTTCCTCTCCCAAGTATAAATCAACAGATGTAATGTATTATGATACTTCGTTGACCAAAACTGTCATGTGGGGAATTCAGTACCGAAGACGTCCCCATGCATCGGTCCAACCGGTGCAGCAGCGGCAGCCACAACCGGTACGGCAGACTGTCATGTGGGGAATTCAGTACCGAAGATGTCCCCATGCATCGGTCCAACCGGTGCAGCAGCGGCAGCCACAACCGGTACAGCAGTCGCACCAACTGGCTGTATCCACCAGGGAGCAGGGAGCAGGAACTTTGGAAAGGACACAGCAACAGGAGTCCAGTTCGGAATCAAGAAGATAGGAGTCCAGTAGGGGTTCGGTATGAGTCAGCATTAGTTTCTATAATTAGGAGTTTTGAGTCCTAGTTAGTTTATCTTGATAAGCACTATATAATGTGCACCGGCTGTAAGAGTTTGGCAAGCAAAGAATTATCTCTAATTCCCAATCTATCTATTCGTCTGTTCCCTGACCTGTGCATCTTCTTCCTTTCGCGTGTTCTCCTATCCGCAGCCACGGCTCCTGGGCGCAAGCTAGGGCCTAAGCCGCCTACCTCTCATACGTACCCGATACGCTCGTTGTCACAGGGACGTGACAAACATTTTATGGAAAATATGACACTTCCCATAAAACATTAGTTAAGATATGAAAATATTAAAGGCCTAACAAGAACAATAATAATTGAGCAATCACACCCTCCAAATTGAATATGTTCTAGATTCAACGAGGTCACTAATGACCAAAAAAAAAATACAGAAATATTGAAAGAGGTTATTGCATTATTAGAACAATAACATACTTCTTCTGCTAAAGATCGTTAGAGAAGGAAGAATCGTACTTATTTTTTCTTGCATAAGAGTGACATAATCCATGCTGTTGTCTCTCCAGATATATGGAAGAACACTTTGATACATATATAGTGTTGGACGGAGTCCAGCATCCTCCATCCACTGCAAAACCTACATGTGCCAAACAAAAAGCCAAGAAAAAGAGGAATTAAGTTTCACACCCATAAATTATCATGCATCTTTTTTTCCTTTATACAAACTGCCACTAAAATACCAATCTACTACTAGAACTTTATTGCTGACATTCTAGTTTGTTGGAGCCAGAATGGCAATTCAGCATAACTTCCAATGTAATGCCAAATCGCTGATTTTCCACAGTTCAAATTGTCCCAACAGGACATGATTGGTGCAGGTTTTACAATAAAGAGCAACACAACACAGGTCAAAACAGAAAAAAATGTTCAAGTTCTTTTTCCGAAACAAATATGGTAGATCTGCAATACACCATCATGTTACCAGACTACAGTTATTGTAAATTGAGTCTACCAAATATAGATGTCAATTCTCATTCATATGTGACAATACAATTGCTTAGTGAACGCTCTTTTACCTCAATATACTTCCTCCATTTCCCAACAGCTAAGAGATTTCTCAGAAGAACCGTATAAGTAGAAAGGCCAACAGTAGAGCATGAAGTCACCATCTTGTAAAACAGCTGCATGAGAGAAAATTATAATAAATAATCTTAGTCCCATCTTTCAAAGAACTCAGGGAAATCATAAGCTGGAAATGAACATACAGCAATCTAAGCACCATTACTGAAATTATTTTTTACACAAGTGCAGTGAACAGGCCTGTGATTACATGGTTGATGGTTCCTCAAGTACCAATGTATTTTCATGAAACAAAAGGTGATGATTTCAAAACTACTCAAGATGCTAGTATTCTTAATGATAAAACCAATTTTATTTGGGCTGGGAAGTGGGAACAGCAGGAATATAGGTGATATATGGAAGCATGGAATTATATCTTGCTAATGCACATTGGTGCTTGGGCCTTCAAGCATTCAAGAAAACAATTCAGTACCACAGAAGGAAGATTGATGTATGGACTCAGCAAGTCATCATACAAAAGTAGTCGATTCCTCTGAAATGAGAGGCCTTTCTCTCTATATTGAGCATGATACGGACAAAAATATTAAATGATTCTGTGTTTGAGGAAAAACATTGCATCATGCCATTGCCATAACTACCAAGTATGTACTTTAGTTTCATATAACAGAACAAATAGATGGTCCAGTTATGAAAACAAATAATACTGAAGTATTTATATCCATAGCGTCGCAGAGTTGGAAATAACAAAAAAAAAAACAGAGGTTCTGAAATGGCAGCTATATTATGGAGACCAATTATACCTTCATCATGCTCTCTGTCTTCCCACATTTTCCAAGAAAATTTAAAAGATGGTTTAGTGTCCCAACCGAAATGGATGATAGCGAGGAATCAAAATGTTCAATTATTTCACTTGCTGTTTTCCAGTCCCGTAGCCTGTTATGAAGAAGCAAAATATTGATAACTAAACAAGAAGCACAACTGATCTGCCGGAAGAAGTAGAACAAATAAAATAGAACATTGAATTGTTCAATGCATCAAAGGCGCATGAAAAGCCAGTATAACAGATTAACACAAGATGCACATGAAATTTGTCTGTGCTCAACACTGGACACAACGAATAATATCATAAGTTTAGCACAAATAACATGATCAAAGCATGCCATGATTGCTTACTTGTCTATTACTTGCAGATGATAATAACTAAAGGTGCAGAGACTCACTTTAGTAAATTACAAAAGCCCATCAAGTAAAAAGCAAACAAAGAATTCTGATCCAGTAACCCCAATACATCAGATCAGCAATTATAGGAAGGAATAGAACTAACACAAATCAGAGACATCCCACCCACAAGAAGGCTCTATCCTGCTATCTCAATAAATACAACTTTATTCTATTTCTCCTTATTAATTACAGGTGTATATTTGGCATGGTACTTCAAAAGAACAAACAGCTACTTGTGAGTGACTCGAATGGTCACCTGATAAACACAAATGTTAATCCAAAAGTTCAGTTGTATATGCTTATGCACGTAAAATTACAGAAAGTTATTACACCTAAATCTGCAAACATTATGACATCACACCAAAGCGCAAATGTATATATAGCAAGTAAAAATAATAACAGAGATCGAACACTGTTTGATAATAATAGACTTAGTTACCAATTCAGAACTGCTTGTTCAACTTAAGACAGTGGATAAACATACATGCTGCATGAAGCTATTATCTCAAAATAAGCTTTTTGGTTCAATGCGATGCGATTTTCCTTCATGAATTCCATCAACTGAAGGACCCTTTCAGGTTGGCTTCCCTTATTCAATGCTTCCATGAGGGATGAGCATATAATGGCATCTGGCTGTATAGCATTTCCTTCCATCTCTTTGAATAGGTCCCACGCACTCCTCCAGCTCCCTTATGATCCATAAGAAATGCAGGATAAGTTCAAGTTTTTGAAATGCTTTCTCACCTAAGAGGATCTTACCTTCATCAGTATAGGCTTGAATCATTGTAGTATATGTCAAAACATCAGGGAAGCAGCCAGATTCTTTCATAGAACTAAAAGTAGATTCTGCTTCAGTTAGTTTGCCCTGAATGAGAACCATCATTAACATAGCAATTCTTTAGAGAAAACCAGACAGATAACAAAGCAACACTTGCCTGTTTGACATATGAACAAATCAAGGACGAGTATACCTCCTTGGTTAAAGGAATCCTCAAGTCCATCAGTTCTTCAAAAAATTTCAGAGATTCTGCATATTTTCCCAATTTACACGATCCACTGATGAGTATATTGCAAGTTACAGCATCAGGCTTCACATTGCTCACCCTCATCAATGTGTACAACTCCAAAGCTTTCTCATAATCTCCAAAACTTAAATAGCTTCCAATGCCTGAGTTGTAAGCAATTGTATTAAGTTCAATCCCTCGAGACTTAGCTGCTGCAAGAATTGTGTCAATTTTTGCTATTTGCCTGCAGCGGCCGCAGGCAGTCAACAGAGTACTTATTGAAACAACATCTGGCTGAATGCCATCCTTCTCCATTTCATGCAGCAAACTAATGGCCTCCTTCAACATTCCAGCAGATCCATAAGCATCAATAAGCACATTGTAACTTACTTTATTTGGCTTGCATGAATTCTTCCTCATCTCGTTAAAGACCTCCCTGGCCTTTTCAGGCTGTGCAGACCTACCATAGGCATTCAGTAAAGTGGTATAGGAAACTATATCAGGTCGTAACCCATTTTGTTTCAGTAACTTGAAAATTCCTAGGGCCTCAGTATGCATGCCATGTGAGGCATAAGCACCCAAAAGTGCATTATATGATACAATATTAGGTTTTACTCCTTCAGCAACCATCATATCAAAGACTGCCTTGCAATTTTCGACTTGCCCACAAACACGATAAGAATGCATTATGCTAGTGTACGTAACAACATCTGGAGGACATTGTGTTCTTTTCTCCCTCATCGAGTTAAACAATAGGATAGCTTCCCCATATTGTCCAACTTTTACAAGGCAATGGATAACAATATTAAAAGTGAACGTATCAGGGGCGACATTTGCTCTTTTCATCATTTCAAAATAAGCTATGGCTTTTGAATACTGAGATCCATTCTTGAATGCTGACAAGACAATGTTGTGTGTGACCAAATCTGGCCCTACACCATTTTCTGTCATCTTCTTACAAAGTTCTAAAGCCCTTTTCCAGTTACCAGCAGCCCCGCATGCATTTATCACATTATTATACGTAGACCGGCTAGGAGGTATCTGCAGGAAAAGCACATAAATAAAATTAATGACATGACTATGAGTCTATGACCAAATTAAAACAACCATGATGCAAGCATCGAACATTGATAATTTTCTAGTAGTCTTATTTGCCAAAATGGTTCCTGGAGCCATCTAGAGGCTGCATTATGTAAAATATCTGTATCAATATTTGCAGTTTAATTCTGCTAGTTCATGGTGATCTTAGTGGTGTTGATCCACTTTCAGCAATATCTATATAATATTCACTAGTGCTACAGTAGACTACTGCAGGTATTTTGGCACTGCAGCCACCATTATGTCCTTGGTCAGACGACAAAGGGTTGAACTATTCATAATTTGGAGAAAATACAAGGCTACTAGTGGGTTTCTAAGTGAAACGTTAGCCCAACATGGAGAATGAAATCCAGGTAATATGAGGCAACATGTACAAAGCATTCGTCGTAAACAGAGACAATGTGCCATTGTAAAACTAAATATCAATACAGTTACAACCAGCAGTAGTCTATTGCTGTAATTGTTGTAAGGATATATGTGGATTAGTACCACATTGGTTTTGGTCAAGAACCTTATGTCTCTTATACTCTATATATTCGGCCCTTGGCCTACGATATGAATACATCAGTGTTATCCTATTGTAGGCCAAGGCCCAACTATATCTTTACTATTATAAACGAAGCACTTGGTGGTGGTGGTGGTGGTGGTGGTAAGTATGCTATCTACCTCCCCACCTCTTGAGTTGGTGGAATCTTTTGTAGATAGATATGTGCATATATGCATATGTTACTATAAGGATCTTCTGTGGATAATTAGATCATCTACGCATGTGGTTTTATGATAAGATTATTTGTGGCTTGTTGATAGGATGCGAATTATGTATGCAACTTTTAGATGTATGGATAATTACCTTATGTATATTAGGTTTTCAAGTTTAGAACTTATATATATTTATTTGAGATCCGTTGCAACGTACGGGCACTCAACTAGTAGAGTACCAGAGACATAAGACTGTAAACCAAAACTAATGTGGTACTGATCTACATATATCCTTAACAATTGTCACTATTGGTGGAGACTGGAGAAAGTACTGTACCAGAATTCTCTACGAGTATATATCTAGAAGCATTAAGGCACAAATGCCACCCTGGCAATATTGTAAGTGGACAAGGCTTGCATGCATACACCATCTAAGCAAGGTGAGCAACAGTTTCCATTACTGAAATTAAGGCTCTGAAAAGCAATCATGAGCAAGGATCAAGACTCTCTTTTTCTGCTGCTACGTAGCTAAAAACAGGTCACCGGCCAAATATAAAGCCTCTACCACATCTCATAAGGAGAATAAAACCAAATACCATTAGTTTGGAAATTACAACTCAAAACAACTTAAACGCATAAAGCACATCTACTCAGTCATATTCAAGAAAACAAAGCATTTCGAACATAATGATTATTACATATATGGTTCAAAGAACAATACTGACAGCAGCACGAAGCATATCTTCCATAATGTTGATGGCCCAACGCCATTGACCAGCTCGAGCATGAGCATGGATCAGAGAGTTGTATATATCAACATCAGGCTTGCACCTATAAATATCGTTTTATGTCAAAAGAAATCAGAGAATGAACAGATAATGTAGAAAAGGCCTCCGCTTTTATCTCATTTGTGGAAAACAAACCAATATAGAAATGGCAGCTACCTGTAAACTACATTTTAGTAGAGATATCCTGTTGGTGTATTATGATAACAGTACAACTGTTCAAGATGCCAGGTTGGCTATCTACATTTTAGTAGAGATATCCTGTTGGTGTATTATGATAACAGTACAACTGTTCAAGATGCCAGGTAGGCTATCTCCAATAAAGAGATTAACAATGTACAGTAAGAAAGGTGAAAATATAACAACATTAATTATGCTTTTTGTTCTAGAAGAATAGGAAAAATTTACAGATTTCAATGTCAACAAATAAAATTGATACAACTCATACGACAAAAACAAGTTATTCGTAATTTAGAAAAGCAGCCGATGAGGCAATCAAGACTAAATATGTTGGATGATCTGTACATAGATTCATAGACATAAATAATTTGAGGACTATTGTGACTTCTTGGTGAAAAAAAAAAAAGGATAGTTAAATGAAATCTTATGTCATAAAAAATGTCATGATAAGTTAATAACATTCATACCGCCATTCTTGCATCTCAAAGAACAGGCCACGTGCTTGATCAACCTGGTTATGTCTGGCATGTAATCGTATCATCATGCCATAAATGTCATTACAAGCACAGTAATTCTCCTGATTTTTCATCCAGCAGAATACATGTACAGCATGTTGCAAGGACCCGGCAATTGTGATTTCCTAAAGGTGATACAAACAGTGTAAGTGTGTTATCACTTGTCGCCAGGACAGGCTAGTTTGCTGTTAGTGAATTTACAGATGATTGAGTTTTGTTCACAGAATGAGAGCCCTGACTTGTAACTGCAGCAGCTACTACATCATAAGGGGTACCGCAGCACACTATCTAAGAAAGCAAGCTATATATTGGACCACTAGAAAGACAGTGATAAGTGATAACGGATTCTCATGAAATGAACAATTACATTTTTGGAATTACTGACAAAAGTACAAAGCAAAAACAATGACATGAGAAACATACTGATAACCATGAACTCTAAGATTACAAAAGACCAACCAAGAAGAATCCTTCAAAAGCAATAAATACTCCCTAATATGCGCAAGGATGGACTACATCAGCTATTCAGCTATAATTTAAAAAACTGCCGAATAGCCCAATGGCCCTAGCAAATACTTACAAGGTCCACGGAATGATAGTTGATACACAATACCCAGATTACTATATCAACTAACCGAAACAGATAGCAAGTTCAATCAGCTTCGTGCACTCCCATATAGCCATTTGTGAGGCACACTAATGGTAAACAGCGCAATGGTCGCGGAAAAATCTTTCCCGCGCCACGGCAGAGGCTAAATCTAAATAGATGCCCCGGTAACTCATTTAATCGAACACGTAGCAAGCAGGCGCGCAGAGAGAGAGAGAGAGACGTCTTACGCGGATGAGGAGCGGGAAGTTACGGCGGGCGAAGCGGCCGGCCCAGCAGTTGAGCACGGCGTCGACGGCATGTGCGTCGGCGCGCGGGAGCGCGAGCACGCGCGCGGCGACCTCGGACACCTTCCAGCCCCGCTGCCACCGGCTACCCTCCACGCGGAGGCGGTGGCGCGCGGGGAGGGCGTCGGTACCGACGCCGTCCACCTCGGCGCGGGCGATGCGGCGGCCGCGGTCGTAGTCGACGGACACGACGGGCCGCCGCTCGGCCCACGGCGGCGGGCCGGGCGCCCGCCGGGGCCGCGGCGGCGGGCGGACAACCCGCGGAGGCGCTCCCTCGTTCGGCGCCTGCGGCGCCGGTGACGGGGGAGGAGGAGCCGAAGACATTGCCGCTGATCGTGGAATGCTTTACCGTTGTGGATGTGCGGGGTTTTTTTTTCAGATAAGGCGTGTCATCTTTTTCTCAAATGCCGTTCTACTCATCTTCATGTTGCTTGGTGTGATTTTCCTCTTTTTTATCTCAACATTTAATGTCAACGAAAATTACTAAATAGTACTCCTCCGGTTCAAAAAATAAGTTATTTTGGATATCGACATGGTCTCCAAAATACAACTTTGACCACTAATTACTATTATAGTATATTTGTGTAAAACCCAATAAAATTATAAAATTATGAAAATATTTTTTGAGATGAATCTATACATATGATTTTTCATATATTTAATATAAATATTTTAAAAGATATCGATAGCTAAAGTTTTCAAAGTTTGACTACACGTATTCCAAAACGACTCATTTTTGTGAACTAGAAAGAGTACTATGGTTCAAAGTTTGAACCACAACCTTAATTATTATAGTGTTGTAAAACAAAATGTTGTTAAAGGATGATAGCTAATATTTTGCTTACATTTAGGGTTTATTTCACAAAACTAAATTTTTATGCAAAAATTAATTAGAAAATCATGTTCCATCAACTCCCCTGTCACATAACAGGGTGGGCCCACCAATCAGTCTCATGCATCTTAAATCATCGTTAGCCTGTTGAAGGATCTAGTCCCTCCATTATGTATTAATGTTGTGTTTTGGTAATTAATGACAACCGGATTTGTGGGACTAATATTTTTCATGAGTTGGTCGAATGTGTTAAATCCAATAATGATGAAGATTTTGGATGACATCATGTGTTGATGAGCAACAAGTCTAGATCCTGACATGAATGGAGTTCATCATGTGTTGATGGACAAGACAAAGACCCGGACTTGGAGAGAGCATGATCATCATCAAGTGAAAACTCCAAGTGGATGTGCAAGACAAAGGTATAACTAGTGTAGGCTAAATATGTGTTCCAAGTCTTTTATTGGTTTTGGTGTTTGGTTGAAAGACCAGATTGTTAGTATATGTTATCGTACTATTAAAAGGGGTTTTTTCTAGTAGCTTGAGTCTCATCATGTGCTGATAGCTTAATTCTGCTTACTCTAGCTCTTTTAGGCATGATACTGTTGTTTGCGAATGTATTTTACAAATAGTTGAAGCTTATGCATTAACTCTTTGTACCATGAGACTATAATTTGCAAATGTGTTTTGCAAATGGTTAAAATCCATGTACCTACGCTATCAGTTCCTGAGCTTTGAATACCCGAAGCCCTCATGTGTGTATCGTACTAGTCTCATGATCAGTGGCTAGTACACACATCTATAATATTGGTACTTATATCCATACATTCATACATACAAAATAAAACAAAGTATGATACATAACTTAAGCGATTATATTGTTTACAACATAAGGGCTGACCGGCCAAATAAAAGCTTAAGTATTCGGAGTAGCAAAGTAACAACGGAAGCAAAAATATGTAATAAATCCAAAATTCCAACGGCATGTCCATCCGACCCTCAGGCATCCGATAAGAGACAAGTCCTAGAAAGACCCGTCACCGAACCCACCGGTTACGGGTGTGAAGAAGGCGTCATCCAGCGTGGGTTCATCCTATAAGTCTGAACAACATATTAAGCAAGATTGAGTACATTGTGTACTCAGCAAGACTTGTAGTGTATCACAAAGTTTATCTACATACATGGCTAACAAGGGAAGTGGCTCTAAGTTACAGGTTATTTTCAGCATCAAGCAGATTTTATTTGCAATATCATTATGTACTACTTTGCAACAGAAGTTTAAAGAGTTGTTAAATAGATAAAGGACAACAATTAAGTAATTGAATAAATAACATCTCATAACCCTCCTCGGCTGCAGCAACATTTTTTCAGCCATAAGCATGGTACTCAGTTCAAATATAAATCAACAAACCCTTTCCCACATTTTCCAACGAAATTGTTTTTATGAAAACCAAAACTATACCCATTAAGACAGCACTAATCAGGCTCATGATCACGAGCACGGCTATTTAAATAGATTTACACTTTGCAGAGGTATACAACTTTAGCCACAGCACACAAATTCTCTAGTTTGTTCAGAATTCGTCGATACCACCGCTCACTACCTTTGTTAAGCAACCTAGAGCACGTGTCGAAGCTTTCACATCACCTAGTACTAACCTTGCACTAGTCCGGTGAATGAACACCCTTAGTTCACCTGGGTATATCCCCCGTCTCAGTGAGGCATTCACTGTTGTGTCGGAAGGTTTTGTTCCCAACACCTCGCTGAAGGGTGCCCCTTCGAACATGTCTCTACATGTCATGCTCGCACTACTACAGCTTATCAACGTGTAAGGCTAGTTTTCAAACTTAATTAGCTAATGTTGTCCCATATTGGCACATGTGGTTGTACGCTTAGACTTAGATAGGACTTGCTGACGTTCGGTCCTTAATTGATCCAGGCGAGAATCTCCCCCTATCTACTTGTGAGATACACCTCTCACACTTCTCAGAATATCATATAACTCGCCTGCGTTAAAAACTAAGTTTTTTATTTTTATTTTTATACAAAAAACAGAGGTAAACTCATCTGGACTTTCTTTTCAAAAACCCCCAAACTTATATTTATCATATCATCCTTTTTACAAATTTTATGAAAGACTATAGCTCGACTAAGCAATTGTGCAATATTTGCACTCGAAACTCCCGAGTTGACATCATCTATTGTCTAAACCATAACCTAATGGCTACAATAGTAAGGACATCAAAATTTCAAGGAGGTTCATGCATGGAATAGGATTGCAACTACAATTATCCCAAATATAGCAATTTTATATCAAATATACACCCATGCATAATAAATTTTACAAAAGAAGTACAATAATTAAAATAGTAGGATCAACATGGTCAAATAGGGTTCTTGCCTTGCTTTGGTTGTTCTGAATACAAGGATGGAATATCGTCGTAAATTTCGCTCGAACAATCGACGTCTAATTAAAAGAGCTGGAAACAATTTAAATATAGAACAATAATTTAAACAGCAACAAAATCCATTTTTTTTGCATATTCACATCGAGCATGATTTTAGATGTATTTAGAAAAAAGATTCATCTCATTTGGAGTTCATATGCAAAAGTTATTAACGTTTTAATTTTCTGCGGTTTGAAAATCCTAGAAAAATCAAAAAAGGTGACGTCGAAAACATATTTTGCGAAGTATACGCTTTTCAACAGAGAAAGTGTATTCTTCTCTGAGTTCTACTAAGGTTTACGCCTTCCAACAGAGAAAACATATTTTCCTTAGAACTAAAGGCGGCTTTCTCACTTTTCTAGATTTTTATTAACTTACATGTGGGCCCTACTTGTTAGTGACTCATATTTTTGTTTTATCAAATTTATTTTAAACTAGAGGTAGTCCCATATGTCATAGAGTCATTATTTATTAACTAATGATTAAACCTATTTCTGATTTTAATTAATTGACAGCTGGGGCCAACATGTCAGTCTCGCGGATTTTAAAACATGTTTTAAAATCGAGAATAGTGTGTGGTCCCACATGCCAGTGACAGATTTCTAAAAACATTTAGAATTAGATTTTTTATTATCTTTTCAGTCGGTCCCACCTATCATTGACTGGGTACACTTAAGTACTGTCATTAAGTGCTAATCAATGTTTAAATACGTGGGTCCCACTAGCAGAGAGAGAGGAAAGGAGGGGTTGGGTGCATGCATGCCCGAGCGCCACGGCGAGCTCGCCGATGGTGAGGTAGGCACAGGGAAGCTGGGGTTAAGGGCAAAATGGATTCCACTCTCGACGGCGATGCCACCGGGTGGTGGTGGAGGCCGGGGAGATGGCTGGACGTAGTGATACGCCGACGAGAAGTGGCGGAGCTCCTCGGGTCCGAAGTGTATTCCGCGATTGGAGCTAATCAACGGTGAAAGGTGGTGCGCACTAGCTCTAGGGGATTACTACGATGCTATTGGCAACGACTCGCAGACCAATGGTCACCGAAGCGGCAGCGACAAGGCTTCCCGCGGCGGCGCCATGATCGGCTATGGTGAAGTCTATTCTACACCAGCTAACCCTCCAATCTAATATGCATAAAAGCTCTAAGGGACTACTAGAAGCTTACTAAGGTCCTTGACAGTGTCCAGAGATGACCAGAGTGGCTTGGCAACGTTGAGCAGCGACGGCGCAAGGATGGCTCTCGGTGATGGCGTGTTGTAGGGATGGAGATGCTACAAGGAGGTGCGCATTAGCTTGCATGCATACTAAGGATGGTAGGGGTAGAAGGAATCTACCAGAGACTTACTAAGGTGGTGGCTAACTAGAAAATTGTTGCAGCGGACGGAAATAAGGAAGAAGGTCGATTCAGGGGATTTCCTGCTTGTGGATCAACATCAACCGAGGGAAAAGCATCAGTGAGGTATAAGACACGAAGTGGCTTGGTCAGGTGAGGTTCAATCTCACCAGAATGTTAGGAACACCAAGGTCCGAAGTGGAGTGTGCACCGGAGGTGAAGAAGACGATAGCGCGTCCTTGCTATGGGGTTCCAGAGCTAAATTAAGCAAGGAAGAAGCATTAGTGAGGTAAGGGGAGCATGGTGACGCGGTTAGCAAGGGCAAGTGTGAGACCCCGGTTTATTAAACTTGTAATACTTAACCTTCCACTGGTTCTAGTATCACAAATAGAATAATCCGCGTCTCGATGAACATGTGCCTCCCAGAACAAGCAGCACACATACATCAATTCCAAGCATGCATCATTTCCATACAACAGAATATAACAAGTCTACTAAAAGACAGACATAATATAAGTTGTTACAACACAAATGACCAAGCCAAATGATGAAGTACCAAATAAGTAATGTGGAAGCAAAAGTTGCCATAAGATGGCTTAAACCAAAAGACGACCGGTTAGCCACATAACACCACAGGCAACCGATCGGGCCGCCAAGCTAATCGCCCTTAAACCGCCACAAAGACAACTCACAAAAGTGAGGTCCATCGGACTCACTATCATCCTCTGCACAACACAAGCAATGCAGGTGAGTACAAAAATGTACTCGCAAGACTTACGAGTAGCAAGCCTATACATAGCTACATGAAAGCTGTATTCAAAGGAATGTGGTTATATGGTTCTTTGGACGCATAAAGCAAGTTTCATTTGCAATATTGTAATAAGTTTGAGCAATGATTTGTAAAAATCGTTTTTAAGCATTTAAATAACAATGAGTAAACATAAGTAACAAGTATCCACCTAGAAGTGACTTTCCCAAAAGTCACCACATCATAGCATGAATCCCTGATTCATACCACCCAACAAGTTTTTAATTTTAAAAGGGTTGTAGTCTAACTCTTGAAAAGCTTATCCAAGCGTGTCCATAACCTAGGACGAGGCTATTCGAATAGTTTTAATCCCTGCAGGGGTGTACCAATGTACCCACACTTGCACCGCCTTTTGCCAAGCTATTAAGCACACTTCCTTTGGTATGCAAGCACGGCTAAGTCCTACTGAACCCTTTCCAATGGAATATGCTAATCAAGAGCCGCAACCACGGGAGAAGGACACATTAGACAACCCTAACCGGACAGCTAATGCTCCCCTCGCACACCACAAACACACACACGCACACACCCACCGACCAGCTCATAATTAGCACCTTCCAAAGTACTTAGTCAAGAGAGGTCCCATATCCCTCTAGTGTGGTTAGCACGCACAGAATGCTCGGATAACAGATACTCACAAGTAGTTCGGTCCTTAATTGACCCGGGCACCATTCCAATCACACCCAAAAGATCACACCATCTTACCATTGTGCCCAAGTCTAAATTGTTTTCATTTTCAGTTTTAGTTTTGCAATTTAGACAAAGCACAAGGCTGAAATGTACACATAGTAATAGTTTGTGTGATCAAAGTTATCGACGAGTCGATAACTGCCCATTTCTACCGATAGCTAAGCATGGCTAAGCATAATGACACGTAAACTACTAAGTGACAAGGGTCCATCCAATAACCCAAAATCACAGCAAGTAACCTAGGCTTGAGTAGTAGAGGAATAAACATTTCCTCACGATAATGCATCTAGTAGGCCAACTATCGACAATAGTTTAAAACAACATAGCAATGCATACATAGAATTTGCAACCAATATATTAGACTTTGAAAATAGTAGGAACAATATGATCAAATGAATGCTACATCTGCTTGCCTGGTGAAGTGCGAGTCGATGGTCTGTGGCTCGATATCAAGATTAATAATATTATCTTCTAACCTAACGCGAAAAAGGCGATAAGCAAATAAGAACGAAGAACACCAAATAAATTCCAACAGCAAAACACATCCAAAACTAATAAAATTTACACTACAACTAGGGAATGATCTAAGACAATGACAGGAACAAGAATTTTGCAATTTGAACTTAACATGCAAAAGATATGAGCAAAATGCTCTTTCTCAGCCTATAACAACTTAATTAATAATTAGTACTGTTCATGACGAAATTTTCTAGAGTGATCTAAGGTCTGAAATTTTTATAGCAGGTAGATTATGACATCCTAATAACAGCAAAGTTGGATTTACTAATTTTGGAGTTATACACATTTACTTATGATTTTTCTAAGTTGTAAATCTAATACAAATCATTTTACAGAATTATGATCATGCTCAAATCCTATTTTATATGAAAGTATACTAACAGATTTAATTTAACAAAATTGGTTTTACACAATTTGGATTTATACAGAAAAAGATATGCATTTTTCAAGATTAAAACTATTTCTGGAATATTCAAAATGACAGAAATCGAGTTATTCCTAGTTACACAATTTTCTGCTACTACAACACGCTTAAATCCATTTTTATAATAAACTAAAATGATAACATAATTTATTACAGTTGGAATTATCTAAAAAGCAGTTAAAATGAATTAGTTATGAGTTTCTAAAGTTTTTACATTATTTTCAGTTGTTAAACAAATACTTACCGAAATACAGAACAACCCAAATAAAAGAAAACGACGTGGACAACTCCCAACCCTTGATCTAAAATCCTACGGCTCACGCGCGCCGAAAACAGCGCACGCGCGCGAACTCAATCGGAGCCCACCGTTGGATCACGATCCAACGGCTCACGAAGGTGTATGCATTCGGACGGTGCGGTTGCTTGGGCCAATCCCAGCCGCAGATCTGCAGATGGACGGTCCAGAGCGCACCAACGGTCGGAAGGTCCGATTGCACACACGATCTCAGCCGTTGATCTCAAGATCGACGGTCGAGAATGATCAAGGCATCCGGAGGGTCCGAACGCATACAAAGATCAGGGCCGCAGATCTAACAATGAACGGCAGCTATTGATCGCAGTTCAAAAGAGATGCTGACATGTGGGACCGCATGTCAGTGACTTCGAGTCACCCACGCTACCGTTTAACCCACGCACACGATGCACCGCCCACTTGTCGATGGCCGAGTAGTGACGGTTAAGACCAAATTAATGCCATTAATGATTAACATTAATTAGATCTAAGAGAGACACTAATGGCTACCGAATTTGATTTTAATCCCTGCCCACAAGTCACACCCGCAGGTAAATTCCGACAGCGATTAAATGCCGACCCATTCAATTAACCAATGATTAATCTTAATGATGTCGGAACAGAGCGGGATTGAACCAGAGAGTGATTTAAGGATATTGGGCCCACTAGTCAGTGGCTCAACAACAACGATTAAGACATCATTAATAACTAATGATCAGTAATCATTGCACAATTAATATGCTCTAATCAACTGACGAAAACGGGAGCTCTGTGCCGGCAAAACCCGAGCGGTTTCAACGGCAAATCGCCGGCGACACTGGCCGCGGCGGCGCCCACCAAGGACCAAAATGGATTCGCAATAGCACAACGAATCTAATGGTAGCATTCTCACCGGCGGCGAAGGACTAGAACGCCGCTGGCCGGAAAACGAAAACGGAGCTATCGCTAAACACGAAAATCGCGATGAGCTCCACTGCAAGCCTAGGATGCGGGTGCTAAAGCTTCTAAGGACTAATAAGAAGCTACCTTAGAGGAGAGGAGCTTCAAAGATGGCCGGAGTTGCTTGATCACAGAAGAATCTCGCCGGACTTGGAGAAGAAGGTTTGAAAATGACACCCTGGGCCAAATGAGTGATACCAAGGCATCAAAATAGCTTCATTAAGGTCCACAGAAGCTACATGAGCAAGTAATTGGAAAATGGAGCACTCACCTGAGCTGAGGAAGAAGATGACCAATTTCGGCCGAATTTGAACAAATCCCAAATTGGACAATTCCTGAGAATCACATCCAAAATTAAGTGAGGGGAAATGTTCAAGATAGTAATTAGATAAGGTTAGGGCAAAGAAACGTGAAGGAGGACCACTGGAACACCAAGAACACCAATGGAGCTCCACGGGTCAACAATGGCGATTTGCCATTTTTGAGGTGTTAAGCTCCAATATTGAGAATGAAGCTTGATGGTGGTCTAAAGAAATACCAGGAGGGCTTGAGAGTGTTTATAAAGCCATGAAAGCATTAGGGTTTGCACCACCAATCTTTCGGGCGGCAAAACACAAAGCACAAGGTGCGGCCGACAAGGAAAAAGAGGTGAAGACGTGCATTAGGGCATGGCCTGGCTCAGTGTACCTCCCATACCCCTAAACGTCGGCTAGGGTGGCTTTAGGGAGCAAGAAATGACACTGCCATTACTCCCCCTACAGTGCTCGCACGGCCGGAGGTTGAAGACGACCCGCGAAAAGGCTCGGTGGTTCTCAGCCCTACGATCTAAATCGGACGGCCACGAAAGCGCCACGCCTCCCGGGTTTAAAACACAACGGGGAGATTGCGAGCCTTACGATTAGAAACGAACGGCTCAGATGGCTCCACGTTGTAAACTCAATTTACAACGAAGGGGTACGCGAGCGTTGGATCTTAATCCAACGGCCCAGATTCAGAAATACAACCGGAGGGTCCGAAGGTTGCGGAGAATCTCAACGGTTGGATGGAGATCTAACGGTCGACAATCGCGCAAGCAACCGGAAGGTCCGAAGTCTTACACGCGCGCGGGCCGTGCGATCGAAATCCAACGGACGAGATCCAAGGCGCGTTTTAAAGTGTGGCTCGGTGCAGTTAGTTGACTGGACCGAATCAATTGGCTCGAGCCCGAGTCTGACTCGAACCCGAGTAACAGTAAAACGACGTTTGACTTGAAATAAGGACAGAGACTTTTGAATGATTTATTTGAGGTAGCAAATTAACTCCAAAAATTATAAAATTTTTACAGGAGCTTGCTAACTCAGATATAAACCTTGTGTAAAATTTTCAGAGGTTTTTATACCGTGAATAAATCTCCAAAAATTCTGCAAGGCTCTGTTTTAATGTTTGACTGAGAGTCAAACAGTTTGATCGCTCTAAAAATATTCAAACAATTTCTAAAAATTGTGAAATTTTTCAGAGGGGTCACATACCATCACAGAGACTTAGGAAAAATATTTCCAGAGGATGATCATAAGATTTGACAAGATTGTATTTGGAATAACAAGATTTGGATCAACTAGACTTGTGACAATGTATTTCCATAATTCCTTGTACAAGAATTGATTGGCACAAAAGGAAATACATGATGTAAGAAAAAGTTTTAATTTCTACTGATTTTCTTACATTTGAAACACAAGCTTAAAGTTGGGATGTTACAAAACCTTCCCCCCTTACAAGAATCTCGCCCCGAGATTCTGTTTACTCGGAGAAGAAGGATGGGTAATCTGCACGAAGACGATCTTCGCGCTCCCAAGTTGCCTCATCTTCAGAATGGTTGGACCACTGAACCTTAAGGAACTTGATGACACGGTTCCTTGTCCTTCGTTCAGATTCTTCGAGAATACGAACAGGATGCTCATGATAGGTCAAATTTTCTTGCACATCGAGATTTTCCAACGGAGTTTCCTCAACTGGAATACAGAGGCACTTCTCCAAGTGTGACACATGAAACACGTCGTGCACACCCTCAAGTGAAGCCGGCAACTCCAATCAGTATGCAATGCCCAATCCTCTCGATGATGCGATAAGGCCCAACATATCGAGGAGCTAACTTGCCCTTGATGCCAAAACGCGATGGCCCTTCAAGGGTGAGACCTTGAGATAAACAAAGTCATTGGGCTCAAAGCTCAACTCCCGACGACGACGATCCGCATAGCTCTTTTGCACGGATCGCCACGCGCAAATGCTCACGAATCAGCTGGACCTGACTTTCGGCCTCATTGATAGAATCTGGCCCGAAGAACTGACGCTCACCAGTTTCCGACCAGTTCAAAGGGGTTCTACACCTCCTCCCATACAAAGCCTCAAACGGTGCCATGCCAAGACTAGCTTGGAAACTATTGTTGTAGGAGAACTCTGCAAACGGCAGGCACTTCTCCCACTTCTTCCCATAGGAAAGAACACAGGCACGGAGCATATCTTCCAACACTTGGTTGACTCTCTCCGTCTGGCCATCAGTTTGAGGATGATAAGCTGAACTGAAAGAAAGACGTGTACCCATCGCCTTTTGCAAATTATGCCAAAAGCGAGAGGTAAAAAGGGAACCACGATCTGACACAATCGTTCGTGGCACACCATGCAAACATACAATGCGAGACACATAGAGATCCGCCAGCTGACTAACACTGAGATTGGTACGCACTGGCAGAAAATGTGCCACCTTTGTCAATCGATCAATAACAACCCAGATAGCATCCTTCCCAGAAGAAGTACGGGGCAGACCGGTGATGAAATCCATACCAACGGAATCCCACTTCCACTCGTGCATCGCAAAGTCCGAAGAAGGCTCGCTGACGCCGATGTTCACCTTGACACGACAAAGACACGCCGCACTCGACCACGAACACGGCAATCTCGCGCTTCATGCGAGTCCACCGAATCTCTCGTCGAAGATCTTGATACATCTTGGTAGCTCCTGATGGATAGACAAAGGGAGTCATGGGCCTCGCGGAGAATCAAATCCGCAATTCCATGACCTTCAAACCACCAAGCTACTGTCCAAACCACACAACACCGTGCTCATCCTCGAAAAGCACTTAGCTGTCCCATTCTTGATGTTCGCTTGATTTGGATCACACCAACATCATCTGTCATTGGCAACCTTGATTTGTTCCACCAAAGTTGGTTGCACAACCAAGGTAGCAAGAGAACCATGCTCAATCAATCCCAAATTAAGCCGCTGAAATTCTTCGAGAAGGGTAGGTTGTTGCTCTTGAAGTGACAAGGTATTGCAATACACCTTGCGATCGAGTGCATCCGCAACAACATTAGCCTTGCCAGATGATACCAATGCCCATATCATAATCCTTGATCAATTCCAACCATCTCCTCTCGCTCGAGGTTCAGATCCGTTGGGTGAACAAATATTTCAAGCTCTTGTGATCGAATACACCTCACGCCGGTTACCAATAAGGTAATGCCGCCAAATCTTGAGTGCATGAACCACTGCAGCCTAACTCCAAATCATGGGTAGGATAGTTGAGTTCATGAGGCCTCAATCGCCTCGATGCATAGGCCACTACCTTGCCTTCTTGCATAAGAACACAACCGAGTCCCTGCCGAGAGGCATCACAATAAATATCAAAGCTCTTATGCACATCAGGGAGGACAAGTACTGGTGCTGACGTCAATCGCCTTTTGAGTTCTTGAAAACTCAAATCGCAAGCAGACGACCACACGAATTTCTTTTCTTTCTTGAGCAATTCGGTCATGGGCTTAGCAATTTTGGAGAAGTTCTCGATAAAGCGGCGGTAGTAGCCCGCTAAACCAAGGAAACTCCTCACATCGGTGACTGACTTGGGATGCCCCCAAGATAGAACATCGCTGACCTTGCTAGGATCCACTGCTACACCACCTGCTGAAAGAACATGGCCCAAGAATGCCACTTCCTTCAACCAAAACTCGCACTTGCTGAACTTGGCATACAGCTGATGCTCACGCAGTTTTCCCAATACAATTCGCAGATGCTCAGCATGCTCCTCTTCACTCTTGGAGTAGATAAGAATGTCATCGATGAAAACCACAACAAACTTATCCAAATACTCCATGAACACCGAGTTCATAAGATTCATGAACAAAGCTGGAGCATTGGTCAAACCGAAAGACATGACGGTGTACTCGTAAAGGCCATAACGAGTAGTGAACGCCGTCTTTGGAATATCTCACTCGATCCGACTTGATGGTACCCCAATCTCAAGTCAATCTTGGAGAACACACAAGCTCCACCAATGGTCAAAGAGATCATCAATACGAGGCAAAGGATATTTGTTTTTCACCGTCACTTCATTAAGCTTGACGGTAATCAACACACATACGCAGGTCTTGTCCTTCTTCTTCACAAAATAATCGACAACCCCAAGGAGATGAGCTAGGACGGATGAAGCCTTTTGCTTGAAGCTCACTCAACCGCTTCTTGACTCTTCTAACTCATTAGGAGGCATTCGATGCAGCGCGCCTTGGAAATCGGAGCGATGCGCAACACTCAATAACAAACTCCAAGTCTCGAATCGAGGCATACCAGCAAATCTTGGGGAAGACATCCACGAAGTCACTGCATCGTGGGCACATCCTCGAATCTCCATGGTGGCTTAGCTTCAAGGGCACAAAGATGTGGCCCCGCACTGCGGTGAAATCCCAACTTGCTCGCTGAGGACTAGTGAGGAAAACCATCTTCCGGCACAATCGATTTGCCCCAAGTGTTGGGACAACCAATCCATACCAAGAATCACATCCAGCGCCGCCGAGTCGAGTAAGATGAGATTCGCCAAGAATTCCACTCCTCGATATTAATAGGAACGCCCCGACATTCTTGATCGCTCTCATTTCCGCTCCCGAGAGCGAATAAGCAAAGGAATCCCTAAAGGAACAAAGTGAAGGTCACAATCAGCACAAATGATCTCGAAATAAAGGAATGCGATGCTCGAGTCAAACAAGATCGCAGCAGACGATAACTAACAAGGAACGCACCCAACACAACGTCGGTGCCTCCCGAGCCTCCTCACCGAGATGTGGTTGACTCGACCACTCCCGACACCCGAGTCTTCGGATCACCTTCCGTCGTGTGTGATCATTCCCGCGTCCTCCATTAGGACGAGGGCTGCTCGATCCTCCGAGGGCAATCGCTAGCATAGTGGCCCTTCTTGTTGCAAAGCGGCGAGTAACATCGCACTGGGTTGCGTGGCGCAACTGCTTCCGAGTCGCAGTGCACGTGGTGAAACACGGCTGCGGGACGAGCAATCGGCGCCGACGGCCTCGGCGGTGGTGAAGCCAAAGCACGAGCCCTCGTGCGGGCCCAACACGAGGACGAGTGAGGCCGCTGCGCGGCCGATGGGCCTCCCACTTGCGCTTGCGGGACTCACCCAGCGCGCCGCCTTGTGCTCGGCGACGATGGCCTTGTCAACCAAGGCTCGGAAGTCGACAAAGTCCACAATAGATAGCTTGTCCTGCAGCTCCCTGACAAACCATCCATGAACTTCTCTGTTTAGCCTCATCGAGGCCACCTCTCCGAGCATAACGAGCCAAGTGATTAAACTCGTAAAGGTACTCGATCTGACTTGCGCCCGCTTAAGCGCAAGAAACTCCTTCTTCTTGAGTTTCATCGGCCATCGTGAATGTGGGCCCGACGGAAAGCAGATCGAAACTCATCCCACGAGACAACGTGGCTCGCGGCTGCATGGCGAAAGTTCTCCCACCAAGATAGTGCTGCACCCTCAAGCTGATGGGATGCAAAGAGTGCCCGCTCCTGCTCCTGGCACTGAGCGATATTGAGCTTCCGCTCAACAAGACGCAGCCAATCATCCGCGTCCAAAGGGTCCTCCGATCGAGAGAAAGTAGGCGGCTGCGTACGGAGAAACTCCGCAAGCCCACCACGAGACTGGTGGCCACCACCTCCAGATCCCGAAGCAGCAGCGGGAGCGGAGGTGTTCCTCGCAATGACCTCCAAGATCCGGGTCTGGTCCATGCGATTCCGCCGATCTGAGCCAGAACCTCAGCCATGGTCAGAGGAGGGGGAAGCTCCTCATCGGAACCACCCGGTGATCATTGAGTGGTTCTTGTCATCCTGTTCCACGAAAATAGGTTAAACACAACTCCGGAACAGGAGACAAAGAAAACTACTAACCACTAACAAAACAACCTTTAAAAACTCAAGTAACAACATAAAATTACAACAAGATCATAAAGATAACAACCACCTTCCTATTATGACTAACTCGTATGGAAAAACGAGTAATCAATTTTTCAGGAAGGAAATTTCAGAATAACAACTTCTCTTCGAAACAGCAAGGAACATAGTGGGAAATTTGCTAAAGAAAGGTTAGACTCTTAGCTAATTCATATCACTTCTTACCCTTTTATCCCCACAAGTTTTAGTTGACTTAACTTCTCATTTTCAGCACTTTTACTACCTAAATGCTAGCTGTCCAGAAATTTATTGCTTGCTGTCCAGATTTCCTCCATTCAGTTCTTGGCCGAAATTTGTAGCTTCCAATTGCTTCAAATATCCCCAAGACAGCCAACACTTTCATTTTATAACTCTCATGGTGTACCCAAAACCAATCTACTCGGTTAACAACTAACTTTTGAAGGAAGATGAGAGGAAAACTCAGCTTTCAAATTCAGTTCAGAATAAGGTGAGGCAAGCAAGCTAAGATAGATGAGAAGTAAAATTTGAGAACTTACTTAAGATTTTCAGGAAAGCACTGACATTTGGAAAGTAAGTTTTCAAAATATACTAGGGACGACCAAGCTAGGGGTTTCTACGGTCAGTATGGCTCTGATACCAAGCTCTGTGAGACCCTGGTTTATTAAACTTGTAATACTTAACCTTCCACTGGTTCTAGTATCACAAATAGAATAATCCGCGTCTCGATGAACATGTGCCTCCTGAACAAGCAAAGACACATACATCAATTCCAAGCATGCATCATTTCCATACAACGAGAATATAACAAGTCTACTAAAAGATGGACATAATATAAGTTGTTACAACACACCGACCGCCAAATGACGTAAGTACCAAATAAGTAACAATGAAGCAAAGTTGCCATAAGATGGCTTAAACCAAAAGACGACCGGTTAGCCACATAACACCACAGGGCAACCGACGGCCGCCAAGCTAATCGCCCTTAAATCGCCACAAAGACAACTCACAAAAGTGAGGTCCATCGGACTCACTATCATCCTCTGCACAACACAAGCAATGCAGTGAGTACAAAATGTACTCGCAAGACTTACGAGTAGCAAGCCTATACATAGCTACATGAAAGTCAGTATTCAAAGGAATGTGGTTATATGGTTCTTTGGACGATAAAGCAAGTTTCATTTGCAATATTGTAATAAGTCAAGCAATGCTTTGTAAAAATCTGTTTTTAAGCATTTAAATAACAGCGAGTAAACATAAGTAACAAGTATCCACCTAGAAGTGACTTTCCCAAAAGTCACCACATCATAGCATGAATCCCTGATTCATACCACCCAACAAGTTTTTAATTTTAAAAGGGTTGTAGTCTAACTCTTGAAAAGCTTATCCAAGCGTGTCCATAACCTAGGACGAGGCTATTCGAATAGTTTTAATCCCTGCAGGGGTGTACCAATGTACCCACACTTCAGACCGCCTTTTTGCCAAGCTATTAAGCACACTTCCTTTGGTATGCCGGCACGGCTAAGTCCTACGAACCCTTTCCAATGGAATATGCTAATCAAGAGCCGCAACCCACGGGAGAAGGACACATTAGACAGCCTAACCGGACAGCTAATGCTCCCCTCGCACACCACAAACACACACACGCACACACCCACCGACCAGCTCATAATTAGCACCTTCCAAAGTACTTAGTCAAGAGAGGTCCCATATCCCTCTAGTGTGGTTAGCACGCACAGAATGCTCGGATAACAGATACTCACAAGTAGTTCGGTCCTTAATTGACCCGGGCACCATTCCAATCACACCCAAAAGATCACACCATCTTACCATTGTGCCCAAGTCTAAATTGTTTTCATTTTCAGTTTTAGTTTTGCAATTTAGACAAAGCACAAGGCTGAAATGTACACATAGTAATAGTTTGTGTGATCAAAGTTATCGACAGTCGATAATCGCCCATTTCTACCGATAGCTAAGCATGGCTAAGCATAATGACACGTAAACTACTAAGTGACAAGGGTCCATCCAATAACCCAAAATCACGACAAGTAACCTAGGCTTCATGAGTAGAGGAATAAACATTTCCTACCGATAATGCATCTAGTAGGCCAACTATCGACAATAGTTTAAAACAACATAGCAATGCATACATAGAATTTGCAACCAATATATTAGACTTTGAAAATAGTAGGAACAATATGATCAAATGAATGCTACATCCGCTTGCTCGGGTGAAGTCAGAGTCCGATGGTCTGTGTGGCTCATATCAAGATTAATAATATTATCTTCTAACCTAACGCGAAAAAGGCGATAAGCAAATAAGAACGAAGAACACCAAATAAATTCCAACAAAGAAACACATCCAAAACTAATAAAATTTACACTACAACTAGGGAATGATCTAAGACAATGACAGGAACAAGAATTTTGCAATTTGAACTTAACATGCAAAAGATATGAGCAAAATGCTCTTTCTCAGCCTATAACAACTTAATTAATAATTAGTACTGTTCATGACGAAATTTTCTAGAGTGATCTAAGGTCTGAAATTTTTATAGCAGGTAGATTATGACATCCTAATAACAGCAAAGTTGGATTTACTAATTTTGGAGTTATACACATTTACTTATGATTTTTCTAAGTTGTAAATCTAATACAAATCATTTTACAGAATTATGATCATGCTCAAATCCTATTTTATATGAAAGTATACTAACAGACGAATTTAACAAAATTGGTTTTACACAATTTGGATTTATACAGAAAAAGATATGCATTTTTCAAGATTAAAACTATTTCTGGAATATTCAAAATGACAGAAATCGAGTTATTCCTAGTTACACAATTTTCTGCTACTACAACACGCTTAAATCCATTTTTATAATAAACTAAAATGATAACATAATTTATTACAGTTGGAATTATCTAAAAAGCAGTTAAAATGAATTAGTTATGAGTTTCTAAAGTTTTTACATTATTTTCAGTTGTTAAACAAATACTTACCGAAATACAGAACAACCCAAATAAAAGAAAACGACGTGGACAACTCCCAACCCTTGATCTAACATCCTACGGCTCACGCGCGCCGAAAACAGCGCACGCGCGCGAACTCAATCGGAGCCCACCGTTGGATCACGATCCAACGGCTCACGAAGGTGTATGCATTCGGACGGTGCGGTTGCTTGGGCCAATCCCAGCCGCAGATCTGCAGATGGACGGTCCAGAGCGCACCAACGGTCGGAAGGTCCGATTGCACACACGATCTCAGCCGTTGATCTCAAGATCGACGGTCGAGAATGATCAAGGCATCCGGAGGGTCCGAACGCATACAAAGATCAGGGCCGCAGATCTAACAATGAACGGCAGCTATTGATCGCAGTTCAAAAGAGATGCTGACATGTGGGACCGCATGTCGCTGACTTCGAGTCACCCACGCTACCGTTTAACCCACGCACAAAGGCACCGCCCACTTGTCGCTGATCGAGAGTGACTGTTAAGACCAAATTAATGCCATTAATGATTAACATTAATTAGATCTAAGAGAGACACTAATGGCTACCGGAATTTGATTTTAATCCTCGCCCACAAGTCACGACCCGCAGGTAAATTCGATAATGATTAAATGCCGACCCATTCAATTAACCAATGATTAATCTTAATGATGTCGAACAGAGCGGGATTGAACCGTAGAGTGATTTAAGGATATTGGGCCCACTAGTCGCTGGCTCAACAACAACGATTAAGACATCATTAATAACTAATGATCGCAATCATTGCACAATTAATATGCTCTAATCAATCGACGAAAACGGAGCTCGTGTAAAGCAAACCCGAGCGGTTTCAACGGCAAATCGCCGCGACACCGGCATGGCGGCGCCACCAAGGACCAAAATGGATTCGCAATAGCACAACGAATCTAATGGTAGCATTCTCACCGCGCGAAGGATTAGAACGCCGGCCAGCCGAAAAACGAAACGGAGCTATCGCTAAACACGAAAATCGCGATGAGCTCCACCGCAAGCCTAGGATGCGGTGCTAAAGCTTCAAGGACTAATAAGAAGCTACCTTAGAGGAGAGGAGCTTCAAAGATGGCCGAGTTGCTTGATCACGTAAGAATCTCACGACTTGGAGAAGAAGGTTTGAAAATGACACCCTGGGCCAAATGAGTGATACCAAGGCATCAAAATAGCTTCATTAAGGTCCACAGAAGCTACATGAGCAAGTAATTGGAAAATGGAGCACTCACCTGAGCTGAGGAAGAAGATGACCACTTTAGCCGAATTTGAACAAATCCCAAATTGGACAATTCACGAGAATCACATCCAAAATTAAGTGAGGGAAATGTTCAAGATAGTAATTAGATAAGGTTAGGGCAAAGAAACGTGAAGGGGACCACTGAACACCAAGAACACCAATGGAGCTCCACGGGTCAACAATGGCGATTTGCCATTTTGAGGTGTTAAGCTCCAATATTGAGAATGAAGCTTGATGGTGGTCTAAAGAAATACCAGGAGGGCTTGAGAGTGTTTATAAAGCCATGAAAGCATTAGGTTTGCACCACCAATCTTTCTGCAACAAAACACAAAGCACAAGGTGCGGACGACAAGGAAAAAGAGGTGAAGACGTGCATTAGGGCATGACTGCTCAGTGTACCTCCCATACCCCTAAACGTCGGCTAGGTGGCTTTAGGAGCAAGAAATGACATCGCCATTACTCCCCCTACAGTGCTCGCACGGCCGGAGGTTGAAGACGACCCGCGAAAAGGCTCGGTGGTTCTCAGCCCTACGATCTAAATCGGACGGCCACGAAAGCGCCACGCCTCCCGGGTTTAAAACACAACGGGGAGATTGCGAGCCTTACGATTAGAAACGAACGGCTCAGATGGCTCCACGTTGTAAACTCAATTTACAACGAAGGGGTACGCGAGCGTTGGATCTTAATCCAACGCCCGATTCGTAAATACAACCGAGGGTCCGAAGGTTGCGGAGAATCTCAACGGTTGGATGGAGATCTAACGGCCGACAATCGCGCAAGCAACCTAAGGTCCGGTCTTACACGCGCGGGCCGTGCGATCGAAATCCAACGGACGAGATCCAAGGCGCGTTTTAAAGTGTGGCTCGGTGCAGTTAGTTGACTGGACCGAATCAATTGGCTCGAGCCCGAGTCTGACTCGAACCCGAGTAACAGTAAAACGACGTTTGACTTGAAATAAGGACAGAGACTTTTGAATGATTTATTTGAGGTAGCAAATTAACTCCAAAAATTATAAAATTTTTACAGGAGCTTGCTAACTCAGATATAAACCTTGTGTAAAATTTTCAGAGGTTTTTATACCGTGAATAAATCTCCAAAAATTCTGCAAGGCTCTGTTTTAATGTTTGACTGAGAGTCAAACAGGTTTGACTGCCTCTAAAAAATATTCAAACAATTTCTAAAAATTGTGAAATTTTTCAGAGGGGTCACATACCATCACAGAGACTTAGGAAAAATATTTCCAGAGGATGATCATAAGATTTGACAAGATTGTATTTGGAATAACAAGATTTGGATCAACTAGACTTGTGACAATGTATTTCCATAATTCCTTGTACAAGAATTGATTGGCACAAAAGGAAATACATGATGTAAGAAAAAGTTTTAATTTCTACTGATTTTCTTACATTTGAAACACAAGCTTAAAGTTGGGATGTTACAAAACCTTCCCTCCTTACAAGAATCTCGCCCAGATTCTCGCTTTACTCGAGAGAAGAAGGATGGGTAATCTGCACGAAGACGATCTTCGCGCTCCCAAGTTGCCTCATCTTCGTAATGGTTGGACCATCAACCTTAAGGAACTTGATGACACGGTTCCTTGTCCTTCGTTCAGATTCTTCGAGAATACGAACAGGATGCTCATGATAGGTCAAATTTTCTTGCACATCGAGATTTTCCAACGGAGTTTCCTCAACTGGAATACAGAGGCACTTCTCCAAGTGTGACACATGAAACACGTCGTGCACACCCTCAAGTGAAGCTGGCAACTCCAATCTGTATGCAACAGCTCCAATCCTCTCGATGATGCGATAAGGCCCAACATATCGAGGAGCTAACTTGCCCTTGATGCCAAAACGCTGATGGCCCTTCAAGGGTGAGACCTTGAGATAAACAAAGTCATTGGGCTCAAAGCTCAACTCCCGACGACGACGATCCGCATAGCTCTTTTGCCTGGACTGGGCCACGCGCAAATGCTCACGAATCAGCTGGACCTGACTTTCGACCTCATTGATAGAATCTGGCCCGAAGAACTGACGCTCACCAGTTTCCGACCAGTTCAAAGGGGTTCTACACCTCCTCCCATACAAAGCCTCAAACGGTGCCATGCCAAGACTAGCTTGGAAACTATTGTTGTAGGAGAACTCTGCAAACGGCAGGCACTTCTCCCACTTCTTCCCATAGGAAAGAACACAGGCACGGAGCATATCTTCCAACACTTGGTTGACTCTCTCGTCTCGCCATCGCTTGAGGATGATAAGTCGAATCGAAAGAAAGACGTGTACCCATCGCCTTTGCGATTATGCCAAAAGCGAGAGGTAAAAGGGAACCACGATCCGACACAATCGTTCGTGGCACACCATGCAAACATACAATGCGAGACACATAGAGATCCGCCACCGACTAACACCGAGATTGGTACGCACCGGCGTAAAATGTGCCACCTTTGTCAATCGATCAATAACAACCTGATAGCATCCTTCCCGGAAAAAGCACGGCGCATCGGTGATGAAATCCATACCAACGGAATCCCACTTCCACTCGTGCATCGCAAAGTCGAAGAAGGCTCACTGACGCCGATGTTCACCCTTGACACGACAAAGACACGCCGCGCTTCGCCACGAACTCGCAATCTCGCGCTTCATGCGAGTCCACCGAATCTCGTCGAAGATCTTGATACATCTTGGTAGCTCCGGATGGATAGACAAAGGAGTCATGGGCCTCGCGAGAATCAAATCCCGCAATTCCATGACCTTCAAACCACCAAGCGCCGTCCAAACCACACAACACCGTGCTCATCCTCGAAAAAGCACTTAGCTGTCCCATTCTTGATGTTCGCTTGATTTGGATCACACCAACATCTGTCATGGGCAACCTTGATTTGTTCCACCAAAGTTGGTTGCACAACCAAGGTAGCAAGAGAACCATGCTCAATCAATCCCAAATTAAGCCGCTGAAATTCTTCGAGAAGGGTAGGTTGTTGCTCTTGAAGTGACAAGGTATTGCAATACACCTTGCATCGAGTGCATCCGCAACAACATTAGCCTTGCCGGATGATACCAATGCCCATATCATAATCCTGATCAATTCCAACCATCTCCTCTGCTCGAGGTTCAGATCCGGTGGGTGAACAAATATTTCAAGCTCTTGTGATCGAATACACCTCACGCCGTTACCAATAAGGTAATGCCGCCAAATCTTGAGTGCATGAACCATCGCACTAACTCCAAATCATGGGTAGGATAGTTGAGTTCATGAGGCCTCAATCGCCTCGATGCATAGGCCACTACCTTGCCTTCTTGCATAAGAACACAACCGAGTCCTGCGAGAGGCATCACAATAAATATCAAAGCTCTTATGCACATCGGGAGGACAAGCATCGTGCCGACGTCAATCGCCTTTTGAGTTCTTGAAAACTCAAATCGCAAGCACGACCACACGAATTTCTTTTCTTTCTTGAGCAATTCGGTCATGGGCTTAGCAATTTTGGAGAAGTTCTCGATAAAGCGCGTAGTAGCCCGCTAAACCAAGGAAACTCCTCACATCGGTGGATCGACTTGGGATGCCCCAAGATAGAACATCGCTGACCTTGCTAGGATCCATCTACACCACTTTGAAAGAACATGGCCCAAGAATGCCACTTCCTTCAACCAAAACTCGCACTTGCTGAACTTGGCATACAATGATGCTCACGCAGCTTTCCCAATACAATTCGCAGATGCTCAAAGATGCTCCTCTTCACTCTTGGAGTAGATAAGAATGTCATCGATGAAAACCACAACAAACTTATCCAAATACTCCATGAACACCGAGTTCATAAGATTCATGAACAAAGTGGAGCATTGGTCAAACCGAAGACATGACGGTGTACTCGTAAAGGCCATAACGAGTAGTGAACGCCGTCTTTGGAATATCCTCACTCGATCCGACTTGATGGTACCCCAATCTCAAGTCAATCTTGGAGAACACACAAGCTCCAGTCAACTGGTCAAAGAGATCATCAATACGAGGCAAAGGATATTTGTTTTTCACCGTCACTTCATTAAGCGGACGGTAATCAACACACATACGCAGGGTCTTGTCCTTCTTCTTCACAAAAATATCAAGCGCTGTGTTTGAGTGGTATGACGGTAAAGCACATCGGGAGTGTCAATGTTCGAGATAAAATTTTAGAAAAGTTTTGTTATAGTTAGTGCTTGCAACATTGATTATATCGTGTGGGTAAAGTGTACAACCTCTGCAGAGTGTTGATCAATCTATTCGAATAGCCGCATCCGCGGTCATGGACATGCCCGAGGATTTCACACGAGGGTTAGTTTTTCACAAAAATAATTGAGAAGGGACAGCTGTGTGATTAAATCTATATGGTTGTGTGAAAGAATTTGATTAGGCTTTGTGTCCTTTGTGAAACTAACTATTAATCTATTATTATTTATTTGTTTTATTTTATGTTTTTAATTTATTATTTGTATTTAAATTGCAAAGTCAGCTTTATTGCAAAAGAATCACAAAAGTCATTCATTTGGAATCAGCCATAATGTATACATTGCATTCTGTGGTATGACTTACGAGTACGGTTGTGTACTCATACTTGCTAAAATCATTCAGCAGAAGTGGAGGAGTCATCACTTGCTTTCGAGGAAGAGTTCTACGACGGTGCTAATCGTTAGGGTCTTGATCCCAGTCGGTTGCCTGTGGTGAATTGATGGGTTTCCACTGAAGTTTATTTGTTCCACTGTTGCTTATTTAATTATTGTCAGCCCTGCGAGGCTTAATAAATATAAACTTGACCATAAGGTCAAAACTATTATTTGCTATTCAAATTAATTGTTTATGTTATTATTCGACTTGTGTGGATCGATATTAATATATGTTGACACTATGTGCACTAACGTGATTCTGGACTAGTGTAGAATACACAGAGGGTCCAGAATTGCATTTTTTGGTCCCGACCGTGAGGTGCAAAAACGGTGGGCGACGAGGCGAAACAACGGGCGAGGGAGCACTGGCGCACTGGCGAGCGGAGGCGGGCGCGACCGCGCGAGGTGGACGAATGCTCTTGACGAGTGGGGTCCACCTTGCGAGTGGGAGTGAGCAGTGTTGGCGTAGGCTGGAGCTGGGCGAGCGAGAGTGGGCTAGCTCAGTTTCGGCCCAGAGGTCCGACGGGAATTCAAAAACTGCTTTTGAATTTCCAAAAATCTGGCTGAGTGTTTTCTGAATTTTTGTACTGAGCAAACGGATTCCAAAATTTACAAAAAATGTTTGTGAGGGCTCCTGACCCAGTATAGTTGCTTATGTAAATTTTTTAGGATTTTGTATTCTTTGTGATTTTCCCAAAATTCTTACAAGTTTCTGTTTTCATGTGAATGCATTATTACTTTTGAAGAAAAATCACAAAACATGCTCAAATAAATTTTCCTTGTGTAAACATGTCCAAAAATTATTGTCCTACCTATATTCATTCTATTTTCCCAAAATTGATATTTTTTGGGATGTTACAGACTCCTTGAGGCATGATACTAAAGTTTGCAAATTTTCGAAGATCATGCATTCTTCTTTGACATGGTCTAAGATTGCTTGTAGCTCTTTTCCTTTGACATAGGATATGTGTTTATTTGGAGTTATGCTTCTTGATTTGATAAAATATGTTTGAGATTAATTAAACAAATGGTTTGAGTATCCCTCTGAATAAGCTTTTCACAGAGCCCAAGATCACTCAATTGTAACATCAGAGTCAAACATTATGTTCATTTTTCCAAGTGTCACCTGTGTTGAAATTCAAGGCTAGACTAACTAGCTTGGACTAACTGGGTTCGGAATGACCGGGTCGGTCAGCTTTTTCCAGATGGCATGTTTTTTAGTTTTCTTCCTCCCGAAAGGCCGGTCAAATCAGACCCTATGAGGGAGGTCTGACTGGGATTGGTTGTAATGACTAGTTTTATAGCTGTTGCACTGTAGCTCGGTCTAACCGACCATTGGTTGGTGGTCGATCAGGTTTCGCTATTTTTCAGTCCTTTTAGCCTCGAATCGCTTGCTTTTGGTGTGTGGACTATAAATACTCACGATGGCCGACTGGAAGGCAATTATTGGCATCCTATTTCACTCTCTTGAACTAGTGTGGATTTCTCCTCTCAATTGTACATGTGTTGCACCTCGTGAGCAAAGACAGAGGTCTCTTGTTGCATGTGTTGCATCTAGTGGTGGATTGCGTATCCAATTGTGCATGTGTTGCACTTTGTAATAGTCAAGAGAGTGACTTGGCTTATTACTCTTGGTATTTACCGACACCTTGACGGCGTGAAGGAGTCATAATCTAGTGATCTTCTCAAGAAGCTTGTGATAATCTTGTGATCTTCTCAAGAAGCTTGTGAGATGCTCAGCGTGTTGTGAAGGTTGGAGCTCACCTACTTGGAGGGGAAAGAGCTACCACTAGTGGATTGAGGTGTTTGGCTTAATTCGTGGAGCCGGTCCAATTCATTTGGGTACCTCAACGTGGATTAGGGGAGGCAAGTAAGTCTCCGAGCACTATGGTAAAAAGATCGTGTGTCATTGTGGTTTGCTTTCTTGTATTTTATATTCTTGCAATTTACATTCCTAGAATTGAATTGCTTGCTTGTCACCCTAGGGTCGTAAATCTTGACATAAACTTAGGTGATTTGTGCACTTAGGTGAGACTAGTTGATTTAGGTTTTAATTATGCTAAACTGTTTTGATTTACACTTTAGCATATAAAACCGATTTTGGCCAAAGACACTTTTTAAACCGCCTATTCATCCCCCTGTAGTCAGCCTCCTCGATCTTACAAGTGGTACCAGAGCTTGGTCTCTCATTTATTAGGCTTCATCGCCAAGAGTGTAAAGGAACCCTAGTAGGGTTCCATAATTAGATGACACAAATTATGCTTATTGGAAGGTTAGAATATCTACATATCTTAAGGCCAAGAGTCCTCAAATATGGAGAATCGTTGATGCAGGTTTTGCTTCACCTTTTGATCCACAAAACCCTACTCAAAAGGAATAGCAAAACTTACAACTCGATGCTTAAGCATTACATGATCTCTTTAGCGCCTTGAATGCAGATGAGTTCAATAGAGTGAGCAATCTTGAGAATGCTCATGATGTTTGGACAACCTTTATGGAAATTCATGAGGGAACATCCTCAGTCATGGAAGCTAAATTGCATAGGTTGAGACTCAAATATGAGTCATTTACTATATTGCCTCATGAGAGTATCAATGAGATGTATTATAGGTTGAACAACATAGTAAATGAGCTGAATGACCTATCTTGTGATCTAACCAATTTTGATGTTGTGCGTAAGATGCTTAAAACTCTACCAGACAAGTATGAGACTTTGATGACTTTATTCTTCAACTCCTTTGAATCGGTAGGAATGACTCCTACTGATCTTTTGGAAAATCTCATCATAAATGAGATGTACAAGAAAGATAAAGACGAGATCAAGGAGATGAGCTTATCTTCAAGCAAACGAATTCTTGCATTCAAGGCCAAGCTTGATTCAAGTGAAGATGAGGATAAGGAGTGACAAAATGAGGAAGATTGTGACACCAAAGAAGAAATGGTCACCGTCATAAGTAAAATGGAGAACTCATGAAGAGGCATGATTCACAAAGAAATAGAAGCTCATCCTCCAAGTCAAAGCACTACAAGATTCTCAAGTGCTATGAATGTCAAGAAAATGTATATATTGCTTCGAAGTGTCCTAATAAAGAGGAGGATGTGAAGGGATATGGGTAGGCTATGATAGGTAGCAATTCAAAAAAATTCTACCACGTAAACCAGGAAGTCATGCAAGCGAGAGATCATAGATCGTTACCACCAGACGCGTAGTGCAGCGGAAGAAGAGTTGGAGCAGACCGATCCAACGTAGAGCACATCGGTGAAGTGGTTGTAGTCGATCGTCCAACATCAATGAAATTTGAATCATTCAACTTTTCCTTTTCAAGAATAGATCGTAAATTAAAGGTAGGTACAGAAGAAGTAGTAGGTGTCATGATCTACAACAGAATATGCGAAAATTCAGCACTATATTTATGTAAGATCTTCTATAAAACAATTTAATAAAAGATACTCCCACTGTATGTTCTAAACCATATTTCCCTCTAACATTATATAGTGAGTTCAAGATCCAAAAGTCATTAAGTCCTAGTGAGCTTTGGCATCACTACTAGAAACTTCGTGATTTAAGGTAGGCAACCTCTTACCAATCATATCACATATGACTCTTGTTTGTTGGGCGGTATCTCTATGCTCCAGCAACCAACACCATGCCCCAAGGCCCAAAACTATTTTGATAGCCTTATTAAGTTAAACCAACACTATACATGTAGGTGAGCCTTTTGAACTTGCAACATACACACGTCGTCATCATCATCGTCGGCGTCGTCATCGTCGAGTGTAATCCATGGTGGTATAATTTAACTCAGCAAGCTAGCATGTTTTCATTTTTGTTCTCTAAATTTGAGCTTGAAATAAGTTGTAGCTTCTCACGTCATGTGATATTACATGTTTTCATTTTTTTGAGTTGCTATATAGGACTTGACCAAAAAGCGGAATGATATGCATGCGTGGGCCCATCCCACATGAGGGCTAGGTATTAAGTGAATCTTGGACCCAGAGTTTTACATATAAATTATGGTAGCGTAATTCCATTTGATCTTTTCTTTTATGTCTTGAAAAGCATATGAAATTTCATTTATACCCATCCTCTTCGTCATCATCTAGTTAAGTTGCCTCTCTCAGTTTGTGTGTGTGTGTGTGATCGGTGCAATGAAAGGACAGTGGCATTGGTTGGGCGTGGAGGTGGGGCTGAGTGTGCGGTGCAGACTGAGCATGGAGTGTGATGGAGCCGAGGGCATGATGTAGGCCTAGGACAGTGGCAAAGGCACCACACAGGTACGTGGAACTCTGTTGAGCATTGCGGCAGAGAAAGGCAAGACTATTCCCAAGCTTGGTGATAATGGCTCAATGTGCCAAGGTAAATATGCTTTTTCATTCGTAGCAACGTACGGGCATTGAACTAGTGAAACATAACAACACATAATACATGTTTTTGCAGGGACTTACCCAAACATTGTAAATCTCTTGCGGGCGCAACTGCAATTTGCTCCTAGAACTAGAAATCTAGAATAACCAAAAAATAAATTATATGGGGGAGGGCTTGGGGGAGGGCCCTCCTTCCCCTTTGTTCATCTCACACCCCCACGTGATCCAAGGGCCAGGGGGAGGGCCTCACAAAGAATTCGTTTTCAGAAGGAAAAGGTCTATTTTACAACCCTGAACTCTTCGAAAAGTTCATAAATCAACCCTAAACTACAAAACCGGACACGAACCAACCTCCAACTCTCAAAATTGTTCACTTTACCCCCCTTATGCCCTAAACCACTCTGGTTTTGCTGATGTGGCATCCACGTTAGCACCCACATCACCATATTTTGCCACCTTAGCAGACAAATCACCTCCTCTCTCTTTCTTCTTTTCCTTCTCCCCTTTCTTTTTTCTCCTCCTCGCACGCCTCTGTTTTTCTAACCAGAGCCGGCCTCCCTCGGCCACCACTTGCATTGCTGCCTCCCTCAGTGTCCTCGGACTACCGCCTACTGTCGCTGCCTCCAGCTCCGTCCTTCACCCGGCCCCTCCGCCTCTGCTTCGGCCTTCCGCAGCCGCCTCCGACTCCCGTCGGTGCCACTGTCTCCCTCTCCTCTCCTCTCCCTCCTCCCAACCTCCTCCAGCTTTCCTCCCTCGGTCACCTTGGCCACCTCGGCCTACCGCCTACCCCCATTACCTCCAACTCCGCCCACCGCCTAGGCCTACCCCCATAGCCGTAGTAATCCTCACCATTGTCGCGTCGTCCGCCCCCAATCACCCCAAATCCATCACAATTCATCGTCTACACCACCATAGGAACCAAATTGGCCTCCTGTCAGCTCCACTATCTCTTTGTGACTTCGTAGAGAATCCTCGTCCAGAACGACTCCACTAAAGCATCACCGACGCTGGGCCATGCTACCGGCTCCGTCACCGCGCCTAACAACCCACTGCTCTAGGCTTCCCTGAGACTGTTCATCTGTGTCACTAGATCCACATCCTCTTGATGATGTTGTACGAGCCCTCACCAAGGCCAAACCACTACCTGAGGTCGCCGCCGTCGAGCTCCATCGCCAAGCCATAGCCACCACAAACGTTGGCTTCCCCAGGACCACCTCCGCTTCAGGCAACCCCAAAAATGGAGTCTCCGCACACAGGAACATGCTATGCACTCACCAAATCGTGCCAGAGTTCTATGCCACTCAGTTTCAACTGCCTCCGTCTGTCTCCAGATTTGCGTCTGATTGCCACCATCTAATCGTTGTGTCTCTATGCTACCGTCGATGAGCACCAGGAGGTCCTTCGCACGACGAGGACATCAAGCAGCTGGCGGCGGTCGCCGAATGGGAAGCAGGAGGAGTGTGAGTAGCTCGAAGAATTGGGGGGGGCAGAGGAGGTGCGAGGCAGCCGTGGGTGTCAGCGAGGAGGTCGAATATGGGGATCAGAGGAGGTCACCGGTGGCCATGGCCATGGTAGGGAGAGAGCGGGTGGAGAGGGGAGAAGAGGACAGGAGGAGACGATGGAGCCTGACAGGTGAGCCCTTGCCATTTTATTATCACATTGCTGATTGGATTGCCATGTCATTCGAAAACTAGTCCACGTGTCAAAAACTGATACCACCTGGGATGAAAACTGGCGTGGAATGACTTCAGGGGGTAATTTTCATGGTATTAATAGTTGAGGGTGTTGAATGTCCGATTTTGTAGTTTAGGATTGCAATCCAGACTCTTTTCAAGTTTGAGGGTGTAAAATATGTTAAGAAACCGGGCCTAGGATCGGGACTCCTGGCCCAAGGTGGGCTCCTCATCCCAAACCCTAGCAGGGTCGTAGCCTATAAATAGGAGGTACTAGTCATTGTTAAAGCTGATCGCTTGATGAAGAAATAAAGAGAAGCAAGAAGTCCCCCTACATCACTGTGTTCAATCTCTTATTATGTTCTTGTGATTCATGTATTGTTCTTACGATTCTGAGTTTGTCTACGAGGTAATCGCTCGGACTACACTCGCCAGCGACGGTTCCTCAACACGTTATCAGCACGATCGACTCTCGTCGCATCGAAAAGGTAACTATCGATGAACGACACTCGTAGATTGAATCGTTTTTCTAGATTGCTTTCAATTATGCAATTGTTGTTTTCTAGATTGGTTTTCTACGGTGCAAATTCACTCTGATCTATCACGAGCCGACTTGAAGTCGTCAGCCAAGCTGATCGGTATAGTGCATGAAAGAGAGGATGTTGATTGCACCGTAGATCATTGCATGAGTAGTAATCGCATGAACAATACATGGCATCACATAAATACTAATGAAAATTACGGCGGCCCTGTACGGCCTGCCGACACCCCACACGGGCTTCCCTACTGCCGTCGGCTTGAAGCTGGGACATCACCGGCATCCACGAACACACCACCTCCCGCCGTCCTGTAGCCGCGCGCACAACCACCAGATGGGCACGCCACCGCACGGCGTCGCCTCCACACTGCGCCGTCGGACCTGCTCACCTCAAGCCACCCGCAGCGGCTGCCTCTGCATGTGCAAGGCAGCCAACCTCTGTCGGAGCCTTGAAGAGCCGCCACCGCGTGAGCATGACGTAGCACCTTCGTGTAGGGCATGAAGCCTTGGAGCGTCACATGGAGCCACCGCTGGCCATACACCACCTGGAAAAAAAAGGGGACGACGGGGGTGGGAAGCGCGGCCGGGCTGGTGCCGCCGTCGGCCCCGACATGGCCCGCATGGCGCCGCCTCCGGTCACCTCCACCCGTCGTCGCCGCACTCGAAGTGGTCGCTGCTCGCGCACGGCCCCACACCGACGCCGCGCCGCGTTTAAAGCTTCGGCCCACGCCTGGAGCACGCGCCGCGCTTGAAGAGCCCGAGCCGCCCGCCTCCGCCAGTAGCGGCGTCGCCACGCGCCCCGCTCCACCGCTCAAAGCAGCGTCCCGCCGCTGGCCACTTGAACCGGTCGCCTTCTCAGGCTCCATGGGAGCGCCGTCGAGCTGCGCTTGGAGCTCGCGCCCGTAACCGCCGCGCCCACGCTTGGAGTGCCGCCTCCGCTTGCACGTGGAACCCGCACCGCCACCCAAGCCGCGCTCCCGTGGCTTGCGGCCACTCCCGCTCGCCCCGCCAGCTTGCAGCTCCGCCGGACATCGCCCGCCGCACGGGCACCCTCACCGCACGCCATGCCATCCGGCCGCCCGTAGCCGCCACATGCGCCGCCACTGCCGCAGGGCAGGGGCTGCGCTTCGGCGACGCGTAGGCGCGCTCGCCTGCTCGATAGTCGGAGCCGCCGCCGCTACTTGAGTGTGGGGGCAGGGAAACCCTACTGGGTACCCCCCTTTTTGCTCTAGCGCATGGGCCAAGAAGCCGGCCCATGAAGGCCAGCTCGTGAAAAAAAGGGAAAAAAAGGAGGGGCACGGTGGAAAATTTCAAAATTTTGCGAAATAAACCCTCGGAATTCTGAAAATCACGAGGTAGTTTTGCATATGAGGAAATTTTGCATAAAGGGCCTCGAAAATTCTAAAAATTGCGTGAAAACTTTCTCAGAAATGAAATTTCACGTATTAACCCCTGGAAATTGCAGAGTTCGCCGAAAATACTTTTTCCAGCAGAAAAGAGCATTGGGAATTCAAATTTTGTATCGATTTTTGCATTTAAAGCATGTTTAACGTCGTTATTATTATTTCTATGCAATTTATTTATTTTATTTACTGTTTTGATTATCTGTGATTGTTTATATTGCTTTTAATCACTGAAAATAGGAGTAAATCATGAAAAATACATAGAAAAATACGGGATAATGAACCAGGAGTTCAAAGAGCATTATGAGAATTTTGCAACCATCTTACGCAAATTACAAGCAGTAATATTATTAACTTTTGCATGAATATGAATATGACTAGCATCACGAACCAGTAGTTCAAAGTACTGACCCAGCATGGCCAGAATTTGTATTAGTCTTCAATTCTGTGGTAATGTCATCACAGATGAACAGAAGATTGAGAAGACTCTCTACCTTTCACCCGAACGTGGTGCAATCCGCACGCAACTATCGTTAAGATGGCTACAAGTAGTATGCCGAATTAATTAACATCATGCAAATTGCGGAACCTCAAGATGATGTTCTAAGAAAGAACTACATCTCGCAGCCACCAAGTAGCAATGTTGGCCATGAAGCCACTGCTAGCAGCTACAAGGTGATGAAGCTTCTCACGAATGAGAGGAGAAGAAGGGTAAGATCGTGCGTCGCACGTTATTGATGCTTTCCGGTCTAAGAAGAAGGGCAAATGACATCATGTGTCACACCTCTCCATTACAGGCACAGAGGGTCCACAGCCATTAGTTGCACTAATGGATGTGGACAGCCCAGTAGCAGTCCCCATCACCCCTCTTTTGGACGTCGCAGCGGGCGCAACTGTAGTTGCCCAAGAGGAGAAGATCGCCATGGAGCAGATTGAGGCATAAGTTCCTGAATACTTCGCCGATTCGATCTAGTGCACGCATTGCACGTGGATCTTTTATAGAAACTTGCAGTTTGTAATTGAAGCAGAACTTTGAATTATTGAATAATGGTTGCAAGCTCTGAGAGAGCAAAGCATTAAATTCTTATGAGTGAGTCTTGCAAGACTTATTTTTCCGTCTTTATAATAGCAAGTTACGTTATGATATCTGAAGTATTTTATTTATGTGTTGCATGTTTTCTGCTACATATTAATAAAGTACATTATATTAAAACACGTGTGGCGCCCTATGGAGGAAGTGTGCTTAGCAGGTAGCGGCACAATAAATACCATCCTAAGAGAAACGAAAAATTTTCCAATCGATCATCAAGAATGCTGGTAGTCTTACGACAATCGCATGCAGCGATACTTGTATAATAGGCTCAGGAAGTGCCATAATTATACTCCCAATGGGCACAACTTTGGTCATTGAAGAAGACTTGTTGTACCCAGAATCGACTAGAACTCTCAAGGATATTCGCGCTAACGGTTTCCACGTAGAGACTGAAGAAGAGTGTGATAAGCAATACCTGCTCATTGAAAAGCGTGAAGAAAGTAGAACAATGGTATCAAAATGTCTTTCTTCGTATGAAACTAGGCTATACTACACTAATATTAAGGCATTTGCAGCCTGTACTGCCCTGAAAACCGTATTTAGAAGCTCTGAACTTTTCTATCTCTGGCATGATAGATTATGCTGCCTAGATCTTAGGATAATGAGAGATATAATTAACAATTCATAGGGACATAATATGAATGTAAGGAATTTCCCGAATTAGGAAGATTTTGTGCGCACCGCATATGCCACCGGGAAATTAATTACTAGACCTTTTGCTCTGGAAGCAAAGGATGAAGTCCCTACATTCCTGGACCGTATCCAGGGAGACATTTGCGGTCCTATACAGCCACTGTAAGGGTCATTTAGGTATTTTATGGTGCTCATCGATGCTTCCTCGGAATGGTCGCACATATGTTTATTGTCTACGAGAAACCATGCTTTTGCAAAGCTAATCTCGTAGATAATTAAAATTAGAAATATTTTTCCTGATCATCATGAGAAGTCCACCTGAATGGACAATGCGAAGAACTTACTTTGAAGGCATTTGATGATTATTGCATGAAAATGTGAATTAAAAGTTGAACATTCTGTACCGAATGTCCATACTCAGAATGAACTAGCAAAACTTTGAAGAATTGTAATTTACCAACTACATGTTGGGGACACACAGTTCTGCTCGCAGCAGCTCTCATCAATTTTAGACCGCCGGCCTATAACATTCATCCACCTATGCAACTAGCGTAAGGGTCAGCACCGAAAACTTCTCATCTTCGCAGGTTTGGTTGCAAGGGTTATATACCTATACCACCACCGCAGCGGATTGCAACAGGTCTTCTCCGAAAATCTGGGATATACGTTGGTTATGAGACAACATTCATAATCAAATATTTGGACCCTATGACTGGCGATTTGCATAATGCCTGATTCACTGATAGTACATTAGATGAGGTTAGTTTCCCGTCATTAGGGGGAGAAAATCAACCCTTGATGATAATGTCGGAAAATAATTGAAGTCTAGAAGACAATTAAAGTCCAAAAGATAATTGAAATCTATGTATATGACCTGCGCACTAGTGAAGCAAATAGAGAAGTCCAGAAGATAATTGCAGTCCAAAAGATAATTGAATTGAAGTCCAGAAGAGCGAATCAACTGCCTGACCACTTTAGTGATTTGAAGAGCGTGACCAAGTCGCATGTGCTTGCACGCAATGCACCGGAGAGGGTTGAAATACCAATGAAGGTATCCCTAATCCCGTCCAGCGGCCCCAGAAAAGAAAGAGAACTCCGGGCCCTCGAATCCAAAGTAACCGGGGACGCTTGGTGAAAAAGGATAAGAGAGACTTGACACAGCCGATCACCGAAGTACCCCTAGAACCAGAATGGGAGCCAGTTGAGACCTGGCATCGGTATGGAACTTTTAGAAAAAGGCATAACAGAATTAAACATCCCCATGAAGGGAGACATCAGTATGGATGTGTGCGCTCACATCGAAGCTGAAAAACTAAAGGGACTTGCCCCGCAATTGGAAGCAGCGGTGAGCAACTAGAAGCATTAGAAGAATCGCCCCTTAAAGAAATAACTATAAACTTTATGATCTCGGGAGAATCTTTGAATATGACAACAGCCAATGTCGATATTTACTTTGCAAACAAACTTGCCACAATCATCAATCTTGATCCAGAGCCTGCATCGCTCGCTGAATGAGAGAAAAAGATCATATTGGAAGAAGGCAATAGAAACTGAATTATTCTCTCTGAATAAAAAAAGGTGTTTGGGCCTGTAAACCGCATGCCTCTCCTTGTGCACCCCGTAGGGCATAAGTGGGTATTTTGTTCGAAATAGAAATGAAAAGAAGCAAATCTCGTTGCACAAGGTTTTACTGAATGTCTAAGAGATGATTATGAAGAAACATATTCCCCGGTCATGGGCGGAATTCTCTTTAGATATTTATCTCAATGGCAGTGAACTTGAAGTTAGAAGTAAAATTGATGGATGGGGTATCAACATACTTTTATGAAATATTAGATTCAGACATTTATATGAAGATACCTGAATGTATCCCTGTCCCAAACCAAAACAGAGCAAATAGAAATATGTACAGTGTGAAACTCAGGAAGTCACTGTACGAACTTAAGCAATCAAGCAAAATATGGTATAATCGTTTGAAGCGACTTTCTATGCAAGAAAGGCTACACGAACAATGAGAATAATCTCTGTGTATTTATACGACAATCCCAAAATGGTTTTTGTATAATCTCAGAGTATGAAGATGATCTGAATATCATCGGAACCCTAAAGGATATTAAGAAATCAAACTCTTACTTGGAGTCGGAGTTCGAAATGAAAGATTTTAGGTAAAACCAAATATTGCCTATGCTTGCAGCTTGGGTATGCCCCTGAAGGGATATTAGTGCGCCAATCAACCTATACTCAGAAAGTGTTAGAAAGGTTCGACTTTGAAAAGGCATACCCTTCGAAAGTGCCAATGTTCGGGAGATCTTTGCAGCAAGACAAGGATCTGTACAGACCTAGAGAAGAGGGGGGGAAGTCATGGACATTACATTTGCCGTAAACCTACTAGCAAGGTATAGTATAGAACTTACCAAAGGCATTGGTAGGGAATAAAGGATATCTTCTGATACCTCCAAAGAAGCAAAGAACTTGGTCTGTTCTACAGAAAGAACCAAGACCTAACTATGAATGACAATGCAGATGACGGGTACCTGTAGGACCCGTATACAGCCAAATTACAAACATGTTATGAATTCCTATGTGGTGGAACTGTAATTCCATGAAAATCGTCTAAGCAGAGTCTTGTATCGACTTCGACGAACCACCCGGAAATAATAGCATTGTACGAGGCCTCACGAGAATGTGTTTGGTTTCGGCAGATGTTTCACCACATCCAGCAGTCATGTGAATTGAATACCGCATAAACCCCTATTATTATCTATGAAGATAATGCAACATGTGTTGTACAAGTGCAGATGGGTCCCCTCACAAAACATATCAACCCCAAGTTCTTCTATGTTCATGAATTGTAAAAGATGGACGAAATTAAAGTACTGCATACTAAGTCGTATAAAAATCTTGCAGATTTATTCACTAAGTCACTTCCAGCGTCTAACTGTGAAAGATGTATACGAGGAATTGGAATGATGAGACTTAAAGAAATACAGAATTCAGAGGGAGAACCTTCACAAACTCATTATTAAAGCTTGATCATGAAGATCGAGTACCCAAAGAATAAATCTTGAAGATTAAATGAAATTGAGTGGATTGTGTTCTTTTTCCCTTGACGAGTTTTTTTCTAAAGTTTCTTGGCTAAGGTTTTTAATGAGGCAATTTGTGCACCACAGCAGAACGTGTTTCATGTACTCTTTCTTCAAATTTTTCCCACTGGATTTTTATGGAGTTTTGATGATGCATGGACATAAAGGATGAGTGCCCAAGGGGGAGTGTTAAGAAACCGGGCCCAGGAACGGGAGTCCTAATCCAAAGTGTGCTCCTCATTCCAAACACTAGTAGGGTCGTAGCCTATAAATAGAGGTACTAGTCATTGTAAATGCTAATCGTTTGATGAAGGGATAAAGAGAAGTAAGAAGTCCCTTTACATCTCTGTGTTCAATCTTTTATTATGTTCTTATGATTCATATATTGTTTTTATGATTCTAAATTTGTCTACAAGATAATCATTCAGAATTCACCCATAGTTCATTGACAAGACCTTTTCCTTTCAAGTAACCACGGCTGCCAACCACAGCCACCAGCCGATCGGCAACTGCGCAAAGCTTTTCCCAATTCCCCCTCTCGCAGCTCGCACAAGCCATTGACCCCAAACCCTAACGACCCCAACCGGCCGGCGGCGGTGGCGGATCCGTCGTGCTCCGTGGAGGGCTAGTTCTGGGGGACTCGAACCCGAGCAGGTTTGCTCCGGGACGCGTTGGCTGATTGGGAGATTCCGGGGGATTCTCTCGGTGGTCTCCCCCATCCACATCCTGACCTCGCATCACGCCGCACCCCCTACAGCGAGGTACGACGAATAGCTCATCCCATCCCCCTCTTCCTACGCGATTTCTTGGTGGGTGGATCACCGATTTGCCACCTTGCTTGTTCTTCGGGATGGGATAGAGGAGAAATTTACCTTCGTGTGGAAGGGAGCTAGGAGGAGAGATTAGGTTACTTGTTCTTTTGGCGGCACGTCGCTCACCCTAGACTTCCCGTTAGCTAGGAGGAGAAATCTGCTACCGTTTTTATTCTTCAATCCCGCAAAATTTTTCAACAGTTTTGAGGTTGCCTTGTTCTGTTTTTCCATATCATTATAGTAATTTCTTGGTGAGATTCATGATACATTGATAGCATGTAGGGCTGACCATAGGAGGAGCACGAGCTCCTGAGTTTCCAGACCTGTTTGGCTCATCAGTAAAGACATAAAATTATATTTGTTGTTTTTAATTGAACAACAGAGCCTACATCCGACCATCTCCTACACCAGTGTTGCCTTGTACGGCTGAGATCCATGAATCACCCTTGCCCTGATGCCTCTTTGCTTACCTGCCATGTCACTGCTGCGTTGTATTGAATCGTACACCTTCGTTCTGATCACCTTAGTTCTGATTAAACCTAGACATTGGCGGTAAATAAGACTCATATTTTGCATTGTTTTCAGAAAGATTAGAAATTCCGTTACAATTATATATTCTTTAGTCGTCAAACTGTCGAAGCCATACCATGAGTGATATTCGGCCCGAAGAATACTAAAATATTATCAAATATATAATGTGAGCCTGAAAACTCAAGATCATTTTTTTTAATCCTGAGTATCATGGTAATAAAGTAGTAAATGTTATCAATACAATGTAAGTCTGAAATCTGGAAATCTATTTTTTAGAACCTGTAGTTTATACTTGTGTAGTCAAGTGCTAATAAATTATTTGGTATTTCTGTTTGCAATATTGTCTTAGATCTTAGTTGAATTTTTTTTTTTTAATTACAGAAGAATTCATTGCCTGTCTTCATAGTTGCTGAAATTGGAGTGAGACAATGGATCTGGGGACAGAGAATCGTCTTGCTTCTTTACTTCTTGAAGAGGCACGGAGATTGCAGTTAGAGGCTGACAGGGAAGGTGTTCAGGCATATCTGCGAAAGCCCAATGTAAGACATCGCCCAAACTCGCGGTTCCTCACAGCCACAGTTCGTGGAGTTCAACAAGGTTAGCATCATACTTTCTTTTCATTGTCCTGGTCCTGGACTCCTAGTGTTGATTACGTGATCAATGCAGCAGTACTTTTGAGTTTCTTGAATCCTTGTTAATCATTTTCTAGATTTATCTGGAATTAGTTGTTGTAAAATCTTATGTATTTGGTTGCTCAATCTGGAAAATGTCTCTTTTTTTTGTCTTAGGCTCTTAGCGAAACCTTTTCATTAAAGAGAATCCGATCAAAACAAATCACAATGTAAAAGCCAGTTGCAATCATGTGCTATTTATAAAATTGGTTCCTCTGTCTATGAGTGATTCAGTGGATAAACATTGATCTTCAAAAGTACAGCTGATCTCGTATTACTCATTCTCTCATGAAAATGAATCAGTTAGCTCTCTGTTGAATTACTTGTTAAATTGACATCTGCTGTTCACCTGCAGCAAACCGTGTTGTGGAGGTCGATGAAATGTGGCGTGCCAGGGAAAAGGAACTTGAACTGGAGTCTAAGATGAAAAGCAGAACTAAAGATCGTGGTGACTCTAGAGGCGATAAACGCAAAAGTGACTCAAGAAACCAGAGCTCCAGCTCAAGAATTGAACAAGAAGGCATAGATTATAATAATTCTTACTCAGACCAGGAGGATGGTTTAGGGGATGATGAAATTGAAAAGTTTCTTCATTCAAGGTTAGTTTGAATGTCCCTTAGTTTCTTGATGGAACAAATGAACAATAGATAGATTGACACCTGACAGATAACTAAATATTTTTCCTCTCCTGATCTTATATCAATCTAAGGAGGCAATTTATCTACCTATTGATAGTCATAGTATCACATTGTTTTATTGAGATTGCCAGTACCCTATTAGGTGATATATTTAACTTGTGCATGCAGCAAACATTTGCTTCTGTTACATATCCGCAATGTCGTTGACAAAAGATGTAATTTGGTGCCATGCTAGGGTGAAGCGAGGACGAGGGGCCATTGGTTCTAGGATGGATGAGCCTGGTCCATACCTTAATGCCTCATCGCATAGTCAGGAAAATGGACCTAGTCCTGATATACGGGTGGAAGAAAAATGGGAACGCCGAGTACAAGGTCCGGAGAGGCCACTGTTTTTGAGATCCAAGTCCCCTGATGATTATTGGCATAGGGAAACATTGGATGGGAAGCCATCCAGCTCTGAACCATGCAACAAAAAAGAAAAGAAAAAGGAGAGGTCAGAGAAAAAAGATAAGAAAGAGAAAAGGAAGAAAAAAGACAAGAAATCCAAGCATCGTCACCATCACCACCACAAAAGCCGCAGAAGAGAGTGATGACGACTGAACGAAAAAAATGTACACTAAGGGTTCTGCTCTGAAAGAGGTTGTTAGTTGTCGCTGTTACTTGTCACTTGAAATCTGTGTTGTACGAAAAATTTGACATTGTGCGGAATGTAATACTGTTTCTTATCAATTATCACACAGTGTTCATACAAAGTCATAGTCTGTTATTTTTTGAGTGTTTCTCTCATTAGTCTTTCCCTATAATATGTTTGACATCCAGCAGAAGAGTTCTCTTTTTTGCCTACGACATGATCAGTATGCACATTTGGGATGAGCTGCCCTTGAATTTTGAAAGGTTGTTAGCTATGTGGTTCGTTGCTGAATGCTTAATAAGACCTGTTCGGCCTCCAATATTATGCAGACATGATGTGAATTGCCTCTTTATGATAGTTGGCGGTCGCAGCTTAATAAGTAGTACGATTCCTGAACATAACAATTGCAAGTTAGAGATTACCAAACTGCAGAAAAAGCTTCAACTTGAAAACTGTCAGGCACTGTCCATGAGGTGCTTTAGCTTAGTCGCTGGAACGCCTAAAATTTTACAGCCTATGAGAATCACTAGAAAAATGTTCAGTTAAGCTAACAAGATGCATCTACGAGGGATTGGGATTTTTTGGAGTTCCTCTTTAGTGGCAATGTGGACTTCTGCGCCATCGCCTGCTTATTTCTGATTGATTAATCAATATTTGGGATATGACTCCGTAGTAAGTTTCTTTTTTAATTCTCCCTAACAATTGATTTAAAATGGATGGCGTAGAGCTAACTCCAGTGCATTTACTGAAGGGGATCAACACCTGTTGGTTGGAGTTCAGCTAACCTCTTGATTTGCTGATTTATGAATTTATAATGTCGTTTCAGAATTCAGACTTGAGGAGTGTATACAGTGCCCTATCCTTTCATGACTTTATGACATATTGCTGCAGTGCAATGCATTTGCATGTTTGAATAACATACATGTCTTGAAAATAGATGTAGCTATCCTTGTCCACATCAGTAGAGTTCTCCAAGCAACCTGGAAATGGAGAATTCTTCCCATTTCTCTTGAGAGTTAGATATCTCATGCATCAGAATATGTGGAAGCTCATTTTCATAACTTCATATCGTTATAAAACTAAAACTTGATCAATAGTTCAATACCCTGAAGGGAGGGGGGAAAGAACATAACATGATTGTTTGTATGTGGTTGGACAAATGTTTACAGGATTACCACACAGCAGAAAAAATGTAGAAAGAAAAAACAAATCATCCTCTAGACTGTCACTTCTGTTGAAGACATTTAATGCAATACTAGCTAACATTTATGGGCTCTGTACAGTATAATGCAATGTATATCGACGGACCGGTTTCGCCAAAAAACTATCTGCAACAACGATGAAAAGCATGTTAAGCAACAAGGTAAACAGAAGACTAAACAGGCATACCCTTTTCCATCTAAGAAATATTAAACAGACAAGCAGAGTGTGATTAACTGATCATGTCAACATTACTCCCAAACAAGCAGCATAAGCAATGAAATTTGGTAGCTTGAGTAATGCATCAAGCTATGACCTGAAAACATTCATCCCACTTGACAACCGAAAAGGACTTACGCTGGAAGGTTAAAAAAAGACCAAGCACATGTACGGTCGCGCAGAAAATACCGTGGTACTGTAGCAGAAGATAATTATCTCTTTCCTTCAATAGTTTGATTATTTTCCTAGTATAAGAATTAGTTGCAAGGCATGCCGCTGCGATGAATGCACCACAGCCATCAACTCCGGCGCCGGTGCCATCGCTGTACATGATGTCTTCGTCAAGGAAGGTCACCATTATGCCACGGTCGCCTTCTCCAAGCCACCGACCGTTGCCGTGCCTTTGGACCCGAGCTGCGTTGTCTTACGCCACACCACCTGCGTGTAGTGCGTGCACCCCGTCCGACGCCACGCATGAGTTGCAGCCGCCTTTGGCTGCACGAATGATGACTTCACTATGGAAAGATAATGTTCCTGTCCGTTTCGCGGCAGCCTCCACGCCGCCGGCCAACGCCGTGCCTTTGGTGGTGCGAAACGCGGCTGATGCCATGTGAGGGATCGCAACGTCGTTGCATCTTTCCCACCACTGTTGCATCCTGTGGTGGACAAGGTTCCTTTGTTGCCCCACGTTGGTCCCTGGCGATGCGGGCAACATCCTTAGCACCAAACAACATCACGAAGGAGGCTTTATCTACTCCATGGTTTACCTTTAAGGGCTGCGTCTTGTTATAGTTCCTTTGTTGCAGTGGCGGATCCAGAACAAAAATGACCGAGGGTCCCTGAGGCAAGATGGACCACGTTCGGCTGGACTGTGGCTTGAGGTGTCCCCTCATGTTAGTCTAGTGGTGTCCACATTATATATGCATAGTTATATCTAAATAAAAATAATTTTTAGACCCAGTGTCCTATGCACCCCTTTACGCTACAGTAGATCTGCCGCTGCTTTGTTGCATCCTGTGGTGGACAGGGTTCCTTTGTTGCCCCACGTTGGTCTCCGACGATGCATACAACATCCTCAGCACCAAACTGCATCACGAATGAGGCTTTATCTACTCCATGGTCTACCTTCAAGGGCTGCATCCTGTGCTACCTCCCAGGACTGCAACCGTGACCACCACAACAGCTTGAGGATGAACTATCTGTTGAGGAGGGGAGAAGGCGCCACGTGCGGAAAAGCCTATGTGTGAACAGTACCTTGGTACTGTAGCAAAAGCTATTATCTATTTCCTTAAATAGTGTGATTAGTTTCCTATTATAAGAATGAATTGTTTGGTAGCCTATCTATTAGTTAGGAAGGTTATTATTAGATTGATCCTTTATAATATTGGTTAGGAGAGTTTCTATATAAGAAGGACTATTGTTATCTTTCAATATGAATGAATTAATCTAGTCTCCTCCCAAGGTTCTGGTCCCCAACCCATGGTCTCTCCTTTCTCCTAAAGCCCCTCCCCTTCAGCCGTGCCGTCTCGGCCCTCCTCCGTACGGTAGTTACCCTCATGGGCGTGAATAGTGTACCTAATAGATTAGATTAGTTATTTCCTTTGTTAGCAAGTTATCTCTTAGAGATTAGGGATTGCTATTATCTTTATATTAGGAATAATTATATGTATATCTTCATATTTAGAAAGTATAGATATTATCTTATCCTTAGTTGATTGGTTGGATTAGATATGATAGTTTCATAGTGTTAGGGGTTAACCTCTATATAAAGAGAGAAGCCGCACCATTCAAAGGAAGCAAGAAAAGAATAACAAAGTTTATCCCATCTCTTAGTCCCTTCTCTCCCCCAAGGACGCCGCCGTCGTCGGTCCATTCTTTTGGCGGTGTTTACCTCTATGATCTAAGGATCATATCATAACAGTGCCTTTCTCAGTCAGACACACTATACAGTAGAAGCAATAAGGTTTGGGAGACAGACAAGTTTTTTGACTTTTGGACTAAATTATACAATTCTTTCATGGAAGCTAACTATTAGCTCTTGAGAATTTTTTGAGGACTCGTAAGCCATAGCTAATGGAAACCTAATCTCAGAATCCATGTAATGCCTAATAAAATTTAACACCCAAACAAGAATAAATCTGACAAGACAAATAGAAGTGGTTTCTGAAATCGCATCTGTTTTTCCTAATGCACCTTAATTGATCGAGCTAAAACTATTATCTGTAGTCCTTTTAGAATGGCCCTTCAAGCAGCCCTCCAGTTTGGCAATTGACATCTTTATTGCAGTTGCCCCAAACTACGGAGATGCAAGTGCTTCTCTACTATGTTTGGCCCTCTTTGTTTAGGCTTAGGCTTTTTGGCTTATAGCTTAAAGCTAGTTTTTTGGCTTAATCAGCTTATAAGCTTCTAAGCTTTTAAGCCAAGCTTTGTTGTTTGGTAGTCAGGCTTTTTGTAGAATGTTGGTTTATTGAATTGTGTGTGAAGGATGAAAGGACTGAAATACCCTTAAGGGTTTAAAGGACCTTGTTAAGAATGGATTTAAACTGATTTTTGCATGATCTGAAAAATATGATGATACATACAAGTATACATATGAAATAAAATAGATTTTGCTTGTATGAGCGTAATAGATTTCGCTTGTATGAGCATACGTGTGTACCATAGCCTATCCAAATAAATTGCAAATCTCAACATTATTGCTATGTATATCTAAGAAGATCAGAGTATAACAGACAACCTATTCATAGCAAGATATCATTCGACCAGAGTATAACAGACAATCTATTCATAGCAAGATATCGTTCGTCCATGCATGCATGTACTAATTTTGGACATTGCTTAATGAAAGAAATTAATATAGAAAGACATATATTAGCCAACCAAACAAAATAACCAAAATCACATCTCTCGAAAAGATCATCATGTAAAGCACTATATCGGATGAAGTTGTGTATTCTACTGCACATTACTAATATTCTCGGCATTACTCATTTCATTGTAATTTGGTAGATGCCTTCAAAGTATGCGTCCATAAAGAGACAAGAAATGAAATGCACTGGACGTTCATGTGGTTCATCCACCACTAAAAAAATACATGTTGGTCTTGCCACCCACAATAATCACCATCACCGCCTTCTACTAATTTCAGATTTCACTAGCCAGAAGCTTCCATTGTATTGCATTACTAAATGCACTTCAAGAACCAGTGAACCACCATTACTACCTTCCCATCTATTTCTTATCAGCTTCATGTCACACAGGTCAGTGTGAGATGATCTTGGATTCATGCGATGGTCAATAGTCATACTGCAAAGTTCATGCAATGTCATACTGGCGCATCAACCTGGCCACTCTATCAACCACATCGACGCACCTGTGAACCCAACACCCAGCAACCAGCACCGCGCAGATCATCTAGTCTCCATGCGCGCCACTAGCCCCTCCGCCTCCTCTACCTCCTCGGCCCGTCCCAGCATCTCCACCATGCACGAGTAGTGCTGCAACGCTGGCCTCCTCACTGTCGCAAACACCCTCCTCCCCCTCGTCCACCATCCCTCCCTCGCACACGCCGCGAGGACCACCGTCACGACCTTGTCATCCATCTCCCCCTCCCGACCGTGGAAGAGATCGAGGACCTCCCGGCACTGGCCGTGCGTGGACATCGCGCTGGCCAGCATGGTGCGAGCGGAGAGCTACCGCTCTTGGGCGGGCAATTCATCAAACAGGTTGCGCGCGAAAGCAAGGACACTACAGGTGGAGCGCGCGTCGATGAGGGAGGGGACGAGCACGGCGGAGCACAGTGGCGTGGAGGGACATCACGAGCGGGAGGGACGGCAGGGAGGTGGCGCGGTGGAGGAGCGTCGTGTAGTGCCCCCCCTCCGCATGGCTGGATTGGTGGTAGGAACCACTATGGGGAGGCGAGGCGGTGGCGTTGGGGATGGGGAGAGGAGGGGGTGGCGTTGGGGTAGGAGAGGGGATGCAGCGGTGTTGGGGGAGCCAGGGAGGAAATGCGGCGTCAGGGGGAAGAGAGGGGCGGCGGTGGGGTTAGGATGGGGAGGGCAGGGGAGGCGGCGGGTGTTGGAGCCTAACGGGAGGGGTGGCGTCGAGTGTGGAGCGAACGGGAGGAAATGAATGGAAGCAACAGGAAAAAAATGAAACGAAAAACACTTATATATGAATGGCATTTTGAGGGTAATTTCAACGAAGTTCAGTGGCAAAGTGATATTCCATTCCGCAAAAACAAAAAAAAACACCTCTCTCATGGCTTATGGCTTTTAGGCTTAAAATGGCTTAAGCTTTTTATAAGTTAGACTAAAAAACCACCCCTTTGTTTAGGCTTAGGTTTATTTGCTTTTAAGCCAGACAAAAAGCCTAAACAAACAGGGCCTTTATCGTTTGCCTCTTTTTAGCATGATATAGAGAATAGACAACGCCTAAATCCAATTGGAAATTATGACATAGCTGTCATTTCAGGATGAACAACAGAGGAGCTATCAACAAAAGGTACGCACAATGTTTCATAACGCAAATTACGTAAGAAAAAAAGGCCAGAAAGATGCACCACAAATCTTTTCTTTAAGGTAAAGCATTGTGCTATGCAAGCTTCCCAATGTTCAGAGGTATTGAGCAAGAAACCACATAGGAAGGATCTGAGCTGATCACCTGCAGGAATGAACCAGGATGGACTCAAGAGGGTTCAGCCAACAATGAAGGGGCCAATCTCCCCGCTCCGCATGGCGCGGGCGATCTCGTTGGCGATCACCAAGCACGTCGACACCCACCCGGCGAGCACCACCCACACCATGTCCACTATGTACGCGGCAAGCCCCCACGGAATCGTCATCCTTGTTCTCCCTCTCGTCCCCCTCTCCCTAGCCTTTCCTTAACTGCTGCCAAGCAGGCAATTCCACGAACACCTACCCTGCAGCTTGCAGGGACCAACAGTTATTGCCAATCATGAGTGAGCCGACAAGATCCCACGATGATGATCAAAGATTAGGTCTTGTAGGTCGCGCAATAACTGTTTCAAATTCAATAAGATGATGGAATTAACAAGAAGAATTACCTCTTATCTTTCTGATGCCCGGAAGGAAACTCACCATGCAAGAACTGAAGCAACCTCCAATCAGCATCAATCCTTCAACCGTGGCAAGGAATTAGGATCTTGTGTACCACCACTCAGCACAATTTTTTTTTGCTTCAATAAGATGGAATTAAATAGAGATGAGGAGAGATTTCACTACCTCTTCTGCCACCAAACTCTTCTTTTCCCTTTCACCTCCTACTTGGCAACCACAGCTGGAATCTTGAACAGGACCAGGATATGTATGTATGGTCGTATGGACAGAGATGAGACGATTGACAGTGTTCACCTTCGCTTTTGCCCCCAGATACTTGCAAGAACCAACAAGCTCTGCCACTTAGGGCAATAGTATTCAGCAATTCCACCACGAATTATTTAATTAGGAGGCAATTAAATAAAGATAAGACTGTAGACTTGCTTCTTGCTGGCTTTCCCCATCTTCTTGCCTTCCTTCAAAAACACCTTTCACAATCAGTAAGCAATTCAAGAAACCCCTATGACCTAACTCACAAGAACCGACTGGAGACTGCCACGTAGGAGCCCACATCTAGGAGAGACTCTGACTGGAAAGGGCAAAACTTTATCCAATCATTTATCGATTGGATTAGAGGATTAGACACGAAGATTTGGAGAATTTTGGACTGTATTGGCCCCTAGAGAACATCATAATTCGAAAAATAGCCTTTTTAACCCGAAAATTCCAAATTTGGCCCCTTGAGCGTACGTCCTGCGGTATGTGACGGCAGTAGGAGAGTACATGCGCAGTGGGACCGCAGCAGACACTTGCTGCTGTCGCAGTCGGCAGCAACCGAGCTGCTGCGGTAGGGCACGGCAGCAGGTGGCCGCCGCCACGCCGCCGCCAATGACGCCCACCGGCGCAGAATCGCGCCGCCCTGCGCGTGACGTGCATCGCGGCGCGCGCACGGCCCACCGCTGATTTTGTTTGCATGCCACGCGCAACCATGACTGCCTAGGCCCCCGTGAGCTTTTGGCGTTCCTCTTTCGTTTGCCCCTGCGCATTTCAGCCGAGTGAAACGCAACGCTATTTTCAGTTAGAAACAAAGAGGAAGAGAGCCAGAGAGATATCGAAAGGGAGCCAGAGAGGAAGAGAGTTCTCGGAAGAGAGAGAGCAGGAAGAAGCCAACCAGAGGGAAGTTGAAGTTTGGTAAGTTACAGATGTTGTGCATCGTCTTGTGAGCACCTAGAAAAGGTAATTGTCATTTGCATCCGGCTATAGTTTTAGCTAGTTTTAGCAATGTGATTAGGATGTAATTAGATGAATTGTAGTTTCTTTTTGTAGCAACTGAGTAGTTATTGTTGTGTAGTCGGTGTATTTGGATTAAGCGTTCGGACATAAAATTGGAAGACTTAGTGTGATTAGCACGTAATTAGAAGACTTAGCAGTTAGCAATATAATCATCCCATAATTAGTTGACTTAGCAGACTTATTGTTGTTAGTGTTGTAAATTTTAACTCGGTGACTTACATAGTGTCAGGAACTTGACCGTAAAGTATCAAAATATTTGGAGGTCGTTAAATGAAATAGAAATAGAATTGAAATAGAGTCGCTGACGATCGGGTCCCACTGAGCGCGTGGTCCATGGACTCTTGACCAGGCATGTTGACCTTCGGTCTATGCACTATGCCATGGACCTAGTCATTGACAAACAGGCCCCACCTGTCAATAGGCTTTTAATTTCAAAATTAGATGAAAAAGAATACTATACAGTAGACCCCGCGTGTTAGTGGTAGAGACTAGGTAGTTCGGGTATAAAAAGTTTGAAATGCATTAGGAAATTGTGAAGTGATTTATTTTTGCACTGTAAATTTGAACAAGTGAAGAAATTCGTAACTATTTGAAATTAACTCCAAATTTAGTGAAATCAATTTTATTGGTTTCCTTTTTTATTGTACTTTAACTTAGAATAGGTTTGAAACTTGTTACTGGCACAAAAAAATTTCGGAATTGGAATTAAATTCAGTTAGGAATTATTTTTACACTAGAAATTAAATTAACTTCAACATTTCATAGAAAATTCATATGAACTGCAATTGAGATGTTTAAATAGGAATAGAATTGAACCTGCAACCATGTAATTTTTATGTCCAATAGTACATTAGATTATGAACAAATTATAGAAGTGTCCGAGGTGGTTTAACATGTAATTGAAATGTGCATGAGACGCAACAGAAATAGAATTAAAAACATGGAGTATAAAAATTAGAGTATAAAAGGCTGGTGTAAAGTGGGCATGACTAAATTTGTAGAAGAATTCATTTGGAAACCCCATGGATGGTACAAGCATTGCATATAAGTGGTTTCATATGCACCTGTGTTAGGTACTTCATGGCGGAGATTCAAGATATGTTCGTGTTCCACCGGGACACTCTCGTACGCGACGGGCCGTACGGGGCGGACCTGTCAAATTGTGGTCGGACCGTGATCCGGGCGCCGGGTCTAAAGGACATGAGCTTCTGTGAGCTAAGGCGGTGCGTGCGTTCCGCGTTCGATCGCGCCACTGCAAGGAAGAAGCTACGCATCGAGGCATTGTATGCCTCAGTGGTGGGTGGTGCAGGCGAGACCGTTTGGCAACTTATGAAGGTGACATGTGACACTTCATGGGCCAATTATATGGGGGTTGTTTGCAACCCCGCTACTGCGATATATGCACGGCCGATGGTCTATATTCAGTTCGTGGAGAGGATGGGGACATCCGGTGTGGGTGGTTCCATTGAAGCTGCTGGTGAGGAAGAGTCTACGTTGGTCTCTGGTGTTGGACGAGACACGGGCGAGGAAGTGGGCGATGGAGACCTGAGGAGACGTGCCGACAACTTTGAGCCCAACGAAGGAGTGGATAGATGGTGGGCAGCTCATATTGATTGCCAGAGGAGCGACGACTGGAGGCAGACACAGCAGCTGTGGACGTCATTGTGGGGCGAGAGGACGGCGACAGACGTGGTGCACGTGTTACGAGGCTACGCCATCCATACGTATGGTGCGTACTTGCAGTGGTACATTCCGCGCACTAGGTGTTGGCTTACTGGGCTAGCACCACAGCGTCCAGCGGAGGTCATGCAATATGCCATTGTACTAGCAGGCCCCGACCGTCATCGGGCGGCATGCCACGACGAGACGGTAAAACATTCTTCATAGAAATTTCATCTGGCAACATGTTTCTAACTTACTATCGGTTTCCTTGCAGTACTACCGCCTTCATCATATCGAGCGTGAGGGTGCTGAAGCTCTATGCCGTGGTCAGAATAGCACATATGATCGCCTCCTACACGTGGTGCGTGCGATGACCGAGGACGCGAGGGCTGCAATTAGGACCATAACTTGTGGTCGCCTGTCAGAACCCGGAATTAATATCCCAGATCCTCTGTGCATTTCTGAACTAGTCCCATGATCAGTAGCTAGTTCACACAGTAAACAAATATGATAACAAATTCATATCACGACTTTATTAATAAACAACAGAGTTGATTACAAAGGAGGCTTACAGGCCCAAAAGGGATTTTCTGTTTTTAATTGATTTAACAATTTAACTATTCCAGATAATTAGAAAGGACTTTAGAAAATAGCAAATTAAATCCAAAAATTCTAGAAAAATTCACAGAAATTCCTAGAGGCATTTTGGACTTAATTAAAATAGTTCCAACTTAAAGTTGGCTATACTTTTTGCAAATAAATTATTTTGGCTTTGAAATAATTAGGAAAAAGCTTTTAAAAACTCAGAAAATCAAAGGAATTAATTAAAATTTTATTTTTCAGATAAAACCAAATAAGGCTTCAAGAACTTCAAATAAATTTTGAATTTTGACTTTTAAAACTTCAGGAATTCAAATAAAGCAATTAAACTCTGGCAAATTCTCAGAAAAACTAGTAAAATAATAATTTTATTTATTTTATTTTGGTAACAGCACTTTGGGATGTTACATCGCCACAACGACGTTCACATATAGCATCGTGGACACCGAGGGCACCCTCCACCCCCTCCGGCCTCGCCACCTCCCTCAGCACCGCCCTCCGCACGTCCGTCGCACTCTGGGAGTTGATGGAGCTACGGTCGCTCAGCCTCGATGCACCTCGGGCCATAGGTATGTCATCTGTCTGCTGGTTGTTGTCATCAATACTTGTTCATGCACTCCTTTTGAATGTATTTGACATTACCGTTTGTTCTTGCAGGACTTGCGAGGGGACAACACTCTGCTTCAGCCGTCGTCGTCATGGAGGGAGGTGCAGCATAGCACTTCCTCGCTGACGTGACGCTGTTCCACTACAGACAGTGACCCTGACTCACCGTAGTGCCAAGACGATGGGTTGGGATCATTGGCGCATGGCACTCAGTCGCACATGCGGGAGCGCGACTAGTGGTTCGCCAAGATGTACCAAGGGTACACCGTGCAGCATTACGGCACAGACTGGCCAGGAGGATCCTCGTCCACACAACAACCTACTCAGGTACGCTTTAACATAGTTATAGCAAATTTTCCATTGCATAAAACCAATGACTAACTCACCAAGTACCCTTTCCTCAGGATGAGCACGAGTGGATCGACAATATGCTCAGCTTTGAACCAGACACCTACACTGAGATCACTGCAGCAACGCCTCCCATGCAATGCCCCTACTACGGCTTCTGAGACGTATGTCGCTCTCCTGACAGGTTCACCTTCCTTGAGGATCAGCTACGCCGTCCGGGCAAGCGACGGGGCGATGTACCATAAGTAATGTCATGGTCTTATAATGCATTTTACTGTTTATGCATAATTTTCTAGAAGGTTGGTGAACATGAAAATTTTATGGTAGACAGAGCATGACATTCTAAGGACAACAAAAATTAGTTTACTTCATTTGGAGTTAACATGAATTTCTTATGATTTTTCCAAGTTATGTAAGTAGTGCACAATTAATTTGTAGAACGAGATTTTTAGAGGCAAGGACATACTTAAAACCTATTCTACACTAAAGCATAGTAACAGAGAAATCTAACAAATTTTAGTTTACTCAAACTGAAGTTAAGCATTCTACACCAAAACAAAGGCTACGCTCGCACTCTGAGTTCAAGTCAACTGACATGTGGGTCCAACACGTCAGTGACTTAGGTTTAAACTAAAGCTTAAACCTCTTGTTCTCTGCGCAAGGCCCACGCGGTAGTGAAACACTTAACGCTATTGAGACACTTAAGGCTAAAGGTTGAGCTACAATGCGTGTCCAAAAACGACAACACAATGTCGATACGGCAAAGCTCTAAGCCATCTAATGCGTGCACTAGCATCAGTGGGGCTCAAAGACCTTACCAGAAAGACCTCCTCAGGCCTGCTACCTCGCGGATGCGATTTTCCTTCAACCCAATTGCAATTCAGCCGCATGCTATATATAGATGCTTTGGTTGCTATTCACCTCACTCTTCATTTCCTCTTCTCCTTTCTTCCAGTCTTTAGACGGGATGTCTACGGCCTCATCTAACTTTCGAGTAAGCAGACAATTAGAATCACTGTGGCAGCAGCTGGTTTGACCTCGTTGTAGGGATCCGGTGAATGTGTTCACCTCGCATACGCCAACAAATCCATCTTGAGTGTTCATGAAGTGTTCAAATATTACTGTAAGTTTTGCCTAATCATCCCGAATGAATTGCATTTGAAACAACATGTTGTTTTTTTCACTTGAAGCTGCAATTCTTTTTTAGAGTACAACATGCAGGTTTTGGCAGTGGCTGACGAAGCTATCCCAGTAGTTCAAGATATTGCAATGCAAATTGCTGCCTTGCAAGATGACTCTCGTAGTGTTGCTGCATTTCGTCCAGTGGCTCGACCCTCTGACCCACCAACGCAGAATGAAGAGAATAGACTTAAAAAACTGGATGAAAGGATGGAAAGAGTTGAGAAAATGCTTCAGAAATTAGTTAAGCTAATTAGTTTTGCGGTCTTTCTTTTTTTATTTCTTGTTGTTGCCAAGTAGAGTTGTAATGAGATTGTAATGTCTACTCTTTATCTATGCATCACGGTCCGTCATGAATGAGAATAAACCAGTAACATTATCTACGCATGGATGACCTATCGTGTATCACTGCATTACATGATGTATGCCTTTGCGACGTTCTTGTACTCCTTTCAATCATGTATGCCTCTGTATAATTCCGTTATGAATACTTTGTGTGGGAATTCATGAAACCCTAATTTTTGAAATCTCAAATTCAAATTTTGGAGACCTAAATCTGTAATGTTGGATACAATTTCAGAACACTTAGGGTGCGTTTGGTTGGTTGAATCAGGGTGAATGGGATAAGATGGTACAGGATGGATGGGATGATCCTAGATGAGATGATACAAGCATGGTGTTTGGTTGGTGGGATAGGATAATACATGATTTTGTTTAGTTGCTTGGATAAGATGGTCTTGGATGGTTCAAGATGGTGTTTGGTTTGATGAATGAGGTTGTATTTGGATGGCCATAATTTTTTTCTTCTTTTCTTCCTTTCTCAAGAAAATTACATAAAAAATTAATAAAATATTTTTGAATTTAATTGAAGTTTATTTTATTCATCTAAAAATATTTTTGTTATTTTATAGAGCCCGGGTGTCATAAAAATTAATAAAGTTATTATTTTATTGTATTTAAAAATGGGAATTATTTTTCATTAAGTTCAAAATAATTCTAGGAATTTTTTGCGAATTTTTCTAGAATTTTAGGATTTTTTGCTATTTTATAGAGCTCGAGTCTGTTCAAACCGTCCGATCGGAATCGGACGGTCCGATCGGAGGAGACGTTCGAACCGTCCGAACAGGTCGGTCCGATTCGGACGGTGTGAACATCTCATCCGAATCGGACCGTCTGATTCCGATCGGACGTTCCAAACAGACCCGGGCTCTATAAATAGCAAAAAAAAGATCCTAAAATTCTAGAAAAGTTTACAAAATTTCCTGGAATTATTTTGAACTTAATAAAAAAATTCCAACTTTAAATCCAATAAAATAATAACTTTATTAATTTTTATGACACATGGGGCCGAATGATATATATTCTTTTTTGCACTAAAATATGCCAACAGTGGTCTTATTTTGTTGATTAAATGACAAGGAATACAACGGTTCAATCGGATCGTAAATCGGATACTCGGTTTAGGAAATATGATCATTTGAAACTCGTAAATCAAACTATTGATGCATTAATGGAACGCCACGTCACCAAGCAAAGCCATGGGAGAACCTGAACCATGTGGGTCAGGATTTTTCATGGAATGCTTTGGTACAGTATCTAAGCAGAATATTCCTCAAAATGGAACGAGTTGGTGCTGAACCATTTGGTTCCATTCCCTGAACCAAACACGTGAACCACTCCATTTCCCGAACGGAACCATCCCGTTCAGCCTCATTCAACAAACCAAATGGACCCTTAGTTTTCACAACGACAAGACCACACAACTTCTCTTTGCAAAGCAGAACGTGACCACTTTTTGCAAAGTAAGACGTGACAACACTCTGCCTCCCCAACTTTTCAGACCAAAAGGACGACACTCCGCAAAGCAAGACATGACTTAAAGCACGCGACACATCGAGAAAACAGTCCACTCGACAAAAGGCACAAGCTTCTCTGGTCGTGCCTAATGGTAGAAGGTGCCTCACGCTACCCACATAGAGTGTTGTACAGCGGGGCGCCTCAGATGTGGCTGGCCGTCGTTGTAATGGCACGCACATATGCAGCTAGGGTTCGCACAACAGCATGTGGGATCATAGGAGCTTCCTATGTTCACGACCTCCTCATTGCCCCTCTCGCGCTGCATCTGTTGGCGGATGTCATCGTTTTCCTTGTTGAGATTGTCAATCCGTGCCTCCAACTCAAAGATTCGATTCCACAATGTACTCACGTACATCACAACATGTCGTTCATGGGGAGGATCGATCCAGCGAACAAAATCGCATTTCACCATCTACTGAAAAGGAGGGTTAACGTGGAAGCTCTATTAGCAGTAACATAAAGCAAACTATTTGCTAATTGTACCCCAGAGTATGGGCATCGGAAGAAACGTCGTCCGCCATCTAAAGGGCCATCAAGAACCTGCACGACAGCGTCCTCCCTGTGTCCGCATTTCGGCCATACTGGTTGAGCACGCTTGTTCGGCATCAACCGGTAGTTAGGGCCGAAGTCTTCCCTCCTTTCGAGGGGAAGCTCTTGCTTCGGTGACCCGGGTTGGAATGGTCCCTCGGCATCTGCTATGGTATGTTACTGTACGACATAGAAGGTCCTTCTTCCTATGGTTTGGAGGGTCTAGTGGTCCTACTTTCGGAGCATAGGGCATGCATTTTATAGCCCACGGGGGGAGGCTTATAAAGTGGGTAATGTGTTAGCTTGCAGATGACAAGACGAGATGGGGCAGGCTGCTTTGCGTAGTGACAAGATGAGACGGGGCAGGCTGCTTTGCGCATTGACAAGATGAGACGGGGCAGGCTGCTTTGCTTAGTGACAAGACGAGATGGGGCAGGCTGCTTTGCGCATTGACCAAGAGGGAGGGTGATCTTTGCAAAAGGGGAGGTCGTGACTAAGAGGGAGATCCAGGAGGAGGTCTTGAGGGGAGGTCGTGACTAAGAGGGAGGTCCATGAGGAGGTCCTGAGGGGAGGTCCTGGAGGAGGTCAGGGAGGAGGTCTTGAAGGTCAACGGAGGTCCTGGAGGAGGTCCTAAGGGGAGGTCTTGAGGGGAGGTCCAGGAGGGGAGGTCCAGGAGGAGGTTCACGAGGAGGTCCTACAGGAGGTCTTTGCAAAAAGGGCGGTTGCAGCCGAGAGGGTGGTCTTTGAAAAAGGGGAGATCGTAGGAGGAGGTCCAAGGAGACAGCCTTGCGCAGTGACTAGACCAGACGGGGCAGCTTTGCACAGTGATAAGACTAGATGGGGTAGCTTTGCGCCGTGACAAGACAACACGGAGTAGCTTTGCGCAGTGACAAGACCAAAGGAGACAGCCTTGCGTAGTGATAAGACCAGACGGGATAACTTTGCGCAGTGATAAGACCAAACAGGGCAACTTATTTCAGCGAGAAGACCAAAGGACAACACTGTAACATCCCAATTTTGGGCTTGTGTTTCAAATGTAAGAAAATGAGTAGAAATTAAAACTTTTTCTTACATCATGTATTTCCTATTTGTACTGAACGATTATTGTACAAGAAGTTATGGAAATACAAAGTCACAAGTCTTTTGATTCAAATCTTGATCCTTCAAAAACATTCTTGTCAAGTGTTTTGATCATCTCCTGGAAATAATTATCCTAAGTTCTTGGGATGGCATGTGACCCCTCTGAAAAATTTCACAATTTTTAGAATTTTTTAGAATATTTGTGGAGGTCAGTCAAACCTATTCAAATTCTAGTCAAACTGCGGGCCAGCACCTTGTGGAATTTTTGAATGAAAAAGTATAGCACAAAAACCTCTGCAAAATTTACACAAGGTCAATAACTCAGCTTGCAAGCTCCTGTAAAAATTTCATAAATTTTGGAGTAAGTTTGCTACCTCTAATAAATCCCTAAACTTCAGATTAGTTTAAAACTCAAATTCTGGTCTGAGTCTGACTAGGACTCGAGTCAGACCCAGCCATTGGACTCGGTCCGCCACCGCCCGACCTCTCCTGCTCGATCTCGTCGCGCGCCTTGGGCCGTTGGATCTCCATCCACCGCCTGACCTCCCCTCTGATCTCAGCGCCTCGGGGTGGTCCAGGCCACTAGATCTCCATCCTGCAGTCACGACCTCCCCTGGACCTCCCCGCGCGCTCGGACCTCCTTTGCTCGGGTGATCTGGGACATCTAGGACCACCCCGATTGCATCAGGGACGTCCAGGACCTCCCTCAGCCCTGTTCTTCTTCCTCTAGACCTCCTCGAGTTCTGGTCGTCATGATTTTCATGCACCTACACTTGTGTCAGGACCAGAGCAGTTGGGGGCAGTGAGATGTCACCTTTTTGCTTCTTGTCAACGGCTCTTTTTGCTGCCATGCATTTAATGCCAGTCAGCTTTAACCTCCAAAGTCTCCACCCTGCTCTGCCCCCTACCTACCATGCGTGCTCTTGGCAGGGGCATGGACATTGTTCACAGTGAACTTGTCCATGCCATTGCCAAGTTTCCAGGCTATGAATAGCCTGAGACCTCCCTTCTTCTTTTCTTTCTCCGTTCTTTGTTGTGCTTGAGCTCCCTCAGTGCGAGCTGGTCCTCAAACTCAAGCACCCAAGAACACCACCTTTCAGACCACCATTGTCGGGCTTGGGAGCTCCTTGAAACCATCCGAGCTCCAGTGGTTCCATTGAGTTCTTGGCTTGTCAATTGTTATCTTGAGCACCTTGAGCTTTCTCTAATTTGGTTTGGTTAACCATCGCAGAGGACGACAAGTTGGGGGATTACTCTTCGTGGTCGAGATTGCCTTCTTCCTCCTCGCCGGCAAGCACTTCATCGCTGGACTTCTTCGACCATCTCCGAGCTCCTCCGACCTCCCTGGTCCCCTCTCTGCCCTCAGGTGCCCATCCCTTAGCTTTGTTGTCGTTTTCTAGAGCTCGTGTAGTTTGTAGTTGCCGTTTCAGCCTTCCTAGCCTATCTCCGGCTCGCCGGCATTCAAGGCCGTCGCCGCCGGCGAGGTTGCCACCTTTAGCTCCGTGATGTTATTGCGGTTCTATTCCAGTGTTTAGTTGGCGCGGCGAGTCCTCGTCGCGGCGGCAAGTCGCGACGCGCCGAGTTTTGCGGTGCAAACTCCGCTGCTATTTTCTTAGGACAGCATCAATGCCCAATTATTGCTAATCATTCTTGCATTGATCATGTCTTAATCCGTGCCGTGTGTCACCGACGTGTGGGCCATAGGTTTAGAATTAAAACCCAGAAGTCATTAATGTCCCTTTTAGGTTCCTTTATTGCCAACCTTGAGCAGCATTATTGTTGTCTTAGCCGCCACCTTTTAGTCGCTGTCCTGAGGTCCTGCACCTTTGAAGCACCTTGGACCTCCTCGGGTTGTCTTGGCCGTTAAAGACCACCGTAGGTTAAATCCCAGCCGTTAGGATCACCCTCCGCCCTAGGGTCCTCTTTGCAAAAGACCTCCTTGAGGTCCTCTTTGTTAAAGACCACCCCTGGTCCTTGTAGGGAAATCTCATAACCTCCCCCTAGTTTTAATCCTAGCCACCCATGACCTCTTTAAATTTAATCTGAGCTGTTAGGACCTCTCCTGCGCAAAAAGACCTCTCCAGGGTCATTTTGCGAAGACCACCCCTAGACCCCCCCTCGGAGTTCTCTTTGTAAAAAGCCACCCCTGGTATTTCACAAAGAAAACCCCGCTCAGGACCTCTTAGGCGCTATCCCAGCCGATCAAGACCTCCCTCTGGAGATCTTAACCGTCTAGGACCTCATCCTTTAGATCCGTAGCTTTAGGACCTCCTCCTCTGGTCTCAACCGTTAGATTTAGATCTAACGGGCTGGACCTCCCTCCGTAGATTTAGCCGTAGGACCTCCCTCTGGATATCTTGACCGTTGGGACCTCCCCTGAGAGATCCTGACCGTTCCGACCTCCTTCCTTGGATTTAAAGCCTTAGGACCTCCCCTAGTGCTCGGGACCGCCAGATCTTGATCTGATGGTCACGACCTCCGTTAGGCGCGAGGACCTCCTTTGCGTGCGCTGTGCATGCACTGGTCGTGGCCATTGGATCCAATCTCAACAGTCCAGACCTCCCTAGTGCGGGAGGAGGTCTTTTGTGCGCTGTTCTTCGAGGTCCGTGGCCTTGCGATGCAAGATCAACGGCCCCCGACCTCCCCGTTTCCTTCAGTTCATTTGGACCTCCCGAGAGCTCAAATTTTCTAAGTCTTTTAACGTTTCAAATTTCAAAAGTGCATAACTTTGTCATTTTAGCTCCTTTTGAATGATTCCAGCTTGCTTTAGCTCATTATAGAATGAACTTTAACTGAGAATGAATTTAGGCAATCATTATGTAGCGTAAAATGATATAAGTCTGTAAGAACTTGTTTAAAATGAAATGGTTGTTTAGAAATTATCTCAAATTTGTAAAATACATAACTTTTTCTCTGTAAATCCAAACTGAGCAAACTCAACTTGGTAAAATTTGTCTGTATACATGCTTTAATATGAACTGGGCCTTGTCTTTATTCATGTCCCTGAAAAGTGATATATGCTAGTTTTAGAACTTAGAAAAATCATAACTAATTCATTATAACTCCAAATGATGTAAACTCAACTTTGCTGTTCTTAGGATGACCTGAGCTACCTACCATAAAACTTTCAGGTTCCAGATCATTATAGAAATTTTCGCCATGAACAATAACCGAAATTAATTTAATTAGGATTTTTTAGGCTGAGAGAAATTGTTTAGGGCATAACTTTTTCATGCTAAGTCCAAATGAAGTGATTCTTGTTTCTAAAATTGTCTAAAATCAACCTCTAGCTGCTGTAGAAATTTCATGGGATTTGGATGTTCTTTGCTGTTGAGTTCCTTTTGTTGTTCTTCGTTCTTATTGGTTTTATCGCCTTTTCGCGTTAGGTTCCGAAGAATTTATTGAACCTGAGCACTCCCCTCTGTAGCAAGACCAATCCCAGCAAGGCAAGCAGTTTGATCATGTTAATCCCAGTATTTTAAGTATTTATGTTGATTACAAATGCTATGTATGCATTGCTACTTTGTGTTAAACTATTGTCGTTAGTTGACCTAGTAGATGCATTTCCTTAGCAAATGATTATTCTCTACTACCGTGAGCCTAGGTTATTGCTGTGATTAGGGCTCGTGGATGAGCTCTTGTCACTTAGTAGTTGCGAAGTAATTGCTTAGCCATGCTTAGCTTCCGGTAGAAATGGGTGGTTATCGACTTGTCGATAACCTTGATCACATAAAACTTATTATGATCTATGATTTCAGCCTTGTGCCATGTCTACTTATGAAGACTAAAACTGAAAATAAAATAATTTAGACTTGGACACAATGGTAAGACGGTGTGATTTTTGCGTGTGACTGGAATGGTGCCCAAGTCAATTAAGGACCGAACATCTTGTGAGTACCTGTTATCCGAGCAATTAGTGCGTGCTAACCACACTAGAGGGTATGTGACCTCTCTTGACTTAGTACTCTGGCGTGTATTGACTTCGGGTCGCAGGGAGTCGCAGGAGGGATGGTGTTGGGAGCATTGCAGTGTCCGAAAGGCTTCCCCCGTGATGGCTGGTTGTCTTTCGGCTTGCAATGTAAGCGTATGGATTTCTATCCATACGAGCGGCTCGTAGTTAATACACAATATTGGAAAACGTCTCGTAGGACTTAGCCGTGCAAAGATACCTTCTAAGTGTGCTTTGTGGCTTAAAGGCGATCCAAGTGTGGGTACATTGGTACACCCCGCAGGTTAAAACTATTCGAATAGCCTCGTCCTAGGTTATGGACACGCTTGGGTAAGCTTTTCAAGAGGTAGACTACAACCTTTTAATTAAAACTTGATGGGTGGTACGAATCTGGGATTCATGCTATGTTGTGGTGGCTATTGGGATAGTCACTTCCAGGTGGTTACTTGTATGTATCTTTATTTCGCTGTTATTTTGACAACAAAACAGATTTGCAAACTTGCTCTTAAATGTATTACATTATTGCAAATAAAGTTGGCTTTGTGCAAAATGAGACATACAACCTCCACCTAAATAAGCTTGCATGTAGTTTATGAATAGGTCTGCTATTCCACACGTCAGTCTTGCGAGTACCATTGTGTACTTAGTTATCTTTCTTAAATGTATTTGTTGCAGAGGAAGAAGGTGAGCTGGAGGGGCCTCACTTCTGTGAGTTGTGCTGTGGTAGCCTTAGAGGCGTCTAGCTTGGCAGCCCGGTCGGTTGCCTTGTGGGTTGTGTGGCTAACCGGTCGACTTTTGTTCTTAGCCATCTTATGGCGCTTTTGCTTCCGCTGTCGTTCTTGTATAATGTGTTATTTGGCCGGTCGGCTCTTTTGTAATAACTTTACTTTATGTTTGTCGTTATTGAACTTAGTATTAATTGTTGTATGGAAATGATGTATGATTTTGTGATGATGAGCGTGTGCTGCAATTCTGGGAAGCACATGTCCATCGAGGCTTTGGATATTTGATTAGTAATGCTAGAACCATATGGAGGTTAAGTATTACTAGTTAAATACCCGGGTCCTCACAAAGTTGGTATCAGAGCCATACTGACCGTAGAAACCCCTAGCTTGGTCGCCTTTAGGATATTTTGAAAACTTACTTTTAAACGGTTGATGAAAATTTAAGTAAGTTCTCAGATTTTACTCCTTACCTATCTTAGTTTGCTCATCTCACCTTACTCTCACTTAAGTTTTGAAAAAGTTGTTCCTCTCTTCCTTTCAAAAATTAGCCACTATCGATTAAATTGGTTTTGGGAGAACCATGAGAGCTTGTATGCTCATGAAATGCACCTAAGTTTCATTAACTGAAATTGGGCCTGTGACATAATCAAACTTCTCCGGTATTTGGATTCCCATCCCCTGTCTGTTCCATTTTCTCCGTCGGTCCATTCCTCCTTCCTCCTTAGGACCTCCCCCCCTCTCAGTCACGACCACCTTCTCAGTCACGACCACCCCCTTAGTCGTGACCTCCCTCTTTGTTTCGACCAGCCCCACCTATCAGCTCTGCTCACCTTCTTCCTCCCATCGCGTCACTGTTGCCGCGAAAGTCTTCGTGCATTAAATGCCATTGTGTCGCATTAAATGCTATCACCTACACTGTGACCATTCCCTCTTTGGTCTCCTCCCCTACCTGCCCCAATCCCCTCCCTCACCTGCCGGCCGTGCACCCTTGTCACACCACTTCGAATCCTGCTCCATCGCCCTGGTCATCTTCCACCTCCGCTCGGGTCAGCGTCGTGTGTGCTTTCGCACCAGCTCGCCTTCCCCTATCGCGTGCGTTTAATGCAGTGTCCTCCATCGTACGCTGTGCCTCCCTCTTTTTTGTGCACGCGACCTCCTGGCTTGCCAGCCTAGTGCTCTGCTCGTGCGCCCCCGCCCATTGAACCCCCTCTGTTCTTTCTCCTCCCACGCTCTGCCACCACCCACTCCCTTCGCCCATGCTAGAGCTCCACGAATCCCGTCGCTCCATCTTGTCGCCCGGTCCTTCTCCTTCCTCTAGAAATAAAGCATCAGGGAGCCCTTGTGCCCTCTTGATTTCTCCTCAACTCTTCCTCTCTCCCTCTCTCACCCTTGTTGTAGTGGTTTACCTGAAGCCCTGAGCTCCAAGTTCAAGCCGCCGCACACCTCCTCTCGGTCTTCGCCGTGCCAGTGCAACCCCTCTTCTAACCGCTCATCATCTCTTCAAACATCAAAAAAATGGTTTGGGCAGTCATTGGTGGTCAATGACTGAGATGAATGTGGTAATTTAGTTTTACTCCTCAAAACCCTAATAACTTGTTGTTACTATCTGGGTGGATGGAGAGGTGGATGGTATAACAATGGGTGCTAATGTACCCCAAAGAATGTTATTTTGTGGATGGTATGTGGAAGAACCGCCTAGATAACCCTAAGAACTTAATCTTATCACGACCTCCCGTGTAAAACAAGTACAACCGCAAGTCTGCAAAAATTGCGACTTGACTTAGTAAATTTATCAAACCCGGAATGCACCTCACTGGTGGTTTGGGAACGTGCAAGCTCGCGGTAAATACAGCTTGAATAGGACACCGAGGCAAGGGTGCAGTCACCTGCCGCTGTGGGTAGTCCAATCCAACTACACCAGCAGCAGAGGTGAACATCCTGCACGAACGTATGGGCGCAGCCCCATATAGATGAGATGTCTGGAAGGGCGAGATATTTAGAAAGGTTATTGTGATGACCTCTCGACTACATAACTAAGGAATCATGTAGGGCAACGAGTTAATCATCTCTGTGGATAAAGTGTACAATATTTGTAGAGTATTAAACTGTTTAAACAGTCGTGCCTATGGTCAAAGGCAGACATGGGAACTTAACTTGAGATAGTTCTATTTCAAAAATCCTTGTGGGTGGTATGAAAATTATGGCGGGCTCACCTAGCCCTGAGATTGGATTTTTCCCTGAGTTTTCAGACTCAGTGATGTTAATATGTGGGGGTAACCCCAATCAAATTAAGCATAAGGTGGAGGGAACCTCTGCTGTTATAAATATTGCACAATTACTCTCTTTAACAAAATGCAATTTGGCTAAAATACTAAGTGATTGGAATTTATAATTATGATAATTGAAAACATTGCTTTAGCAAATAAAAGAACCTGAGCCACCCTTGTTAAGCCTTGCCTGTATATTATTGCATTGTGTATTGGCTCGCGAGCACGGAAGTTGTGCTCATCCTGGCTCTCTCTCCCCCAAAACCCTTAGAAGCAGGAAGTCCTGGAGATTACGACTACTATGAGGATCCAGAAGTTAGAGGTCCAGGAGATGATGAAGTTTAGGGTAGTCTTTAGATGTTCTAGTCTCACTTCAGTCCAGCTGACTCCGTTGGTGCTTGCGTGCATCCTATATTATCTGAGTATTTGGGTAATATCAAACGCACACGAGTTTCCCCAGTCGCTTGCTGGTGGAGAGATGTGATCTCACCCCTTTTGCTTCCGTTGTCGCTTCCACTTTTTGTAATGTAATCGGTTTGGCCTGTTCGGCCCTTATTGTAAAACCTAACCCGACGTGATCTATGTAAACCCTGATATGTTGAATAATGAATGGTATGGTTTTACGCCATGTATGAATTGATTCAGTGATGTATTCTGTGAGTGCTAGCTATTGATCCAGGGAATAGCAAAGTGTTTCATAGAGAATTCTGGATTATGAAATCCAGGTCCGACACACAGATACTTAACTGCAGAACGGTTGCTGCTTCACCAACTGTCGCCTCAGTCCGATCAGTTGCGACGCTTCCCAATACGCGTCTTCTTGAGGAAAAATCGCCACCTCTTCAGGGATTATTTAAAGATGGAGCATGGAAGGAATGAAGGAGATACAAGATAATAGATCAGATCGCATCAAATTGAAACAAGGCAATCAGTATTAGATTCATGTTTCAAGTCTGATTCAATAAGAATAGCAAGCATTACGCTCATTGTAACCAGGATTAGTCCATTGCCTTGTCGTATGCACCCCATGTAATAGCCATTTCATATCAATCAAGAGCAGTCTCATTCTATCCCAAGAGATACGTGCCATTTTCCTCCATTTTTCGTAAGATCAGCGACTCGATCGTCGACAAGTAGCTAGTCGGACCACTTCCCAAAACCACAAAACACCTCTCTCTGGATTTTTTAGTTAATCTCTGTAACATCCCCAAGTTTATTAATGATAATTAGTATACATCTCTTTAACATGCATTTGGTTTTTGAAACATTTACATATTTTATTTCACTTGGAAAATCTTAACCAAAGTTTAAACCTACAGCTTATAGTTAAGTTCCAAAAGCAAATAGGAACAAAAACATGTGATCATCCTCTCGAACCAATTTATTCAAATACTATAATATTTATCATGAATAAATATAATTTTCCTGAATTTTTAGAACCTAATTCAACCCCCAGAAAATTCAAACTCAAATCAAAAACCTATTGTAAGCTTGAATTTAAATGAAGCAAATAAATCTTGAACAATAAGTTTTATGATTTTATTTGAGTACTAGGACATACCAGGAATACCTCTGAAAATTTTCAGATTTTTTAGACTTTAGTTTCTATTTTAATCGCTTGGTCAAAACCGGAGGACAAAATCAAATCAGAATTTTAACTCAAGAGCTAACCCCAGCCGAACCATTTTTTTCCTTGCCATTTCTTTCCCAACTGAGCACCCCATGCCTTGTCTCATTTGAGCATTTGAGTATTTTGGAGAGAAGAGAAGTGGCTGTTTTGGGTGGAAGGAATAGCAGCAGCACAAAGCAACAACCAGCATGCAGTAGCTTGTTGGCTCAACCCAAGGATCACACACACACACACACACACACACACACACACACACACACACACACACACACACACACACACACACACACTGTGGACGCAAAGACGAAGAACTCACAAGACAAGTTTTGGTGCTGTCCAAAAACTACAACAACTTTTCCTTTTCTTCTCTTATTTGTACTAGCAAATAAAACTTACATGTAAACAAGTAACTTAAGCACTACAGCCACCTTCCCACCTTCAGGCAATTAGCACCATCAATATTCATGACTACCAATTCAGCCATGCAAACCAAAACTGAAACTTAAACAACACTAGGCAATATGCCTCTAAATGCAATCTAATAGACTTGGCCACTATCTCCACTACTCTGTCAAGATTAATTCCAACATAGCTCGGCAACACGCATGCATGTCATGAAGTTAATCTTGTTTATTTTTGCTAGGGTCAGTCAGATTCTTTTGTCCCCTTTTGTTTGAAGCTATTTTAGTGTTTGAGTTGATCCTCTGTCAGAGTTTAGATTTCAGCAAGCATATTGAAATTCAGAACTCAGCCAGAAGTTCAGACTTTTCAGTTTGCTTGCAGTTTAGTGAGTTTCGGTCCATGGTCCGAGTTGTGGGGGATATGGCTGAGTCCATGCTGCGAACCATGTAGGTGTTAATCTTGTGGTGTTTGAGTCTATTCTGTTTTGTGTTGTCAAGATAACCAAGTCTGAAATTCAGAATTGTGTTACTGGAGTTTAGAGTTGGTGTAGAAATTCAGTTCTGTAACTAAAAGCTATCACGATTAAGTGTTGTCGGTCCATGATCCGAGTTATAAGAATCGTGGCCAAGTCTTAAGCTAATGGCTAAGAGTCCGGACTGGTTGTTAGCAGCCTGGAGTGTGTGTGCATTTCTCTGAAAGTTGTCATTTTTCGTTAAGAGTTTGGTGGCTCTTGCCCGATCTGCTTCAAGCTCGTGGTCGGAGGCTCAAACGTCGTTGGATAGGCTCCAAACTTGGTGAGTTAGTTCTACACATAGAGCACTTCGTTGTGGTCAGTTGGTTTGAGGTTTGGTTTACTTGAGCACTGGATTTGGGGGTGGTTTAGTTCGTTCTGTTTGTAGTGTAATCAGAGGTGCGCAATCTTGGTGCTTGATCCGCTTGAGGGGTCATTTGGTGTCGGCTTGGGTTGAAATTTGGACAGCATGTTGAGGACTCATTGAAGTGCACTCCTGGCAAGTTCCACGCAGTTTGAGTTAGTGGTTTGGAAGTTATGCACTAAAGACCAAGGTGGACAGTAACAATGCTTTTTCTGTTTTAGCTGGTTTTAGCTACCTCTTGTCAAATGTGGTTGTTGTTGATGATGATGCCAAGTTTTTTTTTGAAAGGCATGACAGGAGGACTGTCACACTGCATTAAAGAGGGAGAAAAACAGTACAGAGCTGAAATTTACAGAAAATGCCTAGGTAGAAAACCTGAAAGGCAAAAGACAAAAAACGAGGAAAAACAAACAGAACCAAAAGAGGAGGAAAAAAAGAGAAGAAGGAAAGGAAACTAAGAGAAACGGTTAAAAAAGAAGAAGGGTTGCATCTCCTGCCAGAAGATAGGACGCTAATTTTTTTTGCCAAGTTTATAACTTGATGATGTTGTTGATTCCAGTGAAGACTCCATTGTATCCACTGTTATGAGAGTGGAATAGTGGACACAGATGCGGACGAGTTCGGCGACAACTACGGAGAGCCCCATCGCGCTGGCTGAGCGCACTTAGGTGATAATCCCGTCTTTAGTGCTTAATTAATTTCTTAGTATGTGTGGCATGTAGGCCTCACCTGTCATAGACTGTGGCTAGGATCACCTTGGTATAAAAAGTAATTCATTAATTCTGAAAATCCAAAATAAATTGTTTTACCACATGAAATTGCTCTTAACTTTGAAAATTCATAACTAATTCAATTTAACTCCAAATTGAATGAAACCAATTTTGTTGGTTTTCATTTTTAAAGTGTTTTAAATTGGAATAGGTTTGAGTTATGTTTCTATTATGGAAAAAATTGTTAATTAAATTAATTATACATTAAGGACTTAAACCCTGATAAATTCCTAGAAAATTCATATGAGCTCCAATTGAACTAAAAATTTCACCTAAATTCATCTAAAATATTACTATACCTACTGTGTGAATGTATTGTAATTTTGAATGTGTTGAATTTTTAGTTTTATTGGCATTATTGCAATATTAGTCTTTGTTGGGTTTTTCGACGATACCGATATATTCGTGAAATCAAATTGATTGTAACCAGAGGTTGAACATGTAGGGAAACGGGTAGGCTACACTAGCGCAAATTAAAAAATTCTACCCGTAAACCAAGATCACTGCAGTTATAGATCACGGTCTTACCACTAGACGCGCAGGTGCGGAAGTTGATGCAACACGCGTCGGGCGCAGTAGTCGTACCAAGTTGATGCAAGACGTCGGGCGTAGTAGTCGTACTACTTCCTCGCCCTCGCCGTGGCGCCCCACGCATGCCTCCTTTCTTGCGGTTCGTCCCAACGCCACGATGCATGCGCCTTCAAAGGTATCCACACGCACGGAGGAAGCGATGCACACCGGACTACTAGATCCGCGCGAGCGACTAGGGCGTGGGAGGGTGGCGCCGTGGTTTGGGGATGTCACGAAAAACTCAACCTCAACCAGCACGCCGCCCTCCTTTTATAGACGCCCTTATAATGGGCTTCTACGAATAGAGGCCCATTATGACTCAATGCCAGTCTAATTCGGATCCAATCCGAATTAGGCTTCACTTCTTAAGTGTGTGACCTATGGTTCACATATGTTTAGACATGACGCGAGTACACATACTTGGTCAATAGTTGGTAGCGCCTCTAGCAAGACGTGCAACTCCTAAACATACGTAAAGATCATATCGGACGAACCATCACAACGTTATGTACATGCCAATCCCTTTGCCTCACGATATTCGGTCGAGCTCCAAGTGACCACTCTTTCTCGATCCCGTGATCCGGAAATCCCTTACTAGGTTAACTCTTAACCTTAAGTAGCATGGCCATGCATTTCTGGATCCGATCACTCGAGGGGCCCAGAGATATCTCTCTCAGGTAGAGAGGGGCAAATCCCATCTCGACTGACCATGCCTCGCAACGCATGCTTCATGACAAACCCGAAAGCTACCTTTATAACTACCCGCATTTGAGTAGCGTTTGATAGCCCCTAAGTAGGTCGATTCACATCTCAAGTACATGCGACAATCTCAGGTCTAAGGACAAGGCGTACACATTGTGTAGAGAGAACCATAAGAATAATTACTATGTCTCATGTTGGGTCGGTCCAACCCCATGTTCTAAACATGTGTCCACATTATTGGTTTGACATCTCCATGTCTATGACCTGTGAAACATGGTCATCAACCGATACATGTGCTAATCCATCATTCACGTGTGTCCTCACATGAACTCCGACTAGGGACAACTTTAGAATAACCAT